>CM060937.1:1023346846-1024728930 GCA_030765085.1 Allium cepa | reverse complement strand
AAAACAATCGGCATCGATCGTTTTTCTCCAAGCAGTCTCCAAGAAAACATGCGTCCAACTCCAATCACAATCCATCACTTCAAATTTCTACGACTGCAAGTAAACCATGCACCGACTCTAAACAAATAGAAAATTTTCTTGGGCCCAACTCTAAGAAAATTACCATAGATCTATCGATACCGATCCATCTTCTTTTATCCATAATTTGAGCATACCAACTTCAGTCGACTTGAAATTTGGAGTGCAGCGTTATGTGGCCTTCCTTGTCACTCTATATTAATCGCACCTTCATTAGGTCAAAAAGTGGAGATCCGATCCAATTCATTTCCTCGGTGAAGCGCCAATTCCATACTTAGGCATTTTTTGAGTGTTGTTCATCCAAATCCATTCAACTACCGTCCATAGTTTCAACCATAATCGATTTCCAATCCATCCATTTTAGTTGAATCTATGGTATCCCGGCCAGACCAAAAGGTGGGATAATATTTGCCCCTCAAAACATGCCTTGCGAAAGAACGACCTGTTTTGAATTGCTGTAAACCCAAAATCCATATTCCATTGATAGTCGATTATTCCAATCCAGAATCCAATCCATTACCAAACCAATTCCTTGATCTTTCTGAATCGTTAGTTGTGGTCGTTCAAGACCATTAGTCATCTATAGTTGTTCAAGGCTGGTAGTTATTTGAGGTTTATGCTACCATCAAAGGAAAGCGGTGGTCGTTCATGACTGATAGCCATTCATGGTAGATGATGGTCGTTCCTGACTGATTGTCATTCAAGATGGAAGATGATTGTACATGATCGGGTACCGTTTGGGGAGAATGATGACTATAAGTGATCAAGTACCATTCAAAGCGATATATGATCGTTCAAGATCGGATGTCATTCGAGGCGAAATATGATTGTTGAGATAGAGTGTCATTCAGGGCTAAATGTGAACTTCTAGATAGAGTGACGTTTAGGGCGAAATATGATCGTTCGATATCTAGAGTCGTTCAGGGGAAAAAGTAATCGTTTGAGATCGTATGTCGTTCAAGGCATTAGCTAAGCTCAATCCGCTCGCTTATTGATGAGGGGATTATTTTTGCCTTTTTATCTCATCTTTCTAGATGAGGTTTAGAATTATTAATGCCAAATTTCAAGTTTGGGTGAGTTTTGCAATCAAATAAATCAACTAATAAAATCAATTTTAAATGCTAAATGGAAAAACAAAACATTAAACAATGCGATGCATGCCCTTTTGGGCATGACGGTTCATTGTCATTTCAGAGCATGCCTAGGGGTCGTTTATAATCCTATCATATATAAGTGACTTAGCCATTTTATTATGAGGAAAGAAATAGCAAAATAATTATTACGGCTGGAGTCCAAGCCTTGAGCTCGGCCTTGCTATCATAATCAGTTGATGAAAAGCTGTGTCCTCGATCAAGGGTCATTCCTGTTTCCATTTGATGCAGACGGTGGTTGATCTTGTTCCATCGCCGTTGTTTGTGCCCTCGCATACTATGTTAGTTTGTCATTCCTTACATGCTCCTCTATCTTATCCTTTAAGTGCCTGCATTCATTTGTATCACGCCCGTTTAACTCATGGAATATGCAATATCTTCAAAATTTCCTTTTATTGTCTATACGCTCTCTCCTCATTGGCCTCCGATAGTTGATCTACCCCAAGTATCCAAACATATCCATTTCAATGTTTCAGTTAAATACGTGCAAGAGGTGAATCACGATTTCCACCTAGGTTGCTTTAATCCTTCGGAGTTATTGTTAGCCTTTTGCTTTCCTTTATTTATGTTGAACCCTTCTCTAGATGGTCATTCATCTTGAAAAGTGTTTACTTCTTGCTTGTCAGCACATGCGCCCTCTTTCCACAAAAACCTTTTTGCTTCATGGTAAAATTCCCCGAGATCCATCGGTGGATCCGATGCGAGCGAATCCTTGAATTCGGTGTTGTCAGTAATTCCAGATACTATCATAACCAAACCATAGATGGATCTGGTCAATCCACTAATGCTTCCACAACATGGAATCATGTTAGAAAACTCCTTAGGGACAATCCGACCCTTTAATTTTAGTGTCTCCAGAGTCATCGCATTTCTGGGTCTCGAGATGTGAACCTTGAACTGTCTCATGAACCAATCTACTAATTCTCTCGAATTTCTAATTGATCTATTTTCAAGCTGCCTAAACCAAAACGCATCCAAATCCATCAAATATAGTGGCAAATACCTTGCCATAACTTCTTCTGATGCCCTAGCACCTCTATATGCGGGATATACCTCATCATGTGCATATTTGGGTCTGACTTTCCGTTATATACTTCCAATGTCAGTAGTTCGGATTCCGGTGGATTCCTCGCATTCCTGATATTCGGAGTGAAAGGACTTCCAAGCTCCTATTAGGCATTCCACCACTCATCATCCATCGTATTATCTCATCCATCCTTTCATTTTTGTCTATGGGTAATCTCATGTTGTCATTTGCAAACTACCACTCGAGTCCTTGAGGGAATTTCGGAACATACTCCTCATGATGCACATCCATAGTCCGATTAGTACCAAACCGTGCAACATCGTTCGTAACCCGACATGGGATCGATACATCATGATCTGAGGGCATTGGTGCCAATCATTCTGGAACGATCGGTACCAATCGTTATGTGTCGACCGGGAACTACCCTCGGCTGTACTACTCTATCCTGCTATTTGTTAGCTTCGTTTTCTCGATCCTGATTTTAGTTTTCCTCACCTCTTACTACTCCAACTCCATGATTCATATTTCCAGCAACTTGAGCTACTCCGGTCCCTTGGTTCTGCGCTCCGGCTTGTCCAATCTATCGGAGTAGATTCTGCATCATCTCCTCTTGTCTCTTTAGCATCATTTTCTGCATAGCATCCATCATCATCTCCAACTCATCTTCGATAATGAAGACTGAGGTTTGGTTAGCTTCTGAGGAAGCCTCCTGACTCCCTTTATGATGGCTCCTACTCCTATCTGTCTCCTTGTTGATGGTCTCACCATTGCTCTAATTCCAAGTTCTTCATTTGATTCTAAATTTAAACTCTTAATCCACGGAGGCTGGTTTCTCAGTGGAAGCACTAAAATGTTTATGCCAAAAATGGTCATAAACATCCTGTTATAAGTGAATGCACCAGTATCCAATATTTAGATCCAAGCAGAGAAATATAGATTCACATATTATAGAATAGAATGCAGAGAAGTAAACGAACACACAAATTTTTAGTGGTTCAGCAACTTTGACCTACGTCCACCCAATAATCTTTTATTTATACTATAAGATTCTAAGTACATTTGTTTTTTGCCTTAGAAAAGTAATGGAGGAAGAGATAAAAAGTAATGAAGAAGAGCCAGCTAAAAGCCTTTTGCAATGAGCCAAGTCCGCAGTATTTATCGGCGAGGACGTGCATGGATCGTGCCGAAATTTCGCCAGAAGAGCCTCCACATCCGTACGACCCGATCCACCAATTTTCAAATTGACCGCACACCATATATACGATCAATGCCGATTATTCATATTAGCTCTAATGGGGGTGCGATCGTTCCTGTGGGTCCCATATGCCTTTAGTCCATGCTCCCAAAGTTTTGCGCCATTCCAACTTACCATTTGTGAGATATCGATCGACCTTCATTGTTTTGAGTAGAAAATGAATCATGGGAGATCATTTCATACTTGCTTATTTTGAGGTGTGATTGCTCTGGGGAGTTGCCCATGATGCTAACCACCTTCTCTCTAAATTTTGTACCATTCCGACTTACCGTTTGTTAGATATGCATTTTCTGCGAACATGAGTTAAATTGTGATCAACCATGGCGATCATTCCATACATGCTCCTATCAAGGTGCGATCATTCTGATGATTTTTCCATGATGTTAGCTACTTGTTATCCAAATTTCATGCCATTCTGACATACCATTTGTGAGATATCGCCTTTTCCGTGGAGGTGGGATCGTTTGGGCTGAAATGATATGATCGTTTAAGAACGATGTAGGCCGATCTTTCAAGTTTCTCCTAGTGATGCGTGATTGGTATTATAGGTTTCTTTATATATTATTTTACTATTTCTAAAATATTGTATCATTCCGACTTTATATTTGCGAGGTATTAATCGATCATCAATGATTTGAATTGTTTTATGGATCGATCCATATGGATCATGACCGATCAATTCAACTTCATCGTGGGGCCCAACGATCGATAATATGGATCCCTCATGCTGTAGTGTAGTTTTCCTTCGAATTTCATGTTGAATGCCTTTGAAGATTTTGAGTTGTAGCTCAATCATCGTCGAAAATTGCCAAAAAGATCGTCGAAAAACCCACTTTAGGGTTGACCCGAAACGAGACTCGAAGTAATAACTTTTCTGATTCGAAGAAGGTGTTAAAAATTCTCTAAGAAAACGTGATTTTGACTCCAAGCACGAAAAAAGATCGGTGGCGGTCGTTTTTCTCCAAGCAAACTTGCATTTAACTCCAAGCACGATCTGGTGCTTTAAATTTTTACGACTCCGAGAGAACCATACACCGACTCCAAGAAAATAGCAAACTTTCTCGGGTCCGATTGCTAGCAAATTACCACTGATTTGTCAATACCGGTCCATCTTCTTTTGTCCATAACTTAAGCATGCAAACTCCAATCGACTTGAAATTTGGAGTGTAGCCTTATGTGGTCTTCCTTATCACTACATACTAATTGCGCCTTGATTAGGTCAGAAAGTAGGGATCCGGTCCGATCCTTTGCCTAGGTGAAGCGTCAATTCCGTACTTAGCCCTTTTTTAGTGTTATCCTTCCAAATCCATCCAACTATCGTTCATAGTTTCAATTGTAATCAATTTTCAATCCATCTATTTTAGCCGAATCCGTGGTATCCCGGCCTGACCAAAGCCGGTTAACAGTTGAGGATTTAAATTAACTTCAATTTTATAACAATTTGAAGTAAAGTGTTTAATTATTCTATCCATGTTGTTTAAAGTTAGTTAGTTAATTATTTACTAATGTTGATTAAAAGTTAGATAATTAATTGATCTGATTAATGGTGTGTTTAAGTTAATTAATTTCTTATTAATAATGGTTAAAGTTAATTAATTATCTTATTAACGATGGTTTAAAGTTAATTGGTTATATAATTAATGATGTTTTAGATTGATTAATTATCTTATTTGGTGATGCTTTAAACTTAATTAATTATTCTATTTATAATGTTTTAAATTTAATTAACTATTATATCTATAATGTTTTAAAGTTAATTAATTATCTTATTTATGTTATTTTAGAAGTTAGTTAATTATTTTATTAATGTTGCTTTAAAGTTAATTATTTATTTATTTATGATATTTAAAGAAATTAACTAGCTTAATAAAGGTGTTTATAAATAATAAATTGTTTTACAAAAAGAAAATTTGCTTAATAAATGATACGGTGTAAAGGAAATTTATAAATAATATCTTTTTTAGAGGAGATTTATAAAGGAGATTTAGTAAGAGAGATTTATAAATGGTGTTTTATAAATAAAATAGAGATTTATAAATGGTAATTTATAAAAAAAGAAGGGATTTATAAGTGATATTTAAAAAAAATAACAAAGACTAGGTTAAATATATTGGGTTTTGGATTTATAAAAGGATTTATATAAAGGATTGTATAAAAGAATTTTATAAAGGAGTTTATGAAAGTAGATTTATAAAAGATTTTTATAAATAGAAATGAGTTTTATAAATAACTTTAGAGATTTGTAAAAGGAGTTTTATTAATTAATTTGGAGATTTATAAAAGGTTTGTAAACATGAAATGAGTTTAAAAAAGGAAATTCTATAAAAGGAATGATACTTGATTTTCATAAATAATCCTTCTTAATTATGGTAGTATAGAAGCATTTTTTTCCATACTTAATACTGATGGAAAAGTGGTTTGAATTCATAGTAAATAATGTTTTAAATGACATTTGTTTTTGACCCATTCGATATGATTTTTGAAAATTTTGAACTCTTCCTTAAAATCTTAAGAATATATTTATATTGTTGATATAAATAAGTGGAAACATTTCTTAAGTATTGAAAGTGAAATGGTTTGTGAATATACTTATACTGTTGAGAAAGTATATGAATATTTTCGAATAATTAGAAAGAGATTCTATTAATGGGAAGATTAATTAAAGAGGCTTGGGGGTTGCTTATGTGCTTGAGGCATGCTTGGTTTATAATGAAAATTAAAACCTTTGATTGATTTGATTATTTATTTGATAGTTAAATGATCGACTATCAAACCTTAGCCCAAATATAACTCTGGAAATATCTAAGAGAAACACAAGGGTTATATGGCACAACTGTTTAACGATGAATTTATTATCGGATTAGAAAATCGTCGATAAATTTCAAATTAAAATTTACCACTAGCGCACGACTTACAAAAGTTAGTACGGGTCGATCCGTAGAGAATTGTTAGATTTTAGAAATCAATTCAATCAAATCATAACAAATGGAGAGGAAATTGTTAACTACAAGCAAAATGAAGCTAAAACTAGAATCAAAATGAGACTTAAAAACTATGAGATTAGAGAATAATTTAGAGTCAAGTCCACTCTCATATTTTTGTAAATCAACAAACAAATAATTTATGATCTCTAGTTTTGATATTAAGTGAAATAATTTTTGCATTTATCAAAAATATGGTTTATTTATGTTATTAAGTAACATAACTTAAACCATCAAACTATAATACAATAAATATACCACCTATAAATTCTCACGAAAATGAAGCCAAAACAAAAGCTATTTTAAGTATGATATATTTATGATTGTAATTAGTAATATAGATCATGAAAATTTGTTTTTTTACTTTCATTTCAAAATCAAAAATCAATTAGCAAATGATGATGTAAATTATGTTTATATTGAATAAGAATGGCTCATTTGCAAATGCAGCATAAGCTATCAAACCCACTTGTATAGACTTATATTAAAATCTACTCTCATGAAGCACAAATAAAAGAGATCATAAATCAATGAAATTTTAAAATTACATAAACTTAGAGAGCTTCATTACCCCTAAATTGAAAGGGTTTAGCTACTCATTTGTGTTATCAAATCTACACTTGTAAATTTCAATATTAAAAAGCAAAGAAACGAAACTAAGCAGAGGAAGAAATAGAGATTAATTACTAACTTCTTGTATAAAAATTAAAGCTGCACTACTTGCATAAATGTAAATCTAAGCTATGAACATGAAATGAAAGAGGGAAAAAATAAACATTAACATAAAAGTAAATAAAAGAATGTAGAAGAGAAAAGAGAAAGTGGCTAGAAAGCCATTTTTATTTCATGAAACTTTGATATTGCAACTTGCTTTCTTAATTTCCTCACTAATTTGAAAGAGTAGAAGATCTATTACATGTACATAAGAGGGTTATTTATAAATACATAAAACCCTAATTCAATTTTTTGGGTGCTTCACAAAATGCCCTTTAGAAAGCGTAGCCACCAAATAACCATTAGCCACTAATTAATCCATCATTAAATGTGCATGAAGCTTTAACCTCCACTTAGTTGTCCATTAGCTTCTAATTGTAGATTTAGGTAAGTGGGTGGGGTCCTCCTTGATCATAAGCATGAATTATTTTCTCTTCATTCCTTTGTATTCTCTTGTGCATGCATAAATCTTTACGAAACCCTCTCCAAATTCATATAAAAATTATGAAAAATGTCCAAGTAAAAAGTCTCAAATTAACATATGCAAAAAATGACTATTTTTCCCTTGTATGGAGATGAACATATGCTGATTATAAAATAATTGTATTTTGGTTTTAAACATGTAAAAATACCCAAATATGACATTTATTTAAATAAAAATAGATAAAATATGTATGTAAATATATGAATATTTACGTGCACATCAAATACCCTCACACTTATCTTTTTATTCGTCCTCGAATAATGGAAAACTAAGATAAATCCGTTTTCATAAGGAGCACGATTGCGTTGAGCGTATGCAACAAGCCGTTAAACATCTGGGTGTCCCCAGTAGGACGAGCGTTGTCTCATAAGGGTTTTCAGTGGATACTACCCATAAAATCCGAATGCAAAGTGAAAATATTTCCAAAATGCATGCTTTTTTTACAAAGAGATGAATGCAAGTTTTTGAAAATATTTACAATTTATATTTAAATTGACAAAAATAAGCTAAATATAGGTTTTGGTCATTATCTTGAAATTTAAGTCATTTACTCGTCAAACTTTCCAATACAAACGAAGTTATCGAAACAAATGGGCTATAGTTTAACTTGTTGTTTCGGTCGATAATACACTGTAACTATGAAATTGGTCCTTAGTTATTATCAAAGTTTATCAAATTGGTATTTTCATTTCTTTTCAATAATAAGACAAATCCAACAAGTTAAAATGGCATTTGGATTTCAATTTCTTACTCTCTCTTGTTTGAAAATTTTATTGATATTAACAATATTTATATATGCCTAACTCAGGTAAACTGGGGCCAGATATATTACTCATGCACTGCCTTGCGGACTGATGTGAGGGTAATACAGAGCGTGAAAAGCGACACACAGCATGAACACTTATCGACTGTAGGAATTATTAAAAAGAATTTTCATATACAAACACCTAACTCAAATAAACTAGGACAGATATACCGATCGTGCACTGCCTTTCAGGCTTACGTGAGAAGAGTACAGAGCATGGCGAGTGAACACACGAGTGTGAACACCTGACTTTAGATGCTAAAAATATATACATATATACAAAAAAATTACTTATATATATTTTTGTGTTTTTTTTAATTTTTTTTTTTTGAAAAGAGAGAATTTTTCAAAATCATCTTAGCACCATTTAACTTAGAAGATAAAAGTGTTATACACTTTACTTTAAATTTACCACTTTTTTCTAAACAAAGATTTTCATTTAGAATATACTTCATAATTAACACATATGCACCATCTGATATACTAGTTAAACCATTGTTATTTTTAATCAAACTTCATTTTTATTTTTGTCAAGGCAAATAAATTTTCAAAAATTTCAATTTATTAACAAAAACTTATACTTATCCTATGGTGTTTCTTTAAAAATAAACCAAAATGCTAAAGAGAATTTATTTTTTTAGATTTAGAAGTTTGGAGATTTTTTTTAGATAAAAGAAAACAAAAATTCAAAAATGCCATGAACTTAAAAAAATGAAACTCCCCCACACACTTAGTTTTTTACCGTGTCCTCACAGTTAATGCACGATAATGAGTTTAATGGGAAAAAATATGTACATATTTACAAAAGAGGGTTAACATTCTTAGTAGATGTAGCTTGGCTCAAGAAGAATCATGAGCTTCTCCTTTTGGTTACTTGGCAATTCTAAGAAAGGTTTCAAACAATGACTGTTGACTTTCAAAATCAATCCATCTCTGGGTTTTCTATTACTACAGCACCATGTGGAAAAAAATTTGTACCACAAATGGTCCGGTCCATCTCGATTTAAGTTTCCCAAGGAATAAATGAAGTCTCAAATCATATACAAGAACTTTCTGGTATGGTGAAAATGTTTTTCTTAGGATCGACTTGCCATGAAAAACTTTTGTTCTTTCTTTGTAAATTTTCACGTTCTCATATGCGTTGTTCCTAAGTTCTTCTAGTTCGTTGAGTTGTAGTTTTCGATTTTCGCCAGCTTTCTCAAGATTAAAGTTTAAGTTCTTTATTGCCCTCAACAATTTGTGTTCGATTTCAATGGGTAAATGGCAAGCTTTACCTAAACTAAACGAAATGGGGACATCCCAAGGTTAGTTTTAAAAGCAGTACGATAAGCCCAAAGTGCATCGGTCAATTTCTAAGACCAATCTTTTCAATTTTTGTTGACAGTTTTCTTCAAGATTTGTTTTGTTTGACGATTTGAAACTTCAACTTTCCCACAAGTTTGAGGATGATATGAGTGGATAACTTTTGGGTCATCGAGTATTTCTTTATTAATGTTTCCAAAGATCGATTGCAAAAATGGGTTCCGTTATCACTGATTATTGTGCAAGGTGTGCCAAACCTCAAAAGGATGTTTTGTTTGAGAAATTTCACAACAATGTTATGGTCGTTGGTTTTGCAAGGAACGACTTTGACCCATTTTGAGAATAATCAACAACGAGAAGGATATACAAGTTATCAAAAGAATTGGGAAAAGGTCCCTTAAAATCGATACCACAAACATCAAGGATTTCAATCGTAAGAATGAGGTTTGGAGGCATTATATTTCGTCGAGAAATCCGTCCAAGCATTTTACATTGATCGCAAGTTTTTCAAAATTCAATTGAGTCTTCGAAAAGAGAAGGCCAATAGAAACCACACAGAAGCACCTTTTCCGCAGTTTTTCGAGGACCGAAATATCCACCGCACACTTGATCGTGGAAAAATGAAAGAACACTCCTGATCTTATTATCCGAAATGCATCGTTGAATGATTTGGTCGGGGAAATATTTGAACAAGTATGGATCATCCCAACAGAAATATTTCACTTGGGACATGAATTTGTATTTGTCCTGTTTAGACCAAAATGAAGGAGTTTCTTTAGTGACTAAGTGGTTCACTATATCAACCTACCATGTATTGATAGAAGTTGAAAGAAGTTGTTCGTCAGGGAAGTTTTCATTGATTGGCAATGAAGATGGTGCGTTCGGAAGACAAGATAAGTGATCGCCTATGACATTATCAGATCCTTTTTTGTCATTGATTGGTCAAATTCTTGAAGTAAAATGATCCAACGAATCAAATAGAATTTAGCATCCTTTTTAGCGAAGAGACATCGAAGCACAAAATGGCCAGTGTAGACCATGATGTATGAACCTATCAAGTAAGATCAAAACTTTTCGAGCGCAAAAACGACAGCTAGAAGCTCTTTTTCAATTGTTGTGTAGTTGAGTTGAGCATCGTTCAAAATCATACTTGCATAGTGAATGACATGAAGGATTTTATTGATGCATTGTCCTAAGATAGCACCAAACGCAAAGTTAGAAGCGTCACATATTATTTCAAATGGGTGATCCTAATTGGATGCACAAATGATTGGAATAGAAATGAGTTCGTTTTTAAGATGTTCAAAAAAAGAGATACAATCAGAGTGGAAATCGAATGGAGCATCTTTTTCGAGGAGAGTCGTCAAAAGACGAGTGATTTTGCTAAAGCCTTTCACAAAGCGTCGGTTAAAGGCAGCGTATCGTAGAAATGATCGAATGCCCTTAACAAATTTGGGAATGGGTAGGTTTGTAATGAATCGATTTTCGCTTTATCTACCTCAATGCCTTTATTTGAGATGATATGTCCAAGGACAATGCGTCGTTTGACTATAAACTGGCATTTTTCCCAATTCAAAGTCAAATATTTTTCTTTACATCAATGTAGAACCAACTCGAGATGGTGTAAACATTTAGAAAAAGAATCACCAAAGATAGAGAAATCGTCCATAAAAACTTCTAGAAAGCATTCAATCATGTCGAAAAATATGCCAACCATGCATCGTTGGAAAATAGATGGAGCGTTACAAAGTCCAAATTGCATACATCGATAAGTGAAGGTACCGAATGGACACTTGAAAGTTGTTTTCTCTTGATCTTCAAGAATAACTGGAATTTGGTTATAGCTGAAATGACCATCAAGGAAGCAGTAGAATTTATGGCCGGCTAAACGTTCGAACATTTAGTCAATGAAAGGAAGAGGGAAGTTATCTTTACATATTGCGACATTTAATTTTCGATAGTCAATGCACACATGCCAACCCGTTCGAGTACGAGTTGTAATAGGTTCGTTTAAATCGTTCTTAACAATGGTTAGCCAGACTTTTTTGGTACAACGTGAATTGGGCTAACCCATGAACTATCAGAGATTGGGTAAATGATTCCGTTGTCGAGAAGTTTAAGAATTTCATCGCGCACTGCATCTTTCATTTTTGAATTATGCCTTCGTTGTGCGTCACGAACAGGGTTGGCATCGTCGATTAAATGGATGCGATGTTGAACAAGAGCGGGACTAATTACCTTTATATCGTTAATGGACCACCCAATGTTTTCTCTTTTTTTCGAAAGAATAGAAAGTAAGAAGGTTTCTTGATCAAGAGAGAGAGTTAAAGAGATTACGACGGGCAACGTTTCATTATCACCTAAGTATGCGTACTTAAGGTGATCGGGAAGTGGTTTGAGGTCCGACTTTGGGAGTTTCTTGATCAAAGTTGGGTTGAGATTCGGACTCAACTAGAAGCTATTCAAAAGGAAGAGTATATTCAATCGCATTGGGAATTTCATGAAACAATTTTTCATCTCAGCTTCGCGTTCGTCATTAAGGTCAAGTGTCTCATTTTCAAAATTTTCATGAAAGACACTAACTTCCAACGTTTGGTCACAACGTTTATTTGATTGGCTTTCAAGATTGAAAATGTTGAGATCCAAAGTCATGTTTCCAAAAGAGGTTTTCATTGAACCGTTGCGACAACTGATTAAGGCATTTGAGGTGGCTAAGAATGGTCGGCCTAAAATCAATGGAATTTGACTTGCGGGATTTGTCACGGGTTGTTTTTCAAGAACGATAAAATCAATAGGGAATATGAATTGCCCTACTCGAATAAGCACGTCCTTGATTTCTCCTACCAGCTTCTTAATGGAACGATCGGCGAATTGAAGCACGACCTTTGTGGATTTGAGCTCACCTAAGCCTGATTGTTCGTACACAGAATATGGAATCAAATTGACACTCGCACCTAAGTTTATCAAGCATTTGTTAACCATCTGGTCTTCAATTGTACACGAAATCATAAGGCAGCCAGGATCTTTGTATTTGACGGTTACGGATTGGGACAAGACTTCACTTAAACTGCTGGCTAAGAAGACTTTTTTAGGCACTTGAGTTTGTCGCTTTTGGGCACACAAGTCCTTAAGAAATTTTGTGTACGTGGGGACTTGCTGAACAATGTCAAGAAGCGAGATGTTCACTTTCACTTGTTTAGAAATTTCCAACATCTTTTCCATTTGGCCCGAGTGTTTCTTGTGTCGAAGACGATGTGGAAATGGAATGCTATACTCAGTAGGCAAGTTTACTTGAGTAGAATAAGAAGAATTTTGATTGGCATTCGGATCGACGATTGGCTCTACATTCTGTTTTGATTCACTTGAAGCGTCGAGAGAAGTTTCCGGTAAGTCGTTTGGATTAATGACTTGATTAGCGATTTTTTTGCCAAAACATAGAGTTGGGATAGCATCCGACTATGTGACACCGTCATCTTGAACAACATCGGCTTGATTTGAATTTTCATTTCGATTTTTGTGATTTGGCCCACCTGGCTTAGGAAAGTTCCTCTTATGCATTCACTTGCAGACGTGGCCAACTGACACATTTGCATTTCGAGTTTTGCAATTGATTGGTTTGTGTTTTGCATATATGAGGTCAATAAATTTTGCAAATTGCTGTTCGATTGAAGGCTTTGAGTAATTGCTTTAGCCAACGTTTCAAAAGTTTCCTCAAGTGAACTTAAACATTTATCGTCTGGGGAGGTTTTGCAGAATTTGGTTGAAAAATTGATTGTTGTGGTTGATTATGAGACGAACCCGTAGAGTTTGGTTGAAAATGGTTGGGCTGAAAGGGAGGATTCAAAACATTATTTGGAAATGCTTGAAAATTGGTATGAATCATATTCGTGTTGGGATTGTTTTGGTTCGAAGCAAAATTTGGGTGATTTCTCCAACCAGGTTTGTACGTTGAAGAAAATGGGACATTTTTGGCTTTATTGAAAGCATTAATTTGTTCAACAAAATTGGGACACTCATCGGTTATATGATTAGGATCGTTGCATTTATAATATATCGGTTGGGAAGCTTGGTTCATTTGATTCGATGAGAAAACTTTATCGAATTTTTTAATCATTACGTCGATCATAGCTTCCAAAGAAAAAGAAGATCCTATCGAGTGTGCATTCGATCGTGAGTAAATTGATTTTTCGTTCGAACATTCCCATTGGGATGATTTTTGGGCGAGGTTTTCAAGAAATTGCCTAGCATCATCGTGATGTTAGGCAAGAAAATTGCCATGGCACATTGATTCGAGCATGGTTCGTGAGCTGTTTTCGAGTCCATCGTATAAGATTTGGCAAATCGTCCATTTTTTGAAGTTATGGTGTGGACATTTTATCAAAAGCTCTTTGAATCTTTCAAAATATTTTTCTAACGGTTCCCCCTTGAACTGATGAAAATTTACAATTTCGTTTCAGATTCTACATGTTTTTTCCAAGGGGTAGAACTTTTTTAAGAAAGCTTTTACGAATTCTTCCCAAGTTTTAATCGAGTTCGATAGTAAGTTGTACAACCATTTTTCAGTGTAATCCGTAAGAGTGAATGTGATTAATCGAAGTTTGATTCCATCATCAGAAAGTTGTTGGAGTGTGGAAACTTGTTCGAATTTAGTCAAGAAAATGTATGGGTCATCGTGTTCAAAATTGCCAAATTTCAAAAGTGTGGCAATATGGTTCAAGTGAATTTCAAAATGGTTACCTGTCACTACATCATAGGTAGGATTTTGGCGCTGCCTTAGGCGGCACATTTGATACGGCTATAAGCCGTATCAAATTTTAATACGGCTTATAGCCGTATCTATATTATTTAATACGACTGTAAGCCGTATTAACATTTGATACGGCTATTAGCCGTATTAAAATCCGTACCTCTTTTCGTGGGAAAATTTTCCCCAAAACACACACCCTCCCTCCTTTTTTTTATTTCCAGCGGTTTCATTTGCACCGTTCTATTTCATCCTTCAATGAATTCCACTGTACGCAACCTCCAAAACAAGAATTCGTGAATATATTTAGGGGATTTAAGCTTCGTCTGCGGTTGGTTCAGAGGATTGGAGGAAATGAATTTTGGGAGTGGATGTTCAATTTGGATTTGGGTGGGTTCGCGTGAATTGGTTCGCGGTTCAAGGGTGTCGAGGTAAACATCAAAGTCTTTCAGTTTATACTTGTCATAATTTCACCTTTTTTTGCTTTGCTGTATAATTATCGTTGGTGGGTATCCGTATTCTTAGGTTTTGCATACTCATTTGATGAATTAAAGAATATTATCTTGTTATCGCAAATCTTTCGAAGTGTTTTCGAGAGAAGTTGGGTGCCCATCTTGTGCACTGAACTGATTTGGTTATATTTGTTTACAAGTTTTTATGCTGTAACCATAATTTCTATTAATGAATGCCTCGAAGCTCGGTTAATGTTGTTATTTGTAAGATTGAGTTGCTGTATTTACAATCTGTTTGGGAACAAATTATACTACAACTACCTAAAATAGTTTAAAGTCACCATCTTTGGGATGAAAGAAACAGAAGAATTGCTAATACCAAACATATAAATAAACCAGAAAGAGAAAAATTGATTTAATAAGAAATTACTTTTGTGATGAGTAAATCTAATGCCAGCACACAAAGAACTTATCAAAATGAACAGATCTTAAGATGATGGAGAATTCAACTAAATGATAATGGGTGAGTACTTTGCAAGAAAAAGA
Organism: Allium cepa; assembly: GCA_030765085.1. NCBI lineage: Eukaryota > Viridiplantae > Streptophyta > Magnoliopsida > Asparagales > Amaryllidaceae > Allium > Allium cepa. The sequence continues at coordinate 1,024,713,391 of CM060937.1, read as the reverse complement.
GTACTACCGCTAATTTTGCAACGAAGATTTAGGGTTCTTTATTTTGGAGAGATAAGGCGGGCTAAATACGTGGATACTGGAATGAATTATGTTGTATTTTTGTTTCGGTCTAATTTGTAAATTAGTGTTGTGAGATGAGAAATGATATATCCTTGCCTGTATGTGTGTATACATACACACACACACACACTAGTATGAAGCCCGTGCCGATGGCACGGATGCGAATTTTAATTTGTATATAAACTTGGATGTTATTTGTTTTATGGATCGAAAGTTTTGTGTGTGTATATGCATATAAGTATGGAGTAGTTATATATTTTGTAATGCTTTTTGTATCCTTGCATAATTTACAACTTGGTGCTAATATTGCATATGGTTCTGACATTGTATATGGTTTTGACATTGTTGTATAAGTGGATAAAATTATTGTTAATGTCGCAAGCCAAGTATCAGGAGAGGGGTAATGCATAGACATTACTCCGGTGCTACAAAATAGCGCCGTTGTAATGGCAAATTTTTGGAAACAGTTTGGTGCTAATGTTGTATATTGTTCTGACATTGTTGTATAAGTTAATATCTAATACTGTCGTAAATTTATTCTATCTACGTCGTGTAAAAATATATCGGTTGGGTCCGGCCCTTTTCGGTTTCTAGCCATCACTGCAGCCGAGTAAATGGCAGCCATTCTTCCCGGTGCCTTGTTGAAGTATCTGTATAATTTTGTAAAACGAAATGTATACATTGATACATCTTTAACAAATGGACGTTATTTGCTCCAAGTTTTATCTATGCTTAGTTTTGTGTTAAAAGCATAAACTAGCATATGAAAACAGATAGAAAGAACAAAATAAAATGCAAGGAACGAAAGTTTCTTTGATTCTTGTAGGCTGCAGAATCTTCAGATATCAAATACTTGATGTTAACAAGGTACCTCCCCGACTTTGATCTTTTGGTGTATTCTTCAAACATTACTTCTTGTAGTTGCCAATTTATTAATGTTTGGTGTAAGGAAAATGAAATCCATGAAAGACTCAAATTATAAAAACCATCAATAGAAGACTTAACATAAGAAACAATATCATTTTGTTAGAGCAAATCCAATAGGAGGCCGTTCAACAAAAATATTCAAGGAGGCTTCTCCAGCACCATCATTTATTTTAGGCTGAACATTCAGCTGAATATTAAACAAATAAAAACAATTGGAAACAAAATCCTTACTTTACAAACAAAATATATTTCCCTTTTTTTCACCCCTCTTTTAATTTCCTTCCCTTTTCAAAATAATCCCATGACAAAAGAAATTGCATCTACTGACCTTCAAGCTGACATTTACGAAAAACTAGCCAAGTGTTATATTCGATTTTTCAAATTTATAAAATGTCGACTTAAAGGAAAATTTCCAAATTTTGAACATTTTTCAAATTAACGAGTTTTTCACTTAAAAGGCTTCTCAAACCAAATTAATCGGTTTCACGAACAACACTCAATTTAGTTAGTTTTAAGAACAAAAGATAAAATAAAGTATCATTTTCAACGACATTTTTTTTTAATTTATCATTTTTTGGTTTCAAAGACGTTATATTATTTTAGTGACAATAAAAAATAGTATTTCAGTTATGATTTTACTGTAAAATGGTATTATCTTTTTTTTGTCTTTAAAACTAATTATTCGCAGGTGTTGTCCAGAAAGTATTACATTCTACGAATTTCATTATTTTACGTTTTAATGCATTAGACTAAATAATACTAAAATGATATCGGAAGAGTCACAAAATATAGCTATATAATTACTAGAATTAACTTGCAATTTAACATTCCTAAGATATGAGAAAAATGCTGTTCTTGGGGCAAAAATTCAATCTAGATCACTAAATTGAATACGTCTACACATTAGGCAATCCTACCCAATACATACAGTAAAATCCAACACTTCACCTCAATCAGATGCATTTGTCAATTCAATTGAGTGAGACATAACCGTTTTTTTAATCTATGGTAGACTATCAGATCTTACTATACAGTACTTAAGATTGTTTAATACATTCTTTTTCTCATTCTAAGAATGTAGTTGATGCTACAAGTTTTTATCTATTACAAGTAATGGCAAATTGATCAAAGTTTTAAATTTTGCAAATGAATAATACAGAATCTTACACGGTGGATTTTTAATTAAAGTATGTATTTTATATGTAATGTAAAATATGTACTATAAATTCACGATAGTATTAGATATTTATTAGCGTATATAGCAAATTAAAACAAAAAAGTACCGGAATTAAAAAACCGGAATTAATGCGGAACTTCCGGAATTTCCGAAACGGATCCGAAAATTTTAAAATTACCAATGGCCGGAACGAAAGCGGAAAACAGAATTTCGAACCTTGCCTCATGCAACTATATTGTACGAAGATAAATGATGTAAATTCAGAATCAGGTTTTTATGCAATTTTTATAGTGGTTCGTTGTACATTATACAGTGCCAACTTCTCAACTCGTGACAATATACAAAACCAATCAAAGAATAAAATCTTGAAAGTGTTGTAGAAAAGTATTGTTTATAAGCACTTTGTCAATGTGAGTAGCAATACCTCTACGTCTCCATGTGAATTGAAAATCTTGTATATATATACACTCATATATATATATTATATTTACGTCTAATGTTCTAATATATATGATATAGGAGGGCAATATGTCTTTCAGTATAGACAAAAAGTGGATAAATGAATCTGATCAAAGATCTACATAATATATAGATGGGGTGAAGAAGTTTATTAGTTTTGTTGATGAAAATGGTGGTAAGAAAGGACTGTATTTATGCCCTTGCACTCGGTGCAAAAATATGAAGACGATCAAATTAGATGACACTCATTTTCATTTTCTTAGATGGGGTTTTAGCCAATCATATACCGTATGGTATTTTCATGGGGAAAAAGGGTAGAGAAGGAAAAACAACAACCAGTTAGTCATGCCACAAGTACCGACGAGTCTGAACATATTACGATGGAAGATCTAGTCAATGATGCAGATAGATTTCATTATTTTCAACCTGAAAATCCGTTGTCTGATCATGCTAATGTTGGAGAGCCGTCTACGGTTGATGGCAATTGGCAGGCCAATGAAAGTAAGAAGTATAAATCACTTTTTGGTAGCGCAAAAGAGCCACTGTATCCTTCATGTTCAAAAGGGTTGACGAAGCTGTATGCCATTGTGAAACTGAATAGCTTGAAGACCCAATACGGCTTTTCAAATAATGGTGTGACTGCACTCCTCGAACTAATAAAGGAGTTACTCGTCGAAGGTAACACGTTGCTGACAAAGTACTCCGACGTGAAGAAGTTAATTACGCAAGTTGGGATGAATTACAAAACTTATGATGCATGCATCAATGATTGCATATTATACTGGAAAGATGATGCGAATAGAGTTTCGTATACAAATTGCAACGAACCAAGATATATGACATCATTCAACGAAGAAAGAAAAGGCATCAAAGTACCTCGAAAGACATTAAGACATTTTCCTTTAATTTCTAGATTGAAGAGATTGTATACTGTACCATGGATAGCAGATGCGATGACCTGGCATGGTCATGCCAAGTCTGATCAACCGTAATGCGTCATCCATGTGACACTTCTCAATGGAAAGCCGTGGATTATTTTGACCAAACGTTTGCTGTTGAGCCACGAAATGTCACACTTGGAATAGAAACAGATGGTTTCTGTCCACATGCTTCTCTATCTAACCCTTACAGTCGTTGGCCAGTAATTGTAGTACCATATAATCTTCCTCCATCTATGTGCATGAAACGAGAGTTTTCAATGTTAACACTATTGATTTCTAGGCCAAAACAACCAGGGAAGGATATTGATGTTTATTTACAGCCGTTGAAAGACGAGTTAAAGCAGTTATGTGAAGGAGTCGTTACATATGATTCATTAAATAAATCCGAATTCACTATGAGAGCTAGGGTGTTGTGGGCAATCCATGATCACCCTGCTCTTGGGACTTTATCGGGATGTACAACTCACGGTTATTTTGCATGTTCGGTTTGTGGGGTAAACACTTGTTCTTATCATCTTTCTGAAAGTAAGAAGGTGTGTTACATGGGACATCAAATGTTTCTTCCTAAAGAACACAAGTTTCGATACGACAAGACAAATTTCAACAACGAACAAGAACTTCAACGTCCTAAACGGACATTGACAGGTTTTGAAGTTGAAAAGAAAGTATCGAATATCAAAATGAAAGTTAGTAAACATAAAGAAGAAATTAGTCGAAAACGGAAAAAGTCAATTTATGAAGAAGTTGACAATGTTTCTACATGGTACAGGAGGTCTATCTTTTTTGATTTACCATATTGGAAAGCAAATATAATTCGCCATAATATTGATGTTATGCATACGGAGAAAAATGTCACAGAGCATCTCATCAGCACCATTATGGACCATAAAGATAAGTCAAAAGATGGCATCAATGCATGCAAGGATTTGAAAATCATGGGATAAAACAAAAGTTGTGGGTGATGGAAGATCCTGAAACAAATAAAATAATCATACCAAAGGCAACTTTCACTTTGAGCAAAGAAGAAAAGATACGGTTTTGCACCGTTTTAAAAAACCTGAAAGTGCCCAACAAATTCTCTTCAAACTTCCATAACAATGTGAGCATCAATCCTCCCGAACTAAGAAATATGAAGTCACATGATTACCACGTCATAATGCAACATTTGCTTCCGGTATTGCTTCAATATTCTTATCCACAACATAAGGATCTGTGAAATGCTACTCATCGTATTAGTCTATTCTTTAACATTTTGTGCTCAAAGGTGATCAATAGGGAAAACCTTATAAAAGCAAAGGCTAGTTTGGTAGAAGCAATGTGTGTTTTTGAAAAACATTTTCCACCTGCATTTTTTGATATCAGTATCCATCTTATGGTTCATTTAGCCGATGAAGCATTAATTTGTGGTCCTGTCAGATATAGATGGATGTATCCCTTTGAACGGTAAATAACTAATTTCAGTTATGTACATTATTATTCGATAGAAATAGCTATTATGTACAATATATAATTGATCACATTCACAGGTTGATGAAAACATATAAAGGATATGTGCGCAACAAAAGATACATTGAAGGTTGTATTGCGGAAGGATATATCGTACAAGAAGCTAGCCTTTACTGCATGGAATATATGCCAAACGGAGGTGATGGCAATCATAAACATACACGCGAAGTGTTTTTAGACGAGGATGATGAGTTTGCTGGTGAGATACCTTTAGATAATGGTAAAGATATAACGTTAACCCAAGTGCAGTTTGAACAAGTGCGTAGATGGGTCCTTAATAAGTATGATGGACTGGATGAATGGAAGAAGTAAGTTCACACCTTTGTTTTGAATTTCCATTTTTTAATTCAATTTATGTATTCGTTTTGATATGTGTTTTCCGTAGGAGGTATAACTCCTATGCGAAAAGTACTAGATTTCAATCATGAGGCAGAGGTACAACCGTCGAAGTCGTTTAAAGTTTTACTCTTTGGTTACGCAACGAGGTATTACAGCATCTTAAGTATTTCACGTGTTTATAAGTTGGCAATACACCTTCGTGACCATGTTTTGTTTTACTTATTGTATTTTATGTAGTTGTTGAAGTGCATCGATGTTGATCCAACTCTCTAGCGGCTAGTGCATGGGCCGAAGTTCACGGCGCTTGGTTATACTAAGTACCAAGTGAATGGTTTTTTATTTTCCACGAAAATGTACGAAAATCGTATGGTAACACAAGATAGCGGTGTATGCATGAAAGCAATTACAAAATTTAGAGCGAGTGGTAAAGATAAAAATTATAAGGAAGCAGAAACAACGTATTACGGAGTCATTCAGCGGATACTTGAGTTGGATTACACTGACTTCAAACAAACAGTTTTTTATTGTGATTGGGTAAAGGTCGAGGATAAGATCAATGGTTGCAAAATAGATCCTGTTTCAAACTTGATCATGGTTAATTTGGGAAATTGAAGAGCAAAGATAGCGTGAATGACGAGCCATTTATTCTTGCATCAAAAGCCAGTCAAGTGTTCTACTCAACAGATTTAAAAAATAACGGTTGGTTTGTGGTTTTGCATACACCAAAACGGTTGACTACAAATGTGGATGACATTGAGTTTCCTACCGTCTATCAATCAGCTTTTGAAGATAATGAAAAATTAGAAGACCTTACCAAAACCATTTGTTAACTGATGAATTGTTAAATGCTTCATTTCTCGTTTGAATTCCTATTCCTTGGGGTAGTAGGAGTGTGAGATATCATTGAACCAAACAAAATTCACATAAAGAGAAGGTTCCTTAAAATGTCTATTTTGTTGTTGGTTTCTGTTATATTGAAAAGTTTCATGATAGCATGTTTTTTATAGACTTGTAGATAAAAGGGGATTTATTTTTAAAACTAAACGTGGAATCGAAATTACAAATTTAAACCATTTTCATTAGTTGATTGTAGTCAAATTTGAAATCCAAGTAGTTCTTCTATTGTTATTGCTTTTTTACTTTTGTTATTGCCATGAATTGATGGTTGATGAGACCGCTTTTATTGGCTAAACAACAAATTTTACAGTGATGTTGATTTCATTTTTATTTCACGACAGCTGAGTTGATATATTCGTAGATTATTTGTTTTTTCTTTTCTTTTTGTAATCTGTGATACAATTACAAATCAATAATGGTTATTTAACCGTGTGCAGGAAACTATGTCATAAAATCCATCATCATCACATTCATCATGTTTAGAAGAAAAAATAGTTGATCAAAACTTATTTGGTATTCCAGTCTCAAAAAACGCTGGAAAAATCGCCACTATGCTGGGTAAACTAGTAAGAGCTCATGTGCCGATATCATATATAAGTTGGAACAAAGTACCCGGTACATATAAGGATGATGTTTGGAACCAATTGGTGGTAAGTTTTTACTTTGATTCATTTCTGACGATATTTAAAAAATATTTATGGTCAGTCACTCTATTTTGCAATGTATATGCACTACCTGTTACAGTCGGTTTCTGAAACCTGTTTTAAGTCTGATAGAATTGATTAACTTGTTTATGTATTTTACTTTTTTGCAGAAAATGTATGCGATCGAACCGCTTTCAAAGGATTTTTTTTAAAAAGAATGTCCGAGGCTTTTAGGAGACACAAAAAAAAACCTGAGAGCAAGTTTTTATGACACTTTCGACAATGACGAAGAACGAATAAAAAATTTTCCACCTACAATTGCTCAAGAAGATTGGAACGAGTTCATAAAAAATGAAGCAACGCCTGAAGCGAGCGGAAGAAGGGAGTTAGCCAAAAAAAGTAGATCATTGCTCAGTTATGCTCACCATGCAGGCCGTAAAAGTCACTCTAGAATAGAACACGAAATGGTAAGTTATATTCATTTTTTTTCAAAAGTGGTAAAAATCACTACTAACTTATTTTATATATTGCAGATCGTTGTAAATCCATCTGCAAATTACTACCGTCGTCATGTATGGGAGAAGACACGCACGAAAAAAGATGGTAGCATATCAGATGCCAATTCTTCGTACTTCGTAAGTTATTTTGTTTGGTTGACGCAATGGGACTATCACCATATTTGATCAGATCGGTTTTGTTCAGTGTTTAAGGACAAGTTAGACAAAAATAACCCAAAATTAAATTGTGTTGCAAATTCAATTCGTACATCATGTGCAAAGGAAGAATGAGGCAAATGCAACATCCACCATTTACAATGGGCGTACAGCCTTAACTTAGGCTTCTCTCCATATGTGCTAGACACATTCTTTTTTTTTTCTTTTTTTAATTTATTATTATTATTATTTGGTATATCTAGCAATTCCCATGTATATAATGAAAAGTTCCTTGGTGAAGATCCATATTGGAACGTTAAAGCAAACTCCTAAGTACCTCAAACTTAAACCCATCAATAAGAAGACAATTCCCAACTTTATGCATGTATGTTGTTTGTGAAAAATAATTCCTGAAAGCTAAATGTGAAAATCATGCTTGATATCTTTTTTATTCCTAATCAATCTTTTCATATTTTATGAGAAATTAAAACATGTGATTGTGAGATAAAAAGTATTTTTATATCATATGGAATGTGAACTTTGCATCAAATCCTACCAGCAAAAGAAAAAAACATCAATCGCATCAAATTTTAGAGTCCACTGTTTATTTTGTTACTGTTGATTATTTTATTACCAACATTTAAAAAATATTCAAAATAGAAAGATTAATAGTCCAGACAATAAAAGGTATTTAAAGGTATTTATGCATGGTTACTCATGTGCTAAGTGATTTTTCATGCTTATTCATTTGCAAGTTATACCATCTAGTTAGCATCTGTTTTGGTAGTTAACTTCCCTTCACGGATTTAATCAAATAGTTCAAATTTTTGGTACATACATTTTAGATACCGAAGCACAAATCGTCTTACAATTTAATGCATTATCAAAAGTCATGTTACTTTGTGCTAATTCATTGTGATATTTTTAGGTAATGTTAGTATTGTTTGGTTCAACCAAAAGCTAAAAGAGGCAGCTCGTTAAATTTTGATGGCAGATTAAGTTTTAATTTTTTCAAAACATCGTTCAATGTTGGTGGGTGAAGATTTAAGTTTGCTAAACCTTTATTTGATCCACTTTTTAATTTTTTTAATGTATGACTGAAAATATTTTAACTTTCTTTGAATTTAACGTAGTTTTAGTGGTCTTAGCATAGTTTGAAACAGGGTTGAAACTGATTTTGACATTCGATCTAACCTGACTAAAATTGCTACTAAAATTGAATTTTATTTCTGATTGCACTGAAAAAACATGTTCGAACTTGAACTTTTTTTCACATGACTTGAAAATGAAACAAATTTTAACAATAATCAATCTTAACACAATAAATTATTACACACGCATTATTAGAAACCTATATTTTAGATTAAACTCATTTCTTAATTCACAATATAACCTTATTTTAGATTAAACTACCAATACAACCTTATTTTTTGTAATTACTGAAATATAACTAATTCTGTTGAAAACTTCAATTCAATCCTTTCAAACCTAATCAAAGACCATTTTCTGATTATATGTCAAGATTTTGCCCAAATTTTTCAAATATGCCCACGACTTTGGTAAGAGCTAGTGTTCACATATACGCTTAGAAAATTATAACCATATATGTCACTACAGTAGTTAGTTTTAATTGACATGTGTGTGTTTGATGATACGTTTTAATTGAATTGTATTTTCAGTAAGCTATTTTCTCTGTAGGGAAGTTTTGTCAAAACTGCTCCTAAAGTTAAACATGAGCAATTTTCTTTCTTTTATGCACTATGTGTCCATATAAGTATTATGCAATCTCAGGATCGAATTGCGAAATTGAAGGAAAAGATCACCGATAGTGATGAAGAAAAATTGACAGTGGATGAAGATACCGTATCACAAGTGATGGGAAAGGATACAAGGGGTATGATCCACGGTGTTGGGACCGTCATACCAAAGACTAATATTAAGGCTTCTGCTATTGCACATAAATGATTGAAACACGTTTGTGGAGACAATGCTGAGTTGAAAATCAGGATGGGAAGTTTGGAGGGTACGGTGGGAAGTTTGGAGAGTACAGTAGGAAATTTGTCTGGGCAAATGGAGCTTCTGATCAACATGGTGGGAAACATAGAACAAGGAGAACGCAACACACAAGTCAATGCTTCTAAATTCATTGTTTCTCTATCCCAGGATATGACCGATGTGGTGAACAATCAAAAATGTGAAATCCTCAACTCTGATCTAGACGTAATTGCAACAGGTATTTATTAGTTGCTTTTTATTCTTACTTGTTTTCGATGCAGTTATTTTGTTGGATAGATCTAGACAATAAATTTTATTACAATAGGTACTGTATGTCGAGATTCAACATCGTCCAAAATCCATGGGAAATCTGTACCATCCACACATGAAAAATTGGTTTTGGACAATATACTGCTACCAGATGAGAGAACCAACAAAATAAATCATCAATTTGCAGAGACCTTTGTTGATGTTGGAGTGGGTGGGTATGTGTGCCATTGGAAGATTATGATTTGATATCTTTAGCAGGTATGTGAGCTCATCCAAAAATTATTTATTTGGTTTTTGATTATATGCCATCCAAAAATTATTTATCTTTAACATGCCATTCCTTAGTAGCAAAGTGTATGTCCATATCCAATATATCTTTCTTACAAGTATGGTGCAAGGATACATATGTTCACTATATACTAGTTAACATTTGAAAGCTAAAAGTTTGCAAGGATACAAATTGTTGTTGTTTGGAGTAAGATGACAGGCAGAGTTTGATAGGGTTTGCGTTGTATGAGGTGAATGAGAATGTTGTTGTTTTGTGAATGAATGTTGACAAAGGAGTGTGATGAATTGGAAGTGAGGGGATTGATGTACTGGTGGCAGTGGCAGATGTCAGGTGACTAGACAGAGGAGTTATAGGCAGTAGAAGTGGTTATGGAAAGGACTGCAGTTTTGTATTGAGGTGCAGTTTTGTATTGCAGAAGTGGTATTGTAGAAGTGCGGCAATGGTTTGAACTGGGTAGTCGAATGAAGTAATGCTAGTGATGGACTGATTGATTGGAAATTTGTGACTGCAAGTTGTTTTTGAATTGCTATGCAGGTGAGTCAATGTTTGCAGTGTTGGCTGTATTTGCAATTTGAGGTTGTATATGCAGTGGCAATTTGGGTTGTATATGCAGTGTTGATTGTAACTGCAGCAATTTGAGGTGAATCAATTTTTGCGATTTGAGTTGTATGGAAATTGGAGTGGTATGTGAGATGAATGGTAGTGAATGGGTATGAGAAGAGGTCAGATGATGGATGTGACAAGGGAATGTTAGATGCACAGAAGGCAGATATGTTCGGTGTTGTATGCAGATATGTGAAATGCAATGAAATGGGATGTAGCGAAATGTTTGTGAGTTTATAAATTTGATGTGCAGTAGAGGGAAAGAAGTTTTGATGTGTAGTAGGCATAATAGACAGAAAGAAGTTTTGTAAGTTTAGAAATTTGTTGTGCAGTAAGGGGAAATGAATGTTTGTGAGTGTTAACAGAAGTGGGGGAAGTAGTGATCGCTAGCAGTGGAGTTATAATGTCGATGTAGTGCAACAGAGGAGGAATGGTTCAGGGAAGTGGGTGGTGACTGGTTGAAAGCAGTAAGAACTATTGCTTTCTTCTTCTCTATGCCTGTTACATTCCAGCTATAGTCGAACTAGATTGATGTTATATAGGTTTTTACCTGAGCTGTTGATACCTTGTATTCTGTTAGTTTAAACTTATATTACTGATTCAATAATATTAAAAAAACCAGGGCTCATTTTGGATGCCTTTTTACATATAGTTGAAAGAGTCCGAGTCTGTGGGTAAGCTTGGTGATCTGGATGCATATGAGATTGAAGGAGGCGAAACGAAATCTGAAATACTTCAAAATCTTGCAGAGTTCCAGTTTTCTTGTGTATGCCACATGGAAGTTCATATTATATTTATTTTTGCTGAGAAAGTGCTGTTGTATAAAACTTCAAAATCTTGCAGAGTTCCAGTTTTCTTGTTGTATATTATAACATATATGAGCAACATCTTTTCCAGTTATTTTGTATAATACTGCTATTGTATAATATTGACCATATTTTGTATAATACTGCTTCTATTTTATCTATTTCTGCTTTAAATACTGCTTCTATTGTATAATACTGCATCTATGCTGTTGTAATTCACGGCTATGAGCTGTGTGAATTAGATACTGCTTTTATTGTATTATACTGCATCTACGGTATTGCAATTGATGGTCATGAGCTTTGTGAATTAGATATGGCTTATTGCTGTATCTATTACATCAATTAGATACGGTCAAAAGCCGTATCTAATTCATGTGCTTAGTATACGAAGTAGATATGGCCATGGACCGTATCTAATTGGAGAATTAGATACGGCCATGGACCGTATCTAATTAGATACGGTCTATGGCCGTATCTAATTATTAAACACGCTTTCTTTTGATACGGCTTACGGCCGTGCCTAATTGCTTTAGATACGGCCCTAAGCACTGCCTAATTCGTATTTCTGGTGTAGTGTGTAGGGGCGAGTAACGTGATACAAGATGGAATAGAAACTCTATTGGGAAAGATTATATCCATAAGAGTTCAAGGGGCATTCTCATTTGCCATTTCGGGAGGATCGTTTTGCTCGAGTTAAATGATTAGTTGTTATGTCATGAATCCAATGATTTGTTGTTGTGTCACAAGTCCAAGCACTCATACATAAGTGAAAGTCGAAAAGAAGTTAGAAACAAGTTTAGAGAATGAAACAAGATTTGAAAAATGACGCGAAAAATTGTTTTTTTAAAGAAAGGAAACTATATACCAAGCGAAATTTATTTTCAAAAGAGAAGTTTGATTTTTTTGGCTTTTCAAAATTTTTATATGTTTTTTTTTGTATTTTTTTTAAGTTTTCAGATTTTCAAATATTTACCAAAAGGAAAAAAAATAATTTTTTGTTTGTTTTTTTACAAAATGGGAATTTGATTGTTTTTTTTTGAATTTTAAATTTTTTCTTTTTGAAAAGATTTTTTTGGATTTTTGTTTTTGATTGAAAATTTTCAAAGGAAAGGAAAAAGGATTTTTTTTGGTTAAAAATTTAGTAAAGTAAAATATACATTTTTTTTGGATTTTGGATTATTTTTTAAAATATGCATAAACTAATGCAGCTAAATGAATGCAAAGGACTTAAATTACAATTTTCTATCTTTAGTAGCACCTAACACAAAATTCTATAACCACACTTTGTCTTAAATCAACAAAAATATTTCTCAGCCAGGTAACGGACATGGATTATTGGTGCACCACAAATCACCGTAGCAATGCAAACGAAGGTTTGAGTATCTTTAGAGGAACAACCACTATAGTATTTACGAATCACCATAATATTTATAAATGGTTATTACTCTACCGTAGCCTAGACACCAAGAATAAAGAAAACAATTGTGAAGATACAATTAAGCCCTAGATGAGCTTGCAACACTCTTAAGTCGAATGTCTAACCTTTATTATTAGGTAATTTCTACGATGAAATACGATTTGTGGGCTAAGGAAAGAGTAATGAAATCCCTCACCTTATGTGAATTGGGGTATTGCCCTTAGAAATTAAAAACAAGATGAGATAAGTGCAAAACAAAAATTAAACGTGAATTCACAATGCAACTAAATTGATTTTTTTTTTTGGATTTTGAATTTTTTATATATAAATGCAAATGCAAGCAACCAGCAATGCAATTCAAATAAAAGTAAGGGAAAATGGCACGATACCAGAGTGTGCAGAATTATTAGCAATAATTTTTTTTAAGTAGCGATTTTTTTTTATAAGCAAGCACTAGAGTGACAGTTTTCACCAAGCTATTATTCTCCTTGTGATTTTCTGCTCTGGCAACCAGAAAATTAAAACAAGATATATACATTTGTTTTATTAAGGAAGAAACTAAAACAAGGAAGTATCAAAACGAATGAAAAAAAAAACAAAGAAACGTACTTGTTTTTTTTAATCACGACACCAAATTTACCTGCTTTTTAGTGAGAAAAGGGAATAATTTCGACTACAATGCGAGTGAAAATTTTAGTGAGAAAAGGAAATTAAAAGAAGTTATTTACAAATGAAAAGCAAAACAACATACACAAATCTCAAAACAACCTACAAGAAAACTCAACGCAAATTTTTTTTCTTTTCATTCTATTCTGTTTTGTTTTTCTATAAAGATGTAACTAAAAACAAATGGGATCAAAACAAATAAACCAAAGAAAAATAAAAGAAACGAATTAACTTGGAAAATAAAAAATAAGATATATACATTTTTTTATCAAGTAAGAAACTAAAATAAGGAAATATCAAAACAAATGAAAGAAAAAAAAACAAAACAAAGTAAAGTAATATTTTTTTTAATTACAAAACAAAGAAAAGAACCAAATTAACTTGCTTTTTTAGTGAGAAAAGGGAATAATTTGAACTGTAATGTGAGTGAAAATTTTAGTGAGAAAAGGAAATTAAAAGAAGTTATTTACAACCCAAAGCAAAACAACATTCATGAAATCACAAAACAACCTACAAGAAAACTCAACGCAATTTTGTTTCCATTCTATTTTGTTTTGTTTTATTATAAAGATGTAACTAAAAACAAGTGGGATCAAAACAAACAAACCAAAGCAAATCAAAGAAAAGAAAACCTTCTTTTTCTAGCTCGGCCCACTAATTAAAACAGAGTAAACATTTCATAACCATTTCAATCTAATGCAATAGAACACTTATCCTACGCTCTCAAATTCTCATTCCTAGTTAGATCGAAATCCTCAAAGTAAATAATTTCCTTTTTTATCGGAATTAGATCGCGGAAGTGCACTTGGTGGAGAAACGCAGTTAAATCTGGGTTTTTGGCTGTGGAGCTAAATGTTTGGCTGTGGATTTGGGTGGAGTTCGAAGACGTGAAGTGCGGTAGCTTGTTTGGAAGTGGGGATGGTCTGTAGTAGTTTCCGGAGGAGGAAGTGGGTCGTGATTATAGGCGGAGTTTGGTTTTGATGCGATGGAATTGGGTTCGCACTTGAGTATGGTTGCGGCAGATTCGAGGCAAGATGATTGGAGCTTGCGGTAGTGAGATTGTATGTGGAGTTGATGTCAGTTAGTGGAAGCTCGGTGGTAGAGGCTATTGGAATTAGAGGTTGATGAAGCAGTGGTCGTGGATGATGTTGTTGGTGAGGTGGTTGAAATAGTTTAAGGTGGGTTTTTGGGGTGCAGGCGACGTATTTGTGGGCTATTTTCTATTTATTTTTTTTATTTTTTAGGACAGTCAGAGGTGGAATTTGGGAAATGCAGAAGTATGTATGTCAGTAGTGGCTATGTGATGCAGCGCATCATGATATGTCGCAACCAACATATGACTTAAGTCGCACCAACTTATGTCGCTCGCTCATCCATAAGTCGTTCAACGACCTACAGAAGGAAGCGACCTATCGGCCTAAAGCACAGAGCGACTTAAGTATCTAACGGCCCAAGCGACCTACCAGCCTAGCGACTCAACGAGCAACGACTTAACAAGTTAACGTATGCCGCGTTTCTCTTAAGTCGTTCCCTGAAGCCACATCTCTTAAGTCGCATTTTCTTAAGTCGCTGATTTCTTCTGATTCCTTATGTCGCTAAGTCGTTCCTGAAGCCGTGCTCAAGCTTATGTCGCTGATTTCTTAGGTCGTGGGTCGTGTGTTGTATTGTTGTAACTCATGTTGTATTTTCTTATGTCGCATATGTGTTGTATGTTGTTAAGTCGCGTATGTTAAGTCGTGTAATGTGTTAAGTCGTGTGATATTGTATTGTTAAGTCGTATGTCATGTTGTGTTGTTATGTCGCATGAGTTGTAACTCGTATGTATCGTGATTGTTAGGTCGTAGGTCATGGATGTTGGGTCGCCTGTGTGGGTTGTAAATTCCTATAAATAGGGTCGTGATGTCATATGTAAAGGAGTTGATTTTTGAATAAAATTTGTGTGTGAGCTTTTTCCATCATTGTTGAAGTTGAGTGTGATCTCCTTCTTCTTTCCTTCTTTGGGTTATTCGTGCGTGAATCAACGAAGTAGAAGCCAATTCTTGGTATCACTTGCGAGTGATCAACGATCGAATTGTAGATCTTTCAACACGGTATCTTGCGAGATCAACGGGTTGGACATAGCTAGATTCCAGCATCGTCACGATCAACGGAATTGGGCATTTATCATTCTATCAGTTTATTTGACATGAAATCTTCATTTCGTGGAGAAGATCCTAGATAGGTAGCGAAAGTTTGAATCTAAATTGTTCGAGCCTACTATAAGCTGCGTCATTTGGTATCAGAGCTAGTTTCGACCGCGTCAAGAGCTCGGTTAGAGATTGAAACGCGTCATCAATTGGTATCAGAGCCAGATCAAAGTTAGATCAGAGACAGAAACGAGGTTGTGTAATAATCATGCCTCCGAGACGTGCTAATCGCCATCAAAATATTGAAGATTTGAATCGAAGACGAGAAGCTGAGCAGATGGAGCAGCGTATCAATGAAAAGTTCAACGAGGGTATTGACAAATTGGAGAATTTAATGAAGGATATGAATCAAAATCAAAGGAGAACGTCACCAGTTTCGAACCAAAGTGGAAACAGGGTTTCACTGTCGGTTTTGGAAGAAAGGAGGATGTCACCCCAGTCTTATCGAGATAGGAGAGATTCATCAGTTTCAATGATGCAAGACCACCATGGGTATCGAAATGAAGAGTGAAGAACTCAACGTGGGTTTGAAAAAGAACCATATCGTGATGTTGAAAGACAGGGTAGAAGGGACATGCGTGGTAGTAGGGAAGTATATGGTCAGGATCGATATCGAAATACATCTGATTTTGAGGAGGATGGTGATGGAGGTATTATTCATTATCGAAATCGAGGCCAAGTGCGAAATCAATATCTAGATTCAGAAAATGATCGTAAATTGGAGTCGGGTATGAGGATGGAAATTCCAGAATTCAAAGGTGGTATGCAAGCAGAAGAATTTCTTGATTGGTTGTCAACTGTTGAAGAAATTTTGAAATTCAAGGAAGTGCTTGAGAATTGTAGAGTCCAATTAGTTGCTACAAGACTAAGGGGAAGAGCTATGGCTTGGTGGAAACAAACTAAACTAACTCGGGAGAGAATGGGAAAATCAAAAGTTGTCACTTGGGAGAACATGAGAAAGATGATGAAAGCAACTTTCTTGCCATACAATTTTCAGTCTCTTATGTATCAATGTTTGCAAAATTTGAGACAAGGGACGAAGACAGTGAATGATTATGCAGATGAATTCTATCAATTGATTGCGAGGAATGATATTATGGAAACTGAGGAACAACTAACGGCTAGATATGTTGGAGGGTTACGAATGCAAATTCAAGACATGGTCAATATGTTTAATCCAATGTATGTTGCTGAAGCACATCAGAAAGCTTTAGCTTGAGAGAAACAAGGGAGACGATGAGGTGGTGTGTTTGTGGGTCCTAACAACCAGAGTAAGGGTGCTAGTAGTAGTGCTAATGTTTCTAAGGCAGTCAATAAACCAATTGTCAATGAAGCCGCTAAAGCAAAGGTCACTAACAGTATCAAGTGCTATAATTGTCAGGAGTTTGGCCATAAAAGTAATGAATGTACAAAGCCAAAGAAGAGAGCATTAGTTGCAGAGGAATGTGAGTATGAGGATGTGGAAGCTGAAATTGATTATTCTCAACCATCGATGTTTGATGAAGATGAAGAAGTTGTGTCAGGAGACGAAGGGTGTAACTTGATGATAAGGAGGTCTTGTTTAGTGCTAAAGCATTAGTTGGCTAAGAAGCAATATCTTTCAGTCTACATGTACTATCTAGGGAAAGGTTTGTCGATTTGTTATTGATGCGAGAAGTTGCGATAACATTATTTATGAAGAAGCTGTCACGAAGTTAGGGTTGAAGACTGAAAAACACTCTAGACCTTATAAACTGGCATGGCTAAAGAAAGATGGAGAAGTGACAGTGGGAAGACGAGCATTTGTTACATTTTCTATTGGGAAGAAGTACAAAGATGATATATGGTGTGATGTCATCGGTATGGATGTGTGTCATTTACTATTGGGAAGACCATGCCAATATGATAAAGCTGTACAACATAATGGTTGCACCAACAGCTACAGTTTCATGTTCGAAGGTACTCAAATTACTTTAGTTCCTAAGAAGCATGAACAAAGTGAAAGCAAGTCAGAGAAGAAAGTGGAATCAACTAGTCTATTATCTACGAGAGAATTTGTTGAAGAAGTGAAAGATGGTGCTGAAATGTTTATGTTGATTGGGTATGAAGCAAGTGAAGATCTTGAAATTCCTGAGGAGGTTAGACCGGTTTTAAATGAATTTGAAGATGTCTTTCCTGCAGAATTACCCAAGGAATTACCGCCATTAAGGGATATACAACATCAAATTGATCTAGTGCCAGGTGCTGTTTTACCGCATAGGCCACATTATCGTATGAGTCCAAAAGAGCATGAAGAGTTGAGGAGACAGGTTGTGGAGTTGCTTAAGCAAAGACGTGTTTGGGAGAGTCTCAGTCCTTGTGCTGTACCAGCTCTATTGGTACCGAAGAAAGATGGTTCGTGGAGAATGTGCACAGAAAGTAGGGCACTCAACAAAATAACTGTCCAATACAGATTTCCTATGCCAAGACTTGATGATCTATTGGATCAACTTAGTGGGTCTGCAATCTTTTCGAAGATCGATCTTAAGAGTGGTTATCATCAGATTCGCATAAGACCAGGTGATGAATGGAAGACAACATTCAAGACTCGGGAAGGATTATATGAATGGTTGGTTATGCCATTTGGTCTATCCAATGCACCAAGTACATTTATGAGGGTGATGAATCAAATTTTCAGACCTTACATCGGAATGTTTGTTGTAGTATACTTTGATGATATCTTGATATATAGTGCTAGCACGGAGGAGCACGTTCAACACTTGCGAAAGGTGTTAACTATTCTTCGTCAAGAACAGTTCTATGCAGCGACGAAGAAATGCGTGTTCATGACGTCAAGTTTTTTATTCCTGGGTTATATCGTATCCAAGGAGGGAATACAAGTGGACCGGCGTAAAGTAGCCGCAATCAAAAATTGGCCACAGCCCAGAACTATCACAGAAGTCAGAAGTTTCCATGGGTTAGCTTCATTTTATCGAAGATTTATACCGCACTTTAGTAGTTTAATGGCCCCTACTACTGATTGTATGAAAGGAAAGCAGTTTTCATGGACGAAAGAGGTAGGATATGCTTTTGAGAAAATCAAGGAACTTTTAACCTCAGCACCGATTCTAGTGTTGCCAGATTTTTAGTTACTATTTTAGTTACATACAGATGCATCAAAAGTTGGAATTGGAAGAGTGTTGAGTCAGAAGGGTCGTCCAATCGCCTATTTCAGTGAAAAACTTTCTGGAGCAAAGATGAGATACAGTACTTATGATGTAGAGTTTTATGCTATTGTGCAGGCTATGAAGCATTGGAGACATTACTTGTTCCACAAAGAATTTGTTTTGTATACGGACCATGAAGCGTTGAAACATTTACAAGGACAGAATAAAATTGCAGCTAGGCATGCATCGTGGATAACTTATTTGCAACAATTTACATTTGTCGTAAAGCACAAGTCTGGAGTAACTAATCGCGTAGCCGATGCATTGAGTAGGAGGGAGAATTCACTAACAACCATGCGAGTAGAGGTGATGGGTTTTGACTTACTTCCAGATCTGCTTACTTCAGATTCATATTTTTCCGAAATCCTAGACAAAGTCAAGCAAGGAAGCATGGATGGATATATGTTGGTTGAAGGTTTTCTATTCAAAGGAAATCAGTTGTGTATTCCAGATTGCAGTCTATGAATGAAGATCATTAAAGAATTACATGAAGAAGGGCACATGGGCCGCGACCGTACTATGCAGTTGATCTCAAAGTCTTATTTTTGGCCGTCAATGAGGAAGGAGGTTGAAAAGTTTGTTCAGAGGTGCCATATTTGTCAAGTTTCAAAGGGAACTGCGGCAAATGCAGGTTTATATATGCCGTTGCCTATACCTACTAAACCATGGGTGGATGTTAGTATGGACTTTGTATTAGGTTTGCCGAGGACGCAACGTGGAAATGATTCTATCTACGTAGTGGTTGACCGGTTTTCAAAAATGGTACATTTTATTGCATGCAAGAAGACGGCAGATGCAGTTGATGTCACATAGTTATACTTTAGAGAGATCTATCATCTTCATGGGTTCCCTGAATCTATTGTATCGGATAGAGACACTCGATTTCTGAGTCATTTTTGGATGAGTTTATGGAGAATGGTCAGGACGAAGCTGAAATTTAGAAGTGCTTATCATCCATAGACGGATGGACAGACAAAAGTTGTGAATAGATCCTTAGGTAATCTATTGAGATGCCTTGTGAATGACAATTTGAAGAGTTGGGATTCCAAGCTGTGTCAAGCTGAGTTTGCACACAACCATGCAGTTAATCGTGGCACTGGGTTCAGTCCATTCCAGGTCGTTTACTCAATAATTCCTAAAGGACCATTGGATTTATCTATAGTACCACAGCAGAAAGGAGCGATCAAACGAGCTAGTGATTTTGTGAATGAGTTGCAAGAGTGTCACATGGTTGTGCAAGAGCGATTGCTTAAGGCGAATGAGAAATATAAGCAATCCGCAGATATTAAACGACGAAATGTTGAATTCAAAGAAGGAGAATTTGTATATGCAGTATTGACTAAGGATCGATTTTCTATTGTTGCTTACAACAAGCTAGCTGCTAGAAAGATTGTTCCTTTGGAAATCGTAAAGAAGATTAATGAGAATGCTTATCAGTTAAGATTGCCGGATCATATCCATACTGCTGATGTTTTCAACGTCAAACACTTGATTCCATATCATAGGAATGAGTATGTCGAAGAAGAGGAAAGTGTAAATTCGGGGTCGAATTCTTTTCAACCAGGGGAGGATGACGCAACGCATCATTATATGTCACAATCTACATATGACTTAAGTCGCACCAACTTATGTCGCTCGCTCATCCATAAGTCATTCAACGATCTACAGCAGGAAGCGACCTATCGGTCTAAAGCACAGAGCGACTTAAGTATCTAACGTCCCAAGCGACCTACCGGCCTAGCGATTCAACGAGCAACGACCTAACGAGTTAACATATGCCTCATTTCTCTTAAGTCGTTCCCTAAAGCCGCATCTCTTAAGTCTCATTTTCTTAAGTCGCTGATTCCTTCTGATTCCTTATGTCGCTAAGTCGTTCCTGAAGCCGTGCTCAAGCTTATGTCGTTGATTTCTTAGGTCATGGGTCGTGTGTTGTATTGTTGTAACTCGTGTTGTATTTTCTTATGTCGCATATGTGTTGTATGTTGTTAAGTCGCGTATGTTAAGTCGTGTAATGTGTTAAGTCGTGTGATGTTGTATTGTTAACTCGTATGTCGTGTTGTGTTGTTATGTCGCATGAGTTGTAACTCGTATGTATCGTGATTGTTCGGTCGTAAGTCGTGGATGTTGGGTCGCCTGTGTGGTTGTAAATTCCTATAATAGGATCGTGATGTCATATGTAAAGGAGTTGATTTTGAATAAAAATTTTGTGTGAGCTTTTGCCACCATTGTTGAAGTTGAGTGTGATCTCCTTCTTCTTTCCTTCTTCGGGTTATTCGTGCGCGAATCAACGAAGTAGAAGCCAATTCTCAGTATCACTTGCGAGTGATCAACGATCGAATTGTAGATCTTTCAACATGGTATCTTGCGAGATCAACGGGTTGGAGATAGCTAGATCCTGGCATCGTCATGATCAACGGAATTGGGCATTTATCGTTCTACCAGTTTATTTGACACGAAATCTTCATTTCGTGGAGAAGATCCTGGATAGGTAGCGAAAGTTTGAATCTAAACTGTTCGAGCCTACTATAAGCTGCGTCACTATGGAAGTGCTTTGATGATCTGCACAGTGTCGGAAGATGATTAGGCAGAAGATGTATGTCGAAGTCACTGGTGGTTTGTTGAAGGCTGTGTACAGTTGCAAGAGGGATGTGGTCGATGTTGAAGACAGTGATGGAATTTTGAACAGAGGTGGTTGAATGGATGAATGTTTGCAATAGTATATTGATGGTTTGTGTATGTGATTGTGAGTTTTATGGCAGTGAGAATGAGTTGTGACAGGCTATGTTGTATGTTGTTTGAAGAAATGAAGTTCAGGTTGCAAAGGCAATGGTTTTGTGAAATGAAGGTAGTTAGAGGAAGTTTTTTCAGGTGGGTGGCATAGTTGAAGGGGAATATGAACAGCATAGGAATGTTGCAACTAGCAAACAAGTGGCTTTGTGAATGTAGTTTGAAGTGTTGTTTTGGGGCAGTGTTGATGATGCAGAGGGAAGTTGTAGTGGGAAATTGAAGTTGTTGTAGTGGGTGTTTGCAAGATGTAGTGTGCAGGGGAGAAGAGCTTCAGGCAGTGGTATGGATATGTTGAATGAAAGAGAAGTGGTGGTTGTGTCAGCGGGAAGAAATAGGGATAAGGCAGTGGATATATGATACGGCTGATACTAGTGACGCTACTGATACTCCAAGGGAAACATGCACAAGGCCCAAAAGAAGGATAAACATACCAAGGAGGTACCTGAAATGAAAGAAAATAGTGAGCACATGCACCTACAGCAATTCAGTTACAAGAACGTGCTACTTTTAGCTTTTTCTTTTTTTCTTTTTTTCTTTTTATGAATTTCTATTTTAAATGGATGCAAGGCTATGCACCAGGTTGTTACGAGGGTATGGAGTCTGCCAGCTAGCAAAGTTTGTTAGAATCTTGTTATAAATGTACGAGAATAGAAAGGAAAGGATATGAAGAAAGTATTTCAAAATTTCTTACATGTCTTCTTCTTCCTCTTCTTAATTTAATTTTTATTATTTCTTCTTCTTTCTGCTCCTTTGTTGTAGCCAACCACATCAATTTGGTGCTTTCATTCTCGACCTCAATCCTCCTTCGCTACATCCAAACCACTCTACCACCATGACCAAAGTGGATGATGCCCTCCAACAAATTTCCACGCAACAAGAAACCATTGTAGACATCCAAAACACCCAATCCAGCCATGGATCCATGCTTGAAAACCAACACACAGACATTATTGATATTAAAGCCAGACTCCAAGATCTCACCAAAGCAATTTCAGACATTAACAGGAAATTAGATCTACAACCTCCACCCTCAGCAATGCATCAAACTTCAGCCACTTACCAACCACCAACCATGAACCGACAACCTCCAATACTCTCTACACCAACATCAACTCGAACACCCAAATGCTCCCCATCTCAATTCGATGGCTCAAATCCACATGATTAGATTTTTCAGGCTGACCGTTTTTTGCGTATTATGCTACTTCAGAAGACCAGCGTGTTGATCTAGCAAGCTTCCACATGCAGGGTCAAGCGTTGTCATGGTTTCAGTGGATGCATCGAAATAAGCATCTCACATCTTGGCCGGCATTGGCACGGTCCATCGAGCAGCGGTTTGGATCCTCTACTTTCCTTAACCCACAAGCTACACTATTAAAGCTTAAGCAACTCTCCACCGTCGACAACTACCAATCCACTTTCGAAACCCTTTACAATCGAATCACCACATTATCAAATGATTCCATTCTGCAGTGCTTCATCTCTGGCCTTAAGCCACACATTTAAAATGACCTACTCTTGCTAAAGCCATCCAACATCTCAGAGGCAATTGATACTGCAAAGTTAATCGAACGAAAACATGCTGATTTACCTCATTTTTCATCTCATAAGACCCAGTTCCCTACCCAGAAAACATTCAACAACTCGCAATCCATTCAAGCATTACCTCAAACACCTAACACACCCACGACCAAACCAAATATTCCGATCAAGCAACTTTCTCCCACTGAAATGAATATTCGTAAACAACATGGATTATGCTTTAATTGCGATGAGAAATATCAATTTGGTCATTGTTGTAAGCCCACTCATATACTGATGATACTCCCAGAATTACATTCAGATGACGCACCACCAATCAATGACCAAATACCCACCGCCGACACTACAACCGACCCAGATCCTACCTTAGACCATCCTCAAGAAATATCCTTCCATGGCCTCACTGGCTCTTCCCATCCATGCGCGCTTTGGCTTTCAGCTTCTATATATGGTAATCCAATTTCGATTTTGGTGGATACAGGATCTACTCACAACTATATCCATCAGAAAACCGCAAGATTCTTGGGCTTAAAAACAACCGCAGGCAGCTCTTTTGTTGTGACGGTCGGAAACGGAGAAAAATTGAGAAGCGATGGCTTCTTCTCACAAGTTCAAGTGGATATCCAAGGGTATGATTTCTTCATCGATTTCCATTTATTAGAACTAGTTGGTTCAGATGCAGTCTGTGGAATTCAATGGTTAGAACAGCTTGGACCGGTAACAATGGACCATAAAAAATTCACCATGGGCTTTACTTTCAACAACTAGGCTGTTTGCTTGACTGGGCTAGGCCCAAGAAGTCCACCTTCGCTCATTTCCTTGCAACAGCTTAAATGAATGGAAAGTACATCCTCTATTTCCAATTTTCTCTACCTACAAATCCAGCCTCTTCAAACCGTACAAGAACCACAAGCCCAACCCAATAACGACCCACAACTAAACAAATTATTATCCTCCTTCGATCGCCTATTCCAAAAGACCACTAGCCTACCACCAACCCGTTTAATCACCGCATTAACCTTATTCCCAACTCTAAACCGATCAACACAAAGCCGTACAGATACCCATACTTCCAAAAAAATGAAATCGAACGTCAAATCCAAGAAATGCTCCAATCAAAACTTATCCAACCATCCACTAGCCCATTCTCGTCACCGGTTCTTTTGGTCAAAAAAAGATGGTTCATGGAGATTTTGTGTGGACTATAGAGCACTCAACACGATTACGGTTAAAGACCGTTTTCGAATACCAACCATGGATGAATTATTAGATGAACTCTATGGTGCCAATTTTTTCTCCAAACTTGACCTTCGAAGTGGCTATTTCCAAATTAGAGTCCAAAAACAGCGTTTCGAACACACGAAGGCCATTATGAATTTCTAGTAATGCTATTCGGATTAATAAACGCGCCTTCCACATTTCAAGCTACCATGAACAGCATTTTCTGCCCTCACTTGCGAAAATTCATCTTAGTATTTTTCGATGATATACTAGTTTACAGCTCCACTTGGACCGCACATTTGGACCATCTGCAAACAACACTGCACACATTGGATACACATAATTTTTTCGCCAATTTGGCCAAGTGCAGTTTCGGTTTAACCGAATTGTCATACCTTAGACATATAATTTCAAGTCAAGGGATGAGCATAGACCCTTCGAAAATTAATGCTATAGTTGAGTGGCCTCTACCAACGTCGGTTACAGCCATTAGAGGATTTTTGGGGCTTACGGGCTATTACGCCGCTTTATTAAACACCATGCCCAAATTGCAAGCCCGTTAACAGAATTACTTAAGAAAGACAAATTCTCTTGGAGCCCATTATCCCAACAAGCCTTCATCTCCCTCAAAAATGCGGTTTCCCAAACCCCAACATTATCCCTACCTGATTTCACTCGTCCCTTCACTATCACCGTCGATGCCTCGGCTACAGCTATAGGAGCAGTGCTTGCTCAAGATGAGCACCCAATTTCTTTCTTCAGTCTTAAACTTCCTCAACACCTTCAGAAATTTATGCTTACTCTCGTGAAATGTTCGCTATTACTTCCTGGATAAAGAAATGGCGTCATTATTTACTCGGTAGGTCATTCCAGATCTACGCAGATCATCAGAGTCTGCGTCAACTCACGTCACAACCAATTCAAACTCCAGAACAGCAAAAGTGGCTGACGAAGCTTCTGGAATTTGATTTCGCCATTCACTACAAACCAGGGAAGCTCAACGTTGTCGTTGACGGCCTTTCCAGATTCACAACTGAAGCTTCGATGAATGCAGTCTCTGGCCCCACATTTCCAGTCTTAGCAGATATCAGCACCCCCTTACGCGATGATCCGGAAGCACAAGCCATCGTCTCACAGCTGCGCTCAGGTACTTGCCAGAACCCTAAATTTCAATTGAGAAATGATTTGCTGTTTTGGGAAAACAGGCTTTATATCCCGTCGAATAATGAACTCCGCAACAATATAATTACGGAACTGCACTCATCCAAAATCGACGGACATTCCGGCATCAAAGCAACTGTTGCTAGAGTCGCCAGCAAATTTTATTGGCCAAAGTTAGCTCTGACAGTCAAAAACTTAGTCAGCAACTGCAACACTTGCCTCCAGACTAAAACGTACAACAAACCGTACAAAGGGCTTCTTCAGCCATTGCCAATACCTGACCAAATCTGGAACAATATTGCAATGGACTTCATCACGCATCTACCACCATCCGGAGGCAAAACAATGATTTGGGTGATTGTCAATCGTCTCTCCAAATACGCCCACTTCTGTGCGCTACCTCCATCCATTTCTGCCTCACAACTAGCCTCCCACTTCCTACAGGAATATGTCCTCTTACACGGATTTCCCCTTTCAATCGTCTCTGACCATGACCCCCTGTTCACCAGCCTATTCTGGAAGGACTTATTTCGCCTCCACGGTACCAAGCTAAAGATGAGCAGCGCTTACCATCCACAAACGGATGGCCGGTCTGAAGTACTCAATCGATGTTTAGAAACATATCTTCGGGCTGTCGCAGGTGATGTCCCGAACAGGTGGGTGAAGTGCCTGCCGTGGGCTGAATAGTGATACAATACCACTAAGCATACAGCTTTATGTATGTCACCTTTTCATGTGGTGTATGGTCGACCCCCTCCGGTAATCTCTAATTACATCACCAGCACCAACCAGTTACCAGACTTAACGGCCTGGGCTGCTTCACGTGATCAATTACTCCACCTCATTAAGAATAACCTACAAAGAGCTCAGTCCAGAATGAAGAATCAGGCAGACCAGCGGCGTACTGATAAAGAATTCGACGTTGGCTCATAGGTATTCGCTAAATTGCAGGCACACCGTCAGACTTCGGTCCGAAAAACTACAATAAGCTTTCAAAAAAATATTTTGGTCCATTTAAAATCATCGAGCGTATCGGCCCAGTAGCTTATAAACTCAACCTGCCTCTAGAATCATGCATTCACCCAGTGTTCCATGTGTCACTACTCAAATTATGCCCTAAACCAGACCTCACCGAACAACGAAGCCTTCCATCGGACACCAATCCAACCAACCCTGAGGGCAAGGTTGATCTTGAAGTGGTAGGTGGTGATACGGCTGATACTACTGACACTATTGATACTCCAAGGGAAACATGCACAAAGCCCAAAAGAAGGATAAACATACCAAGGAGGTACCTGGAATGAAAGAAAATAGTGAGCACATGCACCTACAGCAATTCGATTACAAGAACGTGCTACTTTTAGCTTTTTATTTTTTTATTTTTTTCTTTCTATGAATTTTTGTTTTAAATGGATGCAAGGCTATGCACCAGGTTGTTACGAAGGTATGGAGTCTGCCAGCTGGCAAAGTTTGTTAGAATC
The DNA here is from genome assembly GCA_030765085.1 of Allium cepa. Lineage (NCBI taxonomy): Eukaryota > Viridiplantae > Streptophyta > Magnoliopsida > Asparagales > Amaryllidaceae > Allium > Allium cepa. The sequence continues at coordinate 1,024,686,179 of CM060937.1, read as the reverse complement.
TTGTTATAAATGTAAGAGAATAGAAAGGAAAGGATATGAAGAAAGTATTTCAAAATTTCCTACCTGTCTTCTTCATCCTCTTCTTAATTCAATTTTTCTTATTTCTTCTTCTTTCTGCTCCTTTGCTGTAGCCAACCGCATCAATATAAGCTTGGTAGAAGTGTGGCAAGTGTAGCATTTGTAAAAAAAAATGCAGTGCATAATAAATAGGGGACTGTTTGTAATTGTAAATGAAAAGAAAACGGATGAAAATGTGAATGAAAATTAAATGTAATTTTTAAAAAAAATTATGTATGTCTCCTACTTTTATTAAAAAAATTACAATGCAAATGCAAACAAAAAGAAAACTAGCACACAACAATCAAACACAACCACACATTTTTTTCTCTTTTTTTAAATACAATCACACGAAACAAAAACAAACAATAAAATCAAACGAAATATCGAAGAACTGAAAATAAAATCAAAACAAACTCACCGGCAACGGCGCTAAAAACTTGTTTAATGACGAATTTTCTATCGGATTAGAAAATCACCGATAAATTTTATATTAAAATTAACCACAAGCGCAGTGGCGTATAAAATTTAGTACGTGACAAGTACGGATCGATCCACAGGGAATTGTTAGATCGTAGAAATTAATTCAATCAAATCATACCAAATGGAGAGGAAATTGTTAGCTACAAGCAAAATGAAGCTAAAACTAGAATCAAAATGAGACTTAAAAACTATGAGATTAGAGAACAATTTAGACCCAAATCCACTCTAATATCTTTGTAAATCAACAAACAAATAATTTATGATCTCTAGTTTTGATGTTAAGTGAAATAATTGTTGCATTTGTCATAAGTATGGTTTATTTATGTTATTAATTAACATAACTTAAACCATCAAACTAATACAACAAATATATCACTTATAAATTCTCTTGAAAATGAAGCCAAAGCAAAATCTATTTTAAATATGATCTATTTATTATTGTAATTGGTAATATAGATCATCAAATTTTGTTTTTACTTTCATTTCAAAATCAAAAATCAATTTGCAAATGATGATGTAAATTGTGTTTATGTTGAATAAGAATGGCTCATTTGCAAATGCAACATAACCTATCAAACCCACTTATAAAACTTACATTAAAATCTACGCTCATGAAGCACAAATAAAAGAGATCATAAAGCATTGAAATGTTGAAATACATAAAGTTAGAGAGCTTCATTATCTCTAAATTGAAGGGTTTAGCTACTTATTTGTGTTATCAAATCAACACTTGTAAATTTCAACATTAAAAAGCAAAGAAACGAAACTATGCAAAGGAAGAAAAAAAGATTGATTACTAACTATTTGCATAAAAATTAAAACTACACTATTTGAATGAATGTAAATCTAAGCTATGAACATGAATGTGCAAAGAAATAAACATCAATATAAAAGTAAATAAAATCATGTATAAGAGAAAAGAGAAAGAGGCTATGAAACCATTTTTATTTCCTAAAATTTTGATTTTACAACTTGCTTTCTTAATTTCCTCACTAAATTGAAAGAGTGGAAGATCCTTTACATGTACATAAGAGGGCTCTTTACACATGCATAAAATCCTAATTTAATTTTTAGGGTGCTTCCCAAAGTACCCTTTAGAAAGTGTCACAATCAAGTAACCATTAGCCACTAATTAATCCATCATTAAATGGGTATGAAGATTTAACCTCCACTTAGTTGTCCATTAGCTTCTAATTGTAGATTTAGTTAAATGGGTGGGGTCCTCCATGATCATGAGCATGAATTATTTCCTCTTCATTCTTTGTATTACTTTGTGCATGCATATATCTTCATGAAACCCTCTTCCATATGCATCCAAATTCCTATAAAAATTATGAAAAATGTCCAAGTAAAAAGTCACAAATTAACATACACAAAAATGGCTATCTTGCCCCTGTATGTAGATGAATATACGATGATTTGAAAATAATTGAATTTTAGTTTTAAACTTGTTAAAATACCCAAATATGATGTTTTTTTAAATAAAAATAGATAAAATATGGATGTAAATATATGCACATTTACGTGCACATCAACAGTGATCTTCGATGATGTTATACTATACGTATGTATCTTATTTCATTCTCCTATAACAAATGATAAGGAAATCCGTCCACTTAAATAGTTAGGAGGTGATCTCCGCTCTTATCCGATTAAATAGTTAAATGTTTCTCATGTTGGCTTGCTAGACTAATCTGGGTGCTATTTTCTTATAATGCTCGAGTCAGCCTGAGCATATTTTTTCAGATTTAGCTTGACACTTTGGAGCTTCAGGAGATGAGCTAATTCCTCCAAGGCGTATTCCTATATTTTATCTTATGTTGTTTGTTCTTGTTTGTATTTATAGATATTGTATGGACGGGTTATTATAACTGTCCTAGATGATGAAATGTTAGTTTTTGCTCTGATGATAGTATGTATATTAAAGTTCTTTTTATTTTTGTAAAGATCATTGGTATATTATATATTACTTGTCACATTGCGAAATTCTGTTCTACCTTTTCCTTCTTTTACCCCAGCAATTTGTCTTCCCAATGCTTGGATGTTCAACATTTGAATATCATGAATGTACTAATGTCAACTTCCGACAATCAAGATTGCGTGTTATTACATTTGGTATCAAAGCTGAAGGTTAAGCGAGAACCTTAGCCCTGGTGGGGTAACTTAGTAAGGATATGGTAAGTGACACCCTAGAATGAGTTTGAGCGTATATACATGAGAGCGCGTATTTGTTAAATCTATAAAATATTTTATACTGTGTTGTTAGATTAGGTTAGTGGTTTATGAATTCCAGTCGATGCGCCTAGCCAATGTTATCGATAAGGATTCCAAAACACTTAAACAAGGCCAAGCAACATAGTATTGTTCTAAAATTTGTAAATGAAATAATTTTATATAGGATTATATTTTATATATAAAAGAATAACCTTCAAAAAAATTATATAATTATTTTTGTTGTGATTGTTGTTAGGGAATGATGGTATTTAATTATAATTATTTGTTGGTTGTTTACTTATGCTTGGCTAGTTTATGAGCATCTATTGTTTCATTGAGTTAGATATGAATACCTTGTGAATTCAGTTTCATGATTTGACTATAAGGCATTTGTTAATAAGGTAGGCTTAACAAGTTTACTTGGTTAAAAGGATTACTATAATTTGGAAATTTAATGTATAAAGATGATTTTATAAATTCGATTTATAAGGTGTGATTTATAAATTCAAGAGAATTTTGAGAATTTAAATTCTATTTCTTTTGGAAAGTATTTCAAATGACTTTTAGGAAAAAATAATAATAGTATTACTTGAAATATTTATAAGTATATTTCAAAAAAGAATTTAAGTAATGTATATTTTCTTTGGATAGTTGGGAAAAACGTCTCGATTAGTTTTTGTGGTGATCTGGACAATCTTCTAAGTGACGATCAAATGTTTGTCTAGTTAAACATTGTAGGTTACTTAGTGAATTATTCTCTTTATCGTTGTATGATCGAAACAAGTTCAAATCCGAACAAAATCTGAAGCAAGTTGGCTATTGAGTTGCAGATCTAGTATCTAAGTCCTAAAATACTTTACTGATTACAAAAGAATTTTGAATCATAAATGTACCCGATGGAGCTGTAGAACCATGCTGCTACCTTTGTCTAACAAAGTTAAAGTAATTTGGAAAGTTCGTTTTCCAGTGACCTTTCTTGTGGCTGTAGTCACATCTACCCTTGTCATCGGTCTTCCTACTTTTCTTATTCTTGTTACCTTCTCTTTTATGCTTCTTTGAACCTTTCAAAGAAGATGCACTACCCTTTATAGCAAGCACATTCCCTTGATCCAAAGATGCAGATTCAACCTACCTTAATACATAGTGGAGCTCTACTAGATTCACATTTAACTGGCCATGGTTCATATTATAATTCCATATGAATGGTTCATTCTGAGGTGCAAGAAAACCAAGGATCAAATCAACTTGTAATTCATTACTTATCAGTACGTCCAATTGTGAAAGGCTATCAATATAGCCTTTCATCATCGACAAGTAATCATCCACTTTTTGTCCTTTAGTCACTATGGTATTGACCAATTTCTTCGTAAGCTTGTACCTATTGGAACATGAGTGTTCGCAAAATGGGGCCTTGAGATTATCAAATATCTCATGGAAAGACATGTTTTCATGCTACATCTGCAAAGGCTTGTCTATCGTAGATAGCGCGAAGACTTGGGCGGTTTCTGGGTCAAAAACCCATTTCCCATAAGCAAGTGTAAGTTCAAGGTCCGCATTATCGGTAGGTTTTTCTTTACGTTCACAAGTAATATCCAACCAAAGATGCTCATAAGTCAATGCTATTTTAATTGCATTTAGCCAATTGGCATAGTTAGGTCCGGTAAGCTTGTCATTTTAGAAAACTATTTTAGAGTTGACATTTTTCTGCAATTTTTAATTGATAAATTACTAGGAAAATATTATAGTAGATGATCTTATAACATTACTAACGTTAAACTTTGTGCTTCGTTTACTAGTATGCTCCCACTAGTCTTTTATGTTTCACTAAATCCAAAGTCTAAATAAGAAGTCTTTCGATTTCACTAGTAGGTGTTTGGACTCGTCTGTCTTGGAACTCAGACCTTGAGTTTACTCAATAAGTCATAGCTCCGTAGAAGATGGATAACTTATTATCGATTATATCATATACAACTCCTAACCCCGTATAACTGAGGAGATGAACCCTTTCTTAAATAGTGTTTCACTTTCAATACATCCACTCGACCCTACAATAGTCACTCCATGGACGTCATGCCATAATTTAAATATAACCAGAGCAGAGCTTTCATATTGAAGATCGATGGTATTTTCAAGTTAGGAGAATTATATAAATTAGTCACTTCTATATTTCTGTTTGACCTTAGTTATGTAAACCATTAATAATAATCAGGTGACTCATTCCATACTTATATAATAACTATCAGTACGTAATCCCTTAGTGCCCCCCTACAGTCATGAGTGATACAGTGCCCAACATTTGGAGAGCGTTATGTACTCTAGTTTCAATGGATGCATTAATATCCAGTCTTGATGCATATTGACTAGGAATATTAAAAATAATATGTTTATTATATTGTGATTCAATACTCATGATAACAACCATTTGTAATTACAATCACAAACACATCATTTTATGGATTTTCTATTAAATATATTTTAATTAAACATTTAGTTATTTGTAAACATTATAATAAATATATAACAGAAAGGAAAATACCTTTATTACGAACGAGAATTGATTACAGAGTTAATTAATTTACAATAAATTGCAGAATTGCCCTAGGGCGTACTCTTAACTCTATTAGTTCGAACCGCTATAAAAATTAATAGAGTGATCTTTACTTTATTTACTACATTCACAATTGTTGGAATTGGGCCAGCCAGTAGCGGAAGTTATGGGTGAATTTCAAAAATTTTACCATATTGGATCTTAACTGAGCCTATGAAGTCTAGTTTATTTAGAACATTCCAAAATTTTATTTAAATACAATATTTTATTATATTTAAATTTTTAAATAATATTGTATTAATTAATTTAGATTATATTATATTATGTATACATGTATCACACACACATAGATATATGTGTGTGTGTGTGTGTGTCTGTCTGTGTGTGTGCGCGCGCGTATGTAACATATCAATCCTTGTAAGGTATAACATGCCTATGTATAGGTATTGGAATTTATACTACAATAGATACGTTAGCTCATCTGATATACAAATGTATGTGTATATATATACACTTTTATATAAATATAAGATGTTAAAATATTATATATATATATGAGATAATTTTGTTTAAATAATTTTATATATAAATAAATTTATATTTATTTATAGACAAAATTATAAAAAATATCAACATCGTATACATTTACGCCTCTATGAAAATATTTTAGCTATTTATAGAATATGTTAAAAAAAACTTGTAAAACCAAAATCAATACATATATTAGTGTTTTTTTTATTTTAGTATAAATACATAAACATATACATATATAGGGGATTTTCACTCTAAAGGCTTCTTTTTGCAGGGTAATATGTTTTAAGGATAGCACTTCTGAAAAATTAGTTTTAAGGACAATTTTCAGAAAAAAGATAAATGAAGCTATCATTTCCAGTTATAAAGAAATAATGATAAATGAATTTATTATTTTCCTATATAATTTAAAAAGATAAATGAATTTATCATTTTTCTGTAAGCTGTCCTTAAAACTAATTATTCAGAAATATTTTCCTTAAAACTTATTACCCTGGAATGAGAAACCCTTCAACCTAATTTCCACTATATATATAATATTAATACATATTTTCATATATATATATTAATAAATATAGATTAATTCTTAAAAATACATAAAATATATATTTAATAGTATGTATATACCAGGTCTTGCGCCGATCTAGAAATGTATTTTTTAATTTAAATATATATATATATATATATATATATATATTATCAAAAACCACACAGAAATATTTTAAAATCAATAAAAAATAATTTTGAAACAAAAATTTAAATACTGGATTTCTTGTATATTCTAAATGATAATTTTAGATTATATGTATATATTTTTTCCTATCGACATTATTATGCATATTAAAATTTATGTATAAAATTATATTATCGTATTTTACTTAAGTATGATACAATATTTAAAATATAAACTATATAAATATATATAAATATATTTATTAAATTACTTAAAACGAAAAAAATTGTCTTTTTTTGGACATTGTGTCATGCTGCATATCGAAACATAAACATGATATTTTTTGATGTAAAACATATATATATATATACAACCAATAAAATTTGTGGTAATATATTCATAGTCGGAATCGTCGCCTAACTAATAATGTAATTTATAATAAATAAACTTTGTACATATTGGTTATTATTCATAATCATGTCAGGATCATACCTTATAGCCGTAGACTTTAAGTACACCTTAAAATAATAATATAAATTCCTTAAAAGGATTGCCAATCCAAAAGAGTGCCGGTCCTTCAACTACTGACCATGAGCTATCGAATAACACTAGAATTGATTTGAGTTGAACTTAGGAAATTGATAATATGGAAGAAGGATACTCAGCCATAATTAGAGAGATATCGAGGCTAGAGAGAAGACCAAATTACTAATGTCGTTAGAGATGCTTATATAGAGGAGACGTTAGAGATATTTTAGGATTGATATCCTATATCATCTCTTACCAGTTCGCTTCCATTTTATCCCTCCATCTTAAAACCTTTTGCCGCATCGTCGTATGGTCGCATCTACCCCTCATTATGGCTGAAGATGATAGCCCCTATATGGGCTTTAAACATTTTTAAATCCTGAATAAATAATTTGCAATTAAATCTAATTTAATGCTTATCGATATCGTATATTGATTAATATATTTATAACTATTATAAATACACTAAATAATAAAATCAAAATTAGTTTTTATAACTAATATTTCATATATATTAATTAATTTATAACAACTACAAAATAATTAAATCATTTGGTCAAAGGAAAATTCATCGTTATGGTTGTGTGACTCGTTGGTGTAAATTTGGTCAGCAACTAACATCGAACTATTTGAATATTAACGTTCAAGCGTCACTTAGCAGGTGTTATGACGTTTTGGTCAAAATTTTTGCTTACTTGGTTTTGATAAAATCCAATTTTACTTTATTAAGCGTTATCCGGCTGTGACTATTATTTAACCCAATCCTCTTTATCAAAACTATATCACTTTAGACTAATGGAATTTGGTAATGGTCATAATTTCAGTATCATCCACATTCAACACTATAATCCAAAAACAAAGTCCTTGGTTCAATAACAATTATTATTATTAACCAAAATGCTCTAGCTAGAAACTTCGACCTTGAGTTGACTTTGGTTGGCCGTAATACTGTCCCTATATAACTAAGGAGACGAATCCTTTATTGAATTATGTTTCACTTCCAATACTTCCACTCGACTCAACTATAGTCACTCGATAAACATCGTGCCATGATTTGACTATAATCAAAGCAAGACTATTATATTAAGGACTAATGGCATTCCTAAATCAAGAAAACTATGTAAATTAGTCACATCAATATTTTTTACTTGACCTTAGTTATATTAATCAAAAGAAAACTACGAGTGAGTTATCCTATGATTATCTAATAACTATCAGTATGTAACCCCTTGGTTCCCCCAACAACCATGAGTAATACATTGCCCAACATTTGAAGAGCATTACATACTCTAGTCTCAACGGATATTTTGATATCCAGTCTCGATACATCTTAACTAGGAATATTTAAAATGGTATATTTATTTTCATTATGATAAATTACTCATGGCGACAACACTTTACAACTACTGTCACAAAACATACCGTTTATGGATTTTATATTCAATATACTTTTAGTTTAGTTACTTAATATAACATGTTATCTAAAGTATATAATAGAAAGAAAACACCTTTTATTTCGAACAAGATTGGTTATCGAGTTAGATATATGTAAAAAATAATCCTCCTAGGACTTACCCTTAACTCTATCAATCTCCCACTTTCATTTGGGGTCAATTATGGACTTTTATTCCAACTTCTCTAATCAGTTTCCTCAAAATCGAATGGGTCAGTCCCTCAGCGAATGGGTATGCTATTATGTTTCAATTATTTACTCTATCAATCAACCCTTCCAACGCTAATAAACTTCCTTTATTCTATGGAATAATTCAGAGAATGTATCTCGACTTCCAGTTAGCTCTAAGTTAACTTATGAACTATATTGCGATGTTGTTTTCATATAACAATGTTAAGGGATTCTTAATATTTGGAATCATCCTCAGCTCAATTATAAATTTTTGCATTTTTATTTATATACATTGCTTTTATTGCGATGTTATTCAAGGGGATGTATTTATCCTTTCTCATTGAATCAATCACAGTCTTTCATTTAGAACATTTCCAACTTAAGGATTCTTAACCAGAATTTATTGACATATTATACTCAATATCACTTATGAAAGTTTGATTCCAAACACTCCTTCATAATGAGTTTGTTATTTTGCAAACAATTCTTTTATATTTCATAAATACTCAAGACAATCCATATTATCATTTAGTGATATAAATTTGGATTTGATATTTGCTTGATGTATCAAATATATAAAAAATCACGACACCGTAGACAACATAACATGTATGATAATTCCCATTGCCAATGCATAAGGAATCCATCTTACATGATCTACATTAAACATTTTAATAAGGTAACCTTGCATATCATTATGGGACATTCCCAATATTTTTTATACGTACTATGAGATACATTATTTACAAATCCAACATTGAGTATTTCAAAAAACTGATTTTAACATAAGCACATAATTAACAATCAGTAATGTGTTATTTACTTATGATTTAGAAAACTATTACTGTCTTTTAATATTTCTTATAAACACATTCTTGCTCTTCATTTTGACTGATGATATTTATATCAAAATACTTGTTCAATTTGTTTCTTTTCTAGATGATACTTTCATATCTGTTCTCTCATCATATCTGAATGCTCCCATTAACTTCGAGGTGATTTGGTTATTATGTGCAAATAGTCTAACCTAAATATATACTTAGAAATTTCTGCATCAACACATATATACCAAAACATAAAGTCATACAAGACGATAATTTTGTGAGTAAAATCCAAATCAACTTGAGCACATCGAATGGTGAATCTGTTACATTTATTTCAACAATGAAATTCACGGTAATATTCTGATCAATGTTGCTTACTATATTCCAATTGCATTTTTCTTTTCATAAAGACACATTTGCGGCCAATGGATCATATCCCTTTGGATATAATTGTCAAAATCATATTTTGATAATGTACTTGCAATCTATTTTGGATTTGCAAATCATACCATATTATAGAACCAATGCTCTTAATGGTTTAATTAAACAACCTAGGATTGTTTATTCTTGACATTTACAAGAAACTCGCGGTTTCTCTTTAATGTACGAAAATAATCATTAGACGTTCTAATGTATTAATGTTCATTTGGGTTCATTCAATTTCATTTTATCATTTGTAATCAGTTTTATCATTGCATCATATCCAAATTCATTTTATACCAATAATTTCTTAAAGAAATTCCTTCGTTTCAAAGTTGGTGTTTCTTGGAAAAAAACAGTTGTTTCTCAGTGCAATAAATTAGGCATTCATAAGCATTTTATGAATCGACTTGTATAAAACTAATTTTACATTAGTTCATAATGAATTTATGTTCGCAACATAATTTAACCATCTAATGATTACCGTTTCCAAAATTCTCTTAGGTCGATTCATACATGATCCCTTACGTACAACTATTACATGCAATCCTACGACTTCCACAACCTACTATTTTCTTGGCCTATAATTTGTAAGAGTTCCGTATAAACCTTTATCTTATATGGTTTTGTAAACTATTCTTTGGATGATATTAATTTTAATCCTATGTATTACTCTTAAGTACACACCTTATAGAAAGAATTTTAACTCAACTTTACTCATCATTAGTCGCGCATTGTCGAACAAAGTTCGATTACTCCTTATCAATATATTATTATGTATTATAGGAATGAGTGACCTTTGAGATCGACTCTTTATTCATATTTGGTACATATGGAACTCTTTCCAATATACTCACTCATTCTACCAAATCAAATTATTTATATTATACATTATATTATTTACTTTCGCTTTTTGTTCTATGAGATTGTCATAGACTTATACATGTGTTCCAAATAGACATGTAAACATCTGCGATAACTCATTGGTGAATTCAACAAAGAATGTGGAACCGCTTTACTATTAATAGATTTATGATTATATACATCTATATGCATCAATTCGAAGAGTTCATCAACTTTTATGATGCTCCCACTAGATGGGTGCATTGCCTTTAATTGTTTGAGATATAGTCAACTAGTATCACATGATTTATAATTATATAACAGAAATTATTTCTCATAAGTATGGCTTAGTTTATAATTCCAAAATAATGATAAATAATTTTTGATACTTTAGTATTTCTATACATCACTTTTGATGTAAAAATAAATACCACGTTATAGTATTAATTCATAATGAATATCTATAATATTCACATTAAAATATTACTATGTCTATTTTCCAATTGACATAGGAAACTAGTCATTATTTCATAAATAATGTGAAGTAGTTTTACAAAATAATTTTTATAACTTAATCTAATTAATACGTGTTACATGGCACTCTCCTACTATTTCTGTTGCTACCATAATAGCATACTAAATTCAGAGGTCCATGATTCACTTAATATGTATTGTTTATTTCATATACTGCAACTAGTTTATAGTGGAGAGTTCTTTAATCAAATATCTTGAACTCAAATAAATAAATATTATAGAAAATAATTTTCTATATGACAATACATTTCAAAATAGAAATCATATTCCTTATTCCAATGTTAAGCATCAATTATTATTATAACAATTCTCGTTTTTGATATTTATTTATGAAGAAAAAGTGACTATTCACTTTTTTCATCTCAATTGTATCTTAAATCAAATCTACTGTTGTATACTTGTCTTACTTTCTAAATGGTCAAACTATTCAAAAGAATAGCCATACTACAACATCATAACGAATTATTTACAAAAGTGCACTCAATCATCCTTAACATTTAAGGACACCAAATATATTGCACTTTACGTACACTGATCAAGTTGACACTTCAATGATCGATTTCTTATATTTATCTTATAGTTTTGGTCTAGTGTTACATTTAATACAATACGATCTTTATTATAATCAAAAAATTGAATATTTGATCTCATGGTATGGTTTATTTGCTTATTTCGAATGACTAATTTCATCAAAATATCATACACTATGAACTATGACTGTTCATCATATAACATTATATGTGATTTTATATGGATCAAAATTCATAATATTGTGTTGCTTTTCAGTTCGAAACTCATAGAATGCAATACACGGTATCGTCCAAATAAACACATAAGCGGGTAAATTACGAACGTATTTAATATCAGGCGCTTGCATGTGCGTTGAAATTTTAATATGCCTTAGTTGATGTTGACCAAATAGTGTTAAGGGATTAAGAGCAAGTTTAGCATTCAAGGCTAAGTACAAGATGATGTCATTAAGAAATAGTTTCATGATGCCTATAATCTTTGGAATAGGACATTTGAAAGCCCGCATGTTTTCTTGGAATAAATTATTCAAAAGCCCATATGGTCTCTTGGAAAAAGATATTCGAGAGACCTTATGATCTTTTGGAATAAAATATTCAAAAGCCCATGTTCCATGATGAAAGGAGAAAGAAAATAAGCCAAAAATATGGGCAATAGCCTATTTATCATGTTAATGAACTAAACAAGTCATCCTCATGATTCGTAGTCCAATGTTCATATGTAATAGGCAAGATAGAGGCTATGCATATAAACACTAGTTTAGATTGAAGCTTGAGTGATTCTATATGAAATAGAATCATGATAAGCTTTGGGGCAATAGTGCTTTATTCTATGCATATCCATGTCGAATCATGTCCAAAATGCACAATCAAGGTAATAAACATGTCCAAATACTTGTTCATATAAATCAAGCATGATTACAATCAAATCATAATTTTCCTTAAATTGATTTAGGGTTATAAGAGTTTTATTTTGAGAGTCGAGAAAAGAAATGATCGCGTCTCACTCCTTGCCCGTAGGTTCGTATTTGTAGGGAGTGGGGTTCAACATGGCTACATTTTGCCGCCACCAGCATTGCTTTGGCATCGAACGTCTTGATGATGCTTGACATTGCACCAAACCTTAGCCTTCATTTTCATATTGATGGAGTAGGGAATCATTAAGGCGCTATATTGATATCAGCAATATTGTTAGGAGGCGACATTGATAATCAGGTGGCATTAACAATAAAGAGGTACGACATTGCCTTGAAGGTGAAATCAATAAGAGGTAGCATTAATAAGAGGTAGCATTGGTGATGAACGACATAAAGAGCAACGATATCAAATGAAAGAGGTATTGAAGTGATGTGGCATTAGAAGGAAGTGGCATTAAAGAGATGCGGCATCGGAAGGAAGCGGTATTGATGAGATGCGGTATCAACTAGATATGACATCCATCCTGTCTTCATGGATGAAGTGTGCCATTGATAGAAATAGCATCAATTAGGTGCAACATGGATAATACATCATGCTGCTATAACATTGATGACTCAAGGTATACGATACCAATAGTGCACGACATCAATTCCTGCCGTGGTGAAGTATTGTGTTGGCCCTATACAATGTCACCCACTAGTGATATGCGGGATGCGGAATTAATTATACTCAATATTGTTAGTCACTTTGACAACCTACAACATTAATCACTTGTCTTCATTGATGACATGCGGCATAGTCTACTAATCTTTGTTGATGGAGGATGGCATTATGAGCCTTCGATATCGTCTTTGATGACATACTTCCTCTATACTATAGACATTACCTTTAGTTGATAACCTGAAATATGTAGCTTTTTGATATTCTTACCGCTTCATTAATGCATGACATTAATCAACGTATGATACCCATTGTTATGTCGATGATCTACAACATGCTCCCCTTCGATGTTTTTTATATTGATATGATGTAGCATCTTTGAGTGACCTTGAACTTCTTCTCTGCTTCCAGCTTTTCAACATGAATTCCTCAATTTGGCGTGAAGCTCTTAGCTCTAATTTCGACATGACTTTGGCATTGCAATCATGTACTTTCGAGATTATTAAACCTCCAACATCACTAACTACGACATTATTCTTTATTCTCGACATAAATTCCTTTTCTTGTATCCCTTAGAAATTATGTGGATAACATTTGGCAATCTCCTTATATAAAAGAAGCATTTTACACTTTAGTGTAAATCCAAAATTTTCCTCAATTTCTCAATCCTTTGTAAGATTTTCTTTATAGTCCTGTTTTCCTATAAAACATAAAGTGGATGACAATCTCTATTACTAATTTTAAATTCAATTTTAATTTTGAGCAATCCTCTTTAGGGTTCCATTGTGCTATAAATTTTTCATACTATCCATATAAATCAAGATTATAAATTTTCTTTAAGAGGTTAATTAATAATGATAATTTCTCAAATGGAAGCCCTAAAATGTTATCTAGTAGTATCAGGGGAGGAAGGATCAAAAATCCTTCTAATGGCATTGTGAAATAAAGATTAGAAAACCCATCAAACAATATCAATTTTTTGATTAGAATGCCATAAAACCATTTGACAATAATGATATACTAAATAGAAGACCAGAATACCTTTTGGTAATAACAGAAGACCAAAATACCCTTTGATCTTCGTAGAAGACCAAAATACCTTTTGGTAATAATAGAAGTCTAGAATTCCCTCTGGTAATAATAAAAGGTAAGAAAACCATCTGGTTATTAACCGAAGAAGATCAGTAAATCCATCAGGCTGTGATAATAGAAGAACAAAAAATCAATCTTGCAATAACATTGGAAGACCAAAATAGATCCATCTGGTAATAATGATAGAGGACCAGAAGATCCAACTGGAAATAATGATAGAAGATCAGAAAAACCATTTGGCTATAATAATAGAGGACCAGAAAATCTATCTGACAATAATAATAGAAGGAGACCAGAAAATCCATTTGGCCACAATAATAGAAGACCAAAAAATCTATCTGGCAATAATAATAGAAGAAGACCAAAAAATCCATCCAGCTATAATAATAGAATACCAAAGAATCTACCATGCAATAATAATAGAAGAAGACCGAAAATTCATCTGGTAATAACAATAGAAGTAGATCAGTAAATCTATTTGACAATAATGATATTCTTTTGCGGAGGAACCCCACTTTCTTTGCTTTGAAATTCAACAACTCACACTTGATAAATCTTCTTTTGGGAGATCGTTTGATTTTTTTTTTGGAGTGAAAATGGATCATTTCTGATCGAATTCTTTTACCTCTTTTTAGGCTTTAGACATCTTAATCCCTTTTTCTTTGTGCCTCTCTTCGGTCTTTGGACAGCTTAGTCCCTTTTTCTTTGTACCTCCTTTTGGTCTTTGGACATCTTAGTCCCTTTTTCTTTACGCCTCTCTTTTGGCTTTCGACATCTTAGTCCCTTTTTTTGTACCTACCTTTGGGCTTTGGACATCCTAGTCCCTTTACGTCACGATCTTTGGTGATGACCTTAACTTGGATCTAAACCCTTATCATTTTCTTAGGTGATGATATAGGTCCTTTATCCAATTCTTTTGGTTAGTTGCTTAAGGCAGAACCATAATCTTCCCTGACCTCCCTTTAGGAAGCACTTCGGTAAGGCCTTATAGACTGTACTCAATGCTAGTTTGGTGTTTTGGCTAGGCCATCTTAGATAGGACCAAAGGCTTACTCAGTCCTCCCTCTAGGAGATGCTTCGGCCAGGCCATGTAGGCGAAACTGAAGGCTTGCAGATGCTTTGGTCACGCCATCTCTGGTGGAACCGAAGGCTTACTCTGACCTCCCTCAATGAGATGCTTTGACCTGGCCCTTGTGGCAGGATCAAAGCCTTTATTTTCCCCCTTACAACCACCTTAGGTAGTGGTTTAGGCTTTTCCTTTTAACTCTTTTCTTTCACTAAATTATCAATTTCGTAGACATTCTTGCTTTGATTTCTATATTCATCAATCGTAGGAAAATATGGCCTTAGATATTTAGCATTCCAAGTTCTTGCTATGACATTACCATTTGATCAACATAGTCGGTAGGTCCCTGGTGGGATTACTTCGTTTCTAACAAAGGGTCCTTTCAAATTTTATCCGAGTAGCCCATCCACTGGATTTTTAGTATTTTCCATATTTTATTGGACCAAATCCCCATTTTGAAGTGATCTTTCCTTGACTTTGGAATTGTAATACTTGGTTATTCTGCATTAATATTCAGCTGTTTGTAGGGACGCTTCTCTTAGCTCATTGATTAGGTCTAAAGATTCTCTTTTCAATTTCTGATTTAGATCAAATGCATATGCAATCCTTCGATGAGAGGGCATTTCAATCTTGATTGGAAGCATGGATTCACATCCATATGTTAGAGAAAACAGGGTATGTGTAATCATAGTTTTGGCAGAAGTTCTATACACCTATAACAAAAGAGATAGTTCTTCTACCTAATATCCTTTTGCATTGTCCAACAGTTTCTTTAGGATGGTCTTTATAGTTTTATTAGCAGCTTTAATAGCTCCATCAGCATTGGGGTATGCTATGGATGAAAAGCTCTTGATAATCCCATTTCTATTGCAAAACTGGATAAATTTCTTGCTTTCAAACCGAGTTCCATCATCGGATATTATCTTATGTGGAATTCCAAATCTGGTGACCATATTCTTGATTGCAAATTTAAGCACTTTTCCCAATGTGATATTCGAAAGTGGTTTTACTTCTACCCATTTGGGGAATAAATTGATGGCCACCACTGCAAATTTAGCTCCTACTTTGGATATAGGTAATGGCTCTATCAGGTCAATTCCCCACACATCGAAAGGCCATGGACTTGATATCGAAGTCAATTCACTAGGTGGCAATTGTAGGATCTTAGAGAACTTTTAGCATTTCTCGCATTTTTTCACCTAAGTTATAGCACGGTTAGTCATTTGAGGCCAATGGAGGCCCTGTCTCATGACTATTTAGCTAGCTTTATGCCATTAGAATGGTCTACACATAATCATTCATGGGATTCTCTTAATAACTTCGCTCGTTTTTTCGGACTAACACATCTTAAGCAAGGCAGTGAATACCCTTTTTGGTAAAGTATTCTATTTACCATAATGAAGGTTGGGGCTGAATGGTTTATTCTTCTCGCTTCCTTTTTATCTATAGGTAATTTCTCTTTAGTTAGATATTCAGCGATAGGTGTCATCCACTGATTCTCTTATTGTTCATTAGTTCCTATGTTGGAGGATTTTTTATGAAGGACTACATTTTTATTTTCCTTTTCCTCGTGTGTTAAGGCTTGAGATCTAATCAATAATAAGGATTTTTTTTTTGGCTCGAGACCTTTTTTCTCTATACTATAGTTTGATTGGTAGCCAACTGGCATAATTCGAGTTTCTAGTGCTCCTTGAGAGCTATCCAATTTTGCCAAAGAATCATGCGGGGAATTCTTTCCTCTTGGCACTTAAAGTATTGAAAAATCGTCAAATTGAGTAATCATTTTCAACACCTTCTTGACATATAAGATCAACTTGGCATTCTTTGTTAGTTATGTTTGGTTCAACTAATTTACCATTAATTGTGAATCACTGAAGATCTTAATTGTAGGAATCTTCAACTGAAGGGCTAAGGTGATTCATGCTATCATTGGCTCATATTCAGCCACATTATTAGTAGCTGGAAATCCAAATTTCATTGCATAGTGTAAATGGTGCCCATCGGGGATAATAATCGCATATCCTGCTCCATCCCCTTGTTCGTTTGAAGCTCCGTCTACGAAAATTGCCATTTAAGCTTTAGATCCTTTTCTTTTTATGATTGATCTTTGATGAATCCTGCACATTCATTAACAAAATCGGCTAGAGCTTGTCCTTTAATTGCTACTTGTGGTAGAATCCAATATCACACTGGCTAAGTTTTATTCACCATTTTAGTAATCTCCTTGAAGCTTTGTGTCTACTAAAGACTTTCTTGAGTGGAAAGTTAGTTAAGACCTTAATTAGATATTCTTGAAAGTAAGCTCTCAATTTTGGTGTCGTGAGCATTAAACAGTATGCTAGTTTTTCAATGATCGAATATCTTATTTCTACATGTTTAAGCCTTTTGCTTATATAATATATGTAAAGCTGAATTCCCTTTTCTTCTTTTATTAGAATGGAACTAATTGTGTGTTCAGAAACTGCCATATAAAGATAAAGTTTTTCCCCTTCTACGAACTAGATAAAATTGGTGGTCTCTCTAGATGATCTTTCATCTCCTTAAAAGCTCTTTGACAATCTTCTACTCATTCGAATTTTTCCTTCTTAATCACATTGAATAATGAAATGCATTTGTCGGTAGCCTTTGAAGTGAATCTATTTAATGCTGCTAATCTTCCATTCAAGCTCGTCACATCTTTACTTGTTTTAGGCTCTGCGATGTCTTTAATTGCTTGGATCTGGTTAGGGTTGGCTTCTATTCCTTGAGCACTAACAAATGCACCCTAGAAACTTTCTAGATTCAATCCCAAAAGAACATTTCTATGGGTTGAGCTTCATCTGATATTTTGCAATACTCTGAACATTTCTTCAAGATCACTTAGATGATTGCTTCTTCTTGAGATTTGACTAGCATATTATCCACATATACATCCATATTATGGCCAGTTTGTTCCCCAAAATTTATATTCACCAACCTTTGGTGCGGCTTTGGAATTCTTTAGTCTGAATGGCATTACTTTATAGCAATATGTCCTCTGGTATGTTATAAAGCTTGTGTTCTCTATATTTGTATTTAACATTGGAATCTGATTGTACCTATAATATGCATCCATGAAAGATAAGAGTCTGTGTCCATTGCATCAAAAACTAGTCTATTCTTGGATGGGGATAACAGTCTTTTGGGCATGCTTTGTTCAAGTCGGTATAATCAACACTTGTCCTTGATTTCTCATTAGACTACTTGACTAGTACTAGATTGGTCAACGATTTTGGATAAAGTACTTCTCTGATGAATGCATTTTCGAGCAATCTCTTTACTTCTTTTAAAGCGTTGGATTGAACTTTGCCAAACTGCCTTTACTTTGTTGGATAGGTGTGGTATTCAGGTCTAGGTTCAAAGCATGGCTCATGATGGTCAGATCTATTCCAACCATGTTGTAATGGGTCCAAGAAAACACATCTTTGCTGGACTAAAGAAATTGAATCGATTCCCTTTTAAGTTTGTCATTTGGCTCTTTTCCATCTTTAATTTTTTTATTAGGCTAACTAGATCCAAGCGTATATCCTCGAGATTTCCAGTGGGCTTCATTCTTTCTTGTTCACTTCTATAGTCTAAATCAGTGATAATTTCTTTCTCATCTATTTCTTCTTCTCCCAGATTTGTTTCTTTCCACTTTTATTTTTTTGGAGATGTTGGGACTTATCAGTGCATGCTAAACTTTGTCAATGGTCTTTGCTATTGCCTTGGATGACTGGCCTAAAGGACCTCTATCCAAGGGCTTTATTGTCTCAATTATAATCAATTCATTTTCCTCCAAGTCATAGCAAGAAAGATTATCTTGTTTGTATTGATGAAAAGTGGCAAAGTACAATTCTCGAGAGCGGCATTTCTTTTCCCTTACCGTTCCCTATCTGCTCTTGGTCAGAAACTTCACGATCAGATATTTTGTTGAGATAAACCTCATCCAAAGTTGGCCTCCTAAATAATGCATTGTAGTAAGAAGACTGGTCCATGATGATAAATAAGGTCTCGTGGTCGTAGAATGTGGTGGAATTTCCATATGTACCAAAAGCTTTATCTTTCTTATAGCTTGTCCTCTAGGATTCCCATCTAATCAAAGTCATGTTTGAAAATAACATTCACCGCACTTCCAGTTTCGACAAGAATTTTAGCCATCACAAAAATCCCAGTTTATGTAGTGATCATAAATGGGTTGTTGTGCGGATAGTGAACCCCCTCGGCTCTTGGGGAGTTATGGTTAGATTGTGCATATAGATTTGAAATTTGGGGTTCTTATGCGGAGGCTCTTCTTGAATAAAGAAAACCCCATCTCTTACTTCTCTAATGTATCGATTTCTAACTCCCTTGCCATTTCTAACTATATGGGCCTTCATGGATTACATCAACTTGATTGATGGGTGCAATGTAATCCGGCTGGGAATCTTTTTCAGCAAAGTTCATAGTATTGTTCAGAAGCCTTTGATTACCTTCATCAAGACATGCAGTTCACCTTTGATAAACTCTTTTAAGTGTTCCAATTGGATCACCTTCTAAACTATCCCTGCCAACGCACGACATTTATCCATTTTATGCCCATTCACCTTATGATTATCACAGTAATCTCCCCCTCTTCTTGATGCAGGGTTGTTTTTAGCATTGTAGGAAATCAGAATGTCATTGCTTTCTTTTGCTACAGCAAAGATGTAGGATATCAGATTGTTCAGAGCAATATGATTGGTCTTATAGACCTTCTCCCATCTCGATTTCTTATTATGGTAATTGAAGCCAGGTTTTCTTATTTCTTTCTTCACTTTGGACTTCTTCTTAGTGTAAAACATTACATGTATATGGATGAACTTATTGGCTTAAGAGTGGAAATCTTGGAGATCCCTGCATCCATGAAAGTAAAGCTATCGCCATAAGGGTGTATGCTCAATTAGCGCTGAGCATACTACCAGCAACTTGTCTTTATCGGTCATATCTTCTGCCTTTAGCGCCTCTGCATCGAATCTCTTAAGATAGTCATCCAACAATTCTCATGGTCCGTGCTTGAAATTAGCCAATATGCTGAAGTCAATCGTAGAATCTTTACAAATGCAAAATTATGCTGAGAATTCACAAGAGAATTGCTCCTAATTGTATATGGTATTGTCCTGATAGTGTCTATACCACTTAGCTGCAGCTCCCTGGAAGGTGGTAGGAAAAACTCGAGAGCATACAACTCTTGAAATGTTATAGAGGTCCTTTCGAATGCTATTAGGTGGTCATCCGGGTTTGTAGTCCCATTATATTTCAAGGATGGAATTTTAATGTAAGATGGAATCCTTGTGGACATGATCCTTCTTATGAATGGGGCTTCGCAGAAGTTATGGTGGACCCTAGCATCGAGGTTCCTCTTTCCTTTAAGGTTAAGCATATCCTTTGCCATCTTTTCAGCTATGTCCCTCAAATAAGCTTCATTTCTGTGATAATTGCTTCATCAGGCCTATACACTTTGGAGATTTAACTTCCAGACTACTCATTAGATTCTTTATTAATCTTCCTTGATCATCTACTTTAGCTTTATTATTTGCTAAGATTTATGGGAGACTTTTGCTGCTTCAGCTTCTTTATTTCCACTCCTTTTCTATGGAGTCATAGTGAGTTTTCCTTTTCTTTTTCTCCTAAGCAAAGAAGCATCTAAATTCCTTCTTGAAGATTCAACTCCTTCTCCTTTAGTGAGCTTGGAAGATTTTTGTGCAAGGGTTTCTCCCAATAGCTGTTGCATCATTGCCATATGTTGAGTTAGATCTTTTATCTTAGCTTCGCTACCGGTAGAATTTGGTGGCTCTGAAAAATATCCGGGTACTATATTTCCTAAGTTGAAGTTGGAAACGACATTTTCTTCCAATGTCGTCGTCTGCATGATTTTCTCATTTGGAGCTTTAATTTTCCTTGATCTCCCTATTTTCCTAAAAAATCATTTAATTAGTTTAAGGGGAGAGAGTTAAATAGAATCGAAGGTTCGAGCCCTCCTTCGAGTGCTAGAATGTCAGACAAAAAATTAGTGTAACATCCATGATGCCAAGTATGATGAGCCTAGTCCTGATCTTAACACGTATTATGACATGACTAAGTATGGCTTAGTTAATGTTGACTAAGTAATGTTACAGTATTAAGGACAAGCTTAGGATTCAAGGAAAAGTACAAGACGATGCCATTAAGAATTAGTTCCATGATATCCATAGGCTTTTGAAATAGGACACTCAAATATTCATATGGTTTCTTAGACTAAGTTATTCGAAAGCTCGTATGGTCTCTTGGAAAAAGATATTCGACAGCCCTTATGGTTTTCTGGAATAAGATACTCAAGAGCCCTTATGGTCTTTTGGAATAAGATATTCAAAATGTCACATGATCAAAAGAGAAAGAAAATAAGCCGCAAATATATGCAATAGCCCATTAAGAATGTTAATGAACTAGACAAGCAATCCACATGATTCATTGTCCAATGTACATATATAATAGGCAAAATAGTGGCTATGCATATAAATAGTAGTTTAGATCGAATCTCGTATGATGCTATATGAAATAGAATCATAATAAGCGTTGGGCCCAAAGAGCTTTATTATATGCATATCCATGTCCAACAATGTCCAAAATGTAGAATTAAGGTAATAGACAAGTCCAAGACCTTGTTCATATAAATCAAGCATGATTACAATCAAATCAAAAAATTTCCCAAATCGATTTAGGGTTCTAAGAATATTATTTTGAGATTTCAAAAAAGAAAAGATTTCTTCTCACTCCTTGCACCTAGGTTCGTATTTATAAGAGTAGGGGGTTCGACTTGGCAACTTTATGCCGCCTTCAACAGATCTTTGACATTGACCATCTTGGTGGTGCTTGACACTACGCCGAACCTTAGCCTTCCTTTGCATATTAAAGGACTACGACATCATTAAGGCACGGTATTGATATCAGGCGATATTGATTGAGACGACATTTATAATCAGGCGGCATTAACATTAAAGAGGTATGGCATTGCCTGAAAGGTGAAATCAATAAGAGGCGGCATTATAAGTTACAACATTGGTAATGAACGACATCAAAGAGGAACAACATCAGATGGAAGCAGCATTGAAGAGATGCAGCATCTAAAGGAAGCGGCATTGAACAGATGCGATATTAACTAGTGGTGACATCTAGATTGTCTTCATGGACGAAGTACGTCATTGATAGAACTCGACATCAATGAGGTGCGACATGGATAATACATCATGCCGCTATAACATCGATGCTCACAGTATACTATACCAATGGTGCACGACATCAATTCCTGCCTTGGTGAAATATAGTATTTGCCTTATATAATGTCACCCACCAGTAATATGCGAGATGGGGCATTACTTGTATCCAATATCATTAGTCACCTTGGTAACTATAACATCTCCTATCTGGAGGCCCAAAGTTAAGTGCTATAGATGCTGTAGTCATCCATAGTATTAACTTTCGGTGACCAAATACGGTAACGTTAATTGTATTCATAATATCAGCATCATATGAATATGAAACAAAAACAAAGATTTCAAAAGCAACTTTTCACGTCACATTTGCAAAACATGTTCCATATTCAAATTACATAACCCCATCGCTTTCCCAGGTTTAGATAAAATAATTATTACATGCATACGACAAGAGCGAAATTTGAAGATGCCCCCATGGTTAATTAGAGTTACTAAATAGTCATATCTGACTTAATATAAACATAGTGGAAATACATCAAAATAGAACTGCAACTCCTAAATAGCTATCCATCAGCCTCCTGCTCGTCTTCGAAAGCATTATTCGCGAACATACTAAAACCTACGAATCCTCAACCCTCATCCTACTCAAATCAATTTTGAGCACCCGAGAGTTTAAGGGAAAAACATGAATTTTGAGTCCGACATAAAGTCTGGTGTGAATAATACTATACATCTCGGTATTTGATATTAAGTGAGACCATGCCACTTAGCAGAACGAATTTCCTCTCACTAATATCCTTTTAAAATAATTCTTTTGCAAATCATAATCCTGCAGCCAAAACTGGTTAAAACTGTAAAGCATTATCATGTAAACATACATATCAGGTAACAAATGGACTATCTGTCCGAACATTATAGTTTTGTTTGGCTAACTACTAACCTTTGCTTGACTCGGGCCTACCAAATAATATAATCAAAATAATCTGACATATATTAGATACACCTTTTTTGTATTTCCTTACTATATGTTAAATACTTCTCTTATGGACGGTCTATCCTTAACTTAACATCTCCCAGGATCACCTAATCCTAATGCTTTTGCGGGCTCACCAATAACCTATCTGTATACAATCATATATTCCCTTTTGTGTGTAACCATAATTTTAGTCTTACCTATGACAAAGCCCTACACACTGGAATTTTGGCCTAAATTAGCTGGCGCTAATAGCTAATGTATAGGGCACGACCCTATATCAGCCTCATCTGGTATTCTAATATATGAGTCTTTTTACCTAAGGATACCTTTGCAAAATTTTCCTTTAAAATATTTTCTTCTGAAAATGATTTAAAACTTTTTAAACCAACTTAAACAAGGGAAACACATATACTCTATGCTTTACTCAAAATCACCTTGCCATGTTATATATATACTTTACCCAAATCATTGTGTATGAAAACCTTTAAACATTTGAAAATACCCCTTTCGATCCCATTAAAAGTACCCCTTTCAAAACTATTGAAAGCACCTCTTTTGAAACTAAGTAAAAACCTTTATTTCACCTAGGCCGAAGGCCAAAATATTCCTTTCAAAACATTCGAAACCATTAAAATACTTTTTCCTTTAAAAGTTAAAAACCTTAGACATCCTCTCTTTAAAACCTTTAAACATAGCCTTTCGAAACCATTGGAAAAGACTATCCTTTAAACCTTTCGAAACCATTGAAAAACCTTTCCTTTAAACCTTTCAAAACCATTGGTTAAACCTTTCAAAACCATTGGGGAACCAACCCTTAGAAACGTTCCTTAAAACCTTTCGAAAGCATCAAAACCTTAAACCTTTCAAAAGCATTTGAGTTCACTTTTCAAACATGTGGAGACACCTTTCAAAACTTTTAAAAACATTATCCTTCGAATCCTTTGGGTTAACCTTTAAAAATCTCTAAAGGTCACAAACAACAAGATCGAAAGCAACTCTTTCAAAAGCCAAAAACAAAGCAAAGAAATAATGGTGTCGAAACCATCCTTCTGAAAGTACTGGAGAAGCGGCAAGGTTTTTATAAAACAAAATATACCCTTTCAAAGGAATTACTTTGAAAGGTAAGAAGCAGCAGCTAAGGCTTCAACCCAGTTGAAAGCCTATACTTAAAAACAAAGGCGAAACCTCTTTAAAACCATTCTTCTTAAACTATTGACCTAGTCGAAAGCCAACTAGGCCAAAAGCAGTTTGCTCAAAACAAAGGCGCAACCATTTCTTTAAAACCTTTTACCTATGTTGAAAGCTATACAGTCGAAAGCAAAGCAGGTGCATTTTTATTTAAAATAAAGCAGCGCTTCAACCTCTTCGGAATCCCTGATTTCGACCTTGTACCTTCCGCCTTCTTTCCGATTTACTCCGCATCAAGTCTTTCATGACATGCGCGTTGGTTTTGTTAGTGATGGAGACGGAGGAACCAAGTCGAAAGCCATCTAAGTCGAAAGCAGGTGCCGTAAAAGGTGAAGCATACATTTTGCATGTAAATCTAATTTCTAACCTTTTTAAGTAGTCTTTTAACTAACCTGCCTTGTTTGTCAAAATCTTATTGGTTGCTAATTTTTCTTTTCTAAAAGCACTACGATAATTTCAGAAATAACAATTTAATTTATTCACAAATCACCCATTCTCCTTGTATAAATATATAAAACATTTAAATCCCATGCCTTAAATAATTTATACACTCATAAAAATACTTTGAAAAATTCTACAAAAATTCCAAAAAATCCTTTTTATTATGTTTTGCAGCATATATAAATTTAAGACCCAAACTATTTATAATTTAACCGTAAATTATTTATAACCCAATAAATCATTTTCTTCACTAGAAAATTAATATAAAGTCCACATTAATCCAGAAAATTATTAAAATTAAAACCCCTCTCTATAATATCATTTCTAAACTATATCTAAAATCGCAAGGCATTTGGATGTAGTTTAAGGTTTTCTCATCAAAACATATCATAAAATCTATATGAATAAACATAAATCATCAACAAGCATATACAATTATTTAATCATTCAAAAACATGGCATAATCATGCAAATAATTCGGGTTTTGCCTTAAAACTAAAAATCATTAAGTAAAGTGAGATGTAGTCATTATTCACCTTAGCTTTGCGATTAAGGATGTGAGATTTGATCTTGATTAAGTGGTTTGATTCTTCCTCTAGAATCCTAGCTTTATCTTCTTTCTCTTTGCTAATGGTAGCCGACCTTAGATTGCTTTTGCTTGAGAAATATGAAATGAATGTGTGTTTTAGTTTCCTAAGGGTTTATGTTATTAGTTTACTCATTTTCCCATTTTTCCTTCCCTTATTTCCTAACACTTTAATTCTTTAGTTCATTTGTTTATCCATTAACATGGCACGGCTACCCCGTAATTTAACCACAAACCTCAATCCATTAATCAATATATTATTTTATTTTATTTGGCTAATTCAATTTCCTAAATAATGTTACTAAAAATATGGAGTGTTACAATCTCCCCTCCTTAAAGAATTTCGTCCTCGAATTTACGACAAGGAACACATCAAAACAATTAAAGGCAAAACATACCATAAAACAAATCAAGATAAGTGTCTCTAATCTGGCTCCCAATCTCCTAAGTACAGTATCTATCATCGTCACTCCACTGGACCTTTACTAATCTGACTGTCTTGTTTCTCAACTTCTTCTCATCTTTCTCGACTACCTAGATAGGCTACCTAACTATAGTCAAGTCTGGTTCCACTACTAAATACTCTAACATAGTCGATGCTATAGTAGTGTTTGGATCCCTAACACACTTTCTCAGATGAGATACATGGAAAACATCATGGACTCCTGCCAAACTACTCAGTAACTCTACTCTGTACGTGAGTTTCTGAAACCTACAAATCTTGGTGCTAACTTCCCTATCTTCTCGAACCTAATAACACCTTTCATCGGCGATACTTTAATGAAAACATAATCTCCAACTGAGAACTCTAAGTCTTTTCGCCTCCTAGACTGAGCTTCCTTCATTTTCGCCCTTATCGGCTCAATCTTCTCTACAGCTTCTCTTACTAATTCTGGACCAAGGACTAATCTATCTTCGGTCTCTAACCAACATGCATGAGATTTGTATGGTCTTCCATACGAAGCATCAAACGGTGACATCCCTATATTAGTTTGATAATTATTTTTATACGAAAACTCGACTAGATGTAGAGGGACTTTCCATGATCCCCCGTAGTCTAATACACATGCTCTTAACAAGTCTTTCAAGATCTTGTTAACTCTTTCTGTTTGCCCATCTGTCTGTGGTTGGTAAGAAGCACTCATCTTGAGCTTGGTTCCTAAACTCTTCTGTAGACTCCTTCAGAACTCGCTAGTGAAGGAGGAATCTCTATCACTTGCAATACTACTAGGAATTCCATGCAGTCTAACCACATTCTTCATAAATAACTAGGCGTCGTCCTATTTGCCTTAACGGGAATGAAATGGACGCTCTTGGTCAATTTTTCCACTATGACCCACACAATTTCATTTCCTCTATTAGATCTTGGCAACTCCTCTATGAAATCCATAGAAATCGAATCCCACTTCCATACCAAAATATCCAATGGCTAAAGCAACCCAATTGGCTTCTGATGTTCAGCTTTCACCTGCTGACGGTTCAAACATCATTTCACCCATAAGCCAACATCCCTCTTCATCCCTTCCTAGAAGAAACTTCTATTCATATCATGATACATCTTTGTTCCTCTTGGACGAATAGTGAACTTTGAATGATGGCATTCCTCCAAAACTTCTTTCCTTATGTCTCCTACATCCGAAACACATAATCTATCATTCTTTCTCAACCATCCATTCTGGTTAAGATTAAAGCCCTTCAAGTCATCGCTCTCCATTCAATCCCTTAACTTCCTGATCCATTCAACTAATACTGGATCCTTTTCCTGTTAAAAAGCAATCTTCTCAATCAATACTGGTCGGAATTCTAAACAAGATAACATAGCAGATTCTCGACTAGACCGAGCCTTGGATCTCCACTGCACTCTGCAAGTCGACAACACTTCCAAATCTTTCCATTATTCTATCATAGCTAGCACTACATTCTGACGCTTCCTACTAAACGCATTTGCAACCTTGTTGCCATTTCCTGATGTGTACTCAGTTCCAAAGTCATAAGTAGCAATAAACTCTAACCACCTTTACTATCTCATTTTCAGCTCCTTTTGAGAGAACAAGTACTTCAACGACTTATGATCCGTATAAAGCTCAAACCTTTCTCCCAAAAGGTAATGTCTCCACACCTTCAAAGCAAAAATAACTACATCTAACTCTGAGTCATGAGTCGGGTATCTAACCTTATGCGATCTAAGCTGTCTAGAAGCATAGGCAATCACTTTAGTTCTTTGCATTAACACTTCTTCTAAGCCAGTTCCACGTACATTTGTATAAACTACCAAATCTTGATTCCCTTTCAGAACAACTAATAGAGGTGCATGAGTCAATAAGTGTTTCAAGCTCTGGAATGCTTCTCACACTTATTAGTCCAAATAAACTTTACACCTTTTCGCGTTAGCTTGGTCATCAGTACCGCTATCCGTGAATAATCCTTTACGAACCTCCTATAATATCTAACTAGTCCAAGAAAACTTCTTATCTTAGTCATTGTTTCTAGCCTCTTCCAACTATTCACTGCTTTGAACTTAGTTGGATCTACTACCAGTCCTCTTTTTGAAACCACATGACCAAGAAACTTCACCACCTTGCATAAATGACACTTCAAATTTTTTGCCTTCAGCTGATGTTCTCTAAAAGTCTCTAGAATTGCTCTAAGATAAACTTCATTCTCTTTCGCATCCTTAGAGTATATCAAAATATCATCTGTGAACACCAACACAAATCTCTCTAAGTGCTATCTAAAAATTCAATTCATCAAATCCACAAAGATCGTCGGAGCATTAGTTAGTCCGAATAGCACAACTAACCATTTTTACTATCCATATCTGGTCTAAACGCCGTTAACGGTATACTATCTTATGCTACTCTAAGCTGATGGAAACCTATAGCCAAATCCAACTAAGAAAATATCTTGGCTCCACTCAATTGATCGGACAAATCGTTAATTCTAGGCAATGAATATCGGTTCTTTATCATCTCTCATTCAACTTACGATAATCGATACATAACTTAACGATCCGTCTGCCTTCTTAGCAAACACTACGGCTGCTCCCCAAGACGAACTGCTCGGTCTAATAAAATTCTTCCCTTCCAAATTCACCAACTACGCCTTCATCTCTCCCATCTCTGTAGGTGCCATCCTACTTGGCGGCCTTTTAGCTGGTTCTGCACCAGGCACCAGATCTACTCAGAACTCAATGGCTCGTTTCGGTGGCAATCCTACTACCGGTTCGATGACATCCTTGAATTATCTAACTACGAAAACTCGATTCAACTTGTCTTCTAACTCCATAATACCCAACAAAGCGTTCACCTCATAGCTAGGGCTTTCGACGGTATATACAATCCGATTGCTACAATCAGGGCGTCTAAGCAATATTTCTCTATCATGGCAAAATATCCTAGCATCGTACTCACTTAACCAATCTATACCCAATATAATTTCGAATCCTATAAAGTCAAATACATGCGAACTGCAAACATATGTGTAACCTAACAAGTCAAACTATAAGTGGTCACACTTCATCCCAAGTGTCGCATAACCTCTTATCGGATTTGCAACTCTTAAGGAAGTAACTAAATATGGGGGTTCTAGGTTAAGCTTATCTACCAAACATCGGGATATAAAAGAATGTGATATACCAGTATCAAAAAAACGCTAACAGACATACCATGCATCTGAAGCATACCTCCCAAAAGCGATTTCCCCTTCTCCTATGCAGCTGGCCTTAAGGTAGCTGGTTCCAATGCAAATACTATCTCCTTTAACTAGCTCTTTGCGCTGGTTTTTATAGTTTCTAAATTGATTATAGTTGAAGCATCTAACTCCTTTCTTCTTAGCAGCCTTCTTCCCTTGTCCATCCGTCACTCATGAGCATAATCGCCTTTCTTATCACACTTATAACTGACCACTTCAGACTTTCATTTCTTTGCTGCTCCACCCTTTTAAGCACCCTTCTTATGAAAGAACTTTCTCTTCTGGCCTTTCCCAACTTGGACCTCCTTGGCCTTTTTCTTCTCTAGAAAAGCAAGCATCTCCTCCTATCTTAAAGCTATATCTACTATAACATCACAAGGGTCTCTGATATGAGGTAATGTAGCCCTTGTCAGCTCAACATTCGACCCCCTGATCAACTTATCATTTCCCTTCAGCACAGTATCAACAGTGGCATATCCATATCTAGCCAGCTCCTCGAAACTTCTAGCATACTCCAACACAGTCATCTCTCCTTGCTCCAGCTCCGCAAACTTCCTAATATAAAAAACTATGCCATCATCGACATGAACCTCTCTTGAAATCTCCTCCTAAACTCAGCCCATGTCCTTTCCTCTTCATTAACTCCATTCATTACACTATTCCACCAAAATAAAGCTGCTCCTTGAAGTTGTATCGAACCTAGCCTTCTCTTCTGCTCATCATTGAACCCCACATCTATAGAGATCCACTCACGATGCAAAAACTAATTCTCTACTTCTATAGCATCCTCGATTCTAATAAATGGCTTTCCTCTAAGCCTGGCATAATCTCTATTCAGCATCGCATAATAGTTGACAACCGGAGCTTCCTGAACTCCCACTCCAACATTTCCTCTAACCACACTGGCAGCAATTCCAGCTTGCATCATATTCACGAAAAACTAATATATAGCTCCCATGCCCACTTGTGGGACTCCAACACTACCATTTTCAGCTTGTGCCTAACCTTGGTTCCTTCTAGTATTTGATCTGGCATTTCCATATGTGGTAATGCTTCCTTCAAGATTTACTCTTCCTGAATCTATATCTGTATTCATACCTCGTGAGATACAGAAGAATACCTAACAAAGATAGGAGACTAAAGATATAGCGTATACTTATATATATAGCAAATACAAGTACATTACTATAGTGTTATCCCACGCCCGATCTTAACTCTAATTCCTAAGGATTGTGTTTTTCAACAATCATTTTTATTTAAAGTTTCTTCATAAACTATGCTCTGATACCAAGTTGTAACATCCCATATCTAGAGGCCTGAAGCTAAGTGCTATAGATGCTGCAGTCATCCATAATATTAACTTCCGGTGACCAAATACGGTAATGTTAATGGTATTCATAATATTAACATCACATGAATATGAAATAAAATCATAGATTTCAAAAGCAACTTTTCACATTACTACTGCAAAACATGTTCCATATTCAAATTACATAATCCCATCGTTTTCCAAGGTTTAGATAAAATAACTATTACATAAATACGCCAAGAAAGACATACGAAGATGCCCCTTTGGTTGATCAGAGTTACTAAATAGTCATATCTAACATAATATAGACATAGTAGAAATACATAAAAATAAAACCGCAACTCCTAAACAGCAATTCGCCAGCCTCTTGATTGTCTCCAAAAGCTTTATTCGCGAACCTACTAAAACCCGTGAATCCTCAACCCTCAGCCTACTTAAATCAATTTTGACCACCCGAGAATTTAAGGGGAAAACATAAACTTCGAGTCAAACATAAAGCTTGGAGCAAATAATACTATACATCTTGGTATTTGATATTAAGTAAGACCACGCCGCATAGCGGAATGGGTTTCCCCTCACTAATATTCTTTTAGAACATATCTTTTGAAATTCATAATCCTACAACCAAAACTGGTTAAAACTATGAACATATCTTTTGAAATTCATAATCCTACAACCAAAACTGGTTAAAACTATAAAGCATTATTATATAAACATACATATCAGGTAACAAATGGACTATTTGTTTGAACATTATAGTTTTGTCTGGCTAACTACTAACCTTTGGCTGACTCGGGCCTACCAGACAATATAATCAAAATAATCTAACATTTATTAGATACACCTATTTTGGATGGTCTATCCTTACTATCTATTAAATACTTCTCTTTTGGACGGTCTATCCTTAACTTAACATCTCCTAAACTCACCTGATCCTAATGGTTTTGCGAGCTCACCAACAACCTATCTGTATACAATAATATATTCCCTTTTGTATATAACCATAATTTTAGTTTTTACCTGTGATAAACACCTACACATTGGAATTTTGGACTAAATTAGCTATGGCTAATAGCTAATGTATAGGGCGCGACCCTATACTAGTCGCATCTGGTATTCTAATATCAAAGTCATTTTACTTAGGATGCCTTCCCAAAATTTCCTTGAAAACCTTTTGTTCTGAAAATGATATAAAACCTTTTAAACCAACTCAAACAAGGGAAAACATATACTCTATGCTTTACTCAAAATCACCTTACCATGTTGTATATATGCTTTACCCAAATCTTTGTTGATGAAAACCTTTAAACATTTGAAAGTACCCATTTGATCCCATTGAAAATACCCTTTTCAAAACCATCGAAAGCACATCTTTTGAAACTAAATAAAACCCTTTATTTCACTTATGCTGAAAGGCCAAAATCTTCATTTCGAAGCCATTCTCAAAACCTTCCAAAACCATTGAAATGCCTTTTCCTTCAAAAGTTAAAAACCTTAGACATTCTCTCTTTAAAACCTTTAAAGATAGCCTTTCGAAACCATTGGAAAAATCTTTCCTTTAAACCTTTCAAAACAATTGGAAAACATTTCCTTTAAACATTTCGAAACCATTGGTTAAACCTTTCGAAACCATTGGGGAACCAACCCTTATAAACCTTACTTAAAAACCTTTCGAAAGCATTAATACCTTAAATGTAACGGCCCAGAATTTCAATCATTTGAAATTCGGATATTTAATTGATTTTAAATATTCACAAGTTAAGTTTAAAAGTTGAATAAATTATATTTCGAATATAAGGATTTAATTGGATAATTAAATTGTTAATTTAATATTTAAAATTGCAAAAATAATTTGATTTTGAATTTATTATGAATTAAAATGATTTATAAAGTTGATATAAATTCTATTTGAAGTAGGATGATGTTAGTAAACTTTTAAAATTGAACTAAAAGTAAATTTATAGAAATTGAATAATTTAATATTTAATTAACGTATAAAAATAGTCATTTTTCACACATTCTTGGATTTCGACGAAACAGGTTTCATTGGATCCGTAATGTTATATTATCATAGGATTTCATATTTCGTGTCAAGTGGATTTATGGTTTAGTCATGGCAAGCTGAAACGTGTATAAATTTGTTTAAGTGAGTTTAAAATTTGAATAAATCGATTCGAAAACCTATCTTTCAAATACGATCGAGTTGGCTTCTGATATATATTCCATTATGCTTGGAATAGGGGTGAAATATTATAAACGCTAGACGACATGCTTTGTTTCGAATTTAATTTTTTTTTTTGGTGAATAGTGTCGCGAAATTTTCTGTATAAGGACTATTTTCTATTTGCAACAAAAATCAAACCCTAATCCTAATTTTCCTTCAGCTGCCGCCATTAGCTTCCTATGGCCAGAAATTGCCGAACTTTTTTCCTCTATTTTCTCCAAATCCATCAATCAATTCAAAAATCATCCAACTACAAAGTTGAAGAGATTGGAGAGATCTATACATCCTACGGTGGATTTTCGTTACAACCGCCAAATGGATCTAGAAATCGCAGTGTTTCGTTCAACTTTTGCATGCGTTTTTCGTGAAGGATACACGACTGAGTTCAATGAGGCTTCGGTCGTTGGTGGAGCTCACTTCGACGCATCGACCTACGGTGGTTGATCGTAGTCTAGATGAAGTGAAGGGGAGCGACATTCAAAAATTCAAAAGACATATGGGTTTGTTGGTGCATTCATTAACCTAGAGGGGGAGAAGAGAAGGCAACAGCCGATGTGGAGAAGCAAAAAATCAATGCTCCTTTAATTTTATTTGGAATAAGTTACGTTGGGTTTGTCATACGAGGTTCCGTTTTTGATGAAACAAGTTGTGTTGGGTCCATATTGATGAGCGTTACATTTTAGAGCTGTTTTGGAGTTAATTGAAGCTAGTGAAAATTTTGGGTAAAGTTAAATGCTCTTTGAATTTTATTTGGAATAAAACACTACAACTGCTATTGAAACCAATATGAGTATAACTCACTCTTTCTGACTCATTGATATTTTTATATAAGTGAGAATAAATTTATTTTATGTTGATTGATGATTGTTTGGATGATATATGATATGTTATTTTTATATTGATTAGTATTTGGATATATTCTCGCCTATTAGTGCAGATGAGACCCTATAAGTTCTCGTGTATGAGCAAATGACCCTTTGTACGCGCGTCTTCCTCAAAGCGGACATTGTACATATATTTTCATATGTATATTTGTTGCAGGTGACAGGTTGGAGGGATCCAACTGGATTCCTCACTAGTATTGGTTTATTTACAGATATTGTGATATATGCTGTTATCATGTGTATATGATGTTTTGGTTGCTGTGATCGATGTATTTAATGTTGTTGCAGCATTGGGCCTATTTTTTGAATTTTAGAATATTTAAGTGATGGTTTCCGAATTAAAAAGGATTTTCAAGTAATTCTGAAAATAAATGTTTTATTAAATTTAAATTGTTAAGGAAATGAATTTATTTTTAAAGAATAAAAGTTATAATTTTTATGTTATAAAAATTATGATTTTTTGAAATATATCAAAATGTGATTTTGAAATATGAAGTTAACTATTTTATAAATTAAGTTAAATTGAGATTTTTGAATTTATTATAAATGATTTATATATAAGATTTATATATTGATATTTTGTAAATCAAAATGATGGGATTATAAAGGAGTTTTATAAGTGTTAAAATGAAGTTATAATTAAATTTTATAAGTAAATAAGATTTATAAATATTGTGAAGTGACAAAAAGAATGAATTTGGAAATAAATAGATTTATAATTAATTAACTTATAATTTGGATTTTGGCATATAATTGTGATATAAATAGAATTAGTTAATAAAGGGATTTTAGAAATGAAAGTTTTTATAATATATAAATGGAATTTATAAACGTTGTTTTATAAATCTAAAATAAATTGAACTTGATAAGTTAAATATAAAAGTTTATTACAGGGATCATATTCATGATTTTGGAAAGTGAATAATCTATTAAATTAAATAAATGTTTTGAAAAGTGATTTTTTAAATGAAGTTAAATGGTTTGAAGATGTTTTAAAATGTGTTGAGTATCGAATACATAGATTTCAACATTTATTGTTGAAATAGTCATTTTTGAGAAATAAGGAAATAATGGACTATAACACTGTTGTTATAGTAAATGATTTGCGAAAGGAGATATTTTGTATGGTATATGGGATTTATATATCTACCTAATTTTGGAATCTTTATACTGATGATTTTGGTTTGTCGTAACGATGTTTACACAACATCCGTTCTGACCCAAATAAATATAGTTAAGAGAATGTTTTCCTTAAAGAATAAAATATATACTTAATCCTGATTTAAGTATATGTAATATTTTCTAAGTGTTGAAAATAAAGAGATTTGTGAATATGCTTATACTATTGATATAAGTATAGGGATATGTTTTCCAATATAGAATATTGAAATGGTTTTGGAGTTATATCTTTTTTAGAAAGATAATTTGAAGTAAATATTGGCAACTGATTTAATTAATAAAAGATTAATTAAAGGGTCTAGTGATTGCTTATGGTGCTAAATATTTGTTTGTTGCTTTAATAGTTAAACAACTGACTATCAAATCTGACCATTTTAGTTCCTCTACTTGATGTGGGAACTATTTAGTTGTACACTTGGTATGTAGCCATCCGTATACGCTTGATTATCATTTGTGTTGAGGATGTTGATTCATGTAGTGTAGAGTGTTACTCCAATCTATCGAGCTTCATTCTTGGCCTGAAGGATAGCAAACTGAAAGCTGGAGACGTGATAAGTCTATACGACTTAGTTTCTGTGTGAGGTTGAGAAACGCTTTTGCGTTGTTGATGCGAAGAGACCGGGATCGGTTTATCCGAAAACCACTTCGGACCAACATTTATGCGACCATTGTGCAGGTTGGTTTTGATGATATTGATATTTCGAATTTTCATAGCGAAGGACTGTTTGTTGATCGTTTGGGATTAAAATCCAAATATACATGCAGTAGCAGTAGTCTCTTCATTATGAAATATCTAATGCAAGGACTATTCTCTACTAATCCTAGGGATTTTCCGACAGGATGTGGTAGGAAAGTACCTTCTGTTTGTCATGTTCCTAAACAACTTGTATGGATGTTTGTCTGAAATTGCATTTCTAAAGATTACAAACATTGGTTTTTACAAATGTACATCATTGGTGGTGGAGAAGACAAATTCTATTAGCTTAACACCTCTTTGAGACGTATGAGCTTATGGGTTGATTTTTTTGGAAGGCAATTAGTAGTCAACGAAAATGTATGTGTAGCATTCTAAGTGATGTGATATGTGATATATGAAAGGTAAATTGTTACCTCAGGCCTCATCAACCGAAAATGGCCGAAACAGGATTAGATGCAGCAGGGCTAAGTGGGTCGCTCCCAAGTAGGACATGATCATTCTCTTCTA
Source organism: Allium cepa (assembly GCA_030765085.1). Lineage (NCBI taxonomy): Eukaryota > Viridiplantae > Streptophyta > Magnoliopsida > Asparagales > Amaryllidaceae > Allium > Allium cepa. The sequence goes on along the minus strand of CM060937.1, from coordinate 1,024,649,748 downwards.
GATATATCTTACACGCTATGACGTCGTGTATCTGATTGTTGTGGTTTGTATTCTATGAGGGCCCTTGGAAAAAGTAGGTAACGATCGAAGGATGATATATTTGGTACTAACTAGTTATAGAGGTAGGCCAGTCTTGTGTTGGTAGAGGATCCTTTGTGATGGTCCTCGGTGCATTCCTCTACAGATGTACTACCGAAAGGTAGTTCCTTCACCTGGTAATTTGTGTGGAAATCCAAACTCCACTACGAGCTTGCAGTTTTGTTTGGAATGGCATAATGAATAGCCCCGAAATGCTATATGGGTAACCATTTCGCCTATGACTAATATTATTTGTATACTAGACACTAGTATAATATCAGAGAATTTGATATGAAATGTTTTAGTTATCGTAAGGTAAAAACATGTCTGTGTTCATGTGTGGGCATGACTTACGAGGTACTTTTGTTTTGATAAAGGAAAAGTTTGGTAAGTTAATAAATTCAGTCGAGTGTGTGTGTTTCTCACGCTGGTTTACTAGAATGATCCGGGCGTTCTTCCCTTTAAATGCTCAGGTCAGACCGAGTATATTTACAGGTTCAGATACTAGTGCTTTTGGAGATTCAACAGGAGGGCTGGAGATCTTCATTTCGTATACACGTATCTGTTTTGATTATCCGTTATGTGCATTATCGTTGCTGTTTATATTATCGGCAATTGTGAGGATAGGTTATTATAACTGTCCAAGCTGATAATTATTGATTGATTGTTGTACTCTGATTGATGTATGTATATATAGTTTCTGTTTTGTAAAAATCATTGATATGATATTATATGTTTTCCATTTGCGATGTGAGATTCTGTATTGTTCTGTTTGGTTCTATCTTCTCTCTTTCTTATCTTTTCTTCTTCTCCCTTCTTTTCCTTCTCTTGACTTTCCATCAGTCTGTGCTTTTTGGGTCGGACATGGGTGGTTTATTATCAATTCAAAGGGTACGTATTTGTGGGTCGTCAATTAAACTTTTCGAAAGCATTTGGGTTTAATTTAAAACACGTGAAAACACCTTTCGTAACCATTCAAAACCTTGTCCATTGAAACCTTTAGGTTAATCCTTTAAAAATCTCTGAGGGTCACAAACAATAGGATCGAAAGCAACTCTTTCGAAAGTAAAATACAAAGCAAAGAAGTGATGATGTCGAAACCATCCTTCCGAAAGTATTGGAGAAGCCGCAGGGTTTAATAAAACAAAATATACTCTTTCAAAGGCATTGTTTCCAAAGGTAAGAAGTGCCAGCTAAGTCTTTGACCCAGTCGAAAGCCTATACTTAAAACAAAGGCGCAACCTATTTAAAATCATTCTTCTTAAAGCATTGACCTAGTCAAAAGCCAACCATGTCGAAAGCTGTTTGCTCAAAACAAAGGTGCAACAATTTCTTTAAAACCTTTTAACTATGTCGAAAGCTATACAGTCGAAAGCAAAGCAGGCACATTTTTATTTAAAATAAAGCAACGTTTCTACCTCTTCAGAACCCTTAATTTCGACCTTATACCTTTCGCCTTCTATCCAATTCAATACGCACTAAGTCTTTAGTTCCATGCTCATTGGTTTCGTTAGTGATGTAGGCATGGGAACCAAGTCAAAAGCCATCTATGTTGGAAGCATGCGTCGAAAGTGATGAAGCGTACATTTTGCATGTAAAACTGATTTTTAACCTTTTTAGGTAACCATTTTAACTAACCTATCTTATTTGTCAAAATCTTATTAGTTGCTAATTTTTCTTTTCTAAAAGCACTGCCATAATTTTAGAAATAACAATTCAATTTATTTACAAATCACCCCTTTTCCTTTTATAAATATATAAAATATTTTAGTCCAATACCTTAAATAATTTTATATATTCATCAAAACACTTTGGAAAATTCTACAAGAATTCTAAAAAATACTTTTTAATATGTTTTCTAATATATATAAATTTCTGACCTAAACTATTTATAATTGAACCGTAAACTATTTATAACATAATAAATCATTTTCTTCACTAAAAAATTAATATAAAATCCACATTAATTCAGAAAATTATGAAAATTATGAAAATTGAAACCAGTATCTAAAATTTCATTTCTGATATATATCTGAAATTTCAAGCATTTAGATGTCATTATATAGGGTTTTCTCATCAAAACATATCATAAAATCTATACGAATAAGCATAAATCATCAAGAAGCATATATAATCATTTAATCATTCAAAAATATGGAATAATCATGCAAATAATTCAGGTTTTGCCTCAAAACCAAAAATTATTAAGAAAAGTGAGATGTTTTCATTATTCACCTTAGCATTGTGATTAAGGATGTGAGATCTGATCTTGATTAAGTGGTTTGATTCTTTCTCTTGAATCCTAGCATTATCTTCTTCCTCTTTGCTAATGATGGCCAGCCTTAGATTGATTTTTCTTAAGAAATATGAAATGAACTTGTGTTTTAGTTTCCTAAGGGTTTAGGGTAATAGATTACTCATTTTCCATTTTGCCCACCCTTATTTCCTAACATTTTAATTCTTTAGTTCATTTGTTTATCCATTAACATGGCACGACTACCCCTTAATTTAACCACATATCTCAATCCATTAATCAATACATTATTTTATTTAGCTAGTTAAATTTTCTAAATAATGTTACTAAAAATATGGGGTGCTACAGTAACACACAACATTACTCACTTGATTTCATTGATGACATGCAACATAGTCTATTAACCTTTATTGATGTAGGATTTTGTAAACTTTTGACATTGGCTTTGATGCATACTTCCTCCATACTTTCGACACTACCTTTGGTTGATGACCTATGATATGTAGCTTTTCGATATTGTTACCGCTTCATTAATATACGGTTTGATCAATGTATGATATCCATTATTATGTGGATAATCCATGACATGCTCCTCTTCGATATTCTTTTATATTCATATAACGTAGCACTTTTGAATGACCTTGCACTTCTTCTTTGCTTCCAGATTTTCAACATGAATTCCCCAATCAGGCATAAAGCTCTTAGCTTAAATTTTTACATGGGTTTAAGTTTTGAAATCATATACTTTCCACATTATTAAACCTCCATCATTACTAATTGTGACATTATTCATTAGTTTCGACATAAACTCGCATGCTCGTACCCTTTAGAACTTATGTGGATAACATTATCAATCTTCAATTTAGTTCAATTGTATATCTTAATTGATAAACATTTTCTCAATCATATCAATGCACAAATTTATTAATGTATTTTATTATAACATTATATATCATATATTCTTACAATATTAGAAATGTTAAATGTTATCATTTTATTTTTCTAATAAAGCTCCTGCCAGTCTTTCATGTTTCTCCAACCCCCAAGATGAAACATGGAAGTCTTTTGACTTCAATAGTGGGTCTTAGGACTCGTCTGTCTTAGAATTCCGACCTTGGGTTTTCTCAAAAAATCATAGCTTCATGGACGATGAATAAGTCCTTATTCGTTGTATCATACATAACTCTTAACCCTTGGTACCTTGTCTTAATTTCACTTTGACCTTGATTTTTCTCAACATATTGAAACAAAATAATTCACTCGTACCTACCATACCGCGACGGCCTAATTATAGTATAGGTAACTTGAGTTTGCTCAACAAATACACATAGTTATCTTACCTCATCTAATCAATATATTAATGGTACTACACATAACACCCCTAGCTTGAGTTTGCATAATAATTAAGGAGTAAGCAAGTGATTTATTAACACACACACACACACACAGACACACACACACACACACATATATATATATGGATGAGGATAACATTATATTGAAGATTTATAATCTTCAATATATTATATTGAGTGATTCGACTTGTGGAAAAATGTATTTCTTATGGAATACTCTCATGATTCAAGCATCGAACACACCGAAAATCATGGTATATGTAGTCACAAATGTATTTTCCTTAAGTCAGTTTGGGTTTCTTTGATATTCCACCTTTAGTTTATACATTCACATTATATAAGTTCTATTATTATATAACTTTTATATTTTATGTTATTTATATAACATTCTTAAGTATAATACTATATTAATTGAGTCTTATTTAATTAATTTTAGCCAATTAGCATTTTAATTAATTTCATATTAAATTAATATCACTTTTATATTTAATATTTATTATACACTATAACCTTTATAGTATAACACATATATCTCATATATGTGTGTTTTTATTTAATTAATTAACCTTAATTAATTTATTTAATTATAAATAAATAAATTTTTAATCTAATTATTTAATTAAATAATTTTAATTTAGTTATATTAATTTAGAAAAAATCATATGATATACTTACTTGTATACATATGATATCTTAAACATTTTAAAATATCGTAATATATATCAAACATATATAATACTGTTGGAACTGCGCCAATCTACCGTAGAAGATATGGGTGAATTTCAAAAAATTTACCTTATTAGATTTTAGTTAGGCTTATGAAGTCTAATTTATTTAAAACATTTCTAAATTTAATTTTAACAAAATCATATATTTCATTTAAATTTATAAATTGATGATGGAAATTTATTCGATTTATTTTCATCTATGTAAGAGTATACATGTGTATCAATACATATTTAGATATGTGTGCATGTGTAACATGATATACAGTGCAAGGTATAACATGTCCATATGTGGATGTTGGGAATTACGTCGCAACGGACACGCCAATTCATCATTTATGTATTGTATGTTGTCCAAATATGTGTATATGTTTACAATTATTATATGCATATATAATATTCAAGCTGTGTGTATATATATATATATATATTATTAGAAAATATTATGTAAATATATATATATAAATATATTATAGTAAAAAAATAAACATATATATAATATAAAATTCAATTTTTTTGTAAATATACATACATATATCTAAATGGATTAAAGTAGCATAATTATATATATATATATATATGTATGTATATGTATATGTATATGTATCTATGAATATAAATATAACTATTAAATGTAAATATGATTTAGAAATTTTACATAATTATAAAATTTTAAAATAAATAATTTTTTTTAATTTCATTCCAAATCGAATACACGGCAATTCCAAATTCAAATATAATTTTATGATATTAATATATATATTTTAATAATTAGTTAGTCAAACAACGATAGATAAAAGATAGAAAATATATATGTAAAAAATATTTCTAATTTTAAAATTTCATAAAATCAAGAATACTATTAAATAGCCTACAAATTTTTTTGGATTTTTCTAAGTTAAAATAATATATTTTGTTAATTAAATTATTTTTGACTGAAATAAAAATAATTTAAAAAAATATTAAAATGATTTAAAAAATCTATTTTTTGATCAAGAGTTCATGAGATTATATTAATTTTAAAGAATATAAAAATGAATTTTCAAATCATAATTTATTTTATATGAATTTATCGATTAGAATAATGATTAAATAATAATAAATATTAAATAATTACCAAAAAATTATTTTCAATTACTGATAAATATTTTTTAATATAAATGTACATCTTAAAATTATTAGATCAATTATTTGTGTGACATCGCCATATATTTTAGTATAAGTCATATGAATAAATTAGTTAATATATTAATCTATGTGTGTGTATAAATAAAATAATTAATAAAATATAAATAACTAAAAATAATAATTTTAGATGTGTATCAAATCCTTAAGTATAATTATAATTTTTATTTTATTTATAAACATATACACATAACTAATCAATGTGTGACAACAACAATACCTATAGCAATCTCACCTAACTAACACTATGGTAATAGCAATATATGTATATAGATGAACAAAATACATTTACATGTAGGTAATACATCATAGTATCCAAACCAAACACTTACTTAAAACTAATACCCTCAAGTCCACCTTGCGATGATGAGTTCTCCTCCTTTAGAAAACTTCTCGATTCGTCGGATTGCTAGTCCTAGAACCGCAAACCCTTGCTATCAAATAGCATTCGATTTGAATTGATTTGATTTGTGTTTTGATGGAGTATATGGACGGATAAATTTATACCATAAGATGATAGAGGAAGCAGTAAAAAACTATATATGCATTATAGTTAGGAGTCATTTTATAGTGGAAGGAATAGAGAGAAAGGTAGATCATATCTCTTACCCTTTCTCCCCAAATCCGAGTCACCCATCTAAAATACCCCTAGCCCATTTTTTGCCACCACTTACATCTTTTTTGGTCGAAGTTTTCAGACCCTTTCATGGGCTTTAAACCCATTTAAATCCCAAATAAATATTACTAATTAAATCTAATTTAACCACTTATCAATATCACATATCGATCGATATATGTATAACTATTATAAATATACAATAATATTTATTCCTTGAATCATTTTCAAATTTCATAATAAAATTTCATAAATATTAATTAATTTAATTAATTTATATCAATTATAAATTGATTAAATCATTTGGTTTGAAGAAAATTCATCATTTCAGTTGTGTGACTCTCGGGTATAAATTCGATCTTCGCATCAAACTATTCGAATGTTAACATCAATATGTCACTTAGTAGGTGGTATGACATTTTGGCTAAATTTGTTGCTTACTTAGTTTCAATAAAATCCAATCTCACCTTATTAAGTGTAACCCGCTGTGATATTTATTTATACTAATTCTCTTTATCAAAACTATATCATTTTGGACTTATGGAATTTGGTAATGATAAAAATTCAAATATCATCCTTATTCAACTCTATAATCCAACATAAAGTCTTTGGTTCAATAATAACAATTATTATTAATCGAAATGCTCTAGCCAGAGATTTGACTTTGAGTAGACTTGAGTTGACATGATAATAGCACCATATAATTGAGATGACAAATCCTCTCTTGAATAGTGCTTCACTTTCAATACCTCCACTAGACTCAACTATGGTCACTCAACGAAACGTCATGCCATATTTTGGTTATAATCAAAGCGGAGCTTTCATATTGAAAGTCCATAGTATTCTCAAGTCGAGAGAATTGTGTAAACTAGTCACATCGATATTTTCTATTTGACCTTAGTTATATTAGCTAATAGAAATCTATCGAGCAAGTCGTTTCATAGTTATCCAATAATTATCAGTACGTAACCCCTTATTACCACCCCCCCCAACAACCATTAGTAATACACCATCCAATATTTAGAAAGCGTTGCATACTCTAGTCTCAACGGATACATCGATATCCAGCCACATTGTATCTTAACTAGGAACATTTAAAATAGTATATTTGTTTTCATTGTGATAAATTACTCTCGGTTACAACATTTTGTAACTACTATTACAAAAGCATATCGTTTATGGATTTTTTATTAAATGTATTTTAAACTAAATTAATTAATTTATATAACACATTATATCAAGTATATAATAGAAAGAATACGTTTTATTTTGAACAAGGTTAATTTACCAAGCTAGATATATGTAACAAATTACATAATTGCCCCTAAGGTATACCCTTAACTCTGCCAATCTCCCACTTGCACTTGGGGTCGCCTTAAAACCAATTGGGTCAGCTACTTAGTGAATGGGTATGCTAGTATGTTTTGATCATCTACTCTATCGATTAACTCTCTCTAACGCTGATAAACTACCGTTACCATGTGAATCAATTCATTGTATGTCTAGTGGGCTCTAAGTTTTATTAAAAACTATGTTATGACATTATTATCACATAACATTGTTAAGGGATCTCAACATTTGGAATTATCCTCAGCTCAATTATAAATTTGTGCTTTTATATTTATATACATAACTTTTATTGTGGCACTATTCAAGGCGTTGTATTTAGCCTTTTTCATTGAACCAACCATAGTCTTTCATTTGGAACATTCCCAACGTAAAATTTCTTAGTATGAATTTATTATTGACATATTATACTCAATATCACTTATGAGAATTTGGGTCCGAACATTCTTTCATAAGGAGTTAACTGTTTCTATAAGCAATTCTCTAGTATTTCATAAATACATGAGAATACCTCAAAATAAACATTTAGTGATGTCAATTTGGATTTGATGTTTGCTTCATGTATACATAAACAAATCAAGATATCATAGCATGTACGACAATTTCTATTGCTACTGCATAAGAAACTCATCTCACATGTTCCATATTAAACAATTTAATAAGGTGTCTTTGCATATCGACTTGGGACATTCCTAATATTTTTTATGCTGACTATAAAAGATACCAATTACACATCCAACGTTGAGTATTAAAATAATCAATGCAGATTTTAATACAAATACATCGTTAAAATCAGTAATATGTTGTTTGCTTACAGTTTAGAAATACCAACGTATCTTTTAACGTTCTTTTATATAAGCACACGTTTCCTCTGTATTTTGATTGACAATCAAATTATTTGATATTTCTATCAAAACACTTGTTCAATTTTGATGCTTTTCGAACGATACTTTCATATTTGTACTTGGATCATACCTAAACACTTGCAACCAAATACCATTCCGACTAACTTCAAGATACTTCGGTTGTTACGTGCAAAAAGTCTATTCTAAATCATTATTTATAATTTTTCCATTTTAGTGCATATGTACAAAATCACAAAGTCTTACAAAGTGATAATTTTGTGAGTAATCCCGCAATAACTTGATCATGCTGAATGATGAATCTATTTTCACAAATACCCCACTGATTTCCTAACGCTAATTTCAATTTTAAAATTTAAGAGAATATTCTTATCAACATTGCTTATTTAATTCCAACTGCATTTGTCTTACTCATAAAGATGCAATCACGACCGATGGATCACATCCCTTTGCTTACTATTACCAAATCATATTTTGATAACGTACTTGGAATTCATTTTCAGATCTTCACATCGTACTATATTATAGAGTCAATACTCTTAATGGTTTAATTAAACAACCGAGGATTGTATATTTTCGACATTGATAAGAAGCTTCTCTTTAATGTACGAGAATACTTATTAAACATTCTAATCCGATGTGTTCATTTAGGTTAATTCATTTTATCACATGTAATCAGTTTTATTTTTGGATCGTATCCAATTCAATTTTACTACCAATAATTTCTCGAAGAAATTCCTTCACAAATGAAGTTGGTATTTCTAGAAATAACAATTGTTTCTTAGTGCAACGTAATAGGTATTCATAAACACTTTATGAATCGCCTTTTATATAAAATTGAATTAGCTTTTAGTTTACAAAACATATGTTCAAAACATAAATATGTCATCCAGTGGCAGACTTTCCCAAACTCCTTTTGGGAAGACTCACATAGGATCTCTCACAAACAATTATTACATGTAGACTTTCGATTCGCACAACCTGCCAACTCCTTGGCCTAGAATATGTTGGGGTTTCTTATAAACCCTTATCTTGTATGATTTTGTAAATTATTATTTAGATGAAATAATACTAACCTTGAGTACTACTCTTAAGTACATGACTTTATAGAAAGACATTAACTCAACTTCACTCGCAATTAATCATATTTTTTCCAACAAGGTTTGATCACTCCTTGTTGATACATCATTATGTATCACATAGAGGAGTGACTTTTGAGATTGAATCTTTATTCATTTTTAGGTATGTTTGGAGGTCCTTTCAATATACTCACCCACTCGATCAATAGATTCATTTCTATTGCATGTTATATTATTTACTTTTTTTTATACTCCATGAGTCTATCTTAGTCATATTACATATGTATCAAATACACATGTCCATATAAGTGATAACTTATCAGTGAATTAACGAAGTACGTTGAACTATTTTGGTACTAATAGACTTACTATCTCATACATACATACATACATACATATACATATACATACATACATACATATCCAAAGAGTTCATTAACTCTTATGATACTCCACTAAATGGGTACACAGCCTTTAATCGTTCGAGATATAATTAACCAATATCACATGATTCATAATCATATAACAAAATTATTTATCAAAACTATGACTTAGTCTATAATTCAAAATTAACTAAATAATATTATATACTTCTGTATTTTTCAATGCATCACTTCTATTATGAAAAAAGGCCACATTATCGTTTTATTCCATAATAATATCCATAATAGTCATATTGAAATATGACTATGACTATGTTTCGGCCGATACCCAAAAATAGTCATTATTTCATAAATAATTTTGAGTATGTTTTACAAAAACAATTTCTGTAATTTGATGCAACTAATAGGTGTTATATGGCATGACCCCACTATCTCCGCCATTACTACAATAATATGGAGGTTCATCATTTACTTAATATAATTTGTTTATTTCATTTATTGCAACTGGGTTATAGAAAAGAGTTCTTTGATCAAATATCTTGAACTTAAAGAAATAAATCTCATAAAAAATAAATTTCTATGTGAAAATACTTTTCAAAATATAATCATATTTCTAATTTCAATGTTGAGCATCAATTATTATTATTACGATTCTCATTTTCGATGTTTCTTTATGAAGTAGAAGTGACTATTCACTCTCTTCATTCCAACTGTACCTTAAATTACATCTACTCCTATACATTTGTTTTCTTTTCAGATGGTCAAACCATTTAAAAGATAACTTAACATTCCCATTTTTAAGTCAAATTTAAATTGGTAATTAATTTAATTTTTGGAATTAAATTGTGAATTTATTAGTTGAATTAATATGAAAATTTCCAGAATAAATAAATATATTTATTTTAAATAGAATTTTAATTTGGGAATTCCAGAATAAATATCTTGAAAACAAATTGGATTTAAAAACTCTATATTTAAAACTAATAAAAGTTTGTTTTCTAATTTTAACATATATGTGTATATATATATATATATATATATGTATTTGGATGTTATGATTTGATATTGATATAATAATTTTCAAAAGGCTATTTTAAGTTAAATTCTTATGTATATAAAATAAATGTGATTGCTTATTAATGTATAATTAGTTTTAAAATCATTTTTTAAGATTATATAAATAGTTATAAAGGTAAGTGTGTATAGATAAATATTTAATTTAAGTAAGATTTATAAAAGGCTAATGTTCTTTCTCTTAAAATTTTATATGAACTAAGTATAGTTTGTGAAAATAAAAGTTTAAACATAATACATTTTCTTAGTATAAATATAAACATAAGAAAACATATTACATAATTTATAATAATATAAGGGTTTAAAAAAAAATTTATAAATTAAATAAAGTAAGGGTTTAAACATAAATTTAATTATTTTAACAAGTGTAGAGAAATTACAACATGAATTAAACATTTGTAGGATTTTTAGCATGTAAATAATACAAGTGTCATTGTTTGATTTATTTTCTTTTTATTTATGAATAAAGAGGAAAACAGGTTATAAATACATATATTTCCTCCCTTCTCATTTTTTCCCATACATTTCAAAAACTAAATAAACAAAATTTCGAACTTGAGAAATTAAAACCTATAAACAAACAGAAAATAAAAACTTGCAAACAACCTCTCTTCAAAACTTCAACCTAATTCAAATTGCAATTCAAATCAAACAACTTCAGTTTTCAAAACTATAAACTAAAAAGAAAAAGCTTCAAGCAAAGATCAAAGCTCAGCTTCAACAAAACAAAGTTTCAAATCAAAGCAAAATCAATCTGTAGTTTCAAAATTCTAGTTTCAGTTCTAGATCAATCAGGTAGCAGATCCAAATATATCAAGTTCAAATCTGTTCAAATCAAATTTTAAATTAGACAATTTTCTTAACCTATTTTTTTTAAAAGAACGAGTGTATTAATTTTTTTAGGATTAGTAAGGGTTTTAAATAAATTACTTTAAATTTGTTTAGTTTTAAAATGTTTTAACATATGTATATGTATCCTTTATTTTAAAGTTTATTTTAAATAAAAATTAATATGGTTATTATATAGTTAATTAAGAAAATGAAATGATTTTGATTATTGAATAACTTAAAAGTTTTAAGTTAAATTATTATGTTAATGATAATTAATTTTCCAAGGTTTATTAAATAAGGATTTAAATGATAATTAGGAAATAAATTAAGATAATGATTTATCTTTGATTAATTAAGGTTAATTAATTAGTATAAGTAATTAAGGAATAATTACTTGATTGAAATTAATTAAGGATAATTAATTAATTAAGATAATGTAAGCAATTAAAGGTAATTAATTACTTAAAGATAATTACTTAATTAAAAGCAATTAATTAATGATTAAAGTTGATTAATCAAGCGATTAAAAAATAATTACTCAATGTAACTAATTTGTGTAATTAGGGATAATCACTTATTATAATAAATTAATGATACTTAATTAAATGGTAATTAATTAAGGAACATAAATAATTAAGGATAATTAACTAAAGAATAATTGAATAATTAAATTATTTAATAATTAATGGCTGATTGATTTATTAATTAAGGTTGTTAATTTATAATTAAAGGTTAATCAATTTATCATTAAAGGTTAATTAATAAATAATTAAAGGATAATTAATTAAAATAGTTTGTAATCAAGCAATGTTAATTAACCATGATTAGTAATTTATTCTTAAGTAATTAATCTGGTTTAAGTTGATTATAACCAGGTGATTAATTGATCTTACTTATGGATGTTTAGATCGTATTGAGTGTTTTGAATTGTTTGATATTTCTTATGTGTGATATTCTGTGATATGAATTGTGTGAACTGTGATTTATTTATCTGTGATGATATTATTTGTTTATCTATGAATGAAGATGAGCGTTATAGGATTATACCGCTTATCGATATTGTTGTACTTAAATTGATGATGATAGTGAATTGTATTGTTGTATGTAAAACCCCTGGACTACACCACGCACACAAAAATGGATTTCATGGGAAATCGGTTAAGTCATCGATATGGATTTCAAATGATAATGGATTTCATATAAAGAAAGAATTTTTAGTTTTTGTTGAAAGGATTTCAAGTGATTGGTGAATCAAATTGAAAATAGTTTTGTAAGCTATGAATGAATCTTTGTTGAAGATTGGTGAACTTTGTTTTCAAATTGAAGAGGATCTTAAAAGGTGGAATCTTTTGTTTAAAAGATTAAAAGTGGAAATTTGTTTAAACCATTCAACAAGAATGGTTTTGGGCTGAGAATTGTGACTTAACTAAGGTCCCAATATATCCATATGTATTTAAAATTTGCGCTCATTATAGCATCATATAGCATATGTTCTTTCAATATTAGAAAGGTTAAATGTTATCATTTAATTTTTCTTATAAGGCTCCCACCAGACTTTTCGTTTCACCAAACCCTAAGCGAAACATAGAATTCTTTCGGTGTCACTAGTAGGTGTTAGGTCTCGTCCATCTTGGAATTCTGATCTTGAGTCTGCTCAACAAGTCATAGCTCTATGTACATTAGATAACTCTTTATTGGTTGTATCACATACAACTTCTAATCCTTTGGTACCTTGTCATAATTCATATTTTACCTTGTGTCTGCTCAATAAATCAAAATGAAATTATTCACTCATCCTACCATATCGTGATGACCCAAGTATAGTACATGTACCTTGAGTCTACTCAACAAACACATATAGTTATCTTATCTAATCTATTCAATATATTCATAATACTACACATAACATCCCCAACTGGAGTCTAGTTGACAACTAAGGAATATGCATGTAATTTATTAGTACATATGTATATGTATATGGTAATGGACAATATTATATTAAAGATTCATAACCTTTAATATATCATATTAAGTGATATCGAATCAGGGAATAATGTATTTCTTATGAAATACCCTCGTGATCCAAGTGTCGGATACATTAGAAATATGAAAATCGCTATGGATCAAGTAATATGAATAATTCTACTAATTTAATACTTGTATAAAAACAGCAATGGAAATAAAGAATAAAATAAAGTGCAACAGATATTTTTATACTAGTTCGAATTCCATCCTAAATCTAGTCCCAGAATAAACAACACCCTCACTTAGCCTGGAGGAATAGGTATTACAAATCGCTCGAGCTTTCGAATAGGACTTCGTGCTTGAAGATCTCCAATAAGATTTCGACTATTACAAACAGTTGATTTTGTGTCTTTTTGTGCTCTTTGAATGGCATGAATAAGCCAATATGTACACCCTTCTTATTATCTTCTTCTTAATGGTATAATGTGTGTTTGTGAAGAAATGGAAGTATTTTGATCACAAGAAAAGTATTCTCCAAAGGGAAAGTGATCAGAAAGTAAAAGCAATGTAAATATTAGAAGCTTTGAGAATTCAAATCAATGATCTAGAAAAGAAAGAATGAAATTGTCATGAATTTACGAATAGAGATTGCTTTATATAGAGAATGAGTAGATGCAACTATTAGTGAAGCATGATAACTTATCGAAGAGTTGCATCTATTGGAAGAAGGAAGTGTCTCTCCATGGAAGAGAAGATCCCTTCAAAAGTTTGAATAAAAAATAACTATTGCAGCGTTTAGTAGACTGAACTAGGTGATTTAGTCGACTGGATTACAATTGAGTTTAATAGTTATAAAACAGAAAGAAAATAGTGTAATAAACTATATTTGGTCGACTAAGAAAGGTTGTTTAGTCAGCTAAATGGGAATTTAGTCGATTGAGAAATGTTATTATGTCGACTAAATAGGATTAGTTAACTGAATATATAATTTTAGTTGACTGAATCTGTGTTTTCATGTTTTTCGAAATTAAAGTGCTATTTCGATGATTTTTATGTGTGCATACCACTTTTAAGAGATTTTAACATATATACTGTGGACATGATACTCTGACCAATAATACATTGCATGTCATCTTGTCTTGTCTCCATCATGTAGATCTCATTGGTAACTGATATTATTTCGTGCAAAAGTCGATTATATACATAATATATTCTTGTGTAGTTGTTCCTATCAAAATATCAAATAATGAGGTCCTAACATTCTCTCCATTTTTTATGATGACAGCTATACAAGTTAAAATAAAGCAATAAATAGCTCTTTCCCTAAGTTTTTACACCTCCTATCAATAAGACCGTATAGTTTTCTCCACCTTCGCTATTGACAAAAAGGAAATGGATATCAATGGGAGTAATATGAATATTTATCTAGGTAGCACTCTCTTGGTAAAAAAAATTTACTTATGAATACACACAAAAATACTCGTTGAACACATGGTACGATATCAAAACATCCCATATCATATTCACATAGAAAATTTGAACATCACATTTTTAGCTCCATTTTCGTAAGTATGAGAAAGTTTGGAATATATCTCCCTCTCTATATGTGGTTTACCTGCTAGAAATAAGATATAGTTTTGGTACCCACTTCCTACGTTAGGGTCCGAAGGTTAGGTTTTAGGAAGCCATACCCAACAGGGTTTGGAGTTCCTTTTAAACATGAAATTATAATTTTTATGAATAGTAGACATAAATCTATCTATATACTTATTTGTTATCAAATGATTATTAGTGTTTGGAACCCAAATCTTTATAGATTTTATCGGTTTTTTTGACTTCCTCCTTCTCTTTAAAATTCGTATATAGCGAGCTATATTTTTTATGACTGGTCTTTACTTCTTTACTCATTTTATGATATCCTTGGCCTTTTTATTAAAAGATGATTGAGAGTTGTCAATAATTTTAGAAAGGTTTTTCGACCTTTATTAAAATTCAAAATATTTTTAGTAATGTTTTCAAACTTGGTTTTAAGTCATACTGCTTCTAATTTTAAATTTAAACACTAGAATTTGAATTATGATTCACTTTTGTTAATATATCATTCTTATTGTCTGAGTTTTTATTTCATTACTTAGCATAGTTAGTTGAGATATTATATTAACATATAAATCTTGTGATTTTACTAATTCCTCTTCTAGAATTTTCTTTTCATCTTTTAACATATTGATTTCTAGTTCATCTATATCCAACTTTCCTAATGCATCGTTGTATTTCTTCTCAAACCTTTAGCTTATCTAATAACGAAGAATTTATTTCAATAAGATCATCAAAAGAGAGTTCGCTTACATCGTCATTATTAGCCATGATAAATAAATTTTCTTGCTCGGAGTCGCTATCACTATCTGACGAAGAAGATTAGCCTGAATTATCCCAAGTTACCATAGAGGCTAGCTTCTTCTTTTTATGAAATTTTTTGTTTTTGTTTTTTTTCTTTATATGACCTATTTTGTCACATTCATAGCACCCGAGTGAAGATGTTGATGGATTGTTATTGCTGTTTCAATTGTTGCCAAATTTCATATTCTTTGTTAACTTCAAAAAAAATTTAATTTATGGCAAGAAATGCAATATCATAAATTTCTTTTTCAGAATCTTCATTCGCTGCTTGAAATGCAATTATTTTCCTATTTTGAGCTTCTACCCATTTTTCCTGCAAATTTACTTCATAGTACATGAGATTTCCTATTAACTCTTCTGGTTTAATGGTTGAAATTTCATTCGCTTCTTCAATTGCTAAGACCTTTCGTTCCCACTCATCTGTTGAAGAGTTTAGGAGGATATCAAAATTAGTGTATTTTTCTCCTAGTGCTAGAAGTAAGTGACATATGTCTTGTAATCTAGAGACATGTTATTTATAGTTTCACTTTGCTTTATTCTAAATATTTGAAATTGATTTTTAAGCGTGGAAATCTTTCTTTGTTTGATCTTGTTTGTACATTCATGAGTTATTTTAAGAGCTCATCCAATTTCATATGCAGATGTGCACATATTGACTTTATTAAACTCATTTTTTCTAGAGAACAAAACAGCATGTTCAGTGCACTGGCATTAGGAGTAGCATTTAGTTTTTGGGCATTCGACCATTGTGCATAAGCAGTGGTAGGAACGGTGTATTCAAGTGTCATACCAATTAGCCTGCATATATATTCTTATCCAAGTTGACTAATAAGCATAGCCTAATCCATCAAATAGTTGTAATCGTATAGTAGATTGTCCTTCAACATAAAAAGATGTATTGCTGTCCATGTCACTTGAAATATAAAAAACTTTGTTATGGTTATTTGATGGTCTAGCTCTAATATCAAATGAAAATTCCTATGAATCGTGTAATATGAATAATTCCACTAATTTAATACTTGTACAAAAAACAACAATGGAAATAAAGAATAAAATAAAGTGCACCAGAGATTTTTATATTGGTTCGAACTCTCGTTTTACGTCCACTCCTAGATTCCTTCTGGATTTAAACGACACCCTCACTTAACCCAGATGCATAGGTATTACAGACCACCTGAGCTGCCAAATAGTACTTTGTGCCTGAAAAGCTCCAGCAGGACTTCGACTATTACAAATAATTGCATTTGTGAATTATAATGCTCTTTGAATAGCACGAATGAAACAATATGTACACCCTTCCTTTGATCATCTTCTTAATGGTATAATGTGTGTTCATGATGAAATGGAAGTATTTTGATCGTAAGAAAAGTATTCTTGAAAGTGCAAGTGATTAAAAAGTAAAAGCAATGTAAATCTTGAATGCTTTGAGAATTTAAATTTAAGGCGTAGAAAAGAAAGAATGGAGTCGTAATGAATTCAATAATAGAGATTGCTTTACATAGAGAATGAGTAGGTGCAACTATTAGTGAAGCTTGATAACTTATCGAAGAGTTGAAACAATTGATGGAGGGAAGTGTCTCTTCATCGAGGAGAAGATCCCTTCAAAAATTTGAATAAAAAATGACTGTTGCGGCATTCAATCGACTGAACTAAGTGATGTACTTGATTGAATTACAGTCGATTTTGATAATTTTAAAATAGAAAGAAAATGGTGTAAAATACACTGTATTTAGTCCACTAAAAATGTTATTTAATTGACCAAATGGAATTTAGTTGATTGAATATTCATGTTTCGTCAACTGTATAGGATTTAGTCAACCGAATATATCAGTTTAGTTGACTGGATCTATGTTTTCCCATTTATCAAAATGAAAGTGCTATTTTGATTTTTGTTGCACATACCATTTTGAAAATATTTTAACTTATATATACTCTAAACATAATATTATATGACTAATAATAATTTCATGTCATCTTGTCTTGTCTTCGTTATGTAGATCACTTCGGTAGTTGATATTATTTCCAACAAAAGTCGATATATACATAATATATTCTTGTGTAGTTGTCACTATCAAAATATCAAATAATGAGGTTCTAACATTCTCTCCCGTTTTGATGATGACAACTATATAGGTTAAAATAAAGAAATAAATAGTCTCCCTCTAAGTTTATACTCCTTCTATCGATATGACCATATAGTTTTCTCCCCCTTTGTCATTGACAAAAAGGAAAATGATATCAATAAGAGTAATATGAATATTTATTCGGGTAGCACTCTCTTGGTAAAATATTTTGCTCATGAATACGCATAAAAGTACACGTTGAACACATGGTACAATATCAAAACATCACATACCATACTCACATATAAAATTTTAACCTCACATTTGTAGCTCCATTTCCATAAGTATTAGAAAGTTTGGAATATATCTCCATCTCGTACCTACAAAAATAAGATATATGTTCTGCTACCCACTTCCTACGTTAGGGCCTGGGGTTAGGCTTTAGGAAGCCATATCCAAGAGGGTTTGGAGTTCCTTTTAAACATGAAATTAGAATTTTTATTAAGTGTAGACATAAGTGTATCCATATACTTATTTCTTATCAAATGATTATTAGTCTTTGGAACCCAAATCTTAATCGATTTTATCAGTTTCTTTTAACTATCCTCCTTCTTTTTGAAATTCTTATATAGTGAGGTATATCTTTTATGACTAGTCTTTACTTCTTTGTTTGTTTTATGATATCCTAGGCCGTTTTTATCAAAATATAATTGAGAATTGTCGATAATTTTAGAAAGGTTTTCTCTACTTTTATTAAAATTAAAAATAGTTTTAGTAATGTTCTCTAACTTGGTTTTAAGTCCTACTACTTCTAATTCAAATATTTTAACACTGGAATTTAAATTACGATTCTCTTTTATTAACGTATCATTCTTATTTTCTACGTTCGATTTCATTACTTAGCGTAGTAAGTTGATATGTTGTATTAACACATGAATCCTGTTATTTTACTAATTCCTCTTCTAGCGTTTTCTTTTCATCTTTTAGAATATTGAATTCTAGTTCACTTCTATTGAACTTTCCTAATGCATCTTTGTATTTTTTTCTCAAATCATTTAGCTTATGTAATAACAAAAAATTCAGTGAAAGAGAGTTCACTTATATCATCATTAATAGCCATGAAACATACATTTGCTTGCTCCTAAATGCTATCACTATCTGACAAAGAAGATGAGTCCGAATCATTCCAAGTTGCCATAAAGGCTTGCTTCTTCTTTTTACGAAATTTTTTGATTTTATTTCTGAAGCTAATTTTATTCTTTTTGAGTTCTAGACAATCTTTCTCTATGTGACCTATTTTATCACATTCATAGCACTTGAGTGAAGATGTTGATGGATTTTTATTGTTATTTCTATTATTACCAAATTTCCTATAATTTTTGAACTTCGAAAAATTTCTGAAATTTATAGCAAGAAATGCAATGTCATCATTATCTTCATCGGAGTCTTCATTCTCTGCTTGAAATGCAATTATTTTCCTATTTTGAGCTTATACCTGTTTTTCCCATAAATTTACTTCATAGGACATGAGATTTCATATTAACTCTTTTTGGTTTAGGGGTTGAAATATCATTAGCTTCTTCAATTGCTAAGACGTTTCGTTCTCCCTTATCTAATTAAAGAGTTTAGGAGAATATCAAAATCATTATATTTTTCTTCTAGTGATAGAAGTAAGTGATATATGCCTTGAAATCAGGAGTAAATGTCATTTATAGTTTCATCTTGCTTCATTCTAAAGTTTGGAAATTGATTTTTAAGTGTGGAAATCTTTCTTTGTTTGGCCTTGGTTGTACCTTCTTGAGTTATTTTAAGAGTTCATCAAATTTCATATGCAGATGTGCACATACTAACTTTATTAAACTTATTTTTATCTAGAGAATAAAACAACTTGTTCATAGCATTAGCAGTAGCAATTAGTTTTTGGGAGTTTGACCATTATGCATAGGTAGTGGTAGGAATAGTGTATTCCTATTGTTTAATATTCCTAGTGTTATACCATTTAGCCTGCATATATATATATATACATATATATACCCATCCTAGTTGACCAATAAGCGTAGTTTAATCCATTAAATAGTGGTGGCCATATAGTAGATCGTCCTTAAACAAAATAGGTGTAGTGATGTCCACATCACTTGAAATATCAAAAACTTTGTTATGGTTATTTGTTGGTCTAGCTCTAATATTAAATGAAAATCGCTATGGATCGAGTAATATGAATAATTCGACTAATTTAATTCTTGTATAAAAAATAGCAATGGAAATAAAGAATAAAATAAAGTGCACAAGAGATTTTTACGTTGATTCAAACTTCCATTCTCCGTCCAGCCTCAGATTCCTTCTAAGTTTAAACAACACCCTCACTTAACCCAGCATCTAAGTTGTCGAACATGACTTAGTGCTTGAAAATCTGCAACATGACTTCAACTATTACAAATAGTTGAGTTTGTCACTTTTTGTGCTCTTTGAATAGCACGAACTAGCCAATACATACACCCATCCTTTGATCTTCTTCTTGATGGTATAATGTGTGTTCATGAAAAAATGAAGGTGTTAATCCAGAAAATGGATCAACACCCTGATTAGAGTTTGAAAGCACCAGCCCTGTTCTGACAGAGAAATATCACAAATCACAGATATTGAAAAAGAATAGTAACAGAAAGTAGACAGAGAATTTTTTAGTGGTTCGGCTATTAATGAAGCCCACGTCCACTTTATAGTTTTATTAAAGATTGATTATTGTTACCATAGATGTTTGATTACAAGGCTTCGATTATCTTTAGCTAGAATGAATCCCCAGAGTTGGAATTCAATGGAGAATCACATTGAATTCCTTTGGATATTGTTGTGAGGAAGGTAGGGAATGAAGAATAATTCCAACAGAGCTTCAACTACCAATCCGGAGAAGATCTCATTTATGTTGCAGGTGGGTTGGTATTTATCGAGAACGGAGGACTTCTGGGATAGGCCACTTCATCCACTACTCCTAGGTAGGTAGGGAACGACTCGTGGGGTTTGGCTCGCAAATCGAGGCAAAACCATAGGTCACTGGCGACCCGTGGTCTTGGCTCGTTTGTGAGCCAATGCCTTGGCCTTCTCTTTATTTCATCCTTGGTTAGTTTGTTGTTGAATTAGAGAGATGTTTCGGTCGCTGATGATCCAAGCACTTGGGTTTTTTAAAGTTTGGAGTTTGTGATGTTTCCATGATCTTTTTTCATTGTTGTCTTAGTAATACAGGCGACCCAATGCCTTAGGAAATTCTCACGCTTTTTCCTTCTGCCTACTCATATTCGAACCGACCCAGTTCCTTCATTCAACCTGAACGTTTGCTTCTTTAAACGACCTAATTCCAACACGATCTAATTTCAGGCAACTTATAGTCATGCTTATCCGATCGATTGCCTCCTTAGATCCATCTCTACGTCATATAGGCATTTACTTACTGATCCATAGACATGTCTTTTGATTCATATGTTTGAATCCAAACCCTAGCTTGCCTTTGAATTATAGTCGACCCATATCCTAGCTCGCCAGCGGTTCATCCACATCTCATTGATTCTACGTATTTGATCTCCCATTTATTTTTAGATTCAGTCGGAGGTAGGTCATCTTAATTGGTTCGCTAATTAGGTGTTTATGCAATGATTTGATGACGAGTTTCCATTTGCAATGTTGATCATGAGATGTTCGAGTTGATTGCGGTTTAATGGAGGAAGATAGTTAATCGAGTCTCGAGTTGTTTCTCGAAACGACATTCAGGTTTTATCCCAGTGCTTGACACATTTTGCTATCTTCGTCCATTAGGCCAGAATTGACTTATGTCCAGTTTCACAGCTATTACTATACGTCACATCACTAGTCGATCATGATTCTCTTGCATAATTTGGACTTATCCTGCTTGCTTGTTGCACGTTCGGCGGTTCTGTAATGAGAAGATTTTTCTGCATCACTTCGGACGACGGATCCGTTATCGATCATGGATCGATAATGTGTAAGTGTACAGGAAGTAGAAACAAAAGAAGAAAACGAAGTGACATGGGAAGTTCTTTTTTTTCCACTACGAGCAAACTATCTGCATGGGATAGGGCGTTTGTAATGTATCGAGCACCGAGTTTGTCTCATATAGATAGCACACTTCACTTGCCCTGGTCTGCACTTGAAACCCGGCGTGGCGATTACAAGTTAATGTTTCTTCAAAATTCAAGTGTGGCAGAGGAAGCTATTAGTTTAGAATAGATTTATCTGACCATTTTGGAATGCATGTTCTGTTATTTAGAATGAAGCATCCATCCACACGTCGTAAGTCAATCGAGGGAAGCTTGACACTCTAAGAAATCGAGTCATCGTCCACTTTGCAAGCTCTATATGACCAGTTAGTCCTAGTTGGGCCAATCGTGGATCGTACGCCTCCGAACTTTAGAGTTCTGCTTAATCCGCTTGAGAGAGCTCCATCGGTTGTTTTCGCCAAGGTCCTTTGTAACATTTGTGCCTAACACAGAATTCCCAAAGAGGATGTTCGTCTACTAAAGAAGGATGAATTCGCTCATATGCCTCCCTTGGGGTACACCGCTTGCCACCGATACATGTGTTTGAATGGAGCCGTGCCTCCTTTCAACAACTTTCTATGCGTGACTCTCTCAAACTTGGGTATTGCCCCATTTTAGTTTCATTCGAATGGCTACACCATCTTGACTTCCCTGCATGTTCTTTTCATGTGGGCGTTCAACCGCGCCCCAAGATTTGACGAGTTGCGGTATTTTCTGGCATTTAAGAGGAGAGATGATTGTCCCTTCTTGATTATAGTCGAAGCCTAGAGAAACCAAAAAATCGTCAAGCGCTTGCAAAGCAACTTATCTCAATTCAAGACGCAAGATTTTTTCTCAGATTCCCCGAGGAGTTCAATCGTCAACGGACTACAGTGGGTAAGCTTCTTTTTATTCATCAAGCTTTTTGTACATTGCCATGGAGTTCCTAATCAACCATACGTCTCTTGCAGTGATTACGAGGCTAAATAGAGATGCGACAATTAATGAAGTTTGAGACTTTAAAGGCAATGATGCCGAGGAGAGAAGCATTAGAGTATTACTAACTGATGAAAACTTGAGTCTTATGGACTACTGGCTCCAGGTAGATCTGATATTATAGTTGGCATTCCCTCTCCTACATGATCTAGGGTTCATACGAGATCTATCTCTTCCTCCCATGATTCCGAAGAAGGCGCCTCTCAAGGGAGAGAAAGCCCGTCTGAAGGATCCACTGATGAAGCCCGTGAGGGGGGGGGGGAGGCTATTGCGGTCGGATGTGGTGACCTAGGTAGAATGCCTCGAATCCCGAAGGATGCAGAAAAGGATAACAAACAGAGAAAGGGAAAGGCTGCGGTGGATTCGAAAAAGGAAGAGGGAGAGTTTTAAAATAGTAGTGATGAGTCCACTGCCAGTGATTGCTTCTTGTCTGAATCTGACAGTGAGGACTCAAAGTCCTGTGTTGAAACTACGGGCATGAGTTTGAGTCCCGTTCTTCCAAGCTCGCCTCTCCCTGACATAAATGTTAAAGGCAATGCTCCAGAGTCAGAAAGGCATCGAGAATCTCCAAGTAAAGATGTCAGAGCGGAGTCTAGGAATTTCAACGATGTTTATGTTGACTTTGATGAGCTTAAGAAAGTTGATTTTAAATTTATCATGGCGCCTCCCAGCTTAGGTGATAACGTGCGAGAAGTTTGCCCATTTCTGCCCACAACAACCGAAGTTAATCCAATTCAGCCTACGATGGTCGTCCGTCCAGGTTTGTAACAACGTTTTAGGCTCGCCTTATAAACACAATACACATTGCGCTAGGATTACATCCATTTTCATTCACTTCTCCATATTCATAGTGTTTATCTTATGTTTCTAAAACTTTTTATGTACGTTCTATTCTAGATATGATGAGAATACGAGTTTCTATGACGACTTTAAAGAGTTTACTGATTCACAGCAGTAATCCAAGCGCGCTTCTAGCCGTTATCAATCTCGAGAAATGAAGGAGGAATATAGGAGGAGGAAAGAACTCTAAGCTGAAACCCGCCTTCAGGAAGAAATGGACCAAAGTCGATCGTATAAAGGCGGGTAGTAGAAGAGGAGATTTCTTGAGGAAAGGGATGAGATATCGAAAAAATCAAAGTTTGAACACCATCCTCATTCTTCATAGCTCGCTCCAAAACACTCTTCTGTGGGCCAAGAAATTCCTACCCCGCTTCCGCCTTCGACTCACATTTCGTCATCTTCCATCATTACTGTTGCCTCCAGTGCTTTGCGCCCATAATGGAGACATGCCTATTCCCTTCCTTCCACCCTCCCTAAACTTGAGGCAGCTCTTCCTAGTTGGTTCTTAAAAGGGGTTAAGTTCGATCGCAATTTGCGACCAATCCGTAAAGATTCATACATGCCGCACCTCTAGTCCATTCAGAGTGACTTAGAACAGAATTAAGGATGGGAGAAGCTCCGCACACAATTGGCGGATAGAAATCGCAATAATTATCAAGAGATCCTCTCTTTTGAAAAGAGAAGGACGACTTTGAGAGGGCATTGGCTGATCATGATGCCAAGATTAAGCCGCTGGAGGAAGGGAAAGCAGCGGCACTACAATAGAGCAAGAGAAATGCTGACTTGCTGAAAGAAGCGAAAGAAGCTCACACCCAGATAGAGATCATCTATAGAGACGAAATAAAAAAGGCTCATGCAGAGGAGGAAAGAGTAAAACAAGAAGTGACTGCCTGTAGCGCAATGATTAAGGCTCAACGAAAAAATATTGTTGATCATGACCTCATCGTTGAAGGGCACAACAAAAACATTTCTGATTAAGCCGAGATCATTGCTATGTTACAGGCTTAGGTCGCACAGCTTAGTGCCGATAAGTCTGCTGCTGAGGTTTAGAAAGTTGCTGTGAAAGCGGATTATTTGGAGCTCCAGAATTCCTTTGAAAGAAAGATGGAGAAGATTGATGCAACCTTCCTGAATTTTTATGTTAACTCCTTGTTGCACCAAGGAAGTCTTAGTTATCTGGACCCAAAATTCCCGTGCACTCATGCTCTGGTATGGGAAGATATTTTATCCCGCTTGATGATGTCTACACCAAGTAGGAGCTGGAAGACGCTTATCTGAATTAAGAATCAAAGAAAACGTTGCACGAGGGTCGGGAAATTCTTCGAGTTGAAAGGGAGTAGGAGGCCATTGATGCTGCCTTGACGTCCGCTGCTGAAGTGCAAACTAAGCCCTTTATTTATGGCATAGGCGAATCATCAAAGGTGCCTCGCGACCTTCCAACAAGTTCGAGAATTGAACCTCTCCCTCAGGCGGCCAAGCCATCAAAAGACGGAAAAGTTGGTGTGTTTGAAGTTGCTATTCTTGACCTTTCCCCGGGTGTAGGTAATGTTCTTGCCTCCTCCGAATTCGAGAGTTTCCAACTTACACTGCAAGAGCAAGGAGAATTTAACGCTTTCATTTTGGATCTTATAGGTCCATCTACTTTCCCCATTCACGTGCCAGCTTCTTTGGCGTCCGGACCTATCGCCATTTCTATATCTTCCGTGGTTGTCTCTACTCCTGTTCCATCTTCCATGTATTCATCCGTCTCACAGCCGGGGTAGGAAGCTGAAAAGATAGCTGCACTTTACGGCCTAGATGACCCATCTGTGTCTTTGGGAGGAGATATAATGGTAGCAAAAGCCAAGGAGTAGGAAACTTAGACGAAGCAGCAATAAAAGACACAACACGATCTGATTACCGTCAAGAAGGAAAAGGTGGAGGCAATCAGGGCCTCAAAGAGCTCCTGGAAATCGAGAAAGCGTAAGGGGAAGGGAAGCTCTTCTGAGAATGTTTTGAAGGAAGATGAGAACATTGCCACCGAAGTGTTGTTGACATTATTAGTAGCGCCACCACTCTCGAGAAGAAGCAGAAGCTGCTAATCAAGGGCACAAAGGGGAGTAGTAGAAAGAAGCATTGAGTGGCTTGTATGGCGACTGACTTTATTTTGTTCTACAGCTTGCATGAAGATTGGCTTATATTTGTTTCTTTTTGAGTCATTCTATTCAAGTGTAGAGTCGGCACTTTGCATCTTTATTGTGGAGTCTGTATTTTCTTTTTGTTGCCGGTGTTATGTGGGTACGGCCCCTGCATTTTGACCTTGTGCACAAACATTATAAGCAATATATTGATATTTTAACTGTATTCTCATTTGTATGCTCATATATGTTCTGTGTACTTGTTCTTGTTTTACATCATACTTTTCTAGTTCTGTGATTATACCCAAAGCACTTCATTTGATGTAACAAAACTTAGAGATTAACAGCACTCCAGAAGTTAATGGAACCTTTAGAAATTACCAGAACTTAGAGAATTTTTGTTTATAAATTCATAAATCTTTTAAAAAATCTTAGATCTTTAGGAATTAACAGAACTTAGAAATTTTTTGTTTATAAATTCTTTGTTGACTTCTTTGCTTAAAAATTCTATAGAATTTTTTTTGGAGTGACAAAACTTACGAACTTATTGTTTTCACGCGTTTCTATCCAAATACGGATGTATGCCCCCCAGTTCACACGGTTGTTTACTTCGAATAATTTTTAGATAATCGGTAACTTAGGGTTCGCATAATCTTTAATGAAAATTTGGCTAAGTTACTACTCGATTCTCCTTTTTTGGAAGTTTTTCAACTTTAGCACACACTCCAAGCTTCTTATGATATTTCAACAAATATGCAGGCTACGTGTATCTAGGAGGCGCATAGTGTATGGGTTGATTGAGGGTAGTTTCAACCCTTGTACGTAGTTGATACTTTTCAGTTAGTTTGTAGCATTCCAATTTTGTTGGAGTTGTGCTCATTATTCTTGATTATAGGAGCAGTTGGTGATAGTTGTGAGATGCATGGTTTCTGGTGCTCCACAACGTTGCCTATCTTCGGGCCACGTGAGGAGCTTGTTTTTGTTCTTCCTCGGTGTTGCCTATCTTTAGGCAATGTGAGGAGTTATTATTTTAGTGCACAACTTATGGGGTGCGAGGCTTTTGTTTTTCCTCGGTTTTGCCTATCTTCAGGCAACGTGAGGAGTTATTTTTTTAGTGCGTAGCTTATGGAGTGCGCAGCTTTTATTTTTCCTCGGTGTTGCCTATCTTCGAACAACGCGGGGAGTTGTTATTTTAGTGCACGGCTTATGGGGTGCATGGCTTTTGGCACTCCTCAGTGTTGCCTATCTTCAGGCAACATGAAGAGAGTCAATTTTAGCCTTCTGATGTTGCCGGAGCAACACTGGTTTTTGGAAGGCCAAGATCAGATTCCGCCGATCTAACAGCTTAAGTCGATTTGCTTCCGTCGACCTGGCGGGTAATTATTATAAACATGGTTTTGTTGGTTCAAGAAGCAAACTTTATTAAGGAAAGCAGGGTAGTTTTTTTCCTATATACAATGTCCCTGGTATCTCGGGATGGTTTACTTGCTAGAAAATAAAAAAATACATAAGATAGCTTTCAGAAAAACTAACAACGAAACGATTCACCGTTCCATGCCCTAGGAACTTGAGTTTCATCGACGGCTGCTAGCTTGAAAGTGTTGTTTCTTAGATTTTGATTAATGGCATATGGCCCCTCCTAGTTTAGTCCGAAGGCCTCTGGAACCGGTTAAACTCGCTTAAGCATAAGATCTCCCACTTCGAAGGTTTGATTATGAACTTTGGAATTGAAGTACCGTGCGACCCTTTTTTTGGTGGGAGGCAGTTCTCAGCTCTTCTCCTTCTCTTTTTTCATTATCCATATCCAACGATTCGCAAGGGAGCTGATCATTTTGTTTTTGGTTGAAATTCTGCCTGCGGTGTGAGGGGAATTCTAATTCAACAAGAATCATTGTTTTTGAACCATATGCTAGGGAGAAGGGAGAGTGGTCGGTTGCCGCTTTGTGGGTAGTTCTATAAGCCTACGGTGCGAGTGGAAACTCATCAACCCAGTTTCATTTAGCTTTGTCCAGTCGGTTTTTGATAGTGAACTCGATGATCTTGTTTATCGCTTCCACCTGCCCGTTTTCTTATGGATGAGCCACTATGGAGAAACTCATTTCAATTCGAAAGCGCTTATAAAAGTCTTTAAACTTGGTACTTTCAAACTGCGCTCCATTGTCGATGATGATTTTTTGCGGTACACCAAACCCACAAATGATGTTTTTAGTAACAAAGTTAATGACCCTCTTTGTGATTATGGTGGCCAGCAGTTCCGCTTTGGCCTATTTTGTGAAATAATCTACGACAACTTTAGCATATTTTTCTCCTCCTTTCGCTAGTGGCAGGATGCCGATCAAATTGACCCCCCATATCGCAAATGGCCATAGGCCGACCATCTAAGTTAGATCCGCTGAAGGAGTTCTCTTAATTTTGTTAGACCTTTGGCAATGATCGCATCTTCTGGCGTGAGCTGCAGCATTGCGATTTATCGTTGGCCAGAAATATCAACACAGGAGGACTTTCTTCGCAAGGTTCTGCCTCTCAGCGTGGTCTTCACATTTGCCTTCATGTTACTCCTTTAGGATTCTTCGTTCTTCATCATCGGTCACACATAAGAAGAGGGGTCGAGAATCCCTTTTGATATAGTATCCCATCCCATGAGCCATGGAGCCTTCCGAAGGAGCTTCTTCCATTGATTTCGGTTAGTTGGAAGGGTTCCTGCAAGTAGACGTCCTTTATCGGCATCATCCATGTATATGAGAATGGATTTTATTTTGAATTCTTTCATAACTTTCAATCTAGCGATTAGTGCCTCATATTTTGCCTCATTGTTTGCGGTTGGTAATTCCAAGCACAAAGCGTAACTAATGGCTCACTCCTCGAGGATTTCAAGCACTACTCCTGCTCGAGAACAGAATTTCTTGGATGCGCCATCGACAAAGTGCTTCCGTTGCGTTTTTTTTTTCTGACTGAACTTCCTTCGTGTCATGTAACATCCCGCCTTATGAGGCACAAAACTAACTACTACTGATACTGCAGTCATCCATAGTTGTTATTTCTTGGCGACCAAATGCTACATAGCTAATGTTGATACATCGGAACATAAGAATATGAAAAAAAAACTTCCAATAAACAAAATTTTCATTTCAAGCAATTCACAATTTAAGATTTTAATTACATAATCCCAGACGATAACTACGTTCAGATCACATATACATGTACAAAATATGATAAGAGCGACATATGAAGATGTCCCGTTATGATGATTAGAGAACTAATAAATTTAAACTTTACAGTTCTTAGTACATTGCAGCAGAAAACACAAAATAGCTCCTATATAGCTAATCCTGCCTCCTGCACGCCTCCAGAAGTTTATTCGTCCAAAAAACCTGAAAGTCTCCCACTCTCAGACTACTCAAATTAATTTTGATTACTCGAGAGTTTGTGGAAAAACATAAACTTCAAATCAGACAATAAGTTTGATATGAATAATCTCCTATCATCTCTTATCATAAATAGACATCTAGTGAGACCACGCTGCTTAGCGGAACAGGTTTTCCTCTCACTAGTATCCAAAACAAAAAATGCAAATCATTTATTATGCACCTGCACCCAAAATGATTAGTCTTAAAATAATTTGAAATAAAGCCTTAAATCTATATTGGATATCTCATCCACCCATTTATTAGATATCCCATCGAAAAGCAATTTATTAGATTTCCCATCTAAAAGCAATATATTAGAGTTCCCCTCTAAATCTTTAAAAATGACTATCCATCAGAACTTTTATGCATCCCAAATTTATGAAAATAAATACTGACTATCCATCGTACATAACTTTAAAAAAATTGGTGTGGGCTATCCACCGTACACTCCATAGTTTTCCTAGGATGACTTTGAACCCTTGGTTGCCAAATCTCGAGGCTACCAACCTTTGGCAAAACATTCTTCTCTTTAGAAATTTGACGTGGGCTATCCACCATACATCCATGGTTTTCCTAGGTTAACCAAGAATCCATCACTTGGCCAATTAAAATATCATGATCCCCATGATTACATATAAAAATTCATGATCCCCATGATTAAATATTTTCTTCAGGTATGCCACCTATTTAAGCTGTTCCTATTGGTAGCCCCAATTAGGTTAAATTAAATAAAAACACATTGATATCCCCAACAAACATTTTCAAAAGCATATTTCTGTTTGTAACCCCCAAACTACGTATCGAAAACATTAACCCCACCCCGGTGTCCCCAAGGTTTTATAACATTTAATTTAAATAAGGATCCTCCTTACATGTTCAAACAAAGATAAGTATTTTATGCTATAACCCTTTGAAGTAGCCCCTTCGAATTAGTTAACTTTACTAAAGAAAAATGGCTAAAAATAGCCCTTTACAACCCTTCGAATGAAGTCCCATTCGAATGCTAATAACCCTCCGAAATTAGCCCCTTCAAAGGCCTTCCTTTTGAGATCACAAAATCATACCTTTCGACTTGTCGAAAAACCTTTCGACTTGACGAAAAACCTTTCGACATTGTCAGAAGGTTTCTTTTCGAC
Source organism: Allium cepa (assembly GCA_030765085.1). Lineage (NCBI taxonomy): Eukaryota > Viridiplantae > Streptophyta > Magnoliopsida > Asparagales > Amaryllidaceae > Allium > Allium cepa. Next base: position 1,024,619,012 of record CM060937.1, on the reverse strand, counting down.
CTGGTCAAAAGGAACTACCTTTCGACTTTGTCGAAAGCCTGGGGTATCCTCTCCCCTTATAAAACCATTCATAAGCCTTTCGAAAGCAATGAAACTCACAACCTTTCACAATTATTGAAGGTAACTCCTTCATAACCTTTCGAAATCAAACCTTTCGGAATCAAACCATTCAAAACCAAAACCTTATGAAGTCAAACCTTTATAAACCAAAACATTTTTAAATCAAACCTTTTGAAACCATTCAAAAACAATGAAACGTTGATGTTGGAACCAACCCTTTGAAAATATACTTCCGACCTTGTCGGAAGGTTTATCCTTCGACTTTGTCTAAAGGTATTAAAACTTTTACTTTACTCAAGAAAAATGGCTAAAACAGCCCTTTACAACCTTTCGAATTAAGTCCCATTTGAAAGAAAATAACCCTTCGAAGTTAGCCCCATCAAAAGCCTTCCTTTTGAAAGCATCACAAAATCATACCTTTCGGCCTTGTCAAAAAGGTCCTACCTTTCAACATTGTCAGAAGGTTTCTTTTTGACCTAGTTGAAAGGATCTACCTTTTGACTTTGTCAAAAGCTTGGGGTATCTTCCTCTTATAAAATCATTTATAAACCTTTCGAAAACAATGAAACTCAAAACCTCTCGCAATCATTGAAGGTAACCCTTGATAACCTTTCGAAATCAAACCTTTCGAAACCATTCAAAAACAATGAAGTATTGGGGTTGGAACCAACCCATTGAAACTATACTTTCAACCTTGTCGGAAGGTTCATCTTTCGAATTTTTCAAAAGGTGTTAAAAATTTTACTTTAAAAACAATGGGAGGTTCAGAAGTAACCTTTTCTTCTTCCCCTTATTTCCCTTCGGCTTTGTCGAAGGCATCCCTTCGACTTAGTCGAAAGGATTAAAACACCTTTTTAGAAAACATTTTAAAACCATTTTCTTGAAGGTTTAGACTTTCAAAGATCCCCTTCAAATCCCCTCCTTGAATATATAAAAAATTTAATCTTTTATAAAATGATAGAGTCGAAGGATCCTCTTCAACTTATTCGAAAGCAATTATATTCCTATTCAAAAACAAAGGAATAAACCACCCCATCCATTCTCCCCACTTTCCTTCGACACCATGCCTACCTTTTGACTTAGGCGGAGGGTAACTGTTTACCTTATGTCTTAGATGAAAGTTACCTTTCGACTTCGTCAAAAGGGTAAAAGCAGGCTTGCTGGAGTCGAAGGCCGAACTGAGCCAACTGAAGTGATGTTTTATCTTGTTTGTCTAATTTTGATTGGCTGAGGATCCTTCTCCTATACTTCCAAATAGTACAAAGTATACAAAATTTAACCTTTTTCTTAAAACACTATTCTTCTTCTCCAATTAAATTTTCAAGTTGCAGCCTTCCCTCAGAATTGACTAATCCGAAGGTAGTTTTGTAGTTTAGCCATTAGGATTAAATAATTTAATTACCTTAGTAAATCACTAAGGAAAATCCCTAAAAATATGATAAATCATATACTTTAACATATTAAAATTTCACTACTGCAACTTTGTCTGTGGCTTTTGAGATGAATCTACTCGGTGTTGTGACTTTTACATTCAAGCTTTGAAGTTCCCTCTTATTTTTGAGGGCTTGGACTTCTTAACGCCGTTATTTGCTCTGGATTCGCTTCGATGCCCCGAGCATTTACTATGAACCCCATGAATTTCCCAGAGGCTACTCCAAAGTGACATTTGAGAGGTTTTAGCATCATTCTGTATTTTCGGAGCATCTCAAACATCTCGATGAGGTTGTCTAAATGGTTAGTAGATACTCAAGATTTGACCAACATGTCGTCCACGTAAACTTCCATAGTCTGTCAGATCTGGCGGTTGAACATATATTCACTAGCCTTTGGTACGTGGCCCCTGCATTCTTCAAGACGAATGGAAATAGCCTGTAGCAGTACAATCCTAAATCGATGATGAAGCTGGTGTTCTCTTAGTCTGGCTCATGCATCAAGATCTGGTTACAGTCTAAGTACGAATCCATAAACGACAGCAGTTCATGCCTCGTCGTTCCATCCACGAGTTGGTCAATTCTGCGGAGCGGGAAGCTATCCTTCGAACAAGATTTGTTTAGGTCGGAGAAATCAATACAAGTTCGCCATTATCCATTAGACTTATTGACTGGGACTGGGATTGATACCCATTTAGGGTAAGTTGCATCCCGAATGAAGCCATTAGCCATCAACTTGTCAACCTCCTCTCTTAATAGCTTGTACCGTTCGTGGTCCAAGTTGCACCTTTTTTGCTTTACCGGTATGAATTTGGGGTCAATATTGAGAGTGTGGTAGGAAATTTCAGGTGACAACCACACATATCGGAGTGTGTCCAAGCAAATATGTCCAAATTGGCGTGAAGGAATTTGGTTAGTTCTGACCGCATCTTGTTTCCAAGCTGCGACCTAATTTTCAGGACCTGCATTGGGTCATCTATACAGATTGGGACATATACTATCAATTCTACCAGTGCTGCCCGATCCTCCCCTAAGCTCTTCTTTCTAGGCTCCAAAGCCTTGTTGAATCAGCTAAGGTCCCAAGCCATAGGCGACTCTGTAATTGCTATTCGTAGGGTTCATGGATGTGGTGGGTTTCCCCACAACATTTCTTTTCTCCTTTCTTCTTGACTCATGCAATTCTACAATATAGCATTTTCGGCAGCGCTTTGGTTAACTTTCACAATTCCGACTCCGTGCTCTATAGGGAACTTCATTGTAAGGCACCATTGGGCCAATGTAATGCAGGTCGTCCCAAGAAGGCGTTGTATGTTGACATTTCATCTATGATCACAAAAGTCTAAATGAGGGTGACTCTTCGCTCACCCTCACCAAGATCCATAGGTAGGTCAATTGTTCTCACCAGTTCTTTGGGTTCACCAGTAAACCCCTGAATATTTGTTTGGCATGTAGACACACTTTTCATGCAAATATACATTTGATGGAAAGTGCATTTAAAGAGAAGGTTAACGGAGCTGCCACTATCAACCAACACCCACAGAACTACGACAGGTCCACTTCCTACCGTCACCACCATCGGATCGAGAGTTGGAGCCTCGATCCCTTCGGGGTCCCGATTTCGAAACATAATGTCGTAGTTTGTGCCATAATTAGTCGCAAACACCCAACTGCAAATGAAAGCACCAACTCACAGTCACATATCATAGATAAACAAAATGTAGAGGATATAAATATGAAGAACATTTAAAATTTCAAAGGAAAGCAGTAAAAAAACCGAGTTTATAGTGGTTCAATATTGTAGCTTACGTCCACTTTGAAGATTTGATGTTTATTGATGATTCCCAACTGGTTTACAATAGCACAATTGATAGTATTTGAGTTGCAACGGAGTTCCAACAGAGTAACAGCGTAGAAGAGCCAAAATTCCTTTTTCTGTTGGCACTAGAGTGCTATTTAGATCTTGTAACACCCCTTTTCACACGTGGGTGGCCCCACGTGATCGATCCGATGTCATTTGGGATCGATCCATGATCGATCCATATGCTCTTCATAATGATCAAGATGATGTCCATTATAGTTGAGATCGATCAAGAACGTTCTTTTAGTGGTATGCAGGCTGCAGTGAGAATTTGGAGGCATTTGGACTTGTAGATCTCGAGTTATGATCAATCCAAGATTGAATTTGTAGGTTGGTTGAATCGTTCATAACGATAGCTTTGCATCGTTCAAACTTGTATTGATCTTGTACTCATCGATCAAGGGAGTTGTGATGACGTGGAGCGATGATTTAGGGAGACCCACTTTTTATGGGGCACGACCATTTCATTTACTTGACCCTGCCTTATTCGTATCGATAATGTGTCATTCCCTTCGATTGATGGACAATGATAGCATTTGTATCGATCTATTATGAGCCCTTCATATCAATCATTCGTTTAGCGCTTCATATCGATCCATGGCCATTGGTTTGTATCGATCGTTTGACTGATCGATATGGTACACAGAGATGGGATCGATACAACGTAAGCAATTTTATTGAGCAAATGAACATAGATTAATTCCTGAGTACTTCACACCGATGTCTGGAATGTGGATTTATATCGATCCATGGCTCGTTGCTTCATATCGATCAATCGATCGATCTATGTGAAAGTTAGAGATGGATCGATACAAAGTGGGTGAACATGGGACAGATCGGTACGAAGCAAATGGATACGAAGGGAATGGGTGCAAGCTTGATGGATACGAATAGGATGGATACGAGATTGATGGGGACCATGGTTGTTGATTGATCCAAGGCTCTTACTCGAAGTAGCCGCCGCCTTGACCCGAAGTGAGCCTGTCTCTGACCTGAAAGTAGGGTTTGGTGACGTGAAGTAGCTTATAAGTATGCTATTCCATCAAAGACCCGAAGCAAACCCTTCTCTGCCCCCAATAGCCTTCCTAAAAACACGAAGCAAACATGAAGGTGACTCGGGACAGACTCCAAGCAGCTTAAAGTGACTCAATCTTTATCGAAACCATATTTTAAACATCTTGCGCTGTTTGTTTGTTGACTAGGCTATATCCTTGCCTTATGATCATGTTTATCATCCATGGTAATCCAGCTTTGATCATTGCGCAGTCGATTGGGTTAAATCCCCCTATATGTTGCTTTTCCAAAAGGCAGGTTAACACATTGCCCCCCAAAACATGCCTTGCGATAGGAAGATATGTTTTGTAGCGCCGTAAGCTGGATGTTATATCATGTTGATGACCAGTAAAAAGATCAATAACTTGCCTAATTGTGAATAGCGACCATTCAAGATCATATGCCGTTCGTGGTGATATGTGACCGTTTGAGGTCAGATACTATTCGAGGTGAATTATGACCTTTCGAGGTCGGGTGTTGTTCGAGGCAAATTGTGATCGTTCGAGATCAGGTTCTATTCGACGGGAACTGTGACTGTTCGAGATTGAGTTCCGTTCGAGGAGAAATGTGGCCTTTCGAGGTTGGGTGTCGTTCGAGGAGAACTATGACCTGTGCGGTTCGAGGCGAATTGTGACCGTTTGCGGTTGAAATTTGAAATTATAAACATCAAAATTACCTTCAAATGAGTCATACAATAAAAATGTCCAACCAAACCAAGTCCAGATGTAAAAAATAGAAAAAAAAAAAGCAAAACAGGAACATCAAAGTGCAAACACCTCCACTGTTGTGATTTATAGTCATCTCAGAGCATGCCTAAGGACCGTTTGTAATCTCGTACATGTGTAAACAACTTAACCATGTTAATGCGGATTTTTCTACTTATTCGCCATTATTCCAATCAGTTGATGATAAGTTGAGAATGCCTAATTCTAGAGTCGTCCTCATTCGATGCAGATGGTGGTCGCACCTGCCCCACCTCCGCTGCTCGCCTTTTCACGTACTGCAATAGCATGCCATTTTGGATAATCCTTCGACCTCGTCCCTCAAGTGCCTGCAATCGTTCATGCTATGGCCATTTAGAACATGGAATAGGCAGTATTTGCTTGATTTCTTTTCATTATTGGTTGGATCCATCCTGATTAACCTTCGGTAGGGAACCTGCCCTATAGTGTCTAGGTAGATCCATTCCAAAGTCTCGTTCAATTTCGTGTAAGAGGTGAATCTTGGCTCCTTTTGTGGCCGCCTTGGCTCATCAGAGCCATCTTCTGCTTTCTTTTTCCCTTTGTCCTTGCCTAAATCTTTTCCAGGAGGATCTCCGCTTTCTACCGCATACACATCAACCCCCTTTTCTTCCTCTCTCTCAGCATTTGCAACCTCTTACCGTAGGAACCTTCTACCTTATGGCAAAATTCTCATAGTTCCATAGGTGGATCCCTTATCAATGAATCCTTGAATTCTGTGCCATCAGCTATGCCAATAGAGATGCCATCAAAACCATGGATGGATCTGGCCGACCCACCAATGCCGCCGCTGCATTGAATCGTGTTAGAAAACTCCTCAAAGACTCCCCAGTTTTCTTCTTCAGTTTTGTCTAACTCATCACTTCTTGGCCCTCGAGATGTGGACTCTGAACTGCCTCGTAAACTTCTCATTAAACTCGGTCCATGTTCTTATGGAGCCGGTTTCTAATTGTCTAAACCACAGCGCTGCTACATCCATTAAATACGAAAACACCGGGCCATGACTTCCTCCGATGCCCCTAGTACCTCTTTGTGCCTTATGTACTCGTCAGATGAACTACAGGATCTGTCCTTCCATCATACGTCTTTAGTTTTAGTAGCTTGAATTCTGATGGATTCCAGGCATGCCTAATTGTGGGAGCGAAGGGGCCCATGTTCACATCATCTAGATCTCTATTCACCAATCCTCCTCTCATGGCTAGTTTGACCATCTCTTCCAATCTATCACTTTCATCAAGTTATGGTCCTTGTCTGTTTCCTCTGACCTGCTAACCGAGTTCATGAGGGAATCCTGGAATCTTCTCTCCTGGATGTGCATCCATTCCTCTATTAATTCCATGATGCACAGTTTTGCCTGGTATCCTGCTTGGTATTTGATCACCATATCCTAGGGGAGTGACCCCTAGTTCAAGGGCTTCTCCTGATTGTCCCGCTCTATTTTGAATCTCGGTTGCTCCATGCTCTTGATCCCTATTTCTAGCACTTCTTGCATTTGCATTCTCTTGATTCTGCACTCTAGCTTGTCCAATCTATTGGAGTAGGTTTTGCATCATCTCCTCTACCTTTTCAACATCCCTTCTTGCATAGCATCCATCATCTCCATCTCGTCTCTGGTGATGAAAAATAAAGTATGATTAGCTCTTGAGGATGCCTCTTGGCTTCTTTCATGTTAACTCCTTTTCGCTTTTTGTCTCCTTGTTTATTGCTTTGTCATAGCTTTTCAGATTCAAGTCCTTAAGCCTTCAGATCCAAAATCCAAGTTGTAGAATCCCTAAGTACTAGCTATCTCAGTGAAAGCACCAAAATGCTCACAGTTATAGATCATAGACAAACAAAATGTAGAGGATATAAATATGAAGAACACTTAAAATTTCAAAGGAAAGCAATAAAAAGGCAGGGTTTATAATGGTTCGACGTTGTAGCCTATGTCCACTTTGAATATTTTGATGTGTATTGATGATTCACAACTGGTTTACGACATCATAATAGATAGTATTTGAGTTACAATGGAGTTCCAGCAGAGTAATGGTGTAGAAGAGCTAAATGTCCCTTTTCTGTTGGTATTGGAGTGCTATTTATAGACGTAGTTTGAATATATCTAGCTTAGATCTCGGAATACTTCTTCTCACATCTGGGTAGGCCCACATGATCAATCAGAGGTCATTTGGGATCGATCCATATGCTCTTCGTATCGATCAATATGATGTCCATTGGGGTTGAGATTGATCACGAACGTTCTTCTAGTGGTATGCAAGCTACAGTGAAAATTTGGAGGCATTAGACTTGTAGATCTCAAGTTATGATCGATCCAAGGTTGAATATGTAGGTTGGCTAAATCTTTCGTGTCAATAGCTTTACATCAATCAAACTCATATCGGTCTTGTACATATCAATCAAAGGAGTTGTGTTGATGTGGAGTGATGATTTAGTGGAGATCCACTTTTTATGCCACACAACCATTTCTTTTACTTGACCGTGCCTTATTCGTATCGATCATGTGCCATTCCCTTCATATCAATGGACAGTGATAACATTCGTATCGATCTGTTATGAGCCATTCGTATCGATTGTTCGTTTAGCCCTTCGTATCGATCCATGGTCATTAGTTCGTATTGATCATTTGGCTGATCGATACGAAGTACATAGAGATGGGATCGATATGAAGCAAGCAATTTTATGGAGCAAACGAACTTAGATCGATTCTTGAGTACTTCACACTGATGCTTGGTGTGTGGCTTCCTATCGATCCATGGCACATTGCTCCGTATCGATCAATCGACCGATCAATGTGAAACATGTTGGAGATGGATCGATACAAAGTGGGTGAACATGGGACGGATCGGTACAAAGCACATGGATACAAAGGGAGTGGGTACAAACTTAATGGAATAGGATGGATACGAGATTGATAGGGACCATGGTTGTTGATCGATCCAAGCCTCAGACTCGAAGTAGCCGCTGCCTAGACCTGAGGTTAACCTGTCTCTAACCCAAAGTGTGGTGTTTGGTGACACGAAGTAGATTATAAGTACGCTAATCCATCAAAGTGCCAAAGCACACCCTTCTCTGGCTCGAAGTAGCCTGGCTGAAAACCCGAAGCAAACATGAAGGTGACTCGAGGCAGACTCCAAGCAGCTTGAAGCGATTCGATCTTTGTCGAAACCATATTTTAAACATCTTGCGCTATTTATTCGTCGACTATGTTAAATCCTGGCTTTGTGTTCATGTTTATTGTCCATGGTAATCTAGCTTTGATCATTGTGCGGTCGATTGGATTAAATCCGCCTGTATGTTGCCTTGCCAAAAGGCGGGTTAACAGTCGTCATTCAAGACCCTTTGCATCTTAAATGGAGTTTCGTCTTCCACAGTCAAATATGATCCCTTCGGAGCATGCTTTAAAGAACTTGCATACCACTCCATTTATCCCCAACTTCTTTGCACGGGATGTGGTCCGCCGGATATCGTTCCGCTGATGAGCCTTTGGTCAGGTCATTTCGACCCTTCTTCGTTAGTTCATGCTTGATTCCTACGTTCTCTTGGGTGTTGAGGAGTCACAGGTTGATTGGGGTTTTGTGGTTGTCTTACGCATTGCTGGAGTTAGTTATTCTAGATTAGTCCCTTAATGAGATTCTTTAGGTGGCCGCATTCGTTCGTATTATGGCTGTGTGCCTTATGGAAGCGACATAATTTCCCTCAGCGTTTCTGCTACTCAATTGCCTCCTTTCTAGGTGGCTTTTGCATTCCTCGGTCCCTTAAATTGCAAGAAAATTGTATTTTGGTGTGTCGCTTAGGGGAGTGTAGCCTTCGAACCTAAACCTTTTGAGCTTTTATTGCTGCCATTACCATTCTTCTTATTGGAGTTTTGACCTTTTCTCTTTGAATTGTTGTCTTTCCTAGTGGTTCCTTCAACAATCGGCGAAGTGTGCACATTTTGATTCATTGCTACATCGGTTTGCCCGACTTCGTCGGTTGCACACTAGTAGATTTCCTTTCCAACTCCTGTGCTTCTTCCAACCTTAGGTATTGACTTGCTTTACGATTGAATCCTTCCTGCTGGTAGGTTACTTCATCTTAATCCATTTCCAAACTCAATCTTTGGGTGAATGGCATGGCATGGACTAATGCCATAAAAACCATGTCTTCATTGGGTTTGCTTACTGCCATCACCATGGTGTTAAATTTGATCGTGAAAGATTTCAATGATTCGCTACGCCCTTGGAACAATCCAGATAGGGACATAATGTCTTTTGGCTGCGTAGTATGTAGTCTAAACTGAACAAGGTACCTTGTCCATAGTTGGTCAAAAGCAAAGCTAGATCTTGGTGGAAGCCTAGTGAACCACATTGACACAACCTCTTCGAGAAAGATAGGAAAACACCTGCATCGAATAGCTTCAGAGGCATTTGCATCGTTCATATGCGAACTGTATTTCTACAAGTAGGGTTTCGGGACCTTCTTCCTATCATAGGATGGAATAGTTGGCATTGTGAATTTTTTTGGGTATCTCCCATTTAAGATTTCATCAGTGAAGAGATTCCAACTTGGCACAGATCCCTATTCATCGTCTTTTATATGTTTACTCTCCTCCATTAATCGTTTAACCATATTCACTATGTATGCATCCGATGTCCGGTAGTCCTGAGGGCGGCAATCAGTTACCGCGCCAAGTGTTTGACTTTGCAAACGGTCTTGATGAGTGGGCTGAGGCCTAGGCACTCTTGTCTTTGGGAGAGCCACTCCTGTAGGATCCCATTGGCTTGCGGTTGGTCTAACCGGAGTAGTTTGGGTATTCCTTGTATTATCACATGCATTGGCATTTTCTTCCAATTTGTCATCTTGCTCTCCATCCTTTGAGTCGAAGAGATCCATAGCTGTGCCTTCCAGCGAGGTCCTTGCCCTTGATTAGATTTAGAATAGGGTGCATTGCGGCGAATGGAGTACTTGCATTTCCGTCTACATTAAGACCTATTGTCACCCTCTTTTGTGGTTGTTTTCCGTTTCTTCCATGTAGACCAAAAATGGAGGAATTCTCTTATTCCATGGAAAACGTGGGTTCAAGCATAGTCCTTGGAGCTATGTTTGACTATAGGGTTAGGAGAGCGTTAAGTTTATCCATTAAAGCCTTTTGGTTATTTTCTATTTTTTGGTTGATATCGTCAATCATTTTGTTTAACTCGTCCCTATAACAATTTCATGCTAACTAGAGGAGGCTGGCGCCCGATTCGCTAAGTTAGTGCCATATACTTCAGTTTGTTTGGGATTAACGTCTTCTCCAGCTACTACTACCCCTATGGATCTTCCAGAGGCAGTTCTTCTTCTTCCAGGGGCCATTGATCCCAAACAGCAGATTCTTCAAGAAAAAATTAAGGATCTAATTTTTGGACCTATAGGACCCAATGTAGATAACTAGATCTGGATCCAGAGTTGGATGAGAAAGCATCAAAATGTTAACCCAAAAAATGGATCAACACCTTGGTTAGAGTTTGAAAACACTAGCTTGTTATGATAATGCAACATCACAAATCACAGATATAGAAAAAGAACAGTAAAAGAACGTGAACAAAGAATTTTTATAGTGGTTCGGTTGTTGACGAAGCCGACGTCCACTTTATAGTTTTATTAAAGATCGATTGTTGTTATTAGAGATGTTTGATTACAAGGCTTTGATTACCTTTAGCTAGATTGAACCTCCAGAGTTGGAATCCACTGGAGAATCACAATGAATTCCTTTAGAGATTGTTGTGAGGGAGGTAGAGAGTGACGAATAATTCTAGCAGAGCTTCAACAACCAGTCCGGAGAAGATCCCGTTTATGTTGCAGGTGGTTTGGTATTTATAGAGAACTGAGGAGGCAACTTCATCCACTGCTCGTAGGTAAGGAACGACCTGGGGGGTTTAGCTCGCAAATCGAGGCAAAACCATAGGTCGTTAGCGACCCATGGACTTGGCCTATTTTGCGAGCCAATGCCTTGGCCTCTTCGTTATTACATCCTTGGTTAGTTTGTTGTTGAATTAGAGAGATGTTTGGGTCACTGGTTATCCAAGCACTTCGGACATTTCTGGAGTTTGGAGTTTGAGAAGTTTCCATGATCTTTTGTCGTTGTTGCCTCAGTAATGCAGCTTGCCGCTTGTTAATCCATTTTCTTAGATTTTCTAGTTAAGTTCTAAACCATTCTGAAAGCATGAGATTGTTCTGTTTCCTACTGGTCCTGCTGTGTCAAAATCTCATATATCAAGAAGTGTTGTGATCATAAGAATAATACTCTTGAAAGTGCAAGTGATAAAAAAGGTAAAAGCAATGTAAATCTTGAATGCTTTGAGAATTCAAATAGAAGATAAGGAAAGAATGGAATTGTTATGAATTCAAGAATAGAGATTGTTTTGTATGGAGAATGAGTAGATGCAACTATTAGTGAATCATGGTAACTTATCAAAGAGTTGTAGCCATTTTTGGAAGGAAGTGTTTATTTATGGGGAAGAAGATCCCTTCAAAGTTCTAAATTAAAAACGACTGTTGCAGCATTCAGTCGACTGAACTAAGTGATTTAGTCGACTAAATTACAATCGAATTTGATAATGTTAAAAACAGAAGAAAGCAGTGTGAAAAACACTATATTTAGTCGATTGAAAAATGTTGTTTAGTCGAATAAATAGGAATTTAGTTGACTGAATATTTATGTTTAGTTGACTGAATAAGATATAGTCAACTGAATATATAAATTTAGTTGACTGAACCTGTATTTTCCTGTTTTTCAAAATGAAAGTGCTACTTTGATGATTTGTGTGTGTATAGCACTTTAAAGAGATTTTACCATACATACATACATACATACATACATACATATACATACATACATACATATATATATATATATATTCTAAACATGACACTTTATGACTAATAATACATTTCGTGTCATCTTGTCTTCGTCATGCAAATCTCTTCGGTAGTTGATATTATTTCTCGCAAAAGTCGATTATATACACAATATATTCTTGTGCAGCTGTCACTTTCAAAATATCAAATAATGAGGTTCTAACATCACAGTATACATACATATACAAATCTATTAATTCTATAAGTCTATTTAGGGTTTCTTTGATATTTAACATTTAGTTTATACATTCGCATTATATAAGTTTTATTATTATATTTATTTTATATTTTATGTTACTTATATAATAGTCTTATATATAATATTATATTTATTAAATCCAACTTAATTAATTTTTTTAGTTAATTAACATTTTAATTAATTTAAAATAATATTTATGTTAAATATTTATTACATACTATATCCTATATAGTATTACACATATGTCTTATATATGTGCATATTCATTTAATTAATTTACCTTTTATTTGTTTATTTATTTAACCTTAATTAATTTATTTAACCTTAATTAATTTATTTAATTAAACAATTTTAATTATATTATATTAATTTTAAAATTCAATTCATATACATGCTTGAAACAATATAACATATACCATACATGTATACATTTAGTAATTAATTTAATTATTTAATTTACTTATTTCATCAATCTAATTAGTAAATTTTAAAAATTTCGAAATTAAAATAGATGTATTTTCAAACAGTTTGAAAATTATTATATTATAACTTTTATAATATATTTACATCTTATTTTAAACATAACTTTTAAATTAAAAACTTTCATTTTTAATTTTCTAACAATTTAAAAAATCATCCCAATGAATTGGGTCTTTTCTATTATGGATAACCTTTAGGGCTTACCTCATTATTTCGGAATAGGCAGTAACCAAGTAGTGCTGAGTACTTGATTACCTAAACCCAACCTTGGACACTACTTTTCTAGACACTCTACTATATGGGTAGGCTTTAATTAAATAACCATAACATAACTAATTAGACCGTATATGGTATTGGGCTCTGATGCCATTGTTGATACTGCGTTAGCCCGCAATGGAAGATATGGGTGAACTTCTTTTTTACCCTATTGGATCTTAATTAAGCCTATAAAGTCTAATTTATTTAGAATCTAAATTTAATTCAAATAAAATCATATACTTCATTTGAATTTAAAATTTTGTTGATAGAAATTTATTCAATTTATTTTCAGTTTATATATAAGTATACATATGTATATGTATGTGCATGTGTAACTTGATATACCATGTAAGTTATAATATGAACCGTATATAGGTGTTGGGATTTACATCACGAAGGATATGTTAGCTCATCCTATATGTATAGTATATTATCCAAATTTGTGTATATGTTTAAAATTATCATATATGTATATAATATTCAAGTTATATATATATATATATATATATTACTAGAAAATATTATATATATATATAATATTATAGAATAAAAATTAAACATATATATATAATATACAGTTATTTTTATAAATATACATACATATATCTGAATGTATTAAAGTAACATAATTACATATGTATCTATAAATATAAATATAATTATTAAATGTAACCATGATTTAGAATATTTTATATAATTATAAATTTTTTAAATGAATACTTTCTTTTTATTATCATTCCAGATCAAATGCAAAGAAATTCCAAATTAAATATAATTTTATTATATTAATATATATATATATATATATTAAGATTAATTAGTCATACAACAATAAATAAAAGATAGAAAATACACATGTAACAAAATTTTCTAATTTTAAAACTTCAAAAATAAGGAATACTGTTAAATAGTCTGAGAAATTTTTTTGGATTTTTCTAATTCAAAATTATTATTCTTTAATTAAAAGATTTTCGAACAAATTAAAAATAATTTCTAAAGTATTAAAAATGATTCAAAAATCTAATTTTTTAACTGAGAGGTTATGAAATATCACATTAATTTAAAAAAAATTAGAAATATTTGTAACATGATTTATTTTATATGAACTTATTAATTCGTATAATGATTAAATAATAATAAAAAATATTAGGTAATTACCCAAAAATTGTTATCAGTTACTAAAAATTATGTTTAATATAAATGTAAATTTTAAAATTATTAGATCAATTATATATATGACATAGTCATATAGTTTAATATGAGTCATATAAATAAATCAGTTAATATATTAATCTACATACATACATACATACATAAATATACACACATATATATATATATATATATATTAATAAAATAAAAATAATTATAATTTTGTATGTGTGTATTTGATCCTTATGGAAAAATTGTTATTTTTATTTTATTTTATAAACATATACACATAACCAATCAATGTGTGACAACAACAATACCAATAGGAATCTCACCTAACTACCAATATAGTAATAACAATATATGCATATACATGAACAAATAAGTTAAAACATAGGTCATACATCATATATATACAAACTAAGCACTTACCTAAAACTAATGTCTTCAAGTCTACCTTGCAATGATGAGTTCTCCTCCCTTAGAAAACGTATCGATTCGTCAGATTGCTAGTCCTAAAACTGTAGACCCTTTGCTATCAAATAGATATTGATTTGATTTGAGCTTTGATGGATTATACAGAGGGATAAATTTTGACTATAAGATGATAGAGGAGGTAGAAAAAAGATATTATATGATTAGGGTTAGGAGTCCTTTTATAGAGGAAGAAATGGAGAGAAAGGTGGATCATATCTCTTACCCTTTCTTCCCAAATCCGAGCCATCCACCTAAAATACCCCTAGCCCATTTTTAGCCTCTACTTACATTATTTTTGGTCAAAATTTTAACCCCTCTCATGGGAATTAAACCCATTTTAAGCCTAAATAAATATTATTAATTAAATCTAATTTAATTTTTTATCAATATCGCATATCTATCGATATATTTATAACTACTATAAATATACAACAATATTTATTCCTAAAAGAATATTCAAATTTTATAATTAATATTTCATAAATATCAATTAATTTATAATAATTGTAAAGTAATTAAATCATTTGGCTTAAAGAGAATTCATTATTTCAGTTGTGTGACTCTCGGGTGTGAATTCGTACAATGATTAACATTGAACTATTTGTATGTTGACGTTCGCATGTCACTTAGTAGGCGTAGGACATTTTTTGGCCAAATTTATCGCTTATTTAGTTTCAATAAAATCCAATTTCACTTTATTAAGCATTAACCAATTATAACATTTATTTACATCAGTTTTCTTCGTCAAAACTATATCACTTTAGGCTTATGGAATTTGGTAATTATCAAAATTCCAATATCATCCATATTCAACTCTATAGTCCAAACATAAAGTCATAGGTTTAATAATAACAATTATTGTTAACCATAATGCTCTGGCCAGAGATACTGACTTTAAGTTGACTTCAGTTGATCGTGGTACTAACCCTATATATCTAAGCAAACGAATTCTCTCTTAAATAGTGCTTCACTTCCAATACCTCCACTAGACCCAACTATGGTCGCTTGATGGAATGGCATGCCATGATTTGACTATAATCAAATTGAAGCTTTCATATTGAAGATTCAGAGTATTATCAAGTCGAGAGAACTGTGTAAATCAGTCACATCGATATTATCTATTTGACCTTAGTTATATTAACCCATAGAAAACTACTGATCGAGTCATTCCATAGTTATCCAATAGTTATCAGTGCGTAACCCCTGGGTGCCCCCAATGGCCATGAGTAATACACTGTCCAACATTTGGAAAGCATTACATACTCTAATCTCAATGGATACATCGATATCCAGTCTTGATGCTTTTTGACTAGGAACATTTAAAATAGTATATTTATTTTATTATGATAAGTTACTCATGGCTATAATGCTTTGTAACTATTATCATAATAACATACGATTTATGGATTTTCTATTAAATATACCCATAGTTAAATTAATTGATTGATTAATATAACAAACTGCATCAAGTATATAATAGAAAGAAAAATACCTTTTATTTCAAACAAGATTGATCTACCAAGTTAGATATATGTAACAAATTACATAATTGCCCCTAGGGCATACCCCTAATTCTATCAAATACATGTATATATTTTTTCATTAATTAACTTATTTAATTAATTTGTTTATCTTATTAAAACTTTCAAATTAATTTATATTATTTTTCAAACGTTTTGAAAAATCTTATTATATTATAACTTTTATAATATGTATATATTTTAGTTTAAATTTAACGATTAAATTTAAAATCTTGTATTTTTAATTTTCAAACAATTTTGAAAATTAGCCTAAAGCCCAATTCAAATTGGGCCTTTTCTACTAGGTACAACTTTTGGGCTCACATATATGTTTGGGCCAGGCTGCTAGCGGGTAGGGTAGAGTACTTGATTACCCAAACCCAATCCTAGGCACTATCTTTCTAAACACCCTACTATCTAAGCTGCAAGTTCATTATTTAACTCTAACACGACTAATTTAGACCACTAGACTACCGGGATCTGATACCATTATTAGAATTGGCTATCCCGTAGCAGAAGTTATGGGTGAATTTCAATTTATTTACCATATGAGATCTTTAATGGGCCAATGAAGTCTAATTTATTTAGAATATTTCTAAATTTTGTTTAAATAAAATCTTTTTTATTTAAATTTAAAAAAATATTGTATTATTTAATTTATGTTATATTATATATAGACGCATATGTATCATATGCATATATGTGTGTGTTTGTGTAATATTTCAATCCGCGTAAGGTACAACATGTCCTTACATAGGTGCTGAGATTTACACTACAATGGACATGTTAGCTCATCTGACATACAAATATATTATCCAAACATATGTTTGTATATACTTTTATATAAATATAAGATGTTACCAATATTATATACGTGCATGAACTAAATTTTAATTAAATCGTTTTATATATAAATATATTTACACTTATAAACATAATTATAAAAATATCAATATTATATACATTTATATCTCTATGAAAATATTTTAATTATTTATATAATATATTAAATAAAAAAATTTCGTAAAAATGAAATCAGTATGTATATATAAATATACTTTTATTTAGTTTAATATACGTATATATATTGTATTAAATACTTATTAGCTTATAATATATAATAAATATAGATTAAAGATTAAAAATAAATAAAATATATATTAAATAGGTATGTATATACCAGTCTTGTGTAGGCCCAATTTTTTTAAATATACGTATACACATAAACATTAAAAACCATACGAAAATATTTTTGAAATTAAAATTTAAATATTGTATTTTCTATAAATTCTTAATGATAATTTTGAATTTTGAAAAATTATTATACAATTTTATAATTTACATCCAATTAAAAATTAATTTTAAATCTCCATTAATATTTAAATATTTTCAAATTATAATAAAATCTTTTTCTTATTTTTTGTCGAATGTATAATAAGTGATAATCTAATTTTATAAAATATAAAACTTAATTTATAATCTATATATTATCTATTTGACTTTGAGTTGACTTAAGTTGATTGTGGTACTTACCCCATATAACTAAGCAAATGAGTTCTCTCTTGAATAGTGCTTCACTTCCAATACCTCCACTAGACCCAAGTATAGTCGCTTGATGGAAAGCGATGCCATGATTTGAGTATAATCAAATTGAAGCTTTCATATTGAAGATTCATAGTATTAGTCGAGGGAACTGTGTAAATCAGTCACATCGATATTATCTATTTGACCTTAGTTATATTAACCCATAGAAAACTATTGAGTGAGTCATTCCATAGTTATCCAATAACTATCAGTGCGTAACCCCTGAATGCCCCCAACAACCATAAGTAATACACCATCCAACATTTGGAGAGCGTTACATACTCTAGTCTCAATGGATACATCGATATCCAGTCTTGATGCATTTTGACTAGGAACATTTAAAATGGTATATTTGTTTTTATTATGATAAATTACTCACAGTTATAATGCTTTGTAACTATTATAAAAACATACCATTTATGGATTTTCTATTGAATATACCCATAATTAAATTATTTAATTAATTAATATAACACACTGCATCAAGTATATGATAGAAAGAAAAACACATGTTATTTCAAACAAGATCGATCGATCTACCTAGTTAGATATATGTAATAAATTACATAATTGCCCCTAGGCATAACCCCAACTCTATCAAATACAAGTATATATTTTTTCATTAATTAACTTATTTAATTAATTTGTTTATCTTATTAAAATTTTCAAAATTAATTTACATTATTTTTCAAACATTTTGAAAAATCTTATTATATTATAACTTTTATAATATGTATACATTTTGGTTTAAATTTAAAGTTAAATTTAAAATCTTGTATTTTTAATTTTCAAACAATTCTGAAAATTAGCCCAAAGTCCAAATCAAACTGGGCCTTTTCTACTAGGAACAACTTTTGGGCTCACATATATGTTCGGGCCAGGCTACTAGCAGGTGGGGTAGAGTACTTGATTACCCAAGCCAATCCTAGGTACTATCTTTCTAAACACCCTATTATCTGAGCTGCAATTTCATTATTTAACTCTAACATGACTAATTTAGACCACATAGACTACTGGAATCTAATACCATTACTAGAACTGGCTAGCCCGTAGTAGAAGTTATGGGTGAATTTCAATTTATTTACCATGTGAGATCTTTAATGGCCAACGAAGTCTAATTTATTTAGAATATTTCTAAATTTTATTTAAATAAAATCTTTTGTTTTATTTAAATTAAAAAAATTGTATTATTTAATTTATGTTATATTATATATAGATGCTATGTATACATATATGTGTGTGTTTGTGTAATATTTCAATCCACGTAAGGTACATCATGTCCTTACATAGGTGTTGAGATTTACACTACAATGGACATGTTAGCTCATCTGACATACAAATATATTATCCAAACGTACGTTTGTATAAACTTTTACATAAATATAAGATGTTAGCATATTATATATGTGCATGAACTAAATTTTAATTAATTGTTTTATATATAAATATATTTACATTTATTTACAAACATAGTTATAAAAATATCAATATTATATACATTTATATCTCTATGAAAATATTTTAATTATTTATAGAATATATTAAATAAATTTTTTCGTAAAAATGAAATCATTACGTATATATAAATATAATTTTATTTAGTTTAACATACGTATATATAGTGTAATAAATACTTATTAGCTTATAACATATAATACATATAGAATAAAATTTAAAAATAAATAAAATATATATTTAATAGGTACGTATATCTCCAGTCTTGTGTAGGCCCAATTTTTTTAAAATATATACACACAAAGAGACTAAAAACCATACGGAAATATTTTTGAAATTAAATTTTGAATATTGGATTTTCTATAAATTCTAAACGATAATTTTGAATATTGAAAATTTATTATGCAATTTTATAGTTTACAACCAATTAAAAATTATTTTTAATTCTCCATTAGTATTTAAATATTTACAAATTATAATAAAATGTTTTTCTTATTTTCTGTCGAATTATAATAAGTGATAATCTAATTTTATAAAATATAAAACTTAATTTATAACCAAATATATATAACTTATATAATTATTTATATGATTAATTGATTTATATATTATTAAATAATAATATATAAAAAATTCTTCCAGTCGAAATTATTATATATACTAAAATTTATGTGTAAAATTATATTATCGCATTTTACATAAGTACGATATAATAAATATAAACAATGTAAATATTTATCAATATTATATATTAAATTATTAAAAATGAAAGAAAAATTCACACATAGGGTCGTGCTGCATATAGATACGTATACATAAAAAATTGATATAAAATATGTGTACATACAACCAATCAAAATTATGACAATATATTCATATATTAGAATCATCACCTAACTAATAATATAATTTATAATAAAGAAAACTTTATATATATATTGGTCAACATTCATGAACATGTTAGGATTATACCATATAACCAAAACCTTTAAGTACACCTTGAAATGATGATATAAATTCCTTGAAATGATTTTCAATCCAAAAGAGTGCTAGTCCTTGAATTATTGATGTAACAACCACACCTTAATGGGCTCAAATTTTGATAAAAATCAAAACCCAAGTCCATCAAAGCGTAGATCGTTGGATTTGGTACCTGCAAATAAGCATGAGCATTATCAAAGAATGATAAAAGTCTAACGCACAATTGAAACAATAATAGGATAAAAATACTGACTATGACTGTTACCCGCGAACTAAGGGTATTCCTTGGATATCAGATTGTCACATCAGCATCGAGCATGAGTAAAAGAAGACTCTCCAACAACAAAGCACATCCAGCTCCAATGACTTGTTCCTCTAAATCTATCATGTGGGTTATAATGAGGAGAGGGGTCAGAACAACATTCTGGTAACTTGAAAAATATAAACTGCCCATGATATAAACTTATGCCAATAGGTTTCCATTTAATTGTTTGTCCAATAAGGTGAGAAATTCTAATTTAACCTTACATTGCGTACATGATTTCATACTTAGCCCTTTCTGGTATGAAATATTAAAGAAGCCATATCAACCACCCAATGCTTCTAAACCCATTAGCCACTTAGTAATTTGAAATATGAAGTGGGCTTCTTTAATCCTTTTAAAAAAAGAAATAGGTAAACCCTGTCATTTACGACCTTAATTGAGGTAGACCCCGTCATTTAAGACCTATTCCCAAGGTAGCTTCCTATCAATATTGTCACTGGAAAGTGGGTCCTAGCTACAAGACTTCTAACCACTGTTTAAGGGTTCTGACATTTAATGTCTGATTATTACCGCATCTATCGCTGGTAAAATCGTAGTCATGTAATAAATATTACCAGGCCACTTAATACCTTTTAACTAGAAAATAGGCACACTCTGGTCATTTAAGACCTTAATTAAGCCAGACTCCATCATTTAAGACCTATCCCCAAGGCATGCTCCTAAACTGTACCATTATTATTTCGGCTTTAGCAATGCAAGAGACAGTACCTAAGCCACTTAATACTTCCCAGTGGAAAATAGGTAGACCCCGACATTTAAGACTTACTTCTAGAAGCGTGCTCCTCAACGGTACTATCTAGCTGTCATTGCTTGGAAATCAATCTCATTGGGTTACTTAATACTTATTTTATAGAAAGAGAACTTATATATATATAGTCTCTTAAGACCCCAAACCTGAAATGAACCCTTTTCTAAATATCTGCTCTCACTCTTTAATTATAAATATGGCATTTCATTAAGTTACTTCATTCGATAGGGAGGTGGACTCTTCAGCTGTATAAGACCTCAATATTTAAGTAAACCCTTTTAGAGACATCCATATTTATTTATTTGGAATCTCACCAGATTACTTAATACTTCCATTTAGGAGAGAAGAAGACCCTTTAGCCACTTAAGACCTCAAACCAGAAGCGAACCTCAATGGAGATATCCCTCACCGTTCCTAATTCCAAATTTGGACCATTTTATACTTTTCAATTAAGAAAGAAAGCCCAATCTCTCACGTTGTCATAGGTCATTGGATTATTGTTATCTCACATTAGTAGTAAGTATACTGAGTGTTGGTAGCCTCAAAGTGAAGGGCAGTCTTCCGTTGAGTGACTCTACGGACCTAGCATCACTAACTCACTAAGCCCAATTAACCATCCTAGGTCTTTATTTATATTATCTTAGGTAGACATTAGACTTAGCTTACTAATTCTCTTTTTATTTAAGGAAATAAGATTTACCTTAAATAATTATCTACCCATAAATCCTCGTTTAATGCTCATAAATGCCAATCTGTCTATAAAATCCTAATGGATCTTTCCTAAGACATTTATGTATGATTACTAATTTCAAATCAGTAACCTTATATATCTATTTCATTTTTATCAAACCTAGTAATCCATTTACCCTATTAATTTATATTGCAACTCCCACATTTATTACCATTTATTAGAGTAACTATCTTTTAAATTCTTTTCTTAGTAGTTAATTATCCTAAACACTAATATTACATGCAAGCGTCATTATTAGCATTTTATTTAATCATTATAAGCGCAATAATTACATACAAATATTTACCTTTACTATATACGTTCTGGTTATGTACGTTTACTAAAATATACATTTCCATGTTAAATTGTTGGAATAATATCTAAAATGATTATCCACCATAATTTCCATAAATTAGTCCAAAACAAAAAATTTAGCCTTAAAATATCAAAGATTACACCATTTGAAATTACAAGAAATGATCATTTCCTTTTATTACTGAAATGGACAGTGTAAAATACAATGAAATCATATTTATATATCTCTTTCTCTTTCTATTTGCGTCTATTCCTTGTTAGATCAAATGTTGTATCTTTCTAAAAGGGAAAGAAATCAAACTAATTTACGAATATTAAGTGGATCTGAATTCCAACAATTTCAACGTAGAAATGTTTATACTCTAACAAAATTAGGGTAATAATCTGAATTTATAACATTACTGTACAACCTATTTCAGATCTGAAATAAATTACATTTAAATTAATATTATAAATTCATATTTTTGGGACTGATTTCAACATCAGGTTGTATACAATGCTAAATCAATTTATAAACAAGAATATGTATGCAATATTTATTATATGCAGATCGTATTCAATTCGTTGCCTACAACTCATATATAATTATCCAATTAGGCATAAAAATCAAATAAATACCAATGGGATAATTTTCATATTATAACAATTTATAAAAATTCCCACTCACCTTTTAAAAGCGATCCATATCTCTAGATCTGAAGTAGAACCTTTGATTAGGCTCCAAATCCTTTTTAATCTAAGAGATATGTATAAAAGGGTACATACATACATACATTAGAATTACAGATCTGAGAAGAGATTTGGGATAGGAAGAGGAAATAGACGCAGATATACATAAATAAATAAATTACCTCAAACATGCATATGGTTGACTTTCTTCTCTTCTCCTTTTTATTATATTTCTACTCTTTTCTGATATTTATGAATATAGATACAAATATCTTATCTTTATAATTTAGGAAGAAAGTGAAGAAGAAGAAATGGTAAAGCTTCGCTACTGCCTCAATAAAAATATGAGAATAAAAGTGAGGGTTAGGCCTAAATTTATAGGCGCTAGAATCAAACAAAACCATCCGACCGAAATATATTAAATCTAGGCTATTGCAGCCTAGATTTACTAGAGCTGCCAGGTCGCTACCGGTCGATCGCCCATGGGTGGCCGGTTGACCGCTATGGGTCGATCGTCCCCAATGATGGGTCGACCTGTGGGTCCGTGTAATTAATATAAAAATGTTAATTACTTCTTATTTAATTACTTTTTGTTTCGAATTCATTTTTCGTCCATAACTTCTTCGTTTGAACTCCGATCGCAAAACTCCAAATATGAAATTTGCTTAGAAATTTTCCACCAACGTAATGGTGCAAGTTTCGTGGTCAAATTCCATCGTTTGCACAAATTCCATTTTCGAAGCCTAATTAATTTACTAAATAACTAATTAATTAAATAACGCCAAATTACGAGGTGTTGCGTTTGACCATGTGCTATTGAATAACACTAGAATCAATTTGATTTGAACTTAGGAAATTGATAGTATGGAAGGGAGAAATTCGACCAGACCTAGAGAGATACGGAGGCCAAAGAGAAGACCGAACTAATGTGGTTAGAAATGCTTATATAGAGGAGAAGTTGTAGATATTTTAGGATCAATATCCTATATCATCTCTTACCAATTCTCTTCCATCTTAGCCCTCCATCTCAGAGCCTTTATTTCACCATCCTATGGCTTCACCTACCCTTCATTCTGGCCAAATATGACCAACCTATGTAACGACTCTCAAATTTGAACTATTTTTAAATTAAGTATTTTTTGGATTTAAGTTATATTTAAAATTTTAAATAAATTATAATTTATATAATGATTTTTGGTTTATTGAGTAATATATTTTTTCAAATTCAGTAAAAAGGAAAATTTTCTGAAAATTCAAACACTCGTCAAATTTGATCAAAGTTTGACTTTCGGTTGAAAATTTAAAAGTTTTAAATTTTAAATTCATTCTTTTTTCTAATTCTTAACTAAATTCTAATCTCCACTTCACTTTTCGTTGCATTAAAATCTGATTCCTACATCTCTAAGTCTGTATTTTTCTACGCAATAACGCGCGTATATTTGTGTGTACTTTGCGTACTTTCTTTTATTTAGGTTTTGGGTTTTTGGTTTGATTTATTGGGCTTGGATACTAAAGGTCACCTAAATGGGTACGTACCTTTTTGGAATAGTTGTGTTTGTTGAGAAAGGTAATATAAGTACTTTTTTCCGACCTATCTTCTTCTTTCTCCAGAAACCAGAAACTTACAGTAGCTTCATCTCGTTCCTCCTCCATCACCAATCTAATTCCTATAACCCTAGCCTCGTTTATACCTAGCCCCTCTCTCTCTCTCCCCTTAGCCTTGCCGCCGCCTACCCTTTCCCCGAGCCTTGCCGTCGACCCCACACCCTCCACCTACCCCACGGCCACACCCCACAAACCTACACACCCACTCACCTACCCACCCCCATGCCTCCACACACCCTCCTTCACATCCATGCTGAGCCACAACCCCTCCACCCGAGCGCGCACACACCACACTTACACGGCCACACACCCAAGCCCTAGGCCGTGCGCACCTAGGCCGAGCCCACCGAGCTAGGCCAAACCCATTTTTCCATTTCCCCTCTTCAATATAAAAAAAAAGAAGAAAAATTTATTTTTAAAGATCTTGGATTGTGTTTGTGCCTTTTGGATCGTTGTTGTTTGGCTTGTAGTCTACATCTCCGTATCCGCTTCGTGTCCGTTCGTGTAATTGTCATAGTCGTTAGCCACGAAAGGTTAGCAATCACTCACGACCAATTTCTTATGCTTAAGTGAATGGACACTAAATGAAATATAAATTAAAATGTTGTTATAGTTAGATTTTCTTAGTTAATATTATATGATATGATATGATGCTCACATGTGACAAGATATGATATGTTATATGATATACTCTAATATGTTATGTTATTTATCTATTTATATCACACTGCAAGTTCCTTAACTATGGGTTGAAGTGATACATACCCGATGATCTTATAGATTAGGAAAAATCGTTATAGGTAGAAATGATAGACCCAGACAATTTTATTTATTTAGAACTATTAATATGGGAAACGAGTTGAAATGATATATACTCGAAAATTTAATTATAGTTTTAGGTTGAAATGATGTATACCTAACCACTTGATCATAGGGTAGAAAATTTATATATAGACACCGTTAATCGGTTTTAAATTTATTTTAAATTATTTTCTAAATTATAAAGTATGTTTTGATTTAATAAATTTAATTTTAAAATTTAATTTAATGATTTTATTTAAAAATTAATATTTGGAAAATAATAATATTTTTATATGTTTTAAAGTTTTAAATTATAAGCTAAATATAGTTTAAATGTAATTTTAAGATTTTAACTTATAATTTTATTTGGTTTTAAAAATATATAATTTAAATAATTTTAAAAGTTAATGTAATAAAATGTTTAATATAGTTTCAATTTAATATAAGAAATATAGTTTTGATTTAATATAATTAATATAATTTTAATTTAATAATAAATATACAATTTTATATAATAATTTTAATAAATGAAATTTAAGAAGTTAAGTAGAGCATAATTTGTAATTAAATTTTGTATTTAAAGGATTTAAAATTTAAATAAGATTTTATTTAAGTATTAAAGATATGATTTTTGGAATGTAATAATTCGATTTTATATGAATTGTAAGATAAATGTTTTAAATCTAAAACATAATTGAAGCCGAATATTTTAGTATCGATTTAAATTATAATTTAGGATATATTATTTAGATGTTTTATAAAAATGACCACGATGTGGAAAATGTAAATGTTTGGTTGTTAAAGAAGCCAGGGCCGAGCATTAGCATACTCTCTACAATACCTTAACTTAACAACTACGCACATGGTCGGGAATCTAGAATAAAGTAGGATGGTTTGGCGAACGCTTCTGGTATGAGGTAAGAAACACATCCCTGACCCCCAGGTCTGCTTGATATGACTAAAACAAGAGCCATAACTAGACCAAGTGAGGTCGCTCTTTCTACCGAACATGCTTCTTCGATACCATATCTATTACTTTGTGATCAATTGATGCACACCTTTGATTATGGGAGTGTTGTTTCGAGGTGGGCGGTAACTGGGGTTATGCGTTATCACCAGCCTGGTTCCGCAAAATGGTAGAATCCTACCTTGGGCATAGCCTCGCGTACCTTGTCATATGCCTTATCGGCCCCACTATGATTTTGGTTTGTGTCATACCTATGGAGTGCTCCCTGATAGCCCACCGGTTTGGTAGAGTTTACATTACTGTATTGACTATGGAATTTATAAAATGTGTTAAGGGAGATATGGGTAACGCCTTAATGCTATTTTTAATATTTTATACTTTACTGCTAGACATTACATATAAAGCGTATATTACTACATATGTAAATAGTTTAATGGATCCTTAAAGGATGGGAATCCCAAACATCCTTTAAGTTATTGTTGCATTTCATTTGTTACATTTCACTCGAGTTGATTCGCTTACATTAGAATGTTAGTCCTGACTCAAATGTTTTGTTTTACTTTATGCTCGGGTCAGTCTGAGTTTCACAGCATTCAGGACTAACCTTTTGGAGCTGGAAACTTTGCTAGAGATCTATTTATCTACTTAGTTATTTCAGTTATTTCATTTATTTCTATTCAGACATTGTCATTTGCTTATGTATTAGCCAACTTCTATGTATTTAAATTTATGTTGTATTTGCTTCGACTCTGTTGATTCTGTAGTAGCTTCATGAACTACTTTGTTTTATTTATTCCGCTGCATATTCTGTCTGTGATTCTGTGATTGATTCTGTTTACCCCAAAAATAATTAACAAACTGTTGTTTTGAATGATTCAAGTCTGACATGTGTGATTTTATTATCGATTTGCATGGTTCAAAATAGCGGGTCGTTGCAGTTGGTATCAGAGCTTTGGTTTTAGGAAAACCTTATCCTATGGGATAAAAACTCATTAGAGATAGGGTAGTGATACCCTAGAATGGGTAGAATCGGTCTTAGAATCATTCTTGAGAGAGAGCGTATTTTAAAAAGTATGAAATGGTTTTAAAGATTTTTTGAATATAAAAATTTATTTTAAAATTTGGTCATTTTCCTAGGATTTCCTTCCATAGAATCCATCTTGTTAGTTAGAATTCTTTGATTAGGATTTCCTTTAAGTCTGAATCTTTACCCTTGTCCTAAAATTCCATTCTTCAATTTCCAAGATGAATCGTAAGAATGCCAAAGGTAGGGTCGAGGAATTTCCCTAGCACCAAAACCTGTTGCACCAGTCTGATTCACCACCCTCTGTAAAGAGTACACTCAGCTTGGTGGTACTAAGTTTACTAGAGCAGAGAGCATCATTGAGGCTTGGCAGTAGCCGAGGAGTTTAGAGAGGATTTTCACTGGTCTTGAGATCATCGACGCTCAGAAGTGCCAGTTAGCCGCTTAACAGTTGCACGAGGCTACCCAGGATTGGTGGGAGTCTGTTACAGCCCACACTATTGAGGCAAATATCACTTGGGAGAAATTTAGGTACAAATCCTGAGTTGGATTCAAATTTGGTTAAGTTATCTCTTTGGAATCTTCCTTAAGTATTGAATACCATATTTCAGGGATGCTTTCGTAGTTAAGTGGATGCCATAAGCCAAGAAGTCACAGTTATATAGGGAATTATGGATCTTAAGCAGAGGAATATGACTTTTTTGAGTATGAGAGGAAGTTCAACAAACTGTCGAAGTTTAGTCCTAGCTTGATTGATACCCTCTTAAGAAAAATGAAAAGTTTATAGCTGGAGCTCGCCCAGAGTATTATGATCGTTTGATTGCTCATGTGCACAGTTCTTTTACTGGATTGATGGTTATGGCTATTAGGTATAAGCACCCCACTTCTAAGGAAGCGACTATTGTTCGTGCCCCTCCATCTCAGCCTACTTCCAATAGCTCCAAGAAGTCTAATTTCCTTCAGTAGAATAAGAATTAGCAGAAGACTCGGTGTTCAAGATCTTTTTCTAAGAGGCAGCTTATTAATCTATCTTCTATTACTTGCTTCAAGTGTGATCAGAAGGGACACTATGCCAACAACTGTCCTAGTTCAGTCGGGGCTTCTGTCCCACTAGTTCAGATAACTAGGTGTGATTTATGCGACATTTTCTTGCAACCAAGCCACTCCAAGAAGGATTGTCCCACTCAGGCAAGGCATCTGGAATCTTTGCAGTTACTTCTTCCACTCCTACCAGTGATGATACTTAGGGTATGCTTTAGGGTACCTTTACGTTGCATTCTCATCCTATTTGTGTTTTATTTGACACTGGTGCATCTCATAGTTTCGTCTTAGTTGACCTTTATGCTAAGTTTGAGCACACTCTTTCACCCAAACATGCAATTGAATCCTTACATGCATCTAATCCTATTGGTGGTCCCGAGAACCTCAGTATGATTTGTAAAGGAGTGGCACTCCTTTACAAGAGGCATCGTTTCATTGGAAACTTCTATATTCTTGATTTTGATGCTTTCGACATTTTGCTTGGAGGTGATTGGTTGAAGAAATATGAAGCTGTTATCTCTTGCAAATCCCGAACTATTTCTTTAGTTGACAACCAGGGTATTTCTTTAGTGGTTGCATGTCGTATGCCTCAGGATTATGCTAGCAGTTTTATTTTTTTCTCTTGATTCTCATCCTAGTGATATTGACTCCACTCCTGCTGTCCAACTTTTTCCCGATGTATTTGGTGAAGTCGCTTCTTTACCTCCTAAGCGGGAAATTGAACTCTGCATTTATCTTATTCTTGTAGCTCGGTCTGTAGTTCTTCCTCCTAGAAGGATGGCGTCTAGAGAGAAAGTCGAGTTGAGGAATCGGTTAGAAGACTTATTTTCCAAGGGTTTAATTAGGTCGAGTCATTCGGAATAGGGAGCAGTTGTGGTCTTTGTCACCAAGTCTGATGGTTTTTTGAGGATGTGTGTTGACTATAGAGAGTTGAATAAGCTTACTATGAAAAACATATATCATATGCCTCGTATCAATGATATGTTCGTTTGGCTCCATGGAGCTAAAGTGTTCTCTCAGCTTGATCTTGACACCGGTTTCCAGCAGCTTAAAGTGGCCGAGGAAAGCATACCCAAAACATCTTTTCGAACTGAGAATGGTTTCTATGAATGGTTAGTTATGCCCTTTGGCTTGATTAATGCCCCAGCCTTCTTCGTTGACCTCATGAAACATGTTTTTGGGGATGTTTTCAACAATTTCGTTCTTGTCTTCGTTAATGATATCATGTCTTTTCTAAGTCAGAGACAGAGCATGAATCACACTTGAGTTTTGTTCTTGAAACCCTTAGGAGTCATCAGTTGAAAGCTAAGTTTTTCAACTGTCATTTCTGGAAGAATGAAGTCTGATTTCTTGGGCATTTTGTTTCTAAAAATGGGGTTTTGGTTGATCCTGTTAAGGTTGCCGCAATCAATGTAATTCTATCCATCTTTATCCTTTTTTAACTTAATTATCTTATCTTTTTTTAAATTCAAATTCCCTATTCTATTTCAGGATTGGAAAAAAATCTAAGACTCCTTCTAATATCCGTAGTTTCTTGGGCCTAGCTGGTTAATATCGAAAGTTTATTGAGAATTTTTCTCAGATTGCTACACCTCTTACTGCTTTGACTTGTAAGAATGACAAGTTTAAATGGAGTGATAAGTGTGAAGCTACATTCAATGAGTTGAAGCGCAAGCTTACTTCTGCACCAGTTCTTACCATTCCAAATGGAAATGCTGGGAATAACGGTATACACTGATGCTGGTCGAGAAGATTTAGGAACTATTTTGATGCAGAATTGGAAGGTTATTGCTTATGCTAATCATCATTTAAAGATCTATGAAGTCAATTATGCAGCTCATGATTTGGAATTGCTTGCTGTAGTGTTTGCTTTGAAGTTATGGAGGCACCGTCTTTTAGGAACTAAGTTTGAGCTCTTTATGGATCACCAGTCATTGAAGTATATTTTCACCCAAAAGGATTTGAATCAGAGGCAGGTTAGAGGGATTGAGTTTCTAGCTTCTTATGGCCTCGGTATCAACTACACTCCAGGGAAAACTAATGTAGTAGCCAATACCTTAAGTCAGAAGAAGGCGATGTTATGTCAGCTTGTTATTTCTTCATCCCTCATGGATCGTATTGCTTCTGAGCAGGATGAAAATGAGATGCTAAGGCTTATTAAGGAGAATGTTCGTAATAAGGAAGGTGGTAACCAAGATGGAATAGGAGCATAGATTGATAATAAAGGGATTTTGAGGATTAATAATCAAATTTGTGTTCCGAGTGTCGATGGATTAAGGTAAGAATTACTTCGGGAAAACTATCAGTCCAGACTTCCTATTCATCCCGGAATGATGCAGATGTACCAGAATACGAAGAAGCTGTACTGGTGGTGTGGTATGAAGCGAGATGCCTCCTTTTATGTTAGTATATGTGCCATTTGTCAACATGTTAAGGCTAATCATCAGCAGACCGCTGGATTATTGCAACCCCTTGAGATTCCCAATTGGAAGTGGGAACAGGTTTCAATTGATTTTGTAGATGGATTACCAAGGACTAGAAGGGTTAATGAGAGTATATGGGTGGTTATTGATAAACTGACTAAGTCATCTTATTTCATTCCAGTCAGGTCGAACCGCACTGCTTCGAGTTTAGCTGTAATTTATATGAGAGAGATTGTCATGCTTTATGGTGTTCCATCCAGCATTATTTATGATCGAGATCCCATCTTTACCAGCTAGCTTTGGAAAGCATTTTAAGAAGCTTTGGATGCCCTTCTGATTCTTAGCATAGCTTATCATTCGCAGACCGATGGTCAAACAGAAAGAGTGAATCGGATTCTTGAGGATCTTCTTCGTGCCTGTGTTCTTGATTATGGAGGATCTTGGGAAGATCATCTCCATCTCGTTGAATTCACTTATAATAACAGCTATCAGGTATAAACTTAAATTTTAAATTAAGGTAACTCTAAGCATCAATCTCTTTAATCTCATCCTTTGAATTCTGGCTAATATTGCAATGTCTCTGTTTGCCGCTCTTTACGGATGACTTTGTAGATATCCATCTTGCTGGATTGAATCCGGTGATCGTTTGGTTATTGGACTTAATATGATTTTAGAAGCATTTAAGAAAGTTGAGAAGATCAAGAGGAAGATGAGGATTGCTCAGGATAGGCAAAAGAAGTATGCTGATAGGCAGAGAAGGAATTTGGAAAAAAATTTCAGACAATCAGGTTTTTCTTAAGATCTCACCACTGAGTGTGATTCATTTTGGATGGAAAGGGAAGCTTGCTCCTAGATTCATTGGTCCTTTCTGCATCTTAGAGAAAGTTGGTCCTTTAGCTTATCGAGTGGATTTTCCTGAGAAACTATCTGGAGTGCATAATTTGTTCCATGTTTCGCATCTTCGCAAGTATCTTCATGATTCATCATTGATTGTTTAGCCTGCGTTACTCGAGAATTTGGATGTTGAGCTAAACCTCACCGTTGAGAGGAAGCCACTTCACATTGTCGATAGAGGTACGAAGCAGCTGAGGAGAAAATCTGTCAACTTGGTTAAAGTACAATGGGGTACAGACGATCGGGATTGTACCTGAAAAACGGAGAAGAGCATGCATGCTTTGAATCCTGAATTGTTCGAATCAGGTACTATTCATTTTGAATCTAGCTTATCTTTTCTTCTTGGTTCTATTTCTCCTTTTTCATTCCTTTTCAAGGACGAAAATTTTTGAGTGGGGGAGAGTGTAACGACTCTCAAATTTTGAACTATTTTTAAATTAAGTATTTTTTTCTTGGATTTAAGTTATATTTTAAATTTTAAATAAATTGGAATTTGAATAATTTTTTTGGGATATTGAGTAATATATTTTTCCAAATTCAATAAAAAGGAAAATTTTCTGAAAATTCAAATTTTGGTCAAATTTGGTCAAAGTTTGACCTTTGGTTGAAAATTTAAAGTTTTAAATTTTTAGTTTATTCTTTTTTTCTAATTCTTTACTGGATTCTAATTCCAGTCCACTTTTCATTTCTTAAGTCTGATTCCTACATCTTTAAATCCGCATTTTTTTGTGCAAAAACGTGTGCATATCTTTATGTACTTTGCGTATTTTCTTTTATTTGAGTATTGGGTTTTTGGATTGATTTACTGAGCTTGGTTGTTGGGCTAGGATACTAAAGGTCATCTAAATTGGTACGTACCTTTTTGAAATAGATGTGTCAGTTGGGAAAGGTAATATATGCACTTTTTTTCTGACCTATCTTCTTCTTTCTCCAAAAAACAGAAAACATTCAGTAGCTTCATCTCCTTCTTCCTCCATCTCCAATCCAATTCCTAAAACCCAAGCCTCCTTTTTCCCTAGCCCCCTTCTCTCTCCCCTTAGCCTTTCCGTCGCCTACCCTTCCCCCTAGCCTTGTCGCCGCCTACCCTTCCCTTTAGCCTTGCCGCCAACCCCACACCCTCCACCTACCCCATGGCTGCACCCCACAAACCCACACACCCACTTACCTACCCACCTAGGCCTCCACACACCCTCCTCCACATCCAACCAAGCCATGCACCCTTTACCCGAGCACACGCACACCACCCATCCCACCTATACCTCACACACAAGGCCACACACCCAAGCCCTAGGCCGTGTGCAACTAGGCTGAGCCCACCAAGCTAGGTCGAACCCAAATTGCCATTTTTCATTAATCATTATAAAAAATAGAAAATTTTATTTTTAAAGATCTTGGATCGTGTTCGTGCCTTTTGGATCGTTGTTGTTTGGCTTGTAGTCTCCATCTCCGTAACCTCTTCGTGTCCGTTCGTGTAGTTGTCACCGTCGTTATCCATGGAAGGTGAGCGATCACTCGCGACTAATTTCCTATGTTTAAGTGAATAAAAACCAATTAAAATGTTGTTATAATTAGATTTGCTTAGTTAATATTATATGATATGATATGATGCTCATCGATGACACGATATGATATGTTATATGGTATACTCTAATAATTTATGTTATTTATCTATTTATACCACATTGCAAGTTCCCTAATTATGGGTTGAAATCATACAAACCCGAAAGATCTTACGGATTAGGAAAAATCGTTATGGGTTGAAAAGATAGACCCAAGCGATTTTATTGATTTGGAACTATTAATTTGGGATACGGGTTGAAATGATATATACTTGGAAACTAAATTATAATTTTGGGTTAAAATGGTATATACCTTCACTTGACCATAGGGTAGAAAATTTATATACATACACCATAGGTCGGTTTTAACTTATTTTAATTTATTTTCTAAATTATAAAGTACGTTTTGATTTAATAAATTTTATTTTAAAATTTAATTCAATTTAATGATTCTATTTAAAAATTAATATTTGGAAAATAATAATATTTTCCTATGTTTTAAAGTTCTAAATTATAAGCTAAATATAGTCTAAATGTAATTTTAAGATTTTAACTCATGATTTTATTTGGTTTTAAAAATATACAATTTAAATAATTTTAAAAGTTAATTTAATAAAATGTTTACTATAGTTTTAATTTAATATAATAAATATAGTTTTGATTTAATATAATTAATATAGTTTTAATTTAATAATAAATATAGAATTTTATATAATAATTTTAATAAATAAAATTTAAGAAGTTAAGTGGAGCATAATTTGTAATTAAATTTTTTATTTAAAGGCATTAAAATTTAAATAAGATTTTATTTAAGTATTAAAGATACGATTTTTGGAATGTAAGAAATTATTTTAATATGAATTGTAAGATAAATGTTTTAAATCTGAGATAATTGAAGTAAAATATTTTAGTATTGATTTAAATTATAATTTAAGATTTATTATTTAATTGTTTTATGAAAATGACCACAGTGTGGAAAATGTAAGCGTTTGGTTGTTAAAGAGACTGGAGCCGAATATTGGCATACTCTCTATCAATACCGGAGCCACTTTAACAATTGTGCACGTGATGGAGAATCAAGAACGTAGTATGATGGTTTGACGAACGTTTTTGGTATGAAGTAAGAAACACAACCCTGACCCCCTGGTCAGCTTCATATGATTAAAACCGGAGACATAACCAGGCCAAGTGAGGTCGGTCCTCATATTGAACACGCTTTTACGATACCATATCTTTTACTTTGTGATTTATTGGTGTGCACTTTTGATTACGGGACTATTATTGCGAGGTGGGCGGTAGTTGCGGCTATGCATTACCATCAGCCTGGTTTTGCAAAACAGTAGAATCCTACCCTAAGCATAGCCTCATGTGCCTTGGCATATGCCTTATCGATCCCACTTCGATTTTGGCTTGTGTCTTACCTATGGATTACTCCCTGATAGCCCACCGGTTTGGTGGAGTTTACAGTACTGTATAGACTACGACATCTATAAAATGTGTTAAGGGGGATATGGGTAATGCCTTAATGTTGTTTTCATTATTATACTTTACTGCTACACATTACATATATAGCATATTTTATTACATATGTAAATATTTAACGAATCCTTAAAGGATGGGAATCCCAAACATCATTTGAGTTATTGTTTCATTTCATTGGTTACATTTCACTTGAGTTGATTCACTTACATGAGAATGTTAGTCCGGACTCGAATGTTTTGTTTTACTTTATGCTTGGGTCAATCTGAGTTTCACAGCATTCAAGACTCACCTTTTGGAGTTGGAGACTTTGCTGAAGATCTACCTATCTATCTTCTTAGTTATTTTAGTTATTTATGTTCAAACATTGTCATTTGCTTATGTATTAGCGAACTTCTATGTATTTGGATTTTTTTTGTATTTGCTTCTATCTGTTGATTCTGTAATAGCTTCATGAACTACTATGTTTTATTTATTTCGCTGCATATTCTGTCTATGGTTGATTCTATTTACCCTAAAAATAATTAACAGTCTATTGTTTTGAATGATTCAAGTCTGACATTTGTGGTTTTGTTGTTGATTTAAATGGTTCAAAATAGTGGGTCGTTACAACCTATATGGGCTTTAAACTTTTTGAAAGCCAAAACAAAAATTTGCAATTATATCTAATTTAATGCTTATCGATATCTTATAATAATTAATATATTTATTACTTTTGTAAATACATTTAATAATACCTGTTCATCGAAGCAAAATAAAAATTTATAAGTTATATTTAATAAATATTAATTAATTTATAACAATTACAAGTTAATTAAATCATTTGGCCAAAGGAGAATTCATCGTTTCAGCCGTGTGACACATTGAGTATAAGTTTGGTCAGTGATTAATAACTATTCAAATATTGACATTTGCACATCACTTAGCAGGTGGTGTGGCTGACTTTATTGCTTACTTGGTTTCGGTAAAATCCAATTTTACTTTGTTAAGTGTTACCTGGTTGTGATTATTATTTAAACTAATTCTCTTAGTCTAAACTCTATCACTTTGGACATAGTAATAGTTAAAATTCCAATATCATCCACATTCAACTCTATAGTCCAAACATAAAGTCCTTGGTTAAATAATATCAATTATTATTAACTAAAATTCTCTGGCCAAGACTTTGACTTTGAGTTAACTTCAGTTGGTCGTGATACTAACCTTATATAATTAAGGAGACAAACCCTCTCTTGAATAGTGTTTCACTTTCAATACTTCTACTCGACCCATTATCACTTGATAGGCATCATGCTATGATTTGACTACAATAAAAGCGGAGCTTTCATATTGAAGATAAATAGTATTTTCAAGTCAAGAGAACTGTATAATTAGTCGCATCGATATTTTCTGTTTTCCCTTAGTTATATTAATCAATAGAAAACTATCTTGTGGGTCATTTCATGGTTATCTAATAACTGTCAATATGTAACCTCTTTGTTCCCCTAAGGTCATGAGTAATAAACTACTCAACATCTGGAGAGCATTACGTACTCTAGTCTCAATGGATTCATTAATATCCAGTCTCGATACATCTTGACTAGGAATATTTAAAATTGTATATTTACCTTAATTGTGATAAATTACTCATGGTTACAACACTTTGTAACCACTATCACAAACATACAATTCATGGATTTTCTATTAAAATACTTTTAATTAGATTAATATAACATATTACATCAATTATATAATAGAAATAAAACATCTTTTATTTTGTATAAGATTGGTTATCGATATATATATATATATATATATATATATATATATATATAACAAATTGCATAATTAGCCCTAGGGCATGCCCCTAGCTCTATTAATAAAATCATTATCTATCTTGGCTAGTTAATGCATATATAGCCATATTATAAATAAATAATGATCTACATACATTGCTCCTAAACCTTTATTTGATATCAGCACACGGTCTTTCAAAAATCTTATATTCATTTGTGAAAAAAAATAGTATGGCTACAGGCCTTTTTCCACTTTTTTAAATGGCTAATTCACCACATGCCCTCTCTTTTCACTGGGTCAAACTACCCATGCTGCTTCACTAGAATGAAGATATATGGGGAAGCTAAAAACTAAGAGATTTGGGTTGCTACTCAAACGAAATATAAAGCTCCTGCTATTGCCTTGTGTACATAGTCAAATGCTCAGTAATTGGTAGCCATGAACACTCTTAGCAATGAACATACTATTCAATACATTTGACAAAATAGAATTTACAAGTGTTATGTTTTGTACTTCAACTTATGATATTTGGAATATTTGAAAGTCACATATAAAGGGACCACTAAAGTAAAATAGAATAAAATATCATGTTGAAAAATCAACTATAAAATTTTAGAATAAAAAATGGCGAGAATACTACTATAAGGTATTTATGTTGTCAAGAACTACAACATACATTAATGCAACCAGGAGAAACTACACAAATTTTGAAATAGTTTTGGAAGTTTTGAATTCCTTAACAAATGAGTAGGAATAATTTTTCTCACAATAGAAGAGGCTTATGATATTACCAAACTCAAATTCGTTAAACTTATAGGAAATTTGATGCATATGAGGCAAACTTACTTATAAGGAAGGGATAGGCTCAAGAGAAACATACTATTGCATTACAAGTCAAATATAACATTGAAATAAATGAAGAAGATATTTCTTTAATTGTATGAAATTATAATGTATTCAGAAACATTAAAAGGAGCTAAAAATACAGGAATGGTAACGCTAATGCT
This sequence comes from Allium cepa, assembly GCA_030765085.1. Lineage (NCBI taxonomy): Eukaryota > Viridiplantae > Streptophyta > Magnoliopsida > Asparagales > Amaryllidaceae > Allium > Allium cepa. The sequence continues at coordinate 1,024,581,526 of CM060937.1, read as the reverse complement.
CTAAAATGTTTTGAATGCAAAAATGATAAGGTGCATATAGAAAGACCTTCCCAACTTAAAGATACCTAGCGCCTCACAAGAAAGGAAAATAAAGAAATTAGCATTTCAAGTCACATTGGATGATTTAGACACATCATACGATAATGACAATGATGGAGATCAAAGCAATATTTGCATCATATCTATAAGAGAAGAAGTAAAATCTTTTCTCATTTGTGGAAGTTTATTTGAAATTATTTCTGAAACAGATGATAGATTTAGAGCTACTGTAAAAGAAAACAAAGAATTAAAAGCTTGAATTAATAAACTTGAATTTGAAGTACATATGCTTTAAAACGAAAAAGTAATTCTTAAAGACAAATTATAAAAGCCTTAAGATTCCTACAAATATATTAAATCTCAATCCTATATTCAGAAAAATGAAGTCAAAGATTGAGATGAAAACATTAATATTTCAAAATTAGATTGTGATTTAAAATTGACATTAATCATAAAATAAGAACAAAGAGATAATAATGAAACTAAAAAAATATTAATAACAATAGATCACAATTTAACAAAGGTGGAGGAAATTTATTATGACAACTCTTACCTCCCGACACACAGATCCAAAGCCTAAGGTGATTTTTAGACTCACGTCAGTACCAAGAAGTATGAACTATTAAATTTTTAAACATTACAGATACTAAGAATATATGGATATGATCTAAAGAATTCTACATTTTCAGATCTTACAGCGGAAGATAGTAAAATATAAGTACTAAAAATAGACATTTTAGAAAAATAATCTCCAAAATACTTAATTCATATACACTGTTTTCAAAGTAAAATATAAAATTTGATGTACATATAATAAAATGAATAACTACAAGAGGAATAATGAAGAATAGTATCTCCAACGCTTAGCTCCTTCCTCCAAGCTTTTTGCCAATCAACTACTGTCTTATTATCCTATAGTGTGGTAAAAAGAAATGAAAAGAGCAGGTTAGACAAAATTCTGGTGAATGAGTTACCTCATTAACATATGGTGATCATATGCAATTGACTTTAGTAATATCCTATGCAACTTAGGATGTTCTACAAGTGTCCACGAATTACTTGTTTACTTTATTTAAGGAGTTTAGCACAATACACAGCTACATTAAGGACTTGCGAAGGCTCGAACTTAGAGTCAAACAACAAATCGAATCTCAAGACAACTAATGATATGCTAATAGCTACTGAAACTATTTGAACATGGGGGTTACCTACAGTTCTCAACCATGGAACTAAATTTTCCACACTATGACTACACCTATCATATAAACCATGTGACTATGTTTCCTACAACTATGACTACATATGTCCTATTTACACATCGAGGTGGAGCCCGCAGTGCCGACTTATCCGGATGTCTCATCATCGCTGCATCTGTGTCCACCTTTCAATGGTAACATAATGCTTCTTATTGCATCGCGCATAGATACATTAACAACACAGAATCACGTCTCATCATCATGAATACCAAGGAATCTCGTTAGTACCCGACCACACAGTCCATTAAGTATCATTGTCAGTGTTGCATGTCCATCGTAGAACCTCCTGCGAGTGCAATTTATGGTAAAAACACCACCAGTCGAGTATCGACCCTACTGGGTAAATAGCATTTACCCAGTCCCGCGATGTCCTAGTGTCACCATACAGGGAACTAGATTCCCTACTATACTATCATGCACATATGCACACCCCTTACTAATTTATTTATAACCTAGGCATTAGGCCGAGGTTCATGCTATGCTCAGAAAATGTTAACCAGTCGACTACTTGCTCCTGGAGTGGTCGACTGATTTTAGTGAGTGGTCCATCGGTCGAGATATTAATTTATGCGTTAATTTTAATTACTTTTTCTATTTTTATTAGTTATCGTCGTTCCCAAACCGTAAATAGTAAACATAATGATTTTGATTTTATAACAACCCTAATCATAGTGAACCTAAATTAATGAATCTACATTTTATAATTATCCCAAAAACTTCATATTCAATTTATGGTTAAATTCAGGCTATATCAATTCTTATTAATTTCAGTAATCCACTTGACCCAGATATATATAGCATAAAAAGGGCAATAACAATTCATATTTTTTTGGATAAAAAGGGTGGAGCTTGAATCAATTATTAGTTAACAAATTACATCAACTAGATCTAGATTATAATTGTTGTTAAAGCCTCAATCTACACAAACAATGTTTTTAATTTAATTTTTGAACAATCAAAAGGGTATAATAAATTAATTACATGTATCATCTTACTAACAATGAACCCACTCACTTCAAACCAAAGCTATTCCTTCTATAATTTGCTTGGAATCTCCTTCCGATAGCAATAGATCTTTGCTTGATTTAATCTTATTCAATCTCTCTACTTTTTATTTTAATTTAGGTTTTTGAAAAAAGTTAGATTTGCAAGGAAGAGAAATTATGATAGGGTTTTGGCGTATTTTGTTGAAATTAGGGTTATGACAATTAGCATAGGGTTTTATTTATAAGGGTAGAATCTTATCTCAACTATTGGATTAATCATTATTAAATCTAGACCATTCGACCATTCAAAACCACATTCAGAATCGATGACCGATCGATCACTTGACCTTAAGACGTTGACTGCTAGGCGTCGATAGGTCGCGATCAGCGTGTTGATGAAATTGTGTAGGATCGTGTATTATGGAATATACTTGAATCTAAATGTGGAAACAGATGATAATCGCAAAGTAAATGGAAATAAGTAAAATAAAACAAGCACACCAGGAATTTTTATACTGGTTCGAACTTCTCATTCTATGTCCAGTCCCAGACTCCTTCTAGAATTTCAACTACAATAACCCTCACTTAACCCAGAGGAACATGTATATACAGTCTGAGAAACAGAACAGATACCTGAGCAACTGAACAGGATTTTTGCCTCAGCAGCAGAAGAGGACTTCACTAATACAAAATAATATCTGACACTGTGTGTTCTTGATAACACTGATTTGTCACTGATAGCACAAACCTCCTATAATCAAATCCTCAAGTATATGAAGTGTATGTGAAGATATGAAGAGAAAGTAATGCTAAGAATCGAAGATTATGAAAGTTTGTTTGAAGATTCAAAGCAGTAAAATGTTTGTTCGCTGTTTGAATGCAAGTATGAGTGCACAAGAAGAATATTAGAGAGTTAGAATGAATTTCGATGAATGTGAAGTGTTTGGGAGTATATATATATAGTAGTTGAAGAGTTACTGCCATTGGTGAAGGGTTCTGATGAAGCGGAGCATCTATTTCCGTTCGGGGAAGGGTTGCTTCCTTTCGCAGAAGAAGATGTCTTTTCAAATATATGGCAGTTGGTCTCGAGTCAGTCGACTGGTCGTTTTTGGTCAGTCGACTGACTATGCAAAAGTTTTAAAAAAATAAACAGTGCATATTGTATATATACACAGTCAGTCGACTGGATGATCCTAGCCAGTCGACTGGCTCGGGTATTTTTGCATACTATGCTTATGTTTTGTTTTATTATGAGAAACATGAAGTGCGGACTACTTGAGGATAGATTTTAACAAATTTCTAAGACTCAATCATAAGTACTAGACAGTGAGAACATAGATTAAAAGTCTTGATACAGCCATAGTCCTTTGATTATCTCATTTTGTCGTGAATTCTCTTGCTTTGTCATGTATCAAAAACTAGTGATTCAACATTCTTCCCCTTTTTGATTGATGACAAACATATATAAAAAATCCTAGAGAACAAATATAAAACTCCCCCTGAATATATGATACTTCTTGTACCCGCATAGAGATGATTAAGATAATTCTTCTCCCCCTTTGTCATCGACAAAAAGGAGATATAGCAAAAATAATTTCAATATAAAGTGCAGAAATAAATAGCAAAGTGAGACTATTCATCAATATGTTTAAATAAAGTTACAGAAAAGAAAATAGTTCATACCCTACTCACTCACCAAAAGAGTATTCATCAATATCCCAATTGTACTCTCCCTCTGGTGCAGGCTCCTTTCCTGTTCTAGAAGCGCCTTGGGCACCACAGCCTGCTCCACTAGTATGCTCCTCTGATGTAGACCATGTAAATCGAGGTGTTGGGCGTTTTCCTTGAGCGACAGACATGTCAACAGTTGAAGAAGAACATGATAATGCATCCCATAATGTTGAAAAGAAACCTTTGATTTTATCGAGCTTCTTATCCATTTTCTTGAGTCTAAAATACAAAATAAGTTGATTGCGGGGGAGAATTTCTATGGATTCACGGGTGCTAGAGGAAGTAGCTAAGAAAATATCTCCTTCTTCTTGTTGCACTTTCGGTTCTCTAATTGTAGGACCTCCAGATTATTGTTGTTGAGCCTGTTGATGCTTCCAATATTCAAATGAAGTAATAGGTGGCGGTCGTGTTGGTAGCTTCATAAGACTTATGGTCCTTATATTTATCATTTCGACAGTAGAGAATTCGGAATCTGGTTGACGAACACCCGCATCTAGAAGAAGTCTCATAATATATTCTCCAATGTAGATAACATGCATATTCCCATGTGTGAAGGTGAGAAATTCATCAGTAATACGATGCAACTAATTAACGCGTATATTTCCACATATAGCATAAAGAGCATTGAAATTTTCTGGATATATTAATTCATATGATCCAGTTCGGGGGAGAATAGATCGCATAAGCGTCTTGTGTAAAATTCTTGCTTTAGGACGAAGAAGCTTAGAACGCAATTCAATCATGTCGTCACCTATGACAATATGACTTATTCTATCTCTTTTTCTTGGATTGCATTCGACATCATTTAAATCTATTCCTTCATTTGGAGATTGAAGGATATGTGATATTCTATCAAGGGAAAAGAAAACTTGCTGTCCACATACCAAACTCCATACACAATTATTTGGATTTGATGGTTGTTGGTGGCCAAGATTTAATTTTGCAAAGAAAAGTTTTACCATAAGATGATTAATGTTGTGGCGATTTGCATTGCAATCAAGGAGTGACTCTAATCCACATCTTCGCATTAATTCTTGAAGAGAGTAAGCACCAAAATCAGAATAAACCATGAGCGAGCCTTCAAAAATTCTAGAGTTTTTCATCTTCTCCCATCGTTCGATTGCAGTTGCATCATATAGCCAATGAGCAACGTGAGTATCAACAAAGGATGAAGAGCCTTGTTTTGAGCATTTTGATCTTGGAGGGGGGTGTTTTTTAAGGATTTTGTGAAAGAAAAATGGCGGCTAGGGTTTTGGAGGAGTAAAAAAAAAGGTTTAAAAAGAAACGACAGTAGCCTTTTTTGTACAGCCATTCGACTGGTCGGTGTAGGCCAGTCGACTGGTTGCTAACCCGAGAGTTTTTTTTTCTCTGTAATCAGTCGGCTGACGATATGACTCAGTTGACTAGTTGACAACCCGAGAGTTTGTGAACCCTGTAAACAGTCGACTGGTTATATATATATATATACATATACATATATATATATATATATCAGTCGACTGGCTGAAGAAAAGAAATGCAATGAAGCTTAAAACGAAATTTTATTCAAAAAAACATATACATAATCGAAATCCAAGTGAACATAGAACAATAAAACAGAAGAAAAGATGATTATTTAGGAGTTTTTGGAGAGCATTCATGTGGTTCAACTTTGGTGTTCTCAATATGAGGTCGTAAAGGGGACCAATAGTTTTGGCGTTCCCAAGAGTTTGGAGATTCCGGAGGTTGAGGTAGAGTTTGCTCCCATTGATTCCAGCCGGATGAATTTGGTTGACGAGATGTTGAGGGTTCAACAGCGTCATGCTTAGAAGATTTTCCATAGAATTTGAGGGCAATTGATTCTATAAGGCTAAGGCGACTGGAATTCATCCGTTTTTCATAATACATTTCTCTTTGTAGATTGATTTGCTCCTTTTGATAATGATGGATTTCATCAATTTTTTTCTTTTGTGTTTGGAGAAACAAACAATTATCTTCGTGACTTCTTAGTTTTTGGAGAAAATCTAGTGTGATATTGAGTTGTTTCATGTCTAGGAGTAGTAGTTGGCAAGGACGGAGTACAGCTAGTGGAAGAATGATAGCTACTAGAGATGTTGGTGTAGCAAACGATAATTTGGAGTTAGAGGAGTCGTGAGAGGCCATTGATAGAAAAAGTGGAACTTGAAGTTTATATTTTTGAAAAATCATTATAAGGATGATTGAAAAAAAATGAAAGGAATGCAGATTTATGGGGGGAATTGAGCTATGTTTGTGTGGTTAGAAACAGCAAATAGCTAATAGCTAGAGAGAAAAAAAGAATGGATGAGAATTATTTTTTAAAGAGAATGGCTATGATCCCCCGAAATAAAAGACTCAGCACAACTGGTAAAACATTGAACTACCAGTTAGGAGACCCACGTTCGAGCTCTAGCAGCTACACATTTAATTTTTTTTGAACGAAAATTTCCAGAATAATTAAAATCAATCTTCTAGTTGAAACAAGAAACATACATAGCTCAAATGGTGAGAAGCAATTGTAATACTATAAAGGAGAGGTCATGGGTTCAAGTCTCTCTAGAGTTATAAAAAAAAATTTGATAAAAAAATTTGAATGAAAGTTTTTATATATATATTTTATCAAATTGTGTTATGAAAAACTACAAATACAAATAGTATATATACATATATAAAAATTTATAAATTTTTTAAAAGAGATATTCCAAGTTCTCGTCTTAAATTGATGAAAGTGTTTTCATTTAAAGGTTTGTAAAAATATCTTCCAATTGTTTATCAGAGGAAACAAATTGTAGATTTATCAAATCTTTTTCAATATTATCACAAGGAAAATGATGACGAGTGTCAATGTGTTTTGTTCGTGAGTGATTAACAGGATTTTTAGATAAATTAATAGCACTAGAATTATCACAGTAAATAGTTGACTTAGATAGATTAAAACCAAAATCTTGTAGTGTTTTTTGCATATAGAAAACTTGAACACATACCAGAGCTGCAGAAATATATTCTGCTTCACATGTCGATAATGAAACACAGTTTTGTTTTTTGCTAAACCAAGATATAAGAGATCGTCCAATGAAGTGACAAGTCCCACTTGTACTTTTTCTATCTGTCCGGCTTCCTCCAAAATCAGCGTCACTATATGACATTAATTGAAAAGGACATTCCTTTGGATAGAATAGTCCAAATTCCTTAGTTTTTTTAAGATACCGCAGTATGCGTTTCACTGCTCATAAATATGATTCTTTGGGATCTGCTTGAAATCGTGCACACAAGCAAACACTTATCATTATGTCAGGTCTACTAGCTGTTAAATATACTAACGATCCAATCATACTTCGATATAATTTTTGGTCAATACTTTTGCAACTTTCATCTTTATCAAGATGTATAGTTGTACTCATAGGAGTTGGTTTGATAGAAGTATTTTCCATACCAAAGCGTTTAATTAGATTGTTACAATATTTTTCTTGATTAACAAAAATACCATTTTCTAGTTGTTTTATTTGTAACCCAAGAAAATAATTTAATTCACCCATGTGTGACATTTCAAATTCTCTAGTCATTATTTTAGAAAAATCTTGACATAGTTTTTCATTTGTAGATCCAAAAATAATATCATCAACATATATTTGAACGATTAAGATATCCTATTTATTTATTTTAATAAAGACTTTGATCAACCTATCCAAATTCAAAACCAGAATCTATTAAATATCTTTTAAGTCGATCGTACCAAGCACGAGGTGCTTGTTTCAAACCGTAAAAAGCCTTTTTAAGCTTATAGACATGGTTAGGAAATTGTTCGTGTATGAATAACGGAGGTTGCTCAACATAAACATTTTCTTTTATAAAACCATTTAAAAAAGCACTTTCGACATCCATTTGATATAATTTAAAGTTATGAAAACATGAAAATGCTAGTAAGATACGTATTGCTTCTAGTCTAGCGACTGGCGCAAACGTTTCTTCATAGTCAATCCCTTCTTCTTGACTATATCCTTGAGCAACTAATCTAGCTTTATTTCTTGTAATATTTCCTTATTCATATGATTTATTTTTGAAGACTCATTTTGTACCAATAACTGATTGATCACTAGGGCGTGGAACTAAATCCCAAACGTCATTTCTTTCGAATTGGTTTAGCTCTTCTTGCATAGCGATTAACCAATTTTCATCCGTAGACGCTTCTTTAATATTTTTAGGTTCAATATGAGAAAGGAAAGCTACATGACCCATTTGATTTAATTGACTTCTTCTTCTAACAGATGAATTGAGTTCTCCAATAACATTAAGAGAAGGACGATCTCTTAATATTCTAGGTGGAGATCTTAATTCATTGTTGTTTAGAACAATGTTTTCATTATTTTCAACATTTGAAATTTTTGTATTTGTGATATTATCAGGGAATTCTTCATCATCTCTTATACTTTGGATTTTTTTTAAAATTTTATCAAAAGGTACATGAAGTGTTTCTTCGATGATATTTGTTCTTTTATTATAAATTCGATAAGCTTTGCTTCGATCGGAATATCCTAAAAAGATTCCTTCATCGGATTTTGGATCGAATTTACCAAGCTGATTTTTGTGTTTAAAACAAAACATTTTGAACTGAAAATTTTAAAATAAGAAATATTTGGTTTTCGCCCATTAAGAAGTTCATAAGGAGTATTCTTAGTTAGTGGTCGAATAGAAACACGATTCAAAACATAACAAGCTGTTGCAACTGCTTTAGCCCAGAAATGTTTTGGTAACGTACTTCCGTTTAACAAAGTCCTTGCATATTCTTGTAAGGTTCTATTTTTACGTTCTACAACTCCATTTTTTATGGAGTTCTAGGAAACGAAAAATTATGGAATATTCCCTTTTTCTTACAAAAATGTTCAAAGGCTTCATTTTCAAATTCACCTCCATGATCACTTTTTATGTTTTTGATTTTAAAACCCTTAAAATTTTGAATTCTTTTGAAAAAAGTTTTGAAATTATCAAAGGTATCACTTTTATTTTTTATAAAGATAGTCCAAGTATATCTAGAAAAATCATCAATAATAACAAACACATATCTATTATGATTAATGGATTATACTTGTGTTGGTCCAAATAAATCCATATGTAGTAATTCAAGTGGTTGTAATGTTGAAATGACCTTTTTAGATTTTAAAGATGACTTAGTTAACTTTCCTAACTGACATGCATCACAAATATGATCAATTTTAAAATTCATTTTTGGTAGACCTTTCACTAAATCATTTTTAGAGAGTTTATTTACAGTTTTGAAGTTAATATGACAGAATCATTTGTGCCATAACCAAGGATCATTTTCTTTGGCTATTAAACACATATCTGAAATATGATTTATTTTCATATTCAGAACATAGATATTTCTATCTCTATTTCCTTCAAAGATAAGATTTTGATTTTGATCGAAAATACTGCATTTGTTTTCGAAAAAGTGATTTAGAATCCTTTGTCACACAGTTGGCTGATACTAAGTAAATTATGTTTTAAATTTTTGAAAAGTAAAACATTTGAAATAAAAGGTAAATTTGATATACCATTATTGCTCACATCGCCTTTGCCAATGATATAACCTTTGGAGTTATCTCTAAAAGTGACGGAGCCCCATCTGAGTAAGTAATATTTGATAGCATATCTTTGTCTCCTGTCATATGCTTTGAGCAACCACTGTCGTTGGGACCTACAAAAAATATGAGATAATATTGGTACCCACTTTTTCAATAGGGTCCTAAGAGTTAAATCTTAGGAAACCAAACCCAAGAGGGCTCAGTATCCCATTTAAAAATGTAAACTTTATTTTTATAAACAGTTTCTAAAAAAGTGTTTATATATTCCTTCCTAATCAAACTGTTATTTGTTTTAGGAACCCATATTCTTATGCTTTTTGGGTTAGAATTCCTTTTTGTCTGTATAGTAGGATTTATATTTCTCTTTCTAGGTGAAGATGTAAATGTTGTTTTCTTAACATATCCTAATCCTTTTCTACTAGAAACAGATTGAGAGCTATCAATAATTTTAGATAAAGTTTCTCTTCCTTTATTAAAATTTGAAACATTTTTGGTGATGCTTTCTAAATTAGTTTTGAGACTACTATTATCCAACTCTATCAATTTTACCTTAGTTTTGAGTTCATGATTTTCAGAAACAAGAGCGTCATTCTTCCTTTTTTGAGTTTCAATTTCTTGACTTAAAAGAGTGAGTTGAGAATTAATATTAGAGAATGATTTTTGTAATTTTTCAAGTTCTTCCTCTAGTATTTTTTTCTCATCTTTGAGCATATCTCTTTCGAATTCTACTTTGTTCTGAAGTTCACGAGTCTCCTTATGTTTTCTTTTAAGTTTTTTTAGAGTGTCAACTAGTTCTGAGTTTATCTCTATCATATCACCAAAAGTAAAATCACTAACCTCGTTTTCAGTAGCCATGAAACAGACATTTGCTTGATCATTTTCACTTTCACTAGCATTATCTGATGAAAAAGTATCTGAATCATCCCATGTTACGGAGAATGCTTTCTTTTTCTTATCTTTTCTGCCCTTGTTGAAGTATTTTTTTTCTTTAATTCTGGACATTCTTTCTGGATATGACCTTTCTTATGGCAATTAAAGCATTTTAGAATTGAAGATGATGATTTGTTTAGAAAGTTCTTTTTTCCATTATTTCTGTTATTTTTCCTAAACTTCAAGAACTTTTTGAAATTTTTGGCAATAAATGCTAGATCTTCTTCATCCGAATCTTCATCCTTTTCTTCTTCAGCATGGAAAGCTATATTCTTTTTGTCTTGCGCTTGTACTCGTTTTGCCTGCAAATTCACTTCATAGGACGTTAGATTTCCTATTAACTCTTCAGGTTTTATGTTAGAGAGGTCATTTGCTTCTTCAATAGCCAAGACTTTTCTTTACCACTCATCTATTAAAGAGTTTAGGATTTTTGATACAATATCAAAATCAATGTACTTTTCCCCTAATCCTAATAGTGAATGATAGATATCTTGAAATCAAGAGTACATATCATTAATGGATTCATCTTGTTTCATTTTAAGTTTTGAAACTGATTTTTGAGCATGGAGATTTTTCTTTGTTTAACTTTGTTAGTTCCTTCATGAGTGATTTTAAGTGTTCTTCATATTTCATAAGTAGTTTGACACATGCTAATACGATTAAATTCATTTCTATCTAGTGCACAGAATAACATGTTCATAGCTTTAGCATTGTTAGTAGCATCTAATTTTCGTGTGTTTGACCAAGTGGAGTATTCTCCAGTAGGAAGAGTGTATTCATTTTTTGTAATATTCCATGATTCAAAGCTATTTGATTGCATATAGATTCTCATACGAGTTGCCCAATAATTATAGTTCAGACCATTGAAAAATGGAGGTTATGCAGTGGATTGACCTTCAATAAAACTACTGTTAGTGACAGTGTTAGTGGTAGTGTTGGTGTTGTTTTCCATATTAGCAAAATCTAACGGTTATAAGAAACCTTGCTCTGATACCAAATGAAAGTGTGTAGGATCCTGTAATATGGAATATACTTGAATCTAAATGTGGAAACAGATGATAATAGCAAAGTAAATGGAAATAAGTAAAATAAAACAAGCACACCAGGAATTTTTATACTGGTTCTAACTTCCCGTTCTACGCCAGTCCCAGACTCCTTCTGGAATTTCAACTACAATAACCCTCACTTAACTCGGAGGAACATGTATATACAGTTTGAGTAGCAGAACAGACACCTGAGCAACTGAACATGATTTTTTCCTCAGCAGCAGAAGAGGACTTCACTAATACAAAATAATATCTAACACTGTGTATTCTTGATAACACTGATTTGTCACTGATAGCACAAACCTCCTATAATCAAATCCTCAAGTATATGAAGTGTATGTGAAGATATGAAGAAAAGGTAACGCTAAGAATCGAAGATTATGAAAGTTTATTTGGAGATTCAAAGCATTAAAATGTTTGTTCGCTGTTTGAATGCAAGTATGAGTGCACAAGAAGAATATTATAGAGTTAGAATGAATTTCGGTGAATGTGAAGTGTTTGGGAGTATATATATAGTAGTTGAAGAGTTACTGCCATTGGTGAAGGGTTCTGACAAAGAGGAGCATCTATTTCCGTTCAGAGAAGGGTTGCTTCCTTTGCAGAAGAAGATGTCTTTTCGAAAATATGGCAGTTGGTCTCGGGTCAGTCAACTGATCGTTTTCGGTCAGTCGACTGACTATGCAAAATTTTAAAAAAATAAACAGTGCATATTGTATATGTACACAGTCAATCGACTGGATGATCCTAGCCAGTCGACTGGCTGAGGTATTTTTGCGTACTATGCTTATGTTTTGTTTTATTATGAGAAACATGAAGTGCGGACTACTTGAGGATAGATTTTAACAAATTTCTAAGACTCAATCATAAGTACTAGACAGTGAGAACATAAATTAAAAGTTTTGATATAGTTATAGTCCTTTGATAATCTCTTTTTGTCGTGAATTCTCTTAATTTGTCATGTATCAAAAACTAGTGATTCAACAATTGACTGGGGGAGCTTCTTCATTAATATATTTTTCTTTCCTTATTTATTTATTTATTTATTTTATTTAACTAATTCCAATTCTTCTAACATTAGTAAAATTTTCATATTAGCTTCGTTTTCAAAACATTATATCTGAAAGTTACCCAGAAAATCGCTACGAGTGCAATGGTGCAAGTTTTGTAGTCAGATTCGGCTGTTTGCAAAAATTAAATTTTTATCCTTGTGTTATTTAAATTAATTTTTTATTTAAATTCCTAGTTTATATTTTTGGAGTGTTACATTTATCAAATTTGATAAAAATTCATAAGCTAACCAATAATACAAATGGTTTAGGTTGTAAAACTAGTAAAACCTCTCTTGGAAAATATGTATCACTATACAACAGATTTAAACGAAAAAAATAAAGATAGTCAACAGAAAAATAAACTTACTAAAATTTGGGTTCTAAAAAATAATAATAGTTTGATTATAAAATCTTATATGGATAATTTCTTTAGTGAAGTTAATTATAATAAAATTTTCATTTTTAGATGTCCCAAACCCACTTTGGGTATGGTTACTATTGACTAGATTTCTTATTAACCTCAAAATAATGATTAGAGAGGGATTTTGGCAAATGTTACTTACTAAAATTGTGATTTGAAATGAGAGTAATTAAGAGATTAATAAGTAGTGCGATTATAGTAAATGACATAAGATGTAGAGTAGATCGATCTTAACAAAGATCTACATCCATTATGGTTGATGTTCTTATGACTTAGAGTTTTTTCAGTTACAAGAGGATTGTTACTGAATATGACAAGGGCTTCGAGCTAGCAAATATATCTCTTTAAACATAGAAAAAACCAATCCTTGCATAAATCCATGTGAATATCTATTTATACCTATAGAGAACATGCTTTGAACGTTTGAAATCAATACCTTGGATGCTAAGTTTCCCATAATCGTTGATCGTAATGTGTGGTCCAAATGAGGCCATCTTAAATTTCATGCAGAGGAAATGGTCAAAATAAATGCTAGCCAGTGAATTATATTTCGACTTGCTTGTGTTAGGTGAGTAGAATGACCTAGGGAGTGGATGTATAACGAAAAATTTGTCAAATGAACATGTTGTTATGTCGCTTTTGTCAAAGAAATGATAGGGTTGCTACCTCTTTTTGCAGGGGCAACCATGATCTTTTGTCAGATGTCTGCCTAATTATGAAAATATGGAGGTAACAGGAATGTTGACCAACATAGAGTTTTACGAATAGAGAGATGGGCATATAAGGCCCAAGTAGGTCAAAGGATCTTATTTCCTTGTTTTTGTTGGTTTCCATAAGGCAAAATGAGAGGGTGTGCAGAGAATAGAGGAAGGACGCTGCCCACGATGTTTGAGACCCATCATTATTCTTAAGAAATATGAAAGATAAAGGTTTTGATCAGATGACTAGGTGAATAAGCATTGTGGATGAGAAGATAATAGACAGCCATATTATTAGGTCGTAAGGGGTCCTGGTTGACAATGAGGTACTTTGACGTCGAGCTTTAAATCTAAGAAGGTCGTTTATATTTTTACGAGAAAAAAAGCACAATATTTGCTTAAATCTCCACTTGTATAATTGCTATCAAATCTCAAAGTTGTGTTTCCAACCTCATTATGTATATGTAAATATTCAATATGTGCTACTGGCAAATTAATTTACCCTACACCATTTCCATATGCAGGCAGTGTACTTGCAAAGAAAGTATAGATGTGCAGTCTTCGAGTTGGTTACATAATTCACACATTGTTTCTATGTTTAGCTCCCTTTGTTTTAGTCTAGTTTTTGCTGGCAGATAGTTATTAATGATTTTATCATTCAAGTCGCCATGTTTGGAATGTGAATTTTATGCCATATGAACTTTCCCCAAAAGATATGATTATATAATGTGCAAATTTTTTGCCAAATACTTTTGAAATGATATTTTCCATTGTTGCTACGAACCAGACCCAATAGCCTTCTTCTCCATCATTATATACTTTGGTGTCTAAAATTTCACTTCCAACTTGTGCTTGATAGCTATGTCTACCCACTTTCTGTTCCTTATTTAATATGATTCTTTTGATGAGTGTAGTTTTGCTTCTTACTCTTTCCATTATCTCTTCTACCATTATGATCATTATTCTACCCTCTCTTGTCCAAGGGTCAAGGCAAAGGGAAGATGTTTTACTATCCATTGTTCTTCTTTCAATGCAAATTGCGATAGTTATTCCATATATTGGAAATAAGTAAGTTTTATGATTGAATGATTTTGATAACTCAAAATGGATAGTCAAGTAATAATTATTCTAATGTAAAATAAAACAACCTTCAAAAGTAATTAGGTGGGAGTTAAATGTGTCTATGAAGTACTTGTAATTAGTGATATATATATATACATATATATATTGTTGATTGGTTTAATTAATACGCCTTAAAATAACCTAAATGAAAGATTTCATATTATTTGTCTTTGATTTGATATGAATGTTGTGATGAATCATCTTTCTAGTTTCCAATGATATTGACACTTAATGGTCGATAAAAGTTGTTGAAATTGCTAATATGGTTGGGTATATCCCTCAAGTGAGTAAAAATTACATCCAAGAGATCAAGAAGATTTAAATAATATGATATATAATATTAAAGTCATAATAGAAATAATGCAATGATTGATGGGATGAAAAGAAGCTAAAGAAATGCTTGATGGTTAATTCCCACTCTAATGAAGTTAGCTTTGTTAGCATTCAACTTCTAAAAGGTTGAGAATGGCTTGGTTGGTTGTTGCTCCTATTAGAGTTTGTATGTGAGAAATGAAATAAGGAAGAAAGCGCCAAGGAATGACACGAGGAAGTAAGAGCTAGAGAGGTAACTTCTAAATTGATTAATAAATGAAATGATATAGTAAATCATGTGAA
This sequence comes from Allium cepa, assembly GCA_030765085.1. NCBI lineage: Eukaryota > Viridiplantae > Streptophyta > Magnoliopsida > Asparagales > Amaryllidaceae > Allium > Allium cepa. The sequence goes on along the minus strand of CM060937.1, from coordinate 1,024,566,054 downwards.
GCAACCTTAAGTTGATTATGAATACCGAATGTGGAAGTAGATCCTGGATGGAAACCTTAATCATAAAATAAAAATTTATATGGTTAATACCTAGGAGATCACAGCTGATTTAAATGATAATGAAGTTGGTTTCATGCAACCTAAAGAAAAGTATAAGTGACAATAGATATGTGAGAACAACAAAATGTAATGGTCGTATATTTGTTGTGATTCTCTAAAATACTAGTGCGAGGGAAACCCATTTTGTTCAGCAGTGCGATCCAACTAGTTATTGTGTTTTACCGAAAATAATATTATTCACCAGGCTTTTTGTTTGACTCATTTTTTTATTTATGACATAGAGTTTTTTTAGGACAAATAAAGCTTTCTATGACAATGCAAGAGGCATACTTATCTATTTAGAAGTTGTTTATTTTTAGTTTTTTTTTCTTTTGTAAAGTCAAAATTTATAACTGGCTTGTAATACCACTATAGGCATGACGACATCTTCATGTGTCGCTCATGCCACTATTATTTATGTATTTTTCACATCAACCTTTATGTGGAAATAATGTGAAATTACATAAAAACCTATTATGTAATGAAAAACTTATTTTAGTTCCTCCATATACTCAATTATTAGAGAAAAAAGGTTCTTATTTTATAATTAAAAATAAATCTAATGATGACTGCAACATCATTAACTTTCATTTTCAGCTCTCGAAATGGGAGATGCTACAAGTATGAGCATGTGATAAAATGTAATAAGATAATAGGCATTATTTTATGTAGAATAATATAGGAATATACTTAATAGGTGTCTATATGTTGGGCGTTTGTTTAATAGATGGTTTTATGTTAAGCAGCATTCAAATAGTTTCCTAGCTCTAGCTACATATTTTAAGCCATTAGACTAATTTTTTGACCTTTTAACATACTGTTACAAGGGTATAAACACATCCAATCACAAATTTATCGTATCCCTTCTTGTTGCTGGAGATGCTCTGAGAAAACTTTCAATCCGTTAGTAGCAGAGGTTGGCGGTCATGGGAACTAGTCTTTCTTAAAGAAGGGTTATAGGAAATATTGTGCTAATGTAAGGCAACTATATCCTAGAGAAAGATATGATACTATGATCTAAAAAAAAGTACAAGCGCAAAATTCAAATTTCTTTTTGGCATGGACTTGATGGTGATGGATGAATAAAAAATGTTTCTTGGGTAAATGACTGAAGTAGGGATGCGTGTAAGGAATTCGGTGATGTAGTTACTGTCGATACAACATACATGACAAACAAGCTGAGACGTCTTTTGTTCTTTTTGTTGAATTCAACCACGATAGACAATCGGTTTTATCACATTGTGGTTTGCTTTCAAGTAACACAACAAACACTTTCTATGATCTTTTAGAGCATAGCTTGCTTGTATATACGATGCTGATCCAAATGGGATGATTACTAACCAAAATCTAGCTATGAAAAATGCAATAGAGTTTGTATTCCTTAATAAAAAAACATCAACTATGTTTGTGGTAAGAAGTTACCGAAAATTTTGAGAGTTGCTATCGGTTAAAAAGGAATTTGCGACAAGTTATGTATGATACATAAGAGTTGAAGGAGTAAACAAAATTGGATAATAATGTTAGACAAATTTGAGGCCTAGGATAATACTTGGTTCAGAAAATTATCTAAGGAAATATAGTATCGTGTGGAAAACCTAGCTCTTAGATAAGAAACTCTACGACCGAAACAAGCGAATAGTTCGGTTAACAGATACTTTTGGATGCGGATAGTCTCATATTCGTATTTGCATTAGAAATCATTTACAGATGTCAGATATTCGTATCTATGGTTACAAATGAATATTAGATAATTATCTTATTCGCTAATGACTGATAAATCAAGAACATAAATGGAAAATTTCAGTTTAGCATAAACTTTTTTCGATTTCGTTGATTATTAAAGTGTTAAAAATAAACAGGTATGATGATAATAAATAGTTTTGAGCAGTTAATATGCATTAAGAGCGTATAATATGAGCTTGTAAAACAATAAACATATATCTTTTATTGTGCTAACATTGTAACACTCCGTAAATGAACCATAAATAAATAAAGTAAATAAAATTAAATATGATAAGGGTTGAATATGAAAATTTTATAAAATTTTGAATTTGACCACGAATGTGTAACAACCCGCATATTTATCGACTATATATTTAAATATTTTATTTAAATATTTCACCGTTCATCGGATTTTGGTTCGAAAAGCTACTTTGTGCAAACAGTCGAATTGGGACTCGAGACCACCCCCATTGAGTTCAAAATGACGTTTGCGTCCTTTTTGAGTATAAGCTTCGATATGTTTGGAGTAAGTCGAATTTTGACCTTTTTCACTTAGGGCTTTGGTTTGGGCTGAACCCATTAGCCACTTACTAACTCAGTCCCAACCCCCCTTTCCTCTTCACTTCATTCTTATTTTCCTAATACATTCAAGCTTCATAAAAAATGGGGGAAGAGAAAAAGAATTAGGAAATCCTAAGCCCTAGTTTCCATTAGCAAATCCATCTTCTTGCTCCAAACTCAAGAGAACCCATTGGTATGCTTTCTCTTCATCTTCTCCAACTCATTCTCTCTTTGATTTCAGAAAATTCCTAAACCTAATTTAGGAAATGTTTCTCTTTTAAGCTTAGATTGAAGCTTCTTGAGTTGTTATTGAAGAGGAATTGATCTTAGCTTGTTTTTAAAGCTTCTCCTTCATTGATTTGGGTTCAAAGGTGCGATTTTTATCTCACATCTATGCTTATATTTATCTTCGAATGTTAGGTATGAATTCCTAACAGTTATTCGTGTGCATTTGCTTTTGCTTTGGATTGATTTGGTGAATATTCCAATTTTTGGTTTTGAGTTCAATTCGTTAAAAATCCTAACTTTGATGTTTGAACATGTTTTTGGTGATGCATCGAGGAGCATATAGGGCCGGGTAGTCGATTGGCATAAACCCTTAGCGCCGTTGCTCGTGCGAATGCAATTTGATCGAGATTTTGCACCTCATCCAAAATAGGGAAGGGGAGTGCTGGCAACAGGTTCGACCGACCGAGCCCCTAGGCCGGTCGACCGACCTGCGACCCAGGCACTTCCTGCCTCTGTTTGGAAGTGCCGGTTACAGGCTTCGGCCGACCGAGCCCCTGGGCCGGTCGACCGACCTGGTGCCCCGAGCACTTCCAACCCCTGGTTCGGTCAACCGACTCAGGGAGTCCGGTCGACCGACCTGCTGCTATTTGCCAACTATGCCTATTTTGCCTAGTTGTCTGAAATTCCAACTTTAATCGATTTGTGTTATTTCCCTATTTGTTGTTATCATTTGTTATTAACTTTGATGACTTGTTTTCTTCGGGAATTCTTGGAATATCCATTTCGATGGATTCGGTATCGATTTCTTTGGATTCTATTCACGTCTTCAAATGTGAATTATAGTGATTGATTGTTCCTACAATCTTCTTTGTGATTTGTCACTTTAGAAATATAAAGGTTTTCTATACTAGTAGTAAATATCAAAACTCTTTCTTCAAAAGATTTCAACACTATTTTCTTACAAAGCTCGTTTTCCTAAACCGTTTTCCAATCTATTAGTATATACAAGCCTTTACCTCACTCGTATGAGAAATCTAATTAAACGACTTAGTAAAACAAGTGGTATGAAACGCTTGCGTTTACTTCGTCGGTTAATTCTTGGACTTGTTCGATTGAATCTCTTGTGACAATTTTCTAGTGGAGATCTACAATTTGTTCGTAAATATTTAAGTTAAGCTAGTGGTTATGGGACATGAAGCTAAGCTCATATATTTACTAGCTTACTGTAATCGACACTTCTCTTTGATCATGACGATCATTTTATGTTTTAGACTAGCATTGTGCGATGTCTTATTGAATTGGTTCATCGGATGCCACGCTGTACGACGTCGTTGTTCCCTTTGATTATGTTTAGGTTCATCCGATGTCACGCTGTATGACGTCGTTGTTCCCTTTGATTGTGTTTTGGTTCATCGGATGTCACGCTGTACGACGTCGTTGTTCCCTTTGATTGTGTTTTGGTTCATCGGATGTCACGCTGTACGACGTCGTTGTTCCCTTTGATTGTATTTTGGTTCATCGGATGTCACGCTGTACGACGTCGTTGTTCCCTTTGATTGTGTTTTGGTTCATCGGATGTCACGCTGTACGACGTCGTTGTTCCCTTTGATTGTTTTTGGTTCATCGGATGTCACGCTGTACGACGTCGTTGTTCCCTTTGATTGTGTTTTGGTTCATCGGATGTCACGCTGTATGACGTCGTTGTTCCCTTTGATTGTGTTTTGGTTCATCGGATGTCACGCTGTACGACGTCGTTGTTCCCTTTGATTGTGTTTTGGTTCATCGAATGTCACGCTGTACGACGTCGTTGTTCCCTTTGATTGTGTTTTGGTTCATCGGATGTCACGCTGTACGACGTCGTTGTCCCCTTTGATTGTGTTTTGGTTCATCGGATGTCACGCTGTACGACGTCGTTGTCCCCTTTGATTGTGATTTCTGGATTTCGTGTGTTGAATTCTGGAATTTTATGTTTCACCAACTTTTACGATTGGCATGGATATGTATGTCATTTATTGTGGCTTGGTGAATGAAATTAGGAGTATGGCATTCCTTTTTATCTTTGAGAAGATCTTTGCGATATTGATTAATCTCTTGTTGATTTTTCAATTACTTATTTATCACAGCTTGGCATTGTGATTATTATATGTTTAGTCATATCTCTTATTCTATATCATTTCATCTGATATTTATAGCTAGACTGATCCGTTTATTATTTTCTTATTAAATAATACTCGGGTCAGACTGAGATTTCACAGGTGCTTCTGCTTGACTCCTTATCGGACCATCATCTGACTTTTGGCTAACTACTTAGATTAGTAGTTTTTGTTGTATACATTTGAGATACAGACTCTATGATGTATACTTATTCTTTTGTCTTACACTTGTATCTATTCTTTTTGATATTGTGGATCTTGTTTGACCACTACTCTGATGTACACTTTCATGTGTTATATTCATATCTATTTCCGCCTTTGTGATATGAATTATCTGTGATTGATTTGTGTTATGTTTATTTCTATATTTGTTTCCGAAGACCTTTATAGCCACTGTGTAGTAGCTTTGAGTTTGTGTCGGTATGTCGGATTTCCTCTTGAAATAAAATGCATGTTATACTATCTGACATATCGGTGCTCGTGCAAAGCAATTACACGGATGGTCGCTCCTCAATAGCCTTATTCTCCGTGCTAGTTGACAGCATTACTCCGTAGTGTTCTTGGCTAGCGTGGGTATAGAGGTGGGGCGTCACAGCATGGAATCAGAGCCAAACTTCGAAACAATATGGAATATTATAACAAGGATCATCGTCCTAAGTCCATCTTAGGAGTCGTGCTTTAGGATTTTATTCGGGTCATCTTATATCTACATGTCCCATTCTTCAAAGTAGGAGAGAGGGAGAGCTGAATATTGTGCAAACTCCTAGTGACACTTCTCTTGGTCAAGGTATTTTTCACACAATCCTTGATGGCATTGTTTTATTTCGTGGTCTTCTTATTCGAGTTCTCTTTGATATGGGTTTCATCTCATTATTTTTATATCAAAAGAACTTGTTGATTCTTTTCCTTTAAACATTTTTGAGCTTGATGTCTTCCTTGAGAATTGCGAATCCGGATGGTAGGTCCGCAACACTCAATTTGCTTTCTATTGATGTCGAAATTATTTTATGTGATTTTTCTTTCCGAGCCAATATTTTTGCTTAGGCTCCGGAATTGATTTGTGCGATAGGATTGGCTTAATCCTTATGAAGCCCATATCCTATTTTCTGAGTGGACTCTTCATCTTCGACAATTTTCTATCCGTTAAGCAGATTTCTGTTTTTCCTTTGTGATTTTGATTCCAATTTGATGGCATCATTTTATTCTTTAAGCCCTTATGGTGAGGAAAGTATTATTTCTCTTACCTAAATAATTTGTGAAAAATTTTCCGATATTTTGATCTTGTCTTAGGATCATCACCTAAGCAATATCTTTTGTGTGGTGCTAAGGTCTTTCCAGTTTGACTTTACCATCGGTTTTCGTTTGCTACGAGTTGCGGAAATTAGCGTTCCACTTACCGCATTCCGCACTCGTTATGATTCTTATGAATGACTTGTTATGTCATTCGATTCGTCTAGCTTATTTCATCCATTTTATAAATCGAATATTCTATGAATATTTCAATGAGACCATTCTTGAATATATTGATTTTGGATGAAAATAGTAATTTAAAATTTTGAAAATCTTTTTCATAAGATTTATTTATAAGTACAATTTGATTTTTGTTCTTAAAAAGAACAAAGAATATTCTTAGAAGTTTTTGAGAAACTTACTTATCCTATAGAATATGATTTTGTGATTGTATTGCCCATTTAGTGTTTTAAGAATTCTGGTCGATGCGCTTGATCAACGTTATCGATAGGAATTTCCTAAACGCTTTGATGTGACAATCAGACACGATGTATTGACTTGTAAAACGTAAATTTTTTCTAGAAAGATAATTACATAAAGATAAGTGTAATTTTGAAAGTTTTAACTTTATGGGAAAGAAGATTATTTAAAAGAAATTCTTTCTTTTCGAAACTCTTATTCTTGTGATTCCTAAAGGGGAACCAAGACTTTGCTATTTGTACCGATACTAGTCGTATTGGTTTGGGTGTCGTTCTCTTGTAAAAGAGAACGTGTTATCACTTGTGCTTCTAAATCATTTTAGCTTATCGAGACTAGATACGCCACTCATGATCTAGTGCTCTCGGCTACCGTTTTTACTTTTGGAATTTGGCATCATCATATTTGGGATGAGAATTTGTTCTCTACCTCGATCATAAATCTTTGGGATATTTATTTTCTCATAAGAAACTTCAGGTTGACTCGAGTTCCTAGCATCTTATGATCTTGACATTCTTTTTATTCCCGAAGGGGAAATCGTGTTGCCAATGCGTTTAGTCGTGTGCAACAAGTGGTTGATTCTTTGATGATGTCCGAATGGAATTATCTTTTTACCAAGTTCATCGGACGTTTCGATGTACTTCATTTTATTGAGATTCATCTCATTTCTTCTTGGGCTAGCGACCCATGTACTTTTAATATGCTTTTGATTCATTGGATGTACCGTTTGTACTACATCAATGTCTTTGCTTTTGATTCATTGGATGTACCGTTTGTGCTACATCAATGTCTTTTCTTTTTGGATTCATTGGATGTACCGTTTGTACTACATCAATGTCTTTGCTTTTGATTCATTGGACGTACCATTTTTGTACTACGTCGGTGTTCCAAATTATTCGAGTTTCTAGTTTCTCTGGCATACTGTTATTATACTACGTCGTTGCACCAGCTCAATTTTCTGATATTCATGACGTTTTCCACGTCTTTTAACTATGGAAATGCTTTTATGTTTTCGGTTTTTATTCTTGAGCCCGGTGTTATTGAGGGGATTGAAGTTTCACCAAATTTGACATTTGAGCAATATTCTATTCGCTTCATTGCTTCGGAGGTTGAGCGCCTTCGATATAAAGATATTCTTTTTGATAAAAGTTCAATGGTTCTCAAAAGGATTGCTCTTGTGAAATCTTGAGAATTCATCGAACGAAAACTTTCGAATTTACTCCTTCGTGCTCTTTATGGTGAACTTCTTGATTCAAATTTTCTTTTGTGTTGATATGCTTCCACGGTTATTACTATATATTTCCTTCTTAATTATTGCGAGGACGCAATTTCTTTAAGGAGGGGAGTCTGTAACAACCCGCATATTTATCGATTATATATTTAAGTATTTTATTTAAATATTTCACCATTCATCGGATTTTGGTCCGAAAAGCTACTTTGTGCAAACAGTCGAATTGGGACTCGAGACCACCCCCATTGAGTTCAAAATGACGTTTGCGACCTTTTTGAGTATAAGCTTCGATATGTTTGGAGTAAGTCGAATTTTGACCTTTTTCACTTAGGGCTTTGGTTTGGGCTGAACCCATTAGCCACTTACTAACTCAGTCCCAACCCCCTTCTCCTCTTCACTTCATTCTTATTTTCCTAATACATTCAAGCTTCATCAAAAATGGGGGAAGAGAAAAAGAATTAGGAAATCCTAAGCCCTAGTTTCCATTAGCAAATCCATCTTCTTGCTCCAAACTCAAGAGAACCCATTGGTAAGCTTTTTCTTCATCTTCTCCAACTCATTCTCTCTTTGATTTCAGAAAATTCCTAAACCTACTTTAGAAAATGTTTCTCTTTTAAGCATAGATTGAAGCTTCTTGAGTTGTTATTGAAGAGAAATTGATCTTAGCTTGTTTTTAAAGCTTCTCCTTCATTGATTTGGGTTCAAAGGTGAGATTTTTATCTCACATCTATGCTTATATTTATCTTCGAATGTTAGGTATGAATTCCTAACACTTATTCGTGTGCATTTGCTTTTGGTTTGGATTGATTTGGTGAATATTCCAATTTTTGGTGTTTTGAGTTCAATTCGTTAAAAATCCTAACTTTGATGTTTGAACATGTTTTTGGTGATGCATCGAGGAGCATATAGGGCCGGGTAGTCGATTGGCATAAACCCTTAGCGTCGTTGCTCGTGCGAATGCAATTTGATCGAGATTTTGCACCTCATCCAAATTAGGGAAGGGGAGTGCTGGCAACAGGTTCGGCCGACCGAGCCCCTGGGTCGGTCGACCGACCTGCTACCCAGGCACTTCCTGCCTCTGTTTGGAAGTGCCGGTTACAGGCTTCGGCCGACCGAGCCCATGGGCCGGTCGACCGACCTGATGCCCCGAGCACTTCCAACCCCTGGTTCGGTCAACCGACTCAGGAAGTCCGGTCGACCGACCTGCTGCTATTTGCCAACTATGCCTATTTTGCCTAGTTGTCTGAAATTCCAACTTTAATCGATTTGTGTTATTTCCCTATTTGTTGTTATCATTTGTTATTGACTTTGATGACTTGTTTTCTTCGGGAATTCTTGGAATATCCATTTCGATGGATTCGGTATCGATTTCTTTGGATTCTATTCACGTCTTCAAATGTGAATTATAGTGATTGACTGTTCCTACAATCTTCTTTGTGATTTGTCACTTTAAAAATATAAAGGTTTTCTATACTAGTAGTAAATATCAAAACTCTTTTTTCAAAAGATTTCAACACTATTTTCTTACAAAGCTCGTTTTCCTAAACCGTTTTCCAATCTATTAGTATATACAAGCCTTTACCTCACTCGTATGAGAAATCTAATTAAACGACTTAATAAAACAAGTGGTATGAAACGCTTGCGTTTACTTCGTCGGTTAATTCTTGGACTTGTTCGATTGAATCTCTTGTGATAATTTTCTAGTGGAGATCTACAATTTGTTCGTAAATATTTAAGTTAAGCTAGTGGTTATGGGACATGAAGCTAAGCTCATATATTCACTAGCTTGCTGTAATCGACACTTCTCTTTGATCATGACGATCATTTTATGTTTTAGACTAGCATTGTGCGATGTCTTATTGATTTGGTTCATCGGATGTCACGCTGTACGACGTCGTTGTTCCCTTTGATTGTGTTTTGGTTCATCGGATGTCACGCTGTACGACGTCGTTGTTCCCTTTGATTGTGTTTTGGTTCATCGGATGTCACGCTGTACGACGTCGTTGTTCCCTTTGATTGTGTTTTGGTTCATCGGATGTCACGCTGTACGACGTCGTTGTTCCCTTTTGATTGTGTTTTGGTTCATCGGATGTCACGCTGTACGACGTCGTTGTTCCCTTTTGATTGTGTTTTGGTATACGACGTCGTTGTCCCCTTTGATTGTGTTTTGGTTCATCGGATGTCACGCTGTACGACGTCGTTGTCCCCTTTGATTGTGATTTCTGGATTTCGTGTGTTGAATTTTGGAATTTTATGTTTCACCAACTTTTACGATTGGCATGGATATGTATGTCATTTATTGTGGCTTGGTGAATGAAATTAGGAGTATGACATTCCTTTTTATCTTTGAGAAGATCTTTGCGATATTGATTAATCTCTTGTTGATTTTTCAATTACTTATTTATCACAGCTTGGCATTGTTTGATTATTATACGTTTAGTCATATCTCTTATTCTATATCATTTCATCTGATATTTATAGCTAGACTGATCCGTTTATTATTTTCTTATTAAATAATACTCGGGTCAGACTGAGATTTCACAGGTGCTTCTGCTTGACTCCTTATCGGACCATCATCTGACTTTTGGCTAACTACTTAGATTAGTAGTTTTTGTTGTATACATTTGAGATACAGACTCTATGATGTATACTTATTCTTTTGTCTTGCACTTGTATCTATTCTTTTTGATATTGTGGATCTTGTTTGACCACTACTCTGATGTACACTTTCATGTGTTATATTCATATCTATTTCCGCCTTTGTGATATGAATGATCTGTGATTGATTTGTGTTATGTTTATTTCTATATTTGTTTCCGAAGACCTTTATAGCCACTGTGTAGTAGCTTTGAGTTTGTGTCGGTATGTCGGATTTCCTCTTGAAATAAAATGCATGTTATACTATCTGACATATCGGTGCTCGCGCAAAGCAATTACACGGATGGTCGTTCCTCAACAGCCTTATTCTCCGTGCTAGTTGACAGCATTACTCCGTAGTGTTCTTGGCTAGCGTGGGTATAGAGGTGGGGCGTCACAGAATGTCATTCTGTTGCATTCATGGTGAGATTCTGATATGTTTCTATATATAATATACTGAAAACGGAGCTCAAACGAAGAAGTTATGAGTATTTTAAGTTTTTAGATTTAAATTAATTTAGTTGGAATTCAAATACAAATGAGAATTTAAATTTAGGATTTGAATTTTAAAAATTAGCTTGGGGGTTAAGTAAACGTTAAATAATGTTTGATTAACATTTTAACGTTAACGTTGATTATTGGAAAGAAATCAATTAAAAGCAACGGAAATAAAAACGTTACCAAAACAAACGTACTAGTCAACCCCTATTATTGGGATTGCTCGACCCTAACGGTCAACCGGTTGAAGGAGGATGGTCGACCGGTCATGCTTGAAAAAGGACAGTGGCGGCTAGGGTTTGAGGGTATGAATGGTCCAGATTTCTCCATTTTAAACTATTTTCATCTTACAGTTTTGGTGTGTTTCAACCTCTATAAATAGAACCATATCCTCTTCACTTTTTATTCATATTATTTTAGGAAATATGACGAAATTTTATTTTCTATCTCTCTAATAAGATTCAAAAACCCCGTAGAGAATTCAGATAAGAATTCAACTTATTTCTTATTTGTTTCTTCTTCCTCCGATCTATTCTTATCATATTATTCTCCAATTATTCTGAATCTACTGAATATATATATATATATATATTCCCTATTATGTGTGTATATCAAAAGAGAGAAATTCTAAAAGAGATTGGAAGGCTACAAATATATTTAAATGAAGCTAAGGCTAATCTGTGAGTGAAAACTTTAGTATTTCTTTTCAGCAATTGTTTATTGCATTCTTTTTGGATCTGAATATGCCTTAGGGATTTTGGGATTTCAAAAATGTAAGAGATAAAATCTCTCAAAATTCTTTTTATTTCAAAATATCAATTCTATATTGAGATTCTCAATTATACATTAATTTGATGGAATTTGTTTCGTTTATGTAATTTTTGATAATTTCATAGTTTGTTCCACTTCTCCTTCTTCTTTGGATCAAATTGTGATTCTTTAATAAATATGAGGTCTAGATTACGTATTCTATTCGTAGTTTACACCACTTATTCTTATCTATTTCTTTGTCAATGAGAAGTTGAATAGAATATGGAGTTTATATTGAATTCTTAATGTTTAGGATATTCCATTGAATTGGTGTAATAAATTGAGTTTTATTTTATTTACAAATCTATTATTGCAGTTTTGGTTATGAATATTTATTCTATATTTTGGATATTAGAATCCCTTATTTTGGTATCTTGAAATCTTAGGAATTTGAAGAAAAAAGACTTGTAATAATATTTGATTAGGGAATTGACATTTAACGCTAGTTTAGAGCGTAAAATCCATGCGTTTAGAACTTATTAGACATGAATATTTATTTGTGTCTATTTGCGTAATTAACGTATATTATTGCTATATGTCGTAGTTAATTAGACTTTTATTTTCATTTATTTTCCCTATTAGGAAGGTAATTGATTGTTAGGTGAAAATAAGAGAAAACTCATATATAGCTTAACTATTTTAAGGTGTAATAAGGAAGATTCCTTGTAAGCCTTATTTATGAAACGGTGAGATGAGTTCGCGCGCGAGCGTGTGTGTGGAGTAATTGATGTATGGCTAGGTAGGGATGCGAGGTCAATAGAGTTACAGGACGAAAAGCTGCCTTTCAATTCAAGGCTACCAGAAGTTGTGTACATTTGATTGATGTGAGATATCCTTATGATAAATATTTGTAATGACGCAAGGTTGGTCCCAAATTCTATAAGGAAAATCTGCTCAACCAATCTGGCTACCAGTTTCTACGAATAGTCGGATTAATGTGTGACATCATTATGAGTATGAGCTATAAGACAAATGGCCTGCTTTGTCTTCTTGAGGTATTAAGTAGTTAGATCCGCATCTTTTCTCTAGATGAAGTACTAAATGAACAAGGGATTATGTTAGTTGGTATCTCAATGAGGGGTCCGCTTTAGGAAATATGTATTAAAATGATGGCTTCTGCCTTAATTAAGGTATTAAATGACCAAAGCCTGCCTATTTTCCACAAGAAAGTATTAAGTACCCTGAGAGATTCCATATGATGTCAGCTAGATAGTACCGTTGACGAGCACCCTTGGAAATATGTATTAAATGATGCGGTCTGTCTTAATTAAGGTATTAAATGATCAGAGTATGCCTACTTTTCAATAAATGTATTAAGTGGCTTGAGCATCGTCTCTCACATTATTAGCTGTTTATGACGTATGATTGAGATATGAGATTTTAGAAACATACTTTTAGAATGGAAGGTATTAAGTGGTTGGATCTGCATCCTTTCCTTATAAAGAAGTATTAAATGGTTTATTTTTGTAGAATATTCATATTTGAGATATACTGCCCAAGTACTTAAAGGTAAGACTCGAGGTTCTTATTCACCAGACATTTATGTTTTAAATCTCTCCCTATTACAACATAGATTGAAGATGTTGATGAAAAATGTGACGTTTGGAGACGGAGATGGTGGACTTGCAACAGTATTTACCATTTTTATTTGCTTTCATATATACCCATGTTTTCAGATTATTATTGTAACTTACCTTGTTACGGTTTGATGGTATCTTGTATTTTGATATTGTTATGAATTTGAAATAAATGGGTACATTTTACTATTATATTTTGTTCCATCCGCCGTGGGTTCTGAAAATTTAGTTATGGTTCTGTAATGTTATTTCTTTTACCACCAACGACTTATTTTAGAATGAATTTAAGTTTTGATGGACATTTTTTGAGTTGAAATTTAAACATGTTCCAAAGTGAGTTGTTACAAAAATACACATAATTTAAACTATAATTTCAAAAAAAAAAATCGAACAGGATAATTTTCAGATGCGAATGTCTTCGCATCCGCATCCGTTTTATGGATATCGGATATTTACCCGATTTTCGAATACGAATGAGGATGCAAAATCTTTCGAATATCATTGACTGCCCTACAAGCGAAGGTATTTATACAGCTTTTGGAATAAAATGTCCGCGAAGAAACCTAGTGGACTCTATCCTGTTCTACCCGACCTAGCCCAAAAAATGGTACTCAATGCTCCAGTCTCAGTTCAGTTATTTGTCGATTGCCAATGCAAACCACAAACTGCAGGCAAGTTAGCTATTCACACCCACCATTTATACATCTCATGGAACTTGGGAGTGCAGTGAGCAAACCGATTACCGATTGGCTCACAAATCACAAAACGGAACGTGCTAATATCAGAAAAAAATATGTCGGATTCAGTTACCTCGGTATGTTTTACCTGTTGTCTCTTTAATATTCCTCTCCAATTTCAAAGTAATGATATAGAATAATTGCAATACAATAGTTACTTCTTTTACAGAGTCGAGTTCTTCACTAATGTATGAACGTTCCTTTTAACGCAGCTTCAAATATTCTTAGGAAATTTTAAGATACTCGGAAGTTAGAGAATTTTCAGCAGTGTCCTCAATTATTCTTCTCAGATAAGCATTTTTTATTTCATTCTTTTATGGCTAACTGATTTTAATGCAAACATTATTCTTATTTCACTTTCTAGGGTTAAACAGTAAGTTTTGAATAGCTTGGTTAAGTCCATAGCAATTATGCGTGTGCAAACTATTCAATAGGGTTTATGAACCTAGATGGCAATTAGCAATTAGGGTCAGAAGTTAAAGTTATGTGATTCAAATCAGTGGAATAAATTTCTTGAATTAACCATATGACATGCTGCTACGCGTTACGTGGTCAGCACATATTCAGTATGAATTCTGTGGATAGTTTGTTGGACTTGTAGCAAATTGTTGATCTTCAAAATGTGGCTAAAATCCACAAAAGACTGCTTATGTCACCTTTATTTTTATTTGACTATATTTATAATTAGTCGGCTAAAAGGATATCCTATCCATTAAAACCAAATAAAACATGCTGAATCTAACTAAAAAAAAAATTGAGCTCAATGTCCTGCATTTTTGGTCTCTCCTGACAAATCAATTCATGCACTTTGTATAATACTTGTTTGGCTTGTAGAGCTGTCTTTATCCATTTCCTTTTGTCACATGTTTGAGTTTTCTCTCTTTGTATTTACATGTATTCAATCATTTTTCAAATTGGGATCACGGACCATCAACTCCCACTAATCATTTTGCATATATGAACAATTGTATCCACTCCTTCACAATAAGTAATACAGTTATGTTCAATGTGGATAGCTGAAAACATATCATAAGCATTTGCATTTAAGTATTTGCTTGACATTTTCATGTGCCATTTTTTTTCAATATTTTTAGATGAACATTCCTCTGATGAACGTTGCTATATGACAGATATGTTGCAGACAAAACCTGACCTCTGTCTTCACTTTTCTGTCACTCTGCTGCTATGCATTTTCCAGTCATCCTGCTCTCAGACATTAGACAGTCAACTGCAAGCATTGCTCGATTTCAAGAATCAGTTAAATGATCCGCAAAATTATCTCCTAAGTTGGAATGAATCCGACACTTCTTGCAATTTTTTCGGAATCAGTTGTGATAGGAAGTCTAGTTATGTTAATGGAATTTCGTTGCCAAACATGTCACTTACCGGAAATTTATCGGCTTCTATATCCTCACTTAAGAGTTTAAGTTCTCTGCAGCTTCAATCTAATTCCATCTCAGGTCAAATTCCTCAAGATTTGGTCAATTGCACCGAACTTCAGTATATTAATGTCTCGAATAATAATTTCATTGGAGAATTGCCTGATTTTACAGCACTTAATAAACTTCAAGTGCTAGACGTATCAACAAATAAACTTTCTGGAAATTTTCCATCTTGGGTCGGTAATTTATCAAGTTTAGTTCAGTTAAGTCTTGGTGAAAATTATTTCAGACAGGGAAAAGTTCCAAGTAGTATTGGAAAACTGAAAAAATTGACTCTGCTTTATTTGGCAAATTGTAACTTAATAGGAGAAATTCCACCTTCAATTTTCGATTTACAGTCACTTGGTGTATTAGACTTGTCTAAAAACCAATTATCTGGAAATTTTCCTCTAAAAATTTCAAAATTAAGCAAACTATGGAAAGTTGAGTTGTATCGGAATAACTTCACTGGAGAAATTCCACCTCAGCTTGCAAAACTCAAAAATTTAAGGGAGTTTGATATCGCTTGCAATCATATGTCTGGAACAGTGCCTGTTGATATTGGTAACATGAATTTTACGCTTTTTCAGTTATATCAGAATAATTTTTCAGGGAAAATACCAAATGAGTTTGCCAATATGCAATATCTTAAACACTTCTCTATTTACCAAAACAATTTTCATGGTGAATTTCCTTCATCTTTTGGTCTTTTGTCACCACTTACAAGTTTTGACATATCGGAGAATAATTTTTCTGGGCTGTTTCCAAAGTTTTTATGCAAAAGCAACAATTTACAGTACTTGCTTGCTTTGAATAATAATTTCTCAGGTGTATTTCCTTATTCATATTCTGGCTGTAAATCATTGTTAAGACTCAGGATAAGCAACAATTACAGGAAATTATTGTCAAGGACAAAATTTCACAGCTTTTTAGCCTCAAGGACAGACCTTCAATATTTTATCCTGAAGGACAACTTTCTGTAGGTATCAGTTTTTAGTTATTGATAGCAGTTTTTAGGTATCAGTTTGTAGTTACCGGTAGCAGTTTTTAGGTATCAGTTTTTAGCTCGGTATCAGTTTTGTTGTCCTTATGAATAATTTTGGAAAATGTTTGTCCTTGTGAATAAATTTTAGAAGAATGTTTGTCCTTGTGGCAAAAATATTGAGGTCGTGTCCTTGAGACAAAAAATATAGAAATTTTTGTCCTTTAAATTAATTTCCCCTTACAATTATTTTATTGGAAAATTTCCTAGTGGCTTATGGGGACTACCTTTTGCAGTTATTATCGATATAGCTGATAATTCTTTTGTTGGCGAAATTACTGGAGACATTAGCATATCGAGCAGTCTGACACAGTTATATGTGCAGAATAACAGATTGTCTGGAAAATTACCTGTAGAAATCGGAAAGCTTTCTCAGTTGAGAACTTTTTTCGCATTTAACAATTTGTTCTCGGGACAAATTATATCACAAGTTGGTGATTTGATGCTGCTATCATCCTTGCATTTGGAAATTAATAATTTTACTGGAATGATTCCAGTAGAAATTTTTAGTTGCAGTAGCTTGGTAGAGTTGAATATTGCACATAATTCATTATATGGTGAAATTCCTGGCAATTTATCAAGGCTCACTTCACTCAATTCGCTTAATTTATCACATAACCTGCTTGCTGGTTCAATTCCTATAGTCATACAATTGCTAAAACTAAGTTCTTTGGATGTTTCTAATAACAAATTATCAGGAAAAGTTCCTGGCGAACTTTTGATGATATCTGGAGAAGATTCATTTCTGGGAAATTTACATTTATGTATTGATCTACAATATCAAAATCAACATGGTTCAAATATTAGTATATGCTCGTCAAGTACTGCACAAAGGGATATATTTGGAAGGTACAAGAGTTTTATAATAACAATACTCACTATAATGTTGGTTATTTTAGCGGTTTTTAGTTTTGTGAGTTACAAGAGATTTAAGGCAAAAAAGTTACATAAAAAAGTTGGCATTGAAGATAAATTTGAAAATTTTCTCCGCAGCAAACTTCATGCAGATGATATATGTCAGTTAAAAGAAGAAAATTTGATTGGAATTGGTGGCACTGGAAAAGTTTACAGGTTAGATTTGAATAAAAATAGGGGCACCTTTGCAGTCAAAAAGATGCATGGAAGTAAATTCAGAAAAGTAGCCAAATCAGAGATTAGCATACTGGGGACAATCAGACATAGAAATATCCTCAAATTTTATGCTTACTTGACCAGAGGCGAAAGTATTTATCTAGTATTCGAATATATGCAGAATGGAAGTTTGTATCAGGTCCTAAATAGAGAACTAAAGAGTGAAAAAACTGAACTAGACTGGAATAGAAGATATAATATAGCAGTAAGTGCAGCAAAAGGTATCATGTATCTTCATCATGATTGCTCCCCTTCTATTATTCATAGAGATATAAAATCTACGAATATTTTATTGGACGAGTATTATGAAGCGAAAATTGCTGATTTTGGGATTGCGAAAATGGTAGAGGACTCGAGTAGTTGTTGGGTTGTCGGTACTCATGGTTATATGGCTCCTGGTGAGTATACACTACAGTTTAACATTATTTAGTTGAAAAATTGCTAGAACTTTATTAACTTTGTTAAAGTTTACAATTTTATTTTTAAAATTTGATGACCATTGTAGTTTTGATCCCAATATAGATTTTATATGTCTTTTCTTCTGGAGTTTGTACCTAACAAGAATTTATTTGTCATTGGACTTTTACATCAATATACATGGCTAGTTGAACATTACAGTAATAAGGTGTGTTATGTTAATTTCCATATGTTTTGTGCTATAATATAGAAATCATTTACATTATTGCACATATGAAATTACTGATATACCGCCTATTCCCAACTAAAAATCTTGTATTTGGGCCACCTTTTGTGTTATAACATAAGATCATTATCCTGTAAACAATATCTTAGGTACTTTTTGTAGCCTTACTCTTTGTTTCTCTTTGTATGAATTCAGAACTTGCATATTCTCCTAAGGTAACGGAGAAGACAGATGTATACAGTTTCGGTATTGTCCTTCTAGAGCTGCTGACTGGCCATATCCCAACTGAATGCCAGTTTCGTGAAGGAAATAATATGATAGACTGGATTACCAGCCATGTTGAAGCTCAAAATTTTAAAGACATATTTGATCCCAGAATTTCAATATCTTCAATGAACGATATGATCAACGTACTGGAAATCGCCACTCTTTGCATTTCTCAGTTGCCATTAGTTCGCCCTACCATGAGAGAAATAGTCAACATGCTTACTGATGCTAATCCATGTTTATTCAATAGCAGATTGAAGAATTCTAGTATGACTTGCTAAATTAATTTCTGGTACCTGCTTCTTATGGATTAGAAACTTATTTTCATGGCTTGAGAATTCCTTTAGTTTTAGTTATGGATCATCCGATGCTTTGATATGTACGTTGTTTGCTTATTTTTTTTTTGGGTCTGTGTACATTCAAGAACATAATCTTGTTATGGATTTGTTGTGTTAAAAAAAGAATTTGTTTCAAATTTTCACTCAATCATTAGATTCCTTGTAACTCATACTCTGATACAGATTGTTTACCTAGATTTTTTGATACACATTCAATGTACATTCTCTTATATAATAATATTAGTTTTATAGATTCCGCTGCTTCCCTGAATTATTTGAACTTGACAATATTTCATGCATCACCGTATCTTTTAATTTACGATTCAAAAGTTATTAATCGATATATTTTAACAACATCCACCAACTACATGTAGTTTTTTTTATAATTTTTTTATTTATTTATTTGTAAATCTATTAGTTACCAATATAATGTGTTATTATATCTTTGAGAGCAACCACATTAATTTGTTATCAAAAAACGATAGTTTCTTTCATTGTTACCAAAAAAAAAGAAGATAGTTCACTTTCTTGATAAACATAATAACATTTGTTCTTACAAACTTGAAAAATCAATATGAAACCTGTATTATATAGTATGGAACTTGTAAATTTTGTATCCCATCCAATACTCTGAACATGAATATAGTTGATACTTGATACTTGATATCTCCTCGCATCACCGTATCTTTGTAGTATACACAAATGACATATTACCTTACGAAAAGAATGTAGATAATGCTGCATTATTTATTCGATCCATTCAGCCATTTAACAAAATAAGACTGTCCTATGACAAATTTTCAATTGTTAATGCTGGATCCAGAAAATATATAATAAATGGATTAAATAAGAAACTATGAATAAAATGGCATAACCGGTATGAATCTGGTTGACTTAGTTCGTAATTTGGGTATTGATTTGCAAGCAGGTCAACTTAAAAGATATATTGGTTTGTGCAACACAAAGATTCCGGCTTTGCTATAATATGAAAATGCTGACTCCAATTGATTTAATGTACTATGGTTATTTGAATGTTTTGTGTTATGAGTTATGACACTATAGTTTCATTAAACATTGTAGAGTTTCTGTTACAGTAAATACTTCATATCAAATTGTAAATATCTTTATTACTTTTCACTCAATCTTTATTATTTTTCTCGACGAGAGACTATTATTTTTCAATCTACGTCCATTACAAACGTACAATACGAGAGAACCCAACAAATATGTTACTTTGAATCTTTGATCACGTCAAACAATATTTAGAATATAAAATTGTCGTGTGTTAATCACAAGTAAATTCACAAGCATTTCAAATTTATTCTCTTTTATGTACTTTGAATTCAATCTTGGATTGACACAATCATGCTTTCATCTGATAATGTTACATAAAATTAGTTTACACATTTTTTGTCCATGAGTAGATAAATGCTGCTAAAAAGTCGAGTGCAAAACACACTTCCGCCATTTTAAAGGATTTCTTTTGCATTGTGTGGTGCTCCACTGCTAATGTTTTTTCTGTCTATGGCTTTGTTTTTTCCTTTGATGTTCCTTTTTTTTCTGTTCAAGTGTACATCACTTTAATTTTTTCTTGAGGTCTCTATCAGTTTAATACTGGCTATGATTATGCTACATTAGGCTCCAGTATTGCTAGGCTTCAATGCTAAAATTCCATTCATTTATTTATTCACATTTATAAAGTTATTTATAGCTGATAGAAGTACATTTAACAGAACAAATAAATTTTTGGAGGATTTCCTCTTATAGGTAAAAACATTTTGACGTATTAGATATTTTCAGGCACAAAAATTAATAGAGTGAATTTGCTTTTTACAGGTTGGAAGAAGTGAAAACTTCATCCATTTTGACTTTATCTCTATGGAAATAATATCCATGTAAAATACACACTTATCTAACATGTCAAGCACATGTGAAAGGAATCTGTTGAGATAAATGTAAATAAATATTTTAAGGACGTTGTTATTATCAAACATAACAAGTACACGGATTAAATATAAAATTATATGAGGAGATGAGCCAAAATGATGACGACCATGGCAATGTAGCAATGCATATCATTGACTTTGAATTATTTATCCACTATTCATGGGATTATATAGTCTCTTCATTATCCATGAAGACATAACTGAAAACGAAGTAACGAAAATGGAAGCTCAGGTGAAAAGGAGTTCGGAGATTGAGATCGCAATTAAAGAGCTCTCGCTAGTTAAGTTTGAAGATCAAAAGGAAATATCTACCCTAACTTTTCTTACCATTTCCAATTTGCTCATCATTGTTCTTGGTATGTTCTTTATCACTTTGAGTCAATTATTTTATATATAGTTAATTTGTTCCGTGAATAATAATTTCATGTAGATATCTACAGTGATCATTTATTTTATCCACTTTTTAAACACACTGAAGCCAGTTATCAATTTATAAATGGTTCAAGTTTGCGGAGAAGCAGTTTTGTAGTGCTTAGTTTGGGCAATAGTCCTAGTGAAACATAATATAAAAACTAATGCGGCAGAAGATGTTACCATTAAATTAAAATTTGTTAAATTTTGGTCACTTCTTGAAGGCTCTAAGCTGTATGTGCTATCCGCATGCTCACTTGGAAGAATCAGTTGAATAGTATTTGTAAATACAGTGTAGAAGCTAGACATACAGGCAACAAAGTTTAGATTGTGCTAGAAGTTTGGAAGTTTAAAAGTTAAACATACAGGCATCAATATGTTTCAAATCCTTAAAGTCCTTATGAATGTGAATCAGACTTGCTAATAATAGGAAGAAGTACAAAGAAATATGCACATCGTACCATGTTGCAGTAAATTAATAAACCAAGTTGATGGTTAAAATATTGCACTTTATAACCTCGTTGATGGATGTGGTGTAGATAAGGTTGGGCCAACAATGGCAGTACTGAGACAAGATATACAAAGAAACATAGAGGTATCCATTACTCATTCCCTGTTCATTTTATTTTTTAAGCCCATGTTTGCTACAGAGTTTATAGTTCCTTCAAACTTCATATATTTTGTGGATATGCACAAGATAAATAATCACAGACCTTTATTTTAATTGAATATACTACATTTTTTTATCATACAGAAATTGGAAGAGCGTTACATCTCGAACTCATCCAAATATCTTAGCATGAAAGAAATATTAATGCAAGAGGTGAAAGAGGGAACATCGAAAAACACTGGAAGTTGTTCTAAAGCTGTGGTCTGGCTTACCAGGTATCAAAATCTTAACCCAAAATTCGAAAAAGTTTCATCTGATATATCGAGTATGTGGAAAAAATTCAGGTGAGAATTTTTTATTTTATTAGATCATTATGCTTTAGCCTTGAGGTATTACAAAGATTAGAGAAGGATCCTAAAATGACACTAGAACAAGTTGTGGGAGAAGCTTACAAGAATGTATTACAACCATGGCATGGTTGGATCTCCACTGCAGCTTATAAGGTTTTCCCCTTACAAGATTATGTTTGTGTATTCTATTTGGAAGTATATTTTGAATGCAAATTTATTTAGAACAGGTAGCAATGAAGCTCATTCCAGAAAGAGAAATCTTCATCAGCTTGCTTCTGGGTCAAGATCAAGATTATGATGCACTTAGAAGCGATATACTGAAATTTGTTTCTCTGCTTCAGCCATTTCTTGATGAAATCAGTGCACTTTTGGTGAGATTGATGCACACACATATATATGTATATAAAACTATCTGGATCTGTACTGTGATACAACAAAAACCAAAAAAAAAAAAAAAGAAAAAAAAAAAAAAGAAATAAGAAAACCTAAGTAGGCTAAGAGTCCTTTTAAGATTTTGGTACATGTTATGAAATATCTTTCCTGACAATTTTCTTTGGCGATGACAGAGGGAGCTTCAATTGGACAAACTGAAATCAACATAAAGGAACAGGCTCAAACTTTCGATATGTTCATCTTGTAAATACTATCGCAACAGTATCAGCTTTAATGTGTAATAATAAAATTCTTATGCTTGTATGTAGTACTCAGGGTTGGATTTAGGCACAACTGGGCATGCATCCATATAATATCATCGGAAGCATGCGTACGTATATCTGTTTGTATAGTTTTTGAGTTTTAATATTGTATTTGTATAGTAGTATATGATGTTCTCAGAACATGAACAGTTTGGCAATTTACTGTTTTTTCCCCTTCCTCTTACTTTTTTTTTTCCAACGGAGGGGTGAGTAATATTCGGTTAGAATTGAATTAATCGACTAAACAGGTTCATTTCGACTCGGTTATGAAACTATATCGTTTGTAAAATAATTTAATTTTGGCTATCCGTTTAACCGAATTTACCGAACTTTTATTATATTATTCAAATTCATGTCATTATAATACTCTTAACCATCAGTTTAGTAATAAAAAAATAGGTTAGTTTTTCTTATAAACTTAAAATAAATACTCAAAATAGTTTATATAAACATAAATTTATGTTTTCCATTGACTAAATCAATCATTTAAATTATAACATTGGTAAATTCTTTTACTTGCTTCCTTAGTTCGGTTAATACCGATCGAATTAATCGAAATTAATTTGATTTGGTTCGGTTTTTATTTTTTGGGTTTCAGTTTGGTTTGACATTTTTTACCTCAAAACAGACCGAACTAACCGAACGCTCACCCTTAGAGTTTTTACTTATCCCATTCTTTTGTGAGGTTCCACTCATATTCTTCTCTGATGACCTCATCGTGATCGCTATGGTTCAATCTTGTGCATAATAGCAATGGTAGAAGAGATGAGAATTGAAGAATGGAAAATTAAAATGCAAAAATAAATGCAATAAAAGGAAAATAACAAAATAAATGATGAACGACTGAGTTGTTATCTGATGCTGGTTTCTTTTTGTTGCGGGAAGTTGTAACCAAGAGCACGGATCAGAGAACCAAGGGCGAACACAAGCATGAAAATGTGTAGGATCGTGTAATATGAAATATACTTAAAACTAAATGTGGAAACAGATGATAATAGCAAAGTAAGTGAAAATAAGTAAAATAGAACAAGCATACCAGGAATTTTTATACTGGTTCGAATTCCCGTTCTACGTCCAGTCGCAGACTACTTTTGGAATTTCAACTACAATAACCCTCACTTAAACCGGATGAACAGGTATGTACAGTATGAGCAGCAGAACGGACACCTAAGCAACAGAATAGGATTTTCGCCTCAGCAGCAGAAGAGGACTTCACTAATGCAAAATAATATATGACACTGTGTGTTCTTAATAACACTGATTTGTCACTGATAGTACAAACCTCCTATAATCAAATCCTCAAGTATATGAAGTGTATGTGAAGATATGAAGAGAAGATAATGCTAAGAATCGAAGATTATGAAAGTTATTTGTAGATTCAAAGCAGTAAAAACGTATGTTCGTTGTTTGAATGCAAAAATTAAAGCACAAGAAGAGTATTAGAGAGTTAGAATGAAAATCGATGAATGTGAAGTGTTTGGGAGTATGTATATATAGTAGTTGAAGAGTTACTGCCACTGGTGAAGGGTTTTGACGAAGAGGAGCATCTATTTCCGTTCAGAGAAGGCTTGCTTCCTTTCGCAGAAGAAGACGTCTTTTCGAAAATATGGCAGTTGGTCTCCGGTCAGTCGACTGGTCGTTCTTGGTCAGTCGACCGACTATGCAATAGATTTAAAAAATAAACAGTGCATATCGTATATGTACACAGTCAGTCGACTGGATGATCTTAGCCAGTCGACTGGCTGAGGTATTTTTTGCATAGTATGCTTCTGCTTTGTTTAATTATGGGAAACATGAAGTGCGGACTACTTGAGCATAGATTTTAATAAATTTCTAAGACTCAATCATAAGTACTAGACAGTGAGAACATAGACTAAAAGTCTTGATATAGCCATAGTCCTTTGATTATCTCGTTTTGTTCTAACTTGCTTTGTCATGAATCAAAAACTAGTGATTCAACATTCTCCCCCCTTTTTGATTGATGACAAACCTGTATATAAGAAAAATCCTAGAGAATAAATATAAAAAATATCCCTGAATATATGATACTTCTTGTACCTACATAAAGATGATTAGGACAATTCTTCTCCCCCTTTGTCATCGACAAAAAGGAGATATAGAAAAAATAATTTCAATATAAAGTGCAGAAATAAAGTGAGACTATTTAGTACAAGTCTCAAAAGATAAATAATTAGCAGGTTTCAATAAGAGAAAGAAAAGCTACATGACCCATTTGATTTAATTGACTTCTTGTTCTAACAGATGAATTGAGTTCTCCAATAACATTAACAGAAGGATGATCTCTTAATATTCTAGGTGGAGATCTTAATTCATTGTTATTGTGAACAATGTTTTCATTATTTTCAACATTTGAAATTTCTGTGTATGTGATATTATCAGGGAATTCTTTATCATCTCTTATACTTCGGATTTGTTTAAAATTTTCATTAAAGGATACATGAAGTGTTTCTTCGATGATATTTGTTCTTCTGTTAAAAATTCGATAAGCTTTGCTTCGATCTGAATATCCTAAAAAGATTCCTTCATCGGATTTTGGATCGAATTTGCCAAGCTGATCTTTTGTGTTTAAAACAAAACATTTTGAACCGAAAACTTTAAAATAAGAAATATTTGATTTCGTCCATTAAGAAGTTCATAAGGAGTATTCTTAGTTAATAGAAATACGATTCAAAACATAACAAGCTGTTGCAACTGCTTCAGCCCAGACACATTTTGGTAACGTACTTCCATTTAACAAAGTCCTTGCACATTCTTGTAAGGTTCTATTTTTACGTTCTACAACTCCATTTTATTGTGGCGTTCTAGGAAATAAAAAATTATGGAATAATCCTTTTTTCTTACAAAAATGTTCAAAGGTTTCATTTTCGAATTCACCTCCATGATTACTTTTTATGTTTTTGATTTTCAAACTTTTAAAATTTTGAATTCTTTTGACAAAAGTTTTAAAATTGTCAAAGGTATCACTTTTATTTTTCATAAAAATAGTCCAAGTATATCTAGAAAAATCATCAACAATTACAAACACATATCTACTATGATTAATGGATTGTACTTGTGTTGGTCCAAATAAATCCATATGTAGTAATTCAAGTAGTTGTACAGTTGAAATAACCTTTTTAGATTTAAAAGATGACTTAATTAACTTTTCTAACTGACATGCATCACAAATATGATCAATTTTCGAGTTCATTTTTGGTAGACCTTTCACTAAATCATTTTTCGAAAGTTTATTTATAGCTTTGAAATTAATATGACAAAATCTTTTGTGCCATAACCAAGGATCATTTTATTTGGCTATTAAACACATATCTGAATTATGATTTATTTTCATATTTAGAACATAGATATTTCTGTCTCTATTTCCTTCAAAGATAAGGTTTTGATTTTGAACAAAAATACTACATTTGTTTTCAGAAAATGTGATTTTGAATCCTTTGTCACACAATTGGCTGATACTAAGTAAATTATGTTTTAATTTTTTGGCTAATAAAACATTTGAAATAAGAGGTAAATTTGAAATACCCTTATTGCTCACATCGCCTTTGCCGATGATATAAACTGTGGAGTTGTCTCCAAAAGTGATGGAGCCTCCATCCGAATAAGTAATATTTGATAACATATCTTTGTCTCCTATCATATGTTTTGAGCAACCACTGTCGAGTATCCATCTTTCTTTTTTCTTGAGTGTGACCTACAAAAAAAATGAGATAATATTGGTACCCACTTTTTCAATAGGGTCCTAAGAGTTAAATCTTAGGAAACCAAATCCAGGAGGGCTTAGTATCCCATTTAAAGATGTAATCTTTATTTTTATGAACAGTTTCTAAAAAGGTTTTTATATATTTTTTCTTAATCAGACTGTTGTTTGTTTTAGGAACCCAGACTTTTATGCTTTTTGGGTAAGAACTCCTTTTTGTCTGTACAGTAGTAGGATTAATATTTCTCCTAATTTTCTTTCTAGGTGAAACAGTTGTTTTCTTAACATATCCCAATCCTTTTCTAGATTGAGAGCTATCGATAATTTTAGATAAAGTTTCTCTTCCTTTATTAAAGTTTGAAACATTTTTGATGATGCTTTCTAAATTAGTTTTGAGACTAGTATTATCCAACTTTATCAATTTTACCTTAGTTTTTAGTTCATGATTTTCAGAAACAAGAGAAAATCATTCTTCTCTTTTTGAGTTTCAATTTCATGACTCAAAAGAGTGAATTGAGAATTGATATTAGAGAATGATTCTTGTAATTTTTCAAGTTCTTCCTCTAGTATTTTCTTCTCATCTTTAAGCTTACTCTTTCGAATTCTGCTTTGTTCTGATGTTCACGAGTCTCCTTATATTTTCTTTTGATATTTTTCAGAGTATCAACTAGCTCTGAATTTATCTCTATCATATCATCAAAAGTAAAATCACTAACCTCATTTTCAGCAGCCATGAAAACAGACATTTGCATGCTCATTTTCACTTTCATTACTGTTATCTGATGAAGATGTATCTGAATCATCCCATGTTACGGAGAATGCTTTCTTTTTCTTATCATTTCTGCCCTTGTTGAAGTATTTTTTTAATTCTGGACATTCTTTCTGGATATGACCTTTCTTATGGAAATTAAACCATTCTAGAATTGAAGATGATGGTTCGTTTGGAAAGTTTCTTTTTCCCTTATTTCTGTCATTTTTCCTGAACTTCATGAACTTTTTGAAACTTTTGGCAATAAATGCTAGATATTCTTCATCCGAATCTTCATCTTTTTCTTCTTCAGCATAGAAAGTTATGTTCTTTTTGTCTTGTGCTTGTACTCGTTTTGCCTGCAAATTCACTTCATAGGACATTAGATTTCCTATTAACTCTTCAGGTTTTATGGTAGAGAGGTCATTAGCTTCTTCAATAGCCAAGACTTTTCTTTCCCATTCATCTATTAAAGAGTTTAGGATTTTTGATACAATATCAAAATCAGTGTACTTTTCTCCTAATCCTAATAGTGAATGATAGATATTTTGAAATCTAGAGTACATATCATTGATGGATTCATCTTGTTTCATTCTAAAGTTTTGAAACTGATTTTTAAGCATGGAGATTTTGCTTTGTTTAACTTTATTAGTTCCTTCATGAGTGATTTTAAGTGTTCTCCATATTTCATAAGCAGTTTGACGCATGCTAACACGATCAAATTCATTTCTATCTATTCATAGCTTTAGCATAGGCAGTAGCACCTAATTTTTGTGTGTTTGATCAAGTGGAGTATTCTCCAGTAGAAAGAGTGTATTCATTTTGTGTAATATTCCATGATTCAAAGCTATTTGATTACATATAGATTCTCATACGAATTGCCCAATAATTATAGTTTAGACCATTGAAAAATGAAGGTCGTACAGTGGATTGACCTTCGATAAAACTAGTGTTAGTGACAGTGTTAGTGGTAGTGTTGGTGTTGTTTTTCATATTAGCAAAATACCAGATAACTGTGTGACGGTTATAAGATGCCTTGCTCTGATACCAAATGAAAATGTGTAGGATCGTGTAATACGAAATATACTTAAAATTAAATGTGGGAACAGATGATAATAGCAAAGTAAATGGAAATAAGTAAAATAGAACAAGCACACCAGGAATTTTTATACTAGTTCGAACTTTCTATTCTACGTCCAGTCCCAGACTCCTTCTAGAATTTCAACTACAATAACCCTCACTTAACCCGGAGGAACATGTATATACAGTCTGAGCAGCAGAACATATACCTGAGCAACTGAACATGATTTTTGCATCAGCAGCAGAAGAGGACTTCACTAATACAAATAATATCCGACACTGTGTGTTCTTAATAACACTGATTTGTCACTGATAGTACAGACCTCCTATAATCAAATCCTTAAGTATTTGAAGTGTATGTGAAGATATGAAGAGAAGGTAATGCTAAGAATCGAAGATTATGATAGATTCAAAGTAGTAAAAACGTATGTTCGCTGTTTGAATGCAAATATTAAAGCACAAGAAGAGTATTAGAGAGTTAGAATGAAAATCGAAGAATGTGAAGTGTTTGGGAGTATGTATATATAGTAGTTGAAGAATTACTGCCATTGGTGAAGGGTTCTGACGAAGAGGAGCATCTATTTCTGTTCAGAGAAGGTTGCTTCCTTTCGCAGAAGAAGATGTCTTTTTGAAAATATGGCAGTTGGTCTCGGGTCAATCGACTGGTCGTTCTTGGTCAGTCGACTAACTATGCAATAGATTTAAAAAATAAATAGTGCATATCGTATATGTACACAGTCAGTCAACTGGATGATCTTAGCCAGTCGACTGGATGAGGTATTTTTTTGCATAATATGCTTCTGTTTTGTTTAATATGGGAAACATGAAGTGCGGACTACTTGAGGATAGGTTTTAACAAACTTCTAAGACTCAATCATAAGTATTAGACAGTGAGAACATAGATTAAAGTCTTGATATAGCCATAGTACTTTGATTATCTCATTTTGTTCTAACTTGCTTTGTCATGGATCAAAAATTAGTGATTCAACAAAGCAAACCTTTTTTATTTTAACCCAAAAGAACCCGGTAAACTCACGAGGAGGGTATAGTAAAGCCGTCCACTGATCCAATCCAATCCTTTTATACTTAGACAGATAATACATTTGTTTGTTACACTAGAATGTTTATAGAAGGGGTACCACGATTTTAACCATACATTTAAACGAGCTCGCCTTTAATGTCAACCGTTCATTTTGCATCATCATTCATTCTTAAAAATTGCTATGTTCCATCATATCAATTTGTCATATTGGATGATTAAGATTTCTTATGATATATGTAGACGTGTGAGAGTAGACACAAGAATTAAACCCCAGTGGAAATTTAGATCCGTCCCTTATTTTTAGAGACGTGAAAACTTTTACCAAAAACTTTGTTTTAATGACACCTTTATTTTTATTTTTGGTAAAAGATAAAATTTGTTTTTTAACGGAATTAAAATTAGAATATTAATCGCATTTTTTTAATGATTGAAACAATTATTTTTGATTATTTTTTGAAAAATGGTATTTATAGAGCTGCAAATATTTGCAGCGTGGAAATTTCAAATATTGCATATTTCTCTTAAATATTTGCGGAGTTTTCTCAAAATATTCTGAATTTAAAAATATGAGTTTTTTATAACACGTTTTTTAAAAGGGCGGCTGTGTATTTTGAAACTTAAAGGGAACATTTTACAAACCTTACCTTATATTAATATTACTCCAAATTTGATGATAATTGGTTAAGCTTTTCAAAAATTGTCTCCTTGTTTGATATGAATGTAGTAGCTTGTACTCTTGCGGCTTTGTATTTTTTTGACGGTCCTTCCGAGCCCTGTGAGTGGTTTCAGTAGTCTAATGCATGAAGATATTATGCATGTACAAGTGCATCATCTAGTGGAAAACATTTCTACTATATTACAACTTACCAACTGCTATCAAGTAAAATGGTATTGAAAAATGGGTAACTGATTAAATTGATTTGGTTTGCCCATCCTTCTGAAAATATACGGTACGGTAATGATAATCAATTACTTTTGGTAATTTGCATACTTACCACATACGTAAACCAATGTATATCCGTTATTTTTTTATGTATAACATATAAAATCCGATGTGTACCGATTTAATGGAAATCTATCAAAAAACTATTATGATATTTTTTTGAATATACTCAGAAAAACCCGGCAGACCGGTAAGCTCCCGAGGGGAATTAAGTTGTGCCTATCTGCTTCAAATCATGACATCTATAACATCCGAATACTATTTTTTGTGAGAAGTATGTGCAAGACTAACTCAAACCTGAATCTATTACCAGACCTAGGCATCCATTTTCCATTGCGTCATACCTACAATACGGATGAATGGAATTCTTTCATGTCTTTGATATAATAATATGATTTTATATAATCTTTTGGCTTCTTCCACATCAATCTTCTTTTGTATGTTTAACTATACAAATTTAAATCTATAAATAATTGTACAATAAAAAAGGACACTCCTGACATTTATCTATTTAACATGAAATATTATAAACAAATGAACATCATACTTGTAAATTGCAAACACCTATAACCAATCTCTACCAACTATTAACAATCGCAAACAGAAGTAATAGTTTATTGACTACTTTGGTTGGTAATGATATCATTTTTCTATTACCAACCTTTAACAACCCGTAATTTTGACACTTAATAATTAAAATAATAAATAGTATAAATATGCATAATTAAATTAAACAACTTAATTAAACGAATGGTTTAAAAAATGAATTTTTAAAGATATAAGAATTAAGACACAAGGCTATTTCATTGCATTTGTAGTGCCATTTTCACATGAAAAATAAATAAAAATTGTTAAAATCAGATAACGTGATGAAAAGAGAAAAAAAACCGAAGTTAAGGGTAAAATATAAATAAATCATAAGTGTACTCTATAACTTCTGAAAAAACCTTTCTTCCTCGTTATTTTTTTTCACTTCTTCTTCTCAAATAGAAACATGGTTTTCAATTTATTTTTCTTCATAGCTCCTTTGATACTTAACATAAAATTACAAATACTCTAAATTCAACATAGAAGATTCAATATAAGTCTATTCACTCAGGTTAGCAACTTGGTTAAGTTTGAGTTTGAATTTTTGAATTGAAAGCTTCAAGGGCTGATTTGGAATTTGAACATGGGATTTCTTTGGATTTCGTGAGTGGGGTTTACTCTTACTGCTATATGATCACTACATATTTTATGTGTTCTTGTTAAATGTTATTGGTTGTGCTATGGCTTGATGAATGAATTCAAGTTAGGATTTTTGAGATGAGAATCATGATTCAATGAGTATTTATAAATTTTAACCATAAAATGAATGTATTGAAAATAATTAAGAATGAATGTAGTATACTAATACATTGGATTTAATTGTATTGATTATTACTTGGTTTGGGAATGATTGTATAAGTAGAGAATGGGTTAGGATGTTAGAATGACATTATTGGATGTATGTAAAAGTTGGAATGGAAGCTGTGTAGTTATATTCATATTTTAGTTGAAAGAAATTCACCTCCTCATAGTTATTCATCGAGTATAGAAGCAAAATAACGCCAGTCTAAATGGTGAACAACTTAAACAAGGGTGTGCATCCGAGTGAAGTGACATAAGTTCAAAGTGACTTGGTTGCATGGTGTAACGACCCGCAAATCCGTACCCCTTGAGTCAAAACTATTCTCCATCAATCAACTCAAGATGAACGGAAATACGAACCATTTGGGTTAATGAAGAAGAGGTGGAAGAAGAGAAAACAAAACAACATCAGAATCTTTCCATCGCAGCGGAATAAAATATAATAGATAATAACAGATCTTTACATAGAAGAAAAACTATATCTATTTTATACATACATCACCATAATACATCATCAGAGTTCAACAACATCAATAACATACAACTGGACTGTTATATAAACATATCCTCAAAACTGAATATATAGCGGAATAATAATCAAGTACGGAAGTACGTATAGCCATCCAGCTCGTCTCCTGAGCTCCATGGCATCATATCTTGTATTCTATAATACTCGGTCTAACCTGAGCATTACAGTTAAATAACACCCGAGTCAGTCTGGAATACCAGCGTGAGAAATCACACTCAAATCGATTATGAAAGTTTCAAAAATCCTTCAAAAACAAAAGCATATCGTAAGACCATGCCACAAAATGGTTGTATTATATTAGGGTCTATATACAAATACTTATTAAAATAGCCGAAATTGTTACATTCATTAAATTCCAGCTACTAGCCACAGTCGTGGGTAATACAAACAAAACTCGAAAACGGCGCGTAGGGAGACTGAATTTCCAACTAATGACTAGGCACTGGGGTACCACCTGTCACGGTACCTGGTCTAGATCAGTATACCAAGGATCACTCCCGACCCCCCGCAACACAAGACCGGGACAACCCCTTACTAGATAATCCCGAGTAAGATCACCCCATGGTTGTGATCAGCAACTGCACTACTAAGCCGAATAAAAAGGGACATCTAGACAAGGATGGCCTCACCCTGAAATGGGTGCTACCCACCTAGCCTTGCTGCATAACCCCCGATTTTCAGTCATTCCCGGTTGATGAGGCTTGAGGCTAGGCGTTACCTTTTAGAATGTTTCACTTAGAATGCCCATCTTCCACCTGACGATGTTCCGAAAGCATTCGCCTATACAAGTCTATCCCGGGTTCGAACGGAACCGAAGGCACTACTCCTACTACATCCATATTGGAAACCCTCAGGATTAGTAGCGACCAGCCCTTGCACTTCACTGCTCCATCTTCGACTCCGAACTCGTCTTTCTCATGAAAACGTACAAACCGGATCGAAGTGGTTTTCGTGAAATTAATCCCGATCCCGGTCTCTTCGAAATGATCAGCGCATTGTCCAATATTGATAGTCGGTGATTTAACTATCGATTAAAATTCACAAAGCAACCATCAAACAATAAATAATTTTTCAAATTATTTATAAATCTCAAAATATCTTTACAAGATATATTTCCACTTTTCAACCCTTTTGAAAACAATTTTCAAACCACATTTTTCTCATGGAATGAAGTCCCAACATTTATTTCCACTGAAAACACCAAGTACAATACTTTAGATTTTTAAAATAATTTAAAACACTTTATTATAAATTATACTTTAAAACATTTAAATTGAAAACTACTTCAATACTTTATTAAAAATATATTCTTCAGGAATATTTAAAATGGGGTTACTTTATAAAATATAAAACTAGATTTCTACTTTAAAACAAAATATCAAGTTACCGTCAAATAATTATTACGATAATATATTTGAAAAATGTTTACTTTAGAATATAAATATTTAGAAATGATAAATTTTCTAAAACATACCTTTTAAAACAATTTTAAAGCCTTTAATTTATATTTGAAAATTTACTTTGAAAACGTACTTGGCTATCCAGGGAAATAAGCTTTTCTTCCACGTCCTTTACAAATAAATCACTATTTATTTTTAAACAAATTTACCCATTCCTTTAATAAATTCTCACCGTGAATTTATTCTTCCCAAATATCCACTGATATATCACTTCGCTTTTATAAACCTAGTTCATAAATTCCGTAGTCCTATTTCCCTTTTAAAATTCCAATTTTTAAACACTTAAATCAATTTCCAAATTGATTTCCAGTTTACTCCATTTTTGGAATAAAGATCTTTGCTTACTCATTTATTTCAAAACCCATTGACTTCAGATTTTTATTCCTTAATTATAATTTAAAAATCTTTTAACTGAAATAACCAATTTCAGATTTTCCCAAATTCCTTCTCTATCTTTTTAGATAAATTCAAACCTTGAATTTTAAAATAAATTCTTTTCTTTTTTTCTTGATATAGCATCACTTAAGTTAAAATTCATTATTTCTCTGTTTATTCAAAATCCCTTTTTCATACCCGAAATTCATTTATTAGAATTTTAAAAATCACTTTTATTCTTAAATTTATTCATATTTTCTATAATTATTTTACTTACAAATTCTCTTCTTTTATTTTCTTTACAAAAATCCAATTTATATATTTTTGGTAGCTCAGTACCCAGATATATTCAATCAACCTGTAGCATTCAATACTTCCAATTATCAATATATTTCATCCCAGAATATCTAATAATCATAACAGAGAATATTAAATAATCTAAATAAATGTTGAGGAATCCAGTTGGATCCCTCCAACCTGTTTCCCTGCATCCACAGATGTTAGCACAATACCAATTCCACTTCGAGGTGGAATATCGCGGTATATGGGATTAATATAATATCATCTGCTATTATGCAGCGCATATGGTCTCATCTGCTATATAATGCGGGAATATCAATTACTCCAATCTATATATATACACTACTATATATATTATCACATCCAATCAATTCAATCATTCAACCAAATATTGAATTTAACTATTTAAATTTAAATTTAAAACCTGATGAGTGAGATTAACTCACCTTTGTTATTGATTTGCAATCCATTCCATCTCGACTTGTTTTTCCATGATTTTTCAGACCTTGTATAAACATTATATGTTTTATTAATATTCGATCTAATCAAACAATTAATTATCATTTAGTAGATTTACTTAACTACCTTTTATATAAACCCTTATATATTTTTCCAAAGTTTTATATATATATATATATATATATATATATTCATATATACTTATTTTATGTATTAAAATATGTATGCCCCCTTATATTATATATGAAAATATGTTTTCTTCAGTAAATAACAAAACTGTAGTTTTGTTACAGTAAACTTCCTCTAATAAATTATTTTTAGGGACTAATATAAATTAAATAACTTATTTAAACAAGCTAATCACTATAAAACGTATTCTAAAATTTAATAGTAGTTTAATATGTGTATATGCAGATTTATTTTATTATTATTATTATTATTTTAAATCTAGTCCTACAAAACTCCTCGAACATTTAAAATTTCCATTTCCCAAAATCTTTTATATATATATATATATATATTGTTTATACCCATTTCAAAAAGTTTTCTGTCTTAAACTTTATATATTTTCAATCTACATATATATACTTATTAAATTAAATTCAAAAATAAAGCAGCCTATAACTTTTACTGTAAATATATATATATATAATAATTTTAGTCTTATATTTTTTTTACTTTTTTTATATCCTAGATTTGTTAACATGTATATATATAAATTAAATAAATAAGGAATACAAAATAGCCTTACCTCCTAGCACAGGTTGAAACCGATATCTACCCTCATCCCTCCCCTGACCTATTACCTCGCGCTTCGATCTCGCCGGCCCCGGTCACCGAAATTGACATTGCCTCGCCGACGAAACTACAACCTCCTATGACATCAACTCCAAGTACGACAGTCAACAACACATCATGACCCCACAAACCGCCTACCATAAGCACCCAGGCCTTGCTCGAGAGAATACCACGCCCTAAAATTACCTCGAGCTTTAACTCGCATCGCGGCCATCCCTACAGTCGCCATGCAATTACCAGATCGCTATCCTCCATCGCGAGTTCCAAAACCCTCAATTTGATCGTCTGCCTATCGATGACCTACTCTTCTCTCTTGGTTTGACTAAAAGATTTGAAGAGGATACGCGATTCCATCGGTTTGCCTTGAATCGAACAGGAAGCGTCCCTTTCCTTTTTTTTCGATGCTTGATTTTAAATTGAAGACAAAATAAGGGAAAATATGAGTTTTTATTTCTCTCTAAGGAAAATAAGGATGTGCGTGATTTAAAAGAAAGAGAGGGGAATTGCGTGCTGGAGAAGATAAGGGAAAGCTAAAGAAATTTAAAGGGAAAGGGAAAAATTTTGATAGTGAAAGAAAGTAGGCTTATGAGAATACAGATTAGAATGCTGAAATATAAATATGTAATTTAAATTTTAAATTTTAAATTTGTCACGAAAACACAACTCAAAATCTCGACTTCCTATCGAGGCGTGCCGCTAGGTTTTTATAATTACCCCTATTCCGAACGCAATGGAAAAGGTTTCGAGCCCTAACTCGATCGTATGGAGAAGATAGCTTTTTGGACTCAGTTATTATATTGAATTTTCGTTATATATTTCAGCGTGTTTATATATCGTACGATCACACAACAACTCCAAATATTACAAAAATTGAAATCCGATAATAATACAATATTACAGATCCAATGAAATTGGTTTCGTCGAATTCCGAGACTGTGCCTCAGAAGGCTATTTTTAAACGTCACTTTAAACGATATATTTTCAAAACTTAACAAAGCACTTCCAAATTCAATTTTAAAACTTTTACTATTTTCAGTATTATCAATATAAATTTACAAGCCTTTAAATTATTTTTAACATGCTTAAAATCCAAGACTTCATAGTTTACCCAATTTCCAATTATTAAATTAAATAAATAAATAGTGATATTTGGAATTCAAGTTAAAACTGACCTTTCAAATATTTAAAATAAATTAAATATTCCCATTTCAAATGCTCAAAAATTCCGGATCGTCATATTCCTCCCCCCTTAAAAGAATTTCGTCCCCGAAATTACTAGTTAGGAAGAATGGTCCAATAGCCGTTTACTTTTCCCCAAAACCAACAATTCAACATCCTACCAACTATTTTTTTATAAAAGACCCATTATCATTCTTACCAACTTCCCAAATTCTCCAACAGTATTCAAACGATACTATTTGCTCAATCATTCAAGTTTAAATTTAAAACCAAATTTTGAATTATCAAAATTTTCTTAAAAATTTTCTAACTCCCTAAATTTCCAAAAAATTTCGCTAGTGTCTCCTTTGCGCAGCTAGCTCGGTATAACTACAAAATGCCTCTGTGGGCTCTCAAATTCCAAAAGAAAACAAAAGGCCAAGTGGCTGATCGAAAACCCAATCAAATTCCATACAGAAATTCAAACACATACCTTTTTGTCTAGCAACTCAAATTTATCTTCTGAAATCAAAACCAATTTTCCTTTCTCTTTATAATACCTACATATCCTACTTAGTAATAATATCCAATCACAACATTCAAAACATTTTATTGACTTCCTTACAAAATGTCAATATCTATTCATTCAAGCCGTATGATGTACATATATTTTTATTATATCTTCACTCAAATGCTTATTCAATGTATTTTCCCGACACCCATATTACTTAAGAATTTCACAATTTCTTCTCAAGTTCAATATAAGTATTTTACACGCTTCTTATATTTATTTTCACTTCACCACTTGGTTTATATCTATTTTTATTCAAATTGGTTCTCCAATATGGGTTCAATTTATCTTCAACTCTGAATATTGAATTTTATCTTCCATTTATACTGATCCATATCATTATTTTGAATTAGTTTCATTCCCTAATTTATTTCAATTTTCAATCTGAAATCGTTTTATTGCTAACAAAAATTTTCCCAAAATTTTCAAAACTTTTTCTAACTCCCAAAATTTTCGAAAATTTTTGGCAGAGTCTTCTTTTTACGGAGGAGCTTTTACAATTTGACAAGAGATATAAATATATATACATCGATCCACCCGGTCGGAAAAACAAAAACAATTCATATTTCCTATTTTTATTGCATAGGCGTACCTTTATTTAGCATTTTTAAGCAAGCGGCTTATTATTTTAGCAATTAGCGTGAACAAAATCCTGCCAAACGGCCTTCAGATACATGTACTTACTCAATTCAAACATATAAGTACTAAATATATGCAATTTATTAACATTTCACTTACTTTCAATAGCTAACACATAAATTTCACATATAATGCACGTTATATAATTTCCATAAGCACATATAAGGTTCCGACACTTATTACAATTGCTTACAACCAATTCTCAAACCATTCCATTCATTTTAAGTGATTTACAACTTACACGCTTATATTTAATTCATTCTAAGCAAAACAAACTCTTATTCATTCCAGTTGATTCCAAAATAACCCTATTTCACTTCTAATAACTCATAGAATTTTACCTAATCCCGTTTACATCGAACGATCCATTTTCTTATGCAATTCGACAATATTAATGTGAATAAATAATTGCTTAAGCTTTATAACCATTTAAATTGATTCCAACTCAACTTACATTTGGTTCTATCCCACTTTTATTTATTCACAATCTTTTCATTGCATTTTCTTTCATTTCCAAAAAGTTTGATTCCAAACCATTTTATTAAACTCGACAACTAGTATATTGAATAAACATCTCACAATTTACTTAAGTTATTTATTTTCTTCAAACTATTTCACCCAATAACTTAAGTTTATTTTATTCATCCAACTTCCATTTAAATCTTTAATTTGATTTTCCTTTGATCAAATCCCAACCATTTTACTAATTTATTCGATTAGTTTATTCTTTTATCCCTTTTTAAATTTT
The DNA here is from genome assembly GCA_030765085.1 of Allium cepa. Taxonomy (NCBI): domain Eukaryota; kingdom Viridiplantae; phylum Streptophyta; class Magnoliopsida; order Asparagales; family Amaryllidaceae; genus Allium; species Allium cepa. The sequence continues at coordinate 1,024,527,283 of CM060937.1, read as the reverse complement.
AATTCAAATTAACAATTCATTATTGAATTTATTAATAATAAGGTCATTCAATTTATGCTTGAATTGGATTTGTTTTTTTTTCATTTCATTTCATTTCCAGAATACCAATACTTTTATTCCGGCTTATTTATTTACTTTTTAAATTTTTATAAGTTACTCACTTATTAATATTCATTCACAAATTCATTTTCAACCAATAAATTTAATTTCCAAACATTAATTATTTTTAGTCCATTTGAACTAATTCTGCACTTTATTTTACACAATTTTAAATCAAACATCATCCAATATTAAAATTCATTTCACTTGCATACCATATAAATCAATCAGTTACTTACTAATTTTAATCTCAAAACTTTGTTTTATTTAGTCCAACTTGACTAATTTTTTCCATTCAAACTTAAGTTCAACATTCAGTTTCAATTCCCTTTTTGCTTATAAGTTTAAACTCATTTATTCATTCCTAACTAATAAATTTATTTCATTAACTTATTTCATTCAGGCTACTTAGATTTATTTCCTCAACATTCACTTTTTATTTAACTTGGTTTTGTTACATTCTAATTTAATTCAATTTTAAGTCTCTATAAGTTCTCTAATTTACTTACCTTCTGTTGCTAACTTCCTTTAATCCACTTAAATTAATTGGCTTACATTCTAACTTACTTTCGTTTTCTTACTTAAAAATTTTAACTTTTTTCCCAGTTAAATTTTTCTACTCTAAACAAATCTTCAAATTTTATAAGTTTCCAAACTCATACATTATTCCAGAACATTTTTAATAAGATTCCAGAGTTTTTGCTTAAACATACCAAAACATTTCAAACCAACTCTAGAGTTTAAACCATTACTAAAATGTTCCAAATTCAATTTTGAAAACATATATATCTAAATCAAACTATTCCTCTGCATTTCAAAATCAAACCAAATTTCACAAACAAACATTAATCTAAAACATCTAGGTAGCAATCCCCTTCTTGGAAACTCGAAAATGAATACCGATGATGTCGTGATCATCATCGGAATTATTTTCCAGCGACCGTAAAGAGTTCAATGCTTTTATCTCTTTTTATAACCCTTCAAATATTTTTAAATTCCAAATCTCTCTAGATTTTTAAATCCAATTCAAAAATATTTCACAAATATATATCATTTTTCCCAACCTTTTGAGAATCATTTTCAAATTCAAAGGAATTTAAATTCCCAAATTTTCAAATTCCAAATCCTTTAAATTTACATTCAAATATTATTTTGGAATTTTATCTTATTTTAATTATTAATCACACTATAATTCATATCTATAGTTTACATTTACAAATCTCATTTGTATATGTGTTGGTTTCTTAGTTTTTCATTATGATTTCAATTCCTTATTCAATTATAAATCATATTTACAAATCCCATTTATATATGAATTTATTTCTCAGCTTTCGGTTATAATTTCAATATCTTATTCAATTTTACACATTAATGATAACAATTTAATATCACCATCCCTAACAACCAAGCATCCATATATAACTATAATAATTTATGAAAAATTATTCCCTTTATATATGAAAATAATTTGGGTAAAATTATTTTATTTACCTTATTTAAAACAATATTGTGTCGGTTTATCTTGTTTAAGAGTTTAGAAACCCCTATCGATAACATGGCGTCCCACATATCAATCAGAATTCATAAACACTCAACCGACAAATCAACACAATATAAAACAATTTTATATTCACTAACAAATACGCGCTCATATCTATTAATACACTCAAGCTCATTTTAGAGTACTATGGACTCTATTCTATGAGTAATTCCCACCAGAGCCAAGGTTATCACCAACCTAAGCTCTGATACCAAATGTAACGACCCGCAAATTCGTACCCCTTGAGTCAACACTATTTTCCATCAATCAACATCAAGATGAACGGAAATACGAACCATTTGGGTTAAAAAAGAAGAGGTAGAATAAGAGAAAATAAAACAACATCAGAATCTATCCATCGCAGCGGAATAAAATATAATAGATAATAACAGATCTTTACACAGAAGAAAAACTATATCTATTTTATACATACACCACCAGAATACATCATCAGAGTTCAATAACATCAATAACATACAATTGGACATTCGTATAAACTTCTCCTCAAAACTGAATATACAGCGGAATAATAATCAAGTACGGAAGTACGTATCGCCATCCAGCTCGTCTCCTGAGCTCCACAACATCATATCCTATATTCTATAATACTAGGTCTGACCCGGGCATTACAGTTAAATAACACCCGTGTCATTCTGGAATACCAGCGTGAGAAATCACACTCAAATTGATTATTAAAGTTTCAAAAATCCTTTAAAAACAAAAGCATCTCGTAAGACCACGCCACAAAATAAACATGTCGGGTTTTTACCTTACGATAGTTAAAATACTTTTTATTAAAATCCTCTGACATTATAATAGGGTCTATATACAAATACTTATTAAAATAGCCGAAATTGTTACATTCATTAAATTCCAGCTACTAACCACAGTCGTGGGTAATACAGATAAAACTCGAAAAAGGCGCGTAGGGAGAATGGATTTCCAACTAATGACTAGGCACTGGAGTACCACCTGTCACGGTACTTGGTCTAGATTAGTATACCGAGGATCACTCCCGACCCCCTGCAACACAAGACCGGGACTACCCCTTACTGGATAATCCCGAGTAAGATCACCCCACGGTTGTGATCAACAACCGCGCCACTAAGCTGAATAAAAAAAGACATCTAGACAGGGATGACCTCACCCTGAAATGGGTGCTACCCACCTAGCCTTGCAGTATAACCCCTGATTTTCAGTCGTTCTCGGTTGACGAAGCTTGAGGCTAAGCGTTACCATTTAGAACGTTTCACTTAGAATGCCCATCGTCCACCTGACGATGTTCTGAAAGCGTTCGCCCATACAAGTCCGTCCTGGGTTCGAACGGAACCGAAAGCACTGCTCCTACTACATCCATATTGGAAACCCTCAGGATTAGTAGTGACTAGCCTTTGCATTTCACTGCTCCATCTTCGACTTTGAACACGTCTTCCTCGCGAAACGTACAAACTGGATCGAAGTGGTTTTCGAGAAATTAATCCCGATCCCGGTCTCCTCGAAACGATCAGCGCATTGTCCAATATTGATAGTCGGTGATTTAACTATCAATTAACATTCACAAAACAACCATCAAACAATAAATAATTTTTCAAATTATTTATAAATCTCAAAATATCTTTACAAGGTATATTTCCACCTTTCAACCCTTTTGAAAACAGTTTTCAAACCACACTTTTCTCATGAAATGAATTTTCAATATTTATTTCACTGAAAACACCAAGTACAATACTTTAGATTTTTAAATAATTTAGAACACTTTATTATAAATTATACTTTAAAACATTTAAATTGAAAACTACTTCAATACTTTATTAAAAAATACATTCTTCAGGAATATTTAAAACGGGGTTACATTATAAAATATAAAACTAGATTTCTACTTTAAAACAAAATATCAAGTTTCCTTCAAATAATTATTATGATAATAGATTTGAAAAATATTTACTTTAGAATTTATACATTTAGACTTGATAAATTTTCTAAAACATACCTTTTAAAACAATTCTAAAGCCTTTAACTTATATTTAAAAATTTACTTTGAAAACGTACTTGGCAATCCAGGGAAATAATCTTTTCTTCCACGTCCTTTACAAATAAATCACTATTTATTTTTAAACAAATTTACCCATTCCTTTAATAAATTCTCACCGTGAATTTATTCTTTCCAAATATCCACTGATATATCACTTCGCTTTTATAAACCTAGTTCATAAATTACGTAGTCCCATTTCCTTTTTAAAATTCCAATCTTTAAACACTTAAATCAATTTCCAAATTGATTTTCGATTTACTCCATTTTTGAAATAAAGTTCTTTACTTACTCATTTATTTCAAAACCCGTTGACTTCAGATTTTTATTCCTTAACTATGATTTAAAAATCTTTTAACTGAAATTAACAATTTCAGATTTTCCCAAATTCCTTCTCTATCTTTTTAAATAAATTCAAACCTTGAATTTTAAAATAAATTCTTTTTTTTTGATATAACATCACTTAAGTTAAAATTCATTATTTCTCTGTTTATTCAAAATCCCTTTTTCATACCCGGAATTTATTTATTAGAATTTTAAAAATCACTTTTATTCTTAAATTTATTCAAATTTTCCATAATTATTTTACTTACAAATTCTCTTCTTTTATTTTCTTTACATAAATCCAATTTATATATTTTTGGTAGCTCATTACCCAGATATATTCAATCAACCTGTAGCATTCAACATTTCCAATTATTAATATAATTCGTCCCAGGATATATAATAATCATGACGGAGAATATTAAATAATCTAAATAAATGTTGAGAAATCCAGTTGGATCCCTCCAACCTGTTTTCTTGCATCCACAGATGTTAGCACAATACCAATTCCACTTCGTGGTGGAATATCGCGGTATATGGGATTAATATAATATCATCCGCTATTATGTGGCACATAGGGTCTCATCCGCTATATAATGCGGGAATATCAATCACTCCAATATATATATATATATATATATATATATACTACAATATATATTATCACATCCAATCAATTCAATCATTCAACCAAATATTGAATTTAATTATTTAAGTTTAAATTTAAAACTAGATGAGTGAGATTAACCCACCTTTGTTATTGATTTGCAATCCATTCCATCTCGACTTGTTTTTCCATGATTTTTCATACCTTGTATAAATGTTAAATGTTTTATTAATATTCGATCTAGTCAAACAATTAATTATCATTTAGTAGATTTACTTAACTAACTTTTATATAAACCCTTATATATTTTTCCAAAGTTCTATATATATATATTCATATGTACTTATTTTCTGTATTAAAATATGTATGTACCCTTATATCATATATGAAAATATGTTTTCTTCAGTAAATAACAAAAATGTAGTTTTGTTACAATAAACTTCCTTTAATAAATTATTTTTAGGGACTAATATAAGTTAAATAACTTATTTAAACAAGCTAATCACTATAAAACATATCCTAAAATTTAATAGTAGTTTAATATGCGTATGTGCAAATTTATTTTATTATTATTATTATTTTAAATCTAGTCCTACAAAACTCCTCGAACATTTAGAAATGTCCATTTCCCAAAATCTTATACAATATACCCATTTCAAAAAGTTTTCTGTCTTAAACTTTATTTATTTTCAATCTACATATATGTACTCATTAAATTAAATTCAAAAATAAAGCAGCCTATAACTCCTACTGTAAATATGCATGTATAATAATTTTAATCTTATTTTTTTCTTTTTTTATCCTAGATTTGTTAACATGTATATATATAAATTAAATAAACAAGGAACACAAAATATCCTTACCTCCCAACACAGGTTTAAACCGATACCCACCCTCATCCCTCGCCTGACCTATCACCATGCGCCTCACGAAGCACGTGCTTCAATCGATCTCGCTGACCCCGGTCACCGAAATCGACATTGCCTCGCCGACGAAAGTGCAACCTCCCATAACACCAACTCCAAGTATGACACTCAACAGCACATCACGACCTCACGAACTGCCTACCACAAGAACCCAGGCTTCACTCGAGAGAATACCAAACCCTAAAATTACCTCGAGTTTTAACTCGCATTGCGACCATTCCCTACAGTCGCCATGAAATTACCAGATCGCTATCCTCCATAGCAAGTTCCAAAACCCTCAATTTGATTGTCTGCCTATCGATGACATACTCTCCTCTCTTGGTTTGACGAAAAGATTTGAAGAGGATACGCGATTCGATCAGTTTGCCTTGAATCGATCAGGAAGCGGCCCTTTCCCCTTTTTTTTCGATGCTCGATTTCAAATCAAAGACAAAAGAGGGGAAAATATGAGTTTTTATTTCTATCTAAGGAAAAGAAGGATGTGCGTGATTTAAAAGAAAGAGAGGGGAATTGCGTGCTGGAGAAGATAAGGGAAAGCTACAACAATTTGAAGGGAAAGGGAAAAGTTTTGATAGTGAAAGAAAATAGGTTGATGAGAATACAGATTAGAATGCTGAAATATAAATATGTGATTAAAATTTTAAATTTTAAATTTGTCACGAAAAGACAACTCAAAATCTTAACATCCTATCGAGACGTGCTGCTAGGTGTTCATAACATTATACCCCTATTCCGAACGCAATGGAAAAAGTTTCGGGCCCTAACTCGATCGTATGGAGAAGATAGCTTTTTGGACTCAGTTATTATATTGAATTTTCGATATATATTTCAGCGCGTTTATATATCGTACAATCACACAACAACTCCAAATGTTACGAAAATAGAAATCCGATAATAATATAATATTACGGATCCAATGGAACTGGTTTCGTCGAATTCCAAGACTGTGCCTCAGAAAGCTATTTTTAAATGGTAATTTAAACTATATATTTTTGAAACTTAACAAAGCACTTCCAAATTCAATTTTAACACTTTTACTATTTTCAGTATTATCAATACAAAATTTACAAGCCTTCAAATTATTTTTAACAGGCTTAAAATCCCAGACTTCATATTTTACCCAATTTCCAATTATTAAATAAATTAAATAAATAGTGATATTTGTAATTCAAGTTAAAATTAACCTTTCAAATATTTAAAATAAATTAAATATTCCCATTTCAAATGCTCAAAAATTCCGGGTCGTCGCACATGGAGTGAAGCGTCAAAAAGAAATGATGGAAGATGGATGAGGTAAGGAGGAGAAGGTGGAATGAATTTCTTCTAAAGGAAATCCTTCCATCAAGGTTCACTTTTAGTTGAAACAGAGGTTCAGACATTTGAAATCCCATTTAGACATCTAAGCTGCCGAGGTCTCGTATCCTATAACACTTAATGTGAAACGGATCACTCAAATGTATGGATACCTATATCGGATGTTTGAAATCAAAACCAAACATTGGATTTCCCAATTCTTACGTCTAGTTGGCTGTTGAATTAAATAATTAGGCCCGGTTTTGAAGGTTTGGGAGTTTGGGTTCGATTTGTTAACCCAAGAGGTGCATGAAGGTCTAGAGTGAGTAAAGAGAAATAGAATGAGTTTAAATACGGTACACCAAGTTTCAAAAAGCATGTGGTTTATAGTAGGCGATATAGAAAATACGATGATGGTTCAATATGCAATTTGATTCCTATAGTGGATTTATAGAGTCCACTGTTGAGCTCGAGATGAGATGATTAGGGTGTTGAGATATATGATTCCATATAATGTTGAATACATGGAGTAAGACGATATCCCTTTTCTATGATCTTGGAACTTGATATTTGTTAGACCAATTATTATATAAGGCATGGTTACCTCGTTAATGCATGCCAAGTGGTATCGAGATGGAGATTGGAAGATGTCGTATCTTGATAGCAAAGGCCATAGACCTCAAGCCACTTTATAGAAAGGGTGATGGGTCTCGAGTTTCCTATCCTAAGTCCACTTGGTAAACAAATGGTAGCGATTAAGCACGTATGTATCGGTTTGAGTTCAATGCGATGGACGATGTGTTAAATATCGTGGTATAGGTTTTACATAGATGATCATAATTAGTTGGCCTGGCCTTACCAAGGAGATCAGTGGCCTACTAGCTTAACGTATAGTGTTTAAGTCATGTTCGATTGGCTTGATGATTAGTAATCAGTAAACTTTTCATGCATTACGTAGCACTATAGTAGGAACGCACTCACTTGTTGGATACATGTGAAAGTGTAGGTTGAGGTATAGTTTCATTACCTAGCATTTAACCATTTGGAATTGTAAACGATATATTAGCGTATTGGTAATCATACAATTTAGTGATATTTCCTTTTCACGACACTTTATATCTAACCCTCTCTATGTTGCCTATTTTTTAATCTATTCTTAAATAGGTTAACCAATAGGAGAGATTCTGTTAGCTAGAGACAAATTTAGAGCCATTGTCATTATTGCTATTATTATATCTATCCAGTATTTTAGACTGTAGACATATGAGACTATAGGTATTATGAGACATATTTTATTTAATTTGATGTACTATTTAAACTCCTTTTGTTTAGAGTATGATGTTTTATGATGTTTAATCTTATGTCTCATTTATATGATATGCATTTAGTCTCATATATGATTATATTGATATCGTATTTATTCCTTTCGATGTAAGATAATTGTTATACATATATTGTGATAAATATGATCTTTTCTTAAAATACTATATTACGAACCATCAACCATGATACTTATGGAATTCGAGTGCATCTTTGTGCATAGATTACACGAGCCATGAATGGCAGTTCATTACAATGTAGATTGGTGCGATTATAAGACTGAATATAATTGATGATATTGAACCAAATCTGCCCCTTGTATCATCGCCCCTTCCTTAAAGATTAACATCATCCTCAAGGTCGTGTTGTGGTCTATTTGTAATAAAGTCTTGTGGTAGTGGGGTTGTCATAGTAGAGTTTTGATTTGGACAAAATTTTAGGATATATATATATATATATATATGTATGTATGTATGTATGTATGGAAAACTAGATGAATGCATGCTTCTTGTGGTAGAAGTAGTTTACAAGCTATAGGGTCGATTCACTTTATTTGAGACCGACCAGAAATATTTCTTTGCTAGCTTGTAGTTGTTGGATCAGGTGCATTGGCAGCAATGTTAAATGAAGGAATTTAAAAAAATTCTTTTATCATTTGCATAAAATAGTATTGTGTGTTTACATGAATAATATTTTTTTACTAAATCATATTTAATATTGCCTAGTAAAAAGTTTGAGGTTTAACTAATAAAAAGTTTGGGGTTTTGATTAGTTTCAAACATTATAGTTACATCCATGATAAACATGATGAAGTATGTCATAGATGTCTAATTAACTACTGAGATTTATGGTTACTAAATACAATATCCATGTAATAATAATTTCAACATGGGGTTTATATGTATATGCATGTGTGTGTATAATTATTAATATGTATACATGTAAATATAAGTATATTTCATTTACTTATTATTTTTCTTTTTCGACCAAATATTTATTTGATATAAATGGTTTTATAATTATTTTGTTTATTAACATATACATATATATCCATATATTTTACATTTTCATTCAAAACGTTGTTTTGCTAAAATATTTTATGTTTTATATGTAATAAATGTTTTATTTGAATCCGAATTTTAAATATGTTTCAATAATTAGATATTAATTTAATTTGACTTATTCAAATTTGAAATTTTAAAACAACGCCAAACGAAAAAATATTTTTTTATTTTCAAAAGCCCAAAAGTATAGAATTTAAATGTATGATTAATTGGATATCAGTTTAATTTGACTTATTCAAATAATAATAATAATTTTTTTATAAAACAAAGTCAAATATAAAATTAATTTTTTATTTTTGAAATTGAAAGTATATATAATAAATATTTCAATTTAATAATTTGTGTGTGTATATATATATATATGGAAAATTCTATTTGAACCCAATTTGGTGACACAATTGACGACATAATGGATCTTTACCATTGGATTGCTTTCTGAATTTCACTTTCCATTTAAAGAAAAAAAAGATCCAATGGTCTTGATCTTTTGTGTCACCAGTTTGTGTCTAAATAGCCTGCTCCTATATATAATACGTATGTGAAAATTTTAATTTGTTTTAAAAACAAGAAAACCAAAAACAACCTTTTAAAAATAAAATTCAAGCCAAATTGTTTTATATCATAAGTTCATCATTTCTGTACATACTTACATATGTACATACAACGTACATTGTATATGTGTGTGTATTTATTAGAACCGTAAGCTATATGCAATTTTGTTTAATTAAATTCGAATTAGAAAACATTGTGTATGTACATATGTATACATCACTTAATAATTTAAATATATATATATATATATATATGAATATATATATATATATATATATGAATATATATATATAAACATTGTATAATTTTGAATTTTTTTAAAGGCTGAATATAGAATGGAATCATGTATATAAACATATACATATCCGTGTAGGAAGTGGTTTCAAGTGGAATTTTACCATATTGAGATCTTGTCGATCGCCGAACACCTTGGTTGTTAGTTGTTTCCTTCTCCTAACTTCAACCCCTTTCTTCTTGACCATGGGATGCAATTCATCTATAAGGCACCAATGTTTAAATGAAGTCTAGGATTATGATTTCTTTCAATGTTCAAAGAGAATGTAACAACCCACCTCAAAATGGACCTCCGACTTGGAAAAGGCCCATCGAAACTTCGACCCATTCCAAAGTTAGCTGTTGGTTGGTGTAAAGAACAATAAATAACTATTTGTCTATGAAATCATAATTTCATAGTGGAAGGATAAAATATATAATAATAACAACAATACCCATTTTATCATAAATTCAAAATATCATTTAAAACCATAAAAATATATCCATAATCACCGTTACACATCCTAGTACAATATTTCAAAATTACAATATCATTTTATTTCATGGGTACATAAAAAACTACAGAAAATATCAAGTAAATAAGTAGACTTTTGCCATAAGTCTCATCAACGACTCCGCCTTCAGCATCATCCTTCTTAACCTTTGTTGTAATGAGGAGGAAGTCAGAATAACATGTGCTTAGTGAATAAAAATCTCAAACCTTACTATATTAGCACTTAGGAATTATAATTAAAATAGGAATATGTCTTACTTATTCTACCTAAATCATAAGTCTCTTCAAATATAAGCCCAAAGGCTTTTCTCAAACTTAAATAAAAAGGCCTTCCAAATATAAGCCCATAGCCAACTTACTATCAAACCAATAACCCATATCTATCAACCAGAATATTCTATCAATGTAAGAGATATAATCAAGTCACTTAATACCTTTCAATAGGAACTAGGTAGACTCTGACCATTTAATACCTTATTTAAGACTATCTATAATCCCATGGCAAACTCGTCACTAGCAACTATCTAGCTGACATTACAAAAATTCTCTTCAGCCACTTAATACCTCCTATTGGAGCGGTCCCTTTTCTGAGGTATCCTTTACCATGCCAAATCCAAAATCCTGACCATTTAGTATTTCCTACATAGAGAAGAGATGGACCCTCACATAACCACTTATTACATTCAATCGTTGAAGCAAGCACTTCATATTATGACCCACATCCCATGGTGATGTCTCGCATTAGTCCAACTATTCATAGGTACTGGTAGACAGATTAGCTGGACAGAATTACCCTATAGAATTTGGGACTAACCTCGCGTCATCGTAGTTACTTATTATAGGAGATGTCTCACATCGACCCCAAAGTCACACTGTTGGTAGCCAGATTAGCTGGGCTGACTTTTTTGTGCTTTTGACTGACCTCACATCCCTATAACTTAGTCATAATCTATATCACACTCTATATATATTATCACATATGTTATCATTTTTATAATCAAGGCCTTATAAGAAATTTTTATTATTTTTCCTTAATTTTAACTAACTTCCTAAGGGGGATTTAATAAAATTAATAATCTATTTACCTACGCAATTATACATTATAATTATATGTTAATTACGCTAACACACATACAAATATACAGATACGTGCCTAGTAATTTCTAAGCGTGTAGAACTTATGCTTTAAACTAGCGTTTAAATATCAACTCTCTCAACAATTATACGAGTTTCATTCCATATTATCAATAATACCAAAATTCAGAAATTCATATCAAAATTCTAATCAATAGACTTGTATAAAATAAAAATTCAAAAACAACTTGTTACGTCAAAATATTGAAATATATTGATAATAGAAATTTATATTTTCGAATTTACACTCCACTCGATTTCTTTTTCACATAAATATAAACAAAGGAGTTCCTATCTAATACATGGAAATAAGGAGTGCAAACTAAGAATAATTTTTTTACCTTACACACTATTCGTTAATCAAAATCCTTTAATCAAATTCAAAGAAAAAGAATAAAAAGTAGAATAAAAGTTAAAATTATCAAAAACTGCAAGTCTACACAATTTCCATTATTTTGGCATAAACAATTGAGATTTTAACCTAGAATTAACATTTCGCATTGTTGGAGTTTTGGGGGTTTATAATAGATGTTTTCGCAAACCAAAACTCCTTAAGGCATATTCAAACCCAAACTATACTAAATAATTACTAAAGTAGAAAAGCTAAGATTTCCACTCACGGTATTTCCTTAGCTTTGCCTCCTTAGGATTTGACACTCTTTGACAATCTCTATCGGATCTCTTCTTTTTGACAGATGCAAAAATAGATTTGCATATATCTATAGATTAGATTTATAAAATTAGATGTTTGGAGGAAAATAAGTAGGGAAAATAAAAAATAATCAATAATAAAAGTAGATGTATAAGATTTCTTAGCTAAAAAACTAATGGAATTTCTGAATCTGTGAAGAGATGAACTGACAGAGCTTTGCCAATGTTCCCAAAATATTTTGTGAATAAAAGTGAGGGGGGATAGGTTCCTATTTATAGTGGTTGAACTGTACCAGAACCGTTAGATTTAAGTCGGTTTAATATTATAAATATCTGGACGTTCATTATACAAAAAACCCCAGCCGTTATCATTCATGAACGGTCGACCGTCGCTTCCATTGGTTGACCGCTAGCGGTCGACAGGCCCAAGGGGAGTGATCAACCAGTTCTTTATATTTTGGGAAGAATTACTTCTCGTTGACTTTTTTAATTATTTTATTCCTTAATTATGCTTTAACGTTAACATTAATTTTAATGTTTACTTAACCTCTAAGTCTAACTAATGTTAACTTTTGAATTTCAGATTTTAAAATTAATCATTCATTTGAATTTGAATTATATTCAAATTATTTTAAACCAAAAAATTTCAAACTTCCATAACTTTTCAACTTGGGCACCATTTTTAACATATTATATATGAAAATTGATCAAAATTTCACCACGAAAGCGACGACATAAATTTCATGGTCTAATTTTGAATTTCAGAAAACTTATTTATTCAACTAATTTATCTTATCTTATCTTATTTATTATTCATTTTTATAGATAGTTTCATTCTCCCCCTACTTAAAGAATTTCATCCGCGAAATCATTCACCAAGAGGTAAACAACGTAACGCACAACAAACATTCATGTATACAACCAAGTTATCTACATAACCATCTACTCAACCAAAAGTGCAATGTGATTATGCGTTCATACATACTATAAGTGAGCTCAATCCTAACGCGAATGCAAGTGTCATTGCATACAGGCATGTATGAAAACATCCTAAACATGCAAAAAGCGTTTTATATGAGTGCAAGGTGATAGTAAAAGTATAGCAACCATCTGCTAACAATCTAATTTAGCAATCACGATGCAACCGAAATCTAATTTTAAAGTGAAAAGTTTACTAATGAAAAGCTTAGGATGAGAAGTCCTCATCTTTTTCACCCTATTCTTCCCTCATTTATTCGAATCATCCTAATTCCTTCAATGTGGTGTTTCCTATTTCCATGCTCCACACCGCTTGTGTTGGCATGGGATTCTATTGACTCCATCTTAATATCACCCACTTGATTAGGCTCCACCACAATGGCTGTGCTATGAATTCATTTCCTCAAGTATGAAATGTGAAAAAGGCTATGGGCCACTGCTAACTTTTTGATAGCTCGACATGGTAAGCAAGTTTTCTTATCCTTTATCAAACTGGAAAAGGCCCAACAAATCTTTAGTGCCAACTCCCTCGAATTTCCAAATCTCACGACCTTTCTAAGAGAGGAAACTTTGATAAACACCATATCCCCTACTTTTAATTCTAACTCTTTTCTGCGCTTGTCTGCATACAATTTTTGATGATCTTATGCAGTCTTCATTCGTTGCCTAGTCGGTTCTACCTTTTTCATTTTGGCACACCAAACATATGGTGGAAAATTCTTCTACCTTCTTCTTCATTCATATCTAATAGAAATTCCTGTTCATCTTATCCCCTTCAGGGTGAAGGGTCATCCTTGAATGGTGTCTCTCCGTAAGCTAAAGTTTATTTTTTCCAAAATCCTTAGTTTTTTAGGATCGAAGCATTCTTTTATTTCTGACTATTAATCTAATTTTCTCATTAACTTCTAGTCTTGACTGTGGTTTATCACAAGTCAACCCCCTTTATGGAATTTACTTATTTAAAATGTTCCTACATGTATGGATGTATGTATGTATCTGGTGGTCTAGTTCCATCTATAAAAATAACACAATGATAAAACACGAACATATCTTACACCATATCATATGCTTTTCCAATAATCTAAAGGAGATAACTAGTGATAACAATCCCAAAAACTCTAAAAGAAAATTTTGTTGGAAGCTTTCATTTATCATTAACTGGTGTAAATAATTTTGTGGTCCTAAAACTCCTCACTCAATTAAGGTGGACATTTCTAGTATGTCATTCTACTATCAACCACATTCCTTAATTTTCCTTATTGATTTCTAATAAATGTGGTCCATTCATTACTTCGGTTAATATACCCTTAATAATTGATCATTAATATCAAAGTTGGACCATCTCTAATCAATACTCATTTAAATCCCTTTAATCTTTTGTTTACCGATTTTGAAATCCATTTATTATACTAATTCAGTTCCTCCATCAATGCCATGTTAAATTCCTTAACCAGTCCCTATTTAATTCTTTTTAACTCCATTTAATTAAAAAATTATTTCCCGTTAAATTTGTAATTAATGGCCATAAAGCCTAACCCCTAATTAATACATATATAGTTGTAAAATACGTTATTTATATATTTCTTTTTTATATGTTAAGTGCAGTTGTATGTGTGTTTGTATATTAATTTCTAAATTAGAACATTCGTTTCAACATTTTAATATATCAAAGCTATTCTTCTAAAAAGGATTATAGTTATAATTTTTCCATAAATAAACCAAAATGAGATTTTTGCTTTGTTTGAAAGTACAAAGAATTATTTATTTTCTTTTTAGTAAAATAGACATTGTAAACTATGGAAAAGAATATCCATATCTTACACATCACTCTTTGTTTTGATATATCCCTTGTTAACTCAAACAACATGCTTTTATACATATTTTGGAGTTGGATAATTTATGGAATTTACACAGAACTCATTTCAAATAAATAATAATATAAAAATTCATATTCTAAGTCAACTAGAACAACCTAATTTTCAACCCAATTATAAATCTAAAATATCTTCACAACTATACCAATATTCTAATTAAATATCTAGGACTGATGTCTAGATTAGGTTATACATACTATCCCTACTTTATTTATACCTTAAAAACCTTTACACTACCTTTGCCTAGGTAGTGGTCCCTATCTACTCCATAAAATTTTGTTTAGTTCTCACCATTTTTAAAACTAAAATTTCACAATTATAATGTAAATTTTTACCTTTAAAAATATAAACTTGGAAACCCCTTTTTACCAATTTTCAAAAATTGCGTGGTTTTGAAAGTGAGTTATGAATTTTTTCCTTTTTCTAACTAACTTTTTCTTTTTAAGGACTTTCTACAACAAAGATCTATTGCTTTAAAAGTTGGACTTTTAATTCAAAATGTTTAGAACTCAATTATCAAACCAAACTATTATTAAATCAATGATTCAAAATTTGCTTAATTCGATAAAAGAGCAAAATAATTTTCCTACTCAAAAACCTTCTATAACGTACAAAATAATTTTCAATAGTTTTTATACAAACAAACTTATTAAATCAAATTCAAAATTAGTATTTATTACTTCATGAAGTTATGGCCTATACTTACGAAAGTTTATTGACTACCATTTTAAGGATACATTATTATTTTCCAAATTTACCTTCTTTTAAAATCTATTACAAAGATTATAAATCCAATAACATCTCAAAATAAAAAAATTTCCTTTAGTAGACGTTCATTATTTTAAAGATATTTCTACTTACAAGATAATTATTTTAGTTGACTTCAAACCGCAATATATTCACATGCATGTTAAATTTCTAATTTCAATTTGTTATATTTTCTAAAAAATACATCAACATCTATTGCTTTATTACTCAAAATGTATTGTTACACAACTAAATACTTTTCTTATCAATCTCAATATTTCTTTTTCACTACCATCTCAAATTCAGTAGTATTCTATTCTTATTCAAACAAGTTATGAACAGAAGAATATATATCTAAAATTCTCGTCCTCACATAAATGCATTTCCTTATAATATTAACAAAATTATACTAACCCATTTATTAATTATCATCATTTAATTCCATCCAATTGTTAATTTGCTTCATAAACATCTTCGATAACTTTAAATAATGAAAAATGAAGTAGACAAGGATAACTTCAATCCTATTATTTTCTAACTAAATTACTGACCTTATTCTATATAAATTCATAATGCTACTTTTTTCCAAATCTCTTAATGTTGCCTCTATTTATTTTTCTCCTAGCTAATTGACTCATACTTCAGTTGTTATTCTCTGTATTTTTCTTATATGGAAATGTTCCTTCTATCCTAGTTATTCTTATCCTTCCATTCTCTATTTCTTAATTTATTTATGTTCAATTTCCATTTATTCACCCCTTTTAAGGAACAATTTTAAAAAGTGAAATTCCAAATTTATGAAATAGAAGAAAAATCATCAAGTTCAACCTACGCTTAATTTTACATACGTTTTAGAAACGAAGAATCCCTTTTCCCAAAAATTAAAAACTTATTAAGTCAACTAGTATAAAAAAAGCCTCTTTTTACTTGAAAAACCATTTTAATCGGAAAATTTTGACTCAATAATTTTTTTTAAAATAACAAGTCTTCGATTTTCTTTACTTTTTCAAAACAACTTCCTAATAGATCCTTTGAATAACTTACTCAAAACATTTCAAGGAATTTTTCCAAAAATCATTTGTCAAGTCCTTTCTCATGGGGTTGGATTTAGAAATTGACTTTAATTGTCTTTTCATTTGAACTTTCTTTCTTCATACTTAATCTTTATAGAAATCTGATTAACTCTTTATGGTGATTAATGTACACCTTCTTATGAAAGCTTGTTTCACTCCTTCACATCATACTTCTAGATGTTTACAAATATATTGCCTTATAGTATTTAATTACTACCTAACATGTTTGTTTGCTATCTCTATAAATGTCATCTTGTCCATAGTAAATGGTTATTATCCTAACCGGACATTTCCTAAAGACATTTATTTTATTCATACTAATCTTTACTCATTATGTCTTCCTTGTTTCTCCATAGTTACCCTAATATTCTCTTTTTGTTCGTTTATATCCTTATTAAAATTTTGTAACCCCTATTTATTGAAAATTTACTGCCTTACTAACTTTGGAGTTACATTCTTTTCCGTTTACATTTAAATAGTATTATATGTTGAAGGAAAGATTTGCCTAATGTTTTTGCATACGTTTAAAATAAGTATATATATATATATATATTTATATATAGTTGGATTTTTGAAAAATATTTCAAAATAGCGACCATACCTCTCATATGTGTACATATCCCTGTAGATCGAGTAACTTAAGCTCTGATAAAATGCAATAACCCACCTCAAAACAAACTTAAATTTGGACCCAGAAAAGGCCCATTGACTCTTGGACCCTTTCCAAAGCTAGTTGTTGGTTTGTATAAAGAACAATGCAGAACTATTTATCTACGCATTCAAAATCTCATTGTGGGAGGATAAAATATAATAATAACAACAGTACCCATTTTATCATAAATTCAAAATATCATTTAAAAACATAACAAAATATCCATAATCAACATTACATATCCGTGGTATAATATTCCAAAATTACAACATCAATTTTGTTTCATGGGAAACTATAGAAAATAACAAATAAATAAATAGACTATTGCCGCAAGTCTCATCAATGTCTTCGTCTTCAACACTGTCCTCCTTAACCTTTGTTGTAACAATGAGGGAGTCAGAACAACATATGTCTAGTGAATAAAAATCTCAAGCCTCACGATATTATTACTTGGGCAGTATAATTTAAATAGGAATATGTCTAACGTATTCTTCCTACATCATAAGTATTTTCAAATATAATCCTAAAAGCTTTTGTCAAACTTAAATAAAAAAGCTTTCCAAATATAAGATCATAGGCAACATGCTATCAATCCACTGATCCATATCTATCGTCCAAAATGTCCTATTCATGTAAGATATAATACTCAGGTCACTTAATACCTTTTAATGAGAATTAGGCAGACTCCACCATTTAATATCTTATTTAAGGCAGGTACACATCATTTACTATCTATAATCGTAAGGCTGAATCCTCACTAGTAACTATTTAGCTGACATTGCACAGAATCTCTTCAGCTACTTAATACTTCTTATTAAAGCGGGCCTTTTTCAAGATATCCTCTACCATGCCTAATGCATAATCCCGACTATTTACTACTTCCTACATAAAGAAGAGCAGGACCCTCACACAACCACTTATTACCTTTAATCTCTAAAGAAGGTCCTTCGTATTATGACCCGTATCCCATGGTTATATCTCACATTAGTCAGACTATCATAAATACTGATAGCCAGATTATCTGGGTAGATTTACCTTACATAATTTGGTACTAACCTTAGGTCATTGTAGTGACTTATTATAGGTAATGTCTCACATTAACCCTAAAGTCATATTACCATTAGCCAGATGTTAACCCAAAAAATGGACCAACGCCCTAGAGTATGATGTGAAAGCGCTAGCTCTGTTATAATAGAAAATATATAGTAGAAAGTAGTAGAAAAATAAATGAGATACATAGATTTTTTATAGTAGTTCAACTATTAACTAAGCATGCATCCACTTTATAGCTTTGAGAATTAGTTTGATCTAGCTTGAATGAGATTACTAGGTGATGAGAAAGAATTAGTCATAAGTATAGGGGTTAGACGGATTCAAAGTCCTAGAATTACCTAGAATAGCTATTTTCATGACTATGGTGTAGAGGAAAGAGTTGTAGAATAGATGGAGATTCCTGCGTAGCGCTAGCACAATCCTTATCCAATCTGGTTGCAGTAAGGTTTGTATTTATAGAGATAACAGTCAAATTGTATCAAAAACCCACTACTAGAGAAACACAGAGAGTAGCTCAAATTGCATGAGAAAAATCATGACGACATGAGTGAAAGGATAAAGTCGGTATCGAGTTAAGGCCTTAACTCGATGCCGAGTTTAATCCTTAGCCAACTTTTGGTTTAATCTTCTTGTGTTGTGCTCCTTTGTTAGTTTAGATATCCTCCATGCAATTTGGTAGATTATCTATGAGTTTTGTTTATTTTTCATTCATGATTTGGATTATCATGCCATTTAGACTGTCACGTCTACATTCTTGATAATCGATTCGTATGAATTCGATGAAACTTCTTGGACATTGATAAGAAGACTTGAGGATCACTTGGTAAAAGTGTGGAGATTCCATGATGAGGCATTTAAATTCGATATCGACTCAAAAAGCTTAACTCAGTCCGAGTTAAACACTTAACCTGTTTTGAGTCCATACTTTCTAGAGCTTTTTCTCTTGTCCTTCTGAGTATCTCTTCCATGTTTCAAGTTATTTTGTCTTCATACCGGTGTTCTAACTCCTATTGATTTCTACTTGGTTAAAAAAGCCAGTTAACATTTGCCCCCCCAAAGTATGTCTTTGTTGGAAATAAATTGTTTTCTAAAACAAGGTAAGTCTTGATCTAGTACTATATGAGTTTCAGTTGATTGTAAGATTCCATCTCGAGATGTTGTTTTTAGTTAGTTAACTTCTGATTTGCTAGTTGTTATAATTTTGATTTGAAATTAAACTCTTTGCAATGACGATGCAATCTTTTCTTTGAACTTTACGTAAAGCTTTAAGTTGGCCTGTAGGTCCATTATGATGAGTTGAGGTTGACCCAGGTTGAATATGTAAACTCAGTATGGAGAAAATTTTCTTAAGTAAATTTTCTTTACTTGTACTCCTTCTCCTAGTCTAACTCCTCACTTGTTTTTCTTCCCTCGAACCGAGTTTTCTCCTTATTTCCTTCAACCAATTGAAATAGCAACTCCAACGTCGTTCAACCTCCAACATCGCCAGCGAGATCTGCCACCTTCATGCTACTCTCACCATCAACTGGAACAACCGCTGCTACTGCAGTCGACATGTGTAGACCGGACTCGATTCAACAAAACTGTAGGCCGAGTCTATCCCTTACTTGGACTGAAGGTCAGCAGTGATGAATTGAATTTTTGGCAGTGACGGAGACAATAATTTTTCTTTGGTTGTTCTTATTTGGAGGTGATACGATTGAACCTAAATAGATTGTGTTGACGGTGTAGTTAGGATTTACACCTACATTGGACATGTTCGGCTTGAGAGACACACGCTTCCTAATTTCAGCCATCTCTATCCATGGAATTGACAAAGGCTAGATCGTCGAATTGATTCCGATATGACATTTCACTTTAGCTTTTAGTGTATTGGATGACTCTATTGCTCTACATTACTACATATCCAGTGTTATTAAAAGTAAGAAGTTTCCACTTTGCCCCGAATAACGGATCCATTATCGATCGTTGATTAATAATGGGTAAGTACAGAAAACTGATTTTAAAGGAATACAAGGATCATTTTTCAAAAACGACCAAGCTAACTACAATAGGATGGTTTGTACGTGGTGCTCGGGACACCGGACTCATCCCATATAGGTAACACACCGCACCTTCCCCAGCTAACACTTGTAATCCAATTGGTCAACATACGCTGAATTCCTTTGGATTCATGCACTAACTGCACATAAATTCTTATAGAAATAAAACACACCTGATTGTAATCTGTGAGTTTTATTGTCTAGAATGTCATGCCAGTCGACAAGCCATAGGTCCATCGATGGAGTGTCCATACTTTCAGAAGCTGAGTCAGCAACTGCCTTAGTTTCTCCATCCATTATCTTGAGGCCGAGTTAACCTACGACTTCTGATTTCTATATCCCGCTGGTTCTTGTAGGGCCTATACTCGACCAGTTGCCTCTCGGGCTGAGAATTTTGACCGACCACCCAAAAAAGCCTTCGATATTGATAGCTAAAATGCTTGGAAATATATGTGTACATTATGGTATACCCTAGGGTAATGTTTTTCTGCCAACTCAAGCCGAATTTGCACATAATCCTCCCAAAGGCTTTACTGTTTACAATCAATACATGTGCTTGAGTGGTGTCGTGCCATCATTCAATTAGTTCTTATCCATGGTGCTTCAAGGCATACGATTGATGCCATTTCAAATCCATCCTAACGATTACGCACTCTTAAGTTCTTTTTACATCTTATACATGACTAAGCTTGGGTATCCCCCAAGGCTAAATGAGCTCATATATCTCCTATATTTCAAAAGGATATAGGACTGCCCATCCTTTATAATTATTGAAGTTTGGATGGATGTAAGTTAATAAAGGGTCTTCATAACAAATGTTCATCGTTGAAGAACGAGTTCTTCTTCGTCTAACGTCTAGAGGGCTTCAATCACTTTTGGTTATCTAGAAGTAAGTCCTTATTCTTAGTTCTTGCCAGTCCAAGTGATTTTCCATTGTCATAACCTATTACGGCCATCTCGAAGTGGGAAAGTAATGACCAGCTCAATGCAATGCTTGAAACTTTAAAGGCTGTGAGAACTTTTGAGCGACAATGGAGTTCCTTTTGATAAATGAGAACTTCTGGTGGTTCGACTTACTTCATCCCGATTGATTTGTCGTTGATGATGAGCCATCAACATCGAGTGGCCCTAGGAAACATACTCGTTCCTTAGCCATGCTCGTGACTCTATCGAGGAGGCTCAAGAAGAAGTGGCTGGTTTATTAGAGGAAGCACAACTTGATGAAATTCCTAGGTGACATAGACTAACCCTCCGAAGAGGACATTATAGGAGATAGGGATGAGACCCATAGGATTTCTTCGATCCTAAAGAAGAAGACGAAACGTTTCAAAGTAGAGATGGGAAGCAACTTGTGGTTGAGGATGGAGAGGAAGAGGGCTTGGATAGTAATGATAGCGACTTTTGCATCATTATAGAAAGAGATGAATTTTTGGCAAGTCACTGAAAATGGGTGCCGATCTTCCTAAACTGCCTTCTCTATACTTGTTAACTACCGAGGCATTAACACTCGAACTCCCAATTTCTCCTCCTTAAGTGCAACCTTCTATCGAGACTCCACTGCCTATCGGAGATCAAGCTATCGGGACCCTCCATGGGAGATAAGTCTACTTTCGACCCATGAGAGATATTGCCATATATGTTGATGAACATGAGGATATCTCCATTAGCGAAATGATAGCTAAGATCGGCTCGAAAATTGACATTTCCTCAAGCGTATTTATGGGAAATCATGGAAAGAATTTGACTCCTAAACCCTACCGATACGGTAGGTAGAGCATATAAGGGGTCGTCAGCACTGCACATTTCACTTTAGGATCAAAAACACACATCTCTGCATCACGTTAAGTTCCTAAGTTCGAATATTATCTTCATTCTTTTTTTCATTTAGGTATCATGGGATGTGGGTTTTACCATCAGTTATGTCAAGACACCAACTCCAGCAAAAATAAAACATCCGATCCGGCTTATTACCCTCATCATAAAATGGATGAAGATAATAGGTAAAGAAAAGAGGATGGCGCTTGTCACTTGGATCGAGAGTATGAGAGGGGGAAGAAAAGAAATGGTGATGATGAGAGTAGTGCTCCCGACAATGTACATAAGTGCCAAAGAGACTTTCACAACTGTCATGGGCCCTTATTATTGATTATTCCTCCTCGCACTAATGCTTGGACCGCTAAAATGCTAACAATTCCATCCTTTTGGACAACAACCGTTGCATGGCCACCATTCTTTCAAAGGAGATGAAAAGTTCGTGCTTCCACCAGGTCCACCCATGCTTCAAGCAACTTTTCCAAATCTATTCTTGAAGGGAGTCAAGTTTTAAAAGAAAATAAACCCCCTTAACAGGGCCACTTCCCTCAGCAATCTAGAGACAGTCCACGAAGACTTGGAAGCCGGGTGTGACATGCAACATTTAGTGAAAGCTGTATCGGATGTCAATCGCATTAACTATCAGAAGATTCTCTCATTCGAGGCCAAAAGCAAATAACATGCTAAGGCGATCAAAAATCGTTATGATGAGATAGTTTAGTTAAAGACTTAGAGGATGCATCCCTAAAAGGAAAGGCTGTCAATGACAAGTTGTTGACCGAGGTTAATTGAGCTCACAACAGATCCATTACTGTGATAAAGGATCAATTCAAAGATGCTCATATTGAATCCAGGAAGCTGAAAGAGCAGTTTATTAAAGTATAAAAACACCATTAAATCACTATCGCTGCCTATGCTACTGTCATTACTGAGCAGGACACTGAGCTCACTCGTCTTCATGAGGAGAATCCATGGCTGGTGAAAAAGGATGATGTGGCTACATCCAGCAAACTGGTGGAGGAAATCTAACATCTAAGCACTAAGTTAGAGCTTACAAAGCTACGATCAGAATACAATGATGTAATAAGCCAAATGGACACCAGTGTGCTTCATCTTTATACTAGCTGCGTGATGAATAAGGGCGGCTTGAAATGGTTAGGTAATAACTATTCTCAAACTCTTGCCATGGTTTGGGAGGAGGTATTGGTCTGGTCCGAAGAGGCTAAGGATACACGCTCTGAAGAAGAACTGAAGCCTGCTTATCTCAGTCCCAAAGACATAGACTTCTTGGTTGTCGACAGAGAGATCCTTGGGGAAGAGTGGGAGAAGGAAGCTGTCGAAGTTGTAGCCAAAGCTCTTATTGGCCCAAGCTCTTTTTGTCAGTACCAAACACTTATTAATACTTCTTAAGAGCATACAGCGACCATCCCCATATCCATGGCTATTATTTTTGAAGCTGCTCATGCCCATGCAACTTTCGTAGCCTTGGGTAAGCCATGCCCTTTTCCAGTTGTAGTATGACCTTCAGAGATGGGGATTGGCGGTGAAGCCTTCGAGATAGAAATTCATAACCAAACCACTGGATCAGGTATTTCCCTCATCTCTCCGATGCTCCAGACACTTCAATTTACTTTGGAATCTATTTTTGCACCTCTTTTTCCCAACTTGTAGGTCAACCAACTCTCCTGCCTCCTCCTTCTATAATTCAGGGTTCAGGATCCACTATTATTTTCATTGCTTCCACCGCCGTCTCTACAACGACTTTTGGCATAGTTCATGTCCCTAGCTCTGAGCTTGGGCTTGATTCTGAAAAAATAGAGGCACTACAAAACTTGGAGGATGTTTCAACATCCGTGGATGAATAGGTGGTGGTTACCAATGAGTTCGGGCCAACTGACAAGATGACCATAATGATGAGACCGAATGAGGAAAAGAAGGGGCTATAAATGAGAAGGAAAAGGAAGAGTGGAAACACATGACTCCCGCTACCATCACGTTAAAGGTATCGAAGGAAGGGAATTTGCTACCAAAAGATCAGAGGGGTCCAACTTCCCTACCATAGGAGAGACTAACAAGGATAGCAGGAATAAGCTCCCGGTTTTCCTAGGCTGGGGCAATAAAGGTGGAGGGAAGGGAGGAAAGAGGTCGAGATGAGCTCGAGCATCTATGGACCAGGTACTCATTGTCTTTTTGTGCATTTTCGTGGTGTTAGAGCCTGTACAAGTATAGAGTCTTTAGTTAGCATCTTTTCTTTCCTTTTGTTGTACAGTCAAAAATGTCTATACTTTTTCTTTTTGATGTTCGAAACAGGCCGATATTGTGCGGGTATGGCCCCTTCTGTTTGATATTGTACATAAAATGAAATAACTAATGAAAAAGATTAGCATTTCCATTGTAATATCTTATGTGTACTTTTCTATATTCTATGTATTGTGTTTGTTTATATACCACTATATATGTACATAATATAATTGCTTGCCCTGTAATTTCCATATTATATACAACTGTATGATGTGATATATGGTGTGTTTATTTAACCTATTTCTATGCATGTAAATAGTGTAACTTACAGTTATTTAGTGTACTACTTAGCTCTGTTGTTATTGCCAAAATTCTCTATTTGACGTAACAAAACTATGGAATGATTTTCATTATGATTAAGTTTTATTGTGTTGTATGCCCCCAGTCCACAATGTTGGTCACTCCAAACACATGACTTGAGACCGGATGCTTTGGCTGGCTCCTTGGTTACTCCTAGTCCATGATTTACTGTAGCTCCTTACTTTGAGAACTTGTAATGTGGATGCTTGATTTCGATCACCCTGTACTTTCATTATGGTTGATTCTCCCTAAGCTCGGTACTAAGGTTCTATCCGTGCATCAGTCTCTATTTCTAGTGACCAATGGATAGCTCAGTCCCTTGAATTCTATTTTTACTTCATCTATCTTCGAGCAATGTCGAGTTTTGGGAGGTGGGGATTGATCTTTATCAATTCTACAATTGATAATTTTTAGATGCTATCAAAGTAGCATTCGTACTTAGGAAACTTTAACGGATTGACAAAGTTACCAAGATAACATCGATGATTCGAAGTGCACTTGAACGTTGTTCCATTAGTTTAAGTGGAAATAGAATGGATGCTTATTTGGACACAGTTCCATCGGTCCAAGGAGCGAAGAAATGGGGAGAGGGGCACTTGAATGTGGTTCCATCGGTTCAAATGGCAAAAGAATGGATGTGTATAAGGGTTGGGCCTTCCTGTTGTTGCTGGAGCAACATCGGTTCTCACAAAACCAGGGTCGATTTTCCTCGTTGACCCGGAGGTTTGAGTCGATTTGATTTCATCGACTCAATGGGTTGCTTACATGAATGTGGTTGCATTTGTTTAAGAAGTGAAATTACTTTACTGATAAAATAAAGTGGATGTCGAGTCCTACCTATTTATAGTGCCCTCCCTTGGGTAGCTTATTTACGGAAATAAGAAATACATAGATAAGTACTAAATAAAATAGCGCTGCAGGAAGTCACTGTTCTAAGCATGGGGAATTGGAATTTTATCAACTGTTGTGAGCTTAAATGTTCCATCTTTGAGTTTCTAGCCGATAACATAGGGTCCTTCCTAATTTGGGTTAAGTGCTTCAGTACCCTGGAAGATCTATTTCAGGACAAGATCTCCCACCTTGAAGTGAAGTTGCGAACTTTGGTGTTGAAGTGTCTCGCTACCCTCTTCTGGTGAGCAACGGTCCTTCGTTCTAGTTCTTCCAGCTTCTCATCAATCTGGTCAAGTGACTTGAGCAGAAGCCACCCGTTTTTATTTTGATTGTAGTGTTGTCTTTAATGAGAGCAGACTTCTAGTTCCCCTAAGAACATTGCTTTTGAACCATATGCCAAGGCGAACGGTGAGTGGTTGGTCGTAGATTTATGTTTTGTTCTATAAGCCCATAGTGCAAGTGGATGTTCATCTATCTAGTTTCCTTTATCTTTTATCAATCGTTTCTTGATGGTGAACTCGATGATTTTGTTTCACTTTCCTATTTTCTTGCGGATGCGTTACCATGGAAAAACTTTTCTTGATTCGACAACGCTTACAGAAGTCTTTGAATTCAGTAATCTTGAATTGAGTTCCATTATCCGTGATGATTTTCTTCGGTACTCTAGACCTAAAAATAATGTTTTTTGTTAAAAGTTAATCACCTTTGAGTGGTGATGATAGCGAGTGGTTCCGCTTTAGCCTACTTGGTAAAGTAATCAACTACAACGATAACATATTGGCTCCTCCTTTGGCTATCGGTAATACAAAGATTAGATTGATTCTCCAGATTGCAAATGGCCAAGGGTTTACTATTTGCATAATATCCAAGGATGGGGTTCTTGGGGTCTTTGAAAATCTCTGGCACCGATCACAACGTTTATGTGATCTGCTGCGTCCTAGTTGATTGTGGGATAGAAATATCCATAATGTACTTTGCTAATGTATGCCCTCCAGTGTGGTCACTGCAACTGCTCATTTGGACTTCCATCAGAATCTTATTTGCTTCGTCTTTGGTTACACATCTTAGTAGGGAGTGGAGAAGCCTCTCTTGTATAACACTCCATCTTATAGCATAAACCGCAGTGTCTTTCGAAAGAGCTTCTTTCATTCATTCCGGTTTATGGGGAGTATTCCTTTCAGCAAATAATCCTTAATTAGGGTCATCCATGTTTCTTTCTCTTTTTTGGTCTCTAGAACCCAGTCTACATTCATCTAGCCTATGATTGGATCTATTAACATTTCAACTGGAGCTAATCCCATTGATTGTGCCTCTACGGAACTGGCCAGTATGTCTAAGTAATCGACCTTCACATTCTGCTCCCTGAGAATATAGGTTATCGTGTAGTGTTCAATGTCATTGAGTAGTTCCAATGATTTTAACAAGTAGGAAGAGAGATTTGCCCCTTTAGCTTGATATTCCCTTTTTACCCGACAAACGAACAGTTGAGAGTTGTTGTAGATATGCATAGCTTTTATTCTCAGTTTGTTCACAATTTTTAGTCCCATAATCAATGCCTTGTACTTTGCCTCATTATTAGTAGCAAGTCTTAAGGCATAGTAGATTGATCATCCTTAGGGAGTCCTAAGCGTAACTCCTGCTCTCGAGAAGAGTTCATTTGATGAGCCATCGACAAATAGCTTCCATTGTGATACCACTTCCTCTGTCTCATGTTCTTCTCCATCTCGAATGGTGAATTCGATAAAATTATACAACGCATGTCCATTAATTGCCCTTTGGGGATGATAATTTACATCATACTGGCTTAATTCAATATTCCACTTAAGAAGTCTCCCTGAAGTCTCAGGTCGATAAAGTATATGTTTCAAAGATTGATCCATCAACGCTTTGATTGGATGAGCTTAGAAATATGGTCGTAACTTTCTTGATGTGATCATCAGGCAATAAGCTAGTTTTTCCATTTTCAAATAGTTTTTCTCAACTCTAGTAAATCACTTACTGATGTAATATGCTTAAAGCATGAGTTGACACCGCCAAGTAGATGAATAGGTCTTCCTCATCTACTGGTTTAGATAGACCCGGTAGGGTCTCCATATGTCGCAATAGTTCCTCAAAAGCTTTTAGCAAGGCTGATTCCATTCAAAAAATTTCTTACCCTTCTTAATGTGTCAAATAATGGTACACACTTGTCTGTTGCTTTGAAAATGAATCAACTCAATGCTACGACCTTTCCATACAAACTATGCAACTCCTTTTTAACTGTAGGGGCTATGACATTCCATAAGGCAGTAATTTGCTTGGGATTAACTTCAATGCCCTTAGCATTCATGAAGAAACCTAGAAATTTTCCAAAAGCCACACCAAAAGAGCATTTTAGCAGGTTAAGCTTCATTCCATACTTTCGAAGAATCTCAAACATTTTTGAGAGGTTATCCAAATGATTTCCAGACACATGTGATCTGACAGCACGTTATCCACATAGACTTCTATTGTTCGTCCAATATGATCCCTGCACATTGTGTTTGCCCAATGGCATTACTCGATAACAATACAATTCGAATCGATGATGAAGCTGGTGTTCTTTCGATTAGGTTTGTGCATCATAATCTGGTTATATCCTATGTAGGAATTCATGAAAAAGAATAGTTTGTGCCCTACAGTTTCGTTCATAAGCTGGTCAATTTCAGGTAGTGGGAAGATTTCCTTTGGGCAAGCTTTATTCAAGTCCAAGTAGTCGATATAGGTCCACCACTTCCCGTTTGATTTCTTGACTTGTACATGCTTCAATACCCATTCAAGATATGTTTGCATCATGGATAAAGCTATTGGCTAACAGCATATCTACTTCCTCCTTCAGTGTCGTGGATTGCTCTAGACCCAGACCCTGTCTCTTCTTCCTAAATGGAACCAACTCAGGATGATATTGAGTGCATTACACGCAATCTCTGACGATATCCAACATATATTAGAATGCATCCAAGTGAACACGTCCAAATTGGCATGAAGAAATTTGGTCAATTCTTGGTACATTTTGATCCTAAGTTGCGACCTTATTTTCAAGACTCGAGTTAGGTCATTCATATCGACAGGGATTGACACTATAATCTCTGTCGGTGCTGCCGTCGCCCCTTTGAACTCTTTTCTAGGGTTTAAAGCCTTGTTGAAACGGCTATGCTCCTCGAGCCAGGGGTGGTTGTATAATTGCTAGGCTAACGGTTCATGAATTTGCAGAGACTTCCCCACGTTCTTTCCCTTTTTCTTTCATTTCGATTTGCGTAACTCAGCGGCATAACATTCTCTAGTAATGCTTTGATCTCCCTTTATAACTCGAACTATATTCTTCGTTGGCAATTTTATGGCAAAGCACTATGGAGCCAAAGCGATCCTAAAATCAGCAAAGGCCAATCGAACCAAGAAAGCGTTGTAAGTTGACATATGATCCACGATCACGAATGTGTGAATAAGAACTAACCTTCGTTCACCTTCTCCGAGCTCTACAGATAAGTCAATCGTTTCGACTAGCTATCTTGATTCTCCCGTAAAGCCATGGATTTTCATTCGGAAAGCAGATGCATCCTTTATACCGATCTTTATGTGATCAAACATATATAGAAATAAGATATTAACTGAACTTCCACTATCCAAAAGGACTCGGCGTACAACTGCTGGTTCAATTCCGGTCACTATCATTGGGTTGAGAGTCAGCGCTTCTATTCCTTCAATGTCTCGGTTCTGAAACACTATGTCATCATTGAGTGTCCTTTGCTACTTGGCTGGGGCACTATACTCAATTGCAAAACAAGTTTCTTTCAGAGCATGCTTTAGTGAACTCACTTATCGTTCCGTCTCGCCCAGCTCTTATGTGCTGGGTGTGGTCCTCCAAAAACAATGTCGATAGCTAGTCTCCATTCCATTCATTTGGATCCTTCTTCGTTGGGTCCAGATTGGTTTTCTTAGTATTTAGAACTTGGGGTCCAGCAGGCTGGTTAGAGTTTTACGATTTCTTCACATATTGCTGGATCATGTTGTTCCTAATCAATTCTCTAATAAAATATTTATGATGTCTACACTCGTTCGTGTTATGCTCGTGAGTCTCGAAGTGACAGTACTTCTCTGATTGCATTTGCCGTTTAGATTCTTCATTCTTGGGAGACTTGTTGTATCGCTCAGTTCCCTGGGTTGCAAGAGATTGTTATTCAATGATGTATACACCTTGGTATCATATTCCTAATCCGCTTTCCATTTTAGTTATGCCTGCTAGTGTTCTGGTTTTTTCTTTTTTAATTCCATCTTTCCATATATTTCTTGTCATAGCTCCAGAATTGTTTCCTTCCTGGTTATCTGCTACATTTCTCTGAACTATCTCCTTTGATTGCTCACAGACGATCTCGTCCTCCAATGCATCTGCCTCTTCCAATCTTAGATACCGACTCGCCTTTCAGTTGAACTCCTTCATGATGATTGGTTGTTTCACCTTAATCCATCTTCCAAAGTTTGTGTCTAGATGGATAGCTCAGACTAAAGCCATGAATACTATATCTTCATTAGGATTGCTCACTTTAATAACGCAGTACTAAACCGGTTCGTAAAGGTTTTTAACGACTCATTTGGTCCCTGGAAAAGGCTATATAGAGACATCACATATTTTGGTTGTGCCATATGAAGCCTGAATTGTTCCTAGAATTTCCTTGCCAACTCGTCAATTGTAGAAATGATTCTTGATGGGAGTCTGATAAACTACATAGAAGCAACATCTTCCAGAAAGATAGGGAAACATCTGCAGCAGACAGCATCCATTGCCCTAGCTCGATCCACGTGCCAACTATACTTGTACAAGTGATGTTTGGATCCGTCATCCCGTTGTAAAATGGCATGGTGGGCATTACAAACTTCTAGGGTACTCTTTTCTTAAAAAAATTTCTGTAAACGAAGTTCAGTTTGTTGCAGAACCCAAATCGTCATCCATCCTACCCTTACTTTCTTCCATCAAGCATCTAACTATGTCGCAATGAATGCCTCACTAGTCCAGTGGTCCACATGTTTTAAATGGAATCCAAGTGCTTTCAAAAGAGTAGAGTTTCGACGCTTTCAAAAGGTTTTAATGAATGGTTTCGAAGGGGTGGTTCCTTAATGATTTCGAAAGGTTTTGAAGGAAGGTTTTCCAATGATTTCGAAAGGTCTAATAGGAAAGGTTTTTCCACTGTTTTCAAAAGGCATGTTTTAAAAGGTTGTAAAAAAATATCTAATGTTTTAAAGCTTTCAAAAGGAAGGTTTATCGGTGCTTTAGAAAGGAAGGATTTGGCCTTTCGGCCTAGGTTAAGTAAAGAGCTTTACTTGGTTTCGAAAGGGGTACTTTCAATGGTTTTGAAAAGTTTGTTTAAAGGTTTTAAACAATGGTTTGAATGTATTAATAAAGCAATATAGCCTAAGTGTTTTCAAGTTAAAAATGTTTTTAACTTTTTTGGGAGGATAGATAGTCCCATGAATTTTCGTCAACATTATTTTGAGTAAAGTATATATGACATGGCAAAATAGCTTAGAGCAAAGCTAAGAGCATATTTTCCTTGTATAACTATGATTTAGAAGGAAAAAGATGAAGGGTAGTTAACCCTCAGAAAATGACTCAGATTAGAAGACCGGATAGGCCTTTTATAGGGTCACGCCCTATACGCATTAGCTGTTAGCCCCTAGCTAGTTTAGTCCAGAACTCCAGTATGTAAGGCTCAGTCATAGGTAAGATTAAAATTATGGTTACACACAGAAAGTAATAATTATGCACTGAATTAGGTTATTTGTGAGCCCGCAAAACCACTAGGATCAGGTGACCCTTGAGAGGATAAGTTAGGGACATACCGTACATAAAAGAAGTATTTAAAAGATAGTTAAGGACAGATCGTCTGGAAGAAAGAATGTCTAACAAGTGTTAGATAAATTGTTAATATTGACTAGCAGGCCCGAGCCAGGAAAAGGGATATTTAGGCCAATTTGTAGATAGTCAGTCCAGTTTTCGGACAGATAGTACATTTATTACCTATTTATAGCATAACGGATATTGCTATTATTATTATTATTATCATCATCATTATCATTATTAGTATTATCAGTTTGATTAACTAGTTTGGTTTTAGGAAAGGATTAGCACATATATGTTTTGAAAAGGATATTAGTGAGAGGAAACTCGTTCCGCTAAGTGGCGTGGTCTTACTTTATATCAGTAAACCGAGATGTAACAATCTTATTCACATCAGGCTTTATGTCTAACTCAAATTTTTGTTTCACCTTAAACTCTTGGGTGTTGAAAATTGATTTGAGTAGGCCGAGGGTTTGGGTTTTCAGGCTTTATAAATTTTGGTGAATAAAGCTTCTAGAGACGAGCAGGTGGCTGACGGATAGCTAATTAGGGCTTATAGTTTATTTTTCTTTAATCCATTGTGTATATAAGTCAGATATTACTATATTGACTCTGATCAACCAAGGGGGAATTATCATATGTTTCTCTTGGCATATTTTGTAATAAATATATTTTGATCATTTTCTGGGAAATGTTAAGGGATTATGTAATGTGGATACGAATTATTGTTTTAAAATGTCATCAGAAAAATGCTGTTTTGAAATCTGTGATTTTGTTCATATTCATGTGTTTCTGATATTATGGATACCATTAGCATTAATGTATTTTGCCACCAGAATTAATACTGTTGATGATTGCAGCATTTGTAGCCCTTATCTTTTGGCCGCCAAATACAGGATGTTACAACTTGGTATCAGAGCATAGCTCTATGAAATACTTTAACTAAAAATGATTTTGGAAACATAATCCTTAGAAATTAAAGTAAGATTGGGATATGGGATAAAGCTATAGTAACGTGCTTGTATTTGTTATATATAATTATATTCTTTATATCTAGTCTTCTATCGTTTATTAGGTTATTTTTCTTTATCTCATGAGGTTTGAATACAGATATGGATGGTAGAAGAGGACGAGTTAATCCAAGAGGGGAAGGCACCGATGGAAATGCCAGGCCTAATATGTGGAGAAGCCAAGGTCAGGCACAAGAAGAGAATGTGGGTGCTGGAGTCCCGCAAGTTAGAATGGAAACTATGTATCAGTTTTTCATGAATATGATGCAACCGACAGTTGCTACTGGAATAATGGGAGAAGGAGTTCAGGGAGCTCCAGTTGTCAATGATTACGCTAGGTGAATGGGGATTATACTAAATTTAGGACTCAATGATGAGCAGAAGAGGAGGCTTGCTTCAAGACAGCTTTAGGGAGCAGAATTGTTCTGGTGGAACAGTGTGGCAGCTGGTGTGGACGAGGAAACCTTGACATGGGTAGATTTCATGGGGAGTTATAAGAGAGGTTCATGTCAGTGATGTTGCAGTCTGCTTTGATCAGAAATTTTGCTGCGTTAAAGTAGGGGGTGATGTCTGTTTTGGAGTATGCCATAAGGTTCGAGGAGTCAGCCAGATATAGGTATGCTTCAGTGGATACTGTGGTGAAGGAGAATGAGAAGTTCATCAGGGTTGAAGCCTGAGTTAGCAAGGGCCACATAACCTCATATTAGATATCCTTTTGATGTTGTAGTAGAGATGGCTTTAAGGAATGAGGAGATACTTGATTCTCTAGAGAGGAACAAGGCTAAGGAGGCCCAAGTTGGGTAGGGTAGGAAGAAGAAGTTCTTTCCTAAGAAA
The DNA here is from genome assembly GCA_030765085.1 of Allium cepa. Taxonomy (NCBI): domain Eukaryota; kingdom Viridiplantae; phylum Streptophyta; class Magnoliopsida; order Asparagales; family Amaryllidaceae; genus Allium; species Allium cepa. The sequence continues at coordinate 1,024,493,539 of CM060937.1, read as the reverse complement.
GGTGCTCAAATGAGTGGAGCAGCTGAGAAAGGGATGTCTGAGATTGTTTGCCTCAAGTGCAACAAGATGGGGTATTTTGCTAATGAATATCGTGATAGAAATGCAAAAGAGATGATCGAAAAGAAGAACATTAGATGCTTCAGTTGAGACCATATTGTCCACTATAAGAATCAATGCAAGGAGCCTGCTAAGGATGGAAAGGGCAAGGTGTATGCATTGGAGCCTGCGACTTTGAAGCCAACAGCTCATGAGAAAGGAAATGTAGTTTTCGAAGGTACTTTCATATTCATGGTATGTCTGTTAGCATTCTATTTGATACAGGTGCCTCACGTTCTTTTATATCTTAATGTTTGATAGATAAGCATAACTTATAACTCACATATTTAGTTACTTCCTCATAGGTTACGAATCCAATAGGAGGGTATGCAACTCTAGGGTTGAGATGTGACCAGTTAGAGTTTGACTTGTTAGGTCATACTTTTGTTTATAGTTTGCATGTGTTTGATTTTGTATGGTTCGGAATTATTCTTAGGATGGATTGGTTAAGCGAGTATGATGCTAGGATATTTTGCCAAGATAGGAAAATATCGCTTAGGCACCCTAATTGCAGCAATAGGATTGTTTATACCATATGGGGCCTTAGTAGTGAGGTGAATGCCTTGTTGGGTGTTGTGTAGCTAGAAGATGAGCTGAATCGACATTTTCGTGGTTAGAGAATTCGTGGATGTTTAAGAGCCTATAGTAGGATTTCCACCGAAACGAGCCACTGAGTTTTGGATAGATTTAGTTTTGGGAGTAGAACTAGTGAGTAGGCACCAAGCAGGATGACCCCTACTGAGATGAGCGAGTTAAAGGTGTAGCTGGTGGATTCGGAAGGCAAGAGATTTATTAGGCCAAGGTGTTCACCTTGGAGAGCAGCGGCATTGTCTGCTAAGGAGCCAGAAGGATCTTTAAAGCTATGTATTGATTATCCCAAGTTGAATGAGAAGACGATAGAGAATCGATATCCATTGTCGAGAATTGACGATTTGTTTGACCAGTTGAGTGGAGCATAGGTTTTCTATGTCAGTTAGATTTGGCAACGGGTTTCCATCAGCTCAGAATAGCAGAGGATAATATACCTTTGACGGTGTTTAGGACTAGATATGGATTGTATGAATGTTTAGTTATGCCGTTAGGATTGATTAATGCGCTAGCATTCTTTTCGGATTTGATGAACCAAGTTTTCTAAGAGCACTTGGATAGTTCGCATAGGTTTTCATAGATGATATCTTGATATACTCTAAGGATGAAAGAGAGCATGAAGTTCGTCTTAGAGTGATGCTTGAGACACTTAGGCAGCATGAGATGAAGGCGAAGTTTTTGAAGTGTCCTTTTAGAAGAAGGAAGTGAAGCTTCTTGGTCATGTAGTCTCAGAGAAAGGGTTGTTGGTAGATTCGACTAAGATTGAAGCAGTGAATAGTTGGAAGAGACCTGAGACTATAACTGAGATAAAGAGTTTCCTTGGATTAGCTGGTTAATATTGGAGGTTTATAATGGATTTTTCACGGATAGCAACAACGATGACGAAGCTAACGAGAAAGGATGTGAAGTTTGTGCGGACCGATAAGTTTGAGGAAGCATTCCAGGGTTTGAAACACTTATTGACCCATGCACATATGTCGGTTGTTCCAAAAGGGAATCAGGATTTGGTGGTTTATACAGATGCGCGTGGAATAGGATTAGAAGCTGTGCTAATGTAGAAAGGTAAAGTAATTGCCTATGCTTCTAGATAGCTTAGATCACATGAGGTAATATATCCGACGCATAATTTGGAATTGGCTGCAGTGATTTTTGGATTGAAGGTGTGGAGACATTACCTTTTTGGAGAGAGGTTTGAGTTATATAAAGATCATAAGTCGCTGAAGTATTTATTCTCTTAGAAGGAGATGAACATGAGATAGCAAAGATGGTTAGAGTCTATTGCCACTTATGATTTTGGGATTGAGTACACACCAGGAAAAGGAAGTAAGCTGATAGATGCACTTAACAGGAAACATCAGAATGCAGTACTAGCGATGATTGCTAGGTAGAAATATTTAGAACAATATGCAGATTGCACAGAGTAGAGGAGATCAAAGGCTGGATCTAGCGGAGAGACTCATATATTTTTTTTGGAAGTTCAATCCATGATGATCGAAAAGATTGCTTCTAAATAGGAGGAGGATCCATTGTCAACTGAATGGATCAGGAAGTTGATAGATGGAACCAAGGGCGATGAATTGAAAGATTTCAGTCTTGACTAAAATGGGTGATTGAGAAAAAAGGAAGATTATGTGTTCCGAGTGTAGGAAACATAAGGAAAGAAGTCTGAGAGAAATCCCATTATTCGAAGTTCACTATCAATCCAGGAGAAACTAAGATGTATCAGGATATGAAGAGAAATTTATTCTGGGAAGATATGAAGAGAGATATTGGCTTATGGGTAAGCAGTGCTTGAATTACCAACAGGCAGTGGCTGAACACCAGAAGCCAAGTTGAGTGCTTTAGCCATTGGATATTTCGGTATGGAAGTGGGATTCTATTTCTATGGATTTTATTGTTGGGTAGCCAAGGTCAAACAGATGAAATGGAAGTATATGGGTCATAGTGGACATATAGACCAAGAGTGCCCATTTCATTCTAGTTAAGTCAACCAGAACGACACTTGTTTTTGCGAAGTTGTTCATGAAGAATATGGTTAGACTACATGGAATTCCTAGTAGTATAGTAAGTGACAGAAATTCCTTATTCACTAGCGAGTTCTGGAAGAGTCTACGGAAAGTTTTGGGAACCAAGTTCAAGGTGAGTACCGCTTACCATCCGTAGACAGATGGACAAACGGAAAGAGTTAATAAAATCTTAGAATATTTGTTAAGAGCTTGTGTACTAGATTTTGGACAATCATGGAAAGACCATCTGCGTTTAGTCGAGTTTTCATATAATAACAGTTATCAGACTACTATTGTGATGGCACCATTTGAAGCTTTGTATAGAAGGCCATGCAAATCTACCATTTATGAGACTAGGGATAGGTTGGTTCTTAGTCCAGATTTAGTAAGAGATGCCGTAGAGAAGATTGAGGTCATTCGGGCTAGAATGAATGAAGCTCGGTATAGGCAGAAAAGTTATACATATAGCAGAAGGAAAGACCTAGAGCTCTCCATTGGAGATCAGGTATTTGTTAAAGTATCAACGATGAAGGGTGTGATCAGATTCGGAAGATTGGGGAAGTTGGCACCGAGATTCGTTGGACCTTTTCCTATTGTTGAGAGGATCAGGAACTTGCCTATAGAGTAGAGTTAACGAGCAGTTTGGCAGGTGTCCATGATGTTTTCCATGTTCTCATCTCAAAAGGTGTGCTAGAGACCCGGAGACTACTTTGCACAGACTGTGCTAGAGGACTTAGTAGTTGAACCGGACTTGACCATAGTTAGGAAGCCAGTTGGCATAGTTGCAAGAGGTGAGATGAGGCTCAGGAGCAAGACAGCCAGATTAGTGAAATTCCAATAAGGCAATGATGACAGGGACAATACTTGGGAGGTTGAGAGGTAGATTAGAGATACTTATCCTGACTTATTTGATGGTATGCTTTACCTCTTGGATTGTTGTGTACCTTATCATAATTTTGAGGACTAAATTCTTTAAGGAGGGGAGTTTGTAACACCCTTTATTTTTGGTAACATTATTTAGGATTTAATTAGTTGAATAAAATAAAATAATGTGCTGATTAGGGGATTGAGATTTGATTTTTATTTAAGGGTAGCCATGTCATTTAAACAATGAATTAAAAGAAGAGTTAACATGAAATAAGGGAGGGTTAAAGTAGGAAAGATGCCATTTCTATATCCTTAAATCTTGGCTGTGTATTCTCATACTTGTTCATTTCATTTGAATTTTTTTTAAACTTGAGGCCGGCCACCATTAACAAGAGAAAAAGGAAGAAGATTAAGAACAGCTAAGGAAGATGCTAAATCAAATCAAGTTCATTCACATCTCAATCTCTTTAATCTCTAAAGCTAAGGTGAATAATGTTTACATCTCATATTTCTTTTGTTTTCGGTTTTAAGATGAAATTCAAAATATTTTGCATTGATTTGCATTGGTTTGCCATGTTTTTGAATGATGGTATGATTATATATACTTATTGATGATTTATGGTGGTTCATATAAATTTTATGACACGTTTTGATATGAAAACCCTATTAAATGACATCCAAGTGCCTTGTGAATTTTTATATAGACCAGAAATACTATGTTAGGGACGAGTTTCAATATTCAGAATTTATGTGGATTTTATATAAATTTTCTAGTGAAGAAGATGTTATTTTGGGTTATAAACTATGTACAGTTAAATAGTAATTGGTTTGGGTCTGAAATTAATATGTCAAAAAACATATAAAAGTGATTTTCATGAATTTTTGTAGTATTTTCCTAAGTGTTTTAATGAATATATGAAATTATTTAAGTTATGAGACTAAAATGTTTAATATCTTTATGAAAGGAGAAGTGGATTTTTGTAAATAAATTCAAATTGTTAATTCTGGAAAGATGACAATACCTTTAGAAAAGAAAAACTTTCAACCAATCACATAAACAAGGCATGTTAGGCACAAAGAAATAGTTTAAAAGTATAAATCTACATGGTTTATAATGTTTCGATGCTTTCGGCACTAGGTTCCACCTCCGACTCCATCAACACCAATGCACATAGTATTTGGCAACTGGTATGTAGTGAATTGGATGTTGGCGGAAGGGATAGGGTTGAAACTAGGGGTTCCAAAGGGGTTGAAGTAAAACTTTTGTTTTAAATGAAAATACGTTTGCTTGCTTTCGACTAAGTGGCTTTCCGCTAGGTCAAATGGATTTATGGAATAGTTTCGATTGGGTAGCACTTTTTTTTAAATGAATGCTTTAGACTAAGACGAAAAAATTACTGCCGCTTTCTTCCTTTTGACCCAAATGGTTTCAAAGGGGTTATTTTGTTTTCAAAAATTTGTCCACTTCTCCAATGCTTTTGAAGGGATGGTTTTGACACCATAACTTCTTTACTTAGTAAATGGTTTTGAAAAAGATGCTTTCATCTTAAATGATTTAATGACCCTTTTTCTCAGAATTAAAGTATAACCCAATTGGTTTCGAAAGGGACAGTTTTAATGGTTTCTAAAGGTGTTTTCATATGTTTTAAATTGAACCCAAGTGCTTTTGAAAGAGTAGAGTTTTGACGCTTTCAAAAGGTTTTAATGAATGGCTTCAAAGGGGTGGTTCCCTAATGATTTCGAAAGGTTTTGAAGGAAGGTTTTCCAATGGTTTTGAAAGGTCTAAAAGGCAATGTTTTTCTGATGTTTTCGAAAGGCATCGTTTAAAAGGTTGTAAAGAAGGATGTCTAATGTTTTAAAGCTTTTGAAAGGAAGGTTTTTCAATGCTTTCGAAAGGAGATTTTTGAACGGTTTTGAAAGGAAGGATTTGGCCTTTCGGCCTAGGTTAAGTAAAGGGTTTCATTTGGTTTCGAAAGGGGCATTTTCAATGGTTTCAAATGGGTTGTTTAAAGGTTTTAAACAAAGGTTTCGAATGTATTAACTAGGCAATATAGCCTTAGTGTTTTCAAATTAAAAATGGTTTTAACTTTTTTTGGGAAGATAGATAATCCGCATTAATTTTCATCAACATTTTTTTGAGTAAAGTATATATAACCTGGAAAAATAGCTTAGAGTAAAGCTAAGAGTATAGTTTCCTTGTATAAGTATGATTTAAAAGGTTAAATCATTTTGAAAAGGTTTTTCACGAAAAAAGATGAAGGGTAGTTAACCCTCAGACAATGACACAAACTAAAAGATCAGATAGGACTTTTATAGGGCCTTGCCCTATACTCATTAGCTATTAGCCCCTAGCTAATTTAGTCTAGAATTCCAGTGTGTAGGGCTTAGTCATAGGCAAGACTAAAATGATGGTTACACACGAAAAGGAATAATTAAGCATAGAATTATGTTACCGGTGAGCCTGCAAAACCATTAGGACCAGGTGACCCTAGAGAAGATAAGTTAGGGACAGACCATCCAGAAGAGAAGTATTTAACGGATAGTTAAGGATTGATTGTCCAAAAGAAAGAATGTTTAACTTGTGTTAGATAAATTTTTTGCATTGTCTGGTAGGCCCGAGCCAGCCAAAGGGACAATTAGTCCAGTTTGCGGACAGTTAGTCCAGTTTTCGAACAGATAGTCCATTTACTACTAGTTTATAGCATAATGGATATTGCTATTGCTATTATTATTATTATTAGTACAATCAGTTTGATTAACCAGCTTGGTTGCAGGAAAGGATTATCAAATATATGTTTTGAAAAGGATACTAGTAAGGGGAAACCTGTGACGACCCAACTTTTTCTCCACAAAAAGTCGTATCATCTTTAAGAAAGAAAGGGATAGAAAAGAGAAAAGAAAGAAGAGTTAGAAGAAACAACACTAGAATCTCAACAGCGGAACGAATAAATTATATTAATAACATAAGTATTTACATAATATACAACATCAATCAGAGATACACAGCATATGCATCACATACTAGACAGTTATAAACACCTGTCTAGTATTTACAACTTAATACAAAAACAACACAGAGAACACACAGCGGAAACTATATATCTACAACGCAAAAGCCTCCTGCTCCATTGCTCCTCCAATATTCGTCAAAGCTAACTTGAATCCTTTGGCTACTCGTAAAAATTTGAGTACCCAAGAGTTTAAGAAAACAAAAGATAAACTCCAGGTCAGACATGGGTCTGGTGTGAGTAACAGGTTAAGGTTGCTTAACTTTAAAAATCTTTTGAAAAGAAAGGTATCACGTAAGACTTCCCACACATAAACATGGAAAAAAAATTATCTTACGCTAACCAAAACGTTTGATAGGAAATCCGGTGATATTATAATAGTGTCTAGGGTTTTCAAATAAATAAGAAATAACCAAAATTATTACATGATTAAATTCCAACTACTAGCCACAAAAGTGGGTAATACAATCAAAACCATTGGCACTTATTGGATTTTGGATTCCATACAATGACAGGGCTAATGGGGTACCGTCCGTCACAGTACGTGGCCTAGATCACCGTATCGAGGATACTCCCAATCCCCTGCAACACAAGGCCGGGACCATTCCTTACTGAACAGTCCCGAACAAGATAACCCCGGCAGTTGTTGCAATCAACCGCCCACACAACCGAATATAAAGGGACCTCTAGACAGGGGAAAATCTTGTCCTACTTGGGCACGACTCACTTAACCTTGCTGCACCTCCCCTGTTTTAGCCATTCCCGGGTGATAAGGCTTGAGGCTACGATTACCTTTAGAGAATACATCTCTTAGAATGCTCATCGTCCACCTGACGATGATCTGAAAGCATTCAATCCATACAAGTTCGTTCCGGGTTCGAACGAAACCGAAGGCATTTCTCATTACACTCATTTTGGAATCACCCTCAGAGTTAATGAGGATAACCCTTGCACTCTGAATCTTCATCTTCACTTGAGATTCATGATCTATCGTTAATTTGGATCGATGTGGTTTTCGGATATCCAAATATGGAAACCCGATCCTGGTCTCATCGAAATCCAAACCGCCATCTTTTAGGTCCAAGTTGTTTTAATGTTTAAAACAATTCAACTCAATATTATCTATATAGACACAGATAGATAATTCACAACGTCATAATAGATAATCAACATTATCATCACAACAGATAATACATATTATCATCCCAACCAGATAATTCATATTATCAACTCAAATGCAACCATAGCATCCAAATCACACAACATTATTTATCTCATATCTAAGATCTCAACTATTCAGGGTAATCAGTATTAATCAACATTCACAAGCAATGACTTATTAATCACCATTCTATAGTTAATTTAAAATAAACTAAATTAATTACTTCTTCTCTAATTAATTTAAAGTAAATTAAATTAATTACTTCATCCATATAAATCTTGCTTACATATCCATTGATTAATTACAAATCAATCAATTAATTACCCTCAACAAATTACCCTAATTAATCATCTTTGATTAATTATCCTTTAATTACATTCAAGTAATTAGCCTTTAATTAATTTCACAAATTAATCATTCTAAACCAAATTCAGTAATTATCCTGTAATTACTTCATTAGTTAATTAATTACATTAATCCTTAATTAATTACATTAATTAACTCCTTCTTTGATTAATTGGTCTTAATTAATCCATCCTTAATTACATCATTAATTATATAAATTAATATCCCAAATTATTTTATTTATAATTACCCTATTAAATTAATTATTAATTATCCATATTGATTAATCACTCTTGATCAATCACATTAAGTAATTAATTACATTTAATTAATTACATCTCTTTATAATCTTTAAATAACTAAATTAACAAAACCTAAATTAATTACACTAAGTAATTAATTATTAATTACTTCCTTTAAGTAATTATTTTGCATGTTAATTACATATTAATTACACAAAGTAATTAATTTCCAAAACTCCTCCATTACCCAATTATTCTTCAATTTAATTACATCAAGTAATTTATCTTCTTAATTACTTCACTAAGTAATTATTCATTATTAACTACATTGGGTAATTACTTCTTAAATTACTCAATGATTATTTTAAATTAATTAAACTTAATTAATTAACTTAACTAATCAAAATAAACTTAACTAATTACAATTAATAATTAATTTCTTAGTTACTTCCATTAAGTAATTTACACTTAAACAATTCAAATAATTATCTTTAAATTAATTAATTCAATTAATCATTAAAATTAATCACACTAATTAATTATTAAATAATACTAAGTTAACGATTAACCGATAACAAATCTTTAATTACTTCTCTAAAGTAATTAACTGAGATTAATTAATATTAATTACAAATTAAATTATCTATAAAACTCAGTAATTAATCTCTATTTATTTAATTAATCAAGTGATAATCTAAAACTTAATGAATTTCAAATCCATTAATTTAATATCAAATCTTATCTAATTAATGATTTCTTAACTACAATTTAATCAATCTTAATTAACTTACTAATCATTTAATTAATTAAATAAAACCCTTAATTATTTAATTAATAAACCCAAATTATTAATTAATTAAATTAATTAATTACAAAACTTAATTACCTTAATCATTTAATGAATTATAAATTATTAAGTTCTAATTAACTTTAAGATAAGCATAAATCTTATTAATGATTAAATTTTCATTAACAAAGTAATTTAAAAACAATTTGCTTTTAAATTTCCTCTAAATTCCATTTTAAATTAAGATTTAAAATGAAATCAAATTTTAAATTAAACAAGGTTTAAGTATTTAAAACCTTTTAATTTCATATTAAAGAATTACTTATCTTCTAAGGTAAATTTAAAAATAGTTTTAACCCATATTCAATTTAAATAAATTTAAAATATACTTTAAATATTACAAGTGGTTTTGAAACATTTAAATTCAAAAAAATTATTTTATTTCAAACTAGAATTCAAATCATGCTTTGAATTCAGATTCAAAAACATAAATTTAAAATCCTGTTTAAATCCTATATTTCAGATTTTAAAAAACATGTTATAAAATACTTTAACATTCAACTTATTTACAACATTAGAATTTATAAGCTTTATTTTCTTTTTAAAACTTTAAAATTCAAATTCAAATTTGAATTCAGATTTACAATTCAGATTTAACTTAAATTTAAAATCTTGTCTTAAATCTTATTTCAGATTTATAAAACACTTTATAAAATACTGTACAAATTTTTAGTTGTTAAACATTCCATTTTTATAAAATTTATTTATTTTGAAAACTAGAATTCAAATTCATTTTTAAATTCATAATTTAAACTTGTTTTGACTTTTGTTTAAATTTTACTTTGCTTCCTCTTTAAATTTAGTTTAAATTTAAAAAAAACAGAAAACTGTCAAGTTTCTGAAACAAAACCTGAAAACTGTAACATACTCGAGCCCAAACCTTTTTACTTCGAGTCATCTATCACCTATCTTCGAGTAAAACATTCAAGCGACTCGAGCATTCCACGAGTACCGTCTCCTCACCAGAATTCCCAGAAACAACCAAACTCTCAGATGTCCACCGTGCACATGCACGGAGGCTGTGGACGATTCCGATCATCAACGATGATCATCCCTCATCCACCAACATCTCTAGAATCCAACACGAACATCAGATTATCAGAATAAACTCGAATTCAGAATCGAGTATACAAACTCAAACCTGGAGCAACTTTTAAATCTGGAACATCAGAACCGACCCCAAACCCCAAACCTGTCAACGGTCCAATCTCTGTCCTCCGACCACCGTTAGAGCTGCAACTCATTCTTTGCCCTCGTCATCGACCCAGCTACCTTCCCTCAAAGCCTCTTCACACTCCATCAAACATAGAGACAGTGACGATCCTATTTCCTAACTTGTTCAAAAACTAGGGTTAAATATTTGTTTTGGTCAGCGCCGTCGCCACCTCAACCCGATCACCATATAAGTAATTATCAATGATTCCCCGATCATCCTCCCTCCTTCATACAGAAACACGACCTCCCAATTCACTTAAATCACCAAAGGCCACTCCAAAACCCAATTCTGATCAACCCCCACTTGCACAGTCAAACCCCACTTAAAATTTATGACTTTACTCTTAAAAATCATGACTTGGTCTAAGGATTTAGTTTATATACCTGAATTGCGCAATTAACAAGTTTGAAATCTTAACAGAAACTTGAGTTTCCCTTTTTAATTTGATTTCCAGAGCAATTGCAGTTTTTATTTAAGTTAAATAAAATTTTAAAATTTAGTTTATAACCAAACAAACAATATTTATTTAGATCCTTAGTCTTAAAAATTAATGGATAAAGAGACAATGAATTTAAATTGAAAACGGGGTTGAAATTTTAAAATAGAGATGTTCTACAGGAATTTTCAAAATCAACCATGTAATCACACAAATACATATAAATTTTCCACAGATATATACAAATACAAACTAACTTTAGGGATAACTCAAGCAACCAGAATATTTTTAAGTTCTTAAAAAAAAGTTACTCACCTTATTTTTTAAAAGGAACATAGCAGCATTGAATAATGAAAAAACTTTTTGCTCCCTGTTAACACTTCCCAGAGGACGGCAGCGTTGGTGCACGTGCATCGTGCACGGCTTTGGATCTGGTGGGTTTTTGAACCGGGGAAGACAAATGAGACTCGAAGTAGAGCTTATGATTTATTCGGTGGCAACTCGTAGTACTGGATCTGGGATGTCTTTGGGGGGAGGCACGAGTGGTTTTGGTGTTCGACTCGAGATTTTGGGTCATTTGTTTTATGGTTGAACTGTTAGTGAAATAAAGTTGCAAAGTAAACTTGAGTTTGAATAAATGAAATTAGGCTTTAAATTATAAAACAAGTTTATAAAAAGTAAACAAATTTAAAAAAAAAGTTAAAACTTGTTCTTTGTAAGTAAAAGTTAATCAACTTTTAGAAAGTGTTAAGTGATTCTATTTTAAAATTTAAATTGTTTAAAATGATTGCTTTTTGAAAGTAATTATCTAAGCAAAATTTTGAATTTCAATTCAAAAGAGTGTTTTGAATTTAAATATTTAATCAAAATTTTAAGTAAAATTTTAAAGTAATGATTTAGAAACTAAGTTTCAATTTATATTGAAAATAAGTAGGTTTAAAATTAGATAATTTAAAGTGTTTTAAATTTGAAATTGATTTCTATATGCTTTATCTTCAAGTGAGGTCATTATTATGATTTGTAAACCAAATTTAATAATTTGTCTATAAGTTAATAAGACTTAATTTATTCAAATAATTTATTTATGAAGATAAATAGGGTTAAATTATTATTGATATGAATATAAGAACACTTAATATGATTTGTTAATAAGTAAAGATTAATTAAGATAAATGATTTTCTTAATTAACTAAGGATTTTGAAATGTAAGAAGTTAATTAATTATTTAATTAATTTTAAATGGTTAGTTAATTGTTTTTTTTTAATTTTAAATAGTCACTTAATTATGAATTAATTAAGTGTAATTACTAAATGAAGTAATTAATGGTGAATTTTTGAATGTAATTAAATGGAAGTAATTAATGGTTAATCACTAGATGTTATTAATTAACATTAATTAATATAATTGTTGTGAAGTTAATTAATTATGTAGTAATTAATCAATTAATGAATTAAGAATTATTTAATGATGGAATTAATTATTTGTTAAGGTAATTAATTAAGGGATAATCATCTAATGAAAGTAATTAGAAGATAATTACTTATGTAAGTAATTAGGGATTAATTACTTAGAACATGTTGTTAATTAATTAATGTGATGAATTAATTAATGAATGAGATTAATTAAAATTGCAATTAATTAAGAAATTTATTAATTAAGGATTATTTATTAATTTAATTGAATAATAATTACTTAATGAAGTAATTTAAGATTAATTAATTAGAGAAATTAATCAAAGGGTTAATATAATTAATTAAGAAGTTAATTATTTAAGATAAGTAATTACAAGTTGTTAATTACTGTTTACGATTAATAAGATGATTAATTACAAATTAATTATTTAATTAAAGGAATTATTAATTAATAAGGATCATTAGATATATGATTAATGAATTAATCAGGGTTGATTATTAAAGTAATTAATTAAAGTATGATTAATTAATTGTAATTAATTGAGGTTTAATGTAATTAATTATAGTTGATTAATTAATGAAAACAAATGAAGGATCATTAATTATTATAATTAATGATAGTAATTAAAGATTAATTACCGTATATGGTTAAGGATAATTACTTGAATGTAATTAAAGGATAATTAATCAAGGAAGATTAATTAAGGAAGATCGTTACGAGATGATTAATTTATTTGGAATAAATAAATGAAGAAGGATTTAGGTAATCCAATTGATTTAGAATTAATCAATTCTATTTATGGATGATTGATTGATATTGGGTGATTAATATTGGATGACTATATTGGATGATTGGTTGATACTGGATGATTTGGATATCTCTGATATGTGATATGCTGCTTTGTGAGATGAGTGACTGATATGAATTATCTATTGTGATAATGTGATTTATCTATCTGTTTATATCAACCTGAATATAAGTTAATTGTTTAAAACCCTTAAACAACTTGGACATTAAAATGGCATTTGGTTTCGATTAGACCGGGATCGGGTTTCCATATTTGGATAATCTGAAAACCACATCGATCCAAATTAAACGTTAGGTCGTAAATCCAAGTAGAGCTTAGTGAAGACTCGAAGTGTTAGAACTATACGTCAGTATAACTCTGGGGATGATTCCGTGATGAGTTTGACGGAAATAGTACTTACAGGTTTGAGATGGTGATTTAGAGTGCAAGGGCTATGGTCGTTGACTCTGAGGGTGATTCCAAAATGAGTGCAACGAGATAGTGCCTTCGGTTTCATTCGAACCCGAAACGAACTTGTATGGATTGAATGCTTTCAGAACATCGTCATATGGACGATGAGCATTCTAAGATAGATGTGTTCTATAAAAGTAATCGCAGCCTCAAGCCTCATCAACCGGGAATGGCTAAAACAGGGGAGGTGCAGCAAGGCTAGGTGGGTTGCACCCATTTCAGGGTGAGGTCATTCCTGTCTAGATGTCCCTTTTATTTCGGCTTAGTGGGTGGTTGGTCGCGCCAATCACAGGGTGATCTTACTCGAGACAGTTCAGTAAGGAACAGTTCCATCTTTGTGTTGCAGGGGATTGGAAGTGATCCTCGGTACTGTGATCTAGGCCACGTACTGTGACGGGCGGTACCCCAATAGCCCTGCCATTGATGAAAACCCATTCTTCCTACGAGACCTTACGGTTTTGTTTGTATTACCCACTTTTGTGGCTAGTAGCTAGAATTTAATCATGTAACAATTTCGGATATTTCTTATTTACTTGAAAACCCTAGACACTATTATAATATCACTGGATTTCCTATCAAATGTTTTGGTTAGCGTAAGGTAAATTTTTTTCCATGTTTATGTGTGGGATGTCTTACGTGATACCTTTTCTTTTCAAAGATTTTTCTAAAGTTAAGCAATTTTAACTTTTTACTCACACAAGACCCCTGTCTAACCCGAATGTTTATTTTCTGTTTTATTAAACTCTTGGGTACTCATATTATGTATGAGTAGTCGAGTGATTCAGGTTTTCTTGACGAATTCTGAAGGAGATTTGGAGGAGGAGGCTTCCACGCGTAGATATATTATGGTTCCGCTGTGTTTGTGTTGTATCTGTATCTTGTGATATCTTGAGTTGTATAGTTAGACAGATGTTTATAACTGTCTAATATGTGTTGTATAAGTTGTGTACTCTGATGTAATATGATACTATGTAATATTTTATGTGATATATTATATTTCATTCGTTCCGCTGTGAGTTATCTGATGTTGTTGTGTTTCTTCTTTCTTATCTTTTCTTCTTCTATCCCTTTCTTTCTTAAATAGTGATGCGACTTTCTGGTGTTAGAAAGTCGGGTTGCCACAGATGGTATCATAGCATTGGGTTGAGTGAATACCAAGGCTCTGGAGTGGTGTCTTTCTTGAGAGAGCGCAATTGTAATTTGTATATATACACACACACACACACACACACATATATATATATATCTGCCTGATCTGTTGGGTTATCTGTTCGGGTTTTCCAACATAAGTTTTAGAGGTAGATGGAGTAGTGGTGTGTGTGTGTGTAACACGACTACCACTGATGGAAGATGTCCATATGTTTGAGGTTGGAAGTATATTGTTGAGACTGTAGACCTAATACCGTCTCGAGTGAGATTTGCAGCTTGGAGTAAGGATTTCTCTGATATCCGAAGGAAATCTTTTTAAAGATTCGGAGTTTATCTTTGAAGCATAAGTTTGGATCTGTCGGAAGTGCATAAGTAAGTGATGATATCTTGATGACTGCATGGTGAGATGTAGTACCCATGGATATTTTCGAAGATATTTTCTCTTGAAGCAGTTTTAGAAGTAGTCGAGGAGTAGTCTTTACCTGCCGTAGGGAAGATTCGTCTGTGTAGAAGTTATCTGGACTTTAGCAAGAAGGTTGGCCATTTTGGAATATGAGACTAAGGTCTATAAGTTGCTTCGCTTCGGCATGGTCTAATTTGTCATTCCTTAAGGAGAGCGAGATGTTGATGCTTGGGTTGGAGCCCGAATTTCTTGGGAGGATGTCTGTCATCTCAAAGATCCGTTGTGTGCTTTGTTGATCATTTTGGTTTTCGAGGAGCTTTTGGATTAGAAGTCTTTGGTTAGCTGTGGTAGCAGTGCAATTTGAAGTGTTCGTTGTGCTGACAAGAAGGACTTTTAGCTTTGTAGTATCATCAAGGTAGAGTTTGGAAGCAGCAGTGTGGCCGTTTCTCCAATGGTTCAGGAATCTTTGTGGTTCTTCTTCAGTAGTCCGGGCAGATGGTAAAGGTTTTCTTGAAGGGTTAACCTTGTTTGGAAAAGCTTAAAGCTGTTCTAACTGGTAAAGAGGGGACAGTCTCTTTGGAATTCGAACTAGGTAGGATTGCAAAAGTGACTTGCGATTAGTTTGGGAATTTTTCTTGGGCAATCTTTTGTTTGCGACCGAGGATTCTCATGTGGAAGTAGGAGCTACTGATGTAATAAGAAGTTTATCTACATCTGGAGTAGAGTTCCATATTGATTTGGTTCCAGAAGCGATTTTGGTAGTTAGCGTAGTAGGATGGTTCTTGGAGAAGGAGAGTTGGTGTAGCAGCTCAGAAGCTTTTTTTGGAATTTGGATTGGTCAGATCTAGTTTTTGAGTTTAGATCTCTGCTATAAGGATGTGTGACCGAGCCAGATGGGTCACTAAGATTTTATGGATTTGATGAACAAAGTTCCCGGAAATATTGGATAAGTTTGTACTCGTGTTCATCAACAGTATTCCCATCTATTTCAGAATCAGAGTTGTGCAGCGGAAGCGAGGTAACAGCTGCATGAGGAAGGAAGCAAGTTCAGTTTACTATTTCTTGAAAAGTAGAGCTTGTGTTCTGGATTTCGATGGATCTTGGAAGACTTTTCTGTTGGATAGGATTCAAGAACTGGTTTGCTTTGGTCTAGTTGTTTCTAGAAGCATCAGCATAAGTTGAGCTGATCAGGAAGAAAATTGGCAGCCCAGGATTGTCTGTAGAGTTATGCAGATATGAGATAAGGAGTTTGGAATTCGAAGTTGGTGACTTCATTGTTGTTAAGATTTCTATGGTTAAGAGAGCAGTATTTGGATAAGACTGGATGGCTAGTTTTGAGGCATTTGAGATTTCTTATCTGTGATTTTGATAGGATAAGATTGAATTGCCAGTTTGGATAGCTGGAATTCATTGTATTTCATGTACCTCTGACGGAATACGTGTATGATTCATTGTTGGTTGTTGAATCTATAGTTCAGTTGGATTTTGGAAGTTGTGCTGGACTTGAGTATGGTCTGATGTTCTGTTCAGATTGGTGGATCTAAAGGTGAGTTAAAGCTTTGGATTTTAGTGGTGTAGTTAGTTTAGCTACTATAGAGCGAGTCCCCCAGTGATTTTTACTTGGGAAACTCTAGATAGTGTTAGTAAGATTTATTCTGATTTGTGTCAGGATAATTGGTTAGGTTTGTTTGTTTGATTGATTGCTATGGTTGTTAGTAACTGGTTGATAAGTATGCTTTGCTGTTTGAAATTGAAACCTTTGCTGGGTTATTAAATTATCTTTGCTTTTAAATTTCGGGGACGAAATTCTTTTAAGGGAGGAGAAACGTGACGACTCGAAATTTAAGGCAATATCAATTTAATAATCTGTATTAATAATTTAATTGATTTGATGATTTTTCTTTATAATTTTAATTTAAATTGGTAAATTTAATCTTTTAAAAGGTTAATAAATATTTAATCTAGAAATATTTGTCAATATCTTTCTATCAATTTAATATGGATAAGATTTATCATTCAAAGCTAATAAAATTTTATTCTATTTATAATATATATATTATGAATAGGAAAATCTTTTTTTTTAAATAAAAGATGAATTTTCAAATTGCAATATATATGTATGTATATGTTATAATTTGATGTTGTTTCGAAATTTAATATAATCTATTTATAATTTATATATGTATGAATATTGTAGTTTGAAGCTTTGTTTTAAAATTTTTATTTTTCAAAAGTTAATTTAAAGATTAATTCAATTGTTTTCAAACTAAGATAATTTATTTATTTTTAAGTGTGATAGTTTATAAGGGATTTAATCAAAATTTTATTTTTTGTTTTCTTTAAAAGTGTTTAAATTTAAAATGGTTATAAAAATACATGTATAAGAATTTATTTGTATTATAATTAGTTTTAGAATATTTTCTTTAAAAAGTAAATTATATATTTACATATGTAAATATTTATTAATTAAGAGATTTAAATAAGTAAGTTTACATTAATATTTAAAGTTAATAAAAATTCAATTAAAAATACTTAAAAACATGTGTAACCATATTGGTCATTTTAATAACACATGTAAGGCAAATAAAGCAATATGAATGACATTTGTTCAATTTAATATCAAGTGGCAATATTTTTATTTTTATTTTTAATAAATGATTAAAGAAGAAAAACTAGTTTTACCTAACACTTTCATTTCTTTGTTTTCTTTTCTAAAGCTCAAAACAGAAATTATTCCAAAACCTGAAAATTTAAATCAAAAGCAAAAATCAAATCTGAAACTAAATCTGCAAAGCAAAGTTCTTCTCAACAATCAAAGCTGTAACATCAAATCAACCTGCGATTCAAATGAAGATCAACAGTAATTCAAAATCAATTGAAGGCATGCAAAGATTTCTTCAGCAAAGCAAAATCAAAGTTTTTTTCAGATCTAATGTTCAGGCCTGGAACAAGTTTTGTTCACTGAATAATAAGAAGTGAGTAAATCATTTTAAAAACAGTTCTAATTAATCTATGGTTGAATGATGATGCATGCAATGAATTTCGCTTTGATAATGAATATTTGTTTACATGAATGCACATTTGTTTTAAATGCCTGTAAATGAGAAAATAGGTTCTGTTGTTAACATATTTTGATTTTTCCCTCCTTCAATTCAATATCATTTTTTTAATCATTATTAGTCTTTGATTTGCAAGCAAGAAATGATTGCAATCATGTAATATCACCACCAAAAATCATTCCAGGAATTTATAATAAGTTTTCATTTCAAATTTTGTAAAATAACAGTAGAAACCCAAATTTTCATAATAATCAACTTCCAAAATTTCATATTTGTTTTATAGGAATGGATTCGTGTTTGAAAATCATGAATTTTAACATGCAATTCATAATTTTAAAGTTGATAATCTGTTGGGAATTGTGGAATGATTGATTTCGGCAATTTGATGAATTGCCGAAGATCAATGTGATTATTGAAGCTGGATTCTTGGTCGAAGTTGGTATTCGTAATGTTGATGAAGGGTAAAATGCTATTGAATTTTTCCAATGGCTGAATTGTTCGAATTCGAACGATTTAGGGTTTTAGCGTGTTTTTGTTTCGGCTTGGCTGTAGAGGCATTTGCATCGTGTGTAGAGGACCGGAGACGATCGCGGTATGGGGGATGGTGGCGTAGAGGTCCGGTGGTGCTTTGGAGAGGTCGTTGGAGCTTCCGGTGGTTGCTATGACCATTGGCGATGGGATTTGTGGATCGAGTTTCTGCAGTAAATCGAGCGTTTGGTCGAAATTTTGATTCGAGTGAGATTTTATCAATCTAGGTTGGTTTTCGTGTTCGCACGAGATCGAGGGGTTGTAGGGGATTGTCGCGACGCTCGCCAGAGGACGATGACGTTGGTGCACGTGCACCGTGCATGGCTTTGGATCTGGTGAGTTTTTGAACTGGGGAAGACGAATGAGACTCGAAGTAGAGCTCGCGATTTATTCGGTGGCGACTCGAAGTAGTGGATCTGTGATGTCTTCGGGGTAGGCACGAGTGGTTTCGGTGTTCGACTCGAGATTTTGGGTCGTTTGTTTTCTGGTTGTACTGTTAATGAAATAAAGTTGCAAAGTAAACTTGAGTTTGAATAAATGAATTTAGGCTTTAAATTATAAAACAAGTTTATAAAAAGTAAACAAATTTAAAAAAAAGTTAAAACTTGTTCTTTGCAAGTAAAAGTTAATCAACTTTTAAAAAGTGTTAGCTGATTCTATTTTAAAATTTAAATTGTTTAAAATGATTGCTTTTTGAATGTAATTATCTAAGTAAATTTTGAATTTCAATTCAAAAGAGTGTTCTGAATTTAAATATTGAATCAAAGTTTTAAGTAAAATTTTAAAGTAATGATTTAGAAACTAAGTTTCAATTTATGTTGAAAATAAATAGGTTTAAAATTAGATAATTTAAAGTGTTTTAAATTTGAAATTGATTTCTAAATGCTTTACCTTCAAGTGAGGTTATTATTATAATTTGTAAACCAAATTTAATAATTTGTCTTTAAGTTAATAAAATTTAATTTATTCAAATAATTTATTTATGAAGATAAATAAGGTTAAATTATTATTGATATGAATATAAGAATACTTAATATGATTTGTTAATAAGTAAAGATTAATTAAGATAAATGATTTTCTTAATTAACTAAGGATTTTGAAATATAAGAAGTTAATTAATTTTTTAATTAATTTTAAATGATTAGTTAATTGTTTTTTAATTTTAAATAATCACTTAATTATGAATTAATTAAGTGTAATTACTAAATGAAGTAATTAATGGTGAATTTTTGAATGTAATTAAATGGAAGTGATTAATGGTTAATCACTAGATGTTACTAATTAAGGATTAATTAATATAATTGTTTTGAAGTTAATTAATTATGGAGTAATTAATCAATTAAAGAATTAAAATTATTTAATGATGGAATTAATTATTTGTTAAGGTAATTAATTAAGAGAGTAATCATCTAATGAAAGTAATTAGAAGATAATTACTTATGTAAGTAATTAGGGATTAATTAATTAGGAAATATAGTTAATTAATTAATGTGATTAATTAATTAATGAATGAGATTAATTAAAATTGCAATTAATTAATAAATAAATAAATTAAAGGTTATTTATTAATTTAATTGAATAATAATTATTTAATGAAGTAATTTAAGATTAATTAATTAAAGAAATTATTCAAAGGGTTAATATAATTAATTAAGAAGTTAATTATTTAAGATAAGTAATTACAAGTTGTTAATTACTGTTTATGATTAATAAGATGATTAATTACAAGTTAATTATTTAATTAAAGAAATTATTAATTAATAAGGATCATTAGATATGTAATTAATGAATTAATCTGGGTTGATTATTAAAGTAATTAATTAAAGTATTATTAATTAATTGTAATTAATTGAGGTTTAATGTAATTAATTATAGTTGATTAATTAATGGAAACAAATGAAGGATCATTAATTATTATAACTAATGATAGTAATTAAAGGTTAATTACTGTATATGGTTAATGATAATTACTTAAATGTAATTAAAGGATAATTAATCAAGGAAGATTAATTAAGGAAGATCATTAAGAGATGATTAATTTATTTGGAATAAATAAATGAAGAAGGATTTAGGTAATCCAATTGATTTAGAATTAATCAATTCTATTTATGGATGATTGATTGATATTGGGTGATTAATATTGGATGACTATATTGGATGATTGGTTGATACTGGATGATTTAGATATCTCTGATATGTGATATGTTGCTTTGTGAGATGAGTGACTGATATGAATTATCTATTGTGATAATGTGATTTATCTATCTGTTTATATCATCCTGAATATAAGTTAATTGTTTAAAACCCTTAAACAATTTGGACATTAAAATGGCGTTTGGTTTCGATGAGACCGGGATCGGGTTTCCATATTTGGATAATCCAAAAACCACATCGATCTAAATTAAACGTTAGGTCGTAAATCCAAGTGGAGCTTAGTGAAGACTCGAAGTGTAAGAACTATACGTCAGTATAACTTTGGGGGTGATTCCATGATGAGTTTGACAGAAATAGTACTTATAGGTTCGAGATGATGATTTAGAGTGCAAGGGCTATGGTCGTTGACTCTGAGGGTGATTCCAAAATGAGTGCAACGAGATAGTGCCTTCGGTTTCATTCGAATCCGGAACGAACTTGTATGGATTGAATGCTTTCAGAACATCGTCAGGTGGACGATGAGCATTCTAAGATAGATGTGTTCTATAAAGGTAATCGCAGCCTCAAGCCTCATCAACCCGGAATGGCTAAAACAGGGGATGTGCAGCAAGGCTAGGTGGGTAACACCCATTTCAGGGTGAGGTCATTCCTGTCTAGATGTCCCTTTTATTTCGGCTTGGTGGTGGTTGGTCGTGCCAATCACGGGGTGACCTTACTCGAGACTGTTCAGTAAGGAACGGTTCCAGCTTTGTGTTGCAAGGGATTGGGAGTGATCCTCGATACTGTGATCTAGGCCACGTACTGTGACGGGCGGTACCCCGGTAGCCCTGCCATTGATGGAAACCCATTCTTCCTACGAGACCCAATGGTTTTGTTTGTATTACCCACTTTTGTGGCTAGTAGCTGGAATTTAATCATGTAACAATTTCGACTATTTCTTATTTACTTGAAAACCCTAGACACTATTAAGATATCACTGGATTTCCTATCAAATGTTTTGGTTAGCATAAGGTAAATTTTTTTCCATGTTTATGTGTGGGAAGTCTTACGTGATACCTTTTCTTTTCAAAGATTTATCAAAACTTAAGCAATTTTAACCGTTTACTCACACCAGACCCCTGTCTGCCCTGATTGTTTATTTTCTGTTTTATTAAACTCGTGGGTACTCATATTATGTATGAGTAGTCGAGTGATTCAGGTTTGCTTGACAGATGTTTATAACTGTCTAATATGTGTTGTATAAGTTGTGTACTCTGATGTAATATGATACTATGTAATATTTTGTGTGATATATTATATTTCATTCGTTCCGCTCTGAGTTATCTGATGTTGTTGTGTTTCTTCTTTCTTATCTTTTCTTCTTCTATCCCTTTCTTTCTTAAATAGTGATGCGACTTTCTGGTGTTAGAAAGTTGGGTCGCCATAGCTGGTATCAGAGCATTAGGTTGAGTGAATACCTAGGCTCTGGAGTGGTGTCTTTTTTTTACGCCTGAAAATTTATAAGTACTTGGTAAACCCGTTTTCAACACCCAATGAAAATACTTGGAAAATAATTTTATTGAAAATATAGAAAACAGTTTTTGGAAATAGAGGAAATAACTTTGGTGAGAATGCTCTGGAAATCATCACCCCCATCCATGGTCGCAGTTACTTTCCAGGGTTACGTTGCCATCGCAGCAAAAGTCCATGTAACTGTAGGCTCTCCGCAGCCTCTCGATTACGCCATGGAACCCACGAAAGATCGCAGTTACATTCTAGGGTTACGTTGCCATCGCAGCAAAAGTCCATGTAACTGTAGGCTCTCCGCGGCCTCTGATTTTCGCTGTCGAAATGAAACTTCTCCACTCCTACATAGGTCGCAGTCTACCGATATAAAATCAAACGCAGACTGTTGGCTCTTAGCGGCACACAGGACTTTCGTTATGTTACCATGGGTTGCAGTCTACCGTTATAAAATCAAACGCAGACTGTTAGCTCTCAGCGGCACACACGACTTTCGCTATGGTACACTCTACTCATAATCCTCAGGAACTAGTTTTGTCCGGACTCCTCACAGGATCAACTTTAGAGCCCCCTTGGGGCTCAAGGCAGCATCCCTTCATTAATTAATTCAAAACCCTTAATTACTAAATTAATCAACCCAAATCATTAATTAATTGAATTAATTAATTACCCACTTAAATTACCCAACTAATTTAATGAATCGCAAATTATTAAGTCCTTATTAACAATAAAATGAAAACATTTCCTTATTTATGATTTATGTTTAAAACAAATTTAAAACCCAAATACTTTGAGTCAAGCAACAATTGACTCGAGAACAACCCAATACCAAAGTCACCAGATCATCAGTGCATAAAAAATCAATTCAATCATTCAATCCATTTATTTATATTTAACCATTTAAATTTAAATAAAAATCCAACAGAGTGAGATTTACTCACCTTTGCTTCCTGAATTTGCAATCCACTTCATTCTCGACTTGGTTTATCCACGTTTTGACCTTGTATAAATATTTATACAGGTTATTAATATTCGAAACAATTTGAACTATCAATTGCCATTAAATTTGATTAACTTATAATTTAATTCTAACTAATAAATTTTCTTTATATTCTTGAAAACACATGTTCTTTTTTCTTCTAATCTTTATATGTGGATAAACTAAAGTAGAGATGTTTATATTTAACTACTACATATTTATCTTCAGATCTATACATATGTATAAAAATTCTCTGTTAAAAAAAAACAAGAACATTTTATTATTTTTACATTTAAATTAAAAAACAAATAGAATTATACCTGATGCTAAATCCAATATCTAGATCGAGCAAATCCCTAGCCTTCATGCATTCCAAAGGTCGAGTTCGGCCTCAAACCCATCTCAAGAACGACGGTCCAGATCCAAAAACGATGAAATGGAATCGCGTCCTGCCTCTCTCCTTACCTCTGGCGACACAACGAGGAACTACCATGCCTGAATTAGAACGTGACCCTCTTCGACTGTTCCTGAGGAATCGATCGCGACCACTAAATGAGCGTCGCTCGCCTCCACTCCTCCCCACAGGTGCGCCTCCCCTATGCCGACTCGAGTCTACATCCCGATAATCGAAACCCTAAAACCCCCTTTGCTCGTCGTCGAACAAAAATCTAGCACCTCACACCGATGCCGCCTCACAACCCACAACAAAGCTTCGAAGAGAAATTTAAATTAAACCTACAATTGGATTTGATTTTCCCTTGTTTTCCCCTTTTACTAAACGACTTCGGCCATTTTTTTATAAGTTCAATCTTCTGCTAAGATTAGAGAGAGGGACGGGGATATATAGGTTTGGGATGGCTTCTTGAGCACGAGTATTTGTTTTAATTTTTTATTATATTATAAAGCTTCCAAAATGCCCCGTTAAATGTCAATTAAAATTTTGAACTCCTCTTAAGGAATGCCGCTAGGCGATTATAAGGTTTTATCCACGTTCCGAACACAATGGAACGTGTTTCGGAAGCTAATTTGATCATATGTGGAAGTTAGCCTTATAAATCAATTTAAAATATTAAATTATCGATTTTAATTTCGACGCGTTTCTCACCCGTACGTGCAAACGGTAAATCCAAACGCTATGAAAATTGAAATCCAATAATAACTAACTATTATGGATCTAATGGAGCTAGTGTCGTCGAATCCTGAGACTGTTCCTCGGAAGGTTATTTTTAAATGTTAATTTAAATGATATCTTATTAAAACTGAACAAATCACCTTTAAATTAAATTCCAACTATTCTATTATCTTAAGTATCATCATTATAAATTTTATAAGCCTTCAAATTATTTTAATCAGGCTTAGAAATTTCAGGTTCAACAATTTTCCCAATTTCAATTATTAAATTCAATATTTAAACTATATAATTTAATAATTTAATTATCAAGTAAATATTGATATCTTGAATTCAAGTTAAAATTAACTTTTAAATATTTTAAAATTCATTTAATTATTCCAATTTAAATTGTTAAAAATTTTGGGTCGTCACATTCCTCGCCCCTTAAAAGAATTTCGTCCCTGAAATTACTAATTAGGAAGAATGGACCAATACCTGTTTACCTTTTTCTCAAATCCACAATTCAACATCCTACCAACTATCTTTCATTAAAGACCCACTATCACCTCAACCAATTTCCCAAAACCTTATATGGTTTTCAAACAATATCATTTTCTCAATCATTTAAATTTCAATTTTAAACCAAATTTTGAATTCTCAAAAAATTTCTAACTTTCTAAATTTCTGAATTTTTTTGCCAGCGTCTCCTTTGCGCGGCTAGCTCGGTACAACTACAAAAGGCCTCTACGGGCTCCCAAAATCCAAAAAGAAAACAGAAAGCCAAGTGGCTAGTTCAAAAACCCAATCCAATTTCATATAGAAATTTAAATACATACCTTTTTGTCGGGCAATTCAAATTTATCTTCTGATATCAAATCCAATTTCCTTTTTCTCTTTATAATACCTGCATAACCTACTTAGCAATAATCTCCAATCATAGCCCTTTTAAAATCATTTCATAAATTTCCTTACAGAAGTTTTCACATCTACTTTTATTCAAATTAGTTTTCCCCATTTTCATATGAATTCAATATATTTTAAATTTTGAATATTGAATTTTATCTTTCATTTATAACTGATTCATATTAGTTTCATTTACTAATTTACTTTAATTTCCAATTTGAAATCATTTTGTCGTTTACAAAAAATTTTCCCCAAAATTTTTTAAAAAATTTCTAACTCCCGAAATTTTCGAAATTTTTTGGGAGAGTCTCCTTTGTACGGAGGAGCTTTTTCAATTTGACGAGAGATATAAATATATATACATCGACCCACATGGTCGGAAAAAGCAAAAACAGTTCATATTTCCTATTTTTATTGCGCAGGCGTACCTTATTTAGCATTTTAAGCATGCGGCTTATTTATTTTAGCAATTAGTGCAACCCAAATCCAGCCAAACGGCCTTCAAGTACCTGTACATACTTAATTTATTTATGTAAGTGCCATATATAGAAAATCTATTAGCATTTCACTTATTTTCAATAGCTAAACAAATGTATTTCATAAGCAACAAGCACCATAACGCTTCCATAAGCGATTTATATAACTTTAAAGCTAATTCAACTGCTTTCAACCAATTCATAAGCCATTTCATTCAATTTTAATGGTTTGCAACTCAATTTCTTACATTCAATTGACTTTTAATCAAAACAAATCCACATTCACTTCAAATGATTCAAAATCAAGTTTATTTAATCTCTATCAACTCATAGAATTTTAATTACTTTTATTTACGCCAAACGACAACTATTTTTATGCAATTTCGATGATATTCGCTTAACAGAGTATTTATTTTTAGTTATAACTACTTTAAATTAATTTCAACTCATTCTGTGTGATTCCAAATTTATTCACTAACCATACATATGCATTTCATTTCATCTCCGCATCATTTCCTTTTTTTTTAAAACTACTCCATTGAGCTTGACAATACTCATTTCTTATATTAATATCCATTTTCCAGATATATTTAACCCAAATCCTTATTTAATGGTCTACTATTCTCACTCGAAGCCAAGCTTTTATTTAAGTAATTTTGCTTCAAATTAATTCGCCTCATAACTTAAGTCCATTCTGATAATCCAATTCCAATTAAAACTTTGATTCAAATTTTTTTTATTCATCAGACTTCATCCATTAATTATTTAATTCAATTAACCAATTTATTCACCCATTTTAAATTTTAAATTCACCTGCTTAACTCATTTTCGAATTTATTTTATTAACACAAAACCATTCTGAATTTATTTTACTTACCTGGGTTTTATTTGCAATTCAAATCCTGTTTATAATAATTCATTTTCATTTCATTCGACAACACTTCCATTATATCTAATTTACTTGCAAATTTCGTTAAATATTATTCATATCACACTTGAATTTTATTTGTAATTCAAACCTTCACTATTATTTTTGCAACATCTCTCTTATTTAATTCATTATCAAATCCAAGTCGAATTCTATTTACAATTTGAATTCATTTCCAAATTCCATTATTAACTAACAACCCATTTTATTAAATCGAGTTAAATTTTATTAACATACTTTATCAAATAATTATTTAGCTAATTAGCTTATCTCCAACTTTTATATCAATATTCGATTTTATTACAAAAAATACCTTATTAAATTTTTCTAGAATTCAAAATTTTTCATAATTCCAGTTTGAATTAAGAGATTTGCTTATTAAGAAAATTAGCTAAATAATTATGCTATTGTTATTATCATTATTATTAGTATAATCAGTTTGATTAGCCAGTTTGGTTGCAGGAAAGGATTAGCAAATATATGTTTTGAAAAGGATATTAGTAAGGGGAAACTCGTTCCCCTTAGCGATGTGGTCTCACTTAATATCAGTAAACTGAGATGTTACAGTATTATTCACACCGGGATTTATGTTTGACTCGAAGTTTTTGTTTCCCCTTAAACTCTCGGGTACTCAAAACTGATTTGAGTAAGCTGAGGGTTGAGGTTTTCAGTTTTAGAAATTTTGGCGAATAAAGCTTCCGGAGACGAGCAAGTCGCAGATGGATAGCTAATTAGTAGTTATAGTTTATTTTGCTTTGATTCCGCTGTGTATATAAATCAGATATAACTATATTGACTCTAATCAATCAATTGGGCATCATTATATGTCACTCTTGGTGTATTTTGTAGTAGATATATTTTTGATCATTACCTGGGAAATGTTAAGGGATTATGTAATGTGGATATGAATTATTGTTTTGAAATGTAACCAGAAAAATGTTGTTTTGAAATCCATGATTTTGTTCATGTTCATATGCTTCTGATATTATGGTTACCATTACCATTACCGTATTTTATCATAAGAGGTTAATACTATAGATGACTACAACATCTGTAGCGCTTAGCTTTTGGCCTCCAGATATGGGATGTTACAACATTCAATTCCAGTCCTTTAGCATCAAGTTGCATGTCATTTTCAGAATCAGAGAGAAACATTGCAATATTCCCTTGTGGAACCTTCGCTCCAAGTTTTAGGTTTGCGACAGGTTATCCTTCAGTAATAGGGGTACTTCCATTACCTTCAATAACAATTCCAGTCGCTCCACCAATTATCTTTTTTGATTTTGCTTACCATCCCTCCTATTCGAGCCTGAGATAGAGGAATTCTACTATCCCATAACCTATGTAGTTTCTGTCCTAGTCCTTGGGATTGTTGGTAGTTGTAGCGCAAGCAAATCATCAACCTTATCCATAAGAGCCTTTTGACTATCAACCATCTTCTGGTTAAGTTGATTAGCCATCTGATTAAACTCTCCTCTAGTTATAACCTCTTGTTGAGAAAAAGTGCCTGGTGCTAGGTTTCTAGCATTAATCTCTATTCGATGATTGTTAGCATTGTTTACTTTCATTTGCTAGTGATTGGTCTCATTAACACCGACTGTTGTCCCAATAGATCTTCCAAATGTTGTATTCCCCCCAGGAGCCATTAGAACAACAAATCTCTAATCTTCTTCTATCAACCTTTCCTGATCTAACCTTTGGATCTATCCAATCCAAAGTAGATAGCTCTATCCAAGCCTGGGCTCTTTGTTCTTAGTGAAAGTAGCAAAATGTTGACCCAAAAAATGGATCAATACCCTGGAGTATGATGTGAAAACTCTAGCCATGTTAGAGCGATAAAATATAATAGAAAATAGGAGAAAAATAAATGAGACATGTAACATCTCGATTTTTCGTGCCATTTGCATCCACACATGTCGGACTTGAATTGTTCAAAATATTAGATTGTTAATTTATATTTAGTAAAACTCAACATATACAGTAACAAAATAAATCACAGAATCACAGACATGGAGTACTATAACAATAAGCAGTGGAAACAAATGAATAGTAGTTCATGAAGCTATTATATATATATATATATATATAACAGAGTTAACCAAGGTACAAAATAAGTCTCATATACATAGAAGTCTCAATACAATAGTCAAATAACAAAATCTTAATATATCACGTGAGTTAACTGGATAACTGAAGGCTGAATAGACATAGATGGATCTCCAAGCGAAGCTCCAACTCTAAAGGTGAGTCTCAAATGCTGTGAAACTCAGTCTGATCCGAGTATAAAGAAAAACACAAAACACTTGAGTCAGGATTAACATTCTTATATCAATAAATCCAACTCAAGTAAAATAGCAACTGAAATACAAGTAATTTAAAGGATGTTTGGGATGCCCATCCTCTAAGGATCCGATGAACTATCTACTATGTAGTAATATATGCTATTATAATATATCTATGGTAAAGTAAACTATTAAAATATCGTTAAGGCGTTACCCATATCCCCCTTAATACATTTTATAGTGCCATAGTCTATACAGTACCATAATACCTCCGCAAACTAGAAGCTACCAGAGGGCACTCCATACGTATGACACAAAACAAACTCGTAGTGGTCTCGAAATAGTGGGTGACACAGCACAACTAGGCAATCCTAGGATAGATATACCAATTTCATTTTCGAGCTATTGGTAATGCAAAGCCGCAGCAATCGCCCAACTTGATCCGCACTCCAAAAATTCGAGGGTGCACCCAATCAATCACAAAGTAATAGAATGGTATTGAAGAAGTGTGTCCTATCGAAGGAGCTACCTCACTTGGCATGTCAATTGCTCCTGTTTTAGCCACTTTAAGCTAACTCACGGGAGTTAGGTCCACGTATATGCCTTATATAGCATCGTCACCAACCATCTACTTCATTCTGGAATCTCCACCGCGTACACAGTTGTTAAAGTGGTTTTCGGTATTGGCAGAGAGTATGACAATTACCGATCCCAGTCTCTTTAACAACCAAACGTTATTATAACACCATGGCCACTTTCAAAATATCATATCCATTTCAAAAACCATATCAATATGAGATCAATACTCACTTAAAATATATCCATTTTCCAATATCATAGCACTTTCCAAAATCATAACTCTTTCGAAATTATAACACTTTTAAATCCAGAACACTTTGGAAATCATAGCACTTTGAAATCATAACACTCCCCACTTAAATAGTTTAGATATTAAAAATAGTGTATATAATAAAATAGTTATAAGTTAAAGTAATTTATATAATAAAATAATTAGTATATTAAAGTAGTTATAAGTTAAATAGTTCATATAATAAAATATTTGTATATTAAAATAGTTTACATCAAAATGATTAGCATATTTGAAATAGTTTTATATTAAAAAGTTTATATATTAAATTAATTAGTATCTTAAAATAATTACAAATTAAAATGGTTTATATTTTAAAATAATGTATATAAAATAACTTTTCATATATAATAAAATACTTTATAAAATAAAATAGTTTCCTCCAAGTTCACAAATCGATTCAAATTAACTTGAATTCTAAAATCCCATTTAAATAAAATCTCAGTTCTTCCATTTAAATTCAAATCTCAATAAACCATTTTATATCTTTTTCAAATATAGATATAAACTACAAATTAAACCATTTCAACTTCAATAGATTTCATAGCTTTAAATATTCAAACATTTACAAAACTAAATTTTGACAATTTCATATATATATATATATATCAAATTCACTTTACTATTATTTAGTTTTGAAAAATTTACTTAATCATTCCTATAACATTTAAATAAAACTTCAAATTACAATTTTAAATAAACTAAATATCCCATTTAATTTATGTAAATTTGAAAATATTCATTTAAATCACTTTTAATCAAAATAAAATTATAAAATGATATCTTTAAAATCTCAAATTTAAGATTTTAAATCAAACTTATTTGAGTATAATTCTTAAATAAATACAATTTCAAACCAATTTCTATTTCTCTTTCCAACCTAAGTTTATTAAAGATTATTACAACTCTATATTTGAAAATAAAATTTTAAATAAATAATTAAACATATTATATATTAATTAATTAAAAATTTACTAAATTAAATCGAATTATTAAACTTATTTTATATTAAGCTTAATTTATATAATTTTTAAATAGTAAAATTATAAGTAAAATCTTAAAATTTATAATTTCAAATCTAACTTATAAATTTAAAATTTTCAATATATATACAATTTTCGAAATTAAGAATTTAACCGTATATAAAATAACATTTATATATATAATATTTAAAAATCAATATCTATATGAAGGGTACTTTTGGCATAAGTCCTTGAAAGGTTTCAAAATTCAAAAAACCCCAGTGGAAAAAAGTATGTAAACTAGGTCCTTAATTTTCGAAAATCATCAAAAAAAACATATAAAAGACAAAAAATTCCAAATTTTAAAACTTATTTCGGCTAGTATTTATCTTCGTATTCATGTCAAAAAAATAAAAAAACAAGGATGAAAAGGAAAAAAAATGACACACGGTATGTACAAGGAATACTTGTAGACATGCATGCAATTTTAGAAAATAATTGCAAACATGTCTGCACTTATTCTGGATAACATACCTTTGCAACTAAAAATTATAGATATCTGCAATTTTAAGTAATAAGTGCTGATATTTACGTAAATATCCTGATTGTTAAATTAAGATGCTGCTATTAAGTGAATAATTGCATACATATCTGCAAGTATATGGAATAATTGCAGACATGTCTACAATTATATAGATTTTTATTCAACATTGTTATTCAGTGAATAATTGCGTAGATGTCTGCAATTATATGTAATAATTGCATACATATCTGCAATTATTCAGATGTTTATCGAATGCAATTATTCAGTGAATAATTGCAGACATATATGTAATTATATGGAATAATTGCATATATTTCTTTTTTCTTTCAGAAACCTAGTTATAATATTTACAATTTTTTGAAATTTTTTAAGCACTGACGCAAAAAAAAATGAAAAATACATGCTGCTGCAGTAAAATAATTATAGGGACCCACTTTACAACTTTTTCTAGAGAGGATTCCGTTTGAAATAATTTTTATTTTAGGGATGTATGACTAAAATTCACTTATATAAAACCATATATATATATTTTAAACCTTGGAAATCATTTCAAAATATCTATATATATAGACCAACAGTGTCTGTATATAATTTTCTATCCTATGATCAAGTGATACAGATATTTATCATTTCAATTCGCAATTTAATTATCTACGAGCATATCTTTTCAACCCGCAATCCCAAATTCAATGTCATTGAAAATCGCTTGGGTTTATCATTTCAACCCATAACAGTTTTCTCTTATTCTACAAGGTCATTCGGGTATGTATCATTTCAACCCATAGGGAATTATTTACTAACAGGGAACTTGAAGAGTGAGAACAGTGATGATAATAATGTTATAACATATCAATAACATGCATATGTCATCAATAACAGATAAAATATAATTAACAGTTCATGGGGTCGGATGTCACAGGTGAACAGTTATAGATATTGGCATATATAGCAATTAAATAACTAACAGCAACATATTTCAATTGTCGTTTCAAGTGAAGTAAAAATTTAATAAATATAAGAATGTTAATCATGGGTGATTGCTCACCTTTCGAGCTAGAGAAGTTCGACAATGAAATGAGTTACGAATCCAAGCATGAATTCCAAAGCAAAGCAAAATTGAACGCGAATTTGACGAACAAAGCTGATAAATAGGATTGACTAAATCAAATCATAACTGGATTGATGAAGATAAACGGTATAAGTGAACTTATATGTACAATTATATGTAACTATTTATGTAAAATCATATTATAAGTTTCAAACACATATTAAATTATATATATTTCAAAAATCATTGTTTTAAATTTATATATATATATATATATATTAAAATCAAACATAAAATTAAAATAATATATATATATATTTATATTTCAAATCAATATTATTATAAACTTATATATACATATACTTTGAAATCAACAATGTATATATAACAAATATAAGCTAATATATATATCAACTTACTTATATATACATACACTAAATATATTTATCTATAATTTTATAAATAAATGAATATATATGCATATTGATATGTAAAAATTAACAATGATATATATATTAACTAATAGATAGTTTTAAATCTATTTAAAATATTAATGTAAATAAGGAGCGTGGGAAAATCTGATTCTTTGATACACCTTTGTACATAAACTATGTATTGTAAATATATATGTTAAAACAAATCAGCAATTGTCAAATGCACAAATGCTTCCAGGAGCATATACAAACTAGTATACAGAACAACAGATCCAAGTTAATATACTATATACATTTGAGAATCAAATTCCTGTATACTATATATAATCTAATATGTAACTACACATATAATCGTACGTACATATTTGTATAGATCGAAAATTAATACTTTAAGGTAACTGCTTGTTAAATCGTATATTTATACATTTCAACTATCAACTTTATTAATCATATAATACATAACATATATATATATATCTACTACTAATAAATAAAATTCGTTGAATTAATTTACTCCGCGTCTTTTTGAAATTCCAAAAATGCCCTTGCTTTTCGTTTACAATAATATAAACAGCCCGTGTGCGAAGCACGGGCCAATTCTAGTGTAAAATATAATTCATAATAAATATATACTTCGAATATAAATACATTCATGAATATATATATATATATATATATATATATATATATATATATATATATATATAAGTTTTGGTACCAAATAACAATATATATCTCTTTAGCTCTTCATAAATTGATACATATACACAATTAACATTTTACATAACATACATAAAATACCTTATATAAAGAAGGTGGCTGGTTGCTTAACACAAGGAGGCTGCAAGAATGGGTAAAGAGGGAGAGTGGAAGGTTGGTTAGCCGAGCTTGGTGGGGTTGAACTGGGGTGGCTGCTTACGGAGGTGGAGAGGGGAGTCACGGCGGCTAAGGGCTGCACATGCGGAGATGGAAGGTAAAGGGATGTAACGACCCATGAATTTTTAATAATTTTATTTGTTTATTAATATATTTAAACGTTATTTTTGTGAAATTTTAAATATTTGAATTTTTAAATAAAAATTTAATATTTGGAATACATCTAATTAAATATAGCAACTAATAAATTTTCATCAAATAATATGGAAGTTTATTTTATTGTATAATTTTAATTTAAATCAGTTAACAGTTGATGATAATAAAATGTTTTCCAAATCTGAATATTTTCATATAGAAAATTTGTAAATCTTCTTCCGAGTGAGATGTCATCTTCCATTTCATCCAATTTGGATCGCTATTACTTCGTTTATCTTATTTCTGGCAAATTTGCAGCATTTTCGGTACCGATTATAGGCTTTTGATAGGATAGTTATACGTGGATATCTATATGCCGTTTTGATCATCTCATCGTGTTGATTTCCAATGTATATTCATTCATGTTTTCAGAGTTCGGGTTTCAACGAAATCTACGGAACGATCCTGTATCCGTATCAGTATTGTGCCTGTTGGTTTTTTGTGACTTTTCATTTTACACTGTATAATACAAACGGCTATGAACATTTACATTTCCTAGACTATTGTGCTTGACCATTTCTATTCCACTTTTCAAATTTCATTTCTGTTCACATCCTTTTGCATTTATTATTACATTTTCATCCATTCATTTTCGTTTAAACTTTTCCTTTAGAAACGCTGCCTGGAATAAAGACTACCCTCCTCTTTCTCTCACATTTCTTCTTCCAGCACCTCTCATTTTGCCACCACGATAACCGAGCTTGCTACCTCCTTTGAACCTGTGCATCATCACCCATCATGTACCGCATCCCCTCTTCACATCACCTCGAGCTTTTCCCCTTCCTCCTGTCATCGAGCGGCTTTAGGCAGTCACCACAAACCTGTAGCTAGTGGAAGCCTCAGCGTCCACACGTGAACCACCGGACTCCACTCCGCCATTGCAAGCCAGACACGGGCAACTCATCACCTTCTATGCTCGGCCGAGCTTCTCACCTCGGGTCCACTGCCGAGCATGCCTCGTGCACGAGTTCCAAGGCCACAACATCTCCAGCCTAAACTAGGGCCGTGCGTCCCTTTCTCTGCTTATTAGTATCGAGATGAGTCGTTATATAGGTGAGTTTATAAACTTTATTTTTTTGGTTTTTATGAGATTTGCTGTTATTTGTATAGTTTATTTAAATGGTGATATGTTTCAAAGATATAGGTTTATACTATATATATGATTTCTGTATATACAAGGAAGTTATATAAGTGAAGTATGTACTATATATTGACTAAAAATATTTGTTATTTATATGATCTTGTTGTTGAATATATTATATACAGTTGTATTTTTATATATATAGTTTCAACGATTTCTTTTATTTTCCATTAACTACCTATTTGATATATATAGATTATATAAGTTATATTATTGTATGTTAGATTTTATAAATTATGTATATGTTAGTTTAAACTATCTGTTAGCTATATGTTGTTAAAACTATACAAGTTTAAGTTTAAATTATACACACACACACACACACATATTAGTTATAAGTTACAGTATATTATGTGTTAGTATTAGTTATGTAGAATAGTTTATATAGATTGGGTTTGAAACCTATTAGTTATATTAAAGTTTAATATACTGTTATATAACATCTTATGATCTCTTTATATTAAACAGATTTATAATATTGATATATATGTTACATGTAACTTATCTTTAAATCTTCTTGTACACACACACACATTGTCTAATATAATTGTTTTGCAAATAACTTTTTATAGTCTGAAGTATGTACAAAACATATGTAAAGTTACTTGATATGTTATATATAATAAGTTTAATGCATATAAATATTGTATATTTTGTAGCTTGTGTGCATTTTGTGTAGCTATACTAGTACGGTATAAAGTAGATATATAAAAGGATGCCAGTTTATATATTTTTGATATGCAAGTTTTATAATCTGTTTCTATATATGAATTTTGTGAATTTATGATTTGAAATAAAATATGTGATGATTATAGAGGTCTTATGTTATCTGTTTGAATTTTCAAAGATAAGATAAAGGTTATTTATGTTATAAACTAAATATTGTGAATGTATATGGTTTAATTTTAAATTTACACAAACACACACACACACACACACACACACATTTGATGTTCTATCAAAACTGATTCTTATTTTGTTCTCATCGATTCCCGTTATCAGCTTTATTTATCGGAATTCGTGCCAGTTTTGCTTTTCTTTAGAATTCGTGCTTGCATTCCGTAACTCAATTTCAGTGTCAAATATCTCAAGCCTCGGAAGTTGAGCAATCACTCACGATTAACTTTATTATATTTATTAAATTTGATTTCAATTGGAACGACAATTGAAATATGCTGCTGTTGGTTATTTACATTGCTATATATATATGCTGTTATCTATATCTATTCACATGTGGAATCTGACACCATTATCTGTTATTTATATTGATGATATATGCTTGTTTTATTATTATCATATCTGTTATCACTTTGCAAGTTCCTTGTTAGTACAGAAATCACTATAGGTTGAAATGATATTTACCCAAATGAGCTGTAGAATAGGAGAAAATCGATATGGGTCGAAATGATAAACCCAAGCAATTTTCATTTACATTGAATTCGGCATTATAGGTTGAAGTGATATATACCCGTATATGTATATATATATTTAAATTACGGATTGAAATGATAAATATCTGTATGACTTGACCATAGGATAGAAAATTATATACAGAAACCGCGGGTCTATATATATAAATATTTTGAAAATGATTTCTAAGGTTTTGGAAAGAAATATATGGTTTTATATGAATATTGATTTTTGATATTATATAAATGTTATTATATATATATATATAGTTAAATACTTGATTTTAAGCTATGTATAAATTTGTTTTAATATATAATAAGTATCAAAATAAAAGTTTGATTTAATTAAAATAAAATATGGTTAAGTATTTCTTTAAATTAAATTTTAATATAGAGTTTTAAAATGATTTTTAATAAATTAAGGTTGAGAAGATGGATTTTTTTGAAGTGGATTTGAAATTGTATTTAATTAAGAATCATATTCAATTAAAATCAATTTGGAACTTATTGAATTTGAGAATTTTAAGGATATGATTTTATAACTTGAGGTTGGTTTAAAGTGATTAATGAATATTTCATGTTTGAAATTTTATTTAAAGGATATTAGATTTATTAAATGAATATTTTCAAAGCTTAATAATATTAAAGTGAATTTGAGGTATATACGAAGTTTTCAAATTTAGTTTTGAAAATGTGGAATATTTAATGCTTTGAAATATATTGAAATTGAAATGGTTTATTTGTGGTTCAAATCAGTATTTGAAATCGATATAATTTGAAATGGGTTAATTTGAATTAAAATTGAAATTGATGATTTGAGATTTGATTTAAATTTTATTTAAAGCTTTGAAATATATTGAAATCGAAATGGTTTATTTGTGGTTCAAACCAGTATTTGAAAGCGATACAATTTGAAATGGATTAATTTGAATTGAAATTGAAATTGATGATTTGAGATCTGATTTAAATTTGAATTTTGGAATTCAAGTTGATTTGGAATTTGACTTGTGAAATTTAAGGAAGCTATTTTATTATATGAGTATTTTTAAATTATATTTAAAACTATTCATCCTTTTTAATTTATAAATTATTTTTAATATAAATCATTTTAATATAAACCATTTTAATATAAACTGTTTTAACTTATAAATAATTTAAATAAACTATTTTATTTTATAAACTATTTTATCTTATATACTATTTTAATATCTAAGCCGATTAAGTGGGAAGTGTTGTAAATTATGAATTCCAAAGTGTTATGATTTCCAAAGTGTTATGATTTCCAAAGTGTTATGATGTTTAAGTTATGATGTATATATAAAATATTATGGTTTTAGAAGCTTTATAATTTCGAAAGTGTTATGACTTTGAAGTTATGTGATTTTTGGAAACGGATATATTTGAAATGGAAATGATATCGTATTTGGTTTTGAAATGGAAATGATATCGTATTGATATGGTTTTGAAATGGCAATGATATTTTGGTTGATATTTTGGTTTTGAAGTATAAATTATTCTGAAATGACCGTGGTGTTATAATATCATTTGGTTGTTAAAGAGACCGGGATTGGAAGTTGTCATACTCTCTGCCAACTCCGAAAAACCACTTTAACAACTGTGTACGCGGTGGAGATTCCAGAATGAAGTAGGATGGTGGCGACATCCTATTGAGGTATATACGTGGACCCAACTCCCATGAGTTGGCATAAGGTGGCTAAAATAGGAGCAATCGACAGGCTAACGTGGTAGCTCCTCTGATCGGACACACTCCGTCGATACCATTCTATTTCTTTGTGATTGATTGGGTGCACCTTTGATTTTGTTTGGGAGTGTGGCTCGAGGTGGGAGGTAGCTGCAGTTATGCGTTACCACCGGTCTGAAAGTGCAATTGGTATATCTAACCTGGCATTGCCTAGATATGCCGTGTCACCTACCCTAACATGCTTTACTACGAGTTTGATTTGTATTATATCTATTGAGTATTTATGATAGCCTCCCTTTCTAAAGGTACGATGGTACTGTATAGACTATTGGCTCTATTTATGTATTAAGGTGGAAAATGTAAAACCTTAACGCTATTTTTAAGTAAGTTTATTTTACTTTAGATATTATTATAATAGCGTGTATTACTACATAGCAGATAGTTTAGCGGATCCTTAGAGGATGGTTATCCCAAACATCCTTTGAGTTACTTGTATTTCAGTTCTTATTTCACTTGAGTTGGATTTGTTGATATAAGAATGTTAATCCTGACTCGAGTGTTTTTTTTTGCTTTACGATCGGGTCAAACTAAGTGATACAGCTTTTGAGACTCACCTTTGGAGTTGGAGCTTCGTTTGGAGATCCATCTACATCTTTCAGCTTACAGTTATTTAGTTGATTCCAGTGATGTATTCTGATCTTGTATTTGGTTATTGTATTTAAGACTTTCATTGTATCTTATTTAACGCTATTTCATATATGTAGCAGCTTCATGAACTACTATTCTTTTGTTTCCGCTGCATATTGTATATTACTCTGTGTCTATGATTCTATGATTTATTTAAATACTATATATGCTAAGTTTTGCCAAATATAAATTAACAATTCAATATTTTGAGCAATTCAAATCCGGCATGTGTGGATGCGAATGGTTGAAAATATCAGGCTGTTACAAGGGACTTTGGTAGCGATGGTTTCAAACGTGGAAGAATGACCAGGGAAGGAATAGTTCGACTAGAGGGAGGAGATAAGAAGGGGGTGGAGGAAGCTGGTGTTGGCTCTGGTCGGGCGATTGAGCACGTGGGGGAAATGGGAAGGTAGCAAAGACATGGACGAACGAATATATTCTCAACCAAAATATGAAATGTTTTGCATTTATATACATACATACATATATATATATATTGTGTGAAATATCAGAACAAACTGGAAAAAATGAAAATGCGAAGAGAACAAAAGGACAAGATAATTGAACCAGAAAATATGGCAAGAGAAAGAATAGCGAAGGTTGGCACGAATACAATTATAAAAATAAATGAAAATGTGAAG
Source organism: Allium cepa (assembly GCA_030765085.1). NCBI lineage: Eukaryota > Viridiplantae > Streptophyta > Magnoliopsida > Asparagales > Amaryllidaceae > Allium > Allium cepa. The sequence goes on along the minus strand of CM060937.1, from coordinate 1,024,454,072 downwards.
GGTCAAAAGTTGTTTCAAAATTTAATAAAGCAATAATTGTTTTATATGGCTGGAGATTTGAAAAGGCACAAAGAACAAGATGACACAAATACGGTACCGATACGACGAACCGTTACGCTGATTTCATCGTGTATCGGATGTCAAAATGCACAATTGAATATACTGTAGAGATAAGCATGACGAGATGAATAGAATGGTACACAGATATCAGCGATATGACCATCCTATCAAAAGTCGATATTCGGTACTGAAAATGCTTCTAAAACGCTAGAATAAAATAAATGGAACAATAGCAGTCCAAATTTGGAGAAATGAAATAGGACGTCTCACTCAGAAGATGATTCATAAATTTATTATATAAAAATATTTAGGTTTGAAAAACATTTTATTATCGTTAAATATTAACTGATTTTAATTTAAATAAAATTACACAATAAAATAAACCTCCATATTTTTCGACGAAAATTTACCTTTTGCTATGTTTGAATAGACGTATTCCAAATAACAAATTTTCATTTTCAAATTTAATTATTTAAAAATTTCAGAAAATTCTAGTTAATTATGTTATTAAAATTTACTGGTCTTGCAAGATATAGGGATTTTTATAGTGGTTCGGCTGTTAATTAAGCCTACGCCCATTTTATAGCTTTGATTATTGGTTTAACATAGCTTGAATGAGATTACAACATGATTGAGAAAGAGTTTGTCACAAATATAGGGGTTAGACCGATACTAAGTCCTAGAATTGCCTGGAGTAGCTGCCTTGGTGATTATGGTGTAGAGGAAAGAGTTGTAGAACAGTTGGAGATCTCGCGCAGTGATAGCAGAATCCTGATTTGATCTTGGTTGCAGTAAGGTTTGTATTTATAGAGTTAGTAGTTACATTGGATCAGAAGCCCATTACAAGATAAGTCCAGAGAGTAGCCCGATTGCACAAGAGAAAACACGATGACACGAGTAAAGGGCTAAACTGCATATCGACTTGGTAAAAGTATGGAGATGGAACGATGAGGCATTTATACATGGTATTGATTCAAGGAGCTTAACTCGGGCCAAGTTGAGCTCCTTGACCTATTTCAAGTCCACACTTTTCAGAGCCTTTTCTCTTGTCCTTCTTAGTGTAACATCCCCCTACTTGGAAGCCCAAAACTAATGGCTATGTATGCTGTAGTCATCCATGGTTATTAATCTTCGACGACCAAATACGACGGTGCTAAATTCATTAATACAAAAAACACAAGAATATGGAAAAATTTAATAATTCCAAAACAATATTTCCACATTCCATTTAAAACATTTCATGTTCATTACAAATTCCTAAAAAGTTATCCACATTCAGCAAAATATAACTATTACACATACGCCAAGAGCGACATTTGACAATGTCCCCTTGGTTGAACAGAGTATATAGTAAGGCTAATAAATCTACCTTTTACAAACAAATACATGGAGGAAAAGGTACACTAAATAACTATCTGCCTCCTACATGCTTCCGAAAGCTTTATTCGTTAAAGAAGAGAACCTGAGAACCTTAATTCTCAAACTACTCAAAATTAATTGAGTACCCGAGAGTTTAAAGGGAAAACAAAAAGTTCAAGTCAGACATAAAGCCTGACATGAATAATAATCTAACATCTCAATCCTTTTAGATATCTAGTGAGACTATGCTGCTTAGCAGAACGGGTTTTCCCCTCACTAATATCCTAAAACTTTTATAAAACCATATACCGTGCTCCTGCATCCACAATGGTTAAAAGCATAGTATTTCAAAACATCATGATGATATGCAAAAAAAGAAAATCAAATCTGGGTTACCCATCCCATCCATTCTGACTATCTATCTCAATTACAGTTTCTTGGATTACTATTAACCTATTAGTTTTCATAGGCTGACTAATAACCAGTTAAATGTTTCTGGACTGTCTCAATCAATTACATAATTTTCATGGGATCACTAATAACCTATTGGTAACTCCAATATCTTTTTGTTTATCCTAGTTTTCATAGGCTGATTAAGAATCTATTGACTATTTGTCAATGTCATAATCCGGGTATAGTTTTCATGCATGGGTGCACTGCAAACCAATTGGCCCCTTACAAACCACTGTTTATAATTTGGTTTTCATGGGATCACTATGAACCTATTGGTAACCCCAATATCTTCCTATTTATAGTTTTCGTGGGATCACTATGAACTATCTCCCTGACCTCTTGGATGCAAATCTATTCGTCCAGGAGTTCACATGATTTATATTCACTACCGGGTCAACCTAGCTGGTTATTCTTCCCTTACCCAAAATATAGTTATGGGATTCAAAATAGTGTGAATATATTTATATTTGAAGAAGCAATCATAATAACATAACAATACCACTCCCGTGGATTTAATATAAAACATGGTTAATCCCTTTAACCCATACTTTATCAAGAAAAGCTTCTTTTAAAAAACCATGCAAAAACTCGTTTAATTTAGCATGGGTTTTTCCTTTAAAATGAGTTTGGGTTACAATACCTTCCCACAACTTCGAAACCTTGCTTTCGATTCATAGGATAACCTCCTTCGAAAGCATTTAAATCAATCTTCAAAACGTTAGGCTCCTTCATTTTTATACTTTAAAATCCTCCTTTCGAAACCTTTTGATTATATTAAATTACTAAAATCAAACTTTAGAAGCATGGCTTTGAAAACAGTTGAAATACCCCTTTCGACACCATTGGAAGTAACCCTTCCAAAATTGTTGAATGCCTACCCTTTCGAAAGCATTGGGTTTATACTTAAAAAGTTAATTTGGGTTAAAATGAAAATAGGTAAAAGTATCCCTTTCGAAACAACTCTTTATTTTATAAAATATTAAGGAAATTTGATGGTATCAAAATCATCCTTTCGAAAGCATTGGTTGAAGGTTGGCTTCGAAACCATCGCCTTCAACCCCTTCGAAAGCTTGCTTCCAACCCCTTCGAAAGCTTTAAACAAAAAACAAAGTAACTCCTTTGGGAGCTATTTCTTTAAACAAAGGCAGCAGCTCTCTTTCAAAATCCTTATTGAAATACCCTTTTGAAAACATACCTTTTGACCATGTTGAAAGCCCCTTATAAACTAACCTTTCGAAAATATAACTTTCGAGTATGTCAAAAGCATAGCTGTCGACTGTGTCGAAAGCTCTTTAAAAACTTTTTGAAATCATAGCTTTCGTCCTTGTTGAAAGCATAGCTTTCGTCCTTGTCGAAAGCATAGCTTTCGTCCTTGTCGAAAGCTCTTATAAAAGCCTTTCAAAATCATGGCTTTCGACCTTGTCGAAAGCATAACTTTCAACTATGTTGAAAGTTCCTTTTAAAAATAGGCAAGTAGATTTTCTTTTCAAACCAAAACAAACTAAGGAACTAACTCCTTCAGAAGCAACTCTTCGACAACCTACCTTTCGACCTTGTTTAATTCACGACATACCACCTGGATAATATCACGTGCATCGCTTTTGACCTTGTTGGTTTCAATGAAGTCAAAAGTCTTGGTCGAAAGGTCTTAGTCGAAAGGTCTTTCCAAAGAAGGCAGAACCTTCGTTTCTGAACTAAAGCTGGTTCCACAAAATTAAGTATACTTTTTGTAACAATAATTTGCCTACTTGTAAACCCTTGATTGGCTTTTAGAAATAAATAATTTGGATAGTCTTTGTTGCATTTTCTCAGATTTAAGATTAAGATAATTTTTTAACAAATAAGCCTTCCTATTATTAAAAACATTAATTTATTTAGGTCCTCCTTTCGAAATAAATTAATTTCCATACTAAATCGCTTAATAAAATCCCCAGAAATTACAGAAATTCACTTTAACCATGTTATCTAACATACTAAAATTATAGACTTGAATTCTTAAATTATTTTTCAAAATAAATTTATAAACCCAAATAACTATATTTACCTTTGAAAATTAGTAACTAATTCTCGACGGTCTGAAAAATTATGAAAATATTCCATAACATAAAATTTTCCCATGGCATTTAAAAACCATTTAATCTCAGTTTTACCCTAAAACCATGTATATTTCCTTTGAACAACCTTGTTTAAATCATATAGACCATAACTCAAGCATATCATCATTCATTATATCATAAAAACAGGTTTACTCTTAAATCCAAAAACATATGAATATAAAACCAAAATAAAGATGTAGAAATTGTTATTCACCTTGGATTGGATAAGAAAATTGAAGTTTGATTGAGATTGATTTCTTCTTAGCTTGAATCCTAAGTCTTTAAAATGACTTTCTCTTCTCTTCTTTCTTCCTAATGACTGGTCTTACTTTATCTCCTCATGGTTATAATTTTACTTGTATTAAAATGAACATGTATGGCCTAATAAAAATAGTACAAGGAGAAAATGTGGGTGGCAATTTACCCTAATGCCCTTATATTCAATTGCTTAATACTTAACCATTTATAAGTTTATTTGTTTTAAATAAGAACGACCATTTAGCTTATTAATCACCATAATCTCTTTATCTACATTATTCTATTTAATTTATTCTAATTAAATCTCTTGAATAATGTCAATTGAATTAGAGGTGTTACAGGCTCCCCTCCTTAAAGAATTTCATCCTCGAAATTCGGTAAGGAACAACTAACAAACATAGCAATCATCTGTAACATCTCATAATAACCATACTAGCTTCCCCGATCAGCAACTAATCTATATAGATCTAATATAGACATACCGTCAAATTAGATCAGGATAAGCCTCTCGAATCCTGTCTTCTATCTCCCAAGTACAATCTTTCTCGTTGTCACTCCACTAAACTTTCATCAACCTGACTGTCTTGGTCCTCAATCTCTTCTCACCTCTTGCCACAACCCAAACTAGTTGACTGACAAAAGTCAAATCAGGCTCTACTGCCAAATCCTCTAACTCTGTCTAAGGAATAGTAGACCCTGGATCATGCACGAACTTGCAAAGATGAGGCACATGGAATACATTATGGATCCCCGCCAAACTACTGGACAACTCTACTCTATACGCGAGCTTTCCAATCTTTCTATAATCTTAAATGGACCAACATCCCTCAGGGCCAATTTTCTCGACATTCCAAATTGTACCACACCCTTCATCGGTGATACTTTAATGAAAACCATGTCTCCCACTGAGAACTTTAACTCTTTATGCTCCTTATCTACATAACTCTTTTGTCTAGATTTGCTTTCTTCATCCGTCCTCGGATTAGCTCAATCTTTTCCAACGCCTATCTAACTAAATCTGGGCCTAAGACTAACCTGTCTCCTATCTCCAACCAACATGCTGGAGATTTTCATGGCCTTCCATACAAAACTTCAAAAGATGTCATTTCTATTCTAGTTTGATAACTATTATTATAGGAAAACTCAATCAGATGCAGGCGATCTTCCTAAGATCTACCAAAGTTCAATACACAAGATCTTAAGATTGCTATATTGACCCTCTCTGTCTGCCCATCCTATGTGGGTGATATGCTATACTCTTCTTGAGCTTGGTACCTAATACCTCCTGTAGACTCCTCCAAAATTCGCTAGTAAATATTACGTCTTTGTCGCTGACTATGCTACTAGGAATTCCATGTAGTCTAACTATGTTCTTCAAGAAAAAATTAACCAAAATAGGTGCCATCCTAGTTGACTTTACCGGAATGAAATGCGCACCATAGCTAGCCTGTCCACAATAACCCCATGCTTTCATTCCCTTTACTTGACCTTGGCAACCCGTCTATAAAATCCATCGATATTGAATCCCATTTCCAGACTAGAATATTTAAAGGCTAAAGTAACCCACTTGGCTTATGATGTTCGGCCTTCACTTATTGATATTTAACACATTGCCTAGCCCATAAGGCTGTGCGCCCTATAAATTTTAAAAATTATTTCAAACTGCTTGGAAAATCCGTGCTCGAAATCAAATAAATCACTCAAAACCGTCATTCAAATTTAATTCAAAGTTGAATTTCAAATTCATCAAAGCTTTGCTTGCCTATTGACATGCATCATAACTCTTAAAACATTTCAGAAATATCACAAAAACAAGAAGTAAAAGTCAAAAGTTGGACGGAAAAAGAACATAAAAATGCATAAGCAAAATAATACCCGGGTCTGAAATCTTCTCTAGTTTCAACTTTCGGACATGAAACAGTGCTTAATGACCTCTGATTAAACTAAAAAATTGTTTCCACATAGTAGAAAACTTCAACTTTTAAACAAAAATTGAATCAACGAATTTCGACTAGAAACGAAAAAGATGCGCTGTCAATATCCCTCTTCATGCCTTCCCAATAAAAGCTCCTTTTCATATCTTAATACATCTTAGTTTCTCCAAGATGAATCGAAAACTTTGATCGATGACAATACTCTAGAACTTCTATCTTTAAGTTCTCTACATTCGAAACACAAAATTGTCCCTTCTTTCTCAATCATCCTCTTTGGTCAAGACTAAAATCCTTTACGCCATTAACCTCTAATACTACCTTAAGCCTTCTAATTCTTTTAGCTAAAACTGGATCTTCTCTCTTCTTTGAAGTTATCCTCTCGATTAGCACTAGTCAAACTTCTAAGTAAGATAAGTGGCAGTACCCTGAATGGAACTAGCAGTGGATCTTAACTGCATACCACAACTGACCAAAGCTTCCAAATCTTTCCACTCTTCCAGAACCACATTATGGTGTCTTCTACTGAGAGTATCTGCTACTTTATTTCCTTTCCTTGGAGTATACCCTAAACCGAAATCATAAGTTTCCAAAGACTCCAGCCATCTCTATTGTCTCATATTCAACTCCTTCTGAAAGAATAAATACTTTAATGACTTATGATCGGTATATAACTCAAATCCCTCTCCCAAAAGATAAAGCCGCCAAAATTTCAAGGAAAATATCACCGCAGCTAACTCCAAGTCTTGAGTAGGATATCTAACTTCGTTCAGTCTAAGCAGCCTAGATGCATAAGCAATAACTTTGCCCTTTGCATTAATACTGTTCCTAATCCGGTACCATATGCATTAGTTATACTACCAACACATGGTTGAGCATTTGTCAACAAATGCTATAACATAAGGAATGCTTCCTCAAATTCTTCGGACCAAACAAACTTGACATCTTTCCTGGTAAACTTCTTCAAAGGTGCTTTTATCCATGTGAAGTCCTTGATTAATCTTCAGTAATAGCCAGCAAGCCCAAGAAAACTCCTGATCTTAGTTTCCATCTCCGATCTCTTTCAATTATTGGCAGCTTCGATCTTAACAAGTTCGAATGCCAATCCCTCCTCTGAAACCACGTGACTAAGAAACTTAACCTCTTTCTTCCACAAATGACATTTGGAAATTTTCGCCTTTAGCTAATTATGCCTCGGTGTCCCCAACACCACTCTAAGATGAATCTCATGCTCCCTTTAAAATGTCTTCTTATAATACCAACATGAACCTATCTAAGTGCTCTCGAAAAACCTGGTTCATCAAGTCAACGTAGAAAGCAGGTGCATTTGTCAATCCAAATGGCATCAGCAACCACTCATACGAACCATATCTTGTCTGAAATTCCATCAATGGAATGCTGTCCTCCGCCTGTCTCAATTGACGGAACCCTGTCACCAAATCCGACTAGAAAAATACTCTGGCTCCACTCAGCTGATCATACAGATAATCTATTCTTGGCAGAGAGTACCTATTCTTGATCGTCCTTTCATTTAACTTACGATAGCCGATGCACATCCTTAGCGACCCATCTGGTTTCTTAAAAAACTACGGTCACTCACCAAGGCAAAATGCTTGGTCTGATGAAATTCCTTCCCTTAAGATCCACTAGCTGCACCTTCAATTCCTTCATCTCTGTCGGTGTCATCCTGCTAGGTGGTATACTGATAAGTTCATCTCCTGGAACAAGGTCTATCCAAAACTCAACAGCTCATTTCATTGGTAATCCAGTAACTGGCTTAAAAACATCTGCAAACTCTCTAGTCATATGAACCTGACTAATGTCTTCTCTAACCTCCGTGGCACTCAACAAAGCATAAACACTCTAAATGGAATTATCCATTGTGATTTGGTTATGACTATCTGGGTGTCTCAGTGATATCTCTCGATCCTTGAAAAATATCCTAGCCTCATACTTACCCAACCAATCCATATCCAAAATGACCCCGAAATCTACGAAATCAAAAACATACAAGCTGCATGCAAACTTATGACCTAACAAATCAAGTTCAAACTGATCACATCTCACCCAAGAGTTGCATGCCTTCCTATTGGATTTGCAACCTTATGGAAGTAAGAAGGTATGTGAGTTTTGTACATAACCTATCAACCAATACTATGATATAAATGAGTGTGATGCATCGATATCAATAAGTACCCAAACTGGTATATTCTGAATCAGAAGTGTATCTTCCATCACGGTTTTCCCTTTCTCATGGAAGTAGGTTAAAAAGAAGATAGTGGTCCAATAGCAAACACCTTCTCCCTATCTGCCCTGACTAGCTCTGGACACTGGTTCTTATAATGCTCAACTTGGTCATACTTAAAGCATTTCACATTCTTCTTCTCTGCAAGTTTCTTTACCAGTTCTATGCTCATGGGCATAATGGTCCTTTTGGTTAAACTTATAACACATTATATCAGCCTTTGCCTTCTTGATGGCAACCCCTTTCTAGGCTCCTTTCTTCTTGGAGAATTTCCTTTTTTCCCCTGAGGGCCCTAGGACTCAACTGGTTTCTCCCTAATAGACACAACAAGCGTTTCCTCATGGCGATTGGCCATCTCTACCACCATATGACAAAGCTCTCTAATATGAGTCATGGTTATTCTACCTAGCTCTGGCCTCAATCCTTGAATGAATCTATCATTCCTTCTGACATCAGTGTCAACCAACGCATAACCATACGGAGAAAGTTCATCAAACTTAGCAGTATAATTGATCACTGACATCTCTTCTTGTACAAGATCCATGAACTTCCTCATCAATAACGATTTGGAAACCTCGGACAAGAATCTCTGCTCAAACCTTCTTTTCAAATCAGCCCATGTCAGTTCTTCCTTCGAAACTTTGACTGTCACACTATTCCACCAGTGAAGCACTAACCCTTGAAACCGTTTAGAGGCTATCCTTCTCTTCTCTCTATCATCCAAGCCTAAATCTATAAAGATCCTTTCGCAGTTCAAAAGGCAGTTCTCAACTTCAATAGCATCCTCTGTTCCTAGAGAAGTGTAATGACCTAGAATTTGACCACTTTAAAACATACTATTTAAAATGATTTTAAATATAAATGAATTAAGGTCATATGATTCAAAAAATATTAGATAGGATTTGGATATAGAAATATACATAAAAATAGTAACATTTGCTTATATCGACAAAAGTGACAGAATCCTGATTTCAGAAAAGTAAATTTCAATGGTTTAATGAATTATTTTAATTTATTTATGAACGTTCGTTTTTTAAATAACATTACATGAATTTATTTTTCAATTTGGTTTACATAAATAAATATTTTAACTAAAACATCAAAATGTGACCGTAAAACGTTTTGTTGAAATTTAGTGTTTTGTTCAAAATAAGTTGTTGCAACGTTGTTGCACCTTTGTTAACACGTTTTAACATATATATTACATAATTTAATAACTAAACATGTTTACTTTTACTAATTATGATTAGGAAACTTCTAGAAAATCATTAATTAAAGTAAGTAAGTTTAAGAAAAGTCAAAAGTAAACATCAAATCCAAATCACATCAAAATCCAACAACATAATTACTTTTATTTACTTAATCTTTAAATGACTAAAAAATAAAGTAACAAGTTAAAGGATGATGTTAAGTATTTGAAAAAGTGGATGTTTCTTTAGTTTTAAGTAAGGATAGTTTGGTAATTTGATAAATTTACCACTTCTTTCTTTTTCTATAAATACTCACCCTCTTCTTCACATTCATTCACATTCCTTCTTCTTCATTTCTTAAGATTCTTCACCTTCTTCCTCTTATCTTTAATGGCTTCCAAGCCATAGGTAAAAACTACAAAGAAATAATGTCAAAATATTTACAAAATATTCAAAAGAAATCAATGTTCATTCTCTTCAAATCAAACTCATCTTTTCTCCATATTTTACCTCTTCTTCTCTCGGCCATATCTTCTTCAAAAATGAACCAAAATGCAATATTATTTTTATTAAAATCATGTATTTTTTTAGTGGCTACAACTTTCATGTTGATCACTTAGTCTCATTCTGAAATTAACCATATCAAAAATCCACTTCTTTCCAGTGCATTCTCTGACCCAGTTTTTAAGCCAGGTAATAGGCCATTTTGTTTTGATCATAAAAGATCCAAATTAATAATTTTTTTTAAATCATATTGAATTCCAGTGGCTACAACTTTTTGTTGACTACCTTTTCTAGTTTTGAGGTTTTGGTATACTTGAAACTCAATTATTTGAAGAACATTTTTGGGCTTTATATTTGTGAATCTTAGAATAGCTCCTTTTCTTTTGACCATATCTTCCTAAAAACTAATCAAAATAAAGTGATCCATTTTTTGAATTCAAGAGAAAAGAATTTGCAATAACTTTTCAGTTAACAGTTTTTTTAAATTTTGAGAGGAAGAGTGTCAAAAACAAGAGAGAATATGATTTATTTTTCAGATCTAATTTTGAGAATTCAAGTTCAAAGCTACTTCTTCTCTATACTTTCGGCTAATCTCTATTTCAAGCCTTGGCCAAGCATTAGGAAGGAGTAATTCGGGCTTATTTTCATTTGGTTCCAAAGTATGGTAGGAAGTATGCATTAGATCTGAAGCTCCTTGCCTTATGTTTGACAGAGTGAAATCCAAAGTAAGTTATTTCTTATTTTAAGTTCATTAAAACCATTGCTAAGTTGAAAGAACTTTAAGTGTTAAGTGTTGTTTGAAAACCCTTGTTGAATGCTTGTTTACTTTGTTTTCTAAAACAATGATTTGATTTCCTTGCTCGATATTATGTTCGGATGGTTAATTAAGTAATTTTAAATTTAGAAGTTAAATACTTAATAGGGTATGCGGAAATGACTAGTACATGTGTTTCGTCTGTGAGATCCAAGGAGACTTGGGCTAGGGATGGAACATGTCGAACGGAAAGCCCGATTGCTCCAAAATAAATATCAAACCATTTTAACCCAAGATAGAATAAAATGTTATAAATATTTGATAGAATGAAGCGTTGATTTATTATTTATTGTTATGTTTATTTTGTGAATTGATTGTTTGGTTGTTTGGATTGTGCTCGACCAGTTTATGAGCATTGATTATTATTTATTGATTGTTGACTTTACTCAACCAGTTTATGAGCAATTAATTATCCATATGCATGGATTGGGTAGAAAGTAATTGTAGGGTAACACCTTGTGATTTATTTCACAATTTAACTATAAGGTGTTTAGAGGTAATATTTGGTTCACTTCAATTTAATGAATTGTTTTGAAGATTGATTTTAAAGTTGAAATGCTATGAAATGTTTTCCTTTAAAAGAGAAAAAGTGAGATATTTGAGAATAAATATTTTGAAGTGAATTATATAATGAATGGTTTTATAAAAGTGTTTTATAAAACGGAAATAATTTCGAGGATTAAACCAAATGATATTAAGATGATTTTTGAATGGATTTGGGAAATGAAAATTATTCTAGATTTGAAAGTATTGTGAATATTAGTGTGAAATGATTTATTGCTTCGGAATATAAAATGATTTGTTATGTTACCGATGATTCGGGTAACCCGTAACTATAAAGTGGACAAATGTTTTTGATATAGTCTGCTCTTGGAATAGAGGGATGTACTTAGTTATCGTTTGTATGAAGGATGGGATCCAATTGCCTTGTTATGGCTAGTAACCTCTCGATCAGGTAGCATTAGTTTTGTATGCTTGTATATTGATATCGTTTTCAAAAAAGTGATTTGTTTTCAGATCCTGAAGTAAATGACTAGTTTGATTAAAAAAATATTTATTTATGTCAAAAGCTTTGAAATAATAATTTAAGAATAAAGCCAAAAGAGATAATTTCCATAAAGTTAATTATATTTTGAAAATCCAAATGTAAAGATTAAGCCTAAATGGGTAGTTTTGGGAATTGCATAGTGTTTATTGCATCGTAGGCTCCACGAGTCCTATTTGTGGCAGAAGAACTACATTGGCTTGATCCTATATCTAATTGGATACCCAATTAAATAGGGGTACATAGGCAGTCACAAGTGGTCGTGATGCAACCCTTAAAATAATATAACGCTTTCATGTTTACCTGTTATTGGTTGTTCTTTATCTTGTGTTATTGTATCTTTCCTGCTTACTATTTTATTTTGAATTTACATTGTTTATTGAGTTCACAGGTAATGATAGTGTTGTCTCTCTCATCAGAGTTACGCAGTAGTAGTTTATAGTCATTGTATTTGTATGTATTAAAGCACACTTTGTAGAATTAATAAATTAATTAATTACTCTGATAAGTTGTATAATTGAAATTGTATCCTACACATTTAGTAATATCGAATATTTATCAAATATGGTATATTAAATTGGTAGTTTTCATTAGTAGTTTTAGAATGGATAGATTTTTCGGCAATTTTAACTGGTCCGAAAATCCGGGACATCACAAAAAGGCTTCCCTCCCAGACTGGTATAATCCCTACTCGGCTTGGCATAGTTATTGCCAACCGAGACCATAGGATTTGCTCTTCCAACATTTACAACATTACCTCCAGCTACCCCTACAGCTTCTCCTTCTTTGCGTCAAGTTGATGAAGAATTGATACATGGCTCCGATGCCCACTTGGGGAACCCTGGCACCAACTTTCAACCTAAGCCTGACTTTGTCCCCTTTTAGCATTTGGTCAAGCGTTTCCATTAGTGGTGGTACTTTCTCCCCCCACATTAACTCTACCTCCTTCTTTCATCCATATTATTCAAGCCCCGTCAGATACAAAAGGGTAGCCTAATAAAGATATGAGGCTAGAGATAATGCATATACTTATATATAGAAAATACAAGTATGTTACTGTAGTGTTATCTCAATCTCAACTCTAGTTTCTAGGGATTTATGTTTTCATAAAGATTTTAGGTTTATCTTTTACTTTTAAAGTTTCATAAACCTATGCTTTGATACTAATTGTAACATCCTGATGCAGATTAATGCAAGATAGTAGAATTTAGATGATGGAGAAGAGAAGAAAGAAGAAAAAAGCTTGAAGAAGAGTGAATACAGTAAAGAAGAGAATACAATTAATTTTCAGCCTACTCTTTCCTTCATAGGCGCGTACATATGAAGCATTGTTTACATGGGATCCCTTGTAACTAATTATGCTAGATGGACAAATTCTATTTGCTGACTAAAATCAAGAATTATAGCCAAGCATTTGTAAAGAAAATAAAAATAAAAAATGCAATAAAACCAATTATTGTTATAACTATTCATCTATGGTGCTTTTGATTATGCGCCTGGAAAGTATAGATGCATCCGTGCTATTTGGTGAATGGTTGACTGTATCATTACCATCCCTTCGGAAACTGACCTTGTCCTCAAGGGCGAGGGTATGAAAACTGCATGTCATTTGTTGAAGATTCTTCCGATACCTTCTTAGAGCTTTAGTTTGCAAATGGTTGAAAGCTTCTTGTTATGGTGTTTTCATATGTTCAATAAGTTTCCATAGCCCTTCAAAAGTATGATGTTCACCTTGTTCTTTTGCTGTAGCATGCCAAACATAATTGATCAAATGAATCCATGCATTTTTCCTCTAGCTAAATAGTGGACGTGAGGATGCAGCTTACTGCAACAGGCTATGAGAGCCACCTTTACTCCTTGTGATGATCCCCTGGTATTTCGAAAAAATATACTCGGAGTTTGAGGGTGGTGAAGTGCAATCATACACATCTGCAGCCTATTTTTTTGCAAGTTCTCGATCATAACACTACCACCAGAACCAAATTTTCCTTTTTACATTAAATGAAAACTTTACTCTCATCCACCATTGTTTTGCATTCAACCAAACCCATCAAAATATCTATGTAATCCTCATTGCATAATTCATTACTCTATATCTTTTCACCAGGTCCCGAAAGAATGGAAATGTTGTAGATCGACCTATTTCCAAACCCAAAAATACAAATGTACTTATGTGTAGGTGGTTTTGAGTGCTGCCTGAATGGATAAGGACGGACGTAGGCTGATTGAAGATGGATGTAGAGAGCAATATCGCCTTCAGATTGGTGGTGTTGACAAGTGTGTGATAGGAGATGTCATGACCAGAGAGTAGCTTCAGATCTGATGGTTCCAATGTATCCAAATCGGATGGTTTCGAAATGGTTTTTGGATCTTCATTATTTATGGGACTGGTGGTGAGTAGGTGCGGAGGTGGTGTTGTAGAGCTAGCATCAACAAGGGGTGCAGTTGGAGGAGCTAGAAAGAGTAAGAGGTGGTGGCAATATGATTTGGAGGTCGAGTTTAGTGGCAAGAGCAGATAAGGAGTGAATGATATGATTAATGGAGGTTGTGTTGTTAGCGAGGATGGTTTTAATTTCGGCAATTTATTTTTTTGAGCATCAAGGATGGTCTGATGGTAGGTGAGGGTGGATTGAATGGTGTTAATGGCAGCTTGGTGTTGTGTGGTTGTTTCATGAAGTTGTTGGATGGATTTGTTGATGGTGTGGTTGTGGATAATGGTTTCAGACATGGTTCAATCTTGTGAAAGCACCGAATGATGTGGATTAATGTAAGATAGTAGAATTTTGGAAGATGGAGAATAGAAGAAAGAAGAAAAAAAAAGCCTGAAGAAGAGAGAATACAGTAAAGAAGAGAAGCACCAAATGATGCAGATTAATGCAAGACAGTAGAATTTTAGAGGATGGAGAAGAGAAGAAAGAAGAAGAAAAATCCCAAAGAAGAGAGAATACAGCAAAGAAGAGAATACAATTAATTTTCAGCCTACTCTTTCCTTCATAGGTGCATACATATATCGCATTGTTTACGTGGGATCCATTGTAACTAATTATGCTAGATGGCCAAATTCTATTTTCTGACTAAAAGCAAGAATTATAGCCAAGCATTTGTAAAGAAAATAAAAACATAAAATGTAATAAGACCAACTATTGTTATAACTATTTTATCTCTAGTGCTTTTGATTGCAAGCCTGGAAAGTGTAGATGCATCCATGCTATTTGATGAATGGCTGACTGTATCACACCACCCTACTTGGAGGTCCAAAATTAACGGCTATGGATGCTGTAGTCATCCATAATTATTAATCTTCGACGGCCAAGTACGGAGGTGCTTGATTCATTGATACACAGATCATAAGAATATGGAAAAATATTAACAATTCCAAAAAACATATTTCCACATTCCATCAAAACATTTCATGTTCATTACAAAATCCTAAAACGTTATCCACAATCAAAAAAAATGTAATTATTACACATATGCCAAGAGTAACATTTCAAGATGCCCCCTTGGTTGATCAGAGTATATAATAAGGCTAAAAAAACTGCCTTTACAAACAATTACACAATGGAAAAGGAACACTAAATAACCATCTGCCTCCTGCACACCATCTGAAGCTTTATTCACCAAAGAAGAGAACCTAAGAACTTAAATCTCAAACTACGCAAAATCAATTGAGCACCCGAATTTAAGGGGAAAACAAACCTTCGAGTCAAACATAAAGCCTGGTACAAAAAATAATCTAACATCTCGATCCTTTTTAGATATCTAGTGAGACCACTCTTCTTAGCAGAATGAGTTTTCCCCTCATTAGTATCCTAAAACCTTTATACAACAATATAGTGTGCTCCTGCATCCACAATGGTTAAAAACATAGTATTTCAAAACATCATGATGATATGCAAACAAGCAAATCAAGTCTGGATTACCCATCCCCATTCATACTGACTATCTGTTTTAATTACAGTTTCTAGGATTACTATTAACCTATTAGTTTTTATGGGCTAACTATAACCATTTAAATGTTTCTTGACTATCTGAATCAATTATATAGTTTTCATGGGATCACTAAGAGCCTATTGGTAACTCCAATATTAGTTTGTTTATCCTAGTTTTCATGGGCTGACTAGGAACCTATTGACTATCCATCAATGTCATAATCCGAATATTGTTTTTTGGATGCATTACAAACCAATTGGCCCCCATTAATCACTCTTTATAACATAGTTTTCATAGGATAACTATGAACCTATTGGTAAACACAGTAACTTCCTAGTCATAATTTTCATGGGATCACATGAACCTGTATCCCTGACTTCTTGGATGAAAATCTATTTGTCCAAGAGTTCACTTGATTTTATATTCACTACTAGGTCAACCTAGCTAGTTATTCTGCCCTTCCCCAAAATACAGTTATGGGATTCAAAATAGTGTCAATATATTTTTGTTTGAAGAAGCAACCATAATAATGTAATAATACCACTCCTGTGGGTTTAATATTAAACATGTTTAATCCCTTTAAACCGCACTTTTATCAAGAAAATCTTCTTAAAAACCAGTACAAAACTCCTTTAATTTAGCCATGGTTTTTTCTCTCTTTGAAATGATTTTTGGTTACAAACCTTTCGACACTTCGAAACCTTTCTTTTGACTTCCTAGGATGGCCTCCTTCGAAATCATTAACATCTATCTTCAAACATTAGGCTCTTGCCTTTTTTATACTTTAAAACCCTCCTTTCGAAACCTTTTGATTATATTAAAGTATTAGCATCTAACTTTAGAAGCATGGCTTTGAAACCAGTTAAAAGTACCTCTTTCGACACCATTGGAAGTAACCATTTCAAAGTCATTGAAAGTCCACCCTTTCGAAAGCATTGGGCTTATACTTAAAACGTTAATTTGGGTCAAAGTGAAAATAGGTGAAAGTGACCTATTCGAAACCACTCTTTATTTTACAAAATATTGGGGAAGTTTGATGGTATTGAAACCATCCTTTCGAAAGCATTGAAATATCTTGGAAAACAAGTGAAGGTTGGCTTCGAAACCCCTTTCAAAACTATTGCCTTCAACCCCTTCGAAAGCTTGCTTCCAACCCCTTCGAAAGCTTTTCTTCCGACCTTCGAAAGCTTAAGGAATCGACTTGTATTTATAAAAACAATTGAACCTTTCGACAACATCGATGCCTTCGATGCCATTAGAAGGTCACAAATTCTCAGAAGGGCTTCGACCTGATCGACAACTACCCACTTCGAAAGCTTTAAACAAACTAAGTAACTCCTTCAGAAGCTAATTCTTTATACAAAGGTGGTAGCTCTCTTTCGAAAGCCTCTTTGAAATACCCTTTCGAAAACATAGCTTTTGACTATGTTGAAAGCCCCTTATAAACCAACCTTTAGAATCCATAGCTTTCAACTATGCCGAAAACATAGCTGTCGACTTATCGAAAACTCTTTAAAAACCTTTCAAAATCATAGCTTTCGATTGTGTTGAAAGCTCTTTTAAAAGCCTTTCAAAATCATGGCTTTAAACCTTATCAAAAGAAAAGCTTTCGACTGTGTTGAAAGCTCTTTTTAAAAACAGGCAAGTAAAATTGCTTTTCAAACCAAAACAAGCTAAGGAACCAACTCCTTTGGAAGAAACCCTTCGACAACCTATCTTCCGACCTTGTTCAATTCACTACATACTATCTAAATGATATCATGTGCATTGCTTTCGACCTTGTTGGTTTTAATGAAGTCGAAAGGTCTTAGTCAAAAGGTCATTCGAAAGAAGGTGAAACCCTCTTTTATGAACAAAAGCTGTTTTCACCAAATTAAGTATACTTTTTGTAATAAACATGCCTACCTGCAAACCCTTGATTGGCTTTCACAAAATTTTAAATAATTTGGATAATCTTTGCCGCAGTTTCATAGATTTAAAATCAAGATAATTTTCAACAAATAAGCCCTTCCTATTATCAAAACAATTAATTAGGTTCTCCTTTCGAAATAATTTAATTTCCATACTAAATCATTTAGAAAAAATCCCCAAAAATTCTAGAAATTCACTTTAATCATGTTATCTAACATACTGAAATTCTAGACCCAAATTCTTAATTTATTTTCCAAATTAAATTTATAAACCCAAATAACCATATTTCCCTTTGAAAATTCATAACTAGTTCTCCACGGCTTGAAAAATTATGAAAATTTAAACCCAACTCCAAAATCATGTTTTACATAATATAAAACTTTCCTATGGCATTTAAGAACCATTTAATCTCAAGTTTACCATAAAACCGTGTATATCTCCTTTAAATAACCTTATTTAAACCATATAAATCATAACTCAAGCATAACATCATTCATTATATAATAAAAATAGATTTTCTCTTAAATTCGAAACCACATGAATATAAAACCAAAATAGAGATGTAGAAATTATTATTCACTTTGGATTGGATAAGGAAATTGATGTTTGATTGAGATTGATTTCTTCTTAGTTTGAATCCAAAGCTTTAAATTGATTATCTCTTCTCTACTTTCTCCCTTGCTTTATCTCCTTACGGTTATAATATTACTTATAATAAAATGAAGACATATGGCCTAATGAAAATAGTACGAGGGGAGAATGTGGGGGGCAATTTACCTTAGTGCCCTTATATTCAATTGCTTAATACTTAACCATTTATAAGTTCATTTGTTTTAAATAAGAATGGCCACTTAGTTAATAATCAACCTCAGTCTCCTTATCTACATTATTCTATTTAATTTATTCAAATTAAATCTCCTGAATAATGTTAATAAAATTAGGGGCGTTACACTTAGTATGTCTGCCAAGTTTCAAATCGTTCAGTCTTCGTATCGACATTCTAACTCATATTGATTTCTGCTTGGTTAAAAAAGCTAAGTTAACATCAGATTAGTTAGGTAGACTTCCATTTTCTTTTGACTTACCCTCATCCCTATGACTTAGTCATAATCCATATCATACTCTATATATATTATCACACATCTCACCATTTCTATAATCAAGGCCTTATATGAAATCCTTCTTATTACGCCTTTAACATTGATTATCTTCCTAAGGGGTTTTAATAAAAGTAATAACCCATTTAACTATGTAATTATACATTAATTATGCTAATATATATATATATATATATATATATATATATATATATTTGTGTGTGTGCTTAGTAATTTCTAAGCATGTGGAATTTACGCTCTAAATAACGTTCAAATAACAGCTCTGTCAACAATTATACAGGTCTCTTCCCATATTATCAACGATACCCATATTTCAATATTCATATCCAAAAATTCCAATCAGTAGAATTATATACGATAAAAATTTAAACTCAACTTATCACATCATAATAATAGAATATTATACTGATAATATAAACTTACAATTCCAATTTTACGCTCTTTTCAATTTCTTTTTCACATAAAATTAAACAAAGGAATTTCTATTTAATTCATGGAAATAAGTGGTGAAAACTATAAATAAAATTCTTGCATTAAACACTATCCTTAATCATAACACTTTAATCAAATTCAAAGAAAAAGAATAAAAAGTGGTATAGAAGGTAAAATTATCAAAAACTGCAAATCTACACAATTTCCATTATTTTGACATAAGCAACTGAGATTTTAAACTAGAATTGACATTTCGCATTAAAGGAGGGTTTTGAGGGTTTATAATATGATGTTTTCGCAAACCAAAATTCCAAAATTATAACATCCCGATCTGAAGGCCAAAAGCTAAGCGCTATGGAAGCTGCAGTCATCCACAATATTAACTTTTGGTGATGAAATATGACAATGATAATGGTATACATAATATCAGAAGCACCTGAATGTGAACAAAATCACAAATTTCTAAAAACAATAATTTCAGTGATTACATTTCAAATAAGATCATATCCAAGTTACAAAAATCCCCAAACATATTCCCAAGCAATGATCAATTATAATTTACAATAATATGGTAAGAGCGACATATGAAGATGCTCCCTTGGAAGATCAAAGCAATATAGACATAACTGTCTTAATACACAGTGGAAATAATTTTGAAATAGAATTCCTAAATTAGCTATCCGCCAGCCACCTGCTCGTCTTTGGATGCTTTATTCCCCAAAATGTGCTAAAACCTGAAAACCTAAACCCTCAGCCTACTCAAATCAATTTGAGCACCCGAGAGTTTAAGGAGAAACAAAAACTTTGAGTCGAACATAAAGTCTTTATTACATCTTTGTATACTGATATTTAGTGATTCCATGCCGCTTAGCAGAACGGGTTTCCCCTCACTAATATCTCTTTTCAAAACATATATTTTGCAAATCCTTTCCTACAACCAAACTGGTTAATCAATCGATTATAATAATAATATAGCAAGATCCATTATGCTAAAACAGAAAATAAATGGACCATATGCTCGATATCTGGGCTAATTGTCCTCTGTTGGACTACCTATCCAAAAACTGATCATATCAAAATAGCAATATCATTTATGCTAAATAATGGACTATTTGTCTATATAACAGGTAAAAAGGTGGACTAACTATCTTTAACAAGTAGCAAGGTCCGTTATGCTAACAAATGAACTAACTGTTCATACCTTGGTTAACTGCCCCCTGGGCTGACAGCCATCAAAATGGACTGACTGTCCGAATTTAAATGAGCTAACTGCCTGAATTTTCTTTGGGTTAACTGCCCTTCAAATGTTCCTTGGAAACCTTTTCAAAATGATTTAGTCCGTCAAACCATATATATACAAGGAGAATATATCTTTCTCTTTACTCTAAATTATTTTTTTCCATATTATATATACTTTACTCAAAATAATGTTGATGATGTTCAATGTGGATTATCTATCCTTTTAAAAAATAAGTTAAAGCCCTTTATAACTTAAAACACTTAGGCTATCTGCCTAGTCCTTATATTCGAAACTTTTGTTTAAAACCTTTAAACAACCTTTTGAAATCATTCAAGGTAACCCCTTCAAAACTATTAATAAAACCCTTCGAAAGTATTGAAGGTAACCCTTTGAAACCTTTAATAAAACTTTTCGAAATCATCGAACGTAACTCCTTCAAAACCAATAAAAATCCTTTCTTTTATAAGCTTTAAAACATATGACATTTTCCTTTTAAAATCCTTTAAATCTTAGCCTTTCGAAAACATTGCAAAACCATAACTTTTGACTTTGTCAAAAGGACTAACCTTTCGACCTTGTCGAAAGGTTTCTTTTCGACCTTGTCGAAAGGTTTGCTTACGACTCTGTCAAAAGCTCTTACCTTTCGACCTTGTTGAAAACCGGGGAACCTCCCCTTTGAAATGTTTGTTGTTTCATGAATCTTTGATAGAACCTTTTGAAAACATTGAAACTTAAAACCTTTTGAAGACATTGGGTTCAATTTAAAACAAGTGAAAACCTTTTGAAACCATTCAAAGTTGACTACTTCGAAACCTTTAAAACATTGTGATTTAAAACATTTGGATTATGTCTTCAAATAGAGCAAAAGGATTAGAAAAACATTGGAGTCGAAAGCAACTATTTCAGAACCTTTAACAGAACCTTTCGATACCATTCGAAAACAATGAAGTTTTGTTGTTGGAACCAACCCTTCGAAAGTAACGGAGAGACGACTCATTTTAGAAAACAAAAGATTCCCTTCGAAAGCAACTGATTTGAAAGGTAGGAAGCTGCGACCATACTTCTGACCTTGGTAGAAGGTTTACCTTTCAACCTTGTCGAAAGATTTTAATTAAAACAAGAAAGCAACCTAATTGAAACCTTTTCTTTTAAACCATTTGGCATTGTCGAAAGCTCTTTATCGAAAGCTAGCAGGCATATTTTCCTTAAAATAAAAAAAAAGCTTCATCTCTTTCGAAAGCTCTTACCTTTCACCCCTGAATCTTTCGAATTTGACCAATTCACTACATACCAGTTGCTTGATACCATGTGCATTGGTTATTGACCTAGTCGAAAGGTTTGATACCTTTCGACCTTGTCGAAAGGTTTGGGTTAGAGGCAGAACCTTGTTGTCAGAAGGTTTGAAATAGGAAAAAGCCTGTTATTTGTGCTTTAAAATATTTCTTTTTCATCTAACCTACCTTATTTGTCTAAATCTAATTGGCTGCTAGATTTTTATATTCAAAAGTGCGGCCGACATTCTATATTTAGCATTTTAAACACATTTATAAAAATCCCCTTCTCCTTTTTGATTATATAAAATATTTAATTTCCATACGTTAAACAATTTTATATAACTACTAAAGTTCCTTGGAAAAATCTAGATAAATTCCAGGAAATCATTTAGTATATGTTTTGCAACATATATAGTTTTCGAACCCAAGTAATAATAATTTTTTCCGTAAATAATTTTATAATCTAAACTATCATTTTCTTCCTTGTAAAATTCATAACAATTCCACAAAAATTCATAAAAAATCTGAAAATTGAAACCCATCTGTAAAATATCTTTTTAGATCGTCATAAAAATTCGCAAGGCTAATGGATGTCATTTAATAGGTTTTTCATTTTAAAACGTGCCATGAAATGTATATGATCATTAATAAATCATCAACATGTATATATAATCATTTTATCATCCAAAAACATGGCAAATCTTTACAAATTATTCGAGTTTAATCCTAAAACCAAAATCATAAAATTTAGAGATGTAACATTATTTAGCTTTGCTTTGGAGATTAAGGAGCTTGAGATTTGAATGAGTTTGATTTAAATTTTCTTTTCCTTTAGCATTTCTTTAGTTTCCTCTTCTCCTTTCTTTATTAATGGTGGCCGACTTTGATTTTGAAAAATTTGAAATGAAATGAACATGCTTATACACACGACTATGGGAAGTAAATATAGGAATAGCATCTTTCCCATATTACCCTTCCTCTAATTCATTTTAAACCCTTCTTTAATTTGTTTTCTTTTAAAAGGCACGACTAACTTAATACAAATCCAATTTCAATCCCCTAATCAACATATTATTTTATTTAGTTTATCTAACTAAATCGTCTAAATAATGTTATTTAAAATCTGGAGTGTTATAGGCTCCTTTCCTTAAGAATTTCATCCTCGAAATTACAATAAGGCCCACAAATCAGACAAGAAGGTAAAACATACCATCAAACAAGTCAGGATAAGTATCTCTAATCTTTCTCTCAACCTCTCGGGTATAGTCTTTGTCATCCTCAGTCCACTGTACTTTGACTAATCTTACCGTCTTGGTTCTAAGCCTCTTCTCATCTTTCACAACAATGTGAAATGGCTTCTCACTGTGGTCAAGTCCGGTTCTACCACTAAATCATCTAGCACTGTTTGTGCAATAGCAGTCTCTGAGTCCCTAACACACTTTCTAAGATGGGAAATAAGTAAAACATCATGGACACCTACCAAACTGCTTGGTAACTCAAGTCTATATGTGAGTTTATCGATCCTCTCAAGAATAGGAAAAGGTCCAACAACCAAGGAGATAACTTCCCCAGGTTCCCAAATCTAAGCACATCCTTCATCGGTGATACTTTGACGAAAACCTGGTCCCCGATTGAGAACTTCAAATCATTCTGTCTCTTATATGCATAACATTTCTACCTAGCTTGAGCCTCCTTCATTCTAGCTCGAATGACCTCAATCTTTTCTGTAGCCTCTTTAACCAGATCTGAACCAAGAATCAATCTATCTACGGTCTCTAACTAACATACAGGAGATTTGCATGGCCTTCCATACAAAGCTTCAAACGGTGCCATCCCAGTACTAGTATGACAAATGTTGTTATACGAAAACTCGACTAGATGTAAATGGTCTTCCCATGATCCCCCGAAATCAAGAACACAAGCCCTTAACAAATCTTTTAAGATCTTGTTATCTCTTTCTGCTTGTCCATCTGTCTGCGGATGGTAAGCGGTATTCATCTTAAGTTTTGGTTTGCAAAACTTCCTACAGACTCTTCCAAAACTCACTAGTGAATAAGGAATCTTTATCACTAACTATACTGCTCAGAAACCCATGCAGTCTAACCACATTCTTCATGAACAATCTTGCTAAAATAGGTGCCATCCTTGTTGACCTAACTAGAATGAAATGGGCACTCTTGGTCAATTTGTCCACTATAAACCATATACATTCATTACTCCCGTTTGACCTTGGCAACCCATCAATGAAGTCCATAAAAATGGAATCCCATTTCTACACTGAAATGTCTAACGGCTAAAGCAAACCACTGGGTTTCCGGTGTTCGGTCTTTGCCTATTGGCAATTCAAACACTGCCCTACACACAAATCAATATCCCGCTTCATACCATCCTAGAAAAAACTCCTCTTCATATCCTGATACATTTTGGTACTTCTGGGATGTATAATGAAGTTCGAGCGATGGCATTCTACTAAGACTTCTTTCCTTATGTTTCCTACATTTGGAACATATAATCTTCCTGTCATTCTCAACCACCCATTCTGGTTAAGACTGAAATCTTTCAAGTCATTGCTCTTGGTTCCTTCCTTCAGCTTCTTGATCCGTTAAGCCAATACTTGATCCTCTATCTGTTTAAAAGCAATCCACTTGATCAACAATGGTCATATTCTAATCAAGACAATAATACTGTATTTTTACTAGACCTAGCCTAGGATCTCCACTGCACTATGCAATCTGCTAATGCTTCGAAGTCTTTCCACTCAACCATCATTGCTAACACTGCATTTTGATGCTTCATGCTAAGTGCATCTACAACTTTGTTGGCCTTCCCTGGTGTGTACTCAATCCCAAAATCATAAGCGGCTATGAACTCTAACCATCTCTACTACTTCATGTACAGCTACTTCTGAGAGAATAAGTACTTCAACAACTTATGATCTGTATACAACTCAAACATTTCTCCCAAAAGGTAATGTCTCCACACCTTCAAATAAAAAAATCACCCTAGCCAATTCCAAATCATGCATTGATACCTGACCTCATGCGGTCTAAGTTATCTAGAAGCATAGGCAATCGCTTTACCTCTCTACATCAGCACAACTCCTACTCTTGTTCCATATGCATCAGTATAAACTACCAAAAGCCGATTCCCTTCTGAAACGACCAACACAGGTGCATGGTTCAATAAGTGTTTCAATCTCTGGAATGCTTCCTCACACTTATCGATCCATACAAACTTTACATCCTTCCTTGTTAGCTTGGTCATCGATACTATTGTCCGCGAAAACGCCTTAAAGAATCTCCGATGAAAACAGCCAACCCAAGGAAACTCTTTATCTCAATTACTATCTTGGGTCTCTTCCCAATATTCACTGCCTCTATCTTAATCGGATCTACTAACACATCTTCCTCTGAGACCATATGTCCAAGAAACTTCACCTCCTTCTTCTAGAAGTGACACTTTGAAAATTTCGCTTTCAGCTGATGCTGCCTCAGCATCTCAAGCTCCACTCTAAGATGAACTTCATGCTCACTTTCATCCTTAGAGTAAATCAAGATATCATTTATGAAAACTAGCACGAATCTATCCAAGTGCCCTCGAAAAATCTGGTTCATCAAATCCACAAAGAAAGCTGGCACAGTTGTCAGTCCGAATGACATAACTATAACACCCTTTTTTTTATAACATTATTTAGAATAATTAATTAGGTAAATTAAATAAATAATGCGATGATTATTAAGTTGATAATTGATTAACAAAGAGTAGCCTTGCCAAGTTTGTGTGTTAACTAAAACGAAATAACCTAAGTTAGGGTGTTAGGAAATAACAAGCGCAATATAGAAAATAGGTAAGGGTTATACCCTAAACCCATTAGAATGAGATTCATGTTCAGTTTCATTTCATTCAAGCTAAAATTTCCAAAGGCTGGCCACCATTATCATTCCCAAGAAGAAGATTAAAGCTAGGATTCAAGAGAAGGAAGATAATGAACTTAATAAACATCTAATCTCACATCTTGCATCTCAAAGCTAAGTTGAATAATTACTACATCCCATTTTCTTTTATTTATTCGTTCTAAGACTAGATTCGAAATGTTTTTACATGTATATGCCATGTTTTGATTATTAAAATTATACATATTTGTTGTTGATGAATTATATATGTTCATGTTAGTTTTATGATATGTTTGACATGAAAAACCTGTTTAATGACATCCAAATGCCTTGAAAATTTAAATATAAAAGAATGTGATGCACCAATATCAAATGAAACTCTGACAGACATACCATGTATCTGAAGCGTTCCTTCGAAAACCGCCTTTTCCTTCCTGGGCTATCGGCTTGGAAGCAGCAGGCTCCAACGCATACACCTTGCCCTTACCATCTCTAACGGGCTCCTTGCACTGGTTCTTATAATGGCATATCTGGTCACAGTTGAAGTACTAGACATTCTTATCCTTAGCCACATCCTTTGCTTTCCCTGAGTGACACTCATTAGCAAAGTGCCCTTTCTTATTGCGTTTATAGCAGACAACCTCAGACTTCGCTTTCTTGGCTGCTCCACCCTTCTGAGCACCATCTTTGGGAAAGAACTTTCTCTTCTGGACCTGCCCAACCCAGACCCCTTTTTCCTTGCTCTTCTCCAAGGACTCAAGGACTTCCTCCTGCCTTAAAGCCATCTCTACAACAATATCAGAATGATCTCTAAGGTAGGACAAAGTAACATTAGCCAATTCCAACTTTATCCTTTAATAAACTTCTCATTCAGCTTCAACACTATATCCACTTAAGCGTACCTATACCTGGCCAACTCTTCAAACTTCCTAGCATACTCAGCAATAGACATCTCATCCTACACCAGTTCAGCTGCCTAATCAAAGCTGACTGTGCCATCATAGACATAAACCTCTCTTGGAATCTCTTCTTGAAATCCTCCCAGGTTACTGTCTCCTCATCAACTGCCGCTTTTACACCGTTCCACCAAAACAATGCAGCTCCTTGAAGCTGCCTGGATCCAACCTCCTCTTCTGCTCAACATTTAGCCCTAAATCTGCAAAAATCCTTTCGTAGTGCAACAACCAGTTCTCAACTTCAATGACATCCTCTGTTCCTACAAACGGCTTCCCTCCTAGCTTCACATACTCACCACTCATCTTAGCGAAATGATTAACTACTGAAACCTCCAAAACCCCTGCTCCTACTGCATTTCCTCCTAACACTCCGACTGCAACTTCCGCTTGCATCATATTTCTAAAAAACTGATACATAGCTTCCATTCCGATCTACTTGACCTCAGCACCTATATTGCCTGACCTTGGTTTCTCCCAGCATTAGGTCTGGCATTCCCTTTTGCACTTCCCTTTCTTGGGTTAACTTTGCCTCTTACACCATCCATATTTGTAGTCAAACCTCATGAGATACAGAAAGATAACCTAATCAAACATAGGAGGCTAGAGAGAAAGCACATACTTATATATAGAAAATACAAGTATGCTACTAAGACATTATCCCATTCCCAACCATACTCTAATTCCTTTGAATTTTTGTTTTCAAAACTATTTTTAAATAAAAATTTCATAAATCTATACTCCAATACCAAGTTGTAACATCCCGTATCTGGAGGCCAAAAGCTAAGCGTTATGGATGTTGTAGTCGTCCACAATATTAACTTCATGTGATGAAATACAACAATGATAATGGTATCCGTAATATCAGAAGCACTTGAAAATGAAAAAAAATCATAGATTTCTAAAAATAATAATTTCAGTGATTATATTTCATATAATATCATATCCAAGTTACAAAAATTCCCAAATGTATTCCCAAGCAACGATCAATTATAATTTACAATAATACGCCAAGAGCGACATATGAAGATACTATCTTGGAGGGTCAAAGAAATATAGTCACAACTGTCTTGATACATAATGGAAACAATTTTAAAACAAAATTCCTAATTTAGCTATCCGCCAACCACCTGCTTGTCTTCGGATGCTTTATTTGCCAAAATCTCCTAAAACCTAAAAATCTAAACCCTAAGCCTATTCAAATCAATTTTGAGCACTCGAGAGTTCCAGGGAAAATAAAAACTTTGAGTCAGACATAAAGGCTGGTATGAATAATTTTTGTCGCATCTCCTTTTAGTGATTTTAGTGAGTCCACACCACTCAGCGAAACAGGTTTCCCCTCACTAATATCTCTTTTCAAAACATATATTTTGCAAATCCTTTCCTGCAACCATACTGGTTAATCATTTGATTATAATAATAATGTAGCAAGATCCATTATGCTAAAACAGGAAGTAAATGGACTATCTATCCGATATCTCGGCTAATTGCCCTTAACAGGACTATCTGTCCTAAAACTGATCATATCAAAACAATAAATATTCTTTATGCTAAATAATGGACTATCTATCCATAAAATAGGTAAAAAGGATGGACCGACTGTCCTTAATATGTAGCAAGGTCTATTGTGCTAAAAAATGAGCTAACTATTCATATCTGTGCTAACTGCCTTTATCTGGACTAACTGTCCTCTGGGTTGACTGCCCTTAAAATGGACTGACTGTCCGAATTTAAACGAGCTAACTTCCTAAATTTTCTTTGGGTTAACTACCCTTCAAATTTTCCTTGGAAATCCTTTCAAAATTATCTGGTCCGTCAAATCATATATATGCAAGGAAAATATATCTTTAGATTTACTCTAAGCTATTTTTGCTATGTTATATATACTTGAGCCAAAATAACGTTGATGATGTTCAATAAGGATTGTCTATCCTTTAAAAAAAAGTTATAGCCCTTTATAACTAAAAACACTTAGGCTATCTACCTAGTCTTATATTCGAAACCTTTATTTAAAACCTTTGAACATTCTTTTGAAATCATTGAAGATAATCCCTCCAAAACCATTAATAAAACACTTCGAAAGCATTGACGGTAGCTCCTTTGAAACCTTTAATAAAACCTTTCAAAATCATCGAAGGTAACTCCTTCAAAACCAATCAAAAGCCTTTCTTCTATAAGATTTAAAACATATGCCATCTGCCTTTCAAAATCCTTTAAACCTTAGCCTTCAAAAAACATTGCAATACCACAACATTCGACCTTGTTGGAATTCTTTTTGACCTTATCGAAAGGTCTGTCGAAAACCTGGGGAACCACCCTTGTGAAATTTTGATAAAACCTTTCGAAAGCATTGAAACTTAAAACCTTTCAAAGACACTTGGTTCAATTTAAAACAGGTGAAAACCTTTCGAAACCATTCGAAATTGACTACTTCGAAACCTTTAAAATGTTTGGATCGAAAACAT
The DNA here is from genome assembly GCA_030765085.1 of Allium cepa. NCBI lineage: Eukaryota > Viridiplantae > Streptophyta > Magnoliopsida > Asparagales > Amaryllidaceae > Allium > Allium cepa. The sequence continues at coordinate 1,024,424,898 of CM060937.1, read as the reverse complement.
TTGGATTATGCTTTTAAGTAGAGCAAAAGGGCCAGAAAAATATTGGAGTCGAAAGCAACTTCTTCGAAACCTTTAAAAAAACCTTTCGAAAGCATTCAAAAACAACGAAGTGTTGGTGTTGGAACCAACCGTTCGAAAGCAATGGAGAGGTGGCACATTCTAGAAAACAAAAGATTCCCTTCGAAAGCAACTGATTCGAAAAGAAAGAAGCGGCAACTATACTTCCGACCATGTCGAAAGGTTTACCTTTCGACCTTGTCGAAAGGTTTTAATTAAAACAAGAAAGCAACCCAATCTAAACCTTTTCTTTTAAACCATTTAACATTGTCGAAAGCTCTTTGTCGAAAGCTAGCAGGCATATTTTCCTTAAAATCAAAACAAAGCTTCATCTCTTTTGAAAGCACTTGCCATTCGTCCCCAAACCTTTTGACTTTGACCAATTCACAACGTACTAGTTGCTGATACCATGTGCATTGGTTATTGACTTAGTCGAAAGGTTTGATACCTTTCGACCTTGTCAGAAGGTTTGGGTTAGAGGCGGAACCTTTTTGCCGAAAGAGTTGAAATAACTGAAAGCCTGTTTATTTGCCGTTTAAAATAGTTTTTTTGGACCTAAGCTGCCATATTTGTCTAAATCTGATTGGCCGCCAGATTTTTATATTCATAATACTGCCAACTTTCTATATTTAGCATTTAAATATTTTAGAAAAAGTTCCTTCTCCTCTATAATTATATAAAACAATTAAGTTACATACCTTAAAAATTTTATATAACTATTTAAAATACCTTGAAAAAATCTGGAAAAATTCCAGAAATTCATTTCGTATACGTTTTACAACATATAAAATTTTGGACCCAAATAATAATTATTTTTCCCGTAAATATATTTATAATCCAAATTATTATTTTCTTCCTTAGAAAATTCACAATAATTCTACAAAAATTCAAAAAAACCCGAGAAATGAAACCCATCACTAATGTATCTTTTTAGACAATCATAAATATTCCCAAGGCTAACGAATGCCATTTAATAGGGTTTTCATCTTAAAACATGTCATAAATTCTACATAAACATTAATAAATCATCAATATGTATATGTAATCATTTTATCATTTAAAAACATAGCAAATTCTTGCAAAATTACTCGGATTTAATCTTACCATAAAAATTTAGAAATGTAAACATTATTCACCTTTGCTTTAAAGATTAAGGAGCTTGAGATTTTAATGGGTTTGATTTGAATTTGCTTTTCCTTTAGCTTTTCTTTAGTTTCCTCTTTTCCTTTCCTTGATAATGGTGGCTGACCTTGATTTTGAAAATTTTGAAATGAAATGAACATGCTCAATACACATAACTATGGGAGGTAAATATAGGAATGGCGTTTTTCCCATATTAACCATCCTCTAATCATTTTAAACCATTCTTTAATTTGTTTTCTTTTAAAAGGCACGACTACCTTAATACAAACCAAATCTCAATCCCGTAATCAACATATTATTTTATTTAGTTCATCTAACTAAATCTTCAAATAAAGTTATTTAAAATCTGGGGTGTTACACAAAGGCCTATTCAAAACCAAACTATACTAATCAATTACTAACATAGAAAAGCTTTGGTTTCCATTCATAGTATTTCCTTACCTTTGCCTCCTTTGGATTTGATACGCCATTGACAATCTCTATCGGATCTCTTCTTTTTGGTATATAAAATAAGAGATTAATATACATACATACATACATACATACATACATACATACATATATATTTGGTTTAGAAAATTATAGGTTTGGAGGAGAATAAGTTGAGAAAATAAACAATAATCAACAAATTAAAATATATGTGTAGGATTTCTTACCTGAAACCCAATTGGTGTTTTTTGAATCTATGAAAAGTTGAACCGATAGATCTTCGTTAATTTTCCCAAAATATTTTATGAATAAAAGTCAAGGGTCTAGGCTTCTATTTATAGTGGTTGAAACGCATAAGAATTGTTAGATTTAAATCATTTTAATATTATAAAAATCCAAATGTTCATTATAGAAAAAACCCAAGCCGCTATTGTTCACGATCGGTCAACTATCGCTTCCCACTGGTTGACCGCTAGCTGTCTAATGGCCTGAGAGGAGTGGTCGACCGATTCGTTATATTTGGAATGAATTGTTTGTCGTTGACTTTTAATTATTTTATTCCTTAATTACACTTTAACTTTAACGTTTAATTTTAATGTTTACTTAAGTCTATTACTGTTAGCTTTAGAATTTCAAATTTTAAAATTAATTATTTATTTGAATTTGAATTCAATTTAAATTATATTAAACCCAAATACTTCAAACATGCATAATTTTTTCATTTGAGCTCCGCTTTCAACATAATATACATGGAAATTGATTAGAATTTCACCTTGAGAACAACGTCATAACTTTTGTCAAATTCTAACTTTAAAAAAATTTCGATTTTTATCCTTGTCTTATTTTATTTACATATTATTAATTTTAATGGGGTATAATACAAAAATGAACATGGTGGTTATTTATACCCAACTAGATCACAAATATGTAACCCCCTTCTCTCTAAATTTAAATACTAAGTCTCCCACTCCTTTCTGATGCTATAGCTAGCATCCTTTGATGTTTGGGCTTTGAGGCTTCATGCCTGATTGATTTAACAATTAAATCAATTATTTAACTTATTAATTTAAGTCTGTTGTTTAACTAAATCAATGTACAACTTTTATACATCATTTTAATTAAATTTTAAGCTTCAAATAAATAAATAAAATGTGATGGAATTTATTACAACCTTTTTATTAATTTTATTATTAATTTATATTATTTATAAATTAATTTTAAATTGGTTGAAATTGAAATTAACTAATAACATGATTGTGTTGACTATTCGATGTGAACTCGGTCCTCAATCAACATTTAAATAATTTAAACACCGATGCCTATCTGAATCTCATTGAAGTACAACATTGGGCACAAGTTCAATCATTTATAGATCATTTAGATGAAATCTAATATCCAGCCTTTGTTAAGCTGCACGTAGTAATGATATTCTACGCATGTTTTTTGATCTTCATCACTATATCTTTGTATCATTAGAGTTTCGTGTAGGCCAATAACACTATTGATTTTCATAGTTAATTGCATAGACAGCATTAAAGTCATTGGTTCACTCTAATAACGTTTATCAATTAGCCTATTTACTCTAAACGTAGATTTTGACTTTAACTCGATTACCAATTACAGTGATATTAACCTTCTACAATAAAGTAGACAAATCCTCACTTGAGTAGCACTTCACTTTAAGTAGTTCAGTGTATACCCAACTATGACTATAACATGGTATTTATGCCATGTGCTTGACCGTAACATCAAAGTACAAGCTAGCTATATAAGATCAACGGTGCCCTCAAGTCTGAGGACTATGGCATGTCGTTACCATGAGATTTTCTATTTTGACTTAGTCTTATTAACATGTGGAATAATTTCATTAAGTTGTTCTATGATTTTTCCAAAGAACAATAAGTACTCAGTGTCTGCAATGTCCATGAGAGATTCACTATTCATCATATGAAGAGCATTGTGTTCATTTGTCTTAATAGATGTATCGACACACTTTTCTCAATACACTTTGAATATCAACATGTAACAGGTGAGTTTTTAAATATCGTACGAATACATCCCTAACTATAATCAATAAAATACTTCTCCAAAGGATTTTCTACTTATATTTGTTTAATTTATTTAATTCATTACTTATATCATTATATTAAAACACATATAAAAGAAAATATAACAAAAGGTGTAAATTATTTCAAACAAGTCTCTGTAAGAGTCAACTAATATAATCAAATTACATAATCTGCCCTATGGCTCATCTTTAACTCTATCAATCTCCCACTTGCATTTAGGGCTAATTATGGTGCCATATGCTGATACCTTCGGTCAATCTATGTGAATTATGTTATGAAAGGGCTTAATGAATGGATCTGCAAATTATTATTTTGTATCTACTTTTCAATTATGCTTCCCTGTTACTATAAACTCTTTTTCACATGTTCATTACGGAGAACATATCTTGCCTAAGCTTCCAGTTTCCATTGAAAAATATAATGCATTATTGTAATCATAATACATTAATGGATTTTCAATGGCAGGAACCACCCCTAGCTTTCTAATAAATTTGCGCATATATACTTCTTTCATTGCAATGTTAGTCAAGATGATTACTTAGCCTTTATAGTTGAACCCGGCACAACCTCTCATATGAAACAATTCTACCTCAAAGTTGCTTAAGATAGGGTGACTTGGATTTAAAATTAACATTCTATATCTGATGTCATTATGAAGTTCGAGTCTAAACACTCATTTATAAGGTGTTCATTATTTCCAAAAACAATTCCCCGGTACTATGTAGATACTGAAGAATACTCTTAACTACCATCTACTGATCTTTATACAAATTGGACATTTTCTTACTACAACAAGGGCATAAGTGAATTCTGATCCAAAACATAACATAGCATAACATATATGATGGTTCCTAATGATGATGCATTAGGAATCTATTTCATATGCTCCATACTAAATATTTTAATATTGTATCTATGTATATCGACCGGGACAATCTTAGCTCCTCTTATTCCATGTATAAAGAATGGTTTTTTAAATTTTTAATCGAGAATTAACAATTAATCTTTAACTAATTTTAACATTGGTGCATCACTAATAATAAGTAGCAAATTATTTAGTTAATATGTTAGAAATGATTTAGTATCTTTGGTTTTCTCTTTTACAAACACACATTTCACCTACATTTTGACAAACATCAAACTATTTGGTTTTTGTATCAAAATACTTGCACAACGTCTAAATGCTTGTTGGATGCCATTTTTGTATTAGCTTTTGGTATCCAAAAACGTACAAAATTTGTTCTACCGCCCATAACATCAAGGCTATTTGGCTATTGTGTGCAAAACGGTGTATTCTAAATCATCGCTTAGAAGTTGTCTTTCAACATCAGTGTGCCAAAACTCAAAGTCAAATTGTGTGATAATTGGTAAGTAAAAACTAAATTAAATTAAGCATGTTGATTAGAAAAAATATTCCGCTAATTTAAACATTTTAAATTGACTAAGTCAATCCCTATCAATAGTGCTTTATATAATTTCAACTACATCGATCTTCTTCTCGAAGACTCACCTGCAACTAATGGAACATATCCTTTTCGGTATAGTTACCAAAATCATACTTTTCCAATGTACTAGGAATCCATTTTAGTTTAAATTGCGCTATGTGGCAGAGTCTATACATTTTATGACTTGTTAACAACTGAGAAGGTTATTATTACTAACAATCCATTTTCTTGACATTGACAAGAAACTCACAATTTCTTTCAATATGCAAGAATTCTTATTGGACATTCTACTAAACTATATCTACTTGGGTTTTTGTTAAATTACCTCATTTATGCAATCAATTACTATGTTAGAATCTTGATCATATCCAAGTCCATGGCATTACCGCTAATTTCTCTAGAAAGAAATTCATTTGGCATAAAGGTGGCTTTATTGACAATAATTCTTTTCCTAGTGTGATAGAACAGGCATTCAAAACATTTTGTGAACTGCCTATACACTTACATAAAATAGATATTGTTTTGATTTTATGAAACTTACATTCATATAAATTATTTTAGTTAGGGTTCCTTCCCAATTCATATCTTAGTTGAATTCGTAAATATGCTTTAAATGAAATCAAATTTAATGTATGAGCTTACTCTTAAGTACATTTCCTTACAGAAAGAAGTAACTCAACTTCACTCATTATCAATTATATATAGTCCAATAGAGTCTAATTGATCCTTTTCAATACATCATTTTGAAGCATAAGGAGGAGTGATTTTGAGAGTGAATCTTACTCGCTTTTTTGTGCTATTGGAACTCTTTTCCGAAATAATTACCTATTCAATCAAATTGATTTTTTTTTAATTTCCTTTACATGTTATATTATATTATCTACTTTTGTTTTATATTCTATGAACTTATAATAGATATCTAACTTATGTATCAAATGAACATATTCATACATCGGTGAATTTAATGGAGTAGGTTGATCTATTATAAGTTCATAGGTGAATTTAATGAAGTAGCCGAAGGCAACGCAGATTTTTAAGTATGAATATGTGCATTTGATACATTTTCTCTAAATATTATTCAGATAGATAGATTTAATAAAGTAGATTGATCTATTATAAGTTCATATGTGTATTTTTAAGTTCATTATTGAAAATTATTCAGATATATACATTTCTCTAAAAATACACATATTTAATTCTTCAGAAAATGGATCTTATAGAAGTAATTTTCTCTAAAAATACATTTGTAGTGGGAGTTATATATCTTATTCCATATTTAGTGTCTATTAACGTTGCACCAAAAATTAACAAAATACTCCAATATCAATTAAATATGAATTAAATATGTACCAAAATGAAGAAATAGAAGGAAAAATGATAAACACCAAATTTTTATAGTGGTTTGACAAAATCTCCAGCCTACATGCATTTAAATTTTTTTGATGAATCCACTTTGATATTCAACAATTACAATCAATTTCCAACTACATTCTTGTAGATTTTGGGTTTTCCCAATAAGTTTAAGGGAAAGAGAGGAAGAAGATTGATCCTTTATTAGTTAATGGTTCCTTTCTATTTATAGGTAAGCTATATCACAAATCGTGTTATTACAAGCTTGAACAAGTCCTTTTTTTAGGTTTGAAATTCCAACATGAAGAACAGGTTGTCGTGTATGAATTCTATGAAAATAAAAAAAAAACTTAGTGCCGACTTGTTTTTGTTTATTCATTATCCAAGCATAATTCATAATTGATGCCTATGCCAGGTAACATGATATCTAAGATGGAAAAATAGATCGATGTTGTTTGGATCAGAAATGGTGCAAATACCTAATCAAACATTAAATGGAAACTATAAAATAAAAGAGGTTAGGAAAAAGAGAAGAATACATAACTTTTGTAGTGGTCCGAAAAATTCTGGTATATATTTACATACTTGTTTTTTGTTGACTGTACTTTGCTCCAACAAAGTATATTTTACAACTTGGTTGTTACAACTCGGGTATGAGTTATTTCTCCTTTAGTTTCATCAATTCATATTACTTCAGAGTAGTTCGAAAATATCCCCTTTTAAGTGCATCTCCTACTCTAGTTATATATAAATGCAGCCATCAAAATCACCTGAAATCTCTCTGCCATCTTCTTCATGTCTAGCATGAACTTCTCCAATAAATCATGGTTAAACCAGTTGGAGTTTTACATCACAAACCCAAATTGTGCTCTACTACTCGGTGCTAAGTTGAACCATATGCCTTACTACATTATGATCTAAACTTTGATTTTATTTTTATTTTTAACCAAGTTTGGTTTGCTTGTCATGGTTTAGAACTTGGACTGAGTTGTAGAGGTTGAATCTAAGGTGCCGAGTTGTAAATGCATCTCCACTTTTAACTATATGTTTCGTAGTGTCCCATTTTACCATCTCATGATGTTTTCTAAGGCTTTGGATCCATTTCTCTATCATTCTTCAGTCTATTTCAATCATTTGATTCTACTGAAGATTATGGAAAATTTGCTGATAACACTTGTCCTCCAATGCAACCCATGTGAATATAAGGTATGCTTTGCTATAGAACAAACGTCGAAAGTTGGAAAATTATCAATAGTTGCACTCTTGGCTACTTACAGTACCTATCACGGTGAATCTTCCATTCCTTTGGATTCATTTACAAATCAGAGATCCTTCTAGACCTATCATAGCTATGGACTCAAGTCCTTACTTTAATATTAGTCATAAATCATAATCATCCCTCATTCCTTTAGGATTGTCATACCATATATCAATATTATCTCGTTTTCCTACGGGAATAAACATATCACATGTCAGACATCATGGTCGTTTCACGTTCGCTCGGGGTTATTATATTTCATTATCAATGTCATCTTGTGTTTTCCCAAGATTTAACTATCACAGGAACGTCATATATCATGTGATCAAACATCATTAATCGTAGTAGTGCATTGCCACCGATTGGAATGTTACTTATAAATCATCCAATATTGCTCTGCATCCCATCATACGTATATCCAACCGAATCAAAGCAATGATATAATCCAGTAATAATTCTCGAATCATTCCAAACCAGGAGGATTTCATATCCCAAATTTTAGTTTCTGATTTCTTTGAATTGCATAATCAATATCAAGTTTAATTTCCATTTCTTTAGATTACATAATTATATATCCAGATTGAGCCCGATCCACTCACTCTTCAGCAAGAAGACTTAATATCCAAGCACGTCCATCAACTGACTCTCTGATAAGGGGAATTGCTATCTGAGCATGGCCATCCGCTTGCTCTTTGATGATGGGACTTGTTATCTGAGCACGTCCATCCACTCATTTTGTTGTGAGGGGACTTGTTATCCTATATAAGTCTATCCACTCACTCTTTTATGAGGGTACTTGTAATTCAAGGTTCATCACTCTATCTCTCTTTTCAAACCTTTTGTCCCAATCTGTGGGCTCTCTCTTCGTTAGTTTTCTGTAAGGAATTTGCCTCCGGTATCTATATAAATCCTCTCTAGGGTTTCAGTCAATTCAGTGTAGAAGTAAAACTTCAGCTCCCTATTCATCCGCTTCAGTCCTTCATAGCCATCATTATTCCGCTTTCCATTATCTCTTCCAAATCCCATCCTAGATGGTCCTCGATCCTCCATGACTTTGAATTTAACATTCTCAACTTCAACGTCCTCCCAATGCAAATATCTCTTAGCTTGATAGTAGAATCCATTGACGGATCCCTGTTTAAAGCTATTTTAAAATCGGTTTTACCAGTGACTCCAAAAAACACCATCACAAAACCATTGATAGATCGGTCTCTACACTGTAGCGACTATTGCATTGAATCTAGTTAAGTAATTTCGTAGGGTCTCGCCATCCCTCTACTTCACAGTCGAAAGTGTCATCACATTCTACAATTATGCTATATGAACTCTGAACTATTTCATGAAATTATCCATTAATTTTATCCACATGCTAATGGACTCATTCTCCAGCTGACGAAACCACGTTTTTGCCAAATCTATTATGTATAATGAAAACAACATCCTATCACTTCCTTTGAAGCACCCAACACACTTATATGTTGGATATATCTCATCAAATGAACAATTGGATTTGTCCTTCCATTATACATCTCCAATGTTGGTAGTTTAAAATCAGGCGTACTTCGAGCATATCGGATGATTAGGTAAATGAGTTTCTATTTACATCCTCTAAACTCTGATGAGGGTCCACCTATCAGTATTTGCCATATAATATCAGTAATCTTGTCATTATCGTTCAATAGAAATCCCTTGGGCTTTGCATGTTGTTAATCTAAATCATCCCACGACCCATATTCCTACTAGGAACTTCTGTTCCATCTTCTTGTTGTTGTAAATTCACATTCTAATCTCCGTTCCATGGCTCGACATTGTTCCTTAAATGTGCTTCATCTTGTCCTAAATCCTCACCAAGCATGCCCCTTGGGTCTCTTGACTTAGTGTTGAGTTATCATGACTTTGTATTGAGTTATAGCACTTCCAAGGGGAATGTACCAACTTATTTTGGTCCATTTCTTGGTGCACTCATTTCGTCTTCCAGCCTCTTATTATAATTTTCAACCACTCGGTTATTCTTTGCTGCTTCATCCTTCTAAAGAATCCATTCTCACCTATTCTTATCGAGCTACTAGTCTATCCAATTTTGTCATTATTCTTTCCATCTCTTCCCCAGTCTTGTAGATTAACGGATTTGAATTTGAGGATACCTACTGGCCGTCCCTTATGCCTTTCTTAGCATCCTTTAGCAACATATCTTGTGTTAGGCCTCTTTATATTCTTTAATTCAAGTTTCAAGTTCTAAAATCTGAGTTACATCTCAATGAAAGAACCAAAATGTTTGGACCAAAAATGGCATAAACACCTAATGAAGTAGTAAATGAAAATTATAAATGAACGGAGGTTAACAGAAAGAGAAGAACACGCAACTTTTATAGTAGTTTGGAAAATGCTCCCCCCTACGTCCACCGCTTACTCATTTTCTATTGATTATACTATGCTCCTACAAAGTATCTGAACTCTGGTATGAGTAATATCAGCTTTAATTTAGAAATAAATTACTCAAATCGTATTAATTCAGAGTAGTCTAGAAAATTCCCTTTCAAGTGCATGTCCTCCTCTATTTATTGGCAATTAGCCATCAAAATTTCTTTAAAACTCTCAGCCACGTTCTTCACATCCAACGCAAACTTCTACGAAAAAAGTCATGCTCAAAATAGTCGGAGTTTCATAACTTAAACTCAAATTGTGTTCTACAATTCGATACCGAGTTATCCATATATCCTTTGCCGCCTTCTGATCTCGATTTTTTTCCTTTTTCATCTTTTAGCCAAGTTTGGTTGGCTTGTCAAGGTTTACAGCTCGGACCCGAGTTGTAGAGGCAGAGTCAATGGGTTTCGAGTTATAAAGCCTTCTTCACTTTTGGCCATCTCTTTTGTAGTGTTCCATTTTACCAACTAGCAATATTTTTCAAGGCTATGGATCAATTTCTCTATGGTTCTTCAATCTAGTTTAATCATCCAAGTCTATTCGGAGACTGTGAAAAATCTATCAATAATAGGTAGTGACCAATTTGAAGTAAGTACCGACTTGTTTTCATGCACTAGAACCTCAAATTTTTCTTTATATCCATAGCGTTCAAGTCTACGCCTTCAAATCCATGTACTCAAATGAATTGGTATTAACCTAAAACATGTTGGTACCAACTTGTTTTCTTAGCTAAATCTCGATTAATTTTCCTATATTCCTTCATTTTGCCTTTCTTGATATTATCCAAGTCCTCGGATTCATTATTTAATCATTTTATGGTTCACTTTATCTATTCGAGTCCATTCTAAGCATGCTTTTATGATTACAAAGTGTCATTTTACTAATGATCATATATCGAGATTGGAAAATTGTCATCAGCTATGCTCTAGCTTTCTACTGAACCAATCATGGTGAATTATCTGGTTCTTTTCGAATTCACTTGCAAATAGGGATGGCAATTGGGTGGATCTAGGTCTAAACCCGGTTGACCAGCCCCTGTTTTAACTTACCCCATTGGGTTATCAGGAAGGGCAGACCCATGACCTGTTCTTAAAAGCTATGGATTTAGGGTCGGGTCAAGGCTTAGGCGATCCGTCCTAACCCGACCTTCACTACTAAGATCTCATAAAATCAATTTATTACTATAATAATGATTTATTAATATTTTATGCATAAGCAGTTATAACATGGATATTATAATGTTCAATTCGATAAGTTAAATGATTTTTATGGTATTAAGTTGCATCACCAATAATTATATAATGGCATATGCATGTTTTTTCTCGAAAATGTTATCATGCACCTTATTTTATTGCCTTACTTATCATTGGAAATTCATTGATATCTATATTTATTATATCACTTAGTGACAATCCCTCTTACAAATAAAATAAATAAATACATGTACGTTAATATAATTTTTTTTAATCAATATGTAAAACTTCAACGGGTCATGGAGTGGGTCGGGTCTACCCTGACTTATATGGGGTCCGGGTATGGGTCAAAATTCCAGACCCACACTGGGTCTACAGGGCAAGTCTAGGGCAGTTAAAAAACCTACGGCGGGTTTAGGGCATAAAAACCTACCTCAACCCACCCCATTGCCATCCCTACCTACAAATCAAAGGACGCACTAGACCCATTATAGCTAAGAACTCAAGTCCTTACCTAGGTGTTAATCATAAATCATAATCATCTTACATTATCTTGGATTTAATTATCTTAGGTAAATCTATATCATGTCATCATGCATAATCATTCATAGCAACACATTGCCACTAGGAACATAACTTATAGATCATTTATTATTACCTAACATCCCATCATAAGTAAGTTTAACCGAATTAAGGCAGTCACATTCATCACCCATTTAGTAATCATTATCAAATAATTTCAAATCCTAATGTTTAGTTTTTGACCTTTTTGGATCGCGTAACCATGAAGCCAGATTGAGTCCATCAGATTGTTCTTTGATGAGGGGACTCAATATCAAAAGTGTGTCCGTCCATTCACTCTCTGTTAAGGGGACTTACTATCATGTACAAGTCCATCCGCTTGCTTTCCATGAGGGGACTCACGTTTCATAGTTCATTGCCCCATATCTCTAATCGGGGAAATTATTATCTATTTATTTATCTATAAAAATAGGCACAACTATGTTCTACTATCACCCAGTAGTAATATCTAGATCAAATATCATTCAACATTTATTATCAGATCATGTATATATCTTTATTAAAAAAATACATCTATCAAATTATCTAATCCGATCAAGGATTACTCTCGGCTTTAACACATAGCATGCCTTAGGGACTGTGATCCTTTATCTAATCCGATCAAGGATTACTCTCGGCTTTAACGCATAGCATGCCTTAGGATTGACTGTGATCCATACCTGTGTAGATTGCCTAGCGGTAATCCTTCACTATTTATTTAGAGAAAAAGAAAAATGTAGAAAATAACTATATTTTGATTCATCTCGATCATCGGATCACCATACCCAACCTAGATCCTTTGCTGCGTTCGGATATATTGCTGTAGACGGTGATCGCTCTTGCTGCATCACCATAATTTGTGCTACTATGATCTGATTCCTTATATATTTTTGCAATTAGTTGCTCTAAACATATTCTTCAGTCGAATCCCACCAATTCCTACATTCATTTGTCCCATGTCCATCTAGCTCATGGAAATGAAAATGTTTTCTGGACTTTCTCTCCAATTCGTGGGTTCTACCGTCGTGAGTTTTCTGTATGGAATCTTTCCCTCACATCAAAATAGATCTTCTCCCAATACTCCGTCAAATTAGTGTGAAATAAAAAAAATTTGTTCTCTCATTCTCCGAAGCCATCATTAGCTTTTTTACTTTCGCTAATCCTTTCCACATCCTACCTTGGATGGTCCTCCATCCTCCATGGCATTGACTTCATAGCTCTTGGCTTCTGCATCCTCCTAATGTAGATATCTATTAACTTGATAATATAAGTCTGAGAGATCCACTGAAGAATCCCTTTCTAGTTCTATCTTTAAATCAATTTTGTTTATGACTTTGGAAACCACCACCATTAGAATTATTGACGAGTTTGACTTCTACACTATAGCAACTGCTGCACTAATTCTAGTCAAAAAGCTTTGTAAGGTCTCAGATATCTTCAACTTCATGCTAGATAGCGTCATCACATTCCTCGACCGACAAAAGTGAACTGAACTAGTTTATGAATCTTTCTGCTAATTTGGTCCATATGTCAATAGACACATTATCCAAATGGCAAAATAACATAACTTCCAAATCTGTCAAGTACAATGGGAAGCACCATCTCATCATATCCACTAAAGCCCTTACTACTCCCATGTGTTGGATATATCTCATCAAGTGAACTATTAGATCCATCCTTCCATCATATGGCTCTAAAGTTGGTAATTTGAAATTTAGTGGATTCATAGTATAAGGATGTTTGGGTGAAAGGGTTTTGGTTAAATTTTCCAAACTCCAATCTAGGGCTTTGCCCAGAAACACCAATCTTACCATTTCTACTATGAAGTAATCTGGACTCACTTGAAATTTCTATAGCTCTATACGACTTTGATTCAAATCCTCATCATACCCTTCTTTCCTATGGGGAACCCCTGGTTATAATCCTTATGGCTATATTTTTGCATTCTGAACACCATTCCTGACTTCAATGCTATCCGTCCTAGGCATCCTTTCTTGCTCAAGATTTGGATAAACTATTCCCTCTACAAAAACGATTGTTATCGACCTTTTTGGAACCAAGTTGTTGCACCTCTATGGGGTTTGATCAGTCTAGTTCTGCTCTATTTCCCAGTGCACTCAAATAGCCTTCTGGCTTTCAATTCTAATTTCCAACCAATCCGACTGTCATTTGCTACTCCATCCTTTAGAAGAACCTATTCATCATCTCTTGTTGAGCCATCAATCTCTCTTGCATATTTGTCATCATCACTTCCATCTTTACTATAGTAACATAGATTAAAGATGGATTTGAATTTAAAAACATCTCCTTGCTACCCCTATGTTCTTGTTGACTTCCTCCAACGACAACTTTTCTTGTACCATGCATTTTCATCTTCATTGAATCAGATTTTAATCTATCCCTTTCAATGAAAGCACCAAAAATTGGTGTGCCAAAAGTTGGTACAACACCCAATATCAATGAAATCCATATTAAAAGTAAAAAAATGAAGAAATATAAACAAAAGAGGACAAAACACCAAAATTTTATAATGGTTTGACAAAATCTCCAGCCAACGTCAATCTAATCTTTTTTCTTGATAAATTCTCTCCAGTATACAATAATTTACAACCAATTTTCGACTACATTCTTGTAGATTTTAGATTTTCCTATAAGGTTTAAGGGGAAGAAAGGACAAATATCAATCCCATTTTTTGTTGAGGTTCCTTACTATTTATAGGAAAACTCTAGCATGAATCTCATCATTTTAGGCTTGGACAAGTCATTTCCTTTAGATCTAAAAGTCCACCATGAAGAACATGTTCTCGTGCATGAATTTTATGAACACAAAACAACTAGATACCAACCCAAATAGGTCTGTACCAACCGAATTTTGTCCACCCATTTTCCAAGTATACTTTATAGTAGGTCCCAAGCTAAGTAGCATGCAATCCATGGTGGAAAATTAGATTGCACAACAAAATAGCAATTTTAGTTACATTTATTAGTAGCTTTTATTATCAAATGCAATTAGAAAGTTATTTAAGTGCAGCCATTATTTTACATAATAGTGTTATTTAAGTGTAACCAATGAAGGGAACAAAAATTCAAGGTGAGACTAATTTTTTCATGGCCACATAAAAGCACTTCCTCCCTCTTTTATTTTCATTCGCCGCTCAAAACTTATTTTACTTTCTCCTTGAAATAAGCAACCGTAAATCACTTAACATTCCCGAATCCAAATTCTTTGGCTCTTCCAATTCATTCATGACCCAGTGGTTTTCATCGCCGACTAAATGCTACTGCTAAAGCTAATAAATGATGCAAGCCAAACAAATCAGAAGTCTACTATTGTAAGCACTAAAAAAAGTGAGATGTGGTAGGAGCTGGTATAGATATGGTGCAATGAGTGAAAATATTGCCTAATGCTTTTCTGGCTGTTCAAGTCCACTATTCAAGGCATCATGAAATGTTAGAGGTAAATTTGAGGTGCTCATTAATTCTTTCATCTGAATGCAATTTTTTTTTTGCAGTTTCTCCATTTTGATGTGCTCATTATAATACCCATTCGTAAAATAATCTGCCAAGCAATAAAATATATCACAGTAGTAGGATCTCTAAACTTGTTGTTAGAGATGCACCAGTTTCTTTCAATCCACAAGCACCAACTAGTGGTAATGTACATTATATCTATGGTTGATTATAATTAGATCTAAATCCAATCCAGTAATGGATGGGTGAGGGAATGGTATAATCTAATTGAAAATTGTATTTGTAGATTAGTGTATTAATGATATTTTGCGATTCATGGTATGAATGTGCCGTTGCATCTGGGGTGAGTTACCAAAGCAGTACATATCATTAACATTACTGTTTGGAATTTTGTTCCTTATACTTACATATATATTAAATTTGTTATGTATCACGATATATATAAGTAATTTATTTTGGGGGTGCTCGAGTTTTCCATAGACCACTAAGTGATTTAATTTTTTTCTTGTAAAATTAAGAAAACTACACATTGATTTTTAAGAGCATACGTTATTCTTGTTCCAAACCCAATCTAGCTTGTCATGTTATTCGTCCAAGTTTACATATTCAACTTTAGTTATAAGAATCTGAAATTTCTAAAAGATTCTTAAGATAATTTAGTTACATGTTATAAGTTTGGCACTTCACATTATTATTAAGATGGTTTGTATACTTAAAACCTTTAATATAGTTACTTAGCATTTACAGTATGTCCTTTAATTATTCCTCTTTTCTTCGTATTAGGTTTAAAGAGCTTGGACTTTGATTTTTAGTATCCGTTGTTACCATAAAAGCCAATAGTATCTTTTAAGATTAGACCCTATTTATAGTGATAACCAACAATTAAACTAGTATAGCGATAATCAGTAATTAAGCTAATATCCATTGTTACACTTTGATGACGAGGACTCTCATTTTCCAGCATAATATTGATATATGGAATGATGAATGTTCACATTACTCGACTGCTTTTTCTAAATGCTGAAAAAGTGTCGTACGACTTTTAGAAATGGGTGCATGGGTTTGAAACGGACCAGTACGATGGGGGCACCACTCTCCGACGATGTTAACAACTTACCTCAGAGAACATGTTTTTCCAAGTTCGTTATTTCATTACTTCATTGTGGAGGAGTTTCAAAAGATTTTTATGTAGATTAAACAGCATTAGAGATCAATAGTGCAATGGACGCTCGATTTAGATGAAACGCTGCACTGACGTATTTATAGGAAGTTTGCATTATTGATCTCCTGTGCTAAAAATCTATAGTGGACGCTTGACATATAAGTAATACTAAAAGGTACCTTTTTAACAAATTCACAACATAGTAGGAAAAATTTAATGTACTCAGCTTTAATTATGTACATTGTGCAACATTACATTTAACTTTGCAGTTGTAATTCATCATGGAAAAGTGGAAATTTAGGACCTAATGAAGTTTATATACTACTGTATTTGTTCTTAAATTGTTATCCCGCTTTTTGGCAAGGCCGTGATACCAAAAGATCGATCGGAAACAAAAGACAGCTCGTCTCAAAGATTGGTTATACATTGCTTCGCTATGGATATCGATGAATTTTGTCGGAGCCCGGATCAGGCTACAATTGATAGGACATGACAAACAAGACCATAAAAGCCAGCACTCCGAATTTCAAGTCAATTCGAGTTCGTATGCTCAAGTTATGATCGATGCAAATTGGAGCAAAAACTATATTTTCGTATCCATCAGGGCACACCGATTCGTATTGATGCAGCTCGTATCCACCATCTTGCATCGGTTCGAATCCATCGTCATCGCATCGTCCAGGACGACTGCATTTTCGTATCCATCCATTTCGCATCGATCGTCTTCGCATCGATCAGGCCATCCCACTTCGTATCCATCGATAGGCCCTACTTCGTACAGATCAATTTCGCACTCAAGCAACTGTTTCGTATCGATCAACTCTGCATCCATCAACCTGTAACGCACTTTGTATCAATCGACCAATGCCTAGTTCGCGTCCATGAAGGAGGCGTTCATTCGAATCCATCAGGGAGCTAAAGTTCGTGTCCATCACAAATATCGATATGAAATCACCATCGATACAAACTAAGCCACCCATCTCGATTCGAACTAGGAAAATGCAAATCAATGCGAGGCACATGTAGTTGATCGATTCAAACTGTGTAACGACACTCGATACAAACGAGGCGAAACTTATGGATACGACGCGGTCAACTCGAAGCTAAAGGCTGATCGATGCGAGATATGCGCGCCACGTCGCCGCGTTGTCACGTGCCTTGATCGAGTCAAACGGATGGATACGAAACGATGGATTCGAAATCAGCAGCATTCGAAAGTCACAATCTTGCATCGATCATATCTCACAAACCACTAGTCCAAATGCTTTGAAATTTTCATAGCAGCTTCCATACAAGGTAAAGAATGTTCATACCAAGTTTCAGCTCGATTGGATCAATTTTTGATGGATACGAAACCGTTTCATATCGATCACAGATCGAGTCGAAACTTGGTGGGGTCGGTCACGTGGGTCCACTCACGTGACAGAAGAAGTCTCCCAAAGTTTGAGCGCGATCTCAGCTTCCTACGCCTATAAATAGCCCCCTGAAGCCTATAGAAGAGGGATCTTTTGGCGATTGGACGCCCAGACTCTGTCGGATTCAATTCTACATCTTTTTATCACCATTGTATTCAAACATCGGAGCGATAACCTACTGTAATCTACTGTAACGGATTGAAATCATCAAGTGAATCAACAAAATCATAAGCTTCAGAGTAGACGTAGGCAAGATCGCCGAACCACTATAAATCCTATGTTACTGTTCGTTATTTCTGAATTGCTTGATATTGCTTAGATCTGAGATTTGTGTTTGAATATTGCTGATTTGTATTCATATACTGGTGCTTTCGCGATACGGGGGTTTGTGACCATTTTTGGTGCGAACACTTTGGTGCTTTCACTGAGAAGGCTAACTCAGGGATTCTACCGTTTGAAAGTTGAATTTGAAGATTTGAGAATTCAGATCTAAGGAGCTATGACAAGACAAACAAGTAGAAGGCAGAGACCAGAAAGAAGTCAACACGAAGGAAGTCAAGAGGCTTCCTCAGGAGCGAATCAGGCATCGGTCTTCATCATCAGGAATGAGATGGAGGCAATGATGAAGAGACAAGAGGAGTTGATCCAAAGTTAGTTTCAATAGATTGGGAAACTTGGAGCGCAGAACCGAGGAGCAGATGGAGTTCAGAACGGAGCAGGACCATCTGGCGTAGCACCTGGATTAGGGGGCACACACTTGGAGCATGTTGATCCAATCCCGGAGAGAGAGATAGGGGCATCTGAGCAACCTGGAGGTAGTAGAGGGATGAACGCTTAGCCGGGGGGCAGATTCCAGAAAGCTCTCATGGACTCGGGGGGCAGGTCGATAGCGATGAACAAGTCGCAAACCTCTCACTAACACGGTTAAATCATTCACACATGTATGAGATCGCGCACGATCCATAGGCATGCTATGAATGACTATTGACCGCACCATAGTAAGAGTTTACGCTTTGACACCTCGTCTTGCTTTTGCTTTGATTTTGATTTGGACATTTGGACTTAGTTTGTGTGGACATTTCTGTTGTGGAATTCGTATGATCATTGCTTTAATATTTGCAATTCTGTGAAAAAATTTACTTGTATACCCGTTGGATCACGAACGATCCACGAGCACCTCTTGTATGGCGATGAACCGCCAAAGTCTTTGATTTAGAAACTCACCCGAACGTGAAATCTGGCATCGATAATACTAAGTCCCCCTCGAACGGTCACACCAATTCGCCTCAAACGGAACCCGACCTCGAACGGTCACAATTTGCCTCACCCGGCCTCGAACGGTCACAATTTGCCTCGAACGGCACCCGACCTCGAACGGTCACAATTTGCTTCGAATCCACCACCCGACCTTGAACGGTTACAATTTGCCTCGAACGGCACCCGACCTTGAATGGTCACAATTCGCCTCGAATGGCACCCGACCTCGAACGGTCACAATTCGCCTCCAACGGCATCCGACCACGAACGGTCCCATCCCATTGCATCATTCGCCATGAACGGCATCCGACCGCGAACGGTCCCATCCCATTGCATCATTCGCCACGAACGGCATCCGACCGCGAACGGTCCCATTTCACCATTTGCCGCGAACGGCATCCGACCGCGAACGGTCCCATCCCATCATTCGCCGCGAACGGCATCAACCGTGAACGGTCACGATTGACCTCAAATGGCATACGATCCCGAACGATCGTCATTCGAGGTCATATGAAACTATCGAATGGATGGATACGAAACCATGGATTCGAAATCAGCAGCATACGAAATTCACAATCTTGCATCGATCATATCTCACAAACCACTGGTCCAAATGCTATGAAATTTTCACAGTAGCTTCCATACATGATAAAGAATGTTCTTTCCAAGTTTCAGCTCGATTGGATCAATTTTGATGGATACGAAACCGTTTCGTATCGATCACAGATCGAGTCGAAATTTGGTGGGGTCGGTCGCGTGGGCCCACTCACATGCCAGAAGAAGTCTCCCAAAGTTTGAGCACGATCTCAGCTTCCTACACCTATAAATAGCCCCCTGAAGCCTACAGAAGAGGGATCTTTTGGCGATTGGACGTCCAGACTCTGCCGGATTCAATTCTACATCTTTTTATCACCATTGTATTCAAACATCAAAGCGATAACCTACTGTAATATGCTGTAACGGATTGAAATCATCAAGTGAATCAATAAAATCATAAGCTTCAGAGTGGACGTAGGCAAGATCGCCGAACCACTATAAATCCTGTGTTACTGTTCGTTATTTCTGAATTGCTTGATATTGCTTAGATATGAGATTTGTGTTTGAATATTGCTGATTTGTATTCATATACTGGTGCTTTCGCGATACTGGGGATTGTGACCATTTTTGGTGCAAACACTTATATACTACTGTATTTTGTCTTAAATTTTCTTAAATTTGGAACCTAATGAAGTGGACATATCCCAAGCCCAAAACTTCATAATAGAAAAAACCTACAGATTTTTCTAATGCGGATCTAGAGAGAGTACTATTTCATTGTTTTCTGAAAGGTGGCTTCAATCCATGGCATCTTTGAGTGCTATAGTCCAAAGTATTTTGTTATTTGAAATTGATCTTCACTCAGTGTTGTCTTTTTGGTTCATGTGGAATTTACTACTGTGTTCTATAATTTTTGGTTTATGTGGTATTTACTAATGTGGTCGTAATGCTATGTTAGACTTTTGTTATACTTCAAAGCATCCACCCATACTTCTTCTATATGAATTTTTCAAAATTATGTTGCTATGTTTGTACATATAAGGAAAAAACTTTAAAACTTTGTTTGTTTGTTGAAGTGAAAAAAGTTCACTGCAAATGTAAGCCTAGATAGGCTTTGCATGTAATATTTTTGAACGTATCTTTGAGTATTTTTCTTTGCTTTATAGGAAAAGGCCTTGAAGGAAAAATCTGGAATTAACATGGAATCTAGATGTTCACAGGAAACGCTCATAGGACGTAAGTTTAAATTTGATTGTTTCTACTGAATTGTGGTGCATGATCCTGTTTTAATAATAAGTATGATCAAATTGAAAGATGATTTAACTTGGTATAGGATCGCGAGGAAGATGATGAAGATGAAAAGTCCTTAAATGACGGTGATGATTATGGAGAGGAGACGTGTAATACCACTTTCCATAGTTGGCTAGGAGCAAGTAATGTTACTTAAATATGATATTTAGTTTCGTTCACTGGGTTCTGCCTCTATAATTGATCATTTGTTTCAATGTATAGAACATAAAAGAGAGAAATCACTTGGAATGCTTACAAAATTTTTTGTGAAGTATTCCTAGTCTCTGGTGTAAGTATTTAGAAAATTTAGAGTGTTTTCCATTTTCTCCTTTTTTTCCTTAGATTGGCCTTGTTGAATCATCATATAATTCATTTCATGATGCCTGTAAAAAAGGATTATTAACAAGGTCATCCATATCTTTTATAGGAGCTATGTAATTTTTCTAGTTGGGTAGGCATGCTTATATTTGTAAGATATGTACATCCCTTGTCCATTATTAAATCATATATAATTTGACATGTTATAAGTGTCTTATATAAACAAGATGAAAACTAAATTTTATCTTCGATCATCTCTATCTTTCTATTTCTCTGCCATGGCTAGACATTGATTTGTTAATAATTAGTTACTTCCATGTATATACTTTGTTTAACGAGCATTCAATATTTATCACATTTACTCTTCGTTGAAGTTCAATTACTAATTTTAGTTGTCATACCGCTACTCTCAGTCTCTATAATTATATTTGTGAAATTCGTCTTTACAACTTAATTTTTTTTGTCAATTTTGATTAAGGTGCAGATGTTTCTTTCATTCTCATTTCCTTTATACCATTATTAATTTACATTGATCCATTGCAATAATATATCAAATTAGCTATATTATATAGCAAATGCCTTACAACCTAAATTTTATTATTAGTTTCAATAGATGGTCATTTACCCGCTTTAAAAGATAATAATCCAGCTATAGTTAGAAGACTATAAACAATAGTAATATTAATTGAGAGGTCTTGCAAATTAATGGGTGGTATTGTGATTTGTTAATCTACGTCATTGAATTTGTATATAAACCATTCAAAGGTATCCTAGATAATCAAGATTCTACCACTAGCGGTAGCATTATCATAATTATTGTGTAAAACTCCCCAATTCTTACCTACCATATTAAAGAATTGCTCAATATTTTTAACTAGAAAACTTGTTCTCTAGAATACCCACTATAGTAGGATTATATTTGTTTTCTTAGTTGAATAAATCTTACTACCTATTATCAAACCCATTATAGTAGGATTATATTTGTTTTCTTAGTTGAATAAATCTTACTACCTATTATCAGAGTTCAACTATCATTTAATAGTGTATCATTTATTCTCTGATAATAAATATTCATCTAATCACTTATCGATAGTCGTAATCCAAGGTCTTACATGTTCTTTTTTAGATGCTGATAATCTACAACTTGTTTTTGAACACTAAATATGAATCCAAGTTTTGCTTCAGCAACATTTGATGAAATGTGATAGGAAACATCTATGTAACACTATACTTATCATAATTGCATTTTAACTAATTATATTTATCACAGTAAAGAACTAATGACAATATTCATAGAGTATGAATGTCTTTCACATTAGTGCCATTCAACCAAATAACTAAATTATTCTTTTCAGTTCCAATGGCACAAATTTGCGCAACATTCAATTTCTAGCTACAATCTGGATTTTCAGCTGGCACAAATGTGGTTGGTTCATGTCAACAAACACTTTCTTTTTTTATTATTTTAGTTCTTAAACATTTTTATAATTTTTATAATTTTCATAACTCATCATAAAATACCTTAACGTATTTTATAAAACAAAACCTTACTAAAATTTCCAAACATACATTATAAGATCCCTCCTTATAATTTTTAATGTGTTTTTATTACAGCATTTTTTCTTTTGGCAATTAGTTTGTGCAACTTATTCATGTAATTTTTAATGTGTTTTATTCATAAATTAATAAGGTATTTGCTGCTTGTTCTTAATACCAACTTTTAAAATAATGAAGCAACCAAAAATATTAAATATTACATCCAATACATCAACAAAAATAATAGTTTATAAATAATAATAATATACTAATTTAACAAAGTTTTATAAATAATGATGATGATGAATTAACTAGGTATATAAAAGTTAAGTAAGTTTATAATAATATAATTAAGTTAACTGAATTTTAATAATAATTATTATAATTATAATAAACTAACCAAGCTAACTAAGTTAATAAAAATTAACTAAGTTTTGTTAAAATTAAACCAGTTTTATAAAATTAACTAAGTTTAAGTCAACTAAATTTTATAAATAATAATAATATAACTAATTTAACAAAGTTATATATATAACTGTAAGATTGGACTTTATTATTTCATTTCATTTGTAACTTTGATTATTTATATGACATTATTTATAATATGATATACTTGTATAATGTTATAGATGTTAGACATCAGATTTGAAGTCCTAAGAATTAACATAATTGTTTGACTATATGTTGTGCTTTCACTTATGCTGGCATTTGACTTCCGAATAGTGCAAGGTTGAACTTTTATGATGCTAGCTTTCACTTTTGCATGAAACAAAGAATTATGGGTAATCTAGCATTTTGTTAGTACTAGTTAGGTATAGTATTTATTAGTACAAGGTGGGTAAATTTATATACGAATGATTAGTGCATGTGAGTTTGTTCATTTTGTAAAAAAACGGTTATGGATATTTTATTTGATTATATGGTTAATATGTTCTTTTAGCTGTTGGAATATGATGATTATGTGAGTGATTGCTGATTGATATACAAGAAACAAAATCGACCATTAACAGGGAATAATAGCATTAATAAACGGTGCAAAATAATAAACTTTCAGTAGCATTTCAAAAACTCAAGAGAAATACATATAATGGCGTTGAGTAAACGCAACCATAAAATAGAGGTAAAGTTGGAAACTCCATTAGCAGCGCCAAAAAACTTTTTAGTAGCATTTTTAAAATAGCTATAAAAAGATTTATAATTACATTTGAGAAATGCCGCAATAAAACGATTTGTGGTGCCGTTGAAATAAATGCAACTAAAAATCATGGATTTTTAGTTGCGGGTTTTATCACGGCGTTCATTAAAACACTACCGTAAGTTTTTCTAGCTTTTTTTGTGCACCACCAAAAATACTTTGTTGTAGTGTTGGTACTAACCTATTTTCGGTTGGTACCGACATGATTTCGTGCACTATAACTCTAAGTTTTCTACATATCCAAAGTGTCCAAGTCCAAGCATGCAAATACATGTACCCAAATGGATTGGTTCTATCCTAAATCAAGTGGATTCAGACTTATATTTCTTGGCCAAATGTTAGTCAATCATGTACTCCTTCATTTTGTCCTTCTTGATGTTATCCAAGTCCCCAGATCCATTTCTTTATCATTCCGTGGTTTGCTTTATCGGTTTGAGTCCGTTTCGAGACTATGAAATTTTTTCCTAAAATAATTATTATTTTAAATAATTCTATTTACAAAGTCTTCTCATAAAGTAGAGATGACCATTCACTCTCTTCATCCTAACTCTACCAATATTATTACCATTTCTAAACTTTTATTTTCCTATTTAAAAGGTCGAATTGTACAACAGAGGAACCCCTTTATTACAAGACCATATTGATTCTTTATAAAATGCATTTGGTCATCCTTAACATTTTAAGGATATCGAATATGTTTCATTTAAGCATACAAGTCATAACTAACATTCCAAAGATCAAATTCCTGGTATTCTATAGTTCTAGATTTAGTGTTGTTTCTAACAAATAAGACACTTTTCTTGTTCAACCATATTAAACACATGACCTCATGATATGGTTTACTTTCTCACTTCAAAAGAGACATTTTCATCGAGATTTCACATAACACAAACATGACTATTCACCACACAACCTTTTTATGTGATCAAATATGGACTGAATACCCATATTCTTGTATTTATTTAGAGTTTAAAACTCATAGAAGAAAATACACGGTCTTGGGAAAATTAAAGCTTAAGTTTCCAAGGCTCGAATGTTTTTAATGGTTGTATAATTTGACTCTGCATGGGTCTAAAAGCTATAACATACCAAAGGATTTATTGGTAAATATATTTTATAATCTTTCGTCAATCTTTAACTCGATTCTTTTAATATATTATAGTCGATAAACAATTTCATTAATAATATTGAATGTGCAAATTTATTTTAATAGATTATTATAATATAAAATATGTACTCGTAATTATTGGATTAGTTTATTATATTTATCTAATATGGCTCCTACCAAAATTCTGCAACTCTCATGATTCCTGGAAGAGATATGGAAATTTCATAAATTCCTTCAACGGGTGTCCGAACCCATTTATCATGTTGTTACAACCTTGTGGGTGCTCAACAAATTATTGTCCCTATAACTGTTAATTAACTCTTTAAAAGAATATTTCAACGAGTGTTTGTAAAGTATTTTACAAATATTTATGATGTGAAAATCAAGCACAGGTGTGAGTCGAATGTTTTAAAAGTTTGATTGATTTACAGAAAATATTTAGTCTTACACTTATCACTAAGGGCGGTCTTGCTATTCCTAAAGTTAAGAATGTATGTCGAATTAAAGTAAAAAGCAACACTACCCTAACTTGTCTAGCTTCAATATTTTCCTTGGGGTAGTACTAGTTTGAATCGATGAATTGTGATAAGTTTATGAATTTAATCTTCGTTATTTTCCTTGGGATAGTACTATTACCCAAAACCACGATGATCAAATGTCATTTGATAGGGAAATGACTTCCGTACTATCTCTAGCATGTGTAGTAAGCCCAAAACAGACTCAGCAATCAAATTAACATTAATATAATTTTTAACTGAAATTATATAATATTATTATCAATTTGGACCTTAGATTGAGGGTCAAAAACTACAATTTTTGTTACAAACGGTCAATCCTAGACCTATACGATCGACTGCTACCAGTTGATCGCTTGGGTTCCAAGGTTGACCGGCCGCATAGTAATATTAAGGTTGCATTAATTTTCTTTGTCGATTCGTAATTATCGTTTAATCGTTATTGTTAGTAGTTATCGGTGAACCCTAATTATTAGATGACTGGTCCATGTTTTAGTTTGAAATTCAATTGGGGTTCTTGGTTTAGGGTTTACAAACTTAACAGTAAAAGAGGTGTATACATCAATAATAAGTTAAGAGCTTACCGTGGTTCAATTCTAGTCTACTTTGAATATTCTAATTTTAGGGTTTCATATAGTTCAAATAAGATTTTTAGCATCTTAATCAAATTAAAATAGATTAAACTAACTCTAACAGTTATCTTACTAAAATTATTCCCACTCACCTCAAACCTAAGCTCTTCCTATCCATTTTTGCCTTAGAATCAACCTTACGTGTGTTATCTTTACTTGCTGCGCTTTGATTCAAACGCTTGTGTTCTTCTATGTTTGATTTTAATTGGGTTTTAAGAGTTTTAGAGTAAGGGAAGAGGATAACTTTTGACAGAGTTTCATTATTGTAAACTGTTATATGAGATTTAGGGTTAGGTTAGAGTAGAATTTATAAGATTTAATAATTTTTTTAGGACGTTGGATTCGGTCTAGAGTATATTTAGGGTCATCAGATATGGTCATCAAAAGCTTGGAAACCAAGTAATTAATCTCCACTGTTCAAACACGTCACGAAGTAGTGAATTACGTTCGATTTTACAAGGCTGAGGTTGACCGCTACCCTTCCTAGGTCAACCTCTACCAGTTGACCTTCGACCTTATGGGTCGACCGGCTCTAGTGTAAATTTGGGAATTACAAATTTTAAAATTTTATTCTATCTTTGATTCTTCCAACACTCATAACTTGTACATATTAACTCATATTACAGAGTGTTATATATAAAAATCGTTTGGAAAATTTGCTACGAATGCAATGGTGCAAGTTTCGTACCCAAATTCCAGTGCCTATGAAAAATTTCTTTAATCCTTTTTACTTTAATTTAATTTTCTTATTAAATTTCTTGTTAAATTTTTAAGGTGTTGCATATCATAAGCTCTAGGTCATCATTTTAGTAGTGGTTTCTGATGATAACCAAAGAAAATCTCTATGTTCATATACCTCATCACCTTCATCAAAATCTATTTTACTTTTCCCCTATGTCGTTATAGCTAGTGTTTATTGAGCCTTCATACTCTAAATCTTCATTTTCAAATTCTCCACTATTGTTGTTGCATTGCGAATTTTTAAGAAGCTGATATGTTTTATTGAAGAATTATGGTTTGAAGAATGAATTTAAGGAGGATAGTATAGCCATTTATAGCTGTTGTGGGAAACTATAACAAACCACACCTCCCAACACACTGATCCAAAGTCTAATATGACTTTCGTACTCACATCATGCCAAGAAATACGAGCTATTGGGTTTTTAAAACAATATAGAGCATAATTATAGTGGTAACTGCTGACAAATATTACACTTTCAGATCTAACAACGGAAGAAATTAAAATACAAGTACTAAAATTTAGACATTTCAGAAAATAATCTCCCAATTACTTTATTTGCCATATACATTGTTTCAAAGTACAATATATCAATTATAACCTTTAATACAGTAAGTAACTACATGATGGACAACAAAGAATATGAGAATTTTAATGTGAAGCTCCTTTCTCCATGTACAATGCCCAATCAACTGCTATCCTATCATTCTATAGTGGGAAAAAATGGAAAGGAGGGAATGGGTTAGATAAAAGTTCGGTGAACGAGTACAAGTTTAATATATGATGATAATATGTAGTTAACTTTAACTCTACTATAGATGACATAGAGGCATGCTACAAGTGTCCGTGAATTCCAATGATCTGTTACCCAAGGGTTCTTGTCTAGTACATTCCTATACTTCAATTTGTTACGCTATTACCATGGGCCAAACTAAGGATCGAACCTTACATCTAATGATTGACCACAGCTCCTAGAGCTACTCAACGTAAACAATGCCACTAGGCTACTAAAACATGGAAACACCACCACGACGCTAGTAAACATGGAAACATCGCCTCCTGGCTACTAACCATGAAAACACCACTACTAGGCTACCGGGGGACTATATTTTCACTATTATCACGGCCAGTAGGCTACCATGGGACTAAATTCACACTACTATGGCTGCCACTAGGTTATCGTAGGACTAAACTCCCACTACTATCACCACTACTGTGCTATTGGGAACCGATTCCCCATCATTATGTATGGAGAGGAAGAACCCGAGATGTCAAATCACCTATAATTCTAATCGTCTACATCCGCTTCCACCTCTCGATCATAGTTTTGGCCTCTTATTGCATGCTTTGGGATTTCCTAATTGAATTATACCACGTGCGTCAAAAATCATGCATACTACGACCCGTTGTATCATACCCAATCCATTAAGCATCCTCGTCGGTGTTGCATGCCCACCATGGAACCTTCTGTGAGTGCCATTTGCGAAAATACATTGCCTCTAGTCGATTACTAGATTCCAAATTTGGTAAACAACATTTATTCACCCCTGCAATGACCTAGTATCCTCTCAGAGGAAACCAGCTTCCATACTATTTCTATCATACACACCTAGCCCCTAAATAGGCTCAAACAACAATTCACACCTCTATAACTTTCATTTCAAATTATATAAATTTTATTACAACCTGGGCCTTAGGCTTAGATTCAGATTTTGAATTTTTACATGCTTGCTAACCTTAACCGGTAGACCGTTACCGATCGACTGCTATCGGTCGACCGCCATGGGGTCAGGAGCTCGACTAGTCATAGGATAAAATTAGGGTTTTTGTACTTTTCTCGTGTCGATTCTTAGTTTTGGATTATTTTGTTGATTATTACAGCGTTTGTTAATTATAGAAATTACCCTAAACCGGTAGTTAAAGTGACCAGTCAATATTTCTATATTTCACAGATTTGTAGAATTACAATTTTAGCCGTTTAAACCTAGGGTTTATAGATTTTAGCTTTACTATTAACTAAATGAAAGGGGTGTGCTAGATCAACATCAGGTTTAACAATTCACTATAATTTCAATTCTACCTTAGATTATAGATTTTAATTTCAAAGTTTTACAGTTTAAAATTAGATTTGTAGCATCCTAGATCATATCGGTTAGAGTAAATTTAACTATAGACAATCATCTAACTAAATCTGTTTCCACTCACCTCAAGCCCAAGCTTTTTATATTTTCATTGCTTGAGAATCACCCCTCTAAATGCTAGCTTCACTTGGTTTGTCTATCTACAATAAGGGGTATCCTTCTAGGTAGATTTTATTTTGATATTTTTAAGAATTTTTGGGTTTTAAGAAGAGGGAAAATTTTGGCAGAGTTTGGTTGCCGTGAATTGTTAAGTGAGATTTAGGTTGTGTTAGGCTTGCATTTGTAGGGATTAACAATTTGTTTAGGATGTTGGATCTAGCCTAGAGAATCTTCAAAGTCAATCGTTCAAACGTGTCATGAAGCACCTGATTATTCTTCAATTTACATTGCTTATGGTCGACTGCTGTTGGTTAACCGCTGCTATTCAACCATGGCCCATCAAGGATCGATCGATCACCATATTAAACTGTGGATTTTTATTTTAAGTTTTTTTTTTCTATTTTCAATTCTTCAAATGTCTATAACTTATCTGTATTAACTCCAATTTAGAAGTGTTATCTATGAAAGCATCAAGAAAACCACTACGAACGCAATGGTACAAGTTTCATAGCCACATTCGGACCTTTGTGAAAATTTTCTTCTTAGCCCTTGTTTTGTTTTATTTAAATTTCATATTAAATTTTCGTTAAATTTTTGGGGGTATTGCATCCCTCTAGTAGGATTTTGTTGCTGAATTGTTAAAGGATGGATAAATGTAACTTATACACACAACAACCGATAACTACAACCAACTACTCATCCATCATTAATGGCTACCATTGTCCTGAAAATTTTATAATGCATTATGTACATATATATCCAACGTAAAATGCACGTAAACCTATGCTAAAGCAAAAAGCAGCAAATCCACCGATCCAGTTAACCTCCCGACATGCAAGTGCTCATGCCATGCATCCAAAATGTATGCAATATCCTAAATAAGTATACTTGCAATACTACATGTATGCGCAACCATTCCATCCATATGTAATATCCATATGCACAATAAACAACAATCAAGCATCCATATGTATCATATAAAATAATCTAAACAATAATAAGGGATATTATGAATGTGTGTGTACTGCCTAGAGGATATACTTTCCTAAACGTATATAACAAGCAATCCAAACAATACATTCAAATAAATCCACTAGCACCCATCATCCATAACATGTCTATTATCCAACCTTTTGACCAGGCAGGCTTTAGACATACTGGATGAATCGAATTGGAGTTATCATGGCAGGAAGCCCAAAAAGATAGGCTAGGAGTTCAAAAAGCATATGCAGATAGAGCCACAAGTCAAAGCCAAAACCATCAAGTTTAATAAGATAATGGGCTCTCCCAAGTTGGGGATCGGTACTAATTCCCAATAGGAATCAGTAATAACTCACAAATATGACTTGGATGCACCTCATCTCCTGCCTATGTGACTATCATGGTGCTAAAAGCCTAATTCCAAAGTTGGTTTGTTGAATCAATGTATTTCTTCATCGAACTCCATGGACACTTAAAACCACAAATTTTTCTCTTTTAACTCCATCATTTGAGCTCAAAACCAAGCTAATATTGGTGCAAATAACTATTGAATAATGAAGCTAACCGCAAGACGATTCGAAACAAGAAGTTGAAGACACAAAAAATGGCAAACTTGAGGTAGTACTGATTCCACTTGGGGATCGATACAGACTCCCAGATATTGTTGACGTGGCATCTATTATTTAGGGAGAATTGGCCAAATTCGTACACAACGGCTTGGAGATATTTTAGACAAGATTTTAGGCACCCAACCTCTATAAATAAGAATGCATGGCTCATTTTTCAAGAACTTTTGGGGCTCTAGCTTTGGTATTTCATATATTCTTGTGTTTCTGAAATTTTAAGTGTTGGAGTTGTACCAACCACTGAGAATTTCTACCTTCAAATCAGAAATAAGCAATAAAACTTCAAAGTGGATATAGGCCTTGCTTTGCCGAACCACTATAAATGATTATATCTTGTTTATTTTCTTGTTTTTATTTATTTTCTTCATTTAATTGCTACAACATAAACTTCTGGGTTTTTGTGCCATTTTTGGCTCAAACATTTTGGTGCTTGCACTAAGAGTTTCAATCTCAAGCTACTTGGATCAATCTTTTGTTATTGGATTCCCTATATCCAAGAAATAGAACTAATTCTTCTTTCCTTTAATTCTACAATTTAGACTTTCAATAATCTACTAGAGGCTTTCTTTTATGGCCTCATCAAGAAGAGACCGTTCCACCAATGCTAGAGCTACTACTGAAGTTGAGAATGAGAATCCTCAGCAAGGAGATGGAGTTGTCTAACCAACTAAACCTGAGATCTAGACTCCAACTGACACCGTTACTAGAATGGAGATAAATATGATGATGATGTAAATGGAAGACAAATTCCAAGCTAGCCAATAGGGGATGAACAACACGATGCAATAGAGCTTAAGGCTGCTGAATGAGCTGATTCAAAACAGCCATAGATGGAATAGAACAGATTCCAGCTTAGAATCAGAGATTTTTTTTTCATCTGAGGGAAGATGGGGAAAGGAAGGCGGAAGAAAACTCAATACGCTCTTGAAACATCTGAACAACAAAGAGGACAAGCCCTAGGCTCAAATTCATGGATTGGTTCTGACCCCCACTTAGGACTCAGTACCGACCCCCACTTAAGACTTGGTACTGACCCCAAAATGATTGGCCCAGGTTCCTACCTCTAGAATACGGCGTGGATGTCAATCGTGGACATACTGTTTAAGGTCTGAATATGAAAACTCACAATATTGCTGATGATTCTACTCAAGGCAATCAATAAAGGGGAATGATGAACGAATGGGTCACCTAGAGTCTAGGGAGCCTAGGGATTGAGCACCTTCCTGAGAGCATTCGCCGGGCCGAACACTTAAGGCAGAATCTGATGACTCTTGTTCAGTCAAACTATTGATTCAGATTGTTTGGAGGATATGGTTAAGAGGTTGGTTAGTGAAAACAGATCCAGAACTAATGATGACTGGGGAACTCATGCTTGTCGAAACACAATTATAGAGGACGTCCTCTAAGTGGGATACCCTGGGAGATTCAACATGCCAACAATGCCATTGTATGGACGAACGACGGATCCTAGGCAACACTTATTGAGATATAAATGGCATATGGGATTCATCTAGGGCTTCAGATGTTGTGAAATGACGCTGTATCTGAATTTTCTTAGAAGGGGCAGCTACGATGTGGTTCACTCAACTTCCATCGAGGTATATATCATATTTTGTTGAATTACCATGGAAATTCATGAAGAAATTCCATTTGCACACCTCACATTTGAAACATATGATGTAATTATCTAATTTTTATCAAGCTAAAGAGGATTCATTGAGGGACTATTTGAATCGGTTCCACACGGCTGTAATGTAGATAATGGATCCAAAGGGAGATATAGTACTAATGGCACATTGTAGAGGAGTTTACCCAGATTTGGATTATGGGGATTGGATTGAAAGAAAGCAACCATCGATAATGGAAGCTTTTATAGGAAAGCTAGTGAATATTTTTCATTGGGAGGATGTGCGCAAGCATCCACAGAGGACTGTTGTCGGAAACCCAAATGAGGTAGTACAAAGCAATTCTGTTATAAAGAAACCTGGAGGCAATTATGGTAATATAAATGTGAAGGTTGGTAACAAGAATGGAAATCGAACAAAGAAGAATCTAGTTCTAGGTGACTAAAGTAGTGAGAATAGCAAGTGCCCGAGAAGCTTGAAACCCGAGGAATGTACACCTCTGAACGATAAGTTAGAGATATCTACCTTGCCACGCAAGAGATGGAACAATATAAAAGCCGCCTCGACGAGAGGTGACTGATGAAAAAAAGCACTCGGGAAAGTATTTCCATTTCCATGAAACTAATGAACATGATACTAATGTATGTTGACATCTAAAATATATGATTAAGGAGTTGATAAGGAATAGCAAGCTCCAACAATATGTTAAGTAACGCCAAACGGTAGAGAAAGGTGAGACTCAAGGGTCTACCTGCATTATGTGAACAACTCGAGCCCAGTGGACAGGAGCAAAGGCAAGCTAATGATAGACTGGTTATTAACTACATGGTCGCTTGGGAAAGGAGTAGCAACCGATAGCCATGCTACTACATCTGTCACTATCTAGTTTTCCCTTTTGTAAATAAGCCTCCCAAAGACACTAGGGGCACTGTAATAGGCAGGACATGCCATTTCTTTCACTTATTAGTAAAATTCGCTTCTTAAACCAATAAAATCGTGTTCTTAGAAGCAAGATTTCCGTGCCTTGAAGCCATCGGCACAACTAAGGAAGCACTTCTCAGTCCTTGAATGACAGATAGGAGTGCAGACTCACAAACCACAAAGTCGACGATCACGTTCGATCCCTAGCCCTTTGAGAACCAGCGTTGCTCCGATAACATCAGGAAGTTCTAAACCACCGAGTCGACGGTCATATTCCACCCCTAACTTTCTAAAAACCGACATTGCTCTGGCAATGTTAGGAAGGTCTAACCACTGGTCAATGGTCACAATTGACTCGTAATCTTTTGAAAACTAGTGTTGCTCCAGCAACATCGAAAATTTCTAAAACGCTAGGTCGACGGTCACATTCGATCCCTAACCTTCTGAGAACCGACTTTGCTCCAGAAGTGTTAGAAGGTCCATGGAAGAACCTATCATTTCCTATCTTTGATAAAGTAGCTTTCCAAGTCCAAGACCTCATCTCTCCATTGATTAAGAGTTGTGACTTGACCTACTCAAATGGATTTATGTGTGATTAATGCAAATATGCAGGTACCCGAAGATAGGTGCTGCCCAAACTTCCATGGTCATGATCATGCCATAAAGGTTCAACCACATATGGAATTCAAAGGTAGATGCCAATTAACTCTCGTCCCAACGCGAGGGTAGGAGTATAACCTCAAATCGGATGAGACATGGCCATCCATACATTAACTCTCACCTCTAAGTTGAGGGCAGGAGTATAAACTCAAACTGAAAGTGACAGGGGTATCCAATCCTTAACATCTTGCTTGAAATGAGCAAAAATAGAACATCCATGCCCAAGGTAAGGCATGATCTAACTTTGAAGCTTTCGATCGATGCTTGGAGTTAGGCTCAAATGTGAATAAACATCCTAGATGAGGATGTACAACTACGATCCTAAGTAGTTAAACCTAAACTAGCACCCAAAGCTTGGTGCAATCGAGAGTTTCTATCCTGGAAAGGGCTACCTAAACTGCCATCCTAAATGGCCAATCTCGATCGATGTCCGAAGCCAGGCGTGATCGCAATCAGAATCCAAGAGGGAAAAATGAAAAGGTCGACTTACCGTCTAAGTTGGCTAGTCCTAGAGATGCACAGCTCATGGGATTGGCTCCATTATAAGTACTTTTAGCTCCGAGCATCAACTAGATGGAGTTGATTGGATCTTGGAGATTGATCTTGAAAAGGAGTAATGGATGACTCCAATAAGAGATTATTTTCAGAGAGGGATCCTTCCAAAGAAAAGGAACGAACGGCGGAAGCTCCTTCGATAAGCTTTGAGATATATCATATAAGGAGTACATTAGAGGAAGGGTTTCTCTATCCTATGCTTTAGTGTGTCGCTCACGATGAGGCAAGTCGAGTTCTAAAAGAAGTTTACGAGTGGCATGTGACAACCATACTGGGCGGTAGACCCAATCGAAGAAGATCCTCTGCTACAAATACTCCTGCCCAACCATCAACCAAGAAGCGGCTAACTACACGTGAAGGTATGATAAGTGCGAGAGATTTGCTAAAATTCCAAAAGCCTCATGGACGGGGATTTCGTAAATGGTTGGTCCTTGGCCATTTGCAGCTTGGAGTATTGTTGACGCCAAAATTTGGCATCGATACCTGTAGAATCTTATGAATATTAAGCAATTGAAGAAATTAAAAAACAAAGCATAAAAATAAATGAAAACATTGATTTTTATCGTGGTTTGACAATCTTGGCCTACATTCACTTCATACATTTATTAATCATTCATTAGATTACAATTACAAGAGCATTTAGATTAGCTAGGATGCATTGATACAAGTTTCAAGGAATAAAAATGGCAACAACCTTCAAAGCTAGAAGAAGAAGATCCAAAGTCCCCTTTTCTAAAGCTAACCCTATAGTATTTATAATAGGAGACGCACATGGATCGAGCTGAAACTTGACAAGGGAACCCCCCAGCTCCAATAGAGCCCACCATATTGATCGGTTGCGTTAACTCGATGATCAATAATGATCGACACATAAATAGCTGATCATTTTTATTTGCTCTAACAACTCACGATCATTTTTTGGAGGATCCTAAAGGCTCTTTGATATTGCTTCTAGAATATGGGATCATACTAGGTCGCGGATTGCAAGCTACGGGTTGTTTTAATTCGAAGGCAGAATATACATCGAAATATGCCGATCGTTAGGTTGTACCCATCAATAACGATCGACCTGCATCAATCAGCCTCCCTCTCATCTTCATTTTAAGATGTGTGATCATCACATGATGCTTCACTTATCCCTCTGCTGTTGTCCTGGAAGTCCTACATGTATTGGTTTCAAGGCTCTCAAGATATCAGATGTTCTTCAATGATTAGAGCCATTTTCCTTTATCGTTCTTTGGTCGACCTAAACAAGTCGTTGTCTCATTCGTAGCATGTGTACATGGACTTTAGTCAATTCCAAACTTGAGATATAACTTCATGGGGCCACGCTAGTGACTTCATGTTTGGTTTTCGTTCGAATTGGTTTTGGTTCAAATTTATTCGACTATCGTTTATAGTACTGTATATAGCTGGTTCTTCAAGCTATCGACTATTCATTCATGGTCGAATCGATGATATCACAACTTCGTCAAAAGGCCGGATAACATTCACCCCCCCCCCCAAAGTATGTCTCGTGAATAACATATCGTGCATTGGATTATAACAAGTCTGAATTGCCATGACGGAATCCATACAGCTTCGTGATTAATTACTATTCCTCTATCGTCTGTCGATAGTATAAATCCGAAGTTGTATTCAGTTTGCATATACAAATTTGGTCACACGGGACCTACAAACCTTTTTTTATCTGATCCAATCTTAAATTTGACAGATCCAGGTTTGACTGTGATCTTTTTCTGATTTTTTAAATGTACTTCTAACCGGTTTCCATGCATATTCATACACACATGTATGTTGTTGATCATAGGCCGTGCTCGAATGTCCACAAGTTGTTGCTAACTCTCATGATTTTCTGAATGTTCGCATACATAATTGAATTTCTATGGTCGTTTTCCATCCATCTTTCACTCACCATATTTTTCACTTACTTCATCATATTTCCATTTATCATCATTTTCATTTTTCTCTTTTTTCTAACCGTCTTTGATCACAGAACATAGTGATATGGTTAGGTTGCAAAGCAATCATTCTAAGTTGCAAATAACTGAGAAGAGCGATCGATCAACATTAGGATGGATCGACATGCAGTGGAATGGTTGGAAGATCGGGTTAAGAATAAACGATGAACACACAACTCAAAGATGGAATAGTATGGTCATTGGATATGAAACGATCAATGTATCCCCTCGAAGTGTAAATGATAGGCTAAACCCTACAAGATGAAAATGATCATAAAAAATCTATCTCTATATAAGGCTTGACACTTAGCCGTGCACGTATCACCTAAAATGTAATTATGAATACTAATTTCAAAACGAAGATAACTATTAATACAACTATTAATGTGATTACTCCAACCAGATTTAGTATCATACATGTAATGATAATAGCTGTGATTGTTGATCTTAGACCTACTATTCAAATAATTGGGAAAAAAAGTTTTGAATTCGCTCAAAAAAACTATTATTGTCAATCTCAAAAATTTGATTTTCGATGTCAAAATATACAGAATAACTATCACCATTGCAGTCCCTAACCAAAAAAGTGTTATCAAAGATCAAACCCCAAATATTCCTTATATCAATATCATTGAAACTATACTATTACTATCATTCCAACTAGAATACATTTTTTAAGAAGCCCCCACCCACTAAGTTCAATTAGTTGATATAATAATAATTAAATGTGCAACATTTTAATTATTAATTAGAACTCAAAATAAAATAATAAGAACTCATTATATTATAAATAATACAATAGTGTTTGCCTTCTTTTATTATCAAAAATATATGTATTCTTCGATGAAAAACGAAGATAAAGACTCGAGTTTCATGAAAAAGGCCCTTTATCGGATTTGAATAAATGACTTATGCCTTACCATGGCGTTACTCTACAACTGATTTAAAAGGGCCCGCTCAATTCATGACTTAGCCATTTTCCATTATGAGTCTACTGCATATATGTATATATGCAGTAGAGTCATAATGGAAATTATGGAAAAATAAATTCTATTTACCTAAAAAAAGGGTAAAAAAATTATCATTTTTGAATTTTCTGACTTAATGTGAGATAGTGCTAGGCATATTTTATCTGAACAAGAAACGAAACAATGAGTTAAAATTGAAGAAAAAAAACGTTCAATTCAAATACAAATCCTGTAGAATCAGAATATAAAAAGACTGTTGGAATCTAGCCATACCATTAGCTTATATTGACAATTCCAAAAAAATGTTCATAATATCATTATAGTATGATGATGATCGAGCGAATATGCCTCCATTGTCTAACAGTTCAGGACATCTCTCTTTCAAGGAAGCAACGAGGCTTCAACTTCCCCTAGGGGTAGGGTACTACGAAAGGAAGTTGATCATGTGTAACATCCCACCTTTTTGGATGCTTTAAGCATACACACATGCCAACTCAAACCATACAGAAGGGAGGATTGTTATTGGGGTAAATAAGAAAAACAGAGAAGAAAAAAAAACAGAATCTCAAAGCGGAATGACAAAATATAATAATCAAATTACAGTTCATGAAGTTGTTTATAAAACATTTGGTTATACTTGTACAACACAGAATCAGAGTTACACATATCAGAGATAAATAAATAACAGTGCAGCAGAACAGTGTGATGCAGTGGAATAATATAGTAAATAATAATAATATAATCTTCACCTTCGTCCTCTAGAAATAAGGTCTTCAAATCCTGAAATTCTAAGGCTGACCTGAGCGAATTGAAATGACAAAACACTCGAGTCATAACTAAAAGTTCTTATGCAAGTTAAATCATAGGTAAATAAATATGAGTGGAATGGTGTCAAAGATGTTTACGGGGTTTAACATCTCTTATCCAGTGTTTAACGTGAGTGTAGTAACTTAAGAGATATTTGGGATTCACATCTCCTAAGGATCCGCTAAACTATCTACTATGTAATACGATACACTATTATAATATATCTATAGTAAAGTAAAAGTATTAAAATAGCATTAAGGCGTTACCTATATCCCCCTTAACACATTTTTATATATTTCCATATTCTATATGATACCGTAATCCCGCCCGTACTGGACGCCGTCAGAGGGCACTCCATAGGTATGGTAATAAACAAACTTGTAGAAGGCGCACTAGGGCAAGTTACACGGCACAACTAGGCAATGCCAGGGTAGATATACCAGATACACTTCGGACTGTTGGTAATGCATAGCCGCAACTACCGCCCAACTCGAAACACACTCTCGAGTAAAAATCGAAGGGTGGCCACCGAATAAATCACAAAGTCAGAATATAGATCGATGGAGTGTGCCTGATCGGAGGAATGACCTCACTTGGCCCGTCAATTTCTCCTATTTTAGTCACCTTAAGCCAACTCACGGGAGTCGGGTCCACATCAATATATACCTTTAGGATCGTCACCACCATCCTACTTGATTTTTGTTTTGGATTTGAAATTTGGAAATTAAGTTTTGTTTGCCATTGGAATGGGGAGTTGAGAAGAAACATACGTACAGACAAATGAGAATGAGAAGTGGCTAGGCTTTATAAGGAGCTATTTATAGACAAAGCTAGAAACAGAAAGAATGGACCAGATTAATTGAACGATACCTAACCCGAAAAGCCCGTTTCGACTTAGGAGTTAAAATGGATCAACCCATATATCAAAATAGATGTTTTCAAATATTTTAAACTCAATGAAACATGTTTCAAGTCCTAATTCCATTGTATAAATAAGTTACGTTAAAATCATCTTATTTCAAATTGATTTCAGTTAATTTTATTTCTAAGCGTTTCGATCCCGTACGATCAAACGACAACTCCGATCGCTCCGAAACTTGTAATCCTACAATAATTCACCATTACGGATCCGATGAAACTGGTTTCGTCGAAACCCAAGTCAGTGGCCAAAATGGCTATTTTCACATTATTAAATTAAATTAATTAAATCACTTTTTATATTCAAATTTAATTATTCACCATTTTTATCACTTTAAACAACTTATTAATTTTTAATCCTTAAAACAAATTTCCATGTTAGTTTACTATCGAATATTCCACCAATTTCAATGTCAAATTTCAAGTTCCATAAATTCAGTAATTATAAATTGAATTTCCCAAAAATCTTATTTAATTAAACTTTCATCCTATTATTCAATCCATTGTTGTCATATGGATGAAATTAACATTGGTTCATGATCTATTACACTTAAGTTTAATTTCAATAATTTCTTACATAATATTGAATTCATTCAATTACCATTAATTATATTATTTCATTAGTTAATTCAATATTCACATTTGTTTTCTTATATTCAATTTATAGCCAAGTAAACATTTTAAATTATTACAACTAATTGGAGTTTCATACACATTGTTAATAATCACTTACATTAACATTGTTATACTTTATTTTAGTGTTCATTTCATTATTAAATTACATATTTTTATTTCTTCACCATTAAATTACCAAAATCTTATTAAATTAACAAACTTAATTATCGAAAATTACTGGTCGTTACATCATGGATTATCAATAATCATATAAAGAATTCTTCCTGGGTCGATGCCCGAGCGGTTAATGGTGACAGACTGTAAATTCGTTGACGACTATCTATGCTGGTTCAAATACAGCTTGGTCCATGAATTCACCGCCCCATGAGTAAGATACAATTAATTTATCCTATAGAAAAGAAGAGGTAGTGCCCACTTCATGGAGAAATAAAGAAAAAAAATTCTCTATCTTTTTTTCATCTCATTGAAAGATTGATTATTTTTATTTAACAATAAAATAAAAAATCACTAGTTACTAATAATCCGTCTCATTTTCACTGAAGCCCGTGTTTATGTGGATATAATATCAATATAGCATTCATGTATCTGTTACGTTCCAACATGAAGTAGAATATTCTTATAAAATCCTATGTATATGTATGTTATACACCTCGCCGAGATTGTAGTTCAATTGGTCAAAGCACCACCCTGTCAAGGCGGAAGCTGCGGGTTCGAGCTCCATCAGTCCCAAACTAGGATCTGATGAATTAAGAAATTCATTTTTCTATTTTTGCGAAAGGGAAGACGAAGAGCAAAACGGAATCAAACAAATTCGCACCGTGGAGATTATTTCTTTTGTTTCTAATGTCTTGTCAGATAACTATGGGAAGTTCCATTTCTTCCTCAGTACTAACTGATAAGGAAAAATACATGTAGATTTAGTACAATTGGTGATATATTCCGTATTTAAAGTTTAAGGGATACTAATTTTTTTCCAATCTTTCTTCTCTTGATCAATGAAATGGAATAGAGTGCTCAGATTTTTGGGGGGGGAGTACAGACACAAAATAGCTTTGTTTATTATATTTTGTTTATTATATGATATACAATGAACTTAATCTTTATAGGATTTAGTTCTCCAGCAAAGTACTTTTTAGGTTAAAGCACATATTTTCTAAATCTAAATTTTTTTAGCTTCACTTATGACTACTGATTTGAAACAATTTATTTCATTCTCATTCCAATTTTATATTGAACGTTTAATGTATGCATTCCAACTCCAATCCAACAAAACAAAGAGTATACTAATAAAATAACATTAAAAAAGACCAATAAAACCAAGTAGAGCTCCTTTCTTTTCTTATTCTTAGTAAAGGTAAAACTTGAATAGTCGATTTTTTAGACTTACCTTACCTTTTTTTACATCTTACTTATACTTATACTGTTCGTCTCTCTTTATCTCCTAGAGAATACTAGTTATATAATACCTTATAATTCTATATACAAAATACTATGCATATGTATAAGTAGAAGAATTGTATAAGGAAGATAAGATGCTAGGTTATAGAAATGAACAAGTGGAAAAAGGATGAAAACCTAATGATAGGTATTTATGATATAATCAAAAATGGTTTTTTATATAAATAAAAGATCTCTATATGTTATACTATTCAATTCCCAATGAGAAATTGATTTAATAGCTCAGAAATTTTTATTCAAAATATTGATCTGATTCAGTATCATCAAGATACAATTCATCCCATTAAATTTACAGGAATCAAATTTATCATCTTCATGGGATTAGATTCTGAGTTAAGTTATTGCAAAAAAGGATTAGATTATGGAAGTCAATATTCTCGCACTTATTGCTACTGTACTGTTCATTTTAATTCCAACAACTTTTTTTACTTATTATCTATGTAAAATAGTTAGCCAAAATGATTAATTTTAATGAAAGTTAATTATCATCTTAGCAGTTCAATTCAGTTCAATGATTCAATAAATGAAAGAAAAGAATTCAAACTCTAAGTCTTAAATCAAATGATTATGCTGAGATGGAATCAGAGTAGAATTAGCTTATTAAGTATCTAAGCTAGTGTGATAGAAAGAAGTATAATATATAGTTCTCTCTATCACACTAGCTACTATCGTATACTAATATTAATATAGACTTCATATAAGTAAAATTACAATATGTATATAGTAGATGTACATATAGATAAGATAAAACTTTAATTCTATTTCTTTTTTTTCATCTTAAGAACTCATTGATTGAACAATTAATGGATGATTCACGTAGTTATATGATAACTTCTTTGGCTTTGGAAAAGGGGTTAGAGTAAACCTCGCCGTTTTTCATGTTTAAAAGAACATGATATGGGTCAAAAAAGCACTTTTCACACTTTTTCCTTTAAGATCTGAATGAGATGAGGGCCTTATTTTTCCCATTACCGATCCTCACAGTAGTATCCTGTTCCCCACACTTAGACTCTGAATCATTTTTTGAAACTTCCCTCTTTTAAATCTCGAGTATAGTAAAACATTACTAGAATTTGTCGCATAATTATTAAGACAATTTTGAATCTAGGACTAGTGACATGGTATAAGTTTTCTTCTTCCTTTTTGTTTTTATAATCGTTCTCAATGGAGGTGAGGTGGTTCGCCTAGAAGAGGTCAATGACCTACCATTATTAGGTCAATCGTACTTGGAGGGAGATGATAACGAGAAGACGAAAGGTTTGGAGTGGTGGAGACGAGAACATTTCTTACGATCGTTCATGGATGATCGGTGGAGATCTGCATGGTTGGAGTTAGAGGATTGTTCAAAATCGTCGGATATGATTACTTGGGGAATGTTCGATGTGCAGGATGATCGGCTATGGTCGCTCTATGAAATGCTTGACATATATTCGAGTCTAGAACGTTCGGCCCTTAGAATGTTAGAAATGATCGAAGTACAACCATCACTAGACCGTTCGGTTTATGCTTGAACTTAGTTCTTTTATCCATTCATATGAACATGACTAATAGCATGAACATGAACTCAAACTAAGTAACTAGCTCCAGTTTCTTGTACACACATAAACATAAACACGACTATCACACGACATGACCTTCATGGCTAATAGCATGTTGCCTTAGAACAAGTGCCATAAATAAAGAACTTTAACTATCATGTCAAAACATATCCGTAGCTCGGACAATAGTTTGATTTCCATTTGCTAAGAACTATCTTTTGAACAAATTTCTACGCCTTGTCGTCTCTTCTCGTCTTCAGTTTTGCATAACCCATTATTTTATTGATTAGCGCTTTATCACACAACACTTACGATCACAATGCACTAGGGGGCACAAGTCTTTTTCTCTAATTATGTTATTTTACTAAGTTTGATAGAAAGGGAATTTAGGTGTTTCGAACATTCTGCAATCATGCCAACCGGATCTTCTTCTCATCGTGCTAACTCAGGCGTAGAATCTAGTTCAACAACTGAGTCTGATAGCCTGCCGCTTAGTCATGATTTGGGACAGCTTAAGGCTTGGGTTTTTAGCTTAATCTTTCCGAGATTGTTCCCGTCCTTTCGTCGAAAATTATCGAACCGACGCCCGATAGTTAGAAGATGCAACCATTCTTGAAAATCCTCCTAATTCAGTAGCCTCAAAGATTAAAGAGGACGTTCTTTAGAGGATTTGAATAGGGCATAAGATTCCTTTTAGCGATGTATTAGTTCCGTTACGACACGACAGGGCTCATAGACCTCCCAAAGGGTAAACAGAATATAACAAATTCATGTGCTGGGTGGGATACATCCCACCGTTTAATTCTTATATCCAGGGGATTTTACCTTATGAAAGAATTACTCCTACACAACTCTACCAAAATGGCTACGTGCTCCTCAACTGTAGATACAAGGTATGCATGGAGTTTCTACGCTGCCTACTATTGAAGACATCTGATTTCTTTTCACTTTTAAATGGCGGCAAGGAGTCTATCATTCACTTTTCTTGAATCGGCGAAGAAATGCCAGATTTTGACTGGTGCTTGCTACAAATTAAGCGCTTTCAAGAGGGAATGGTTCTTTGTTCGTTGTCCACCCAGCTTCGCCCGATTATGGCTAGAGAGACGTAAGCGATTCTCACTAAGTTCATAATAAGACGAGGAA
This sequence comes from Allium cepa, assembly GCA_030765085.1. Lineage (NCBI taxonomy): Eukaryota > Viridiplantae > Streptophyta > Magnoliopsida > Asparagales > Amaryllidaceae > Allium > Allium cepa. Next base: position 1,024,380,757 of record CM060937.1, on the reverse strand, counting down.
AATATACCTAAACTTGAATTCTAACGATGTTATTCATTTCCAGGTGGCATTACCCGACCCTACAATGATGTTCATGAAGAGGCGGTCTGTATTTTGAAGAACGCACCGCCAAAGATAGAATATTGAATTTTTTCTCAAGGACGAATGTCTCATCACTTTTGGCTTAATAGAGGAGGGTCTTAATGCAAGGCTAACCAAAACTGGCTGGTTGGCTAGGACTAGATTCAAGCTGCTATCGGTCAAAGAGATATTCAAACCAGCCCCGTGGTGCCCCCAGTCAAGAGTGCCTAAGAGTTTGCTGGTATCGGTGCTGGAAGACATAGTGAAGACGCACCTAGTCACCACAATGATAGTCCTGATCCTAGGGTTGGTGTCGGACCCTCACAAGTTCTTCGACCCCAGGCTGCGGTTTAAGAAAAGGGAAAACGATTGCACACAAGCCTCCAAAAAGTCATCTTTCCAATCCAACTAAGCCATCGACGGATCTACCATTAGATCCTTTGCCTGATCTACCAATTCCTCCAGATCTCGATGCTTATCATTTCACTGACGTGAGCATCAGAGGTTCAGAGTCTCTGGTTAAAACTAGTTCAGAGGTCCCTACTTCAAGAAGGGAAGTTACACCGATGAGCAAAGCTTCTGCACACAGTCTATCGGGGGGCTGCACTATACTTAACTCGTACTTCCTAGTACTCAACATTGATTTTTATTTAACTTTATTTGTAGAAATGATGGTGAGGAAAAGGGCATGTTTGATTCCTTCCTAGATGTACAACATCAATCATCGGGATCGCGATCCGGCTCTTACCGCGGTAGTCATGAATATTATGACATTAGCTATCGCTCCAGTCGTGATCGTAGTTATCAAGGGAGGGATGATAGTTAGAGGCATGCTCGAGATATTCATAGAATGAGATCAAGATCACCTCCTCCAAGAGTCTTGAAAAACCAGCTAAACCTACGGACTTGCCCATAGATCCCCTTCATGTCCCTCCTACGGCTTCGATGCCTCCAAGATCCTTAGTTCCATCTCAGTCTTAGCAGTCGAGCGATCGCCGCCGCCATAGCGAACATACTATAGTTCATAGGCCTGGCAATGAGAGTACCGAGGTTGAACTATCACTGAGAATTTCCCAACCGTTCCAAATGTCCTATGGCCGAACTTCAAAAGAAATCCCAAACATATGCCTTAAGGAATTCTTTTTTCCTTCTAAACTAAAGAAGGTTCCGGATAATGTTCAAAGAATGACCATGAATTGAATTATTGACATCCATATGCAAAATCAGGAATGGATTGAGGTCGTAGAAAAATTATCAAAGGTTTTCTTCGAGCATGCAACAGAGATCGAGAATCTTAAGCGATGAGAGGTCCAGAATAAAAGAATTATTGAAGCTTTGACAAATGAACCGGGGGCCTCTAGAACCACCTTAAGCAAACCCAAAGGAAAAGACGACGCTGGTGGAGGAAATGAAAAACTAAGCATCTCGATATGGCTTAAGTGCTGTATCACTGAAACCAAGAGATAATGCTTGAGCGCGACGACTCGAAACAATGAGTCCGCAGTCTTGAGGGAAATAGCCGAGCTTAAGGACAAGCTTGAAGATGTGATTAAAGATAGAGATGATACTCAAAAGATCGCTCAAGATTCTTCCAAAGAGCTAGTTCATGTTAGGCTTGAGAGAGATGCGGCCATTGGAAAAGCTAAAGATGTCGACATGCTCATTCAATGTGAGACGGAAACAATCATGAACAAAGTGAAAGAAGATGTGATGAACAAGATGGACCACTTCTCATTCTCTACAATGCAAACATGCTCAAACATAGGAATTTAGCATGGCTTGGCAAAGACTACCCTTACCAGCTTCATCGTGCCTGGGAATTTCTTATCTCGGAGGGGAAAAGACTTCACTGCTCAGAAAATGTCCACGTAAGCAGACTTGGAAGTGAAGTGTTGTAGGCGATGAACCCAAAATATTACATAACATTCAGTCTTCTCTTCAGAAAGAGTTTATGACTTGTCCTTCACATAAGGTAGATGAAGGAACCGGGTCGGTGCATTCTGACATTGCAACTAATCTGCTCCTGTTGTCTCAAATCATGACCGGTTCGGCGACGATCTCCTCAACTATCCTCGGGTACGATCTGAATAAACCATGACTATCTCCGGTCCTTGAGCGTGGTTCTGTGGATGCTTCAGCCTAGCCTAAAATCCATACCACAGAAGGCATTTTGTCAATTTCTCCCTTCTCTCGTAAAGTTGGATGTTATTAATCAATCTTCCTAATCTTTTCGCCTTTCTCTTTCTCAGCCTTAGACTCATCAAATACTGCTTCTCTCCCTTATGGTGGACCTCAGCTGGGGTCACAAACTGCCACAATATAGTCTGTTTTGATTATAACTTCAGCCACCACTCAGAGTGCTCGCAAAGAGGCCTTATTTTTTGATGATCAACTCATGGAGGCATTATTCGAGGAGGGAGGAGACCCACATCATGAAATGTCTTTTGACGTAGAATGGTGATCACTTGCTCCTTTGACCCTATTGGTAGGACCAGTATGAAAGAAAGGATTGAATGAGAGGAATTCGAGAAAGAAAGGTGAAGGGTGAGCCAGTCGAACAGGTCTTGGATGAGCAGATACCTTCCCTTTTTTAGATAATTCCTCTCGAAGGGGTAACTCCTCTAAAGGACGTTCCTCACACTTCTGGTGTTGAAGATGCCCCTATCCCTCCAACGTCTAAAGGACACTGCTTAGGTCCATACAACTGGGGAAAGTCCTTCCAAGAAAGGCCGAGATAGTAAGGGATCAAAGAGGTGGCCTAGTAGTAGTTCATAGGGAGCTACTCCGAAGAAGCGAAAAAGGGACAAGAAATCTAAAGAGTGACCTTCGGACATGCAAATAATATAGATAGCTGCCTCTCTTTTTCTTGGTTGTATTTGTTTTGACATGGCCCTTCAATTTCATATGGATTCTGTACAACCAGTTTCATGTGAATAAAAATTCTTCTTCATTTGCGTATAATTTTTATATTTACTTGTTTAAATGTCCAAACTGCAGCATTTCTCATTTCATGTACTCGTCGCTTGTTTGTTGTCAAATTGCACACTAATTTGATTGGTCCATCTTAAGGCCTCTCTACGATCATGGCCTCGGGTCATTGTAGACACGGGATATGACCCACATTGTTAAACTATCACAATCATTTCTTAGACAATCACACCTCTATCCTCGGTATATGGGTCGATAAATGCACTGTGTAGATAGTCAAGTCTCATCTCAGCGGTGTTAATACTCTGACATACCTTCTAAAAGGCTGAATGCTAGTCAATGAATGGTTAATCCATATTCATTATGTTTTCCTTATGCCCTCGAGTCTGGGGTATACTTCAATAACTAAGAGAGTAGGTTATGCTTAATTTAACTTTACACTCTATCATGTCGAATCACGGGATCGAGTTAGTGGATAGTGAAGTAAGTCGTGCATATTCTGGTCTTTAACGATTTGCGCTTCTTTTGTTGATTTTAGGTTGAAATTACTGGGATAGGTAACGGCTGAAAACCCACTCATCAGTTCATGGAGTTTTCATTCTAGTCCGCATTCTCGGAAGTTAGAGTCAATCTATGAGCGGTCGACTCGTGCTCAATTTGTATTCATACTTTGGTCCATGCTTCGGGGACTTATAATTTTTTTCGTGGGTATTCACATTTTTGTAAGATTGTTTGTATCTTAGTTCGTAGTCGAGGGCCTAGAGTTTTTTTCGAACTATTTATACTCTAATCCACAACTAGGGATTCAGAGTACTTTAATCCGTAGTCAAGGACTAAGAGATTTTTTTACTTTAGTCTGCGCTTCGGGGACTTAGAGTACTCTAGTTTATGCTCTAGGGAATTAAATATTTTTGGTGAATCGTTTATACTCTAACATGCGATCCAAGGAATTAGAGTACTCTAATCCACACTCTAGGAACTTAGAGGTTTTTGTTGAACCGTTTATACTCTAGTCCGCGCTATGGGGACTTAGGGATTTTTGTTGAATCATTTATACTCTAGTCCGTGCTCCGAGGACTTAGAGTACTCTAGTCCGTGCTCCAGGGACTTAGATATTTTTGTTGGATCGTTTATACTCTAGTCTGCACTACAGGGACTTAGAGTACTCTAGCCCATGCTATGAGGACTTGGATGATTTGTTGAATCATTTGTACTCAAGTCCGCGTTCCGAGGACTTAGAGCACTCTAGTCTGTACTTCGAGGACTTAGAGATTTTTGTTGAATAGTTTATACTCTAGTCTGTGCTCTGGGGACTTAGAGTACTCTAGTCCACGCTTCTGGGACTTAGAGATTTTTATTAAATCTTATGTACTCTAGTCCATGCTTCGGGGAATGAGAGTACTCTAGTATGCGCTTCGGTGACTTAGAGAATTTTGTTGAGTTGTTTATACTCTAGCCCGCACTATGAGGACTCATTGTACTCTAGCCCGTGCTTCGGGGACTTAGAGATTTTTGTTGAATCATATAATCTAATCCACGCTCCGGGGACTTAGATTACTCTAGTCCGTGCTCCAGGGACTTAGAGATTTTTATTAAATCATTTATAATCTAGTCTGTGCTTTGAGGACTTTACTTTAGTCCACGCTCTGGTGACTTAGAGATTTTTGTCGAGAGTAGTCGTATTTCCACCTGCTTGATTTGTACTTCTTTTACCATGTCAAGGCAAAAACTGTCCAATAAATGGTCGAACCGTGTTTATTCATAAAATGGAATTCTGCTCCCAGAATTCAGGACAAAACTTGGCAATCAAACAGTCGATTCTTGTCCACTTAATAGTTGTGGCTCTTTTGACTTAAGTCGAGGTAGGTGGTAGGTGATGGATGACTAGATCATATCGACAATGGAGTTAGATGATTAAGTCTTACCCATCTTGCTTCGTATTCTTTCTAGCCAATAAAGATAATGAGTTATTGAGCAGACAAATTAAGTTACTTCCGATTCAGGCTGTAATCATGCCCATTCATTAAAATTTATGATTAACAAGTAGGCAGTCAATAACAGGTACTTCAAGTCTAATGTGAAGGTTGTCGAATGAACAGCCGGTTGCGTTCACATTCTGTTGGATTGTGACCTTATCGAGTCTTTTCCATTCCGCACTTCGATGTCCCAAGTCAAGGGCATATGGTACTAATGAATGGTCAAATCATGCTCATCTAGATAAAAGCTCTATAGGTTCTGTCACTGTCTAGGGAGATTGGTTGGTGCCCAGCTCTAGGCACTTAGATACCTGCAGCATTTGCACGTCGTTTGATTCATGTTGATCATATTTCACTCCATAATTGAAGTGGAAATTGTAATAAATTAATTAAAAAGAGATCAGAATAAGTCTCATTGATAAGAAAAGCAGCATCATGCGCTTGCAATTCCACTTTACCCCTAGCTCTTTTTAGCGGGATATCGATCGTCGTCAGTCTAGTTGATAATCAGGGTTGTTTATTGATAGGGCTACAATGTTTCTACCACCATTAAACCGATATGTTCTTCGGCTACAACTACTCGTTATTCTCATAAATAACATCTGCATGTTAAGGATGTGCTCAAAGCTAAGTGGTCCGGAATAGATGGGTAGTGCTCAATCACTTGTGGTCAGACTCGGGAAAATCAAATAGTTTGATGGAGACAAACATTAGGTCACTTGGATTTAGAAAGTTGAAAGTCTTGGTAATAGGTGCCTAGGGTCTTATTTTGGATTTTCTTTGGGAAAAACCCCATTTATTCCTGTTCTGCTTCGAGTCACAACCAAAGTTATAAAACCTCTGTTGTACTTGTCAAAATTTACAAGCCACTCATCCATGCCCGCCTAGTATTCAATCAATCAGAGCATTTTATTTAAGAAGGTGCTAAATATTTGGAGAAGTGAAGGTAAGTTCCCACTATTATTGATCGACCTCGAAGCATAAGGCCATGAACAAAAGTTTGTAGATGGATGTGTAAATAAGAATGATCGGTGGTGGATTGTGACCTTGGACCGACCGTAGTAGATTGATCGTATAGAAGGGATTATATTTCTATCTTAAATTAATGGAAGGTCTAACAGAAAATGATTGATCAAAAGGATGAGGGTGGAAACAATCATTATAGTGAGAGTTTGGAACGGTTGTACAAGAATAGTCTTATTAGAATATTTAAACGCAATCAGCTGGCTAAGGGTCTAACTAGAACGATTATGTAAAAACAATCGTATAAGGATAAAGGACTATGTTTAGTGGGAAAGAGTATGAACACAGCACTACTGGTCCTATACAATCAAAATGTTCGGTCCCAAGAATGGGCTGAAACGATCGGATAATGGACGATCGTGTAGGGATGATCGAAGATTGACGATCCTGTAGGAGAGCAAGTAGCCCCTATCATATTGGTGGAATGACTGATGTGGACCATTGCAAAGAACGATCTTGTATGATGTTGGGGCAACTGAATTCGTAGCGAACAACTTCTATCCTAATGCATACAGTCCATAGTCAACTGTAGATTGTTCCTCCTTGCACTAAAACTTGAGAAAGCAAAGATGCTCATGAACCGTATGGCCGCTGTTTACTGATCTCATCATTTCCTCCTTTGGCCAAGGTAATAGACATGATTTCCCGGCCTTGCAAAGTAGTTTCCATCTAGACTTCTTTCAAATCTGAGAAGAATGAGAATTTTATCGATTAAAAGCCGGATCTATCTCACGAACATTGAAATTAGATAGTAGAAAAGGAGATCCAATTGAGCCGGGAATTTTTTCTCAGTGAAAGCACTAAAATGTTAACGCTAAAAATAGGCATCAACACCCGTAGAATCTTATGAATAGTAAGAAATAGTAGAAATAAAAAACCAAAGCAAAAAAATAAGTGAACACATAGATTTTTATAGTGGTTCGGTAATCTTGGCCTACGTCCACTTCATACTGTTATTAATCACTCATTAGATTACAATTACATGAGCATTTAGATAATCTAGGATGCATTTATTCAAGTTTCAAGAAATAAAAATGGTAAAGCCTTCGGAGCAGGAAGAAGAAGATCCAAAGTCCCCTTTTTTGAAGCTAAGCTTATTGTATTTATAGCAAGAGACGCACACGGATCGGGCTGAAACTTTACAAGAAACCCGCTACGTCCAGCAGAGCGCACCATATCGATCGATTGCGCTAACTTAATGATCAATAACGATCAGCCCATACATAGCCAATCGTTTTTATTTACTCTAAATAACTCATGATCATTTTTGGAGAATCCTGAAGGCTTTTTGATATTGCTTCTAGAATATGGGATCATACTGGGTCGCGGATTGCAAGCTATATGTTGTTTTAATTCCAAGGCAGAATGTACATCAAAATATGTTGATTGTTAGGTTGTACCCATCAATAACGATCAGTCTATATCGATCAGCCTCCATCTCATCTTCATTTTAGGATGTGCGATCATCATGGGATGCTTCACTTACCCCTATGTTGATGACCTGGAAGTCCTACATTGATTGGCTTTATGTCTCTCAAGATATCAGATGTTCTCCATTGATTTGAGCCATTTTTCTTGGTCATTCTCTGGTCGACCCAAACAAGTCGTTGTCTCATCCATAGCTTGTGTACATGGGCTTTAGTCAATTCCAATCTTGAGATATAACTTCATGGGGCCATGCTAGTGACTTCATGTTTGCCATAGTTCGATTTGGTTTTGGTTCAAATCTGCTCGACTATCGTTTATAGTACTATATATAGCTGGTTCTTCAAGCTATCGACTTTCCTTTTCTGGTCGAATCGATGATATCACGACTTCACCAGAAGGCAAGATAACATGTATTGATATCATCGGTGTACTGACGATGTCTAAAGGTGGCGCAAAGTGCGCCATCATTATGGTTGATTACATCAATAAATGGGTTGAGGTCGATCCATTGGCTAAGATTACAATAAAGAAATTGGTTAACTTTATAGTCTGAAATATTATCTGTTAGTTTGGTGTTCCACAAATAATCATTATAGATAACGGAACCCAATTCGACAGTTCCGACTGCCACCAACATTGCATAGCGAAGAGATTTGCTATGGTGGCATACCCTCAGGTGAATGGATAGGTCAAAACTATGAACAAGAGCATCAAGTCCTTTCTCAAGAAGTGATTGGAAAAGGCCAAGGGAAAGTGGGTCGATGAACTCCCGTTGACTCTTTGGGCATATAGAGCCATCCATATGTCAATGACTAACCATGCTGCATTCGCCTTGTTATAAAGATTAGAAGCTATGATTCTGGTCAAGACACACTACAAACCATAGACAAATGAGCAACTCCTTTTGGAATCTCCTGATGTAATTGATGAGAAGCATAACAAAGCTGAGTTGAGAGCAGCTTCATGCTGACGCCCAGTCGCCCGATACTATAATACCAAGGTACCCAGAGCTAGGTACCAACCTAAGCTTTTACCATCCATGATCAGAACCTTGAAGTTTGACCATCCTTGGCATCTAGAGGAAGATGCTAGTTAACATTTTCATCCCTTCACATGAGGTCAAGTCAAAGTGGATGTGACATGATCGCTCACTCATTAACTCGTGCTTGGCGTTTGGCAGAGTGTTAATGTCTTGCCCAGATGATGTAACGACCCTAATTTTGGTTAACATTATTTAGGATATTTAATTAGCGAAATTAAATTAAATAATGTGATGATTAGGGGATTGAGATTTGTGATTTGTAAGGGTAGTTGGGCATGTTACCCAAGGAATTAAGTAAACTGAAATAGAATAAAATGTTAGGAAATAAACAGGGGCAATATAGGAATAAGTATTATTCTTATACCCCAAACCCCTTAAGCCATATTCTATATGTTTATTCCTATATTTACAAAACTAAAACCAAAGTAAGTGGTCGGCCACCATTAAGGGGAAATAAGAAAAGATAAAGCTAGGATCAAGAGGAAAAGCTTAAGCAACTTAATCAAGATTAAATCTCAAATCCTTAATCTTAACGCTAGGGTTAATAATGACCACATCTCATACTTTTATTTTTTTCGATTTTAAGATTAATTCGAGATATTCTGAAAGGTAATGTCATGTTTTTGAACGATTAAATGTTTATAAATGCTTGTTGATAATTCATGCTTATACATATAGGTTTTATGATATGTTTTGATGTGAAAACCCTATTAAATGACATCCAAATGCCTTGCGAATTTAGATTTAGACCAAAAATGATATTTTAGAGGTGGATTTCAATTTTCAGAATTTTATCGATTAATGTGGATTTTATATTAAATTTCTAGTGAGAAAAATGATTATTTGAGCTTAAAATAACTTTGGCTAAATTATTTATGTTTTGGGTCTGGAATAAATATATGTTAGAAAACATATTAAAATGATTTTTTGGAATTTTGGTAGAATTTTCCTAAGTGTCATAATAGATATTTAAAATTATTTAAGGTATGAGACTTAAATATTTTATATATTTATAAAAGGAGAAGGGGTATTTTGTAAACAAATTAAAGTATTTATTTCTGAAATATTGGCAGCGCTTTTAGCAAAGAAATTAGCAACCAATCATATTTTGACAAACAAGGCATGTTAGCTGAAAAGATTACTTTAAAAACCTAAAAATCAGAATTTACATGCTTTTATATGTTTAGCCACTTTCGGCACCTAGCTTACGACCAAATTCCTCCACCTCGTCACTATCGAAACCAATAAACATAGTATCAATGATTTGGTACAGAGTGAATTGGACATAGGCAAAAGGTATTGGGTCGAGACAATGGGTTCCGATGGGTTGGAGCGCTACTTTGCTTTCAAATGAAAACATGCCTGCTTTGATATCAAAAGGAATGCTTTCGACTTTGTTGGATTTGTAACATGCCGTATCTAGAGGCCAAAGGCTAAGCGCTACAGATGCTGTAGTCATCCATATTATTAACTTCTACTGAAAAATTATGGTAATGCTAATGGTATCTATAATATCAAAAGCGCTTGAATATGAACAAAATCACAGAATTAAAAAACAACAACATTCTACGATTACATCAAAAAAAATTCATATTCAAGTTAATAATCCCAAATTGTTTCCCAGGTAAAGCTCAAATATAAACGTTACAATAATATGCCAAGAGCAACATATGACGACGCCTCCTTGGATGATCAAAGAAATATAGTCATATCTGACTTATACACACACAACGGAAGATAAAATAAACTACAACTCCTAATTAGCTATCTGTTAGCCCCACGCTCGTCTCCGAAAGCTTTATTTGCCAAAATCTCTAAAACCTAAAAATCCCATCCCTAGGCTTACTCAAATCAATTTTGAGCACCCGAGAGTATAAGGGAAAACAAAAACTTCGAGTCAGACATAAAGCCTGGTGTGAATAATACTATTACATCTCATTTTACCAATATTAAGTGAGACCACGCCACTTAGCAGAACAGATTTCCCCTCAGTAATATCCTTTTCAAAACATATTTTGCAAATCCTTTCCTTCTACCAAATTGGTTAATCAAACTAATTAGATTAATAACAATAATAATAGCAATGTCTATTATGGTAAAAATAAGTAATAGATGGACTAACAGCCCGAAATCTGGGCTAACTTCTTGCAAACTAGACCAACTGTCCTTTTGGATGACTCAAGCCTACTGGATAACATATCAAATGGTCTAACATTTGTTAGACAAAACTTCTTAGGGGCCTGTCCTTAACTTATTTCTCCAAGGTCAACTGATCCTAATGGTATTGCTTGCTAACAAGTAACCTATCTTTGTACATAAATATTTCTCTCCGTGTGTGCCCAACATTTTAGTCTTACCTGTGACTAAGCACTGCACATGAGAATTCGGGACTAAATTAGCTAGAGGCTTATAGCTAATGAGCATAGGGTGCGACCCTACACAAGTCCTATCTAGTCTTCTAATCCGAGTCATTTTCATAGGATTAACTACCCTTCATCTTTTTCCTTGAAAACCTTTTCAAAATGATTTAACCTTTTAAATCATTCTTATAGAAGGAAAATACATCATTAGCTTTATTTTAAGCTATTTCGCCATGTTATATTTACTTCACAAAAAATAATGTTGATGAGATTTAATGAGGATTAGCTATCTTCTCAAAATAAGTTATTTTTAACTTGAAAACACTTAGGTACGCTGCCTAGTTAATACATTCGAAACCTTTGTTTAAAATCTTTAAATAACCCTTTTGAAATCATTGAAAGTGCCCCTTTCAAAACCAAGTAAAACCCTTTAGTTAGCCTAGGCCGAAAGGCCAAAACCATCCTTTCGAAAGCTTTAAAAATTTAGGCATCCTTCTCTTAAAACCTTTAAATATTGCCTTTCGAAACCTTTGGAAATCCTTCCCTTTTAAAACAACCAGAAATACCTTCCTTTTCGAAAACTTTGAAATCACTGGGGAACTACCCCTTCGAAACCATCCTTTAAAATATTTCAAAAGAATCAAACCTTGATAAACATAAACCTTTCAAAAGCACTATGGCTCAATTTAAAACAAGTGGAATAACACTTTCGAAACCATTTAAACCATCTCTCTCGAAACCATTTGGGTTATACTTTAATCAGAGAAAAAAGGGTTATTAAAACCATTTAAGTTGAAAGCATCTATTTCGAAACCATTTCCTAAGTAAAGAAGTGATGGCGTCGAACCCATCCCTTCGAAAGCTTTAAAGAAATGACCATATTTTAGAAAACAAAACAACCTCTTCGAAACCATCTGGGTCGGAAGGTAGAAAACAGCAATAGATGGTTTTGACTTAGTCAAAAGAAATCAATTCAATAAAGGCACAACCCAATTGAAACCACTTCTTTAAATCCATTTGACCTAGTCGAAAGCTAACCAAGTCGAAAGCTACTCAGTCGAAAACAGGCAGGCACATTTTCTTTTAAAACAAATTAATGCCTCAACCCCTTCGAAACCCCTGGTTTCAACTCTATAGCTTTCGATTATATCCAATTCACTATGTACCAACTTCCTGATACCCTATGCATTGGGTTTTACAGTGTTGGAGGCAAAGGTAAGGAGGCGGAATCTGGTGCCGAAAGCATCGAAACGGTGAAAAACATGTTTGTTTATACTTTTATACTATTTTGTGTACTTAACTTTCCTTATTTGTCTAAATGTAATTGGTTGCAAGTTTCTCTTTTCTAAAACTATTTCCGAAACTTTACAACATTAACAATTTAAATTTATTTACAAAAAGCCCCTTCTCTTTTCATAAATATATAAAACATTTAAGTCCTATACCTTAAATAGTTTTATATACCCATTAAAATATTTAGGAAAATTCTACAAAAATTCTAGAAAATCTCTTCTAATATGTTTTCCAACATATAAAAATTTCAGACACAAACCTATTATTATTTAACCGTAATAATTAATAAACCAAATTAACATTTTCTTTACTAAAAAATTCATATAAAATCTCCATAAATGCAGTAGATTCCGAAAATTGCAACCATCTCAAATATATTATTTCTGGTCTATATAAAAATTCGAATGGCACATCAAATCATTTCATAAAATCTATATAAACAATCATAAATCATGAATAAGTATATATAATCATTCTATCATTCAAAAACATGGCAAATCTAAGCTAAATATTTCAAATTTCATCATAAAACCGAAAACAAAATAAATATGAGATGTAAACATTATTCAACTTAGCTTTAAGGATTAAAGAGATTGAAATGTGAATGGATTTAATTTGCTTTAGCTTCTTCCTTAGCTTTTCTTTATATTTTTCCCTTGCTCTTGTTAATGATGACCGACCTCTAGTTTTAAAATTTTGAAAATGAAATGAACATGTATATGATACACGGCTAAGGGATATAAATATAGGAATGGCCTCTTTCCTATTTTACCCTTCTTTATTTTAATTTAAACTCTTTTTTTAATTCATTGGTCAAATGGCACGGCTAACCCTTAATTAAAATCAAATCCCAATCCCCTAATCAACACATTATTTTATTTAATTTGGCTAATTAAATATCCTAAATAATGTTACCAAAAATATAGGATTTCATAGACTCCCTCCATAAAGAATTTCATCATTGAACTTACGATAAGGTACAAAACAATCAATCAAGAAGATAAAACATACCATCAAGCAAGTCAGGATAAGTGTCTCTAATCCTTCTCTCAGTCTTCCAAGTACAGTCCCTAGCATCATTGCTCCACTAGACTTTGACTAATTTTACTATCTTGTTCCTGAGCCTCTTCTCATCTCTTAGAACAACATCAACTGGCTTTCTAACTATGGTCATGTCTGGGTCTATTACTAAATCCTCTTACACAGTCTGTGCTATAGTAATCTTCGGGTCTCTAACACACTTCCTGAGATGGGAAACAAGGAAAAGATTGCGGACTCCTACCAAACTGCTTGGTAACTTAACTTTATATGTGAGTTTCCTGATCCTCTCGACAATAAGACAAGGTTGAACGAATCTCGGTGTTATCTTCCCCGATCTTTCGAATCTGATCACATCCTTCATTAGTGATACCTTAATAAATACCTAATCTCCAATGGAGAAATCTAAGTCTTAACTTCTGCTATCTGCATAACTCTTCTACCTAGACTGGGCCTTCTTCATTCTAGCCCGAATGACCTCAATCTTTCTTGCAACTTCCCTAACCGAATCTGGACTAAGAACCAACCTATTCCTAGTCACCAACAAACAAATGGAGATTTGCATGGCCTTAAACAGTGCCATCCTAATACTTGTTTGATAACTTTTGTTAAACGAAAAATTGAATAAATGCAGATGGTCTTCCCATGATCCCCATAGTCTAATACACAAGCTCTTAACAAATCCTCTATGATCTTGTTAACTCTTTCTATTTTCCTATCTAAGCGTAATCATCTTGAGCTTGGTTCCCTAAACTTCTTGTAGAGTCATTTAGAATTCGTTAGTGAATAAGGAATATCTATCGCTAGCTATACTACTAGGAATTCCGTGCATCTAACTACATTCTTCATAAATAACATCGCCAAAACAGGTGTCATCCTAGTTGATTTAATTGGAATGAAATGAGCACTCTTGGTCAATCTGTAGACTATAACCCATATACTTTCATTTCCTCTATTTGACCTTGGCAACCCGTCAATAAAATCCATGGAAATAGAATCCCATATCCAAACCAGAATATCCATTGGCTAAAGCAACCCACTTGAATTCTGGTGTTCGATATTTGCCTGTTGGCAATTCAAACACTGCTTAACCCATAAGCCAATATCTCGCCTCATACTTTCCCAAAAGAAACTTCTCTTCATATCCTGATACATCTTAGTTCCCCCTAGATGAATAAAGAATTTTGAACGATGGCATTCTTCCAAAACTTCTTTCCTTATGTTTCCTACACTCGAAACACATAATCTTCCTTTCTTTCTCAGCCACCCATCATAGTCAAGACTAAAAACTTTCTAGTCATCGCTTTCGATTCCATCTCTCAACTTCCTGATCCGTTGAACTAATACTGGATCTTCCTCCTGTTTAGAAGCAAACTTTTTGATCATCACTGGTCGAACTTTCATAAAACAATATAATAGTCTCTCCACTAGACCCAGCCTTAGATCTCCACTACACCCTGCAATCTGCTAACGCTTCCAAATCATTCCACTCTGCAATCATCGCTAACACTACATTCTGATGTTTCCTGCTAAGTGCATCTGCCACCTTATTTTCTTTTCCTAGTGTGTACTCAATCCTAAAATCATAAGCAGTTATAAACTCTAAATACCTCTATTATTTCATGTTCAGCTTCTTTTGAGAGAACAAATATTTCATGGACTTATGATCTGTATATACTTCAAACATTTCTCCAAAAAGGTAATGCCTTCACACCTTCAATGCAAAAATTACCGTAGCCAATTCCAAATCATGCGTCGAATATCTGACCTCATGCGATCTAAGCTGTCAAAAAGCATAGGCAATCGTTTTTATCTGCATCAACGCAGTTGCTAATCCTATTCCACATGCATCTGTATAAACCACTAAATCCTGATTCCCTTCCAAAATATCCAACACAAGTGCATGGGTCAATAAGTCTTTCAAACTCTGGAATTCTTTCTTACACTTATCGGTCCACACAAACTTCACAATCTTTCTTGTTAGCTTGCTCATCGGTGCTGCTATCCGTGAGAAATCATTAATGAATCTTTGATAATAACCAGCCAACCCAAGGAAACTCTCTATCTTTGTATTGTCTCAGGTCTCTTCCAACTGTTCACTGCTTCCATCTTAGTCGGATCTGCTGACAACCCTCTCTCTGAGACAATGTGACCAACGAACTTCACTTCTTCTTCTAGAAGTGACACTTCGAAAACTTCGCCTTCAACTGATGTTGCCTCAGCGTTTCAAGCACCATTCTAAGATGAACTTCATGATCTCTTTTACCCTTAGAGTAAATCAAGATATCATCTATGAAAACCAATACAAATCTATCCAAGTGCTCTCAGAAAACTCGGTTCATCAAATCTAAAAAGAATGCTGGCACATTAGTCAATCCGAACGGCATAACTAACCATTCGTACAACCCATATTTGGTCCTAAACACCGTCAAAGCTATACTATCTTCTGCTATTCTGCACTAATGGAAACTTGTCGCCAAATCCAACTGAGAAAATACCTTGGCTCCGCTCAAATGATCGAACAAATCATCAATCCTTGGCAATGGATATCGATTATTTATCGTTCTCTCGTTCAACTTACAATAATCGATACATACCCTTAACGATCCATCCGACTTCTTAGCAATACTAAAGCTGCTCCCCAAGGTGAACTACTCATCCTCATAAAGCTTTTGCCTTTTAAATCCACCAACCGTACCTTTAGCTCCCATATCTCATTAGGAGTCATCTTGCTTAGCTGGCTACTCACTAGTTCTACTCCCGAAATCAAATCTATTCGAAACCCAATGGCTCGTTTCGGTGGCAATCCTACTACAGGTTCAAAAATGTCTACGAATTCTCTGACCACGAAAACTCAGCTCAACTCATCTTTCAACTCCATAACATCAACAAGACATTCACTTCACTGTTAAGGCTCTTTATGGTATAAACAATTCTGTCACTATAATTAGGGTGTCTATGCGATATTTTTCTATCCTGGAAAAATATCCTAGCATCGTACTCACTTAACCAATCCATATCAAGAATATTTCCAAACACCACAAAATCAAACACATGCAAACTGAAAACAAAAGCATGACCTAACAAGTCAAACTCTCACTAGTCATATCTCAACCCTAGAATTGCATACCTTTCTATTAGATTCGTAACTCGTAAGAAAGTAACTAAATATGTGGGTTCTAGGTTAGGCATATCTACCAAACATCTAGATGTAAAGAATGCGATGCACCGGTATCAAATAGAGACATATCATGGATCTGAAGCGTACCTCCCAAAACCGCCTTTCCTTTCTCCTAAGTTGTTGGCTTCGAAGTAGCAGGCTCCAATGCATACACCTTTCCCTTTCCATCCTTAGCGGGGTCCTTGCATTGATTCTTATAGCAGCCTATCTGGTCGCAATTAAAGCACCGGATATTCTTCTTCCCAGCCACCTCCTTTGCCTTTCCAATACGACACTCATTAGCAAAATTCCCCTTCTTATCGCACTTGAAGCTAACAATCTTAGACTTCCCTTTCTTAGCTGCTCCACCCTTTTGAGCACCATTCTTAGGAAAGAACTTCCTATTCTAACCCTACCCAACCTTGATAACACTATAGTAAGGTACTTGTATTTGCAATATATAAGTATATGTTTTATCTTTAGTCTTCTATCTCTATTAGGTTATTCTTCTATATCTCACGCGGCTTGACTATAGATATGGATGCTTGAAGTGGAAGAGTTAACCTTAGGGGAAACACCACCACATATGGTAATGCCATACCAAATATGTGGAGGAACCAAGGTCGGGCACAAGCTGGAAATATTGGTGCCGGAGTTCCGCAAGTTGATATGAGAGCTATGTATCAGTTCTTTGTCAACATGATGCAAGCGGTTGTTGTAGTTGGAATGGTTGGAGGAAATGCTGTAGGAGGAGTTCAGGAAGCTCCTTGATCAACAATTATTCTATTCTGAGTAGAGACTATGTTCGGCATGGAGGAAAGCCATTTATCGAAACTGAAGATGCTATTGAGGTGGTGAACTGTTTGCTACAATATGAGAGGATCTTTACAGACATGGGGCTCGGTAATGTACAAAAGAGGAGGCTTGCATCGAGACATTTTCGGGTATCAACTTTATTTTGGTGGAATAGTGTGATAGTTGGTGTAAATGAAGATAAGATGACATGGGTTGAGTTTAAGAGGAGGATCGAGGAGAGGTTCATGTCTGTAATGGAAAAATCTACCTTGATCAGAAAGTCTGTCGAGTTGGAACAGAGGGAGATGACTATGTTGGAGTATGCTAGAAGGTTTGAGGAGTTCGCTAGGTATAGATACGCCACTGTGGTGATGAAGGGAAATAAGAAGTTCATAAGGGGATTGAAACTTGAGTTGACAAGGGCTACATTACCTCATATTAGGGATCCATGTGATGTTGTAGTAGACATGGCATTCAGACACGAGAAGACGCTTACTTCTCTAGAGAATAGTAAGGCAAAGGAGGTCCAGGTGGGGAAGGTCGGAAAAGGAAGTTCTTTCATAAGAAGGGTGCATAGAAAGGTGGAGCCATGAAGAAAGGAAAATCAGAGTTTGTTTGCTTCAAGTGTGATAAGAAGGGACATTTTGCTAATGAATGTCATACTTGAAAGGCGAAGGAAGTGATCGGGAAGAAGAATATCAGGTGCTTCAACTACGATCAAATTGGTCATTACAAGAACCAGTGCAAAGAGCCTGCTAGGATGGAAGGGGCAAAGTGTTTGCATTGGAGCTAGCTACCTCAAGGCCAACGACAGAGGAAAAAGGAAAGGCGCTGTTGGGAGGAATGCTTTAGATTCATGGTATGTCAGTTAGCATTTTGTTTGGTACTGGTGCATCACATTCTTTTATGTCTTATTGCTTATTAGATAAGCTTAACATAGAACCCTCATACTTAGTTACTTCCTGAAGGGTTGCAAATTCGGTATAAGGGTATGCGACAGTTGGTTTGAAGTGTGACCAGTTAGAGTTTGACTTGTTAGGTCATACCTTTGTTTGCAGTTTACATGTGCTTGATTTCGTAGGGTTCGAAATTATTTTGGGTATGGTTTGGTTAAGTAAGTACGATGCTAGGATATTTTCCATGATAAGAAAATAACACTTAGACACCCTGACTATAGCGATTGGATTGTATATACCGAAAACCCTAGTTGTGAGGTGAATGCTTTGTTGGGTGTTGTGGAGTTAGAAGATGAGTTGAATCGAGTTTTCGTGGTTAGAGAATTCGTAGATGTTTTTGAACATGGTAGTAGGATTATCACCGAAATGGGCCACTGAGTTTCGGATAGACTTAGTACTTGAAGCAGAACCGGTGAGTAGACCGCCAAGCAGGATGACGCCTACCGAGATGCGAGAGTTAAAGGTGTACTTGGTGGATTTGGAAGGCAAGAATTTTATTAGGCCAAGCAATTCATCTTGGGGTCCAGCAGCGGTATTTGCTAAGAAGTCGAATGGATCGTTAAGGTTATGTATCGATTATCGTAAGTTGAATGAGAGGACGATAAATAATCAATATCCATTATCTAAAATTAATGATTTGTTCAATCAGTTGAATAGAGCCAAGTTATTTTCTCAGTTGGATTTAGCAACAGTTTTCCATCAGCTTAGAGTAGCAGAGGATAGTATTCCTTTGATGGCATTTAGAACTAGATATGGATCATATGAATAGTTCGTGATGTCGTTCGGACTAACTAATGCACTAGTAATATTTATAGATTTGATGAACCAAATTTTCCGAGAGCACCTGTATAGGTTCATGTTGGTTTTCATAAATGATATTTTGGTATACTCTATTGAAAGAGAGCATGAAGTTCATCTTAGAGTTGTGCTTGAGACGTCGAGCCAACATCAGCTGAAGGCGAAGTTTTCGAAATGTCATTTCTGAAAGAAGGAGGAGAAGTTTCATGGTCATGTATTCTCAAAGAAAGGGTTGTCTGTAGATCCAACCAAGATTAAAGTGGTGAAAAATTGAAAGAGACCCAGGAAATTACTGAGATAAAGAGTTTTCTTGGATTGGCTGGATATTATAGAAGGTTCATTAAGTATTTTTCATGGATAGCGGCACCGATGACCAAGCTAATGCGAAAAGATGTGAAGTTTGTATGGAACGATAAGTGTGAGGAAGCATTCTAGTGCTTGAAACACTTATTGAATAATGCACCTGTATTGGTTGTTTCAGAGGGGAATCGAGATTCGGTTGTTTATACAATTGCATGTGGAACGGGGTTAGGAGTTGTGTTAATGCAAAGTGGTAGAGTGACTGCCTATGCATCTTGACAGCTTAGACCGCACGAAGTAAGATATCCTACTCACGATTTAGAGTTGGCAGTGGTAATCTTCACATTGAATATTTGGACGAATTATCTTTTGGGAGAGCGATTCGAATTGTATACAGATCATAAGTCGTTGAAGCATTCGTTTTCTCAGAAGGAGCTAAACATGAGACAACAGAGATGGTTAGAGTTTATTGCTTCTTATGACTATGAAATTGAGTACACACCAGGGAAATGTAACAAGGTTGCAGATGCGCTTAGCAGAAAGCATCAGAATGTAGTGTTAGCGATGATAACAGAGTGGGAAGACTTGGAAGCGTTGTCGACTTGCAAAATGTAGTGGAGATCTAAGGCTATGTCTAGTGGGGGATCTGTTATGTTATCTTGTTTAGAAGTTCGACTGGCGATGATCGAAAAGACTGCTTCTAAACAAGAGGAGGACCCGGTATTGGTTGAACAAATCAGGAACTTAAGATAAGGAACCGAAAGCAATCACTTGAAAGATTTCATTTATGAATAGAATGGGTGGTTAAGAAAGAAAGGGAGATATGTGTTCCAAATATGGGAGACAAAAAGAAGGAGGTTCTTGAGGAATGCCATCGTTCGTAGTTTACCATTCATCCAGGAAGAACTAAGATGTATCGGGATATGAAGAGAAGTTTCTTCTGGAAAGGTATGAAGAGGGATGTTGTCTTATGGGTGAAGCAGTGTTTGAACTGCCAACAGGTAAATGCCGAACATTGAGAACCAAGTGGGTGACATCAACCTTTAGGTGTTCCCGTATGGAAATGGGATTCTATATCAATGGATTTTATAAACGGGTTTCCAAGATCAAATAGAGGAAATGAAAGCATATGGGTTATAGTGGATAGGTTAACCAAGAGTGCCAATTTCATTCCAGCTAATTCAACCAGGATGGCACCATATAGTTAGATTTCATGGAATTCCTATAACATCATAAGTGATAGAGATTCCTTTTTCACTAGCAAGTTCTGTAAGAGTCTACATGATAGTTTAGGAACTCGGCTCAAGATGAGTACCTCTTACCATCCACATAACTGATGGGCAAAAAGAAAGAGTTAACAAACTCTTGGAAGGCTTGTTGTAAGCTTGTGTATTAGATTTTAGGGGATCATGAGAAGTCCATTTACATTTAGTCGATTTTCCATATAACAACAATTATCAGGCTACTATAGGGATTGCACCGTTTGAAGCTTTGTATGAAAAACCATGCAAATCTCTAGTTTGTTTGTTAGAGACCGAGGATAGGTTGGTTCTTGGTTTGGATTTAGTTAGAGAAACTACGGAGAAGATTGAGTTGATTCAATCTTGGATGAAGGAAGCTCAGTCTAGGTAGAAAAGTTATGCGGATAGAAGATGGAAAGACATAGAGTTCTCTTTTGGAGACTACATTTTCATTAAGGTGTCACTGATGAAGGGTGTAATTAGATTTGGAAAATTAAGGAAGTTGGCACCGAGATTCGTAGGACTATTTCCTACTGTTGAGCTGATCGGGAAACTTGCATATAGAGTTGATGTTTTCCATGACGTTTTTCACATTTCTCATCTAAGGAAGTGTGTTAGAGACCCGGAGTCTACTATAGCACCGACTTTGTTAGAGGACTCAATAGTAGACCCGAACTGGACTATAGTTAGAAAGCCGGTTCGGATAGTCGCAAGATATGAGAAAAGACTTAGAAACAAGATAGTCAGATTAGTGAAAGTCCTGTGGAGGGACGATGAGAGAGACTATACTTGGAAGACTGAAAGCAGGATTAGAAATGCTTATCCTGATTTGTTTGGTCGTATATTTTACCTTTATGATTATTTTGTTGAGTACCTTATTATAATTTTGAGGATGAAATTCTTTAACAAGAGGAGTATGTAACGATCCTAATTTTGGTTAACATTATTTAAAATATTTAGTTAGCTAAATAAATAAACTAATGTGATGATTATGGGATTGAGATTTGTGATTAGTAAGGGTAGCCAGGCCATGTTAACAAAGGAACTAAGTAAATTGAAATAGAATTAAAAATTAGGAAATAAACAAGGGCAATATAGGAATATGTATTATTCTTATATCCTAAGCCCTTTAAGTCATATTCTATACATTCATTCCTATATTAACAAAACTAAAACCAAAGCCAGAGGCCGGCCACCATTAAGGGGAAACAAGAGAAAATAAAGCTAGGATCAAGAAGAAAAGCTTAAGCAACTTAATCAAGATCAAATCTCAAATCCTTAATCTCAAAGCTAAGATGAATAATGACTACATCTTATATTTTTATAGTTTTTTGTTTTAGGGTTAATCTGAGGTATTTTGCAAGGTTATGCCAGTTTTTGAATGGTTAAATGTTTATATATGCTTATGGATGATTTATGCTTATATATATTGGTTTTATGATATGTTTTAAGGTAAAAACCCTATTAAATGACATCCAAATGCCTTGTGATTTTAGATTTATATCAAAAATGATATTGTAGAGGTGAGTTTCAATTTTCATAATTTTTTTAATTAATGTGGATTTTATATTAATTTTCTAGCGAGGAAAATGATTATCTGGGTTTAAAATAATTTATGTTTTAGGTCTGAAATTAATATATGTTGGAAAACATATTAAAAATGATTTTTCGGAATTTTTGTATAATTTTCCTAATAGTTTTAATAGATATATAAAATTATTTAAGGTATGGGACTTAAATGTATTATATATCTATAAAACGAGAAGGGGTATTTTGTAAATAAATTAAATTGTTTATTTCTGAAATATTGGTAGCATCTTTAGAAAAGAAATTAGCAACCAATCATATTTTTACAAACAAAGCAGGTTAGTTAAAAAGATTACCTTAAAAAGCCAAAAATTAGAATTTACGTGCCTTTTATATGTTTCGCCACTTTCGGCACCTAGCTTTTGAACATGTACCTCGGCCTCCATCACCATCAAAACCAATGCACATAGTATCAATGATCTGGTACAGAGTGAATTGGACATAGAGGAAAGGTATTGGGTCGAGACAATGGGTTCCGATGAGGTCGAAGCGCTACTTTGCTTTCAAATGAAAATGCGCCTGCTTTGCTTTCAAAAGGAATGCTTTTGACATAATTGGCTTTTGACTGAATCAAATATTTTAAAAGAAAGGTTTCAAAACGGGTTGCGCCTTTTTTAAGAAAATGCTTTCGAAGGGGGTCGAAACCCCTTACCGCTGCTTTCTACCTTTCGAAGTCAATGGTTTCGGAGGGTATACTTTTTAAAAAAAATCCAAACTGTTTCTCCTATGCTTTCGAAGGGTTGGTTTCGACACCATCAATTCTTTACTTAGGAAATGCTTTCAAATTAGTGCTTTTGACTTAAATGTTTATGGCCCTTTTGGTCTTTTGAAGGTAGAACCCAAAGGTTTTTGATAGGCATAGTTTTTATTGGTTTCGAACGGATTTTTCCACATGTTTTACTTGAAACCCAAATGGTTTCGAAAGGTTTGATGTTTTAATATTTTCAAATGGTTTAAATGACAGTTTCGATGGAGTGGTTCCCTGATGCTTTCAAAGGGTTTTAATGAAGGTTTCGAAGGGGTGGTTCCTCAATGGTTTCGAAAGGTTTGAAAGGAAAGGCTTTCTAAGGTTTTCGAAGGGCAATGTTTAAGTGTTTAAAGATAGGATGTCTAAGGTTTATAGCTTTCAAAGGAAAGGTTTTTCAATGGTTTCAAAAGGTTTATATGAATGGTTTCAAAAGGAAAATTTTGTCCTTTCAGCCTAGGTTATAAAGGATTTACTTAGTTTCGAAATGGGTACTCTCAACGAGATCGAAAGGGGTGCTTTCAAAGGTTTAAATGTTTTCATCAACAAAGATTAGTTTAAAGTACATATAACATATCAAGGTGATTTGAGTAAAACATAAAGTATATGTTCCTTGTTTAAAGTGTGATTTAAAGGTTTAAATAAATCTGAGTAGAAAAGGTTTTCAAGGAAAATTTAAGGGAAGGTTATCCTAAGTGAAATGACTTAGATATTAGAATACCAGATGGGATCGGTATGGAGTCGTGCCTAATACTTTAGCTAGTAGCCCTAGCTAATACAAGTCCAAAATTACAGCGTGTAGGGATTTGTCACAGGTAAGACTAAAATGATGTTACATGTAGAAAGGAAACTTTTGAGAAAGAGATAGGTCATTGGTGAGCCCACAAAACCGTTAAGATCTATTGGACCTAGAGGATCAACCAAATGTTAGTAGTTAGCCAAAAAAAACTATAGTTCGGATAGATAGTCCAATTGTTACCTGATATGTATGTATACATAATATTGCTTTATAGATTTATCCACTTTGGTTGCAGGATTATGATTTGTAAAAGGTATGTTTAAAAGGATATTAGTGAGGGGAAACCCATTTGGCTAAGCGACATGGTCTCAGTTAATATCAAATAACCATGATGTATAGTATTATTCACACCAAGATTTATGTTTTACTCGAAGCTTATGCTTTTCCCCTTAAACTCTTGGGTGCTCAAAATTGATTTGAGAAGGTCAAGGGTTAAGGTTTTTTGGTTTTAGTAGGTTAGTAAATAAATCTTTCAGAGACGAGGAAGGAGGTGGCTGATGGATAGCTATTTTTATTTGTTTTATTCCACGGTGTTGAATTGAGTTAGTTATGAGTATATACATTACTCTGGTCAACCAAGGGAGCATCTTCATATGTCGCTCTTGGCATATTTATCAAATAATTATATTTGATCTGAAATTGGGAAATGATCGTGGGATTATGTTATTTGAATATGAAATATTGTTTTAAAATGTAATTAGAAATTCTACTTTAATCTGTGATGATTATATTTCATATCCATGTGACATTAATATTATGGATGCTGTTAGAATTACTGTGTTTGGTCACCAGAAGTTAATACTATAGATGACTGCAGCATTTGTAGAGCTTATCTTTTGACCCCCAGAAACGAGGTGTTACAGATGACGTCGAGGCCAGAATGTAACCCAAAATAGATGTGACTCGAACATCTATTCATCTAACTCTTACCCTTGAAGTGGAGACAGGATTGTAAACCAAAAAGGACGTAACTTGACCGTCCATCCATTAACTCTTTCCCTTGATGCAGAGGCAGGAAATATACCAAAATGGACGGACCTGACCATCTATCTATTACCTCACGCCCAAAGTTTAGTGGAACATCAATGTCTTGCCTAGAGGATGGCAAGGCCGAAGATCAATACTCGGAGAAGGGGAAGCAAAAGATCCACACCTGGTGAAAGGTAAGATCTTACCTATAAACTTCGATCGATTCTTGGAGTCAGGCATGATTACAAGTAAATGTCCCAGATAAGGATGTCCAAACCATGATCTTAAGTGGTTAACCCTAACCAGTGCTTGGAGTTTGGCACGGTCGAAACACATATCTAAGAAAAGGAGGCCCGACTCGCTGTTAAAAACAATTCATTTCAAATGATGCCCTGGGGCAGCCGCGATCACATTTAAAGTTCACTCAAAAGGAATTTTTGAATCACCTTTCCAGTGATTGAAGTTCTATCGAATTCCAAAATTAGATATAGCTACATGTAAATGCCTAGAAATTGGTGCTTCAATGATTTCTTTGCGACGAAAGGCAGCAAAACCCGGAACGGACTAAGGGCTTAGTCCCACAACAATCCTGATAAGAAACGGATCGCAAGTGCATTAAATGGATAGCGCGTTTCTCAAATACTTAGAAAAATTCACATAAAGATTGGGCAAAAAGAAAAGTCTTTGTTATTCACAGTCGAAATGGAACTTGGGAAGAAAACTACAAGTTTTATTTACACCTAAGCTGGAAACCCACAGCAGCAATGAAGATCATGGCTTACATATGCCTACATAAGTACATGCAAATGATCGAGCGATTCTATAAGGGATTGCATGTGTGTACTTATACATAATTATATTCGACACCCAACAACTAGAGTGAAAGCAAATAGACTCATACCTGAAAAATCAATAAGAGAGACCAGTTCAGAATTACTAAGTTTGCAATAATAGATCGAGAGAGCACTCTCTAAATTATAGTCCTAGATGTTGGCAAATCATCATAGTGAATCACTATGGACGCAACAATTCATGAAATCAATTCACGAAAGGATAGCGATGATTTTAAACACAGAGTGGAATCCTTCATGAAAATCCAAACCTGTCTCGATTCGATGAACATCACGTTTGAAACGAGACATACTTTGGGGAGAAAGTGTTATCCAACCTTTTGACCAAGCAGGCTTTGGACAGACTAGATGAATAAAACTTAAAGTTATCAAGGCAGGAAGCCTAGAGTGATAGCGCAAGAGTCCAAAAAGCAAGCGTAGATAGAGCCATAAGTCAAAACCAAAACCATAAAGGGAAATAATATAATGGGATCCCAACAAATTTGGGGATCGGTTCTGGATCCCACTTGGACTTGGTACCGATTCCCAGGTATTACCGAGGAGGCGCCTATTATTTTGGAAGAACCGGTCAAATTCATGCAGAATGGCTTGGAGATATTTTAGACAAGATTTTAGGCTCCTTACCTCTATAAGTAGGAAGGTATGGCTTATTTTTTTTGGATCTTTTAGGGCTCTAGCACTAGTGTTTCAAATATTTTGGTATTTATGAAATTCTAAGTGTCGTAGTTGTACCGACCCCTGTTATCCCACTTTTTGTTCAAGGTCGGGATATCAACAAATCGACTAGAAAGGATGGATATCAGGATTGGAAATAAGGATATGATCGGCGTCGTCAAAATTTAGCCGAGTTCCATTCAAGACGGGATCGATTGGGAATGATGAATAGGGCTAGGAGAGGATACATTTCATATTTTAGGTCAATCGGAGTTCATATGCTCGAGATATGGATGGACCAAGATTCATGAAGACTGGTTCGTATCGATACTATTCCTATCGATCACGTGGCAGTATGGATATGGGAAGGGTGTTCTGTTTCGTATCGATAGTTGTAGCTCGTGTCGACATGGTTCATATCCATACGAAGCAAGAAGCAGCTGTATGGATGCGACTAGGGATAACACACATGGCTTTAGATTGATGGTAGTTCGTATCGATCAGGGATGTACTCGATAATTTCGTATCGATTGACATTTGGTATAAATTTGTAAGTCTTCGTATCAATGCATTTCGTATCGATCGAAGCATGGGGTCGATGCGAAGAGCGTAGTGTCGATCGATATGAAAGCTACGGCGCTAGATGGATATGAAGAAGTAAAGCTTTGATCGATACGAAGGATATGAACTTAGATCGATGGATGCGAATAGAGGCACAGTTGACAGATACGAGTAAGCCCACAAGCGCTGGTGGATGGATACGA
The DNA here is from genome assembly GCA_030765085.1 of Allium cepa. Taxonomy (NCBI): domain Eukaryota; kingdom Viridiplantae; phylum Streptophyta; class Magnoliopsida; order Asparagales; family Amaryllidaceae; genus Allium; species Allium cepa. The sequence goes on along the minus strand of CM060937.1, from coordinate 1,024,353,990 downwards.
AGAGCATAGCATTCGATTGATACGAAGGAGACGTGTTTGAATGAAAAAGCAGTTAACTCGACATCAAAAGTGGATCTCCCCTGGGTTTTCGAGTCACGTCATCGGTGCAATTGTGATGAATATGAAGGGATGGAGATGAATACATGGATACGAACGCTTCAGCCTTCACGCAAACTACAACTTGCATCGATCATATCTCACAATCATAAGTCCAAACGCTATAAAATTTTCAAAGGAGCCTCCTATTGTACTCTAGAACCTCCATGATCGATCACAGTTCGATTGGACCAATTTTGGATTGATACGAACTGAACATGCATCGATCCTAAATCGCTCTGGATCAATCTGGTAGGCCCACTTACGCAAGAAATGGGATATTCCAGGTTTTGAGGCGGATATTTTCAAATCTACACCTATAAATAGGAGTCCTATGGCAACTACAAAGGGGAGCTTCTTCCGCTCTCATCAGCAAAGCTCTGCCATTTTTGCTATTGATTTTCAAAGGCTCGTAACTGTAACTATAATATAAAAGGAATAAAAGGATTGATTCAAAGTGGACGTAGGCCGGATTGCCGAACCACTATAAAACCTTGTGTTCTTTCCTGCTTCTTCCATTTTAACTTTACTATTTCTTCATTTTTACTCTCTACATTATCTAGATCTGAGATCTGTATGTGAATATTGTGGATATGTGTATACACATTGGTGCTATCACGACTTTTGGGGTTTGTGACCAATTTTGGTGCAAACATTTTAGTGCTTTCACTAAGAAGACTAGTACCCCCTATCCTGGATTCAAAGTTCTATTTGAAAAGCTAAAGGACCAGATCTAATAGGGACCATGGTTAGGCAATTAGCGAGAGCACAAAGGATTGAAAGGATTCAGCATGAAGGGAGTCAGGAGGCATCCTTTGGAGCGAATCAGGCACCGATCTTCATCACCAGAGACGAGATAGAAACGATGCTCAAGGGACAAGAGGAGATGATGTAGAACCTACTTAGACAAGTTGAACAAGTTGGAGTGCAGAATCAAGTTAACTTAACTACAGGAGATGTTGGAGATAGGGATCGGAAGCATGGAGCAACCGGAGTTCAGAATGGAGTAGGACCATCCAACGCAACACCAGAACTAGGGGCACTCACCCAAAGGATGATCCAATCCCGGGAAGAGTACCAGGTGCAGCTGAGCAGCATGGCACTGATAGAGGAATGAATGCTCGTCTAGGAGAGCAGATTCTAGGATTCCCTCACAAACATCGGGGCCATATCGAAGGCAACGGACGAGGACTGTAGCTTGGTAACAGTGATAGATTGGCAGAGATGGTTAGGCGAGCCATGAGAAGCGGATTGGTAAATAGGGACTTGGAGGATGTGAACAGGAGACCTTTTTCTCCCGTGATCAGGCAAGCTAGGAACCCGTCGGATTTCAAATTGTCGACATTGGAGATGTATGACGGAAGGTCGGATCCAACTATTCTTTTGACAAGGTATGTGAGGCAGATGGAAGTGGTAGGGGGCATCGGAGTAGGTCATGGCACAATGCTTCCCTTTGTATTTCATTGATATTACAGCATTATGGTTTAGATAGCTAGAAAGTGGCCCTATTGGCCAATGGCAGAGCTAATTGAAAGGTTTATGAGGCAGTTTTGTGTCCACATAGTCTGGCCCAAGAACGTGATGACTTTAACATCGATGAAACAATGGAAAGGAGAGTCGCTCAAGGATTTCTTAACCAGATTCAACGCGGTAGTGGCTTCGGTGGATCGACCTAGTCTATCGATGGTTTTGATGGCGGCAGTTTCAGGAATTATAGATAATTCAGATTTTAAGATATCGTTGGAGCGGGACACACCAAGGGATCTCGGAGAGTTTTACCATGAGGCGGGAAGGTTTTCGAGGTAAGAAGATGTACAGGGTGAGAGAGAAGGGAGAGAGGCTGAGGCTTATGCAGTATGGGGTGGAAGTCCACATAAGGAGGACCTAGTCAAAGATGATAAAGGAAAAGGGAATATGAACGACAACGGTAGCATTTCAGAAAGACCACGGAGGGAGTCAAATTTTTCTTCTTACACAGATCTAATTGAAACTCTAGAGAAGATTTACTTGGATACTCAAGGACGCCTCCAGTATCGAAGGCCAGCAAGAAGGGAACCTTCTGAATACGAGCGGGTATTGGGAAAGCATTGCATATTCCATGAGATGAATGGGCACAACACGAATGAATGCATACATTTAAAGGATATCATTGAGGAGAATATAAGGAATGGTCATCTGCAACAATATGTAAGGAATCGAGCTGTGGCAGTGGAATAGGAGTGGCCACCGCCCACCATGAACGAGGATGGCATTGGATCTAGGAATCACCGGCTCGTCATCAGCTAGATAAATTTATGGCACTGAATAAGTAATAGTGCTCAAAGTAATACAACTAAGTCGCTTACGCATGTATGGGATCAAGGACGGTCCCTAGGCATGCTCTAAGACGATGACAAACCATATTGCTCGAGTCTATGAAATCCTGTTTTATATCTATTTTCCTACAAACTTTGGTTGCATGGACATTTGTTTAGTTTTCCCTGTTTGTTCGGACTTTCAATTTGTTAACCGGATTCTGTAACAAGTGGATTTGGATTAATATAATAAATAATACAGGTCTCACGATTAAGGTTCCGACTGGAGAGATGGGGCAGTAATCGTAAACTACGAGTCCCTTCCCCAAAAAGCGATGGAATGGACTCAAACAGAATATAAAAAGTCCTATGTCGGAGAATATAAAAATTCCTTGGCCGAAGAGCCAAGGCCGGAGAATATAAAAGTCCTTGGCCGGAGAAATGAGGCCTGAGAATATATAAAGTCCTTGGCCGGAGAGCCGAGACCGGAGAACATAAAAGCCCTTAACCGGAGAGTCGGGGTCAAAATAGGATAACGCAACCCAGAGAGGTCCTGTATTTGGATTTCGGCTTGGGATAAATGGACCTGGCAAGGTCTTGGATTTGTCAAATGGCCCGGAGTGGTCCCGAATTTGGATATCGACCCGGAGAGGTCCTGGTTATTGGATATGGATGTTGAATATGCAAGTATATGATTTTTGTTTGATGATGATAAACACACACACACACACACACACACACATATATATATATATTCATTTAAATATATCTGTTAATGTACTATTTTATTTTTCACATAATTAACAAATATTTGCTGAATAAAATGAATGACATAAAATTTAAATTCAAGCAGATATTTTATTCAAACAAATATCTATTACAATTTTGAATAGTACAAATTTTTGCTCTCACTATATACATAGAATTTAAATTAAAATACATTTCATTTTATACAACTATCCTCACTACGTATTGCTCATTCACTCGTATTTTATCTTCCACTCTATTCCAGATTGAATCCAGCATCTGAGCAATCAGCAAAATAAACAATAACGCAGTAAAATTGAAAAGAAAATATTTTGCAGTGTAAAATAAAATATGATTTTGAAATTATTATTTACCTCGGTTATTTGGGTTGTTCGTCATCATTTAATATTGAATTTATCACACATGAACAGCTTGTGACATGCACAGTGTATCACTATACATTCCATAGGGCCATGCACACCGATATACACTTGATAAATTTACAGTGACAGGTGAGCACAAGGTCAAACCCAAAATTAAAAGCCGGGTTCAACTCAAGTGAAAGAAATATCAAGTCATAATATTAAGCACAAGGTCAAACCCGAGCTTTATGCTGGATTCAACACAGGTGCAATCCAAACGTACCAATTCAATAAAATGGTCAAAAATCCAAAACCATTATAAATCAAGCCTTAACCAATGTTTAAGTCGTACACATGAAAACAGAGGCTAAACAGTCCATTAAGACCATCAAGCAAGTGCACCACTAAACCAACAAAGACAAAAACAGGCAAGTACAACTCTAACTGGAGCGAAAAGAGGGAAGCTCAAACCAATACACACAAACCAACAAAGACAGTTCACTAGTCAAAGACCAGAGAAACCAGGCATCAAACAGAAACCAAGTACACACACAAATGCACATATGGTGACATGCAACAAAGACCACAATTATGAACTGATCAGTGCACATGAGCTCAAATGATATGTCAACCAAACAGTCGAGACGACCAACATTAGATACAAGTGAACAAGAGAACAATGCCAACCGATCAGAGGAAAGCAACCCACAGCAGTTATAACACAGTCAAAATGAAGATACAAATATCAATGACACTGCCTCAACAGCAACAACACATACAAAATACATATATACATGTATAATCACACATATACATATACAGGGCATATATACAAGCACATAACATCATCAATGGAACCAGACTCAAGCAAATATACAGCATACATATGGTTGCGGTGAAGACAGAGCTCGAGGCTACAACCTAGACAAGCAAATGCATTAATAATATACATGTACTCGAGGCAACATGGATGTAGCAGCCCTGACTCGACCTTCGAAAAATGGCACCGAATACGACACTCGTATTCAAATATCGCAGATCCAAACATCGAATCTGGTTCGCCGGAGCTTATAACATATTAAGTACAACACAGCGGAAGAAAGAATAATACATATCAATATACAACATTGATACAATATCTGATACAATTGAATGATACAATGAATATCAATATACATCAGGGATATGATACAAGATAATAGCAGCGGAAAGAAAAGATAACACCAGCAGCGGAACAATATCTCCAATATGGTCTTCAAGAGAGAACTCTAGCATCGGTAATCTCCATCTCCAAGGCACCAATCCAGAAGTAGCTCGAACTCTCAATAACGATGCACAAAGATAAGCAAGTGCAGTCCTGATCCAAAGACTAAACGAGCTCCAAATAATCTACTAAACCTGACTATCTGAAAAACCCAACTCTAGACTGTCCGTGCTGGAAAATTGTGGGCACCCAAAGTTAGGAAAGGAACAATAAACTCCAGGTCAGTCATGGGACTGGTATGAGCAAACAAAAACATTGGGTCTTTTAAAACGAACAACAAAAGAATTTAAAAATAAATTCGCAATGCTTTTTGAAAAATGAAACTGCCATAAGGCCTCCCGCCACACATAATGCAAACGCAGAATTGGAGGAGATTTCTCCTTATGATAGTCAAATATGCTCTATACGAGAAAATTTCTTTGATATTATTACTAGTGCATAGTGTAGAAAACCATTTCAAAAGTATAATATAAATCCTAGCCAGCATAGACATTCCAAACTATGCCTACTATAGCTACCATCTAAACAGTGGTGACCACCATAAGTAAATAGCAGGTTCTACAATTAAAACCGTACAAGGCGCGTATTGAAGATTGGATTTCCAACAAATGGTCAGGCTAAGGAACTTCCTACTGCCACATGGATATGCCTCTGGCGAGACGTCCCGAGAACCTAACCAGTTCTCTGCCAACACAAGGCCGGGTTACCTCTGTAACTAGGTAACTACTACTCGAGCATGCCATCCCTCGGTCCTTTAGGACCTTTATCCGAGGCGCATCTAAACCATAAAGCAATCACAAAGTAATAGATCTGCAGTATCCACATGAGTAAGTATCTGGGCTCCATACCATGATACCACCCTTTTCCAGAAGGAAATGACACACCCTAAAGGGACCGACCCTCATAACCTTGCCGCATCTTTCCTGTTTCGACCATTTCCGGGGTGTGAGGTCATGATGCAGTCTTGTCCACAAAGCTACGCTTATACAAAAGCCATGCTTTGATCAACAAATGATCAACAAATGATCATCAACACACAGCAGCCCTTAGCATGCCACACTACCAAATTGGGAGTATATCACTGACAAATACCAACTACATAACCTCTGAGCTCATATGTCTCAGAGAAGGGTGTTAAGCTAAGAGAATAAATTCTCCGCCACCAAGCAGAAATGTATTTGATGGAGATCAGTTTAATATCTCAAAGTGTAATGTCGGACACACATCCATACAAGTCTGTTCCGGGTTCGAACAGAACCGAAGGCACTTTCGAAGAAGCCCTTGCAAATCCGGGTATTCACAATCCCGATCGGACTTCCCATCACTTAGGAAATCTCTATACCGGCGCGACTCGATACAGAGACAATCGACGGGTTATCCTTTCGTTCTCGAAAACACCCGGTCTTCACCACCGTTCTTCAAATTCTATCCATAACGACGTATCATTATTCGGAATGGGTTATATGACACAAGGTCCTCTCCTGGCTAAACCAAATAATGAGCGCAATATTTAAAAACATATGGATGTTGGATCTCATTTAAGTCACAACTTAAAGTCCAAAACAAATGGTTTAAACAAATTACCATTTTAAATCTTTTAACCAAGAGATTCATTTCAAAAAGTTCACCTAGTTTCACAAAGATCAATTCATAGATTTCAAAACACTTCCATTTCAATTGGATTAACTCATTAAATCTTTAAATTAAAGATTTAACTTATAGCTTTCAAACTCATTTTCCAAAAATTTATTCATAACTTGGAAGACCATTTTTATTTTAGACTTGAATTTTTTTAACACAAATTGGAAGTTCACTTCTTATGTGAAAGCTTTTATTATTTGAAAACAAATAGTTTTCATTTCCGAAAAATCCAATTATATCTATACAAGTTAAAATCTTCGGGTTAAATTTAAATTCCCAAAACAACACTTTTAAAATGGTTTAAGACCCATATAAACTTGTATAGCCCTATTTAAATCATAAATAGGATTAAATTTCAAATTTTGAATTCAAATTTAAATTAAATTAAATTTCAAAACTAAATTGAGTTATTCAAAAATAACTTTTATCTTTGAAATCCCTTTCCAAAAACTTTTTATTTTAAACCCAATCCATTTCCAGAATCATTTGAATTCAAAATTCAACCTAAACTATTTCAAAAATCTGTGACTCAACCCATTTCGACGTGCAATCCATATTTGTGTGTATAAGTGTGGTCCAAGGGTTTTACACAATAGAAGTGCAACATCATCAATCAGCATGGATTCAAATATGGCAATATATTTGATAAGCGGTATAAACTATGACGCTTATATTTGATAAGCGTATAAACTATAACGCTTATCTTTTATTCACAGATCACAGATATGTATCACGGATAATAAATTACATCTAACACAGCTCAAATCAAAACAGAACATATTAGGGTATCAAACAATTCAAAGCATCCAATTCAATCCAAACATTCATAAGTAAGAGCGGTTAATTGTCTCGTAAATTCAAATCAGATTAACTACTTATGAATTACAAATCCTGGTTAATTAAGATTACAAATCATTTTTTTGATTAATTATTCTTTAATCATTATTAATTAACCATTAATAACCCTTAATTATAATTCATCAACCTTCAATTATTAAATAATTATCCTTAAATTATTTAATTACCCATTTAATTGATTATCTTTAATGAATTAATTTAACCCTTAATTAATTACGATAAGTGACTACCCCTAATCTTAATCCATGTTAATCACTTTATTAATCCATCTTTAATCGTTAATTAATTACTTTTAATTAAGTAATTATCTTTAAGTAATTTACTCTGAATTTGTTTAATGCCCTTTTATTTTAACCTTTGAAAAAAACTTATTTCATATAACCGTGAAAACCTGTACAAGTTAAACCCTTTAAACTTTCAAAACCTGTTGCTTTTAAAACTTGGTATATAGCTAAACAAACTTGAGACGATTTTAATTTTCAACCCGAGATCAAGACCAAAAATTCCCGAGTCAACTTCAAAGATACACGAGTTCCACTTCGAGTTAAACCTTGTTTTCCTTTGCTTCGAGCCAACACTCGATTTTCACAAGCACGACTTCGAGAAAGCCTTCATTTTCTTCACTCCCAAACTTCATGCCCAGACACCAATGACACTGGTGTACATGCACATGAACCCTGACCATCTCCGACCAACACCTCTGCCACTATCAAGTCGGCAACGACCCCAGCAGCCACTCCGACCACCCAGCTTTTTGAATTGCCGATGAACTCAAATTTTGAGAAATTCGACTACCCATTGGAACAACCCACCATCAAAAGTTGCCCTCGCTCTGACGAACTCATCAATCGGAATCCATTCCGACCAGCCTACAGATGCCTCACACCTCCATACTCCGATCCCCCATACACGATCGCCCGAAGATCCCTCATGACGACGCAAGCGCCTTGAACCCGACACCGACTTAGAACTGGTATTAAACCCTAAATCGATCAGATTCTCCATCCACGCTAGATTTTAAATTCAACAAATAATTTTTTGATGATCCTTGATTACCATACCTGCTCCAACCACGAACACGACATCCAATGTTTCCCCGATTGTCAGAAATCAATGAAAATACAATTTTCGTTCAACTTCAAATTCCTCAACATCCCCATATTTAAACATCGTGATACTGTTATTAGAATTCACCTTTTCCTAGCACGTTTCTAATTATATGAGCAAACCATGAAATCGAGATGATAAATTTTCTGACTTAAACTGGTTTCTACTGTACTTTCTCATTTTCAAAATAGTTACCAAATATTTCAACTTGAAACCATTTTTAGAATTAACATCTTGTTAATTTAAACATTTTTTTATTTAAACATCCAATCTTAAAAAAATTGGAAGAAGTTCTTTTGAATTTAAATAGGTTTAAAACCCTGTAACATAAGAACAGAGAGATATCTTGCCTGTGCACTCAATATATTCAGGCATGCAAACATAGCTTATATATGTAGATCTATACACATAGGCACTTATCAAGGATTTCCACAACAACTTAAACTTTCAATCCACACATCCAGATTTAAGGCTTTAAATAAAAAGGGTTTGCTCACCTGGATTTGCAGTAGACAAAGAACAGGGACAGAGGAAGGAACAGAGACAGTTGCAAAGCAGAAATTGATTTTTTTTATTATCTTTGAACTTGATTTCTTCCTGAACTGATGAATAAAATTTTCTTATATTCTTACTTTACTACTGATTAACAACATTAAATTCAAATCTTTAAAGAAGTTTACTTGCCGTTATTTGTTTTCCAGAGAACCTTGCATTGGCAAAACTGAAGCTCCTTTCTTTTTTTCTTTTTATAAAACAAATCTGCAGTTTAAATTGGTTTATTACAACTTGATTTTTTTAAAGTTACAAATTCATTAACTATAAAGTTAAAACTTACATGGGATTGATCTTGCACTTGTTCTTTAACTTGTTATTAAATCTGAAATGATCAGCTCTTGTTGCACAGAATTTTGCTTGCTTCAGGAAATTTCCCGGGTTGAAGATTTGATTCCAAATTTGTTTGAATTGCGTTTTCTGTTTGTTTTGATTACTTGTATTAATCTGCCTTTGAATCTAAACTTTGATTTGCTCAGGTTCTGTTTGAATTTGCTTCCAGGTTGATGATGAAATATTTTGTTTTGTTTTGATATCTTGCTTTCTACTTTATTTTTCCTTAGGTGTTGAGATATAAGATACTTAATCTTTGTTACTTTTCTTTTCTTTCAGATTTTGCTGAGATATTATATGATTGCATATGGGGAGATGGAATTTTTTTTGTAATTTTAAATTTAATTATTTTATCCAATTAAATATATAGGATGCCATTTGTAAAAAAATGATCATGAGGCCTAAACACTTGTACAAATTTATACTTACATATGTGTATGTTTAACATTTGTAGTTTTACAAAGGCAAAAGAATGTTTATAATTTTTTTTTATATCATATTCATTTTACAATTAATTATATCCCCTCATTCATTTGTGTGTATATGTATATACAATGTTGAAAGAAAAATTGTTTTTAACCAATATTTACATTATATAAATTTCACCTTAATGGTTTTAAAAGCCAAATACTTATTTTAAAAACATTCATTTCAAATGTAGATTCAAATTCCCAATTCACTTGAATTAAAATTTATTTATGTCTATCTATATATATCCATACATACACTTGCACAATTTAAATTCAACTTCAATATGTATTAAATCTTACTCATACATGCAATATACATATATGTATAAAATTTTAAATTTAATTGACTTTTTAAAACACTCATTATTTCAAAATTTTAAACTCAAAATAAATTGGAATTTATTTATATATAGTTTATTACTTATTTTATTTGTTTGAGTTTGTTAAATATATTTTCAAATTAAATTTCAAAAGTTTTAAAATATATTATAAATTTATATTGATAAATTTTAGGATGTTACTCTTTATTTATAAGATTTTAAATATAGAATTTCAAATCCACAATTAAATTTTAAAATCAATGTCCAAATAAATAAATACCCTATTAATTTTGAAAAATCCAAATTAATTTACAATTTTATTCAAAAATTTATTTTAATTATCAATTTAAATTTAATTAAAGATCGGGATCGTTACAATGGAAGTAGCGCAACAGTTCATAATGGCAAGCAATCACATATACGAGACAGTGACTCACAGAAATGAAGATAAAAAATATATGAATTCGAACAAAGTCAAGTTAAATGCCGAAGTCAGGGAACAGCCGCCTCAACATCAAAGATCGGACCCAAAGTACATAAAGCAAAAGAATGTATATAATTTTTTTTTATATCATATTCATTTTATAATTAATCATATCCCCTCATTCATTTGTGTGTGTATGTATATACAATGTTGAAAGAAAAATTGTTTTTAACCAATATTTACATTATATAAATTTCACCTTAATGGTTTTAAAAGCCAAATATTTATTTTAAAAACATTCATTTCAAATGTAGATTAAAATTCCCAATTCACTTGAATTAAAATTTATTTATGTCTATCTATATATATCCATACATACACTTGCACAATTTAAATTCAACTTCAATATGTATTAAATCTTACTCATATATGCAATGTACATATATGTATAAAATTTTAAATTTAATTGACTTTTTAAAACACTCATTATTTCAAAATTTTAAACTCAAAATAAATTGGAATTTATTTATATATAGTTTATTACTTATTTTATTTGTTTGAGTTTTTTTAATGTATTTTAAAATTAAATTTCAAAAGTTTAAAATATATTATAAATTTATGTTGACAAATTTTAGGATGTTACTCTTTATTTATAAGATTTTAAATATAGAATTTCAAATCCACAATTAAATTTTAAAATCATTGTCCAAATAAATAAATACCCTATTAGTTTTGAAAAATCCAAATTAATTTACAATTTTATTCAAAAATTTATTTTAATTATCAATTCAAATTTAATTAAAGATCGGGATCGTTACATATTCCCCCCTAAATGAATTTCGTTCTCGAAATTTGCAAGGGAGACGAGAAAGAATAGATGACAGATAAAGAAATGGTTGATCGGATCAGATCGAAATATTTATTCTACATTCAGTTTACAAAATCAGAATACCAACAATATGAGAACAAACTCATAAAATTATTTCATAAGATTCTCGGGTCCACCGGTCTACAAATATGCAAGGGCATTGATTAGTTCGAAGGGATAACTAATCGTTCGTAGAATATATTGGATCCCAGAGAATAGATAGATAGATAGATGGATTAAATCTTCTACAATTTCTTAAACACTAGATATGGGTTTCAATTTCAGGTCGGAATACTCCAAAGTATATACCAACTTGTCCCTCTTCGGACTTCAGATCTACATAAGAAATTATAATAGAATTTCAAATTTGGTTTTAACCGATATCGTTTTATTGATACAATTCAAATTTATCCTTATACTTGTTAACCAATTTTTTTACTCAATTTAAAATTTTCAATTTATTTAAAATTTTCAATTTCAAATTTCAAATTCATTAAAGTTTAGATCAAAAAGATGATAAGAAACCGACGAAGATACGAAGTAAGGATTTTCTACAATGATTCGTAGAGCCACCATCACATCGAAACTTCTTTCTAGAACTATTACGAAGCAATCATAAGAATTTGGAATCGAATCAAAAGAGACTGATAGAGAAAGTTATTTCCACTATCGTAGGGTATTAACCATTTATAGTGGTACTCTCATGTCCCCTATCTCGTCTCTTCTTGCATTCATACTCACTATTAGTGAATAGTTTGAGAATTTACTGAGGCGTTCGAACGGATATCTTAGGGGTATACTCACTCTAGGGTATACTTCACCCTATCTCTAATGAGTTACTTAATGTGTTATACTCCTGAGCTAAAGTTTTAACCTTCAGCTCTGATACCAAATGTAGCGGCCCTGACTCGACCTTCGAAAAATGGCACCGAATACTACACTCTCATTCAAATACCGTAGATCCAAACGTCGAATCTAGTTCACCGGAGCTTATAACATATTAAGTACAACACAACGGAAGAAAGAATAATACATATCAATATACAACATTGATACAATATCTGATACAACTGAATGATATAATGAATATCAATATACATCAGGGATATGATACAAAATATTAGCAGCGGGAAGAAAAGATAACACCAGCAGGGGAACAATATCTCCAATATGGTCTTCAAGAGAGAACTCTAGCATCGGTAATCTCCATCTCCAAGGCACCAATCCAGAAGTAGCTCGAACTCTCAATAACGATGCACAAAGATAAGCAAGTGCAATCCTGATCCAAAGACTGAACTAGCTCTAGATAATCTACTAAACCTAACTATCTGAAAAACCCAACTCTAGACCGCCCGTGTGGGAAAATTGTGGGCACCCAGAGTTTAGGAAAGGAACAATAAACTTCAGGTCAGTCATGAGACTGGTATGAGCAAACAAAAAGATCGGATCTTTTAAAACGAACAACAAAAGAATTTAAAGATAAATTCGCAATGCTTTTTGAAAAATGAAACTACCATAAGGCCTCCCGCCACATACACAATGCAAACGCAGAATTGGAGGAGATTTCTCCTTATGATAGTCAAATATGTTGATACGAGAAAATTTCTTTGATATTATTACTAATGCATAGTGAAGAAATCCATTTCGAAAGTATAATATAAATCCTAGCCAGCATAGGCATTCCGAACTTTGCCTACTTAGCTACCATCTAAACAGTGGTGACCACCATAAGTAAATGGCAGGTTCTACAACTAAAACCGTACAAGGTACGTATTGAAGATTGGATTTCCAACAAATGGTCAGGCTAAGGAACTTCCTACTACCACATGGGTAAGCCTCTGGCGGGACGTCTCGAGAACCTAACCGGATCTCTACCAACACAAGGCCGGGTTACCTCTATAACTAGGTAACTACTACTTGAGCATGCCATCCCCTGGTCCTTTGGGACCTTTATCCGAGGCGCCTCTAACAACAAAGCAATCACAAAGTAATAGATCTGCAGTATCCACATGAGTAAGTATCTGGGCTCCATACCATGATACCACACTTTTCTAGAAGGAAATAACACACCCTAAAGGGAGCGACCCTCATAACCTTGCCGCATCTTTCCTGTTTCGACCATTTCCGGGGTGTGAGGTCCTGATGCAGTCTCGTCCACAAAGCTATGCTTTATACAAAAGCCATGCTTTGATCAACAAATGTTCAACAAATGATCATCAATACACAGCAGAACTTAGAATGCCACACTATCAAATTGGGAGTATATCATTGATAAATACCAACTACATGACGTCTGAGCTCGTATGTCTCAGAGAAGGGTGTTAGGCTAAGAGAATAAATTCTCCGCCACCAAGCAGAAATGTATTTGATAGAGATCAATTAATATCTCAAATGTAATGTCGGACACACATCCATAAAAGTCTGTTCTGGGTTCAAACACAACCGAAGGCACTTCCAAAGAAGCCCTTGCAAATCCGGGTATTCACAATCCCGGTCGGACTTCCCATCACTTAGGAAATCTCTATACCGGCGCGACTCGGTGCAGAGACAATCGACGGGTTATCCGTTCGTTCTCGAAAACACCCGATATTCACCACTGGCCTTCAAATGCTATCCATGACGACGTATCATTATTCGGAATGGGTTATATGACAAAAGGTCCTCTCCCGGCTAAACCGAATAATGAGAACAATATTTAAAAACTTATGGATGTTGGATCTCGATTAAGTCACAACTTAATGTCCAAAACAAATGGTTTAAACAAAATACCATTTTAAATCTTTTAACCAAAAGATACATTTCACAAAGTTCACCTAGTTTCACAAAGATCAATACATAGATTTCAAAACACTTCCATTTAAATTGGATTAACCCATCAAATCTTTAAATTAAAGATTTAACTTATAGCTTTTAAACCCGTTTTCCAAAAAATTATTCATAACTTGGAAGACCGTTTTCATTTTAGACTCGGAAACCTTTTAACACAAATTGAAAGTTCACTTCTTATGTGAAAGATTTTTTTATTTGAAAACAAACAGTTTTCGTTTTCAAAAAATCCAATTATATCTATACAAGTTAAAATCTTCGGGTTAAATTTAAATTCCCAAAACAACACTTTTAAAATGGTTTAAGACCCATATAAACTTGTATAGCCCTATTTAAATCATAAATAGGATTAAATTTCAAATTTTGAATTCAAATTTAAATTAAATTAAATTTCAGAACTAAATTAAGTTATTCAAAAATAACTTTTATCTTCGAATCCCTTTCCAAAAACTTTTTATTTTAAACCCAATCCATTTCAAAAATCATTTGAATTCAAAAATTCAATCTAAACTATTTCAAAAATCTGTGACTTAACCTATTTCCACGTGCAATCCATATTTGTGTGTGTATAAGTGTGGTCTAAGGGTTTTACACAATAGAAGTGCAACATCATCGATCAGCACAGATTCAAATATGATAATATATTTGATAAGCGGTATAAACTATAACGCTTATATTTGTTAAGCGCTATAAACTATAACACTTATCTTTTATTTACAGATCATAGATATGTATCACGGATAATAAATTACATCTAACACAGCTCAAATCAAAACAGAATGTATCAGGGTATCAAACAATTCAAAGCATCCAATTCAATCCAAACATTCATAAGTAAGAGCAGTTAATTGTCTCGTATCAAATCAGATTAACTACTTATGAATTACAAATCCTGGTTAATTAACATTACAAATCATTTTTTTTGATTAATTATTCTTTAATCATTTATTAATTAACCATTAATAACCCTTAATTATAATTCATCAACCTTCAATTATTAAATAATTATCCTTAAATTATTTAATTACCCATTTAATTGATTATCTTTAATTAATTTAACCCTTAATTAATTACGATAAGTGACTACCCCTAATCTTAAATCCATGTTAATCACTTGATTAATCCATCTTTAATCGTTAATTAATTACTTTTAATTAAGTAATTATCTTTAAGTAATTAACTGCCTTTAATTACTTGTATTTATAATTCATCTTTTAATTAATTACATAAAGTAAATATTCTTTGATTAATTACGTTAACAAATTAACCTTAAATTTATTATCTGTTAATTAATTACTTAATTAACCTTAAACTTACTAAATCTAAATAATTTAAATTAATTTCAAAACTTAAATAAAATATTTATTATACTACCAGACTTTATAAAAACGGTTTAAAACTTGATTAAAATTTAAATTTGAAAAAATCTTGATTCGAAAATTTTGTTCAATACATTATTCTGAATTTGTTTAATGCCCTTTTGTTTTAAGCTTTGAAAAAAAACTTATTTCATATAACCTTGTTAAAATACAAGTTAAACCTTTTAAACTTTCAAAACCTGTAGCTTTTAAAACTTGGTATATAGCTAAACAAACTTGAGACGATTTTAATTTTCAACCCGAGACCAAGACAAAAAATTCCCGAGTCAACTTCAAAGATACACGAGTTCCACTTCGAGTTAAACCCTGTTTTCCTTTGCTTCGAGCCAACACTACGATTTTCACAAGCACAACTTCAAGAAAGCCTTCATCTTCCTCACTCCCAAACTTCACGGCCAGACACCAATGACACTGGTGTACGTGCACATGAACCCTGACCATCTCCGACCAACACCTCTGCCACTATCAAGTCGGCAACGACCCCAGCAGCCACTCCGACCACCTAGCTTTTTGAATTGCCGACGAGCTCGAATTTTGAGAAATTCGACTATCCACTGGAATAACCCATCATCAAAAGTTGCCCTCGCTCTGACGAACTCGTCAATCGGAATCCATGCCGACCAACCTATAGATGCCTCACACCTCCATACTTCGATCCCCCCATACGGATCGCCCAAAGATCCCTCATGACGATGCAAGCGCCTTGAACCCGACACCGACTTAAAACTAGTATTAAACCCTAAATCGATCAGATTCTCCATCCAACAAATAATTTTTTGATGATCCTTGATTACCATACCTGCTCCAACCACGAACACGACATCCAATGTTTCCCCGATTGTCAGAAATCAATGAAAATACAATTTTCGTTCAACTTCAAATTCCTCAACATCCCCATATTTAAAAATCGTGATACTGTTATTAAAATTCACCTTTTCCTAGCACATTTCTAATTATATAACCAAACCATGAAATCGAGATGATAAATTTTCTGACTTAAACTGGTTTCTACTGTACTTTCTCATTTTCAAAATAGTTACCAAATATTTCAACTTGAAACCAGTTTTAGAATTAACATCTTGTTAATTTAAACATTTTTTTATTTAAACATCCAATCCTAAAAATATTGGAAGAAGTGCTTTTGAATTGTAAACAGGTTTAAAACCCTATAATATAAGAACAGAGAGATATCTTGCTTGTGCACTCAATATATTCAGGCATGCAAACATAGCTTATATATATATATAGATCTATACATACAGGCACTTATCAAGCATTTCCACAACAACTTAAACTTTCAATCTGCACATCTAGATTTAATGATTTAAATAAAAAGGGTTGGCTCACCTGGATTTGCAGCAGAGACAAAGAACAGGGACAGAGAAAGGAACAGAGATAGTTGCAAAGCAGAAATTGATTTTTTATTATCTTTGAACTTGATTTCTTCCTGAACTGATGAACAAAATTTGCTTATATTCTTACTTTACTACTGATTAACAACATTAAATTCAAGTCTTCAAAGTAGTTTACTTGCCTTTATTTGTTTTCCAAAGAACCTTGCATTGGCAAAACTGAAGCTCCTTTCTTTTTTTCTTTTTATAAAACAAATCTGTAGTTTAAATTGGTATATTACAACTTGATTTTTTTTAAAGTTACAAATTCATTAACTATAAAGTTAAAGCTTACCTAGGATTGATCTTGCACTTGTTCTTTAAATTGTTATTAACTCTGAAATGATCAGCTCTTGTTGCATAGAATTTTGCTTACTTCAGGAAATTTCCAGAGTTGAAGATTTGATTCCAAATTTGTTTCAATTGCTTTTGTTGTTTGTTTTGATTACTTGTATTAATCTGCCTTTGAATCTGGACTTTGATTTGCTCAGGTTCTGTTTGAATTTGCTTCCAGGTTGATGATGAATTTTTGTTTTGTTTTAATATCTTGCTTTCTACTTTATTTTTCCTTGGGTGTTGAGATATAAGATATTCAATCTTTGTTACTTTTCTTTCTTTCAGATTTTTCTGAGATATTATATGATTGCATATGGGGAGATGGAAAGTTTTTTTGTAATTTTAAATATCATTATTTTATCCAATTAAATATATAGGATGCCATTTGTAAAAAAATTGATCACGAGGCCTAAACACTTGTACAAATTTATACTTACATATCTATATGTTTAACATTTGTAGTTTTACAAAGGCAAAAGAATGTATATAATTTTTTTTTATATCATATTCATTTTATAATTAATCATATCCCCTCATTCATTTGTGTGTGTATGTATATACAATGTTGAAAGAAAAATTATTTTTAACCAATATTTACATTATATAAATTTCACCTTAATGGTTTTAAAAGCCAAATATTTATTTTAAAAACATTCATTTCAAATGTAGATTAAAATTCCCAATTCACTTGAATTAAAATTTATTTATGTCTATCTATATATATCCATACATACACTTGCACAATTTAAATTCAACTTCAATATGTATTAAATCTTACTCATATATGCAATATACATATATGTATAAAATTTTAAATTTAATTGACTTTTTAAAACACTCATTATTTCAAAATTTTAAACTCAAAATAAATTGGAATTTATTTATATATAGTTTATTACTTATTTTATTTGTTTGAGTTTGTTAAATATATTTTCAAATTAAATTTCAAAAGTTTTAAAATATATTATAAATTTATATTGATAAATTTTAGGATGTTACTCTTTATTTATAAGATTTTAAATATAGAATTTCAAATCCACAATTAAATTTTAAAATCAATGTCCAAATAAATAAATACCCTATTAATTTTGAAAAATCCAAATTAATTTACAATTTTATTCAAAAATTTATTTTAATTATCAATTTAAATTTAATTAAAGATCGGGATCGTTACAATGGAAGTAGCGCAACAGTTCATAATGGCAAGCAATCACATATACGAGACAGTGACTCATAGAAATGAAGATAAAAAATATATGAATTCGAACAAAGTCAAGTTAAATGCCGAAGTCAGGGAACAGCCGCCTCGACATCAAAGATCGGACCCAAAGTACATAAAGCAGTGAACTATATATGCAGTGTTCAAGGCAGAGGCAAAAATCAAAGCAGCAGTTCATCATAAACAAAGTCCAGAAATTAAAATATTTTTAGATAGCCATAGTCAATCACGTCAGCAAAATCAAAACCGTGGTGGCCAAGGAAGTCAAGCAAGTTCAAAATCGAAACCATGGGAATCAATTAACACAAAGTATACGAATTTGAAAAATTCAGAAAAATCACAGTCAGTCAAGCATAATCAAGTTGCCGAAAAAATATCAGACAAACGAGAAAATAGGAATTCGAATCCTATATAAACGTTTAACATCATCCGTAGATAGTCATTCATGTTCAAGCGACAAAGAACAATCAATCAACTAGAATCACGATCGAGTTCAAGCATATAAACCAGAAAAGAAAAGGGAATAACATACCAGTAAAATCGAACTCGATCGAAGCAGCCAAAACTGAGCAACGAAGAAATGATCGATCAATAAAGCTACGTGCAAATATCCACTTGATTGATCAACAAAGTCGGCATCTTCGAAAATAATCATGAAGCCCTAAATCGGAACGAATGAGCAAAAACGGAAAGCTATAATTTTTCAAAAGGATCGGGCCTAAGAAGAAGTATACCAGAGAATAAAAAGAAAAGGGATTTATTTAATCTTCTTTGGGTCGGTTATATTTATTCGGGCTTTAAAGTGAACTAGGGCTTAGTGTGTTTTAATTGTTTTAAATTGTTTTTAAATTTGTATTTCCTTTTTAAAAGCATTGTAAATTCTAGTCGTGTGACTAGGGGACGAGCTACGGTGGTGCAGTTCGAGAATTCGCAACTTAGTGGCTGAGTTGTAGCAGGGTTTTGAGCATAGAGTTAGGTCAGTCAATAGCGGGTGTCGCAAGTTTACGTGTGTAAACGTCTGACTATCTAATTTCTAGTGGAAATCTTGGAGGCAGCACGTAGGCAGGGTTTTGCCGAAGATGGGTAAAATCGTAGGTTATATTTTCTTTTTTTTGAGCAAGATGGGTGTGTAGCGTGACACTACACAGCCGATTAGTAGCATATATGAAATAATATTGTATCGATCTAGGCCTGATCGATGGCGCGTAGAGCAAGTACAGAGACCACACAAACATTCGACATAGATAGGACAAGGCAGTGTAAGAATATATACAAGAGTATCATAACAAAATAACAAAAGGGAAGATAGAGATCTGAAACCTTCAAGTTACTACCAACTGTTCACAACTATGGCCGGGGGGGAACGCCGAACTACTACCTTGTGCCTCGGTTGGGGATGAACTTCTCTGTTGAAGACGAAGTCTGGAAGGAGCAGAAAAGCTTCGACTTGTAAAGGTGGAGAATAGATGAGTTATACGTCTGCATATGCCTTCGAAATGATATTTCAGTTTATTAAACACGTGTGCATTGCGTTCAATCCATATACACCAACAGAAGAGAGCGATGAATACATCCAGGAGGAGATTATGGGGGTTGTATTGCCAGTGATCAAATATGATGGGGGGATCAGGGATATGGCCAAGGAGGTGGGCACTGGTAGCAGCCCAGATCGAGTATGTAAAGTCACATTCAAGAAACAAGTGAGGAATATCTTTAATGTGATTAGAGCTGAAGACACAAGACGGATCAACCGGGATATGCATACGGATAAGTCTCTCTTTAGTGTTGATTCGTTCATGAGCAAGACACCACTGGAAGAAGGCGATACGTGACGGAAGAGGGCATTTCCAGAGTCTGGGGAAGCAAAAGAAGTGGCTGGGGTTATTAAGGTGGGAGTAACAGGAAGCGACGGAGAAGCCCTTAGCAGGCGCGAGGGCCCAGACTATACGATCTGGCAAGGTGGTGAATTGTAGAGAATGAAGCAGATTGGACGCGGAGATTAGGTCGGTCAAGGTTTCAGTGCCGAAGAGGGATGGAGGGCAACGGAAGTCAGGACCAAAGTTGACACAGTCACTAACCGATATCGAAGGGGTACCCGAGTGGGAGAAGAGGTGAGGCAAGGATTTGGCGAGGGGAAGTTGATTATGCCATGTATCTAACCAAAAAACATAGTTGTTACCATTTTTGATGACTACATGAAAAAGAGGTTTGACACGGGGAAGGGTTTGGAGCACTCCGGCCCAAAACAGAGAAGGTCTACATCGCGGTGGGAAGTGAAGGACGAGGTGGTTGTTTGAGCAGTGATGAAGCGAGAGAATCCATTCTTTCCATAGAAAATTGCCAGGGGAGAGTGGTCTCTAAAGCCATTTCGTGAGGAGCGCAGAGTTAAAGGCATGGAGATTGGTGATACCAAGACCACCCTGATTCTGATGCAAACAGGTGGTACTCCAATTAACGAGTCTTTTGACACCACCGTCGTTCCAAAGGAAGGTACTTCTGATTTTATCTATTCGGTTGATTACCCAAGAAGGAAGATTGTGGAAGGACATCCAATAAGATGGGATGGCTGATAAGACAGATTTGACAAGGACAAGGCGACCGGCTGCGGAGAGGGAGTGGGCCTTCCAACTCAAAAGTCTGAATTCGATCCTGGAGATTAGTGGGGACCATTCTGATCTATGAAGCTTGGTGGGACGAAGAGGGATGCCAAGGTAAGATAGAGGGAAATCCGAAAGGTTACAGTTAAGCAACGATGGAACGGATGGGCCAAGATGATTCGAGTTGCCTAACATGCGGAGCTCTTGTTAAAGTTGATGGAAAGTCCTGATATGAGCTCAAATGAGTAGAGAGCCACATTCAGGCAGTGTATGTAGCCGATCTGGGGTGAGGCAAAAAGTATTGTGTCATCAGCGAACTGCAAGTTGGAAATTGCTAAGGAGGAATCTGGGAGTGTAATGCCGGAGAAGAGGTTGTTGGATATGGCTAGTTTGATCATTCTGTTGAAAACGTCGGCAACTAAGACGAAGATAAGAGGCGAGAGAGGATCACCTTGTCTCAGGCCTCGAGCTGACTTGATGTGGCCCCCTAAAACACCGTTGATCGAGATAGAAGAGAGGCTTGAGTTAAGAATATGCTTGATCCAGTTGCACCATATGGGGGGAAAGCCTCTATGTTTCATGAGATCGAGAATGAAGTTCCAATTTACCGAATCAAATGCTTTAGAAAAATCAAGCTTCAATAAAACACCTGGGGTCAACGTTTGGTGGAAGAAGGAAATGATTTCTTGAGTTGTTGCTACACAATCCATGATGTTTCTACCAAGAATAAAGGATGACTGCTCAAGCCCGATCAAGGGGGAAATAACTGTTTGAAGGCGGATGGCAAGGACCTTAGTAATGATTTTAAAGGTTGTGTTAAGAAGGCTAATCGGACGGAAGGAGGAGAGGGAGTTAGCGCCAGGGGATTTAGGGAGGAGGATGATGTTTGCATAGTTCAATCTAGATAAGGCTGAAGGATCGGATTGGAATTCAGCACACAATTCTAAAATATCGATTTTTATAGTTTCCTAGAAATGTTTGAAAAAGAGTGGGCCGAAACCATCTGGTCGGATGCTTTGTCATCAGACATGTCTTTCAAAGCGACCCAAATCTCCTCTTCAGTGAATGGCTGATCAATGGGGATGTGGGAGGGGGTTGGATAAAGAAGGGACCAATCGATGTCAGGGAGAGCCGGGAATTGTTTTCCTAGAATGCTTCTGTAGTAGTCTGTAAACAGGCAGAGATGATCTGAGAGGTCTGTGTAGGAAGTGTTATTGTGGAATATTTTTGAGATTAAAGTGGATCTGTGGCGACCACTAGCCAGGCGGTGAAAGTAGGAGGTGTTTTTGTCCCCTTCCTCCAACCATTTAGTTTTAGATCGTTGTTTCTAGCCTATCTCTTCTTGCTTTGAGAGTCTATCCAGTTCTGATTCTAGAACTTTCAGACGAGACAGTTCCATATCTGAAAGTAGTCGAGATTCCTCAAGGATGTTAAGATCTAAGATCTCGTCTTGGGTTGATGAGATACGCGAGCGAAGGGACCCCCAAACGGATTTGGCCCATGGTCTGATAATTTTCCTAAGGGAGCAGAGTTTGAAGACAATTCTGGCGGAAGCTGATTGGATTTGCACCGGTTGGGACCAAACTTGCTCGAAGGATGGCTCTAGAAGCCAAGACGCTCAAATCTGAAAGGGCGCTTGATGTTGGGCAAAGATTCGGTGTCCAAAATTAGGGGGCAATGATCGAAGATGGTCAAAGCGAGTCCAGAGACCGAGGAAAGGGGGTGGTCATCCCAGGCCGCATTGAAGAGAAATCTGTCAAGTTTTGCTAAGGCAGGATCGGGTATACGGTTAGACCAGGTGAAGAGGCGATTACAGATGGGAGGGTCAATGAGGGAGCATACATTAATGAAGGAGTTGAAAGAGTCTGAATCTAACGAGTTGATGACAGAATTTCACTCCTCGGAGGATCTGGTGGTGTTAAAGTCTCCTCCAACTATCCAAGGACCATTAAGATAAGAGGCAAAGGTAAAACAATTGGCCCAGAGTTCATTCCTCATTTGAATGTTTTAGGGACCATAGATGTTTGTGAAAAAGTAGATTGTACCAGATTGTATATGGCGGAGTGTTACATGTAAGGCGGATGGGTGAGCAGTGGTATAACAATGGGAACGTACAGCTTCGTTCCAAGCAGTGATGATACCTCCTCTGGAACCAACGGCATTTATGTGAGCCCAAC
This sequence comes from Allium cepa, assembly GCA_030765085.1. NCBI lineage: Eukaryota > Viridiplantae > Streptophyta > Magnoliopsida > Asparagales > Amaryllidaceae > Allium > Allium cepa. The sequence continues at coordinate 1,024,330,729 of CM060937.1, read as the reverse complement.
CCGTTAGAGTGGGCCCTCCATGTGTCTAATGAAGGATTGGGGTGGGTCTATCAACTTAGATTCTTGTAAAAACAGAATGTCTGCTTTATGGAGGGATAAAGTGAGGCTGACTGCATGCCTTTTAGATGGGTCCCCCAAACCCCTTACATTCCATGAAATTAGTTTCATTGGGAAAGGGACAAACGCTACGATTCTAGTGCTTGCATGGCAGTGTAGTGATCATCATGCAAACTCACACCCATGCAACGAGCCATATTTTTATTTAGACTTTTATTGGCTGAGGAAAAAACAACAGTTTTATAAAAACTACCAGGGAGAGAAGCTGCTTTGTTGATTCTGAAGCTTCGGCGAACAATAGCTGGAGAGATCAGAGGAGACCTTTGGCGAGGCAACGGTGGAATTGGAGAAGCTACATGGACAATTGCTAGGGGGGTTGGCTCCATGGATTGCGGGTGGAATCGACACAAGGGGGGTGAGGAAAGGTCAATATCGCCTAGTGGGTCACCATGTGGTTCATCAGGCCAAGCATCCCAGCGTTGAGAGCCCGCCACCCCCTGATAAGTGTCATGGATTTGGAAAGCCGGTGGAAGCGGTGGGGATATGGCAGGGTCATAAAACATAGCATCAAATCTAGCTTCATCCGAGTCATCTGAGAGGATGGGTCCGTTATAGCATCTGAAGTCTTTTTCATAATCAACTCCCAAGAACATCGTTTCAGGCCTATGAGTAGGGTGGGCATGTTCCCATTTCTCCATTGAAAGAAGGTGATCCTCGTTATTCAAATGCACAACAAAAGAGCTGGGGGTGCTAACTCCATTGAAAAATTGCATTTTTACATAAAGGAACCAGTGGTCGAAGTTAGCCCAGTCGCAGTCATCAAACGCGATGAAGTGGCCCATGGGACTTAAGGCATCTCTGACTGTAAGCGGATTTTCTCTAAGGAATTCGGGGAAGCCACGGACCCGAGCCCATGCAGCCAGTTCAAGATCAGGAGACTGATGATCGAGTTCTGACCATTGTTGCAAGAGGACTGAGCCGCGGGCTTCGATAAAGTTCTCAACTGAAGCGCTTGATCACAGATCGAGAAGGAGGGGCAACAAAAAATGAAGCTATTGTCGGAAAGGATCCAAAGCGGCCACTCATGGTGGTGGAAGCTTCTCGAGAGGATGAGGTGGAGAGATTCGGTGGACCAGAATCCATCTATGATTGTGGCAATGAGATAAAGGGAAGAATCATCCATTGAAAAAATTTGTGAGGAAGAAGGTTTAGATTGGGGGAAAAATGTTTGGAATGAGATAAGGGAGGGGATCGAGGCAACTACTGGTGTGATGTGTGCTGGGTGGTGCTTCGTTTCCTGGGAAGGTATGATGAGTGTGGGGTCCTCTCTGTGTGTTCAAAGCTGCTTTTGAATTTTTTTTTAGTGGGAGTGGCAGGGTCATTTTTATGAGCTGAAAAGTCATTATTTGTTTTCTTGGGACATTGCAAGTGTGCATGCCCGAAAAAGCCACATAGATAGCAGATCTTTGAGTCCCTGCAATCTCTTGCCACGTGTCCCAGACTAGCAAACCTGAGACAACGGCCTTTCTGCTTCAGAAAATCGATAGTAGAGCGAGCATTAATGAAATCTGGCAAGATACGACGACGGCGCTGGAAGCGAGGGGGGTTGGATGAAACCCGGGGGGGGGGGGTGGAGCTCAACACTTGAGCATAGGATTTCTTGGTGTTGAAAGGAGGGAAGGGGGGATGGACGAGGGGGTTCCGATGCAGGAGGCTTAGTGGTATCAAGACCACGATAGCCGTTGGGAGCTGTATGAGAGGATGCTATGGGCGGAAGCTGAGAGGTGGAGGCCAGGGAGCAGAACATAGATTTGTATTTGTTAGGGACGAATGCAATGGGAGGTTGTGGAGGTGTTGGCTTGAGGACGGGAAGGGCTGAGGACGCCATTACCAATTACTTAAACTAATCATATAAACTAAACTTTTAAACTAAATATTATTCTGCTAAATATTACTTAAACGAAAAGGTGTGGGTTATATTTTCTTCTTTTAATATTCTGCTATTATCTATGCTGCTTTTACTCTGCTATATCTATGTTGCAATTATTTAATATAAACTTCCGCATTAATTTTTTCTATAACTAATAGTATCACCCTATTCATCCCCTCCCTCTAGGGTGAAATCGATCCTACAATAGATGGGCTAGAACTCGGTTGTTGGGTTCAACTAGATATGAGAATGGCTAAGGATTTGGTTACTGGACTCGGAAACGGACATCGACTCGGAGCAGTCGTGGATTTGGATAAAGGTATGGCTGTGGCACTCGGATAGGATGGCTTGTAAGGGATTGGATTATGAATCAGATGGAATGGCTATGGATGGAATATGGACTTCGGATGTCGGAATTAGAGCATTTCAAAACACACCTTCTTACCACAAGGCATGTTTTGGGGGGCAAATGTTATCGCACCTTTTCGTCAAGGCCGAGATATCAACAAATCAGCTATAAAGGATTGATATCAGGATTGGAAACAAGGATATGATCGGTGTCGTCAAAATTTGGTCGAGATCCAATCAAGATGATCGAATGGGAATGATGAGCAGGGCTAGGAGAGGCTACGTTTCAAATTTCAGGTCAATCGGAGTTCGTATGCTCGAGATATGGATGGATCAAGATTCATGAAGATTGGTTCATATTGATAATGTTTGTATCGATCTTATGGAAGTATGGATATTGGAAGGATGTTCTATTTCGTATTGATAGTTGTAGCTCGTGTCGACATTGTTCGTATCGACACGAAGAAAGAAGCAGCCGTATGGATGCGAATAAGGATAACACACATGGCTTTTGATCGGTGGTAGCTTGTATCGATCAGGGATGTACTCGATGATTTCGTATCGATCGACATTTGGTATAAATTGGTAAGTCTTCGTATCGATGCATTTCATATTGGTCGAAGAATGGGATCGATACGAAGAGTATAGTGCCGACTGATGCGAAAGCTGCGGCGCCAGATGGATACGAAAATGTAAAGCTTTGATCGATACGAAGGCTATGAACTTGGATCGATGGATGCGAACATAGGCATAGTTGAGGGATACGAATAAGCCCACAAGCACTGGTGGATGGATATGAAGAGCATAGCATTTGATCGATACAAAGGAGATGTGTTTGAATGAAGAAGCGGTCAACTCGGCATCAAAAGTGGATCTCCCCTGGGTTTTCGTGCCACGTCATCGATGCAATTATGATGAATATGAAGGGATGGAGATGAATACATGGATATGAACGCTTCGGCCTTCATGCAAACTACAACTTGCATCGATCATATTTCTCAATCTATAAGTCGAAATGCTATAAAATTTTCAGAGGAGCTTTCTGATGTACTCAAGAACCTACATGATCGATCTCAGTTCGATTGGACCACTTTTGGATCGATATGAACTGAACACGCATCGATCCCAAATTGCTCTGGATCGGTCTGGTAGGCCCACTTACGCAAGAGAAGAGGTATTCCAGGTTTTGAGGTGGATATTTTTGAATCTACACCTATAAATAGGAGTCCTATGGCAACTATAAAGGGGAGCTTCTTCCGCTCTCATTAGAAAAGCTCTACCATTTTTGCTATTGATTTTCAAAGGCTTTTAACTGTAACTACAATATAAAAGGAATAAAAGGATTGATTCAAAGTGGACGTAGGCCGGATTGCCGAACCACTATAAAACATTATGTTCTTTCCTGCTTTCTTCCATTTTAACTTTACTGTTTCTTCATTTTTTACCCTCTTCATTACTAGATCTGAGATCTGTGTGTGAATATTGTGGATCTATGTATAAACATTGGTGCTTTCACGGCTTTTGGGGTTTGTGACCAATTTTGGCGCAAACAACCCCCAAGAACTTCTACCTCCAAACCGAAAATATGCAATAAAATTTCCTAGTGGATGTAGGCCTTGCTTTGTCAAACCACTATAAATGATTGTGGCTTGTTTATTTCCTCATTTTAATTTACTTTTCTTCATCTAATCTCTACTACATAAATGTCTAGGTGTTTGTGCCATTTTTGGTTCAAACAATATCTTATTGACATGTTTATATCCATTCCTACCATTCAATGATCCCTATCTAAGATAAAACTTATTTGCAAAATAATCTCTTCTAACTAAAATAGAAACATGCCAGAAAAGAGGTGGGATGAGTAACTTGGACTTTCTCAATAACCTCCCATATACCCTCAACTGAAATCATCCTCTAATTAGACTCTAACCTGTTTAGTTATCTCATTATAGAGTCGATTTGTTCTATGCCCCAAAATATGGGTAGGTGCATGGTGAACAAGGTACTCACATATCCTTTTTAACTTCCCTAACTGACATAGCTTGACCTTGGTAACTACATAGCATAACTACTTCCTCGAGTATGACACTAAATAAACATTGTGAATTAGGAAACTCCGTTAATAAGCTAACTTCCCTTCTCCATCTAATATCGAAAAAAGGTCCTACACACTTGGTGCTAATTTTTCGAACTACCAACCCAATGTGTATCAAAGTGGCAAGATGTACACACGATCCATCTCATCACTGTGGATGACAACTCCATATGTCTCCTACCAGCACTTGCTTTTCCATGTATCTTGTGCAATCCTTACCTTTCTATGAAGTAAATCTATCCATACTTCAACTATGCGTATCATCCTTTACCACTGGGAAAAAACTTTAATTTGAATATATGCGCATAGGTAATTCTCTGCAATCCTTGCTATTAACTCAAATGGTGTCGATATGCACCACACCAAATAACTTGAGAATAAGTATACTTTCATGAAACCATAGCTCTATGAAATCATTAATGCACAACAAACTACCTTAACTCATCCAGTGGTATACTTAATCATCTCAACTCCTAAATTCAAGTGAGATAACTCAAATGTGGATGGTATCTCCTTTCATGGTACTTCTTACTTGGATCTTTGCTATTTCTCCATTTTATCTAAGCGTATCCAAACCTAATAATTTCTTAAATTATTTAAAATAGCAAAACTTCTTTTCCAATTTGATTCAACTTAAGTCATCTCATTTTACTTCTAAATGGTTTCCTTATTCTTTTAAATATCATGGTACTTATGTATCACGTTTATAGTCTGTAGGGATCTACACCATGTTTTTCAAGTAAGTACTCAACCACCTAAAATTAATTAAGGCCGCAACCTAGAATCACTCTAGCATTGGGTATAAACACTTAAGTGGTACTTTGCTTGTGTGCCATTGTTATGCACACAACTATGTATTTTATGTTAGTCTTCCATGAATTTCCTTAAGTAAATAATCTTTTTTAAATTCGTTGGATGATTTAGTAGAATCCTTTTCATCCCATCCTCCAAATCTTATCAAAAATATCTCATTCTTATTTTCTATGAAAACCGCCTTCGCCTTCTCGATGTGTTCAAAATACAATATCTTTTTCTTAACGGAGATCTAAATCCTTGAATTAATTCCTTGCAAAATCTTGAATAAAATCTTATCTATGGTACATTTTATGGCTTGAACTTCTAAAACTTTACCATTTGTTAATGTCCTCCCATAAAAAAGACCTTTTTACCAAATATGACCTCTTCTCATTTTATTCCAATTATTCCATGGTTGAGATAACTCAATATGGAATAATTCCTTGCGATTTTAATCGAATACACATGATGACCAATACTTTGGTTTATACTCAAGGATTTCTATATTATAATGCATTGGAATTACTTCTTCTATAAAGTAAAGGTTGTCAGTGTAAATTTCTATGTCTTATTTGAAAGAAGAATTTGTGTTACGTTTGGATTACAAGGAACTTTCGTTTCATAATTATTGAAATAGACAGTACAAAATACGGTAAACATTCATATTTTGTACATCTCTTTCTGTTTGGATGCATTCCTTGTCATTTCAAACGATACACTTTTATTCATAAATCTAAACTTGATAGTCCATAGGAATTACATTGCAAACCTTTATATTCCAATGAGTTAAAATATTACTGAATCATTTTCAATTTATCGCTACTTTTAGTTATGTCTACCAACCCATATCAATTACCTAACAAAAATCTGGGATCCTAACAATTTACTGTGATAACTTAATTTACATTTTACCTGCACATGTCATTCAAATCCACAAATCTGGAACCATCACATGATCTAGAAGTTTCATGGACTATTAATACCCAATATTTTCCAGATTCAAATATTTGCAAATTTCTATCCCTGCAATTCCAAGATTTACATAGGCATACTTGGAACACATCTACAATGATAGAACCTAATAGAGTAACACCATCCGTAGGCTATTGAGAAAACCAATTTCCACTAATACCACCGCATAATGCTATTGTGAGGACTACTCTACTAGTAATACGGGTTTCCACTCAATTTGGTCCACTTGTAGCCTCCAGTGATATAGCACAATACCTGGACCGCCTGTAGCCTATAGGTATGCAACCTTATCTATATGATTCCAACCAATATTTGGATTACCTATTTCCCACTTAACCTACTATATAAGAATTGAAATAGACCCTACTTTGCCTTGTTTACACTTCAAACCAAATAACTTCTTGCAGTAGCAGCACCCTTTCTTAAAATAAAACATCTTGATTTATTCTTTCCTGATTCAAAAATATATTTTATCCAAATCGTACTTTCTAAACCTCCTCAAATGAAGACTTTATGATTCAAACCATACCTCGGTAAAAAGATAGAAGGTGGTGATCATCCTAGACTACTATGGGAATTTTAACCTAGTAATATATCTTTTTAATTCAACTGTTGATTGAAAAGGTCACTAAATTCCCATGTTTACTTTTCTCTATGCCAACCATTTTAAGGCTTCCAAATTCTATAGTCAATTTTGTCCTAGGAGCTATTTAATCTTATTTATCTTTACTTCGATCTATTTCTTCATTTTGAAGTTTAAGTGGTAATCATTCTATTTTTACTTTTCCCGCTTTAGATCGAAACCTATGATTTTAACATTATTTCAACAAAAATAGTAAGTTTTAAAATATAAAGCTCTCTTCTCTTTTTTAACAAGCTTTTCCTTCTTAATAAGATCATGATATATTTTTTTAACTAAGTCATCAAAAATGGTTGAGCTTAACTTTAGCAAAATGTACAGAAAATAACATTTTAAAATTCTCTTTCATAAATAAGAAATTTTCAAAAACTGTATTTTTAAAGAAAATGTAGTATTTTTAACTATTACAATTATTATGTTAGAGTTCGAAAAATATATTGACAAAAGACCTTTTTAAATACTAATAATTTCTTATTAATAAATGGAGTTCAGAAGTTAGATCTCACATACTTCTTAATTTTTATTTTTACTTTCATTTTTCCCTAAAGTATTATTGTTAAAAGCAAAGTGCATATTAAGGGTATGCGAAACAGTGCATCTAAAAGAGAAAATAAAAGCTTTAAAACAGTTATTGAAAAATCCCTTTTTATCCTATTCTTTACATTTACTTTTAAAATAATTTCTATGAAGTTTGTCCGATTAGTTTATATAAAATCATAATTTAGCTTTCTCTTTCTATTTAGAACATCAAACATCCTTAGTTTCTAACTTTTAGCACTCATTTTCATTGGTTTATCACTTAAATCAGAGTAAACAATAGCAACCTAATTACCTAAGCCCACTTATATATAACAATGCTTAAGTGCATAAGGTTTTTGTCCTTCTTTTCAAAGATGGTTAACACAAATTTATTTCCTAGTATAACATCCAACTTTAATATGAAAATACTCTACCCATATCTTTAAATAAATAGGAGTCCTTGCGACTACACCAATATGAGAATAGAGTTTCTACTTTCACTGGAAAATATGCCTTTAATTTGTAAAGTCTTCCTTATGCTGGCAATACCATATTCTTATTATATGGGTCACATGGTACTAATCTTCTTTACTCACCTTTAAGTTCATAATTTACATGCTATTGCTAGTTGGTATACAAAAAATCTACTAGCCTTCCTTTATGAGGTAAACCACTATAAATGTGAAAAGTTTATTTTTCACCTAAATTGTTGTAGTCTAGATACTTATTTTAACCCATAATTATATTCATCTACAAGGAATAAACGAACAATTACCATATGAGTCAAAATATATAGGTTTTTGTGTATTAATACACATAAGACAATTATAATAATGCTTCCTTAATCATGTTATGCTCATCTTATCTCCCGCTTTAGATACCGATGGAACCATATAAAGATGTTCATGCTTGGAATCTTGCTGGCTTTCTATAACTATTCCTCTAAAATTTGTATCATTCTCACTATCTATGACTGAGAATTATTTTCAACTGTTACAAAGAGAGTACTTGGCAAGAATGCTTGATATCATTCTTTTTGATTATACTTTTATATATATGTAAAACCTTTAAAAACTTTTATCTATACAAATATAACTTTCAAAATTCCATTTTGAAAAACCTTTTGAAAACCATTTTGGAAAAATATTTTTCTTCCAATACTTTTCAACTACGTTCTCTCAATATGCAGCTAAGTCCTAGAGAATCTTAAACCTAAGCTCTGATACCAAATATAACAACACACATCTCTCGACACACTAATCTAAAGCCTAGTATGACTTTGGGACTTGCATCATACCAAGAAATACGAGCTGTTAGGTTTTTAAAACATTATAAGCATAATTATAATGATAATTTCTAGGACATTCTACAATTTTAAATATTACATTGGAAGGAAATAAAATATAAGTGATGAAAAATAGAAAATAGTATCCAAATTACTTTATTTTTCATATACACATTTCAATGTACAATATATCTTTTACAAACGTTTAATACAATACGTAACTGCATGATGAACAACAAAGAATATGAGAACTCCAATGTGAAGCTCTTCTCTTCATGTACCATGCCCAGTAAACTGCTATCTTATCATCCTATGGTGGGAAAAAATGGAAAGGAGGGAGTGTGCTAGACAAAAGTATGGTGAATGAGTACAAGTTTAATATGTGATGATCATATGCAATTAACTTTAACTCTACTTTAGATGGCATAAGGTGTGCTATAGGTGTCCATGAATTCTAAAGGTCTATTATCCCATAGTTCTTGTCTAATACATTTCTATACTACAATTTGTGCTGGCTATTACCATGGATCGTGTTGGTTGTGGAATTATGAATCTTGAAGCCAAATAAACTATAATGACCCAGAATTTAGTCGCTACATAAGTGAATATTTAATTATATTTAAATAATTAATAAATGGATTTTTATTTACAAATAAAACTATTTTAAAATAATAACTAATGATGATAAAATCATTTTCAAAATCCGTTTACCAAGTATATAGTTTATAGAAAAATATAAAATGTAACCGAAAGTTATTTTCCGAAACATCGATTTTTCATTCGTTAAAAGTTGTTTTAAATGTCATAAGACTACATTAAACACATATGCACACATTACAAACTACCTTAAACATGTTGTGTACATGTACATGTTTCCTTCTTAAGCATATAAATATATAAGAATAAAGAAATTATTTTATAAAGGAAAATGTGTAAATACACACACACACACATAAAAATACACAATTTTCAACCGAAGTACTCATGGCATGGCATGAATAGTGGGAAGTAAAGGGGAATTTAGAGGACGGATTTGAGGGGAGGGAGGAAGTATGGATGTGCATGTGTATGTATATTTAAATATAAAACACTTATTATAATTTTAGTCAATTCCTAATCCCAGATATACCCCTTTATCTTCATGTTTTCAGTTTTGCAACCCTCTTCTTCCTTTCAAATTCCTAAGAGGTTAAGTAAAATTAGTCATGGCTTCCTTTTCATTATTTCCAAAGTGATCAAAACAACTTCTTTTTGCTAAAATCCCTCCTTCAATTCACAAATTCATTTATACAATCCATTCAACATCTCCAATTCCAAAATACAACACTCCACCAATCAAAACCACAAGGGCCAAGCAACCTCCTAACGTCGAGCCCATTAGCCTAAGGCGAATCCCAAACACCACTTGGTCGAGCCAAATTCAAGTGTTTGAGGGTCCAAAGGTTTTTAATTTGTAACATTCTTAAGCGTTTTCGAGTTTCGAAAAAAGTTTGTTTTGATTTTGAATTTTTTTTTGATGAGTATATCTTTTGTTTTGGAAAAGAAATTAACTTGATTTTTGATGGACTATATGTTGTGAATATATGGTCATCGTTAGTTGAATTATCATGTTGTATTGATGGCATATGATGATGTGTTTATGTTTGAAATTGGATTTGGTGATTGTTTGATATTTTGTTATGTTTGGATATGTATATGGATATGGATATATGATATTGAGTATGATATTATGGTAGTATATTTATGAAACAAAGCCACGTGTATATGATGTAAACGTTGAAAAGTTTGCACCTTGAAAAGTTGCAAAGTACTTGAGATCCGACTTGAAAACGAAAGCTTTTTTCAGTTTGGATTTTTGAAAATGTTTCCAAGTTTTACCGTTTGTTGAAGATTTCAAAAAATTTCCAATTGTGTTTTCAAAGATGTTGTAGCCAGAGTTTAAGTGAAGATTTGACCTAGAAATCAATTCTAGCGGACTGCACTCATAGCGATAGTCGCTACGGATGTAGTTCCGGAAATTTTGCGAATTTCAAGTTTTAAAGTGATTTTTTTTGAATTGATTTAAAAATTATTTCAAACCTTATTATGTAAGTCAAAAGTTTAAGTTTTAATTATTTAATTATTTATTTTATTAATTAAGGTAATTATTATTTAATTAAAATTAATTAATTAATTAGGTCTAGTATTTAGAGTTTAAGAAATAATTTATCAATTTAATTATTTTTTATTAAGTAAGTTTTAGATAATGTTTAATTAAGATAAAAGGGAATTAATTTTATTTAATCAAGTTTTTTTATTTTAATTAATTATTTAATTAGAGTTAATTATTTGGTCAATTATTATTTAATAAAAAGTTAATTATCCAGTTAATTAAGGTTTATTTTCTTAAATAAATGTTATTTATAAGTATATTTAAAGTTTGATTATAGATAAAATTAGGACTATTAATAATTTAATTTTTATTTAATCAACATTAATTAAGGTTTAATTGTGCTTTAAACTTATGATTTAATTAAATTTTATTTATTTTAAAGTTTCTCTTAAAACTCTATTAATTATTTATTTTAAACCAACTTCCTTGTTTAAGTAGATTGTTTTAAAACCAAAGGGATCTCTTATCCATGCTATTAAGTAGCTAAATGAATTAAAGCGGTTGTAATAAAATGTTGACGCATTTTATTGAAAGTAAGCTGACTTGCACTTATCACAAATACCACGCTTTACGGAATGTGGTGAATACAATAGGGTTAATTTCAATAAATGGGTCATGATAATCTAAGCATATGGAACATATGACCATATGTAAATCTTTACACCTTGATAGTGGAATAGCCTGCTATAAACAACTTGACCCTCTAAATTATCGAATGTGGATTTGGAGAAATCGAGATCGGATAATAGTTGTTATTCGAAAACCACTTCAAACTAACATAAACTTTTGAATTGGAAATAGTAAAGGAAAGGTCCAAGATAAAGACTTTGAAGTGCAAGGGTTGTTTGCTACTAACCTTGAGGGTGATTCAAAAATGGGTGTAGTGGAAATAGTGCCTTCAGTTCATTCTTCTCCTAAATGACTTGTAGAGATGAATGCTGACATAGCGTCAACATCTGGAAGGCGATGAAGCTTTTACGTTGTAGTTCTCTAGAAAAGGTAAATGTAGCCTCAGGCCTCATCAACCAGAAATGACCAAAACTGGGTATCCTACAAGGCTATGTGGGTCGCTCCTATAAGGGTATGTCACCACTGTATCTAGAATCGATATGCGACCCATTCTTTTATGCTCCAGTACGGTTGCTGATCCCTACCATAGTGGTGATGTATTTGGTACTACTAGTCAAGTGGTAGGTCGGTTCTATGTTCCAGAGGTGCAAGATGTTCTTGTCAGACCCTAGGTGTATTTTATCTGGAGGTGCATCTTTAGAAGGTAGTTCCTTAGCTAGTCATGTATGGAATCCAGTCTCTAATAAGTGTCGTATGGAATTAAGTGTGCCCAAATATGTTGAAACGTGAGATGCAAGCATTTTAGTTATGTTCTATTTTACTCGAAAACTCAAGACATTATTATAATATCATTGGATTTCTATATAAAGTGTTTTGGTTATCGTAAGGTAAAAACCTGTCCATGTTTATGTGTAGCTTGGTCTTACGAGATACCTTTGATTTTCAAATTGTTTTATAAAAGTAAGAATTAAGTTGTTTGAGTTTACTCACACCAGACCCATGTCTGACCCAGAGTTTTATCTTCTTTTCCTAAAACTCTTAGGCACTCAAATTTGTACGAGTAGCCAAGTGATCCAGGTTTCTTATGAAAGCATTTTGAAGGAGTCGGAACAGGTGGCTTCATCGTTGCTAATTATATTGTACTTCTGCTGTGTTTGTGTGTGATCCACATATTTTGTGATGGGCATGTAGTTATAACTGTCTAATTGAGATTATAATGTAATAAAATCTAACATATTAAATATTATGGAATTTACTATATGATATCCTATGTTATCTATTATATGTTGTTCCAATCATGTTAAGATTAGGTGATTGTGCAATTTCTTCTTATCTTTCGTTTTCTTTTATTCTTGATGGCTTGTCTTTCATTGCAAGAAAGGTGGTCATTACATTATGGGATCGGAGCTAGGTTAAGCTAATACTTAGGCTTTAGGTTAGGAACAATGTTGAGAGTGTGTATTTGTAATTTTATGTCGTATGCATGTATATGTATATATATATTTATCTCTGATAGTTAGATCTTCTTGATAGGTTTGATTAATACCCTTCTTTCAAGATTTATCTCGTCCAAGTATTTTAAGAATTATCCTTCTATGTCCAGGTAGTAAGACATGAGTAACGGAAGTAGGCGAGGTAAGGGAGTAGGTAGTACTACAACTACAAATGGTCGAACCCCAAATCCCCAAGGAGTTCAAATTACTGAAGAAGTTGCACCAGAGTATCCAAGAGTGAACATTGCAACCTTATACAAGGATTACACCAACCTAGAAGGGAAACCATTTAAAGGAACCGAGTCTATCATGAAAGTGCAAGACAGGTTGCAGTCGAAAAGATTTTTAAAGGTCTTGGTTGGTCAGATGAATAAATAAGATTTTTAGCAGCACGACAACAGCAAGAGAGAACAACAGCTTGGTGAGACTCCCTTACTGCAAATCTTCCTAATAAATAATTCTCATGGGCCCGATTTAAAGAAGTTTATGAGGATCAATTCTTTCCTGCTGCAGGACATACGAGGATGTATCGCAACTTTATGGATTTGAAGTAGAGGATATATCAGTAGCAGAATATGGGACAAAGTTCAATAAGCTCTCTTGTTTCAGACCAAAATTGATCAACACTCCATTAAAGAAGAATGAGATGTTTTGTCTTAAGCATGAGGGAAGAATACCATGAGAAAATGATTGCTCATGTTAAAGGTACTTTTGTGGATCTAGTTGACATGGTCCTGAGATACGAGACCTTGGAAAAGAAGAAGCCTACCCCAGTATCACCTAATGGAAATATAAGTGGAAATGGTTCCAATAAGAGGAAGTTTAATCCAAATTGGAAGAACCAAGGAAAGGGAAAGCCTGGCGGTGGAGATCAAGGAAGTTGCTTTAAGGATTTTATTTTCCATAAGTGTTAACAGAATGGACACATCATAAAGTTTTGCAAGAATTTTAGAATTCAACGACACCAACAACAGAAAAGTTGACCTACCTCTCCGATGGTCCAAAAGACTCTTTGTTTTAATTGCCATCAGCTTAGGCATATAGTAAAGGACTGCCCACTCATGAAAAAGGTGCAACAGCCTAAGGTATATGTTGTTAAGAATGAACTATCTATTTCAATGGATGTGAAGGGGAAAGGTGTCCTTGAAGGTGGCTTACTGATTAATGGTATTTTTGTTCATGCGTTATTTGTTACTGGTGCCTCCTACAGTTTTATCTCTTGTGAATCAGTAGTTAAGTTTCATCTTATTCCTAGTATTGTAGAAAGCCTTATGTGTGTATCTAGCCCCATAGATGGTATAACCCATTTGAGTATGATCTATATGAATGTGCCAATTTCCTACCTTTCTCACCACTTTTCTTGCACTCATATTTCTTAGACTATAAAGGATTTTACATTATTCTTGGTATGGATTGGTTCTTGAAGTATGGTGCTGTCTTAAATGTAATAAGAGAACCATATCTTTAGTGATTGTTATAGGAAGGAAAGATAAAGTATCATGTAAGGAATCTGGTATTCATATGTGTAGTTTCTTGTATGCCCTGGAAGCAACCAAGAAGAATTTGGGTTCTATTGAAGTTGTTAAAGATTTTTCCGATGTTTTCCAAGAGGTTAAAAGTTTACCCTAGCACCAAGAGTTAGATTTCTATATCGATTAGGTACCTAGTGCAAGACCCATAGTTTAACTTAAGTGAAGGATGGCTCCGAGGGAGAGAGAGGAGTTTGTAAGTCAAATCCAGGACCTGTTAAGGAGAGGATTGATTAGACCCAATCCTTGGAGTTGGGGATCTACCATGGTATTTGCGGCTAAGTCTGATGGATCTTTAAGGTAGTGTATGGATTATAGGGAGTTGAATAAGCTTACCATTAGGAACAAGTATCCCTTACCCCACATCGATGACCTTTTTGATCAACCTCATAGAGCTACAGTATTTTCTCAAATGGGTCTAGCTACTGGCTTCCATCAATTGAGGGTTGCTGAAGATAGTATATCTTTAATTGATTTTAGAGGCCCTGACTATTTCTTTGAGTGGTTGGTTATGCCTTTCGGGCTAATCAATGCACCTGCATATATTGTAGATCTCATGAACTGTGTTTTCCAAGATAATCTTAATAAGTTTATGTTAGTTTTCGTCGACGACATCCTTATTTACTCCAAATTCGAGGAGGAGCATAAAAATCATTTGGAAGTGGTGTTGGAGACATTTAGGAGACATATCCTGAAGGCGAAATTTTTTATTTGCCGTTTTTGGAAATCAGAGGTAAGATTTTTAGGACATATCGTGATAGGAGAAGGTATTTTAGTGGATCTAGTGAAGGTGGACGAAGTTATGAGTGGAAACAACCGTGGACTCCTACCGAGGTTTGTAGTTTCTTAGGTTTGGCTGGCTACTATAGGAGGTTTATTCAAGATTATTCCAAGATTTCCTCCCATTTGACTAAGCTAACTAAGAAGAAGGAGAAGTTTGTACAGACCCTAAGTGTAAAGAGGCATTTTTGGAGTTGAAGAAGAGATTGACCGGTGCACCAGTTTTGGTTGTTCCATATGGGAATAGTGGGTGCATGGTTTACGCATGCATGTGGAGTGGGACTTGGTGCTATTTTGATGCAGAATGGTAGGATGATTGTGTATGTAAGTAGGCTGTTGATGCCTTACGAGAAGAACTATAATACGCATGATCTAGAGTTGCTAGCTGTTGTCTTTGCATTAAAAATGTGGAGACACTTTTTACTGGGTAAGGATCCTTTTATTCCTCTTAGTTTCTTTCTAATCTTTAGAGATTTTAGGAGTAAGTTTTCTTTCTTTATTAGATGAAAAATTCAAACTCTTAATGGATCATAAATCTCTAAAGTATCTTTTTACTCAGAAGGAACTGAATCTGAGGCAACATAGATGGTTAGAGTTTCTAGCAGCGTATGATTTCTACATTCACTATACGCCAGGAAAGGCTAATGTGGTGGCAGATGCTTTGAGCAGGAATGCATTTTGACTCTTTTGGAGGTTACCCCGACACTTCAAGAAAGCATTTGAGGAATCAGGGAAAGGATGAGGTACTAGAAGGATTAATTCAAGTAGTCAAAGGAGGTAGATGTTCATATCTTGAGATGGATGGTCGAGGTACTTTAAGGATGAATAGATGATTGTGTGTCCCAGATGTGGATGGGCTAAGGCAAGAGGTTTTGTCAGAATGCCATAAGTGTAAGATAAGTATTCATCCAGGAGTTCGTAAGATGTACAAGGACATTAAAATAGTATTTTGGTGATTGGGAATGAAGAACGAATCTTTCTTAGCAGGTGTTTATGCTGTCAGCAAATCAAAGGTGATCATCAGAAGACGGCCGAATTATTACAACCTTTGGAAATACCCAATTAGAAATGGGAAATGATATCAATGGGGTAACACCCCTAATTTTATTAACATTATTAAGGAGATTAAATTAGAATAAATTAAATAAATATTGTAGAGTGATAAGGGGATTGAGATTAGTAAATGAATATAGGTGGTCGTGCTTATTAAAATAAATGAACTTATAAATGCTTAAATGTTAGTTAATTAATCATGAGGGCATTAAGGTCATTTTCACCCACCATTTCCCACCCTTATACTATTTTCCTTAGCCATACACGTTCATTTTGATCCTAAACAAAAACATAAGAAAAAGAGAGCAAGGCTGGCCATTAGAAAGAAGATAATAAGAGAAAAATCAAAGTAAACCTCAGGATTCAAGCTAGGAGAAATCAATCTCGATCAATCATCAATTTCCTCATCCAATTTAAGGTGAATAATAATAATTACATCTGTTTTTTTGGTTTTACATCATATGTTTTCGAATTTAATGGGTAAATTTGTTATTATGATATATTGGATGATGACATGCTTGATTTATAATTCTTATGGTTTTAACAAGATTTTTAAAAAGGGAATATGCATGGTTTTAGGGAAAAACTCAGATTAAATGATTTCTAAATGCCATGAGAAAATTAAACGTTACGAGAAACATTATTTTAGAGTTGGGTTTCAATTTTTATAATTTTCCTAGCCCTGGAGAATTAATTATGGATTTTCAAAGGAAAATATGGTTATTTAGGTTTATATATTTATTTTGGAAAAATACGTTGAGAATTTGGTTCTAAAATTTGATATTTTAAATAACATGATTAAAATGAATTTTTGGAATTTTTAAGGATTTTTACTAAGTGATTTAGTATGGAAATTAAATTATTTTAAAAGGAGGACCTAAATGATTTAATTGTTTTGTTAAAGGGAAGGGCTTATTTTTTTAAAAAGTTAATCGGTTTCAGATTTGAAAATATGTGGCAAATTTTAGTAAAATAATTTGAAATTTTATTATAACCAATTAAGATTTTACAAGTGGGCAAGTTAGTTACAAAAAGATTACTTTATTTAGTAAAATAGCCTTTTGGTCAGAAAAAGGTTTTCCGCCTTCTTTGGAAGGACCTTTCGACTCAAAGCTTTCGCCTTCAACCTAGTCGAAACCAGAAATCCAATACTTATGGTATCGTTTAGATTGTACATAGTGGATTGGAGATAAACGAAAGGTAGGTGTCGAAACGTCGCTCCTGAAAGGGGTTAATCCCATTGTTTAGTTTTAAAGTAAAAAGTACTTACCTGTTTATAAATGGGGTTTCGACATAGTCGAGACCTATGGTTGCGAAAGGTATTTCAATAAAAAGGTTTCAAAAGAGATCCGCCTCCTTTGTTTTAAAGAAGTAGCTTCCAAAGGAGTTACTTAGGTTTTACTTAAATCTTTCGAAAGGGTTGTTTTGACCAGGTTGATACCCTTTTGTGAAATGATGCTTTTAGATGGTATTGAAGTCATCAACGTTGTCGAAAAGTACGGTTCATTTTATAAATATAAGCCACTTCCTACTACTTTCGAAAAGAGTTAAGGGGTTTCGAACGGGATGTTTTCGAAAGGGGTTTCAAAGCCAACCTTCAATTGTTTTATCGTGATGTTTTAATGCTTTCGAAAGGACGGTTTCGACACCATCAAGCTTCCCCAATACTTTTTGAAATAAAGAATGGTTTCGAAAGAGATGCTTTCGCTTATGTTCAATTTAACCTAAAAAAATTATTTTAAATATAAACTCAATGGCTTCGAAAGGTATTGGTGTCGAAGGTAAACCTTCAATGGTTTCGAAAGGGGTGCTTTCAATGGTTTCGGAAAGTATATTTCTAATGGTTTAGAAATTGGGTATTTTCACTTGGTTTTGAAGCTATGCTTCCAAAGTTAAGGGTTAATGCTTTAATACAATCGAATGGTCCCGAAAGGGATGTTTTAAAATATTTGAAAGGTGGAAGCTTAATGTTTTAAGTATAGAATTTTATGCTTTCGAAGGAGGTTATCCAACGAATTCAAAACCAAAGGTTTCAAAGGTGTCAAAAGGCTTTTTAAGCCCAAAATCATTTTTAATGGAAAAACCCATGGTTAAATAAAGGAGTTTTGAAATGATTTTAAGTATCTAAATTTGAAGAAGTAGTGCCATGATAAAAATATAGGTTAAAGGGATTAACTATGTTTTATATATGAAAAGAAATTCAAGGATTTTAAACCCAAAGGAGTGGTATTATTAGTTGTTATGTTTACTTCCTCAAATTTGAATATATTCACATGATAAAGAACCCATAACTCTAATTTGGGGAATAAAGAGGTAGAAGAACCAGCTAGGTTAATCCAGTAGTGAATATAAATTGATTAAACTCCTGAATGCGTAGAATTGCATCCATTGAGTCAGGGTGACCGGAATATAGGATGCTTAAACTTTGATGTTATCCGGGAGATAGGTTCATAGTAAACCCATGAAAACTATGATTACGAAGTTATTGGGGTAACCGACAGGTTCATAGTAAACCCATGAAAACTATGTACTAAGGATGGTTGGCAGGGGCCAACAGTTTTGTAGTGAACCCACGAAAACGATATTCGGATTAAGAATTGACATCAGCCAAAAGGTTCTTAGTCAACCCATGAAAACTAGGATAAGAAAGAAGTATGTTCCTAGTGAACCCATGAAAACTAGCTAAAAAGGGAGTTACTGGAATAATCCATAGGTTCCTAGTCAAACCATGAAAACTAGGATAAGAGTGGAGTTATTAGAAATGCTAATAGGTTTTGTGGAACCTATGAATTGATTAAGTTAATTAGCAGGGGCCTATAAGTTCTTAGTGATCCTATGAAAACTCTGGAATAGGACAAGGTGTCCCGAAATTATAAAAAGTTTATTAGCAAACCCATGCAAACTAATAGTTTAATAGTAGTCCTAGAAACTATAACTGAGATAGATAGTCTAAATTGAATGTGGGATGGGAATCCAGAATTAATTCAACTGTTTTGCATATCATCGTACTATACTATTTTGAATTGTTCTTACCATTATGCATGTAGGAGCACAGTATATGGTTTATAAAGGTTTTTGAGATACTAGTGAGGGTAAAACCCATTCTGCTAAGCAACGTGGTCTCAGTAGATATCTAAATGATTTGAGATGGTAGATTATTATTCATATCAAGTTTTATGTTTGACTTAAAGCTTTTTAGTTTTTCCTTAAACTCTTAGATACTCAATTAATTTTGAGTAGTTTGGGGTTTAGGTTTTTTAGGTTCTCTTCTTAGACGAAGAAAGCTTCCGGAGGCATGCAAGAGGCAGTTAGTTATTTAGAGTTATCTTTTTCCGTTGTGTATTTTGGATGCAAAGGCGGACTTATTAGCCTTACTATATGCTCTGATCATCCAAGGGAGCGTCTTCATATGTCGCTCTTGGTGTATGTTGTAATAAATATATTTTCTCAGAATGTGATTTGCAAACATGGGATTATGTAATGATTTTGAAAGGTTTTGATATGGAATGTGATTTTGTTTGAAATTTAAAAAATTTCATACTCATGTATTACTGTGTATCAATGAATCTAACCTCGTCGTATTTGGTCACCGAGAATTAATAACTATGGATAACTGCAGCATCCGTAGCCGTTAGTTTTAGGCCCTAAGTAGGGGATGTTACAAGTTGGTATCAGAGCATAGGTTTATGAAACTTTAAAAGAAAGTTAAGCCTAAAAGATTTTCAAACATAATCAAACAAATTCGAAAATATGATCATATTTTGGGTTAACGCTATAGTAATGTACTTCTATTTGATATATATATATATATATATATATATATATATATATATAAGTACATGTTCCCCTCTCTCTTAGACTGTTCATTTATATCTTACTAAGGCTCATATGCATATTTCCAAGAAAGAGGATATGGAAGTAGGAAAAGGAAGAGGAAATCTTGGTGGAGGAAGCACCACAACCAACGGAAATGTGCGACCTAATACCAGGAGGAACCAAAGTCGATAGGATAATGCTAATACAAATGTTGAAGTCAATGTTGGTGTTGGAAATCCATCAATAGATTTGAGGGTGGTATATCTATAGTTTGCCAATATTTTGCAAGCAATAACTGCTGGTAATGTTGGAGGAGCTTATCTTGTAGCTTCAGCTGGATATATTTATGCTAGGCTGAGCAGGGATTACACTAGTCTGGGTGGAAAGCCATTTATGGGAACGGAGAATGCTGTTGAGATTGAGAATTGGCTATTGAGCTGTAAGAGAATCTCTACTGATCTAGGCTTGGATGATAGAGATAAGGGAAGGCTAATCTTTAGGCAGTTACAAGGGGCAGGGCTTCACTGGTGGAATAGTGTGACTGCCAAGGTACCAGAGGAAGAGTTGACATGGGCTGATTTCAGGAGAAGGTTTGAGCAGAGGTTTCTGTCTAAGGATGCTATGTCGGCATTCATAAGGAAGTTCATGGATCTAGTTCAATGAGAGATGTCAGAGGTCGAATACGCTACTAACTTTGATGAAATGTCTTGTTAAGGATATGCTTTGGTTGACACTGATGTTAGAAGGATTGAATAGTTCATTTATGGACTAAGAATCGAGCTTGCCAGAATGACCATGACCCTTGTCCGAGAACCTAGTAATGTGGTGGTGGAGATGGCCATTCGTTATGAACAGATGGTTGTTATTTCAGCTAGAGAGAAGCTAGTTCAATCCCAGGGTCCTCGTGGAATGAAGAGGAAATTCTTAAAGAAGAAGGGAGCCTAGGAAAAGGAGGCTGCTAAGAAGGCAATGGCTGATTTGGTGTGCTTAAAGTGTGATAATAAGGGTCATTACGCTCATGAGTGCCGAACAGACAAAGGGAAGAAGCTTGTAGAGAAGAAGAATGTTAAATGCTTCAACAGCGACCAAGTTGGGCATTACAAGAACTAGTGTCTAAAGCCAGTCAAGGCGAACAGAGGGAAGGTTATTGCTATCAGACCACTATCTTCTTCTACGCCTACTACAACAGAGAAAGGGAAAATTATGATGTAAGATATGCTTTTGATTCAGAGTATTCCAGTTAGGATACTGTTTGATACTTTTACATCACACTCTTTTATATCACAGTATTTGGTTGATAGGTTATGCATAGAAACCACATACCTTGTTACTTCCTTAAGTGTTGTGAATCCAATACGAGGGTATACAACTCTATGGATGAGATGTGATTAGTTAGAACTCGATTTGTTAGGTCATAAGTTTGCATGCAGTCTATATGTTTATGATTTCATAGATTTTGGAATCCTTTTGGGCATGGATTAGATAAAGAGGTATGAGGTTAGGATATTTTGTCAAGATGGGGAGATATCCTTGAGACCTTGATAGTCATAACCGAAACATCTTCTCAGTGGAAAATTCTAACAAGAGTAGCTGTGCTTTGTTAGGCATAATGGAAGTGGGCGAAGATCTAAGTCAGGTTCAAATAACAAGAGAGTTTAAAGATATCTTTGAACCAGTCACAAGACTACCTCCGAGACGAGCTGTTGATTTTTAGATGGATCTTGTGCTAAGAGCTGAACCTATGAGTAGAACATCTAGTAGGATGATACCAACTGAGATAATGGAATTGAAGGTGCAGCTAGTTGTGAAAGCCCTGGTTAATCAAGCATGTAGAAATTTAGGTCATTTGAATTTTTTATTTTGAAAAAAATATATATAAATAAATAAATAAACTAATATATAAAAACAGTTTTCTGAAATATATATTTATACTGTGAAGATGCATGTAGTGGTGCATGTGCACATTGTTGCAGTGTACAAATTAGAGCAAGCAATTCAGTAAGAATCTTGCAAGAAAAAAATATACAATAATATAAATGAATACATAAAGAAATCAGTGCATGACCATCAGGTATGTATGCATCATAGCTGAATGAAATGCATGAATATCCTGAGAAAATTTTAGCTCTAACTTTCATAGCATGAGTGCAAACACAGTAGTTTGTGTGGGTAGAGAAAATATACACACATAGGGATACACATGCATATACCCAGTAGTTAGCAGAAACACACACCTAGCTGGCCGTTAAAATAAAAATTATATGCATAAATAACACCCAGAAAAGACAAGGAATGCCTGAGCCAAAGAATTCATGCATGAAATGTGTGAAAGAACTTTGCCAAAAAGGGTTAAGACAGGGAAAAAGGAGAACTGCAGGGAGAGGGTAAACTGTTGGGTGAAATTAGGGAATGATGATGGAATTTCTGATGAAAATAAATTACCTAACTAACCTTAAAACCCTAACAACTCCACTATATACCATACTATCTCCTACGGGTGCACATTGGAAGGCCAGAAATCAAAACACAGAAAAGGGAAGTAAGCAACAGATTAAGGAAAAACAATGGCAAACTTGAATCAAGACCTAGGAAGAAGAAACATGGTGAGTAAATCCTCACTTGGCAAGGCATTAAGACCTGTGAAAGGCAGCCATAAAACCTTTAGCTTATCTTGATTTTTCTGTGATGTTTATATGCATTTTAGTTGACAATTTCCTGTTGTTTCTGGACTTTGTGTTTTGCAGTGCTTTGTTACTATTTAAATTATGACTTGATTGTACATGTTAATTTAATGATAGTATGATAATAACTGACTTACTGGTGGAATTCTAAGTTTGAGAAAATGTTTTTGGTTTAAGTATATACTAGCAAGAAAAGTAGGGTGCAAGGCAGTAAGGGGAAGGGAATCCTCTGGCTTATGTCTTGCATTTGAAAAGATGATTGAGATACAGTGGAAGTTCCACATGTTAAATCTTGATGCATCATAGGGTACCCTCTGGAAATAAGGTTATTGAGAAAATACATTATAATACATGGGATGGCTACAAGGACCTTATTGCTAGAGAACCCTAGTAGCATTCCATTTGGAAATGCTCTGAGTTATGCTTCAACCAAAAATATGTTTCTGCAGGAAATTAACTTGAAATGACTATCAAATATGAGTGATGGTTGAATACATGGGTTACTGAATGGTTGATGGATGTATAAAACTGCTTGTATGCATTGATTAGGGGTACAACAGGGTGGGGCATGACACTGCATAGGTAATAGGGGGTCATGGGAAAGAATTTAGTAATTAAACTCAAGGCATGGGTCACCTCTATCAGGTTGGATATGAGGGAAGGGGGTATGACATGGTAGTTGGCTTGCATCAAGGTTGGGGTGTAAGTTTGCACATGACATGTTTATGTCCAAAAGCTAGTAGTGCACTGGAAAATCAAACAGTAGCTTCCAGGCAGTGTGCACCAGTGCAACTACAAAATGTGATACTGGACCCTTAAAAAAAATGTGTTATGGATTGATAAGCAAAGATGTATATGCTAAGAGTATGGTGAGTACTGGTATGCAGACCAGTTTTGATGCTTTAGCTAAATGGTAGGAGTTTTGCTTGTTCAATGGTTATGAAATGCCTGTGTGATTTGTATGATGGCTGCTATGAATTCTTGAAATAAGAATTTTTGCTAAGGAATTGGTTTAAGCACTTATACATGCATTTAACAATTCATTCATTTCACTGTAAAGACACAACAAAAATGTGTACCTGATGAAAGGGGTTAACAATTTGGTAAAACAGTTAGTATCTGAAATTAAGGAGATATGGAATCAGTTTCATAAATCTTATGTATTTGTCAATTGAACTTACTCATACCAGATTTCAATCTGACCTGTTTGTTGCTTGCATCAAATGGGTGTTTCACTTGCATTGTGAAGCAGACCCTGAGATGGTTGCAGGAAGAAAGGATGCCAAATAGTAAGATGCAGACATATGATGCTTGAAGGAATTGCAAACTAACTAAGCTAGGATTTTGTAGGAGAGTGGTTCTTCTGTTTTGTTTTCAGTAAAAGCTTTATGTAATGATGTTTCAAATTGTGCAAGAAAAACTTTATTACTATGTAAAGGATGATTGGGAAAAGTATGTTGTAATGAACATTATTTTCAGTAAAAGATGATAAGGCCTTTAGCTTCATGTTAGAAACTGTGAACATACCTATTTCTTGAAAATTAGATAAGGAAATTGGTAGTGGGTCTGAAGCATAAGTAAACTAGTATGCTTATGTATTAATTTGTTTAGGAAAAACTAGAACCTGTTCATCTAGTCACTACTAACATCATGAGATAAGAAATACCAGGGACATAAAAGAAAAGAATAACATAGAAGGGGTAACTCAGAAGTAAAATTGCATTTGGTAATTATTGGTATAAGTGAAAATTGTAGATTCAACTAATTCATTTCAGAATCATACCTAAACAAAAATTAGTCCACTTAAGGACCAAAGAGGAAGTAAACTGCAGTTGTGCATGATTATGTGCAAACAGTTGCACAGAAACATGCACAGTCTCAATTTGGTCATTGAAAGGGAAAGTTTTGGTAAGTTGAAATGCTATGGGTTAACTCATATGCTTCATTTAACATACCAGTGATAAACTTAAGAAAATAAATAGGAATTAATCAAATGAATAGAGGAGATCTGGGTGATATTTTTTTAGAAAAAAAGGGGCTGAGTCGTTCAAAAGAAATAAATACAGATAAAATGTACTCTGACATAGGAAAAATCCATGTGAACATTTAAATGGTTGTCACAAAGAAGCATATCAATATTTTTATATTGATCAGAGTGGATCTTGGGATATAACATAGAAAAAAAAAATAGGGCAAGTAGGAAGGGGTTGTCTCAGTTGGTATCAGAGCCATGTTAATAAATACATAGCCGAAATAAATATTTGTTTGAATCTGTATGCCTTGTTTGCATTGTTTGCTGCATGTTTGAGTTAGTTTGCCTATTATAAACAAATAAGTTCATTGTTAGTTTTAAAAAGCAAAAGTAGTGAATAAGAATCAGAACTAACTTCATTAGAAATGTTCAATAGAGGCCCAGAGGAGTTAGAATCAATCCCCAAGCCACGGGAGAAAGAGAAAATGGTCAATCTTCTAATACTACTGAGCAAGCAACTAGAATGGCTGCTGGTCCCCCAATGATTAACATGCAAGATTTTGTTCAAATACTGAGGGATGGAATGGCACCTAGGGTAGATAACCCATATGAGGAGCTGTCCAAATTGCTTAAAACATATACAAATCTGGGAGGCAGTAGCTTTGATGGCACAGAAAATGCCATAGGGGTCCAGGCATGGTTAAGAACAGTGGAAAGGATTTTTGGAGATATGCAAGTCAATGATCAGAGAAGAAGGCAAATAGCTTCAAGACAGCTGAAAGGCATAGCTTTGGACTGGTGGGAAGTGATTATTGCAGGCAGACAAGAACAAGAAATCACATGGAATCAGTTCAAAGAGATGTTAGAAGCCAGATTTGTCCCAGCATCAACAAAAGCTTCATTGCTTGAGGAATTTATCAAGTTGAGACAAGGATCTATGAGTGTTACTGAATACACTCAAAAGTTTGAAGGGTTGTCTAAATATGGGACAGTGTTAATTCCAGATGAAACATCAAGGAATGCTAGGTACATTCAAGGGTTGAATGCTGGATTGAGTAGAGCCATGTTGCCATATAAAGATAGAACATTTGACCAAGTCATGGATTTGACACTGTCATTTGAGCAACATGACAATGCCAGAGAAAAGTTCAAGAACTTCAGGAATAACAAGAAAGGAAAGAATAGAGCACATCCATATGAGAGGAAGAAGGGAGAAGCAATGAACAAGGAAGGAAGTAAAGTGACAAACTCTGACAACAAGAAATCTAAAGTGATTTGTTACAATTGTGGAAGGGAAGGCCATATTAAAACCAAATGCCAAGCACCCAAGTCAACTGTTCTTAGATGCTACAACTGTGGAAAAGAGGGGCACATGAAGAAGCAGTGTCCAGAGATGGCAAGAGTAGCTGTACTTGAGGGAAAAGGCAAGGCAATGGATGCACCAAGCCAAGTGGAAGGTATGTTATTTATAAAAGGCATACCCATATCAGTTGTTTTTGACACAGGAGCCACACATTCTTTTATTTCATATGATATAGTTCAGAAATTAGGGTTAATATGTATTCTTGTTGATAAGCCACTGCATATTGATAGTCCTTTAGGTAGCTCCTGCATTACCCACATGAAATGCATGCAAGTAGAAATAAGCATGGGTGGTCACACCTTTATCTCAGAATTATATGTGTTGAATTACCCCAAGCTGGGTGTCATACTGGGAATGGATTGGTTAAAAAGCTTTTGTGCTATTATTAATTTAGGAAATTCTACCCTTTCACTACAACTTCCTGATGGAAAGAGGGTTGTGGTTATGTATGAGGCAGCCAAGGATAGGGGTATGGGAAAGGTATTCAACTTGAACAGTGGTGAAGTTGAATTAAGTTTAAATAAGATACCCATAGTTAACGAATACCCTGATGTGTTTGGTGAAGTGAATGGCATTCCTCACAACAGACCAGTAGAATTTCAAATAAGACTTAAACCAGGAACAAGCCCTGTCATCAAGAGACCAAATAGGATGAGTCCTAAAGAACTGAGTGAGTTGAAGAAACAACTAGAGGAATTAGAACAAAAAGGTTTTATTAGGCCTAGCAGTTCAAATTGGGGATCACCAGTAGTGTTTGTTAAGAAACATGATGGTTCCTTAAGAATGTGTATAGACTATAGGGGACTGAACTCAGTCACTATCAAAAACAAATACCCTCTACCTAGGATTGATGATCTCTTTGATCAACTAAACGGTGCTAAAGTATTTTCTAGACTTGATTTAGCAACTGGTTTCCACCAAATGAAAGTAGAAGAGGAAAGCATCAAATATACAGCTTTCAACACTAGGTATGGCTTGTATGAATACTTAGTAATGCCATTTGGTTTGACAAATGCACCATCCTATTTTGTAGATTTGATGAATAGAATTTTCAGAGATTATTTGGATAAATTTGTGCTGATTTTCATTGATGATATATTAGTGTATTCCAAGACAGATAATGAACATGAAGAGCATTTGCATATGGTACTGAGTAGACTAAGGCAACAAAACCTTAAAGCCAAGTTTGCAAAATGTTCTTTTTGGAAGAATGAAATAAAAATTTTGGGCCACATAATTTCTCAAGAAGGAATCTCAGTAGATCCAAGTAAAGTCATGGCAGTGCAAGCATGGAAAAGACCCAGCAATGTCACTGAAATCAGATCATTCATGGGTATGGCTGGATACTACAGGAGATTCATAAAGGATTTTGCTAAAAAGGCAATTCCACTAACCAAGTTAACAAGGAAGGACCAGCCTTTTATGTGGACTGAGAAATGTGAAGAGGCATTTAACCAATTAAAGGAGGCATTGATGGAAGCACCAGTGCTGAAAATCCCAGAGGGCAATGATAATTTAGTGGTATATACTGATGCATGTGGATCAGGTATAGGAGTTGTCCTTATGCAAGATGGTAGAGTTATAGCTTATGCATCACGACAATTGAAACTCAGTGAAACCAAGTATGCAACACATGACTTGGAATTGGCAGCAGTGGTATATGCACTAAAGCTTTGGAGACACTACCTGTTAGGAGAAAAGTTTGAACTTTATACTGATCACAAGGCTTTAAAGTACTTATTTTCTCAAAAAGATTTAAATATGAGACAACATAGGTGGGTGGAATTTCTTGCTGCCTATGATTTGGACATTATGTACACTCCAGGAAAAGCAAATAAAGTGGCAGATGCATTAAGTAGACAACATGCCAAGTTGGCTACACTGTTGATACAGGAGTTTAAAGGGTTGTTAACACTGACAGATGTAGAGATAGAATACATGGGAGAACAAACAATGGAGGTGGGTAAGGATGTGGAGCATTATGGTAAGCTCAGCCTTATCACAATAAGGTCAGATTTAGTGGAAGAAGTGAACCAGTCACAAGACACTGATGTGTTCTTGAGAGAAAAGAAGGAGTTGTTAAAAAGGGGTGTAAAGCTAGACAAGTTTGAACTGGATGAAAAAGGATGTGTGAGACATAAAGGGAGGTTATGTGTACCTGATACAGAAGCACTTAAAAGGAAAATCATGGATGTTCATCACAAATCAAAGTACACCATACATCCAGGTGGCACAAAAATGTATCATGACCTAAAAAGAAGCTATTGGTGGAAAGGAATGAAGAGAAGTGTGGGTGAATATGTGGCAAAATGTATGACTTGTCAACAAGTCAAGGCTGAGTATCAAAGACCCAGTGGACTGCTGCAACCCTTGGAAGTTCCAAGATGGAAATGGGAAAGCATATCAATGGATTTCATTGATGGCTTGCCAAAATCAAAGAAAGGAAATGACAGTATTTGGGTGGTGGTGGACAGACTAACCAAATCATCACACTTCATACCAGTAAAGAGTGATAGAAATGCACCAAAACTAGCACAAGTCTTCATGAAAGAGATAGTAAGGTTACATGGGGTACCTACCACCATTATTAGTGACAGAGATACTATATTTACATCTAAGCTCTGGAGTAGCTTTCAACAGGCAATGGGGGTTGAGTTGTGCTTGAGCACAGCCTACCATCCCCAAACTGATGGTCAAACAGAGGTAGTTAATAAATTCTTGGAGGATCTGCTTAGAGCTTGTGTGCTGGATCATGGTGGGAATTGGGAAGACTACCTACATTTGGCAGAATTTGCCTACAACAACAGCTACCAAAGTAGTATAGGAATGGCACCCTATGAGGCTTTGTATGGAAGGCCTTGTTTGTCACCTGCTTGCTGGTTAGAGGTGGGTGATAGAGTAATGTTGGGACCAGATCATGTAAAAGAGACAAATGATAAAGTTTCACTGATCAGACAGAGAATGAAGGCAGCACAAGACAGAATGAAATCATATGCAGATAGGAGAAGGAAGCCACTTGAATTTGAGATAGGAGAATGTGTGTACTTAAAGGTTTCACCAATGAGGAAAGTGTTGAGATTTGGCAAGGCAGGGAAACTAACCCCAAGGTATATAGGACCATATGAGATTATTGCAAGGATAGGAAAGATGGCCTACAAGTTGAAATTGCCAGAAGAGATGAGTGGAATACACAATGTATTTCATGTATCACAATTGAGAAAATATGTGCATGATGAAGCTTCAGTAGTTCAGCCACCAAGTAAAGTGGAAGTTAGACCTGACCTGGTATATGAGAAGAAGCCAGTGGGCATTACAGCTAAGGAAGATAAGAGATTGAGAAACAAAATAATTAAACTGGTAAAGGTGCAGTGGAGTTTGGACCCTAATGACTGCACATGGGAGGTTGAAGACAAGATAAAGGCTCAATACCCTCAATTATTTGCAGCAGCTAGTTAAGGCAGAGGTATTTTAATATTCATGCTTAAATTTTCTTAGTTGAACATGACATCCAATATTATGTGTGCTGGTTTGTTTTGGTTGAATTAAGAATATGTATTTATGTTTGACCCTTGATTTACATGGCAAGAAGTGTTAAATTGTGGGACACAATTTCTTAAAGAAGGGGTGTATGTGACAGCCCTGGTTAATCAAGCATGTGAAATTTAGGTCATTTGAATTTTTTATTTTGAAAAAAAAATATAAATAAATAAATAAACTATTATATAAAAACAGTTTTCTGAAATATATATTTATACTGTGAAGATGTATGTAGTGGTGCATGTGCACATTGTTGCAGTGTACAAATTAGAGCAAGCAATTCAGTAAGAATCTTGCAAGAAAAAAATATACAATAATATAAATGAATACATAAAGAAATCAGTGCATGACCATCAGGTATGTATGCATCATAGCTGAATGAAATGCATGAATATCCTGAGAAAATTTTAGCTCTAACTTTCATAGCATGAGTGCAAACACAGTAGTTTGTGTGGGTAGAGAAAATACACACACATAGGGATACACATGCATATACCCAGTAGTTAGCAGAAACACACACCTAGCTGGCCGTTCAAATAAAAATTATATGCATAAATAACACCCAGAAAAGACAAGGAATGCCTGAGCCAAAGAATTCATGCATGAAATGTGTGAAAGAACTTTGCCAAAAAGGGTTAAGACAGGGAAAAAGGAGAACTGCAGGGAGAGGGTAAACTGTTGGGTGAAATTAGGGAATGATGATGGAATTTCTGATGAAAATAAATTACCTAACTAACCTTAAAACCCTAACAACTCCACTATATACCATACTATCTCCTACGGGTGCACATTGGAAGGCCAGAAATCAAAACACAGAAAAGGGAAGTAAGCAACAGATTAAGGAAAAACAATGGCAAACTTGAATCATGACCTAGGAAGAAGAAACATGGTGAGTAAATCGTCACTTGGCAAGGCATTAAGACCTGTGAAAGGCAGCCATAAAACCTTTAACTTATCTTGATTTTTC
Source organism: Allium cepa (assembly GCA_030765085.1). NCBI lineage: Eukaryota > Viridiplantae > Streptophyta > Magnoliopsida > Asparagales > Amaryllidaceae > Allium > Allium cepa. Next base: position 1,024,300,175 of record CM060937.1, on the reverse strand, counting down.
TGTGATGTTTATATGCATTTTAGTTGACAATTTCCTGTTGTTTCTGGACTTTGTGTTTTGCAGTGCTTTGTTACTATTTAAATTATGACTTGATTGTACATGTTAATTTAATGATAGTATGATAATAACTGACTTACTGGTGGAATTCTAAGTTTGAGAAAATGTTTTTGGTTTAAGTATATACTAGCAAGAAAAGTAGGGTGCAAGGCAGTAAGGGGAAGGGAATCCTCTGGCTTATGTCTTGCATTTGAAAAGATGATTGAGATACAGTGGAAGTTCCACATGTTAAATCTTGATGCATCATAGGGTACCCTCTGGAAATAAGGTTATTGAGAAAATACATTATAATACATGGGATGGCTACAAGGACCTTATTGCTAGAGAACCCTAGTAGCATTCCATTTGGAAATGCTCTGAGTTATGCTTCAACCAAAAATATGTTTCTGCAGGAAATTAACTTGAAATGACTTTCAAATATGAGTGATGGTTGAATACATGGGTTACTGAATGGTTGATGGATGTATAAAACTGCTTGTATGCATTGATTAGGGGTACAACAGGGTGGGGCATGACACTGCATAGGTAATAGGGGGTCATGGGAAAGAATTTAGTAATTAAACTCAAGGCATGGGTCACCTCTATCAGGTTGGATATGAGGGAAGGGGGTATGACATGGTAGTTGGCTTGCATCAAGGTTGGGGTGTAAGTTTGCACATGACATGTTTATGTCCAAAAGCTAGTAGTGCACTGGAAAATCAAACAGTAGCTTCCAGGCAGTGTGCACCAGTGCAACTACAAAATGTGATACTGGACCCTTAAAAAAAAATGTGTTATGGATTGATAAGCAAAGATGTATATGCTAAGAGTATGGTGAGTACTGGTATGCAGACCAGTTTTGATGCTTTAGCTAAATGGTAGGAGTTTTGCTTGTTCAATGGTTATGAAATGCCTGTGTGATTTGTATGATGGCTGCTATGAATTCTTGAAATAAGAATTTTTGCTAAGGAATTGGTTTAAGCACTTATACATGCATTTAACAATTCATTCATTTCACTGTAAAGACACAACAAAAATGTGTACCTGATGAAAGGGGTTAACAATTTGGTAAAACAGTTAGTATCTGAAATTAAGGAGATATGGAATCAGTTTCATAAATCTTATGTATTTGTCAATTGAACTTACTCATACCAGATTTCAATCTGACCTGTTTGTTGCTTGCATCAAATGGGTGTTTCACTTGCATTGTGAAGCAGACCCTGAGATGGTTGCAGGAAGAAAGGATGCCAAATAGTAAGATGCAGACATATGATGCTTGAAGGAATTGCAAACTAACTAAGCTAGGATTTTGTAGGAGAGTGGTTCTTCTGTTTTGTTTTCAGTAAAAGCTTTATGTAATGATGTTTCAAATTGTGCAAGAAAAACTTTATTACTATGTAAAGGATGATTGGGAAAAGTATGTTGTAATGAACATTATTTTCAGTAAAAGATGATAAGGCCTTTAGCTTCATGTTAGAAACTGTGAACATACCTATTTCTTGAAAATTAGATAAGGAAATTGGTAGTGGGTCTGAAGCATAAGTAAACTAGTATGCTTATGTATTAATTTGTTTAGGAAAAACTAGAACCTGTTCATCTAGTCACTACTAACATCATGAGATAAGAAATACCAGGGACATAAAAGAAAAGAATAACATAGAAGGGGTAACTCAGAAGTAAAATTGCATTTGGTAATTATTGGTATAAGTGAAAATTGTAGATTCAACTAATTCATTTCAGAATCATACCTAAACAAAAATTAGTCCACTTAAGGACCAAAGAGGAAGTAAACTGCAGTTGTGCATGATTATGTGCAAACAGTTGCACAGAAACATGCACAGTCTCAATTTGGTCATTGAAAGGGAAAGTTTTGGTAAGTTGAAATGCTATGGGTTAACTCATATGCTTCATTTACCATACCAGTGATAAACTTAAGAAAATAAATAGGAATTAATCAAATGAATAGAGGAGATCTGGGTGATATTTTTTTAGAAAAAAAGGGGCTGAGTCATTCAAAAGAAATAAATACAGATAAAATGTACTCTGACATAGGAAAAATCCATGTGAACATTTAAATGGTTGTCACAAAGAAGCATATCAATATTTTTATATTGATCAGAGTGGATCTTGGGATATAACATAGAAAAAAAAATATAGGGCAAGTAGGAAGGGGTTGTCTCACTAGTGGATCTAGAAGGAAGAAATTTTATTAGATTAAGCAGTTTGACTTAGGAAGCGGCCATGGTATTATTGAAGAAACCAGATGGGTCATTGAGGATGTGCATCGACTATCGTATGCTGAATGAAAGGACGATAACTAATAAGTATCATTTGCTGAGAATTGATGATCTGTTTGATCAGCTGAGTGGAGCCAAAGTGTTTTCCCAGTTGGATTTTTCTACGGGGTTCCATCCATTGAGAGTGGTGGAGAATAGCATTCCTTTAACAGCACTTCGGACTAGGTATGGTTCGTATAAATGGTTAGTGATGCCATTCGGATTGACGAATGCACCTGCTTTCTTTGTGAATTTGATGAATCGAGTCTTTCAAGAATATTTGGACAGATTCATCTTGGTGTTTATAGATGACATTTTGTTATATTTTAAGGATAAGAGAGAGCATGAAGATCATCTTAGAGTTGTGGTCGATACTCTTAGGCAGAATCAGTTAAAGGTGAAGTTTTCCAAATGTCATTTTCGGAAGAAAGAGGTTAAGTTTCTTGGTCATGTGGTTTTAGAGAAAGGATTGTCAGTCGATACAGAGAAGATCGAAGCTGTGAATAATTGGATGAGACCATAGAGGGGTGACCATGATTAGGAGTTTTCTTGGACTTGCTTGCTATTACCGAAGATTCATCAAGGATTTCTCACGGATAGCAGCGCCTTTGACTAAGCTTACCGGGAAGGAAGTGATGTTTGTTTGGTCCGACAAATGTGAGGAAGCATTCCTTAAGTTAAAGCGTTTGTTGACCAATGCACCAGTGCTAGGAATTATAGATAGAAAGCAAGGGTTGGTTGTATACACTGATGCATGTGAGACTGGATTGGGAGCCATGCTAATGCAGAGGGAGCAGTGCTAATGCAGAGGAGCAAAGTCATTGCCTATGCATGTAGGCAGCTTAGACCATACGAAGTAAGATATCCAACTCACGACTTGGAGTTGGCTGCGGTGATTTTTTCCTTGAATATTTGGAGGCATTATCTCTTAGGGGAGAGATTTGAGCTGTATACCGATCATAAGTCTTTGATATACTTATTCTCTCAGAAGGAGTTGAATATAAGGCAGCAAAGGTGGTTGGAGTTTTTGGCTACTTATGATTTTGGTATAGAGTATACTCCTGGGAAAGGAAATAAAGTAGCATATGCTCTTAGTGGAAAACATCAAAATGTGGTGTTAGCGATGTTGGCAGAATGGAAGGATCTAGAAGCTTTAACCATTTGCGGTGTGCAATTGAGATCTACTGCTAGTTCTAGTCATGGTACTGCCGTGTTATCTTGTTTAGAAGTTCGACTGGCGCATATCAAGAGCTTAGCTTCTAAGAAGAGGGAAGATCCAGTTTTAGCCGAGAAGATTAGAAGGCTTGAGGTAGGATCAGGGATTGATAATCTGAAGGATTTTCATTTTGACCAAAGAGGATGGTTGAGAAAGAAGGGATGATTATGCGTTTCGGATGTAGAGAACTTAAGGAGGGAAGTTCTGGAAGAATGTCATCGATCGAAGTTCATGATTCTTCCGGGAGAGACCAAGATGTATCAAGATACGAAGAGGAGCTTCTATTGGGAAGGCATGAAGAGCAATGTCGGCTTGTGGGCTAGGTAGTGTGTGAACTGTCAACAAGTGAAGGTCGAACATCAAAAGCTGAGTGGGTTGCTTCAGCCTTTAGAAATTCCAGTATTGAAATGAGATTCAATATCCTTGGATTTTATAAATGGGTTGCCAAGGTCAAGTTGAGGAAATAGGAATATATGGGTCATTGTGGACAAGTTGGCCAAGAGTGCCCATTTCATTCTAGTAAAGTCAACCAGGACGACACCTTTTTTGGCGAAATTGAAGAACATAGTTAGACTTCATGGAGTTCCTAGTAGCATAATCAATGACAGAGATGCTTTATTCGTTAGCGAATTCTGGAAGAGTCTACAAGATAAGTTAGCACTAAGCTCAAGATGAGCACTGCATATCATTCTCAGACAAATGGGAAGACAGAGAGAGTCAATAAGGTACTCAAGGATTTGTTGAGAGCTTGTATGATAGATTTTGGTGGATCTTGGAAGGATTACCTACATTTGATTGAGTTTTCCTATAATAATAATTAGCAAACTAGTATAGGAATGACGCCTTTTGAAGCTTTGTATGGAAGGCCATGAAAATCTCCAGCATGTTCGTTAGAGTGGAGACAGATTGTTCGTAGGTCCAGATTTGGTTAGAGAGGCGTCAGAGAAGATTGAGTTGATCTGAGAATGGATTAAGGAAGCTCAGTCCAGACAGAAGAGTTACGTAGATAAAAGATGTAAGGAACTAGAGTTCTCAGTTGGAGATAAGGTTTTTATTAAAATATGACCGATGAAGGGTATGGTACAGTTTGAAACATCGTTAAAGTTAGCACCAAGATATGTAGGTCCATTCCAGGTTATAGAGAGGACTGGAAAGCTAGCATACAGAGCAGAGTTGCTGAGCAGTTTAGCAGATGTCCATGATGTATTTCATGTGTCTCATCTTTGTAAGTTTTTGCATGATCGGGACTACTATCCCCTAAACAGAGTTGGAGGACATAATAGTAGAGCTCGTTTTGACATTAGTTAGACAACCAGTTTGGGTTGTTGCGAGGGACGAGAAAAGATTGAGGACCAAGACAGTCAAGTTGGTGAAAGTTCAGTGGAGCGACAATGAGAAGGACTGTACTTGGGAGACAGAGGACAAGATTTGAGATGCTAGTCATGATCTACTTTGATGGTATTTCTATATTAGATTTATTTAGATTATTTTCTAGTTAGGTAGGCTAGTATGGATGTTAGGAGATGTTATAAATGGTTTCTATGTTTGCTAGTTAGTCCTTACTAAATTTCGAGGATGAAATTATTTAAGGAGGGGAACCAGTAAAACCCCTAATTTTATTAACATTATTCAAGAGATTTAATTAGATTAAATAGAATAATGTAGAGTGATAAGGGGATTGAGATTGGCAAATGAATATAGGTGGTTGTGCTTATTAAAATAAATGAACTTATAAATGGTCAAATGTTAGTTAATTAATTATAAGGGCATTAGGGTCATTATCACCTCATACACGTTCATTTTGATCCTAAATAAAGACGTAAGAAAAAGAAAGAGCAAGGTCATCCACGAGAAAGAAGAGAAGAAGAGAAAAATCAAAGTAAAGCTTAGGATTCTAGCTCGAAGAAATCAGTCTAAATCAATCATCAATTTCCCTTTCAAATCTAAGGTGAATCATAATCATTACATCTCTATCTTTAGTTTTATGATCATATGTTTTTGGATTTAATGAGGAAATTCGTTTTTATGATAAATGGATGATGATATGCTTGATTTATAATTCTTTAAACAAGGTTGTTTAAAAGAGAATATGCATGGTTTTAGTGAAAATCGAGATTAAATGATTTCTAAATGCCATGGGGGAATGATATGTTATGAGAAATATTATTTTGGAGTTGGCTTTCAATTTTTATAATTTTTCAAGCCGTGGAGAATTAATTATGGATTTTCAAAGGAAAATATGGTTATTTGGGTTTATAAATTTATTTTTGAAAAATATATTTAGAATTTAGGTCTGAAATTTTGATCTGTAAGATAACATGACTAAAGTGAATTTCTAGAATTTTTGCGGATTTTTACTAAGTGATTTATTATGGAAATTAAATTATTAAAATAGGACCTAAATGTTTTCATTGTTTTGTTAATGGGAAAGGTTTATTTGTTAAAAAGTTAATTGGTTTTAGATCTGGGAAAATACGACAAATTTTAGTAAAATAGTTTGAAGGTTTATTGTAACTAATTAAGAGTTTACAGGTGGGAAAGTTGGTTACAAAAAGTTTACTTTATTTGGTGAAAATTGCCTTTTCTTCAGAAAAAGGGGTTCCGCCTTCTTTGGAAGGGCCTTTCGACTCCAAGCTTTCGCCTCCAACCTAGTCGAAACATTCTAGGTCGAAACCAAAAAATCGATGGTATCATTTAGATGGTACGTAGCGGATTGGAGTTAGGCGAAAGGCAGGGTGTCTAAACTTAGCTTTCGAAAGGGGTTGATCCCATTGTTTCGTTTTAAAGGAAAAAGCACTTTCCTGTCTATGAACGGGGTTTCGACATATCAAAATCTATGGTGGCGAAAGGTATTTCAATAAAAAAGGTTTCAAAAGAGAGCCATCGCCTTTGTTTTAAAGAAGTAGCTTCCGAAAGAGTTACTTTGGTTTTACTTAGAGCTTTTAAAAGGGGTTGTTTCGACTAAGTCGAAAGCCTTATGTGAAATGATGCCTTTGAATGCTATTGAAGACATCAATGTTGTCAAAAGGTACCTTTTTTATAAATATAAGCCACTTCCTACTAATTTCGAAAGGGTTAGGGGTTTCGAAGGGGATGCTTTCGAAAGGGGTTTTGAAGCCCACCTTCAATTGTTTTACCGAGATGTTTTAATGCTCTCGAATAGGTTGGTTTCGACACCATCAAGCTTCCCAAGTACTTTTTGAAATAAAGAATGGTTTGGAAAGAGATGCTTTCGCTTTGTTCACTTTGACCCAAAAATATTATTTTAACTATATACCCAATGGCTTTGAAAGGTATTGGTTTCGAAGGGTATCCTTTAATGGTTTCGAAAGGGGTACTTTCAATTGTTTCAGAAGGTATATTTCCAATGGTTTCAAAAGGGAGCATTTTCACTTGGTTTTGATGCTATGCTTCCAAAGTTAAAGGTTAATGCTTTAATACAATTGAAAGGTTTTGAAAGAGGTGTTTTAAAGTATTTGAAAGGCAGAAGCCTAATGTTTTAAAGATAGAATTTTATGCTTTCGAAGGAGGTTATCCAATGATGTCGAAAGCAAAGGTTTTGAAAGTGTCGAAAGGATTTTAAACCCAAACTCGTTTTTAATGGAAAACCAATAGTTAAATAAAGGAGTTTTGAAATGGTTTTAAGTATGTAAATTTGAAGAAGTGTTGCCTTGATAAAAATATAGGTTAAAGGGATTAACTATGTTTTATATATGAAAATGAATTCAAGGACTTAAACCCACAGGAGTGGTATTATTAGTTGTTACGTTTACTTCTTCAAATATGAATATATTCACATAATAAAGGACCTATAACTATAATTTGGGAGATAAAGGGGTAGAAGAACCAGCTAGGTTAACCCAGTAGTGAATATAAACCGGGTAAACGCTTGAATGGGTAGAATTGCATCCAGTGAGTCAGTGAGACTAGAATGTAGGTTGCTTAAACTTTGAAGTTGTAAAGGAGATAGGTTCACAATAAACCCATGTAAACTATGATTATGAAGTTATTGGGGGTAACTAATAGGTTCATAGTAAACCCATAAAAACTATGTATTAAGGATGATTGGCAGGGCCAACTGGTTTGTAGTGAACCCATGAAAACCATATCTGGATTAAGAATTGACATCAGTCAAAAGGTTCCTAGTCAACCCATGAAAACTAGGAGAAGAAAGAATTAGATTCCTAGTCAACCCATGAAAACTAGGCTAAAAACGAAGTTGCTGGAATAATCTATAGGTTCCTAGTTTACCCATGAAAATGAGTATAAGATTGGAGTTGTTAGAAAGGCTAATAAGTTCAGGGGAACTTATGAATTGATTAAGTTAATTGGCAGAGCCTATAGGTTTTTAGTGATCCCATGAACATTCTAGAATCGGACAAGGTGTCCAAAACTGTAAAAAGGTTATTAGTGAACCCATGAAAACTAATAGGTTAATAGTAGTCCTAGAAACTAAACCGAGACAAATAGTCTAAATTAAATGGGGATGGGAATCCGGAGTTAATTTAGTTGTTTTGCATATCATTATATTATGCTATTTTAAATTGTTTTGGCCATTGTAGATGCAGGAGCACAATGTACAGATTATAAAGGTTTTTGAGATACTAGTAAGGAGAAACCCCGTTCCGCTAAGCGGCGTGGTCTCAATAGATATCTAAATGATTTGAGATAGTAGACTATTATTCATACCAGGCTTTATGTCTGACTCGAAGTTTTTGTTTTCCCCATAAACTCTCGGGTATTCTATTGATTTTGAGTTATTTGAGGGTTTTCAGGTTCTCTTCTTAGACGAATACGGCTTCCAGAGATGTGCAGGAGACAGTTAGTTATGTAGAGTTATCTTTTTCCGTTGTGTATTTTGGATGTAAAGGTAGACTTATTAGCCTTACTATATATTTCGATCATCCAAAGGGACATCTTCATATATCGCTCTTGGTGTATGTTGTAATAAATATATTTTCTCTGAACGTGATTTGCAATTGCGAGCATGGGTTTATGTAATGATTTGAAAATGTTTTGATATGGAATGTGATTTTGTTTGAAGTTTAAATTTTTTCCATACACATGTGTTTCTTTGTATTAATGAATCTAACGTCGCCGTATTTAGTCGCCGAGGATTAATAACTATGGATGACTACAACATCCGTAGTTGTTAGTTTTGGGCCTCCAAGTAGGGTAATATTACAAATGGATTTTATCGATGGTTTACCCAGAACTAGAAAAGGAAATGAAGAGGTATGGGTTATCGTGTATCGGCTAACGAAGAGCGTGCATTTTATTCCAGTAAAACCAATAAGGACCGCTGCTTCCTTAGCTGAAATTTTTATGAGCGGGTTATTCATGTTGCATGGAGTTTCTATGAGTATTGTAAGTGATCGAGACCCCATATTTACTAGTCAATTTTGGGAAGCATTGCAAACAGCCCTTGGATTAAAGTTGAGCTTAGGCACGACATATCACCCTTAAACAGATGGACCTACAGAGCAAATAAACCGGATTCTAGAGGATCTCTTAAGGGCGTGTATTTTGGATTTGGGTGGATCATAGCAGGACCATTTGCATTTGGTCGAATTCTCTTACAACAATAGTTTTCAAGCAAGCACCGAGATGGCATCGTATGAACCTTTATGGAAGACCGTGAATGTGACATCCCGTATCTGGGGGTCGAAAACTAAGCGCTATGGATGCTGTAGTCATCTATAGTATTAACTTCTGGTGACGAAACACAACAATGTTAATGGTATTCATAATATCAAAAGCACTTGAATATGAAAAAAATCACATATTTCCAAAAATAATAGTTTTAGCGATAACATTCAAATAATATCATATCCAAGTTACAAAAATCCCCAAATGTATCCCAGGCATTGATCAAATATAATTACAACAATATGCCGAGAGTGACGTATAAAGATGCCCCTTTAGATGATTAAAGCAATATAGACATAACAGTTTTTATACACAGTGGAAACAATTTTTACAATTAAATTCCTAAATTAGCTATCTACTAGCCACCTACCTGTCTTCGGATGTTTTATTCGCTAAAACCCGCTAAAATATGAAAACCTAAATCTTCAGCCTACTCAAATCAAATTTTGAGCACCCAAGAGTTTAAGGGGAAAGAAAAAATTCTAAGTCGGACATAAAGCCCGGTATGAATAATTTCTGTTACACCTCAGTTTACTCATAAATAGTGAGACCACGCCGCTTAACGGAACGGGTTTCCCCTCAATAATATCAATTTCTAAAACATATATTTTGCAAATCCTTTCCTATAACCAAACAGGTTAATCAACTGATTATAATAATAATATTGCAATATCCATTATGCTAAAATAGGAAATGAAATAGATCATCTGTCTTAAATCTAAACTATCTATTATAAATTCTAAGCTATCTGCTCTTTTCTAGACTATCTGTCCTAAAATTAATTATAGCAATATCTTTTATGTTAGATAATGGGCTGTCATCCCAAAAAAGGTAAAAAAAAAAGGTGGACTAACTGTTCTTAAAAATTTAGCAAGGTCTGTTATGCTAATAAATGAACTATCATTTCATATCTGAGCTGACTGATCTTTCTGGACTAACTGTCCTCTGGGTTGTCTGACTGTCCGAATTTAAAATGAGCCGACTGCTCGAATTTTCTTTTGCGCTAAGTATCCTTCAAAATAACTAAGCTAACTGCTCTACAATATCAGAGCTAACTGCTTTGTAAATTTTCCTCGAAACCTTTTGAAAATGATTTAGTCTATCAAATCATATATATACAAGGAAAATATATCTATAACTTTACTCTAAGCTATTTTTTCCGTGTTATATATACTTTACTCAAAATGATGTTGATGATGCTTGTCTATCCTTTTTAATAAGTTAATGTTCTTTATAACTTAGAACACTTAAGCTATCTGCCTAGTTCTTTTATTCAAAGCCTTTATTTAAAACCCTTAAATAACCTTTCGAAAACATAGAAGGTAACTCCTTTAAAATCATTCATAAAACCCCTTGGAAAGTATTGAAGGTAACTCCATATCCTTTAATGAACCTTTAAAAATCATTGAAGGTAACTCCTTCTAAACCACTTAAAAGCCTTCCTTTTACAAGCTTTAAAAACATATGACATCTGCCTTTTAAATCCCTTAAACCTTAGCCTTTCGAAAACATATCAAGACCATACCTTTCGACCATGTCGGAAGGTTTCTTTTCGACTTCGTCGAAAGCCTACGGTACCTCACCTATACAATAAATCTTTCGAAAGTAATGTAACTCAAACCTTTCGAAGGCATTGGATTCAATTTAAAACAGGTGGAAAAACTTTAGAAACCAATCAAAGTTAACTACTTTCAAACCTTTAAAACGTTTCAACTTAAAACATTTTGTATTATGCAAAAGTGATCAGAAAAACATTGGAGTCGAAAGCAACTACTTCAAAACCTTTATAAAACCATTCAAAACCATTCGAAAACAATGAAGTGTTAGTGTTGGAACTAACCCTTCAAAATCATTGGAGAGAGGCGAAAAGTTTTAGACAACAAAAGATAACCTTTAACTTCATCTGTGTCGAAAGATTAGGAATTGGTTACTATGCTTTCGGCCTTATGGAAAGATATACCTTTCGACCTTGACGAAAGGTTTCATTAAAACAAGAAGGAAAACTACTCGATACCGTTTTCTTTTAAACCTTTTGACATTTCGAAAGCTCTTTATCAAAAGCTAGCAGCCGTATTTTCTTTAAACCAAAAAAAAAATCTTCATCTCTTTCGAAAGCTGTACCATTTGTCCCTAAACCTTTGACTCCATCCAATTCACTACGTACAGTTGCCTGATACCTTATTTATTGGTATTTGACCTAGCCGAAGGGTTTGAAACCTTTCAACCTTGTTGGACGGTCTAGAATTAAGGTGGAGGCTCTGCCGAAAGGGTTGAAATAGAAGAAAGACTATTTATTTGTACTTTAAAATAGTTCTTTTGCACCCAACCTGCCTTGTTTGTCTAAATCTGATAGGTTACCAGAATTTATATTCAAAAATGCTTCCGACTTTCCTTATTTGGAAATTTAAATAGTTTTGAAAAAGCCCCAGTCTCCTCTATAATTATATAAAACATTTAAGCCCCATACCTTAAATAATTTTATATAACTATTAAAACACTTTGAAAATTTTTGAAAAAATTCTAGAAAATAAAATAATATGTTCTCTTCAACATATAGAATTTTTGAATCCAGACTATAACTATTTTTCCCGTAAATAATTTTATGATCCAAATTAACCTTTTCTTCCTTAGAAATTTCATAACAATTCCACAAAAATTCATAAAATCGAAATCCATCTCTAAAATAACTTTTTAGATCATCATAAAAATTCGCAATGTTAACGGATGTCATTTAATAGGATTTTATCATAAAACATGTCATATAATTTATATGAACATATATAAATCATCAAGATGTATATATAATCTTTTATTATTCAAACATATGGCAAATCTTTGCAAAATCATTCGGAATAAACCTTACAACTGAAACCAAAATTATTTAGAGATGTAAACATTATTCACCTTTTGCTTTAATGATTAAGGAGTTTGAGATTTGAATGAGTTTGATTTAAATTTGCTTTCCTTAAGCTTTTCTTTTGTTTCCACTTATTCTTCCTTTGTCAATGGTGGTCAGCCAAGTTTTTTTTACTTTTTGAAAATGAGAATCAACGTGTATTTTGAAATACACGGCCTAAGGAAGGTGATATAGGAATGGCCTCTTTCCCATAATACCCTCCTCTAATTCGTTTTTATACCCATCATTTAATTTATTAGTTAAAAGGAATGACTATCTTAATTAAATAAAATCTCAATCCTCTTATTAACACATTATTTTTTTAGTTTATCTAACTAAATCTCCTAAATAATGTTATCAAAAATCTGGGGTGTTATAGTCTTCCCTCCTTAAAGAATTTCATCCTCGAAATTACAGTAAGGCTCAAAACAAACAAGATGAAAACATACCATCAAAACAAGTCAGGATAAGTATCCCTAACCCTGCTCTCAACTTCCCAAGTACAGTCTGTCATCATCACTCCACTGGACTTTTACTAATCTGACCGTCTTGGTTCTAAGCCTCTTCTTATTTCTCGCAACAATGCGAACAGGCTTCCTCACTATGGTCAAGTTCGGTTCTACCACTAAATCATGTAGTACTATCGGTCCAATAGCAGTCTCCAAGTCTCTTAAACACTTTCTAAGATGAGAAATATGAAAAACATCATGGACACTTGCCAAACTACTCTGTAACTCAAGTCTATATGCGAGCTTCCCGATCCACTTAAGAATATGAAAAGGTCATATGAACCTAGGAGATAACTTTCCCAACTTCACAAACCTAAGCACACCCTTCAACGGTGATACTTTGATGAAAACCTGGTCTCCAACTGAGAGTTCCAAATATTTTTGTCTTATATCTACATGACTTTAATACCTAAACTGAGCATCCTTCAACCTACCTCGAATGACCTCAATCTTTTCTGCAGCTTCTCTAATCAAATATGAACCCAGAATCTGCCTTTCCCCAGTTTCCAACCAACAAAAATGAGATTTGCATGGCCTTCCATACAAAGTATCAAATGGTGCCATCACAATACTAGTCTGATAATTGTTGTTATATGAGAACTTAACTAGATGTGGATGGTCCTCCCATGATCCCCCAAAGTCCAGAACACAAGCTCTCAACAGAACTTCCGAGACCTTGTTAACTCTTTCCGTCTGCCCATCTGTCTGCGGATGATAAGCGGTACTCATCATAAGCTTTGTTCTCAAAACTTCCTACATACTTTACCAAAACTTGCTAGTGAACAAGGAATCTCTATCACTAACTATGCTGCTAGAAACTCCATGCAGTCTAACCATATTTTTCATGAACAACGTTGTTAAAACAGGTGTCGTCTTGGTTGACTTAACTGGAATGAAGCGGAAACTCTTGGTCAATCTGTCCATTATAACCTATATACTTTCATTACCCCTATTTGACCTTGGTAACCGGTTTATGAAGTCTATAGAAACAGAATCACACTTCCACATTGGAATATCCAATGGCTAAAGCAAACCACTCAGTTTCTGGTGTTAGGCCTTTGCCCAATGGCAATTCAAGCACTGCCTTACATACAGATCAATATCTTGCTTCATTCCTTCCCAGAAGAAACTCCTCTTCATATCCTAATACATCATGGTACCTTCAGGATGTATAGTAAACTTCGAACGATGGCATTCATCTAAGACTTCCTTTCTTATGTTTCCTATACTCGGAGGACATAATCTTCCTTTCTTTCTCAACCACCCATTCTGGTCAAGACTAAAATCTTTCAAGTCCTCGCTCTTGGTTCCTTCCTTTAGCTTACTGATCCATTCATCTAACACTGGATCCTCTATCTGCTCAGAAGCAATCCGTTCGATCAAAACTAGTTGAACTTTCAAATAAGACAATACAACTGTATCACCGCTAGACCCTTCCTCAGATCTCCACTGCGCTCTGTAATTTGCTAATGCTTCCAAATCTTTCCACTTAGCCAACATTGCCAACATTGCATTCTAATATTTCCTACTAAGTGCATCTGCAACTCGATTTCCTTTCCCTAGTGTGTACTCAATCCCAAAATCATAAGCGCCTATGAATTCTAACCATCTGTTTTGCCTTATGTTCAGCTCCTTCTGATAGAACAAATACTTCAGCAACTTATGATCGGTAAATAGCTCAAACCTTTCTCCAAAAGGCAATGTCTCAACACCTTCTAAGCAAAAATCATAGTAGCCAACTCTAAATCATGCGTTGGATATCTGACCTTGTGTAGTCTAAGCTATCTAGAAGCATAGGTAATAATTTTACCCATCTGCATCAGCACAGCTCCCAATCCTATTCCACACGCATTGATATAAACTACTAAGTCCCGATTCCCCTCTCGAACTATCAATATAGGTGCATGCGTCAATAAGTGTTTCAAACTCTGAAATGCGTCCTCACATTTATCGGTCCATACAAACTTCACATCCTTCCTCGTCAGCCTGGTCATCGGTGCTGCTATCCGCGAGAAATTCTTAATGAATCTTCAATAATAACTAGCCAACAAAAGGAAACTCTTAATCTCAGTTACTGTCTTGGGTCTCTTCCAACTATTCCCTACCTTGATCTTAGTCGAATCAACTGACAACCCTTCCTCTGAGATGACATGAGCAAGAAACTTCACCTCCTTCTTCCATAAGTGACACTTCGAAAACTTCGCTTTCAGTTGATGCTACCTCAGCATCTCAAGCACTATTCTAAGATGAACTTCATGCTCAATTTTATCCTCAGTGTAAATCAACATATCATCTATGAAAACTACCACCAACCTTTCCAAGTGCTCGCGGAAAATCCGGTTCATCAAATCTACAAAGAAAGCTGAAGAATTCATCAGTCCGAACAGCATAACCAACCATTCGTACGATCCATATTTGGTCCTGAATGTTGTCAAAGGTATGCTATCATCTGCTACTCTGAGCTAATCGAAACCCTTTGCCACATCCAACTGAGAAAATACCTTTGCTCCACTTAGCTGGTCGAAAAAAATGTCGATCCTGGGCAACGGATGTTGATTCTTTATCGTCCTCTCATTCAACTTATGATAATCGATACATAGCCTCAATGATCCGTCTGGCTTCTTAGCAAACACCACCGTTGCACCCCATAGCGAACTGCTCGGCTTGACAAAACTATTGCCCTCTAAGTCCACCACTGCACCTTTGACTCCCTCATCTCTGAAGGTGTCATCCTGCTTGGTGGTCTACTCATCGGCTCTGCTCTCGGAACAAAATCTATCCGAAAATCAATGACTCGTTTCGGTGGCAATCCAACTATAGGCTCAAACATATCAGTGAATTCTCTAACAATGAAAACTTGGATCATCTCATCATCTAAATCCAATGCACCCAACAATGCAAACACTGCACCGCTAGAACCTCTTATGGTAAAAACAATCCGATCGCTAAAATCCGGGTGACTAAGAGATATCTTCCTACGCGGGCAAAATATCTTAGCATCATACTCAATTGACCAATCCATACCTAGAATGATCCCAAACCCCACAAAATCAAATACATGCAAACTGCACACAAAAGTATGACTTAACAGGTCAAACTCAAACTGGTCACACCTCAACCCTAGAGTTACATACCCTCATATTGGATTCGCAACCCGTAAGGAAGTAACTAAATATGTGGGTTCATGGTTAAGCTTATCCATCAAATATCTAGATATAAAGAATGCGATGCACCAGTGTCAAATAAAATGTTAACAAATATACGATGAATCTAAAGTGTTCCCCCAAGAACTGACTACCCTTTCTCCTAGGCTGTTGGCTTGGAAGCGGCAGGCTCCAATGCATACACCTTTCCATTACCATCCCTAATAGGTTCCTTGCACTGGTTCTTATAATGGCCTATTTGGTCATAGGTAAAACACCTGATATTCTTCCCCTTAGCAACATTATTTGCTTTCCTTGTGCGACACTCATTAGCAAAGTACCCTTTCTTGTTGCATTTAAAGAAGACTACTTCAGACTTCATTTTCTTGGCTGCTCCACCCCTCTAAGCACCTTTCTTTGGAATGAACTTTCTCTTCTGGCTCTACCCAGCCTGGACCACTTTTGCCTTGCTCTTCGCCAGAGACTTAAGGACTTCTTCCTACCTCAAAACCATCTCTATAACAATATTAGAAGGATCTTTAAGATGAGACAAAGTAGCACTAGTCAATTCTTGCTTCAATCCTCCGACAAACTTCTCATTCTGTTTCAACATAGTATCCACAGAAGCTTACCCACACGGGCCAATTCTTCAAACTTCCTAGCATACTCAATGACAGACATTTCTCCTTACACCAGCTCAGCATACTGCCTAATCAAAGCTGACTTGCTATTACTAACGTAAATCTCTCTTGAAATCTCCTCTTGTAATGCTCCTAGGTTACTGCTTCCTCATCAACTATCGTTGTTACACTGTTTCACGAGAAAAATGCGGTCCTCTAAAGCTGCCTGGATGCCAACCTCCTCTTCTGCTCATCATTGAGCCATAAATCTGCAAAATTCCTTTCGTAGTGCAACAACCAATTCTGCACTTCAATGGCATCCTCCATTAAAATAAATGGCTTCCCTTCTAACTTCACATAATCGCCGCTCATTTAGCGAAATGGTAAACTATTGGAACTTATGGAACCCCGGCTCCTACGGCATTTCCTCTTACCACTCCGGCTACAACTCCTGCCTGCATATATTCTTGAAAAACTGATACATGGCTTCCATTCCGACCTACGGGACCTCTGCACTAACATTCTCCGCCTGACCTTGGTTTCTTCCCGCACTAGGTCCGACATTCATTACGGTGCTTCCTCCTCCTAGGTTAACTCTGCTTCTTCTACCATACATATCTGTATTCGAACCTCAAGAGATACAGAAAAATATCCTAATCAAATACAGATGCATGGAGATAAAGCGCGTACTTATATATAGCAAATACAAGTACGTTACTATAGCGTTAACCCAACCCCAAATCTTAATCTAATTTCTTTGGATTTTTTCTTTCAAAGCTAATTTTTAGTTAAATTTTTCATAAACCTATGCTCTGATACAAAACTGTAACATCCCGTATCTGGAGGCCAAAAGCTAAGCGCTATGGATGCTGTAGTCATCCACATTATTAACTTTTAGTGACAAAATGCGGCAATGTTAATGGTATTCATAATACCAGAAGCAATTAAATAAGAAAAAAAATCATATATTTCCAAAAAAATAATTAGTGATTGCATTTCAAATAATATCATATCCAAGTTACAAAAATCCCCAAACGTATCCTAAGTATTGATCAAATATAATTACAACAGTACGCCGAGAGTGAAATATGAAGATGCCTCCTTGGGTGATCAAAGAAATCTAGACATAACTGTCTTAACACACAGAGGAAATAATTTTTAAAACAAAATTCCTAAATTAGCTATCGGTCAGCCACGTACTTGTCTTTGAATGCTTTATTCGCTAAAACCTGAAAACTTAAACCCTCAGCCTACTCAAATCAAATTTTAACCACCCAAGAGTTTAAGAGAAAACAAAAACTTCAAGTCGGACATAAAGCCTGGTATAAATAATTTATGTTACATCTCAGTTTATTGATAAATCGTGAGACCGTAATGTTTAGCGAAACGGGTTTCCCCTTACTAATATCTGTTTTCAAAACATATATTTTGCAAATCCTTTCCTACAACCAAACTGGTTAATCAACTGATTATAATAATAATATAGCAATATCCATTATGTTAAAACATGAAATGAAATAGACTATCTGTCTAAAATCTAAACTATATGTTCTAAATTCTGAGCTATGTGCTCTTTTTTGGACTATCTGTCCTATATTGATTATAGCAATATCTTTTATGCTAGATAATGAGCTATTTTCCCAAAACAAGTAAACAGGGTGGACTAACTATCCTTAAAAATTTAGCAAGGTCTGTTATGCTAATAAATGAACTATCTGTTCATATCAGAGCTGGCCGCTCTTTCTGGACTAGCTGTCCTAGGATAAGTGTCCTTTGGGCAGACTGCTTTCAAAATGGACTAATTGTCCCAACTTAAAATGAGCTAACTGATCGAGTTTTCTTTTGGGCTAACTACCCTTTAAAATAACTAAGCCAACTGCTCTACAATATCAGAGCTAACTGCTCTTTAAATTTTCCTCAAAACCTTTTGAAAATCTTTCGAAACCACTTGAAATCAATGAAGTGTTGGTGTTGGAACAAACCCTTTAAAATCGATGGAGAGAAGGGGTAGATTTTAGGAAATAAAAGATAACCTTTGACTCCATCTGTGTTGGAAGGTTAGGATGCGAAAACTATGCTTTTGGCCTTATCGAAAGCTATACCTTTCGACCTTGTCGAAGGTTTCATTTAAAACAAGAAAGAAAACTAATCGAAACCTTTTTCTTTTAAAGCTTTTAACATTTCGAAAGCTCTTTGTCGAAAGCTAGTAGGCATATTTTCTTTAAACAAAAACAAAACTTCATCTCTTTCGAAAGTTATAACCTTTCATCCCTAAACCTTTCAACTCTATCCAATTCACTATGTACCGGTTGCCTGATACGTTGTGCATTGTATTTGACCTAACCGAAGGGTTTGATACCTTTCGACCTTGTCGGAAGGTCTGGAATGAACGCGGAAGCTCTACAAAAAGGGTTGAAATAGAAGAAAGTCTATTTATTTTTACTTTAAAGCAGTTTTTTTGTACCCAACCTGCCTTGTTTTTCTAAATTTGATTGGTTGCCAGAATTATATATATATATATATATATATATATATAAATACTTCCTTATTTAGAAATTTAAATAATTTTGAAAAATCCCCTTTCTCCTTTATAATTATATAAAATATTCTAAGTCCAATACCTTAAATAATTTTATATAACTATTAAAACACCTTGAAACATTATGGAAAAATTTCAGAAAATCAAATAATATGTTCTCTTCAACATATAGAATTTTCGAATCCAAACTATAATTATTTTTCCCGTAAATAATTTTATAATATAAATTAACATTTTCTTCCTTAGAAAATTCATAACAATTCCACGAAAACTCATAAAATCGAAACCCATCTCTAAAATAACTTTTTAGATCATCATAAAAATTCGCAAGGCTAATGAATGTCATTTAACAGGGTTTCATCATAAATCATGTCATATAATCTATATGAACATATATAAATCATCAATATGTATATATAATCTTTTATCATTCAGATATATGGCATATCTTTGCAAAATTATTTAGAATTAACCTTAAAACCGAAACTAAAATTATTTAGAGATGTAAACAATATTCACCTTTTTCTCTAATGATTAAGGAGATTTAGATTTTAATAAGTTTGATTTGAATTTGATTTCCTTAAGCTTTTCTTTTGTTTACTCTTCTTCTTCCTTTGTTAATGGTGGCCGAACAAGCTTTTTAATTTATGAAAATGAGAATGAACGTGGGTTTTGAAATACATGGCCTAAGGAAAGTGATATAGGAATGGTCTCTTTCCCATAATACACCTCCTCTAATTCATTTTTAAACCCTTCATTTAATTTATTAGTTGAAAGGCATGACTATCTTAATTTAATCAAATCTCAATCCCTTTATTAATACATTATTTTATTTAGTTTATCTAACTAATTCTCCTAAATAATGTTATAACAAATTTAGGGTGTTACAGTGAAAGTCACCAGCATGTTGGGTTGAAATGGAAGATAGATTAGTTCTTGGACCAGACATGAACCGAAAGGCTATCGAGAAAGTTGCAATCATTAATAAAGGATGCCCAAGATCGTCAAAAGAGTTATGCAGATATGAGGCGAATATATTTGGAATTTGTGATTGGAGACTTGTCGTTTAAAAAGATTTCACCAATAAGAGGGGATGTTAGATTTGGAAAGGTTGGGAAGTTAGCTCCAAGGTATGTTGGACCCTTTCCTATTCTTAAGAGGATCGGACCACTTACTTATAGGGTCGAGTTGCCAAAAAGGTTGGTGGGTGTTCATAATGTGTTCCACGTTTCTTATTTGGGAAATACGTTCGTGACCCATCTTTGATTGAGGGGCTATCAGTTCGGAGGAATTGGAAATAGAACTGAACTTGACGGTTGTTAGACATCCAGTTATGTGGTGGATCAGGATGAAAAGAGGTTGCATAAGCAGGTGGCAAGACTAGTTAAGATTTAGTGGATCGAGGATCTTAGAGATTGCACTTGGGAGATAGTAGATCGTATAAGAGAAGCCTATCCCAAGTTGATGTTAGGATAGTTAGTTGATTGTCTGTTGTATGTATAGTGTATGTTTGTCTGCAATGGATGTGTAGTACTCACCTTTGCATGTGTTTATGACATGAATATATATAGTTTTTACATAGTTTAAATTATCTCCTTGATTGCTAATTTCAGGATGAAATTCTTTTAAAGAAGGGAGAGTGTGACGACCCAGAATTTAATCACTACTTAAATGAATATTTAATTATATTTAAATAACTAATAAATGGATTTTTATTTACAAATAAATTTTTTAAATAATAACTGATGATGATAAAATCGTTTTCAAAATTCGTTTTCCAAAATATATAATTCATAGTAAAATTGAAAATGTGACCGGAAGTTATTTTCTGAAATATCGATTTTTCATTCATTAAAAGTTGTTTTAAATGCCATAACACTATGTTAAACACACATGCACACATTAAAAATTATCTTAAAAATGTTGTGTACATGTACATATGCATTACATTTTTAGTCCTTAAACGCATAAATATATAAAAATAAAAGAAATTATTTCATAAAGGAAAGTGGTAGGTCGATTTCGTGTAGTAGGGGTAGAAGATTTCTTGTCAGAGCCCAAGTGTATTTAGGTGCATCTTTGGAAGTTAGTTCCTTACCTAGTCATGTATGGAATCCATTCTCCAATAAGTGCCATACGGAATTAATTGTGCCCAAATATGTCAAAATGTGAGATGCAAACATTTTAGCTATGTTCTATTTTACCTGAAAACCCTAGACATTACTATAATATCATTGGATTTCTATATATAGTGTTTTGGTTATTGTAAGGTAAAAATCCATCCATGTTTGTGTGCGGCATGGTCTTATGAGTTACCTTTGATTTTCAAATAGTTTTATAAAAGTAAGAATTAAGTTGTTTGGGTTTACTCACTCCAGACCCATATCTAACCCGAAGTTTTATCTTCTTTTCTTGAAACTCTAATTACTCAAATTTGTATGAGTAGCCAAGTATCCAAGTTTCTTACAAATTCATTTTGAAGGAGCTAGAGCAGGTGGCTTCACTATAGCTACTTATATTTAATTTCCACTGTGTTTATGTATGTTCTACGTATATTGTGATGGATAGGTAGTTATAACTAACCAGTTGAGATTGTAATGTAATGAATTCTGATGTATTAAATATTATGATGTTATATTCTATGTTATCTAATATATGTTATTCTGATCGTGATGAGATTATGTAATTGTGTAGTTTCTTCTAATATTTCTATTTCTTCTATCATTAATGGCTTGTCTTTCGGTGCAAGAAGGGCAGTCGTTGCATAAACACTAGAGGGTGGTGAATACTGTTTTCTAGCTTCTGAAAATCCTTCTAAATTTCTTTCAAGATTAATAATAAATCGCATATTTTCAACATAGAATTGTATCAACAATCAATCACAGATGCGAACACAGATAAAATATAAGCAGTAAAGTAAAGCAGATTGTTAGTGAGATGTCACCAGGGATTTTATACTGGTTCGAATTCATCCTACTTCTAGTCATGTACAATTACTTATACAATTTCTTTTCAAATGCCAATCTTTAAACGGGTAGAAGCAAACCCAATTGCAATCTACATTCCAAGTCTACGAGACACACTTTCCTGAATTTTCGAGCTTAGGGTACACCCACTTGATTTGGATAGACAACAAGCACACTCACCCAGATTTTCGAGCTACCAAGCACACCCAGTTGATCTGAATGGGATACAATCACTCCTATGAAATTATAACTAGAGTTTGATGGTTTTGCCAAAGACAATTTCTTGAACTTTAGATACAATTGATCCTATAGCCTCTTAGACATCACTTTGATCTTTGATTGAGAGAGATGATTGAAAATTGATAATTAATAGTGGTGATTCAAATCAAAGAAGTTTGAATTGATTTTGTATTTCTAAGTAGAAATAAGAGTAATTTTAATGAAATCTTTTGAGAGAATATAAGGAGAGAAGATAATAAGAAAGTAGTTAATAAAAAAATTCATTTGAAATCCCTTATATATAGTGAAGCAACAGATGTATTCATTCATGAAGAGTTATGACATGACACTTCATTTTAAAATTAAAAAAACCAATTGGCGGCATATATGTTGACCTACTCATAGGATATATGTCAACATACCTATGTATAAACTATAAACTCTTTATGTTAAAATGTTTTTGAAAATATTATGCTTTGTAAAATATTTTTATGCTTTGTAAAATAATTTAAACATAATTTATAAACATTTTAAACATAGAAAAACTTTTATTAAATATTCTAAAATATATTTAAAAATATATTTAAAAAAAAGGATAAGAAAATGGGAAATAGTGATCAAAGATTGCTACTATAATACTTTATGACTCTATATTCTATAGTGTAGTCTTGAGATCTTCATATCATGGTCTTTATACTCATGAGTCTTCATGTCCTTTCTTTGAGTTTTATACTGTATAGTCTTTGATTCAACACATATATAATTTCGTACTCTATATAATATAACTTGGAAAAACATTAGTATCCATATTTTATGTGAACTTATTTTGTTATCAAGGTTGTTAACATCAAAATCAATAACTGAGTAGTTACAATCTCCCCTTTTTTATGATGGCAATAATTAATATCCTATATATATAAAATATGATGCAACTCCCTTTAAGTTAGACAACTCCCCCAAAATATATGCAAATATATATTTTATACTTTTCTCCCCCTTTGTCATCAACAAAATTTGATGAAAAACTAAAAACTCCCCCCATATCAAATACTTAGAGATTATAGATTCAAAATCAATAACTAAGATAAAATGATAAGATTATGATATATGATATGATCATCATACAATATGCACTTAACTACTAAGCATGATGATATGTAGTAATGAAAATTTATAAAGTAAAATTTACTTATCCAAGTCAAACTATACATTATTCATATGTACAAGCCAATCCAAACCAAAGCAAACTAAAGCACACAAATCCAAATAGAAAATCAAAGTGCATAGAAGACCAAATTTGATCCTATCAAACCAAACTACTACGTATTATACTTAAATCTTATGGTTTTCTTTTGATTATGGGGAACTTATGGATGGGGGCAAAAGGGTAGTGATGACAAAAGTTTCTCTTTGGTTCGATGAGATTTCCATCTCCATCGAAGCATACTTCGCCCACACATTTGACCTCATCATCATCTTCTTTCTCTTCCTCTTCCTCATCTTCTTCCTTCTCCTCTTCATTATTCATTGTGAATGACTAGATTAGTATTATCGTCCTTGATTACAATTGGATTCGTTGGATTATCTTAAAGATATTTCTAGAGATTGTTAAGAATCCGTCCTTGCTTCTCTTGTTCTTTTAAGAGGTTTATATTATATTATATTTATATTTCAGAGAAATAACATACTCCTAACTCTCTTCTAAGTTTAATAAAAGATGTTGAGTTAATAGTTCTGTTAAAATATCAACTATTTGATTTTCACTATTTACAAGTTCAAGTGAAATTACTTCTTTATTTATGTTAGCTCTTAGAAAACAGTGTCTTATATCTATATGTTTAGTTATAGCATGATGTACTAGATTTTTAGATAGATTTATTGCACTAGTGTTATGACAATATGTTGAGTTTTTTGCATAAAAATGACCTGTGCGAAGGATAATACCACTGAAATATATTATGCTTCTGTTGTAGATAGAGATGCATAACTTTGTTTTTGCTAAACTAGGAAACAAGAAAGTGTCATAAAAGTGACAAGTTCCACTTGTACTTTTGTGGTCTGATTTGCGTCCAGTATAATCAGCATCACTATATAAAACTAAATCAAAATAAACTTCTTTTCATAGAAAAGTCTACAGTCTATTATGCTATTTACATATCTTAATATTTGTTTTACGAATTTTAGATGAGTTTCCCTTCGTTGAGATTGATATCTCGCACAAAGACAAACACTATGCATTTTATCTTGTCTACTAGCTGTTATATAGAGTAAGGATCCTATCATACCTCGATATAGTTCTTGATCTATATCTTTTGATTTTTCTTCCTTATTTAATTTCTCATTTGTTGCCATAGGAGTTTCCACTAGTATTTGACATACCAAATTTCCTAATTAAGTCTTTGGCATAGTTTTCTTGACTTATAAAAATTCTATTATTTAATTGCCTTATGTAGTCCTAAAAAGAATGTTACTTCTCCCATATAACTCATTTCAAATTCCTTAGCCATTATATTTGATTTTTTTTATTTAATTGTTCATTTGTTGATCCAAAGATAATATCGTCTACATATGTTTGTATAAGTTGAATATCATTTTTATTTCTTTTAATAAATAGAGTACGATCTACCTTTCCTATTCCAAAATTAGATTGTAATAAATAGGATTTTAATCTATCATACTGTGCTCTAGGAGCTTGTTTTAGATCATATAAAGTTGTCTTTAATTTATAAACATGATTAGGTAGTTTTTCATCTTCAAAAAATTAGGATTGTTCTACATAGACATCTTAAATAAATCCATTTAAAAAGGTAATTTTGACATCCATTTGAAATAATTTAAAAGTGAATATGATTTGAAAAAGAAAGTAAAATTCCGATAGCCTTAAATCTAGCTACGGGAGTAAAAGTTTGATCAAATCCTATACCTTGTTGTTGGCTACAACCTTGAGCAACTAAAGTGCTTTATTTCTAATAACTTCTCCTTATTCATTCATTTTATCTTTATATACCAATTTGGTTTCTATTACAGACTTATCTGCAGGTCTTGAAACTAATTCCCAAACATCATTTCTCGTAATCTGATTCCGTTCTTCTTGTATAGCAAGAGTTCAAGAACCATTTAATGATGCTTCTTTTGGATTTTTAGGTTTAATAGTTGAGATAAAAGCAACGTTGCTCATTTTATTTAATCAATTATTGCTTTTACAATAGATTCTATATTTATTATAAATTTTCTATAGGGTGATCTTTCAAATATTTTGTTCTTTTATTTGGATGCAATTTTTGAAGTTATTACTATTTTCATCATTAGCGATTTAATTATTAGTAATTTCATAAGTTTTATCAACATTTTCTTCTTCATTAAAATAGGTGTTGTTGATTTTGAATTTGTCATCAAATGAAATATGTAATGGTTCTTTAATGGTGTTAGTTCTGGTGTTAAAAACTCTATAAGCCTTACTTATATTAGAATAACCAATAAAAATACCTTTATCCAATTTAGCATCAAATTTATCCAAATTATTCTTTGTATTTAATGTAAAACATGTACTACCAAAAACTCAAAAATAAGATACCTTAGGCTTTTTATTATAAATTAATTCATAAGGAGTTTTCGTAGTCAAGGGTATTTTTAAAATTCTATAAAACGTAACATGTTGTAGCAACTACTTCAGCCTATAAACTTTTAGGTAATTCAACTATTACTTAACATTATACTAGCACATTCTTGTATAGTTCTATTTTTACATTCTGGTACTCCATTTTGTTATGGTGTTCTTACAAATGAAAAATTATGTGAAATTCCTTTCTTATTACAAAAGATTTCAAAATTATCATTTTAGGATTCTGGTCCATGATCGCTCCTGATCATATTAATTTTAATTAACATTTGATTTTGAATTCTTTTAGTAAAAATTCAACATTTCAAAAGCTTCACTTTTAAATTGAAAGATGATTGTCCATGTAAATCTTAAAAAATCATCCATAATTACAAAGGCATATCTATTGTGATTTATTGATTTATTTTTGCGAAGGTCCAAAAAGATCTAGGTAAAATAATTCAAGAGGATGAAAAGTAGAAATTATATATTTTGATTTAAAGGAACGTTTATGAAGTTTTCCTAATCGACAAGTGTCACATAAATTATTGACATTAAAACTCATTTTAGGGAGACCCCTAACAAGTTCATATCTATAAACTTTAGAAAGGCGTTTAAAATTCAAATGACTACATCTTTGGTGCCAAATGCAAGGGTCATTAGATTCAACCAAAAGACAAAAATTATCATTGGATACTTTAATATTTTAGATATAAATGTTATCTTTCCTGATACATTCAAAGATAATGTTTGACTCATTATGTTTGATATGACAATTATTTTTTTCAAAATTAATTTTAAAGCCCTTATCACATAATTGACAAATACTAAGCAAATTATGTTTCAAATTCCTAACTATCAAAACGTTAGAAATAGTAGGAGTTTTAGAGTTACTGACATTGCAGATGCTAATCACATATCCTTTTGAGTTGTCTCTGAAGTCAACTGATTGTACCAACCTGGAATTTTAGTCATTAGATTTCGGGAATTCAACTAATTTTAAATATTGGAAAAAAAAATTAAGCTTAATAACTCGAATTCAAATATAGAGATTATTTGAGTATTTGAATTGTGAATTTAATATTTAAATACTGATTTAAATATTAGGATTTTAAATTAAATATTAATTGAATGGATTTAGTTGTTTTATTTAACTCCTTTTAAATTAATAAAAATAACAGTGAATTCATTTGTAAATCTATTTATAAAATAAATGGTTCAAATAAATAATAAGAAATTTTATTTGTATTACATCCACTCGATTTTTATGGACATGGTTTTAATTCAATTTATTTAATTTTTCGGTAATTTTTAATTGAAAATTGTTTAAATTATCATTTGACGATTTACCTGCAAACAACGGAATTTTTGTAATTTTACAGAATCCAATAAGCAGAGTATATTATATTAGTTTTAAGGTCGCATCGTTGTTCTGAGTGTGACTATATTTTTATTTTATCATTCATGGCTTGTATGCAAATGAATTTCTATATGGCAAAATGCAAAAAAAAATCATTATGAACCAAACTTAAATGCTTTAGCTTGCTCAACACCACTCTTGTCTTATCACCATTCTATCCAATAAGTTCAAATCAAAGATAGAAAAATGAAAAGCCCTCTCTAAAAATTCAAAAATAAAATCATGTGATTATTAAAAATTATAAAGGTTAATCCTTTAAGCTTATCAAGGGTCGATCTTCTCTTTTCCATATGTTGAAGGGTGTTCGAATAGGGTTTAGGGTGTTTCATGTGTTCAAAAAGTTAGTTGAGACAACTAGGGTTTTGAAATTTTAGAAATCGAAGGGGGATTTGGTGAAACGAAGCTTAGATTCATGTTTTTGGTGGAGTTTGGCATCTCTAACAAATTTTTTGGAAGGTGTAGTCAACATGGGTGAGTCGCGTTTATGATTTGGACGTTGGAAAGTGCTCAGGGTCATGAATGCAAGGAAGGTGTAGTCGTGTTAAGGTGATGATGGTTTTATTGGTCTTTCGAAAAAATGAATGTTGGCGGTGGTTGCGTGGTGGTTCGTGGAGGGAAGAAGGAGCTTTAGGTTGTCAAAGTTTGGTCATTGGGGGTTATAAGCTAGAGGCGGAAGTTTGGACGAGGAAGTCCATTAGTGAGAGATTAAGGTTTTAAAAATGGAATAAGCATTAATTATATTATTTAATCTGAAAATCTTATTTAACCCATATCATGATCATACGATGTCAAAATCGCACGCGGTCAGTTGCACTGTGCTCGTGGAATCATTATCCATATTGTGGAATTGGATTGGTTGAGATTTGAGCTGGTTAAGTTTCAAGGTAAAAGATGGAACCATAATGCTTCGGCGATAACTAGAATTTTGGTGAGTTAAACTCATCATTTTAGTTTAAAAGTAAGATATATAATAGATAAAATTTTACATTTTGTGTTTGGTTAAAATTATTAGCTGATTGGTTAAAATATCCGCTTTAAACAACAATTAGTATTTGAAACTGAAATACAAGAAAATTTGTAGTGAAACCAGATTTCTTGAAAATTATGATTATTAATGTTTGGTTATATTCCTATTGTTTTATTTCAGTTATAACCCAGTTATATGGATTGTTAATTGTTGAATCTTGATTGTTTAGCACTTTATGACATTGTTATATGTTCAGAACTAAACCCTTGTAGTGAAAAATCATTAACAAAATTGGTTAATTGCTTTGTGGTTATTGGCCTCAATTTAGTATTCTAAAATACTATTAACTGACATTCTGGCTTAAAATGAGTTTTTGGTTTGAAGAATGATTTCAAATCTAATCATTGGGTTTTTCGAAATATTTTTATTTAAGCAGATTTTGAACTTCTTTATTTTACCCTAACCTTTTTATTTGTCTTTTCAAAATAATTTAGAGATGTTTTAAAGTTGTTTAACTATCGTTTAATAATGATTTAAAGTTGTTTAACTGTTGTTTAATAACATTTAAAAGTTGTTTGTTTTTATACAATATTATTTTAAAGTTATTTATTTATATTTGAATATTGTGATAATTATTTAATTATAATATTTTGGAAGTAAATTAATTATTATAATAAGGTTTATGAAGATTAGTTATAAATTATAATATTAATAATGTTGACATTATTATTTATTATATTAATAATGTTTTGAAGTTATTTATTATTATACTAATAATGTTTTGAAGTAAACTAATTATTTCATTAGTGATGTTCTAAAGGAAATTGATGGTGTCATTAGTGCTATTGAAAAGTTAATTTATTAATTATTTATGATGTTTGATGTTAATTAATTTATCTAATTAATTGTATTTATAAACAATAAATTTATTTATGATGGAATTTTATTTAATAAAGAGTTTGTAAATGAAAATGGATTTTCATATTTGTAAAGGATTTGTATAAAGACTTTATAAAGAAATTTTATAAATGGATTTTAGAAATGATTGTTATAAATTAATTTTAGAAGGGATTTTTATAAATGATCTTTATAAAGGAGTTCTATAAAAGAATAAAGTTTTATATATGGGTTTATAGATTTATAAAAGGAAATTTATAAATAGTTTTATGGATTTATAAAAGGCTTTATAAATGGTTTAGAAATTTTCAAAAAGAGTTTGTTCAATTGTTTAAAAAAAATTACAAATGTATTTAGAGATTTATGAAAGGAGTTTTATATATAGTTTAAGAGACTTATAAAAGAGTCTCATAAATGATTTTTTAGTTGTATAAAATGTTTCTAAAATGAATTTTTTATAAAAGAAATTTTATGAATTAGGAAGAGATTTTGAATATTTGGAAAGGATTTTATAAATTATTTTAGAGAAATTATAATTAGACTTGGAGATTTGTAATGAAGTTTTATAAATAGGTTTGGGAATTTATAAAAGAGACTTTTATAAATAAAGAGATTTATTTAAAACGGGATTTATAAAAGTAATTTTATAAGAATGAAACAAGATTGGATTTTCCAAATTAACCTTCTTAATTTTGTTAGTGTGGGCATTCGTTCCATGCTTAACACCAAAAGAATAGTGTTTGGGTTTATCCTTATCTTCGTTTCTTTTAAAACCATATTTGTTTTTGATCCTTTTAACATGATTTTGAAATAAGAAATCTTTCATAATGTTTTATGAATATACTTATACCATTGAGATAATTATATGAATACATTTTCAAAGTAGGGAAAGTGTAGTGTTTTTTTTAATATACATATACCATTGAAATTAGTATATGGATAATTTTCCAAATATTTAAAGGAGTATAAAGGATTTTGTGAATATATCTTTGTAAATATATTTTGATACAAGTAATTGCAAAGTGATTGTAATTAATGAAAGGATCAATTAAATAGGTTAGTGGTTTCTTATGTGCTTATCCAATGTTGGTTTCCTAATAGAAATAAATTCCTGATTTGATTGTTGTTTTTATTTGATAGTTAAATAACCGACCGTCAAATATTGTCTAGTTTTAAAACTATCATTGTTGATCCAAAGAGACCGGGATCAGATACATTATCTAGAAAAAAACTTCGAGCCGACATAAGATTTCGAATAGGAGATTTCTTAAATATGATCCGAATCGGAGCTCTTTAAGGTGCAAGCGCTACTTGCATTAATCCTTACAGTTTGTTCATGTCTTAAACAACTTGTATGGACAAATGCCATCACTACATTGCTGCCTAAAAGGTAGTTTTAGCATTCTAAGAGGTTGTTCTATTTAAAAAGGTAAAGCGTAACCTCAGGCCTCACACCCAATAATTGACTAAAGCAGGGACATGACGTAAGGATAGTGGGTCGCTCCCATTAGGGTATGATCACCCCTTATCTAGAGTCGACATTTATGTATGCTTCGAGGCCTATTATGGCTGTTGATCAACTAAGGAGGATCATATTCGGCGCTATCTAGTAAAAGGTGGGGTCGGTCTTGAGTAGTAGAGATGCAACATGTTGTAGCCTCTAGTACATTTTATCTAGAGGTGTGTTGATTCGGTGGGTAGACCCATACCCTTCATAGTTGAAATCCATTTTCCACTATGAGCCTTCGGACTTGATTGTGTACTATTATGTTGTTAATGAAACAATTTTGGCTGTGATTGAATATTTATCCTAAACCCAAAACATTATTATCATATTAGAGTATTACCTATAAAAAAATTGGTTATCGCAAGAAAAAACCCATCCGTGTTTATGTGCAGCATGGTCATACGAGATATCATTATTTTCTAAAGCTTTTTATAACACTTAAATTCAATTTAGGTGTGTTTCTCATATAGGTTTACCAGACTAATTCAGGCGTTATTTTACTTTTAATGCTCAGGTTAGACTGAGCATATATTCAGATCTAGTTTGGATGCCATGGAGCTTCAAGATATGAGATGGATGTCCCAAATGTATCTCTCATATATTCTTTATTTATGCTGCATGTGCTATTTTATTTATCAGCAATTGTAAGGACTGGCTGTTAGAACTGTCTAGTTAGTACTTTGATTGATGTGTGTGTGTGAGTGTGCATTACAGTTTTTCTTTTTCAAATATTATTGTTTATATTATAGATTACTCGTTATGATGTGATATTTTGTTTCGTCTTTTATTTTCTTTCACCCCAACAATCTGTCTTTCCAACACTTGGATGTGCGTCACATGAATACTGTGGATGTATTAATGTCGACTTCGAAGGGTTAAAAAGGTGGATCGTTACACTAATCGGCCATCTTTATAGACAATACCTTTCAAGATCTTCGAATTTCTAGTCATGTGTCTTGAGTATCCACTATCTAGTTCCTATTTGTCCTTCTTGATTTGTGATGTTTTATTTTCAAGTTTCAGTTCATCATTAGCCATATAGCAAACTTGTTCCTGCAATTCAAAATCATACCTTTTCAAGAAATCAAGTGACTTTTCAAAACAATTAGTTTCAAATAAAATATTGGTTTCACAAAACTATTTTTCTATAAAAGTATTAAAAATATTACTAGCCTTTTAAACTTCTCAAAAATCAAATTACGAATTTTTGAAAACCTAGTGCTCTGATATTGAGTATGGGTTGTGGAATTATGGATCTTAAGACTAAATAAACACTAGAAGGGAATGAATAGTGTTTTCTAACTTCTGTATAACATTTTAAATTTCTTTCAAGTTTAATATTAAATCACAAATTTTCAACATAGAATTGTATTAACAATCAATCAAAGATGCAAATACAGATAAAATAAAAGAAGCAAAGTAAAGTAGGGAGTTAAAAAGACGACACCAGGGATTTTATACTGGTTTAGATTTCTTATACATCTAGTCTCGTACAATTGCTTATAGATTTTATTTCAAATTCCAATGCTTAAATAGGCAGAAGGCAAGCCCAATAACAAACTCGATTCTGAGGATACAGGACACACCCTCCTGATTTTTTGGGCTCAAGGTGTACCTATTTGATTTGGACAGGCTAAAAGAACACCCATTCGGATTTTGAGGCTACCAAGCGCACTTAATTGATTTGAGTGGGCTATAATGACACTCAGCAAATACAGCTAGAGTTTGATGGTTTTTCCAAAGGCAGTTTCTTAAACTTTAGATATAATGGATCCTATAGCCTCTTGGACATCTCTTTGATACATGATTGAGAGAGATGATTGAAAACTGATAATTGACAGTAGTAAATCAAAAAAAAGTTGTTTGAATTGATTCTGCATAATTTTGAGTAAAAATAAGAATAATTTCCAGTAATCTTTTGAGTGACTAAGTGGAGAGAAGATAATAAGAAAGTAATTAATAAACAATTCATTTGCAACCCCTTATATATAGTGAATCAACGAACGTATCTATTCGTGAAGAGTTACGACGAATGGACACTTCGTTTAAAAATTTGAAAAAACAATTAGCGACATATATTTCGACATGCTCATGGGTATATGTCAATATACCCATGCATATTTTGAAAATTATTTATTTAAAATGTTTTTGAAAACCTTATGCTTTGTAAAATATTTTGATACTTTATAAAATAATTTGAATATAGTTTATAAACATTTTAAACAATGAAAAACTTTAATAAAATAATTGTACATATATTTTGTTTAAAAAAATAAAGGTTGAGAAAATGGGAAACTAGCGATCCATGTGGTTAGAGTATGTATGGCTCATTCCCTAAGGATCATATTTCCTGCCTTGTGTTATGCTCTTCATGTTATTTCATGACTAGAAGCTTTGCTTTGATGATGATTCATGTACTGATTGCATTGAGCCACTGATGGAGTCAGATGAATGCTCACTTCTCGATCTAACGAGCTTGGAATTCCAACAAACTTAGCAGACATTCCTAGAAAACTTACTGGATCATGGTGTAAGAGGATTGGAGGATCCACGAGCAACCCTTATGGATCGCTAGCGATCCATCACCTTGGGAGATTTTGACTTCTTTTTCTGGGGTCTCTCTTGTTTGATTCTTCTAGTCCTTTTGGTTGATTCTTAAGTTGCTCTGACTCGATGTACAGGTTCTCGCTTCCTTTAAATTCCATTGGGTCAAAAACCTGGATAACATTTGCCCCTTGGAATATGCTTTTGTTGGAAACAAGATGTGCTCTGGAAGTTACTACTTTTGAGTTCCCGTTTAATGAGATTCGATGTTCGTGTTGAGGCCATCAAGCGAATTTGGCTCTAGTTATTCAGTTGTTTGTCGAATTTCGATGGAAATCGTTGTAACTTATAACAATGAATTAAGTTCAATCCCACTACTTTCAAGAGATTTGCAAAAGATAGCTAGATCATGCTTGGTGAATTAGGAAAGTTTTCGTTGTAATTGTATGGTTTCTAGCGTTCCAAGGACTCTCTGCCTTGTTTATCCCATTCGAATGGACCTTTTTTCCCATCTCTCTCCATTGAACGATTTAAGAAATTCCCCTGTGACCTGACCTAAATCAATCCAAACACCTAACTCCATTGGTGCAATCGCCATTGCCAGCCATCCATCGTCAAAGCTTCCTGTCGTTGAGTTTACCTCGCCTTGCCGTCATCTTAGGCCAGCATTTTAGCACTCAAAACTTCATCAATTTGGATTGCCATCGACCTACCCACCTTGGATCGCTAACGACTCAAACACTGTTCATTCTTTCCCTTTGATTTTTGACTTGTGCTGGATGGTGTAGATTTGGCATTCGTTTAGCAATTTGGTGATGATGTTGGATTAATTGTTATGGAGAATTTGAGTTGATTGCAATTTTGTGGAAGGAGATAGTAAAGCGGGTCTTGAGTTCTTCAGGGAACGATACTTGGACTGTACCCTGGTGTTTGACATGTTTTGCTATCTTCGTCTATAGAATCAAAATCTACTTGCACGGAGTAACATTGTTAATCCAACACGATGTCTCGCGAATTGGTTTTTTGTTCTACCAAGGGGTGATTACAGCTTAGGGTAGCATCTCGCATGCAACTTATGTTGTTATCGCCTTTTGGAGGGTTTGGGTTGGTCCTGTTATTGCATATTTGGTGTACCTGAAATAGGACGAGCTTCCTACATTGATTCGGACAACGCATCCATTATCGATCATTGTTTGATAACGGGTAAGTGTAGGAGAAATAAATTAAACAATTGATACAAGAAGCTCTTTTTATTCTTTACTTTGCGTGAACTATCTACACATGATAGAGCATTTGTAGTTTTCAAGACACTAAACCTATCTCACATAAATAAAACACTACACTTGCCCTAGTATATACTCAAAACATGATGTGTCGGCATAAATCAATACTTTTTCAGAGTTTAAGTGTTAGTTAAACATAGAATTACCTGACCGTGTTAGATGCAAGTTCTGTTATATAGAATTAAGCACTCGTCCTCTCATCCTAAGTCTGGTGGAGGAAGTCCATCACTTTCAGAAGCTAAATCGCCGTCTATTGTGCCTACCTCTTCAGTCCTACAAGCTGAACACGGTCAGCTGGTTTCGGTTGGTCTGATTGTAGAGTGGACTCCTCAAAATTTCATAGTTCTGCTTAATACCTCGAAGATGGCTTTCTCCATAATTTCTGCTAACATCTTACATAACATTTGCTTACAACACGACATTATGGACAATGATGTGTGCCTACCGTCAAAGAATGAGTTTGCACATATGCTGCCTTCGGGGTATACTGTTGGTCATCTGTATATGTGCTTAAATGGTGCGGTACTCCCTTCAATAACTTCAAGAAAGAAACTCTTCTGAACTTAGGGATTGCTCCATTTTAAATTCATTATAATGGTTATGCAATCTTGACCTGCTTCACGTTCTATTTATATGAACGTTTAATCGTGCCTCGAGTTTTGATGAGTTGAAAATTTATCTCATTGAGAAAGAGAGACGAGTGTCTATCCCTTGTCGCCATTTAGGCCCAAAGAAATCGCAAGATCGTGTTGTAGTTTCATAGCAATCTATATCAATTCAAGACCCAGTATTTCTTTATTAGGTGTCCCAAGGGATTTAATAGCCTTTGGATGATGGGGGGGTAAGTTCTCTCTTTTACTTATTGAGTTTCAATACATCTCTATGGGATTTCTGATAGATCGAATACTTCTTGTAGTTATTTTAAGGCCAAATAAAGATCCATTACTTGATCTGATTTTTCATACTCTAAAGGCCAAGACGCCAAGGAGAGATCGGTGTGTGCCCCCAAGTTCATAGGGCTGTTTACTTCAAACACTTGACAAATGACCGGTTGATCCAAGCGAATTTTTTGGATGTTTGTAATTGGATTTGTTTCATGGTTCCTATCTTCAGCAATTTGCGACTTGAGAGCCTTGATTTCAAAGATATTGTTAATAAATAATCAGAATTCTGTAATGATTCATAGTCGTTGAACATTGCTGGATTCATACCCATTACTCTCGATAGTTGGAGTGGATTGATACTTGTTGTTTCTATAATAGATGAGTTTTCCAGTGTTGCGGGACAATGCTGATACATAAGAGTGTGCACGGCTTATGAAATGCATAGCTTTTGAGAGTGTAAGCGGCTTATGGGATGCGCGTCTTTTGGAATCGATATGATCCATCGATCCAGAATGGTTTGGAATTTCTCGACGTTACCAATCTTCAGGTAATGTGAGGAATTCGTGTTTCAAGAGTGTGGTTCCACAACATTAGAAGTAATGCGCGTCTTATGGGGGTGCACAGCATTGATAGTTGTGCTTGGTTTGATGTAATTTCACAATCTAAGGCGCAATGCACTGCTTACGAAAAGCATAGCTTTTATTTGGGCCTTCCCAATATTGCCATAGCAACATCATTTCTTAGAAGGCAAGGATCGGGTACCATCGATCCAATGGTTTGAGTCGATTTATCCGTCGACACAACAGGTAAGTGGGGTGTACTTGATCGTTGTTCCACTATCTCAAGCAGCGATCGGATGATTTTGAGTCGATTTGACCCCATCAACTCAGTAGGTTACTTTTTTGAACACATTATTGGTTCAGAAAGCAAAGAAATTTTATTAATTAAATTTGGGTAAGTTTTGCCTATTTATAATGCCTTCGGTATTTCGGGATAGCTTGTTTGCTTGAAATAGGAAATACATAAGATAATCTTAGGTAAAGTTATGATACAGCGATTCACTGTTCCATGCTTGGGGAAATATGATTCCATCAATGGTTGTTAGCTTGAATGTGCCGTCCCCTAGCTTCTGACCGATCACATCAAGTCCTTCTCTTTTTAGTCCAAGTGCACTTAGCATAGGGTAGACCCACTTAAGGACAAGGTCTCCCACTTCAAAGGTGTGATTATGAACTTTTGAGTTGAAGTAAGGTGTGACCCTTTTTTAGTGAGCGACAGCTCTAAATTCGGGTTCTTCTCTCTTCTCATCTACCATATCAAATGACTCGAGTAGGAGTTGTTCGTTCTACCTTTGATTAAAGTTTCGCCTCTGATGAGAAAGGACTTCTAACTCAACCAGGATCATTGATTCTAAACTATATGCTAGGGCGAATGGAGAGTGCCTAGTTGCAGACTTGTGCATTCTCCTGTAGGCTCATAGTGCGAGTGGAAGTTCATTGACCCAATCGCCTTTTACTTTAGTTAATCGTATTTTAATGGTGATTTAATGATATTATTTACTACTTCCACTTTCCCGTTTGCCTGGGGATGTGTGGCCGTGGAAAACTTTTCTCGATTCGGAAGCATTTGCAAATGTTTCTGAACTCAACGCTTTTGAATTGAGTCCTGTTATCAATGATGATTTTCTACGGCACCCCAAACCCATAAATAATATTTTAAGTAACATAGTTAATGACTTTCTTTATGGAAATGGTGGCCAGTGGTTCCACTTTGGCCCATTAGGTGATATAGTCAATAGCAACAATAGCATATGTAACCCCCCTAGCCATTGGTAATGCGCCAATCAAATCGATTTCCCCGATTACGAACAGCCATGGGCTGACCATCTGTGTTAGTTTCGTCGAGGGGGTTCTTTTGATCTTGTTGAATCTTTAGCATTAATCGCACCGTCTGGCGCAATCTGCTGCATTGTGGTTCGATGTTGGCCAAAAGTACCCATATCGGAGCACCTCCTTTGCAAGGGTTTCCCCTTAGTATGATCTCCGCAGTCACCTTTATGAACTTCTTTTAGGATCCTTGGAGCTTTTGTAGGTTACACATCAGAGTAAAGGGGTAGAGAATCCCCTTTGGTAGAGTATCCCATCCTGTATTTCAAATCACGGTGCCTTTGAAAGAAGCTTTTCTTCTTATTCCTATCCATAGAGAGAGCTCTTATGAGTAGGTAATCTTTAATCGACATCATCCATGTCTCTGGCCCTTGGTTGTCAAAAAAATCCAGTTGATGTCCATTTCTCTTATTCTCGGAGTGGTAAGGATCTCAACAGGTACCAACCCCTATGATTGAGCTTCTCTTAAATTGGCCAGTTTGGCCAGAAAATCCGCCTTCGTGTTTTGCTACATCACGGTACAGGTTATGGTGTATGCTCAATGTTGTTATATAGTTCATGTATTTTAGATAGATACGGGGCGAGGTTCTCCCCCCGAGCCTAGTACTTTCCATTCACCTACGAGACAACTTTTTTTTTTGAAAATGGATAAGATTTTTATTAAGGCATTTTCAGCCTAGAACGTAAGACCCAAATGATGGCCCAAATCATTCATACAAAATAAGCCAAGCAAAATAACATATCACTCGAACTTTCCAAAAAGAAAACACCCGAACATCTACTTCTACTTCTCTTAAGCTATATTCATGACTGCTGGAACTGGACAAAATAGCTGGTACTTGGGATATCTGCCAATGAATAGCTCTAATCCTCTTCTCTAATTTGAGCTGCAACTCGTTCCAACGAGGTAGGTGTCCAGTTTTTGATTCTTCTTTGCACCAGGCGCATGTCACTTATAGCTAGTTTGCTGCCCTCAAGATAATTTTTTTGTTTGTTCTGAAACAAATGGCAGTTTCTCTCCTTCCACACACTCCAAACAGTTACAGTGATAGCTATGCTACTCAGTTTGGCTTCTAGGTCTTCGCCATGACCCCACTGAATCAGGTAGTTGATTTTGTCCTCTAATAGAGTTGATTAAGATGATGAATACATTCAGATTTTACACAATTTCCACACCTCTGTCGAGAATTTGTAGGAAAAGAAAAGATGTTCACGAGTTTCCTCTTCTTGATTACATAATACGCATATTTTATCTGTTATAATCCCCCATTATGAAAGTCTATCCCTTATGGGCAATCTTCCGAGAACAGCTTTATAAGCAATAAAGGCCATTTTTGGACTATTGACATGATTCCAAATGATTTTGCTTCATACAACTTTATTATCTCTATGTCTTACCTCATTCCATACTGTGGTAAATTCACTACCAATAGGCTTCCACACCCAGATATCTTTGTCTCTACCACTAAATATTGGCATAAATTGAATTTTTTGCTTAATTTCTTGATTCACTGGTAACAAGGAACAATTCCATCCATTATTGTTTATTGTTTCTATCACTTTTTTATCTGGGCACCCATAATCAGAAAAGGTGTTAAGCCCTAAGATATTAATCAAGGATTCACCTTGAATCCAAGGATCCTTCCATAAATCGGTCTCCCTACCTATGGCTATTTCTCTTGTACAACATGAGGCTAGTGATCTTCTTACTCTCATAATTGCTTTCCAATTTACAGATGCATTATTGTCTATTGGCATGTAACAGAAGTTGCCTCTGATATACCTTTTCTCATCCAGTTCCCCCATAGACCCTTTTCTTTAATAATTCTCCAGGCTTGCTTCAGGGTGTAAACCATCCTCGTTTCTTTAAGTCTTCTAAGGGCCACACCTCCTTCCTCTTTAGGTCTACATAAATTCTCAAATTTAATCTTGTGAAGACCACCTTTCCATATAAAGTCAGCAAAAACTTTTCCTATTTTATGTATGGATGCATCAGGTAACTGCAATGTTTGTAACCAGAAGTTAACCTTGGAATGAATAACTGTATGCACCAGGTCAATTCTGTCAGCTAGTGATAGGAGTCTGGAACTCCATCCCTGCAATCTGTCCCTAATAGAAGAAATCAAAACAGCACATTCTCTGTCAATAATCTTATTGGAGGATGGAGGAACGCCTAGGTATTTAACAGGGAGTATGCCTTCTTTCACATTTAAGTTGTCCAAAATGTCGTGCTCCTATTGCATGTTTACTTGAAGTAGCATTTGGTTTTTTGCATATTCATTTTAAGACCTGTAAATATCTATAGATTGCAAAAACTGTCTTTTACAGCATTAGACGATGTATAGCTGGATTTTATACAAATGAGCAGGTCATCTGCATAGAATAAGCGGGTCACGGTAGGCTGGCAGTTATAAATAGGCTGAATTAATTTGTTGTATGTTGCCCGCTCCATCTTTAGTGAAAAATATTCCATGGCAATTGCAAACAAGTAAGGGGGAAGAGGATCAGTCTGCCTGATACTTCTATTGGATCCTATAAAACCTTTTGGTATACCATTAATCAGTATTGAGGAGGTTGGTGTAGAAATACATTCTTTGACTATGTTCACAAATTTTGGAGGAAACCCCGTAGTTTTGAGCATATGAGTGATAAAATTTCTGTTTATTTTATCATATGCTTTGTGAAGATCCGCCTTAAGACAGAATTTGTCCGCACTTGGTTTGTTGAAGTTTCTAATTAATTCATGTGCCATCAATGAGTTTTCATAAATGCTTCTGCCTTTGATAAATGCACTTTGACAGTCTGATATAAGATCAGGTAAAATGAGTTTCATTCTGTTGCGTAAAATCTTGCTTGGAATTTTGTATATCACGTTACAGCAAGCAATAGGTTGATGTTCTTCAATTTTAGTTGGGTTATCTTTCTTAGGTATAAGGCATATGAATGTGTGATTGATTTCTTTTACAAATTTACACTCTGGGTAATATCTTGCATCGCTGATAAGATATCTTCTTTTAGGTCATCCCAGTGTATGAGGAAGAATTTGGATCCAGGCCCATCTGGCCCTGGGCTGGAGTAACATGAATGGAACACAAGGCCTCCTGAACCTCGTTCTCGGAAATGTTCCGAGACAGCATACGTCTCCCTTTGGAATTTATCAACCTTCTCCATTGAATATCTGGTAAGTTGTTGTTAACTTCTCCATTGAACATGTCACTATAGTATTTTATAGCTTGTTCTTATATATCTGAGATGTTATTAAGAGCATTGCCATCTTGATCAATAAGATGATAATTATTGTTAGTGCTGTTCCGGACTGCCATTTTAGTATAGAAAAATTTAGTGCACTCATCCCTATCAGTTATTCATTTTTCTTTAGCGATTTGCTTAAGTTCAATGGCTTTTATTCTAAGAGCCTCCTTTAACTTGTCTTGAGTTTGGTAATATTGTTTCCATGTGTCATCAGTAGACTCACCTTTATCAATTAATGATAATATTTCTTCACATTGTTTTTGCAAAATACTGATCTGGTCACCTTCTTTAACTCTTTTTTTTATTCCACTCTCTTAAATTTATCTTACAGTCTTAAGGATCTGAACAAGTTTATAGCATCGAGTACCCTCCTCCCAAAGAATGTTTTTGATGTGAATGGCCTCTGTATATCCTTCTATTTAATGCCAGTGATTGGAATATCTAAAAGGCTTTCCTTTCTCAGTCTAATTCTTCTCTTTTAAGCTTACAATTATGGGGCAGTGATCACTAGTGGAGGGAGGAAGTATATTAACTCTAATATTAGGTAGTTTGTTTATGCAATAAACATTAACAAGTGCTCTGTCAAGCTTGCAAGATATTTTCTTACATTCCCCACTTCTCCATGTATATTACAGGCCATAGTGGATATGTTCTAGCAGTCCATCTCTAATAATGCAGTTGTTGAAATCTTCCTGTTGGGAAACTCTAATGGTAAGGACCCTTTTTTTTCTTTAGCTTTGAGAATAGTGTTAAAATCTCCCATGATAATCCAAGGCTCATTTTTCATTTTGCTAATATTTGTGAAAGTTTTCCAAAGTAGAGTGCAATGGGAGGCTAAATTGCTAGCATAAACACAACATAGAATTAATTTAAGACCCCCCATATTGATGACATTTACAGTTATATGTTGGTCATCTTTAGCCAAAAGGTTGACATTCCAGATTTTTTTGTTCCATAGAAAAAGTATTCGACCTTTACCTCCGACATCATTATTATGAATGTAATTCCAATCAGTATCTAGTGAGTCAGTAAAAAAATTAAGGTTGTCAGTACTAAGTTTATTTTCTAAGAAAGTCAAGATGGAAGGAGAATAATTTCTCTTAAGATTTTAGAGGTCTAAACGCCTTGTATCGTTGTTCAGACCTCTTACATTCCAACTGATTATGGACGTTTCGATATAGGAGGCCGACTCCTAAATTTCATAGGAGACACCTTGCGACTTATGCTTGCCTTTACTTTTGCCTCTATTTTCTTAAATTGATTTGTATATCCTTGGTCAGTTTTTGTATATTTATTTTTGCTATCTTCCTCGGATTCAGATCCTGAATCCATTTTATCTAGTACAACATTATTAATATCAGTCTCTTCCTCTGGTTTTACAGATATTTTCTTTGCTGTATTCTCATTCGGGCTATGAAGCAGTACATTATCCACCACCTCCTCATTCCGTGAGTGCACTATAACCTGGACTACCTCCTCTAGACCAATAGTACTTTCCACCTGGTCATTAGTCTTCATATTTATTTGTTCTATGTATATATTTATTTCGTTTATACTGGAGTCAAACTGTGTCTTATTTTGTTGTAAAGGAATAGTCTGACTATCTTCAGTTGTAGGTTTTTGCCTCCATACTTGTTTGATGGAGGGGACACAATCTCACATTGATCCAATGTATGACCAAAGCATTTTGATTTGTTGCAAATAGGTGGGATGTCCTCATATTCTAGTTCCTGAATGTAAATATTTCCATTTCTATCTTTAGCCCTCACCTATTTTTTAATAGTGTCACTTGCTTTGATTTCTTCAAGGACTCTAGCATACTTAGTCTTTTAACATGTCTAGTATAATCATCCATAGCTAGGGGATTACCAATTAAACTCACAATTTTACCGATCCCACGTGCATTCAATAGAGATAAATCTATGTTCATTAATTTTACCCAAAATGGATGTGATTCTAGCATATCTCTCTCAAGTCTTAGGTTTGGTTCCTATTTTTTAGTGAAGATAAGTTTACTGTCTATGAACCAGGGACCCCCATCCAAAACTTTCTTACAATCTGCTTCATTGCTAAATTTAATAAGATAATAACATTATCCCTAGGAAAAACATCCCATTTACCCGAAGGTTTCCATTCTCGTTTAATATATGCATTAAGATGAATGTAGTAAGGTTTCTTACCAGCAACATATATGTATAATGAAGTACCCTACATACTGTTAGCAAATTTGAAAACCTCTTCATCATCTTCCATAAAGCCAAATTTATTGACCCCACCATCAATACACGTATTACCAACTATTGCATCTGCCCATGATATGATGCCTTTCCTAAATTCCGGCTTATTGAGACTAGGTCCCACCTAAACTGGAACCCTAAATGGCTTACTGAGACTAGGTCCCACCTGAACTGGAACCCTAGATTTAGGTCCCACTTGTGATGGAGCCCTAGTGTGTTGCTGTTGATCCCTAATTTGATTCGAGCTTTTATTTTTATATCTTACCTCTTGCCAACCCGTGTCTTCAGCTTCAATCTCCACGGTGATAGGTTCAATTGAAGGAATTTCGATAGCAACCTTGTCCTCCATTATTTCAATAAAGATATAAACACCAATTCATACCTAACAGACAACTAGTTAAGAGTCATTATAGATGTGCATGGATATTTTGTTGAATTTCCTCGCAATCCTTAGCCTAGCTATCGATGCTTTGTATTCTACCTCGTTATTTGTTGCAGGGAATTCCAACCGTAAGACATGGCATACAGATCGTCCTTCGGCAGTCTCGAGCACTACCTCTGCTCTCGAGAAAAAGTTAAATGCATCGTTGGTGAATAGCTTCCAACGTGTCTCCACTTCTAGAGTCATTCCTTCCTTGCTATCTCGTATTGTAAATTCGCCAATAAAATCTGGCAACGCCTGCCTATTAATCGCCTTTCTAGGATAGTGTGATTTCGTACTGACATAGTTCGATGTTCCATTTGATAAGCCATCCAGAGGTCTCAAGATGGTATAATAATTGCTTCAAGGGTTGACCTGTCAGCACTTTGATAGGGTACGCCTGGAAGTACGGTCGTAATTTTCTAGAAGCAATCAAGAGGCAGTATGCCAAATTTTCCAATTATGGGTAGTT
Organism: Allium cepa; assembly: GCA_030765085.1. Classification (NCBI taxonomy): domain Eukaryota; kingdom Viridiplantae; phylum Streptophyta; class Magnoliopsida; order Asparagales; family Amaryllidaceae; genus Allium; species Allium cepa. The sequence continues at coordinate 1,024,256,738 of CM060937.1, read as the reverse complement.
CTTTTCTACTCCAATGAACCACTTACTGATGTAATATATGGGTTACAGGGTCTTAGCTCTTCTCTGTCCATTCGCTTAGAGAAGATCGGTGGGGTTTCCATATGTCATAGCCGCTCTTCGAACGTAGTTTGACAAGCTTGATTGATCCATAAAAGTTTTTCTTTCCCTTCTTTAACGCATCAAAGAACCATATAAATTTGTTAATCGCTTTTGAGATAATCTGGCTCAGTGTTGCAACCTTTCTATTCGGGCTTTGTAACTCTTTCTTGTTCCTTTGGCCTCGACTTCCCGGAAAGCGGTTGTTTGCTTGGGATTTTCTTCGATGCCTCTAGGGCTCATGATAAATCCCAAAAAAATTTCCAAGGCTACCTCGAAATGACACTTAAGTGGATTAAGCTTCATTCCATATTCGTGGAGTATTTTGAACATTTCAACGAGGTTGTCCAAGTGGTTGGAAGTTATGCATGATTTAACAAACATATCTTCTACATAAACTTCCCTGTCTTCCCAATCAGACGCTTAACATGGCGTTTACCAATCGCTAGTAAGTTGCACTAGCATTCTTTAAGCCAAATGTCATTACTTTGTAGCAATGTAGTCCTAAGTCTTAATGAAACTTGTACTTTCTTGGTCCAATTCATGCATCATGATCTGGTTGTACCCTGAGTATGCATCCATAAATGATAGCAGTTCATGTCCAGACGTCCCATCCATAAGCTAATCGATTCTGGGTAGTGGAAAGCTGTCCATTAGGCAAGCTTTGTTTAGATCCAAGTAGTTGATACAAGTTCGCTATTTCCTATTGGACTACTTGACCATGACTGGGTTAGATACCTATTCAGGATAAGTTGCATCATGGATAAAGCCATTTTCCATCAGTTTGTCCACTTCTTCTCTCAGCTTATTGGACCGCTTGGGTCCTAGGCTGTGCTTTTTTTGCTTCACTGCATATACTTGGGATCAATGTTAAGTACGTGGCATGCGATCTTCGACGACACCCTGCACATATCAGAATGTGTCTAAGTGAATACATCCAGATTAGCTTGAGGCAAATTTATGAGTTTTAGTTGCATCCTTTTTCCGAGATGCGATCCAATTTTGAAGACCCATGTTGGGTCAACCATATCAACTTGGACAAACACCGCCAATTCTTCCAGTGTTACCCATTCCTCCCATGAACTCTTCTTTCTAGGGTCAAAGCCTTGTCGAATCAGCTATGGTCCCCAAGGCAGAGGCGACTCTGTTGTTGCTATTTAGTAGGTTCACGAATGTGGAGAGTTCTCCCCACATTCTTCCCCTTTCTTTTCTTTTAGATTCGCGTAGTTCTACGATATAATATTCACTAGCGGCACTTTGGCATCCCTTGATCACCTCGACTTCATTTTCCATCGAAAATTTCATAGTAAGGCACCATTGAACAACTCTAAAGTCTACCAAGGTGGGTCACCCCAATAAGGTATTGTAGGCGGACGTCTCATCTAGATCATAAAGGTTTAGATGAGGGTTACCCTTCAGTCACTATCTTCGAGTTCTACGGGTAAGTCAATCATTCTGCGGGTTGTTTGGTTTCATCGGTGAATCCTTGGATCTTTGTTTGGTAGGCAGATACATCTTTTATACTGATCTTCATCTGATCAAAGGTGCATTTGAAAAGATCAGAACTGCCTCTATCTACAATACTCGTCGGTCCATGGTAGGTCTGATTCCTACTGTCATGACCTTGGGGTCGAGAGTTGGAGCTTCTATTCACTCAATGTCTCAATTCCAGAATACTATGTCATTGTTCAAGGTCCTCTATTTCTTAGTAGGGGTTCCATCTTAGATCGCAAAGCGCACATCTTTTGGTGCATGTTTTAATGATCTCGCATACTACTCTATTTCTCTCCAACTCTTCTACGCTAGATGGGGCCCTCCAGATATTATACCAATAATGAGTCTCTGGTTAGTCCGTTTGGGTCCCTCTTTGTCGGTTCTAGCTTGGTTCCCTTGATCTCTAAGAGCTTGGAGTGCTACAGATTGGTCAGGATTTAGTGGTTTCCTGACATACTGCTGGAGCTTGATTTCTTGAATCAACCCTTCAATCAAGTTCTTCAAGTGATCACACTCATTCGCATTATGGCCATGTGCATCATGGAAGCTGTAGTACTTTCCATAATGCTTCTGTTATTTAGTTTCATGTTTTTAAATGGCTTCTTGTATTCTTCCATCCCATGTGTCGCAAGATAGATGACTTTTTGGAGTACAGCTAAGTGGGGTGTATTCTTTGAGCCACAAACCATTGAGTTGCTTGCTAATTCTATTTCGCTTGTTAATACTCTGGTTCTTTCTTTTTTATTTCCATTTTTTCTTATGTTCCCTTCAGCTATCCCGAAGGTATTTATATCTTGGTTCAACGCCATACCATTCTGCCCAACGTCAATTGGTTGAATGTTAGCAGATCTTCTTTTCAATTCTCGTGCCACTTCCAATCTCAAATACTGGCTTGCCTTTTGGCTGAAGTCCATTCTAGTAGTGCATTGTTTCATTTTAATCCATTTTCCAAATTAAGTCCCAGGGTGAATTGCATAAACTAAGGCCATGAAAACCATATCTTCATTCGGATTACTTACTTCAGTTACCGCAGTGTTGAATCGATTCATGAAAGACTTCAGCAATTTGTTCAGTCCCAAGAATAAGCTGGATAAGGAGATCACATCTTTAGGTTGTGCCTTGTGAAGTCTAAATTGATCAAGGAACCTTGTTGCTAGTTGATTAAAGGTGGAGATGGATCTTGTCGAAAGCCTGGTGAACCACATGGAAGCAATTCCCTCCAGAAAAATCAGGAAACATCTACATCGAAGGGAATTTAAAGCATTCACTCTGTCCATGTACGACTGTACTTATATGAGTGAGGTTTCGGGTCTCTCATTTCGTCATAAGACAGAATAGTTGGCATTGTGAACTTTTCAGGGTACCACTCATTCACAATCTCATCAGTGAAAGGAGTTCAACTTGGAGCAGATCCCCATTCATCATCTGTTATATCCTTACTTTCATTCATCATTCGCTTGACCATGTCCACAATATACTCCTCAGATGATCGGTGATCTGGGGATCGGCTGTCGGTAACTATACCGAATGTTTTCCTTTGTAAATGATCTTGGTGAGTGGACTAAAGCCTAGGCTTTCCTATCTTTAGAAGAGAACTCCCTCGTGGTTCCATTTTCTTGCGGTTGGTCTGATGGGGGCAGTTTGGATGTCTTTGGCATTATTGAATGTATTGGTATTTCTTACAATTTATTGTCATCAAGTTGCTTACCATCTTCTGAGTCGGAGAGATCCATGACTATATCCTCCTGTGGGGTTTTCTCCCATAGATTTAAGTTCGTAGGTAGTTGCCTCACAGTTGGTGGATTGCTTGTGTGTCCTTCCATATTGATTCCCATGGTTCCACCTATCACTACTTCCTATAGCTACTTCTCGTTTCTCATGTTTAAGCCAGAAACGAAAGTATTTTCTTATTACATGGCAGCCGCGGACTCTGTCATGCTTCTTGGAGTAGCATGAGACTGTAAGGTCAATAGGGCGTCTAGTTTGTCCATTAAAGACCTTTGGCTGTTTTCCATTTATTGATTAATTTCGTCAACCATTTTATTTAACTCATCACTAGTGACAACTTCACGTTGGATGGAGGATTCTGGAATCCGATCACTGGAGCTAGCTCCTAACTGCAGATTGTTAGGATTGCCCACTTTAATTTTTTAGGGGTTTGTTACTTCTCCAGCAATGGTAGCTTCTATAGATCTTCTAGAAGTTGCTCTCTTTCTTCCTGGCACCATTGGTTCCTAGTAGCATATATTGTAAACAAATATTGATGATCTAACTTCTTAACATTTCTAATCCAAAGTAGATAGCTATATCTAATCTTGAGTCGAGTTCTCAGTGAAAGCACTGAAATGTTGACTAAAAAAATGGATCAACACCTTGGATTTATTATGAAAGCACCAACCTTATTTATTAAGGCAAATAGAATAGAGGAAAGAAATAAGAGCTTGCAGATAAAGTAAAAAAAATAAGAGATTTTTATAATGTTTGGTTGTTAACAAAGCCTACGTCCACTATATAACTTTTATTATTGACCGACTGCAATTACAAGTTGAATCTGATTACAAATTGATTTGATCTTGTGAGTTGGATCGAGTCACCAGTGTTAGAGTTCACTGTCGAATCATAGTGAACCCTTTAGAGGACTATTATATGGGAAGGGAAGAGTGAAGAATAATCTCTATAAATTTTCAACAGCCTATCCATAAGATCCTCTTTATGTTGACGGTAGAAATGTATTCATAGGGGCTGGAGAGCACTTGGGCTAAAGCCGCTTTGTCAAAGACTCGCATTCGAAGGTACGTAGGCGCTTCCAAAATTCCAAAACGAGCCAACCCAATCTGATCATCGTTAGCGATCCATAGGGCATGGATCGTTAGAGATTCATGGGGTTAGAATATTTTTGGCTCATTCCCTCTAAATCATGTTTCCTGCCTTGTGTGGATGCTCTCCATGTAATTTCACTACTAGATACTTTGCTTTTATAATGATTCATGTACCGATTGCATTGAAATGCTAATAGAGTCAGATGTTTGCTCACTTCTCGATCTAACTAGCTTGGAATTCCATCAAACTTAGCAGACATTCCAACAAAACTTACTAGATCATGGTGCAAGAGGAATAAAGGATCCACGAGCAACCCTTATGGATAGGTAGCGATCCATAAGAGATGGATCGTTAGCGATTCATCACATTGGGAGATTTTTGACTTCTTTTTCTTGGGACTCTTTTGGTTAATTCTTCTAGTCCTTTTGGTTGATTCTTGAGTTACTTTGACTCGACATAGAGGTTTCGACTTCCTTTGAATTCCATTGGGTCAAAAAGCTAGATAACACACCTCAACCCTAAGCTCTTCCTATCTTTGCCAATTCTGCTTGTCGGATGGAGGATAAGCTGTGATGAGTAATTAACCTCTTAAAACAAAAGGAAGAGGGCTTGAATGCTTGATTTAAGAGAAAAAGGATAAAAAAAAATCCATATTCCTGATTCGAACTATAATATCTAGTAATGGACTAAAATCTTTAGCAATTAACTTCCAATATGTGTTGTAATCTTTGTCTTATTCCTAATCAATGTACAATTAGCAGTCATCTTGATTAATTTATTTTGCATTTTCGCTATGCTATGTCATTCTATGGATCATGTGTAGTGGAGCATCTATGTAACGCCCCTATTTTTAGTTAAACATTGTTCAAGACATTTAATTAGATTAATTAAATTGAATAATGAAAATGGTTAAGGATAATGATATTTAATTAATTATAAGGTTGTATCATACTTAATTAATTAAGTAAGATTGTTTCGAAATCAAATATATAAGAGAATATATGAGCGGGGAAATTTAGGAAATAGACATATCCTTGAACTTTGAAACCCTCTCCCCCTTATATCATTCTCACTTTTCATAAACTAAAAAATCTAAGAAACGAACTTAATGGGCCGATCATAACATAAGCCAAGGGAAAAAAATCAAGGGTATTCAATGGAGAAGAAGATTAAGAAGACTAAAGCTATATCAAATCTTAACTCCAACATCTAAATCTAAATCTTAACTCTAACATCTAAATCTAAGGTGAATAATACTGAAACCAACACATTTTTTCTTATTTTATTTCGAATCCTATGGGTTTATAGATCATTTATTTTGATATGATATGCCGTGTTGATCTTACCATTGTTTGGACAAAATTATTGGAATTTTATGGAACTATTTAGATGGGTTTAAAGGGTAAAACCAAATATTTTTATCTTCAAATGATTTGATTTTTGGATATGTTAAGTAAAAAGTTATTTTGAAGATGGAATTTTAATTTCATAATTTTCCAAATTAAAGAGACTATTTTATGAGTTGCCTAAAAAGGAAATTGTGTTCTTTTTGGGTTTTAATTATTTAAAATAATTAAATATAGATTTTGGCCTTAAAAAATTTATATGATAAAGAATAAGATATTTTTGATTTTTTGTGAATTTTTAGGATTCTACCCAATTGATTCTGAATTACTATGATATTATTATGCTAGATAAGCATTAAAAAGGGTAATTAATTAAGTATTAATTAATTAGTTGTTACATGTTTTGGAACTTGTAAATGATATCAGTAGTTTCTGGAAAAGAAATTAAAATAGGTTTTGTTTATCCAACAAAAATTGGACAAAAGCTTAAGATTTGGTAAAAAGTAGTTGCTTTTATTAGAAAGAAAACAGTTTTCTTTATAATTATGTTAATGTCATGCCACATATATCCTTATCGAGCATAAAAGAATAATGCCCCCATGAATGTCGATGTCGATAAGGTGGGAAGCACATGAGAACTACTAAAGTAGTTATGGAGTGAGTCCAACTGCTTTGAAGTAGACAATGGGGGCAACTCATGAATAGCGGCATTGCCCTCTCGTAATTCAACTAAGAGTTTAAAAGCTTTAGTGTCGACGTTGACGACGTCACATGTTTTCATCATCGTTCGAAATAATGCTGCATCTCATCTCTTCGACTATTTTTCAAATCAAGGAAATGATGTCGCCTATTACGTCTTTGACTCTATATATGAAGCGGAATAATAGCCAAAGTGATTTAAGTGTAAAAGTTTTATAACATCCTCGAAGGTCATTGGCGTTTTTTGAGCAGTAAGGTCGACAACCTTATGTTTTAGTATCGATGCTGGTGGGCCACAACGTCGCACTTTGTCTTTTGAATGACAATGAGGCTTGTTTTATATAAATTAAAAATATGTTTTAAAAGGGGCGATGTGGCTTAGGTTTTAAAGGGTCATTTACTCTTATCTTTGGCAGTGAGCCCTATAATTTATAAAAGGTTTTGAGCATTTTTTCCTCAAACCAGATGATGGTCAATATGGGTTAATGTCGCAAAAGTTAAACCCAAATTTTATTAAGGGTGGAGAGCTTTAAGGTTTTATATTGACATCATCAATGCCCTCAACATTAAACTATTTTAAACTATTTAAAGGGCTAAGTGTTACCATGTTTTGAAAATTATTTAAAGGGGATTAATCACATATGAAACTGGTTTTCAAGGATTTTAATTATGGAATAGTTGAAGTTTTGAGTTGTAATTTCCAAAGAAGATATTACTTAAGATTAAGTAATTATAAGACATAAAAAAGTTAATTGAACATATTAAATGATGAATGTTATTTGTTCTTGTGTTTATTTAATCGATTATTATACATAATTGTTATCGTCATACTCACATCATTATTGACCCATAACTGCATTTTTTAGGCATTAAGAGGTAGAATAACTTGCTAAGTTGATCCAGCAATGAGAATAAACAAAACTACCTCTTGAGCGAGGAGAATTACATCTAGGAGATCAAGTAAACCAAAAGTATAGGATGTCCAAAACTGATCGATAGATTATTGAGTAGACAGGTTGTTGGAATGGGCCAATAGTTTAGTGGTTATTCCATAAAAACTATGTCATAAGGAATGTTATTGGAAGCATTTAATAGGTTCTTAGTGATCCCATAAAAACTATATCTGGATGATGTTATTGGTAGAAATCAATAGGTTCATAGTGATCCCATGAAAACTATTATTTGAGAGATGTTATTGGAAAATCCAATAGGTTCATTGTAAGCCCATGAAAACTATGATTAGAAGGTTACTGGTAGAAACCAATAGGTCCTTAGTGATCGCATGAAAACTATGAACTTGGGCAGATTGTCCGTCAGAATTGAGATAAGCTATTTGTCAGCCTATGAAAAATAATAGGTTCATAATTACCTTAGAAAAACTATAAACATGGACAGATAGTTAGATAAATTGGGATGGGCTATCTAGCGTATATTACATTCTTGCATATCAATTTGTTTTATTATGTTTTAACCATTGTGGATGTAGGAGCACAGTATATGGTTAATGTATTTTTGGTAAGGGTAGTAGTGAAGGGAAAAACCATTCCACTCAGCGGCATGGTCTCACTAGGTATCTACTGGTTTGAGATGGTAGGTTATTATTTACACTAGAATTTTTGTCTGACTTGAAGTTCATGTTTCCCCTTAAACTCTCATATGCTCAAAATTAATTAGATTAGGTTGACAGTAAGGGTTTTTAGGTTCTCGAGTAGGATGAGTAAGTTTCTGGAGACGTGTAGGAGGCAATCTAGCTATGTAGGAGTTCTAGTCAAATCTGATGTGTTGTTTAAGTTTGTTTATTTGGATGTAATGAAAAATTTGTAAGACTGCTAAGTATTTGACTCTGATCAACTAAAGGGGTACCTTGATATGTCGCTCTTGGATTATAATAATTATATTTTTTTCTGAATGTTGGGTTATAAATGGGATTAGTAATGAATATGAAATATTACTTGCAAAATGAGATGTGAAAATTTGTTATTAAAGTGTTTGAATTTTTTTCACATTCATATGCTTCTAATTATTGATATGATTAACATAGAAACATTTTGTCATCGAGAATTAATAACTATGGATACTTCAACATCCGTAGTAGTTAGTTTTGGATCTCAAAATAGGGGATGTTACAATTTGGTATACGAGCGTAGGTTTATGATTAAAATAATTTTTTTACCTAAAGAGTTTTGAAACCTAATCCTAATGAATCATAGAATACGATTGGGGTATGGGATAATGCTGTAATAATGTACTTGTATTTGCTATATATAAATATGTATTCAATCTATTTTATCCCCTCTCTCTTAGACTATTCTTCTGCATCTTACTAAGGCTCGCATGCAAATTTACGAGAAAGAAAGATATGAAAGCAGGAAATGAAAGAGTGAATCTTGGTGGTGGAAGCACCACAACCAACGGAAATGCTCGACCCAGTACTAGGAGGAGTCTGGTTGACAGGCAAATGCCAGTCAAAATGCAAATGCCAATGTGGGTATTGTGATCCCACCATTGGATATGGGACTATCTATCAGTTCTTTGTCAATCTAATGCATGCTAGAACAACTACAGGATTAGTCGGATGAAATGTTGCTAATACAGGAGGAGTCAATCCCGTAGCGCCAATTCGTAATAACTATGCTAAGCCGAGACTACACCAGTCTGGGTAAGAAGAATTTTGTATGGATTAAAGATGCGATAGAAGTGGAGAATTAGCTGTTACATTATGAAAGGATTTTTGCTGATTTGAGTCTGAATGATGAGTAGAAAAGGAGTTTGTCTTTAAGACAGTTGCAGGGAGCTCTTTATTTTGGTGGAACAGAGTTACCATAGGAATGCCTGAGGAGGAATTGACTTAGGTAGATTTTCGAAGAAGATTTAACGAAAGAGTTTTATCTAAAGTAGCCAAGTCCTCTTTACTTAGGAAGTTTATGAAGTTAGATCAAGGGGATATGACGGTATTGGAATATTCTGCTAAGTTTGATGAGCTATATAGATATGGATATGCTACTACTGACGTCATGATTAAGAGAAACGAGAAGTTTATCCGATGTTGAGGTCAGAGTTTTCTAGGGAAACTATGCCACATCTTAGAGATCCATAGAATGTGGTGGTGGAAATGGCTATCCAGAATGAAGAAATGCTTTCTACTTTTGGTAAGGAGAAGTTAGTGGAGTCTTAAGTTTCCTAGGGAAAGAAGAGGAAATTCTTTAGGAAGAAGTGAGCTCAGAAAAGTGGAGATGCCAAGGAAGGGAAAACTAATGTTTTCTAATTCAAATGCCACAATAAAGGATATTATGCTCATAAGTGTCAGATAGGAAAAGGAAGATGGTTGTAGAAAAGAAAAGTGTGAAGTGCTTCAACTTTGACTAGAAAGGGCACTACAAGAATCAGTGTCCAAAGCCGATAAGAGCCGACAAAGGAAAAGTTTTTGCTCTAGATTCATCATCTTCCAAACTAACTGGTGTTGGAAAGGAAAGTATGTGATGGAAGGTATGCTTTTGATTCATAACATACAAATTAGAGTATTGGTTGATACTAGTGCATCACATTCATTTATCTCTTAGCGTTTAGTACATAATTATGTTTAAAACCATCATACCTTGTAACTTCCTTAAAGATAGCTAATCAAATAAAAGGGTACACAGCTCTAGGGATGAGATGTGATCATCTAGATTTTGAGCTGCTAGATTATACTTTTTTCTGCAGTTTGTATGTATTTGATTTCATGGGTTTTAGGTATGGATTAGTTAAGCAAATATAATGCTAGGATATTTTGCTAGGATAGGAAAATATCATGGGGTTACCCCGATTGTAGTGACTGAATAGTATACTCGATTGAGAAATCAAGTCCAGGAATTTTTGATTTATTAGGGGCCACAGAAGTGGAAGACGAATAGAATCGAGTTTTAGTTATAATAGAATTTGCAGATGTTTTTGGGTTGATCATGGGATTACCACCGAAACGAGCTATCGAGTTGTGAATAGATCTTATACTTAGAGCTAAACCCGTAAGTCGATCGCCTAATAGGATGACAAATACATGTAAAGATCTGTCTTCCTTACATCTAAAGATGACACTTAATATAGCCTCGGTATTCATATACCAATCATTTAAGTGTTTGAAAGACAGGTTATTTAGGGTGAGTAAAGCAGAAGACGAAATAGAATCTTACATCATGACGAGCAATATATTATACAGACAAAATTTTTACAAAAAGAAATCACCTTTATTTACATACAACATCAGAGTATACTATTCTACTATCAGCTTGGATAGTTATCCTGATCTTATAATTGCTGATAAATACAGACAAAAAAACTAATAAATACAGTGGAAGATAGAAGATATGGGAATACGTTTTGAAGGATCCAGCTTGTCTCTTAAAGGTTCTAAAGTATCCAGCTAGATCTGGAAAATATGCTCGGGCTAACCTAAGCATTATAAGAAAATAATGAATGGATTAGTCTGGTAAACCAGTGTGAGAAAGCTCAGTCAAATCATATTGATTTATAGATTCTAAAACCGTTTCAAAATAAAAGGTATCTCGTAAGGCCATGTAGCATGTAAACGCGGATGGGTTTTACCTTCTGATAACTAAAACATTTTATATTATAAAATGCAGTGATATTATAATAATGTCTATAGGTTTAAAATACTAATAATAAAGTAGTTGTGATTCATGTACATCGCAACAATAATAGGTATACAAGCAAAAGCCGCTAAGGCTCGTATATAGAGAATGGATTTCTAAAAAATGGCAAGATAAGGGACTACCTTCCAAAAATGGTACACCTCGAGATAAAATATATTGGATGAAGATAACCTTTCGACCCTTGCCAATACAAAACAAACCGACCTCTTACTGGATAGTACCGAATGTGTCATCACCCTAGTTGTTCCCAACCTTTATAAAGAGCTCTCAAGCACAACCAAATCAATATAAGATAATCAAGAAAGGTGATGACACACCCTAATGGGAGTGATCCATATAGTTCTATCGCATCTCCCTTGCTTTAGCCATTGCCGGGGTGTGAGGCTTGAGGCAACGATTTACCTTCTTTTAGCAATTCCCACTTGGAATGCTAACACTACCACCCATGCAGAAAAGAAATGCTAGCATTCATCCATACAAATTGTTCCAGGATTGAACAAACATTTATCAATTGCTATCTTCCATTTTGGAATCGTACTCGGGAAGAATAATACAGCCCCATAGCATACTTCATAACAATCCATCATGAATGTTATTAGTTTTGAAGTGGTTTGGATAAATCCAAAAACTGATGTCTCCAAACTAAGCGGTAATTCCCGACTAACTCAATTTCGGTTCTTTGGAAGCATGCAACAAGTATTCGAGTCCTCGCTGGGGAACTCAAATATACACAACATACTTCCTAAGTTAAAATAGATCAAGATTTAATAGTCGGTTATTTAACTATCGAATAAGCAATCAACTGCAATTTAGATGTTTAATTTTTTTCAGTAGCAACCACTAAGCCTCAAAATAATCTTTCATTTATTTAAATCTCTTTCCATAATATTTATCAACATATCGATATGCTTATTACACTGGCATAGGTATATTCACAAAACATTAAGAAAGATTTCTCATTTCAAAATCAGATTAAAAGGATCAAAACAAATGTTATTTAAATTAGAGATAAAGATAACCCCAAACACTATTCCTTCAGTGTTGAGCATGGAACAAATGTCCACACCACCATAATTAAGAAGGTCAGTCAATGGAAAATCCCATCTTAAATTCTTTTATAAATTTTATCAATGTATCTTTTTCATTTTGAAAACTCCTTTACTAAAATTCCACCTACACTTAGTTGAGTTTTTCTATAATAACAGTTATCAGACTAGAATAGGAATGGCGCCTTTCGAAGCTTTGTATGGAAAGCCATGAAAGTCACCAGCATATGGGTTGGAAACCAGAGATAGATTAGTCTTAGGTCCAGATCTGGTAAGAGAGGCAACAGAGAAGACTGATTGGATCCAAGGTAGGATGAAGGAAGCTTAGTCTGGACAAAAGAGTTACATAGATAAGAGGCGTAAGGATATAGAGTTCTTAGTTAGAGATAGGGTTTTCATTAAGGTATCACTGATGAAGGGTGTGGTACGATTCAGAAAGTAAGGGAACTGGCACCGAGATATGTTGGACCGTTCCAAGTTATAAAGAGGATCAAAAAGCTCGCATACATGGTAGAGTTGTCAAGCAGTTTGGCAGGTGTCCATAATGTATTTCATGTGTCTCATCTTCGTAAATATGTGCATGATCCATTGACTGCTATCCCTCAAACTGCATTAGAAGACTTGATAGTAGAACTGGATCTGACTTTTATTAGGCAACCAGTTCAAGTTATAGCAAGTGATGAGAAGAGGTTAAGAAATAAGACGGTCAAGTTGATGAAAGATCAATGGAGCGACAACGAGAAGGACTATACTTGGGAGACAAAGGATAGGACTAGAGATATTTATCCTGATATGCTTTACGGGTATGCTCTATATTTACTCTATATAGACTGTTTCCTAGTTAGGTAGATTATTATAGTGGTTAGGAGATGTTATAGGTGATTGCTATGCTTAGTATTTAGTCCTTTCTGAATTTCAAGGACAAAATTCTTTAAGGGAAGGAGCTTGTAACACCCTTAATTTCAAATATCATTATTCCAGAGATTTAATTGGATAAATAAAATAATATAATGTAGACACTAGAGTGATAAGGGAATTGAGATCTGAGAACTAATTAGGGTCGTGCCTTAACTAAATGGATTTATAAGAATGGTTTACAAGTTAAATACTTAAGAGAATAAGGCAAGGGTAGTATGGGAATAGCCGAACCCCATAACCCTTAAAACCCTCACAAACTTTTCATTCTAATTACATTCCTATAAAAAAACATAAACATAAGGAAAACAAAGTCGACCACAATCCTAAGAGGAAGAAGAGAAAAATCTAAATAGAAGCTAAGATTCAAGCAAGGAAGGTTAAAGCAAGAACAAATCTCAGGTTTCTTATCCAAACAAGGTGAATAATGATCTAAACCATCTCATAAAAGTTTTCTTGAAAGTTTTAATTCAGGTTTAAGGTTTAAAGCCATCTGGATGGATTACTTATGATATGCTTTGATTTATGTGCCATGTTATAATTTAAACAAGGATTTTTGTGGGATAATATAATGCGATTTTAAGGTTAAAATCATGCAAATTGATTTCTGAATGCCATGATGTTTGAGTATGTTATGTAAAATATTATTTTGGAGATGATTTCAATTTCTCATAATATTCCAAGGTACGGATAATTTATTATGAATGGAAGAAATATATAATTTTGGGTCAAAATTATTTAAGGCATTCATGTATTGTTTTCCGGTCTAAAATTTATGTATGTTACAAAACATATTAAAAGTGAATAATTGTGATTTTTGGGGAATTTTCCTAAGTGTTTTGATATGGATACTAAATTATGTAACTTAGAGGACTTAAATGTTTTAAATTTTTTATTAAGGAAAGGGCTTATTTGTCAAAATGAATTCATTTGTTAATAGTTGAGTTTGGTAGCCTTTAGAAAAGAATTATATATAAAGAATTGGCAACCGATCATATTTTGACAAATTAGGCAAGTTAGGTAAAAAGGAATTACTTTAAAAGTCATAAAATTCAGTTTTGTTTTGAATTAAAACTTCACCATTTCCATTTTCTTGCTTCCATCACCATACTTCTGCTAACAACCTTTCGCACCCATTCGAAATTAATGCACATGGTATCAAGTAATTGATAAGTAGTTTAGTAGAGAAAAGCGGAAGGGACTATGTCCAAGGCATGCTTTCAAAGGGGTTAAAGCTATTCTTATAAGCATTTGAATCCACTAGTTGCCTTTTTTAAAAGTTGCTTTCGAAAGGGTTGCGGCCACTTTATTAGCCTTCTAATCAATCAACTTGCCTTTGTTTTCAAAAGAAGCTTTCAAAATAGTTGCCGCTTTTGAACCTATTCGATACTAATTGTCGCATTCATAGCTTTCGAATTAGTTAGGGGCCACTTTTCTTTATAGTATTTGAAAGGGATATTTCATCCTTTTAAATTTTTAAAGCTGCTTCCTCAATGCTTTCGAAAGGGTTGTTTTAGCCACTTTTAATAAGAGTTTTGGAGGCAACGGTTTCAAATGGTCGGTTTCAAAGCCATCCTCTTCCCAATTCTTTTACTTGAGATCAATGCTTTCGAAAGGATGCTCTTTTCTCTTTATCCCAATAGTTACATTTAATGTTAAACCTAATCATTTCGAAAGAGATACTTTCAAATGGTTTCGAAGCTATGCTTCTATAAATTCTTACTTGAACTAAATGCCTTCGAAACGTATGTTTTTTAGTGTTTCGAAAGGAAGGTTTCCAATGATTTCGAACGGTATGTTTTTAATAGTTTTGAAAGAGAAGTTTTTAGATTTTAAGTAACGCTTTCATAAGGGAGAGTGGCAGAGGGTAAATCACGATGTCACAATGATCTGAAGGATCTAGTCAAAAGCCTTAGCTTTCAAATAAGAAAACCCAATCTCATTGTTAAAGGTAAAAGAGTTTTGAAATGGAATTTAAATTTTTACATCCTAAAGGAAGTTTTCCTTGCCAAGGAAAGTGGGTTAAGGGTATTAACCATGTTTTAGTGGAAAATGATTACAAGAAATTAAATCATGGATGTTTATATTGTTATGTTTAGATCAGTTATCATGTATGCTTATGTAATCATATTTACTCCATAATTAACTCATAGCTGCATTTTGGCGTGTTTAAGATAGAATAACCGGCTAGATTGATCCAGTAGTGAATATATATTGAATTAACTCTTATGTGAGTAGAATTAGACCCAGGAGGTCAGATGGACAAGAATATAGGATGCCCAAAGCTGATCAAAGATCAATGGTTTAGACAAGCTCTTAGTAAGCCTATGAAAACAATGTATGGAAATTGTTATTGGCGGGGGCCAATAGGCTCTTAGTGATTCCATGAAAACTATATCTGAAACAAGTTATTAATAAAAATCAATAGGGTCATGGATAGCCTATGAAAACAATGACATAAGAGATGTTACTGGAGAATCCAATAGGTTCATTGTGATCCCATGAAAACTATGATTGGATAATGTTGTTGGTAGATGCTAATAGGTTCTTAGTGATCCCATGAAAACTTTGAAAATGGATGCATAGCCCTTAAACTTGGAACAGATAATTAGTTAGCATATGAAAACTAATAGGTTAGTAGCGAGCCTAGAAACTATAGCATGAGACAAATAGGTATGTGAGTAGGGATGGGAATTCTAGAGCATATTGCATGTTTTCATATCATCATGATACATTTTTTTATGTTATGTCTTAACCATTGTGGATGCAGGTGCATAGTATATGGTTATTATAAATTGGATTAAGACAGTAGTAAGAGGAAAACCCGTTTTGCTAAGCGGTGTGTTTTCACTGGATATCCACATGGTTCGAGATTATACGTTATTATTCACACCAGACTTTTTGTCTGACTCGAAGTTTATGTTTTCCCCTTAAACTCTTGGGTGCTCAATTGATTTTGAGTAGTTTAAGAGTTAAGAATTTTATGATCTCCTTTAGATGAATTAGCTTTCGAAGACTAGTAGGAAGCAAGCAAGCTATTAGGTGTTCTTTCTATTTGATTCTACTGTGTTATAGAATGCAATGGAAAAGTTGTTTATTACCAATATTTAGACTCTGGTCAACCAAGGAGGCATCTTTATATGTCACACTTGGCGTTTTTTATAACAAATTGTAGTTCCTCTAAACGAGGCTTACATATGGGATTATGCAATGAATCTGAAATGAAATGAGAATTTTTTTAAATTGAGTTTAATTTTTTTCCATATTCGTGTGTTTTTGGTATATCAATGCGTCTAACATTAACGCATTTAGTCACCGAGAATTAATAACTTTGGATGACTGCAGCATCCATAGTGGTTAGTTTTTGCCCTCCAAATGGGGGTTTATAAGGTGGTATCAGAGCATAGGTTTGTGGAAAATTAAAAGAAAATTTGAACCTAAAAGACTTTTAAAACATAAGCCAAAGAATCAGAAAATGAGACAGGAATTTGGGGCTGACGCTATAGTAACGTAACTGAATTTATGTTATATATATAAATATGTGTGTATGTGTGTGTGTATATTGGTAAGTATGTGTTCCCCTCTCCCTTGGACTATTTTTCTGTATCTTACTATGGCTCGTATGCAGATTTATGAGAAAGGAAGAAATAGAGGCAGAAAGCGAAAGAGGAAATCTAGGTGGAGAAAGTACCACAACTAATGGAAATGCTTGACCCAATACTAGAAGGAACTTGGATCGACAAGAAAATGCTAATTCAAACGCAAATGCCAATGTAGGTGCTGGAATCCCACCAGTAGATATAGGGTAATGTATCGGTACCTCATTAATTTGATGCAAGTTGGAGTAGCTGCAGAAGTAGCTAAGCTAAATGCTATGAATATTGGAGGAGCTAATCATGTGGCCCTAGCTGGCAGTAACTATGCCAAGCCAAGCAGGGATTATACCATTCTTGGTGGGAAGCCGTTTTTAGGAATAGAGGATGCTATTGAAGTAGAAAACTGGTTATTGCACTATGAAACAATTTTTGCTGACTTGGGATTAGATAATGAGCAGAAGAGGAGACTTGCTTCACGATAGTTATAGGGAGCAGCACTTTATTGGTGGAATGGTACTACCATAGGAGTGCCCAGGAAGATTTGACTTGGGCAGAGTTTTGAAGAAGTTTCGAAGAGAAGTTCTTGTCTGAAGTTTTCAAGTCAGTATTGCTGAGAAAACTCCTAGACTTAGTGTAGGGTGAAATGTCAGCGATTGAGTATGCTACAAAGTTTGATGAGTTTTCTAGATACGGATATGCTACCATTGACATCATCATTAAAAGGAATGAGAAGTTTATTCGAGGGTTAAGATCCAAGATTAACATGGCGAGTATGCCACATCTCCATAAACTAAGCACAATTGTAGTGGAGATAGCAATAAGGATTGAAGAGATGCTTTCTACTTTAGGGAAAGAGAAGAAGGTTGAAACCCAGGATTCTCAAGGCAAGAAGAGGAAATTCCTCAAGAAGAAAGGAGCTATGAAAAGAGTAGCCGCTAAGAAAGGGAAGGCCGAAGTAGTTTGCTACAAGTTTAATAAGAAAGGACATTATGCTCATGAATGTCGAACTGGAAAAGGAAAAAAGATTGTAGATAAGAAAGTAGTGAAGTACTCAACTGTGACCATATTGAACAGTATAAGAATCAGTGTCCAGAACCAGTAATAGCAAACAAGGGATAGGTTTTTGCTTTGGAACCATCATATTCTAGACCGACTGCTATTGAGGAGGGAAAGACTGTGATGGAAAGCTTGGGGATCATTTTGAGAATGGATTGGTTAGATAAATATGATGCTACAATATTTTTTTCAAGATAGGAAATTATCGCTAAGACACCCCAATAGTCATGATTGAATTGTATACTCTGTGAAGAAGACATAGTCAAGTGCTTAGGATTTGCTGAATGCAATGGAAGTTGAAGAAGAATTGAATCAGGTTTTGGTAGTAAGAGAATTTGAAAATGTTTTTGAGCCAGTCATAGGACTACCACCAAAGCAAGCCATTGAATTTCAAATATACCTTGTGCTTGGAGCAGAACTTGTAAGTAGGCCACCTAGTAGGATGACATCTACCGAGATGAAGGAATTGAAGGTGTAGCTAGTGGATTGAGAAGGAAAGAATTTTACCGAACCAAGCAGTTCTCCTTGGGGAGTTTCCACGGTGTTCGTGAAGAAACCGGATGGATCGTTAAGGATGTGTATAGACTATCGTAAGTTGAATGAGGAGACAATCAAGAATATGTATCCTTTGTCGAGAATCGATGATTTATTTGATCAGTTGAGTGGAGACAGAGAATTTTTCCAATTGGACTTGGCGACAGGTTTCCATTAGCTAGGACAGTATTCCTATGACATTTTTGATTAGGTATGGTTCGTACGAGTGGTTGGTGATGCCATTCGGGTTAACGAATGCGCCGGCTTTCATCGAGGATTTAATGAACTGATTTTTCCGAGAGCACATAGATAGGTTTGAATTGGTATTCATAGATTCCATTTTAATATACTCCGAGGATGAAAGAGAGAATAAAGTTCATCCTAGAATAGTGCTTAAGGCGCTGAGGTAATATCAATTGAAAGCGAAGTTTTCAATGTGTCATTTCTGGAAGAAAGAGTTTCTTGGTCACGCGGTTTCAAAGAAAGGTTTGTCGGTTGAACCGGGTAAGATCGAGGCTATTAAAAACTGGAAGAGTCCGGAGAAGGTGACTGATATTAGAAGTTTTCATGGGCTTACTAGTTTCTACCGGAGGTTTATTAAAGATTTCTCGCGGATAACAGTGCCTTTGACTAAGCTAACCATGAAGGACGTAAAGTTTATTTGGTTTGACAAACGTGAGGAAACATTCCTTACCTTAAAGCACTTGTTGACCATTGCACCTATGTTAGTAGTTCAAGATGGGAATCAAGGATTAGTAGTGTATACCGATGCATGTGGAACTGAGTTAGGGGCTATGTTGATGCAGAAAGGTAAAGTTATTGCCTATGCTTTCCGGTAGCTTAGACTGCATGAAGTGAAATATCCTACTCATGATCTAGAGTTGGTAGGGGTGATCTTCGCACTAAAAGTATGGAGATATTATCTCTTAGGGGAGAGATATGAATTATACACAGATCATAAGTCCTCGAGTTATTTATTATCTCATAAGGAGTTGAATATGAGGAAGCATAGGTGGCTGGAGTTTTTAGCAGCTTATGATTTCGGTATAAAGTATACACCTAGAAAAGGAAATAAAGTAGCAGATGCTCTTAGCAGAAAACATCATAATGTGGTGTTAGCTATGTTAGTAGAATGGAAGGACCTAGAGGCCTTGACTACTTATAGTGTGTAGTTAAGATCGACTGCTAGCTCCATTCAGAGGACTGCCATGATATCATGCTCGGAAATTCGACCAATTCTGATCGAAAGGATTACTTCTAAGCAAAGAGAGGATCCATTGTTAGCTGGTAAGATTAAAAGGCTTGAGGTTGGATTGGAGATTGATGATCTAAATGATTTTAGTCTTGACTAGAGGGGATGGTTGAGAAAGAAGGGATGCTTGTGTGTTTTGAATGTTGGGGACTTTAGGAGGGAGGTTCTAAGGGAATGTCATCGATCAAAATTTACGATTCATCCTGGGGGATCCAAGATGCATCAAAACATGAAAAGGAGTTTCTATTACGAAGGTATGAAGAAGGATGTTGGCTTATGGGTAAAGCAGTGTGTAAATTGTCAACAAGTGAAGGCCAAACATCAGAAGCCGAGTAGGTTTCTTCAACCTTTGGAGATAAAAGGTTTGGAAATGGAATTCGATATCTATGGATTTTATAGATTGGCTGCCAAGGCAAATCGAGGAAATGAAAGAATATGTGTCATAGTGGATAGGTTGACTAAGGGTTCCTATTTCATTCAAATTAAGTCAACTAGGACGGCACCTATTTTAGCTAAGTTGTTTATAAAGAACATAGTTAGACTACATGGGATTCCTAGTAGTATAGTGAGTGATAGAGATACTTTGTTTACTAGTGAGTTCTGAAAGAGTCTACAGAATGTGTTAGGTACCAAGCCCAAGATGAGTACTGCTTATCACCCTCAAACAAGGGAAGGCAGAGGGAGTCAACAAGGTACTTGAGGGTTTGTTAAAAGCTTATGTACTAGATTTTGGTGGGTTATGTATAACGACCCACCTTTTTGGATAGTTTAAATCGACAATAAACCTCACATGTTAAACTGCAACCATTCAAATGGGAGTGTTGTTATGGGATAAATAAGAAAAAATAGGCAAAGAAAGAAAACAATATAGAATCTCACAGCGGAATGACAAAATATAATAATCAAATAAACAGTTCATGAAGCTGTTTACGAATAACGTTTGATTATACTTTTACAATACAGGAGCAGAGTACATGCAGCAGTAATAAATAAATAATGTAGTGGAACAACATGATGTAGCAGAATAAATAAAATAAATAATACTAGTATACAAATCTCCGCCTTCGTCCTCCAAAAGCAGTCTTTGATACACTAAAAAGCTCAGATTGACCCGAGCGAATTAAAAAGACGAAACACTCGAGTCAGAACTAAAAGATCTTATGTAAGTCAAATCAACAGTAAATAAATATGATTGTAACGGCGTTAGAGATGTTTACGGGGTTTGACATCTCCTATCCAGTGTCTAACGCGAGTGCAATAAATTAGAGATGTTCGAGATTCCCATCTCTTAAGGATCCGTTAAACTATCTACATACATAGTATAATATGCTATTATAATAGTGTTTACAGTAAAGTATTAAAATAGCGTTAAGGCATTACCCATATCCCCCTTAACACATTTTGTATATTCTCATAGTCTATATAGTACCGTAATTCCTCCATAAACTGGAGGTCTATCAGAGGGAACTCCATAGGTATGGTACAAACCAAACTCGTAAAAGGCGCGCCAGGGCTTGTGAACATGGCACTCGAGGTAAT
Source organism: Allium cepa (assembly GCA_030765085.1). NCBI lineage: Eukaryota > Viridiplantae > Streptophyta > Magnoliopsida > Asparagales > Amaryllidaceae > Allium > Allium cepa. Next base: position 1,024,235,696 of record CM060937.1, on the reverse strand, counting down.
GCCAGGGTAGGATTCTACCAATTGCACTCCCGGACTGGTGGTAACTCATAGCAGCTACTACCGCCCACCTCGAACACACTCCCATAATCAAATCGAGGGCTGGCCACCAAATCAATCATAAAGTAATTGTATGGTATCGAAGAAATATGCTCTATCGGAGGTGCGACCTCACTTGGCCCGGTATAGCTCATGTTTTAGTCACATCTAAGCCGATTCACGGGAGTCAGGGTCACGTAAATACCTCATACAGAATCGTTCGTCAAACCATCCTACTTCATTCAGGAATCTCCACCACGCACACAGTTATTAAAGTGATTTTCGGTATTAACAGAGAGTATGACAATATCTGATCCCGGTCTCTTTAACAAACGCTTATTTCGCACCGGATGGTTCCTTTACATTTCAAGAGTCAATTCATAATTAATATCAAAATATCATATTCGATTTCAAACCATATTACTTTCGAAACCATATTCACTTTCAAAATTATCGATAAGATACGTTAATTAAATCCTTATTCCAAAATCATCATATTTACTCAAATATATCATTTCACAAAAAAGGTATCAATTCCAAATCCCAACTTAGGTTGTATCAAGGATCTAAATATAAATACTTCTACTTTACACAGTCTGACATTTTAGAAAATAATTTAGATAGCCATAAATAGTTTTGACAATTTTAAAAATAGTTTAAAATAGTTAAAGTACTCTAAAATAATTTAAATGTTTTAAAATAGTTTAAAATAGATTAAAATAGTTCAAATAGATTTAAATTCGGTTAAATTAGATTTAAAAATGATTTAAATAGATTTAAAATAGCTTAAATAGATTTAAATTATATTAAATAGATTTAAAATAGATTTATTAAATTTAAAATGGATTAAATAGGTTCAAATTATATTAAATAGATTTAAAATAAATTAAATAAATTTAAAATAGATTAAATAGATTTGAATTATATTAAATAGATTTAAAATAGATTAAATAGATTTAAATTATATTAAATAGATTTAAAATAGGTTAAATAAATTTAAAATAGATTAAATAGATTTAATTAGTTTAAAATTGGTAAAATAGATTAAATTGGATTAAATAGATTATAATAGATTAAAATAAAATAAAATAGGTTAAATAGTTAAAATAGTTTAAATTAGTTTAAAATAGATTTCAAAGTTATATTCAAACATTTCAATAACTCCATTTCAATAAAATTCTATATTTGACAATTCAACTTAGGAAATCCAATTTAAATCATTTGAACAATTCATTGAATCAATTCCAATTTCAACATTAATGCTTGGATTTTTGAAAATAATTCAGTTTATATAAATCAATTTCTATTTTAATATACCGGTTAACTAAATTCAAAATTTAAAGGTTTAAAATCATTTAATTTAACCAATCCGGTGTCCGTATATAATTTTCTACCCTATGGTCAAGTGATATAGATATTTATCATTTCAATTCGCTATTTAAAATTTTACAGGTATATTCCATTTCAACCCGCAATCCTACAATTTAATTTCAAATACATGAAAACGCTTGAGTCTATCATTTCAACCAATAACGATTTTTCCCTAATCTATCAGATCATTTGATTATGAAAACGCTTGCAGTGTTATAACAATATAAAAATATAACATCCAGTCATCTAATATCAATAATCAAACATACTTCATAATCACCATATAATCAACCAATAGATAACATCAATCAACTGATTATCATTAACAGATATTAAATTGATAATTAAATTCAAAATTAATTTACATGACGATTAAATGCAATGAAAGTCATATTTAACTGGAATGACAATTTAAATATACTAAACATCAATCAATCAATTTCTGATCACATCATAAATTTAATTTAACTAACACAAGATAATCCAGTAGTTGTAAGTAGGTTAAACACTCATCTTTGATTTCAAATCGATTTAAAATCCAAACGAAGGCCAAAATTTGAACAGTCTTAGAATTCGTATAAACCGGTGTCAGAATGTCCGAAATTTTGACACAATCCTAACGAAACAAACCGCACGTGAAACCGAGCTCATATGTAAAAATATGATAATTAGAAGACTAAATGATTTTAAACTATAAAAAACAAAATAAACATAAAGTGGAGGCCACGTCACCTTGCTACAGTTCGAAACCCCCCTTTCTCGTATGTGATAACCCTAGAGCCGCCACCCTCTGATCACGTTCACCACGCCCTAAAGCTTGACGTCGCCGCCTACAAACCTCACGACACCCCCCGGCCATGCTATGACCTTCCCCCGAGGCCTACGACCCCACGAACGCCCATCATCAGTCGAGAATTCATAGCCGCCTCCTGGGTTAGCCGAATCCTAATCTAATTTTCCTCGCACATCTAGCTGTTGACTAGCCAAACAAGCCACATGGTTGAACTCTCCTCGACGACTCCACAAACCCATACCATTCAATCGACGACCGGTCAAAGTTGATCAACATGCGATGAACGACCGAGAATAAATCATCCAATTCTGGCCATATTATTATCCGAATCGAAAAACAAATCATTACAGTAAAATGCGCTCATCAAGTGCTATCTAACAATATATAATTTGATTGGTTTGGAGGAGTTTGATTTTTCGATTTGATTTTGATTTGCAATTGAAGTTGGAATTGGGAATTAAGTTTTGGTTTGTCTACCATTGGAAAGAGGAGATGAGAAGGAAATGCATATACATAATAATGGAATAAGAAACAGATAGGGTTTGTAACAGCCTATATATAAGCAGATCTGAATATAGAAAGAATGGACCGGATCTATTTGGATTGGAACGATAACCGACCTGAAAAGCCCGTCTCGTTCCCGAAATGAAAATAAGTCATCCCATATATCAAAATAGATGTTTTTGATATTTTTAAACTCAATGGAACTGGTTTCAAATCCTAATTCCATCATATAAAGAAGTTAGCTTTTAAAATCAGCTTATTTGAAATTGATTTCAACTAAATTGATTTCTGTGCGTTTCAAGCCCGTACTATCAAATGACAAGTCCGATCGTTGCAAAACTTGAAACGTTACAATAATTTACTGTTACGGATCCGATGAAACTAGTTTCATTGAAATCCGAGACAGTGGCCAAAATGGCTATTTTCCGATAATTAAATATATTATTATTAAATTAATTAAATCGCCTTTTTAATTTCAAATTTAATAACTAATAAATTTTGTCATTTTTGATTACCTATACATTTACAATAATTTAAAACAAATTTTTCTATCAATTCAATATCAAATTTCTACTAGTTACAATGTTTAATTTCAATTGAAATGAATACAGTGATTATAACTTTAAATTCCAATAAATCCATTTATTCACCTTTTCGTCTTATTATTCAATCAGTTTTCATCTCATGGCTATAATTAATATTTGTTTATATCTTATCACGCTAATATTTTACCATTATCATCTTAATTTTCATCAACGTAATCTTTAATTACATTTAACTACGATAAATCCATTCATTATAATTTAAATTCCAATAAATTAATCAAACTTGATTTCAATATTTTTACTCAACCAATCATTACTTATGAAAATAGTTAACATTTTTTTATATTTATTGAATTAATATTCTACAATTATCAATTTAATTCACATTAACTGCACATATTAAGTGAATTAATTGCATTTGATTTTCAATTTATTCTCAATGAATTAAATAGTGAATTTACGACTAAACCATTGTTATAACTTGCTAATTCAAACACATTTCTATGTTTATTGTTAACAAACAAAACTATTAAATTCACATACCGATTAGTTATTCTATTTTAATCAATTTCAATTTATATCGTAAATTCCACCATTTTATACAATACTTGGTTTATTCTTATTTACATTTTATAACCAATTATAATTTCTAATCATTGCAATATTGGAATTACATTTAAAGTAGTTATAAATTACCTTGAATAATACTATGACATTTCATTCTAGTCATTTATTACATTAAATTTGCATTATTAAACTTAATTCTAGTTAGTTTTATCATTCCTACATCATAAATTTTATTTCCTTCCAACATTAAGTTACCCAAATCTTCTTTAATTCAATATTTTAATTATCGAAAAAAATGCGGGTCGTTACATCATGGGAAGACCACCTACACTTAGTTGAGTTTTTCTATAATAACAGTTATCAAACAAGTATAGGAATGGTGCCTTTCAAAGATTTGTATAGAAGGCCATTCAAATCACCAACATGTTGGTAGAAAACCGTAGACAGATTAGTCATAGGTCCATATCTAGTAAGAGAGGCAACAATGAAGATTGAGATGATCCGAGGTAGGATGAAAGAAGCTTAGTCTAGGAAAAAGAGATATGCAGATAAGAGGTGTAAGGATCTAGAGTTCTTAGTTAAAGATAGGGTATTCATTAAGGTATCACCAATAAAGGGTTTGGTATGATTCGAAAAGTTAGGGAAACTGGAAGCGAGATATGTTGGACCATTCCCAATTATAGAGAGGATTTGAAAGCTCGCATACAGAGTAGAGTCGCCTAACAATTTGGCAGGTGTCATAATGTGTTTAATTGTCTCATCTTCGTAAGTATGTACATGATCCAATGATTACTATACCTTAAACTACATTAGAAGACTTGGTAGTAGAACTGGATCTAACTTTTGCTAGGCAATCAGTTTAGGTTGTTGCAAGAGATGAGTGGAGGTTAAGAAACAAGACAGTTAAGTTGGTGAAAGTTCAATAGAGTGACAATGAGAAAGACTGTTCTTAGGAGCAAGAAGAAAGGATTAGAGATACTTCTCCTGATCTTCTTTAAGGGTATGCTCTATATGTACTCTATATAAACTGTTTCCTAGTCAGGTAGACTACTTTGGTAGTTAGAAGATGTTACACACGATTGTTATGCTTAGTATTTAGGCCTTACCGAATTTTGAGGACGAAATTCTTTAAGGAGGGGAGTCTTTAATACCCCTAATTTTAAATAGCATTATTCAGGAGATTTAATTAGATAAATTAAATAGAATAATATAAAGACTAGAGTGACAAGGGAATTGAGTTTTGAAAACTAATTAGAGTTGTGCCTTAACCAAATGGATTTATAAGAATGGTTTACAAGTTAAATACATAAGAGAATAGGGCAAGGGTAGTATGGGTCTATGTAAGGTCATAACCCTAAGAAGAAGAAGGGAAATACAATTAGAAGCTATGACTCAAGCTAGGAAGATTAAAATAACAATAAATCTCAAGTTCCTTATCTAAACAAGGTGAATAATGATCTAAACCATCACATATAAGTCTTCTTGAACGTTTCAATTCGAGTTTAAGGTTTAAAACCATTTGGATGGATGGATGATGACATGCTTTGATTTATATGCCATGTTATAATTTAAACAAGGATTTTTGTGGGATAATGTAGTTCGATTTTAAGGTTAAAATCGTGCAAATTGATTTCTGAATGCCATGATGTTTGAGTATGTTATGCAAAACATTATTTTGGAAATGGGTTCAAATTCTAATAGTATTTCAAGCTATGAATAATTTAGTATGAATTTTGAATGGAAGAAATAGATAATTTGGGATTTAAATTATTCAAGGCAATCAAGTATTGTTTTCAGATCTAAAATTTATATATGTTAGAAGTTATATTAAAAGCGAATAATTGTAATTTTGGGGATTTTTCCTATGTGTTGTCCTATAGATATTAAATTATTTAAGTTAGAGGACTTTAATGTTTTAAATGTTTTGTTAAGGGGATGGGATTATTTGTTAAAATGATTTCATTTGTTAATCGTTGAGTTCGGCAGCTTTTAGAAATTTTTTTATAAAGAATTGGCAACTAATCATATTTTGATAGATTAGGCAAGTGAGGTAAAAAGGAATTACTTTGAAAGGCATAGAATCAGTTTTGTTTCGAATTACAACTTCACCACTTCCATTTGCTTGCTTTCATCACCGTACTTCCGCTAACGACCTTTTGCACCCATTCGTAACCAATGCACATGGTATCAAGTAATTGATACGTAGTGCGTTGGAGAAAGGCGGAAGGGACTCTATCGAAGGCATGCTTTCGTAGGGGTTGAAGCTATTCTTATAAGCTTTCAAATCCATTACTTGCCTTTTTTTAAAAGATGCTTTCAAAGGGGTTGAAGCCACTTTTATTACCCTTCAAATCAATCAACTTGCTTTTGCTTTTAAAAGAAGCTTTCGAAATGGTTGCCGCTTTTTAACCTATTCGATACCTATCTGTCGTATGCATGCCTTTCGAATCAGTTTGAGGACGCTTTTCTTTATAGTATTCCAAAGCGAAGCTTTTGCCCTTTTAAATCCTTAAAGTCACTTCCTTAGTGCTTTCAAAAGCGTTGTTTTAGCCACTTACAATAAGAGTTTTGGAGATAATGATTTCAAAAGGTTGGTTTCGAAGCTATCATCTTCCCCAATTATTTTACTTTAAATCAACACTTTTGAAAGGGATACATTTGCTTTTGTTCTCTTTGACCAAGTAGTTATATTTAACGTTAAACTCAATGATTTCAAAAGAGATACTTTCAAATGGTTTTAAAGCTACGCTTCCATAAATTCTTACTTGAACTAAATGCCTTCGAAAGGTATGTTTTCAAGGTTTTAAAAGGAAGGTTTCCAATGATTTCGAAAGGTATTTTTTAATAGTTTCGAAAGAGAAGGTCTAAAATTTTAAGTAATGCTTTCGAAAGGGAGAGCGACGGAGGGTAACTCATGATGTCATAATGATCCGAACGATCTAGTCGAAAGCCTTTGCTTTCTAATAAGAAAATCCAATCTCATCGTTAAAGGTAAAAGAGTTTTGAAATGGTATTTAAAATTTGAAATCTTAAAGGAAATTTTCCTTTCCAAGGAAAGTGGGCTAAGGGTATTTACCATGTTTTAGTAGAAAATGATTAAAAGAATTAAATCATGGATGTTTATATTATTATGTTTTGATTAGTTACCATGTATGCTTTTGTAATCATATTCACTTCATAATTAACTCATAACTGCATTTTGGTGTGTTAAGGTAGAATAATCGGCTAGGTTAACCCGGTATTGAATATACATTAAATTAACTCGTGTGTGATATTGCATCTTGGAGGTCAGATGGACCATAATACAGGATGCCCAAAGCTAATAAAAGATCACTGGTTCAGACAGGTTCTTAGTAAGCCCATAAAAACTGTGTATGGAAATTGTTATTGGTAGGGGGCAATAGGTTCTTAGTGATCCTAAGAAAACAATGTCTGGAACAAGTTATTGATAGAGATCAATAGGTTCATGGACAACTCATGAAAACAATGTCATGGGAGATGTTGTTGGAGAATCCAGTAGGTTCATATTGAGCCCATGAAAACTATGATTGAATATTGATGTTGATAGATGCCAATAGGTTCTAGGTGATCGCATGAAAACTATGAAATCGGACAGATAGTCTGTAAGCTTGAAACATGTTATTAGTTATTCCATGAAAATTAATAGGTTAATAGTGACCCTAGGAACTATAATAAAAGACAAATAGTCAGGTGAGTGGGGAAGGGAGATCCAAAGCATACTGCATATTTGCATGTCATCATGATACAATTTTTATGTTATGTCTTAATCATTGTGGATGCAGGTCTACAGTATATGGTTATTATAAATTGGGTTAAGATACTAGTGAGGGGAAAACCAGTTCCGCTAATGGCATGATCTCACTAGAAATCTATATGATTTGAGATGGTATTAATTATTCACACTAGACTTTTTATCTAATTCGAATTTTATGTTTTCCCCTAAACTCTCGGGTGCTCAATTGATTTTGAGTAGTTTGAGAGTTAAGGTTCTTAGCTCCCCCTTTAGAAGAATAAGCTTTCGAAGACATGCAAGAGGCAAGCTAGCTGTTAGGAGTTCTTTCTATTTGATTCCGCTGTGTTATTGAATGCAATGATAAAGTTGTTTAGTGCCTATATTTAAACTTTGATCAAGCAAGGGGGCTATGTCGCTCTTGGCGTATTTTGTAAGAAATTGGCATTCCTCTGAATGTGGCATACATATGGGATTATGTAACGAATCTGAAATGAAATAAGAATTTTTTTTTAAATTGAGTTTAGTTTTTTTCTATATTCTTGTGTTTACTGGTATATCACTGTATCTAACGTTACCGTATTCGGTCATCGAGAACTAATAACTGTGGATGACTGTAGCATCCGTAGCAGTTGCTCTTGGGCATCCAAATGGAGGGATATGAACTAATCACCCTGCAAGAGTGCTCAGTCAAATAATATATCAATTCTCCAACTAAGGTAAGTGAATAAACACTTCACTACTACATTTCTAGATGCATTTTAGTTTGTTAAATTACTTTCCTATTTCGATGAAAACAAATTTCAACACTTCTTTTTTATTTTCCTATTTCAATCTGGATCTAAACTTTTACGAGTGTTCGTCCAATATTATGGTGGTTCTTCTCAGTACCTATCTCCATTTATCGTCTACAACTCAGTCACGTTAGAGCAATTACTTAAGTAGCTAGTCACTGAGTAAATCTACAACATCAATTGCGAATTTTGAAAGGATTACTTCATTTCCTCTTAGTTCGTCTGGCCTAAATTTCTTTTATTTCAGTAGATCCTTGCAGTCTAATTTTAGCAATAAAAGGCAGATCTTGTATGGCATGCTAATTTGTTTGAAAATTCTATCATTTCTTCACACCATACAGGCCAATAACCCAAATGAGAGTAGTAACTGATATACTAGCTGGATCCACCATTACTCTATTTTGTTTATTTAGATTCGATAGTTGCCTAAATATTTCGTCTACGTTTGGATTAATGGTTCTCTAGATGTTTAACGGCATTAATAAAGGGACTTCAATTTTGGATAAAAGGGGTAAATTTTAAGGGACTCCACTCAAAATAAAATCGTTATGGAGACTCTATTGAAAACAAAAAACGATGACGATTCATCGAAGTTCACTTTCGACGGGATTTGGTCGAAAAATAAACTAGAATTCGGTAGAGAGTTATGGAAATATAAGGGGCAGTTACACTTTATTTATTTATTACTAAGATGGTACACGCTTTAGTAATTTTTTTAAAAATGAAAAAAATGACCCTCCCATCCAAAACCAAAGTCTCTTTAACAATGCCCACGTTTAAATCTTCCTTTATGCTACTCGATATCCTTTTTGAATATTGACAAGTGAAAAGTAAGCAATCTTTGTTTTTTCTTTTGCCTGTATAGTTTACATTTTGTATATACTACATTATTCAACATGCTAATTTTCTTTAAGGTATTTAATCTATCTTGTTTGGCGAATGAACTACATATTAACATTTCAGGTGAGCATGAGTTAATACATTTGAATTCACCCCCATAACAGCACATTTACCATTCGCCTAACCATATTCCAAGCTGATTGCCTTTAGGATCAAGAAGCTAGTGCCAATAGTTTAGTGACATTATGGTCAATAAATAACTGTTATATCTCGTCACTTATTGAGGATGACAAAGAGGATATGTTCACTCTCCCTTCTCTCTGAGATAGGAGAGTAGTAACCTTCTTGTTGGGGCTCCCAGCTAAGTACATGGCATTCCACCCAAGTAAGTTGGTCAAATTCGATCTTTTTATCCAAAGGTCGAGCCATAAGTTGGTGTCTTTTCCACATACTATTTGTTTAATAATTCATCCCTTACATAGTTGCCATGTTTTATGCAACATTTTACATATATTAGATGAGTTGTTATCAATTTGAATGGTCTAGAAATTCATTCTATTACAATATATTATGTGTTTGACCATTGGTCCTGTTTGCGCCAAAATTGGTCACAAACACCCAATATCACGAAAGCACCCGTTTACGTACTCAACTTGATAATAATCAACACAGAACTCGGCAACAATCAATATAGAATTCAGCTCTACGTAACAAATCACAGTTATTCACAAACAACAATCACAAACACAGGATTTATAGTGGTTCGGCGTTCGTGCCTACATCCACTTTGAAGAATTTCTCTTTATTGCTTTGCTCGATTCAATCGATTACAATGGATTACAGTAGATGATAGCTTTGAAATCTGAATACAACAATGATTCTGGTCAATAGACGTTAATCCGGCAGAGTCTCAGCGTTCAATGGCAGAAGTTCTTCCAAGCCCCCCCTTTCTGAAGGCTTCAGGGTGCTATTTATAGGCGTTGGAGGCCCAGATCTGGCTGAAACTTCGGGAGACCTCTTCCGGCACGTGAGTGGGCCCACGCGACCGATCCCACCAAGTTTCGTCTCGATCTGATATCGGTTCGAAGTGATTTCGAACCCATCAAGAAATGGTCCAATCGAGCTGAAACTTGGCAGGGACAATCTTTACCTCATATGAAAGCTACTGTGAAAATTTGGTTGCATTTGGATTTGTGGTTAAGGAGATATGCTCGGTTCGAAATGGGGTTTTCTCGGTTGGCTGTGTGTTTCGAACCCATGACTTCGAACCCATGCATTCGAATCGATGGAAGCACGTGTTACCTAGTGACGTGTCGTGCACTCCTCGCATCGATCCTACTTTTTCTCCGTGTTGACCGCTTCGAACCCGGGGATTTCGCCGACTTCGTATCGATGACCGTTGCGTAGTTTGAATCGATCAACTGCGTCTGCCTAGTTCGAACCGAGGGGAGGGAGCTTCCTTCGTATCGATGTCAAGCTCGCATGTGTGATGGATACGAAATGAAGCTCCGCGATGGATTTGAAGGCAATCGGTTCGAAGTAGATGGAGGATGATGGATTCGAACACATCCATCCGAAGGGTCACGAACCGATCGATTCGAAGTGACCAATATCATGCCTGATCGGTTCGAATCGATCGGTTCGAAGTTAGCGGAGTGATGGGTTCGAAGCAGTGAGTATTGGATGGGTTCGAAGTGGATGGGTTCGAAGCACTCCAGTGTGATGGGTTCGAAACAGACAGTGACCACTTTTCTCAATTTGAACCCATCCTATCTCGAGCATACGAACTCGGATTGACTTGAAATTTGAAATGACGACTCATACGATCTTTATTGTCATGCTCTACCAATTTTGGCCCGTTTCGGACTCGGACAAAATTCATCGATATCCATAGCAAAGTGAAGTATAACCAATCTCTGAGACGAACTGTCTTTCGTTTTCGACCAATCTTTTGGTATCACGGCTTTGCCAAAAAGCGGGATAACATTTTGCCCCCCAAAACATGCCTTGCGGTAGGAAGGTGTGTTTTGTAATGCCTTGAGTTGGATGTTCGTATCCGATCATCAAACTGTAAAGAATTTGGCAGTTTCATATGGCCTCAAATGACGATCGTTCGGGATCAAGCCATTTGGGATGAAGCGCGGCCGTTCATGGTCGAGCGCTTAATGTCAAATGACGATCGTTCGTGATCGAGTCATTCGAGGTGAAGTGCGACCGTGCGCGGTCGAGCGCATAAATCCATGCATCGATCGTTCGGGATCATATGCTGTTTGAGGTGAATTGGGACCGTTCGCGGTCCGTGCCGTTCGCGGCATAGGATGGAATAGGACCGTTCGCGGTCGATGCCGTTCGCGGTGACTGATGATCGTTCGCGACCAAGTGCCGTTCAAGGCGAATGGTGACCGTTCGAGGTCGGATTTTATAATTAGTGAATCATGACCGTTCGCGGTCGGTGCCGTTCAAGGCAGAGAGTGATCGTTCGCGATCGTGTGCCGTTCGAGGCGGATTTGTGACCGTTCGCGGTCGGGTGTTGGACCTCAAGTGACGACCGTTCGCGATCAAGCCATTTGAGGCGTGGTGAGTTGTGACTGTTCAAAGTTGAGTGCCGTTTGAGGCGAACTGTGACCGTTCGAGGCCGGGTGCCGTTCGAGGCAATAAAGTGTGCCCGGGAGGGCTTGATGTTATCGATGCCAGGGTCACGTTCGGGTGAGATCCTGGATCGTTTGTCAGGGCGGTTCATCGCCATCTCAGAGCATGCCTAAGGATCGTTCGCGACCCCGTACATGTATAAGTAACTTAGCCATTCCAGAGTTATCAGAATCAAATATCTATTACACGGATGAGTTTCAAAAACAATGTCCAAACAAACAGAGTCTAAATGTTCAAATTGAAATGACATGAAAGCAAAGCATGGATGTCAAAGTGTAAGTTCCCACTACGAAACGGTCAATGATCATCCAAAGCATGCCTGGAGATCGTTCGCGATCTCGCACATGTGTAAATGATTTGATTGCGTTAGTGGAAGCTTACAACTTGTTCATCGTTATCTTACTCAATTGATGACCAAACGGTGCCTTGATTCAGGATCGCCCCTAGCTGATGTGGACGGTGGTCGTTCTGGTTCCGCCATAGGAGCTCGCCTCCTTACATATTGAAGGAGCATACCGTTCCTGATATGCCCTTCCACCTCGTCCTTCAGGTGCCTACAATCATTAGTGTTATGACCATTTAATTCATGGAATACACAGAATTTATCTGATTTCCTTTCGTCAGAGGTAGGATCCCTTCGCATTGGCCTACGATACGGAATCTGTTCTTTGGTATCCTGGTAAATTCGCTCCAGGCTCTCGTTCAGCTCAGTGTAGGTGGTAAATCGCGGCTCCCTCCGTTGCCGCTTTGATCTGTCTCCGTTATTCTCAATCCTTCTTTTACCTTTATCCTTGTCCGAGTCCCTTCTAGGGAGCTTTTCGTCTTTGAGTGCATAAACATCTACCCCATCTCCTTCTTCTCTTTCTGCATTCGCATCTTCTAATCGTAAAAACTTTTCTGCCTCATGATAGAATTCCTCTAGATCTATGGGTGGATCTTTAGTCAATGAATTCTTGAACTCTGTGCCGTCAGCTATTCCGGACACAGCTGCCATTACTACCATGGACGGATCCGCTCGATCCACTGAAGCTGCTGCTGCATTGAATCGTGCTAGATAACTTCTCAAGGTCTCTCCGGCTTTTTGCTTTAGGGTTGCCAAAGTCATCACATTCTTGGGTCTTGTAATATGAACCCTGAATTGCCTCATAAATCTCTCCACTAAACCATTCCATGTTCCGATGGATCCATTCTCCAATTGTCTAAACCATAATGCTGCGATATCTGTCAAGTATAATGGAAAGCAGCGGGCCATAACCTCCTCCGATGCCCCCAGCACTTCCATATGTCTCATATATTTTGTCAGATGGACCGTGGGGTCCGTTCTCCCGTCATACATATCCAACGATGGTAGTTTGAAATCCGGTGGGTTCCTAGCTTGCCTGATTGCTGAAGTAAAAGGACTTCTATTAACATCCTCTAGGTCTTTGTTCACCATACCGCCTCTCAAAGCTCTTCTAACCATCTCTGCTAATCGGTCATTGTCTCCGAGATATAACCCTTGTTCACTACTTTCAGCCTGCCTCCCGAGTTCACGAGGTAACTCCGGGACCTGCCCCCTTGACTGAGCGTTCGCTCCTCTACTACTACCGGGTTGCGCAGATCCTTCTCTCTCTCTTTCCAAGATTGGGTCAACGTTTTCCATATGCGTGCCCCCTAGCTCTGGTGCTATGCCGGATGGCCCTGCTCCGTTTTGGACTCCATTGGCTTCTCTATTCTGTGCTCCAAGCTGTCCTATCTGTTGAAACAAACTCTGGATCAATTCCTCTTGCCTCTTCATCATCGTCTCCATCTCGTCCCTAGTGATGTATATCGATGGTTGATTCGCTCCTGAGGAAGCCTCTTGACTTCCTTGTGGTTCGCTTCTCTCAGGCCTTGGCTTTCTACTCGATTGTCTTGCCATAATTCTTAGATCTGAACTCCTGGATTTTCAAATTCAACTTCTTCCTGAATCAATTCTCGGTGGAAGCACCAAAATGTTTGCGCCAAAATTGGTCACAAACACCCAATATCATGAAAGCACCCGTTTACGTACTCAACTTGATAATAATCAACACAGAACTCGGCAACAATCAATATAGAATTCAGCTCTACATAACAAATCACAGTTATTCACAAACAACAATCACAAACACAGGATTTATAGTGGTTCGGCGTTCGTGCCTACGTCCACTTTGAAGAATTTCTCTTTATTGCTTTGCTCGATTCAATCGATTACAATGGATTACAGTAGATGATAGCTTTGAAATCTGAATACAACAGTGATTCTGGTCAATAGACGTTAATCCGGCAGAGTCTCAGCGTTCAATGGCAGAAGTTCTTCCAAGCCCCCCCTTTCTGAAGGCTTCAGGGTGCTATTTATAGGCGTTGGAGGCCCAGATCTGGCTGAAACTTCGGGAGACCTCTTCTGGCACGTGAATGGGCCCACGCGACCGATCCCACCAAGTTTCGTCTCGATCTGACATCGGTTCGAAGTGATTTCGAACCCATCAAGAAATGGTCCAATCGAGCTGAAACTTGGCAGGGACAATCTTTACCTCATATGAAAGCTACTGTGAAAATTTGGTTGCATTTGGATTTGTGGTTAAGGAGATATGCTCGGTTCGAAATGGGGTTTTCTCGGTTGGCTGTGTGTTTCGAACCCATGACTTCGAACCCATGCATTCGAATCGATGGAAGCACGTGTTACCTAGTGACGTGTCGCGCACTCCTCGCATCGATCCTACTTTTTCTCCGTGTTGACCGCTTCGAACCCGGGGATTTCGCCGACTTCGTATCGATGACCGTTGCGTAGTTTGAATCGATCAACTGCGTCTGCCTAGTTCGAACCGAGGGGAGGGAGCTTCCTTCGTATCGATGTCAAGCTCGCATATGTGATGGATACGAAATGAAGCTCCGCGATGGATTTGAAGGCAATCGGTTCGAAGTAGATGGAGGATGATGGATTCGAACACATCCATCCGAAGGGTCACGAACCGATCGATTCGAAGTGACCAATATCATGCCTGATCGGTTTGAATCGATCGGTTCGAAGTTAGCGGAGTGATGGGTTCGAAGCAGTGAGTATTGGATGGGTTCGAAGTGGATGGGTTCGAAGCACTCCAGTGTGATGGGTTCGAAACAGACAGTGACCACTTTTCTCAATTTGAACCCATCCTATCTCGAGCATACGAACTCGGATTGACTTGAAATTTGAAATGACGACTCATACGATCTTTATTGTCATGCTCTACCAATTTTGGCCCGTTCCGGACTCGGACAAAATTCATCGATATCCATAGCAAAGTGAAGTATAACCAATCTCTGAGACGAACTGTCTTTCGTTTTCGACCAATCTTTTGGTATCACGGCTTTGCCAAAAAGCGGGATAACAGGTCCCATAAAGTGTTTGAATTAAGTATCTCCACAGTAGCTTGATTGAATTTACGTACAACAAGTCCTCCAATTTTCTAATGCCAAAGCTACTTTCTTTTTTTAGTTCTTGGACGTTTGCCTAACACATTTTATGAGATTTTTCTGATATATAAAATTTTCACAAGATGGGTTAATATTATTTATAATGGAAGAATTTTGAAAAAAATGTGTCCAATATTCAATCATAGGGTAACTAACAAATTTCACCATCTCAATTGTACAGCTAATGTTTTGAAATCTATTATTCCAGTTGCTCGTCTTCTTATTCATTTTGTTTAGTAAGGAGCCAAAGTCACTGGACTTAAATTTGATGCTAGATAATAGTATCCCAAGTAAAGTATTGGTAGATTTCCAATATTGATATCTAATATGTTACTAATTTGATATTTATTTCTTACTCTACAAAACACAGCTGACTTCTGTTCACTCGTGATAAGTCTAATTATTTTTTCTTTTTTTGAAACTGGATATTATATGGTAGTATATATTAGTACTTCAAGTCTTATGTAGTATACAACATACTGCATATCAATATATGTTCAAATCACGCTATTTAATTTCAAACATGTGACCTCTCGCATCGAAGTCGAAACATCTAACCACTAGGAAAGTAATGCTGGTCTAAGTCCAATTGTTTGTTTAATACATTTCATAATTTTCTAAATTATGTTATCATCATTTACACTTGCTTTTATTTGTAGTAAGATATCATCAACATAAAGCAATTGTGAAATAGTGGGTTCATTTTTGTAAATTGGGTTGGTGTTGCCTTTGAAGTATTCAATGTCAAAACGAATAATGGTCATATATTCCATAGCAATGGAGAAGTGAGAGGGATCCCTCTGTCTTAGACCCTTGCTACTTGTGAAATGGCCATGTGGGTTACCATCAACAATGATGAAAAAGTATGGAGTAGAAAATAGACATATAAATAAGATCTATTCTTTTTTCAGAGAATCTCAATGTAATTAACATATAGTGAATGAATTCTCCACAAATTCTGTCATAGGCCTTATGCAAATCAATCTTTAAGCATATATTATTTAAATATTTTTTATTATACCCACGTACTAATTCTTGTTTCATCCTATTACATAATAAATTTTCCAAAATTTCTTATAAAATATTGCAACATGATATAGGTCTATAATCAGACAGTGTTTGGAGATTCTGTTTTTTAAGTATAAGTCAATGAATGTATGGTTCAATTCTCTTGTTATTATTCCTGAAGTTTGAAGACAACAAATTGCTTCAAGTAATTCCTCTTTAATTAAGTCCTAGTGAATTTGGATAAATTTAAACTAAAGCCATCGTGACTAGGGCTTCCTTTTTCATCAATCTGAAATACAACTATTTTAGTTCTTCTAATTCAAAAGGATTATCTAGTGCAGTTTGTACATTATCCATGACTATTCTTCTGCATGTGATAATAGGGAAGTTAGCATTATTAAGAACATCAATAAATAATTTAGAATAAAATATTAGAGCTTCCCTTATCAAATGATCATGGAATCCAGATGTGTGGCCTTAATGGTTTATTAATTGTATGGAATTTATCGTTTTTCAGTGGTCAGCAAATTTGGAGTGAAAAAAAAATGTGTTGTTTTGTCCCCCAGTGTTAACCACCTGAACTTACTTTATTTGATGTTCTGAATTGATTCTTGTTGTATGATGCTTACTAGTTAGTCCACGTCTTCCTTACATTGATTGATTAGTTGCAGATTGACTAGGTCTCGTACCACGCTTTGATGTATCATATTGTTATATTGTCTTAACCTTTCATATATGTTGTTAAAGTTTGTTTTGTTCATTTGCCAGTTTTGCAGTCCTTGTTTGATCAATTTTAGCTTTTGCATGAAGCTAAATAATGGGTTGCCATAAAATTGATTGATCTTGAGAATTATGCTCTATAGTTTATATGTAACCTCTTTGCATGTGCCATACAATTCTATATCTAAAAGGTTTTTTCTAGCTGTGTGCTTGTACCTATATAATACGACTACTGTTAGTGTATGGTCAGTAGTTGAACAATTGGGAACAAGGATACTGTTTGCATAAAAAATGGGAAATACCTCCATTTAATTTGTTGTGGTGGATTAAATGAAGAATAAAAGGTAGAAAAAGTGAAAGTCATTAGCTTTTATAGTGGTTCAGCAATAACGGGTCTACGTCCATTGTTTGTTTTTATTCCTTTCTCTTGTATTTCTAATATTACAAGCAACTGATGAAGAATATGATGTTTTGTGATAGAAAATGGCGATCCGGATGCTCCATGCAATTGATTTTGTAGCCTAGAGTCTTGAAGATCCTAAAAAGTTGTTTGAATGCCAAATGCTTGATTATTTATAGAGACGAGGAGGTGGTGTCATTAATTATGATGTTTCCTTGTATATCTTGCCCAAATGGAATATTCCAGGGAATCTGAAATTTCGTTGATTATTTTCAAATATATGCAGATTTCCTTCCATATATACACTGCTTGGTTTGGCTAAGAATTCAGTTCGGAGAGTGTTGGTTCAGCTAGGATGGATGTGGATAAGTTGTTGGTCAAGTTCGTAAGCTTTCCAGATTAGGTTCGACTCATGTTGTTCGGTGGGCTCTCCATAGGCTTCGCTCAGTGTATCATCAAGGCACGTGGGTTGATCCGGTATGTGCTCCTTCCCTTTTGTTCGGTGTGCTCCCAAGCACCGAACATAAGATCTTGTTTCGTGCTTAGGGTATCAAACAAAAAAAAATCTATTCCGTAATTGGGCCTCCCAACGAAGGTGGGTAAGCCTATACTCCCTTTGTTCTTTAGAGCTCCCTCCTCCTTCTTGCATCCTGCTTTGTGCTTGGCCATTTCCAACTCTTCGATGCATTGGTTTTGGTGGGTGAAATTACCCCCAAAGTCCATCTCATAGATTTGGAAGTGGGCTTTGTTCGAATAAACCTAAGAATACTTAATGGACACACTCCTATGCTTTTCCTTCTTTCCCCTAGTTCAGTATATCTCTTCGTTCGATACTATAAGCTGGATGATGAAAGGTTAGTCCGACATCCAAACTTGTTGGCATGAAGTTGGTTTGGCACGAGACAACTAATACCCCTATATATGCTGATGTAGCCTCTACTTTTTGGGCACATGCATTCACATTCCTGAGCCCTTTAATTTATGCATCCCTTTGTCTCCCATACATTTCCATGCACCGCTTCCAAGCCTCCAACCCAAATTCCTATCTTCAATCCTAGGCCAATCCATGATTAGGTAAGCGTTTCGTCCCTTCTTTAACATTTATCCCTATCATTTACACATCAATATGCTCAACTAAAGGTTTGGCTAAGAATTTGGCATGGGATTTTCGGTTTGGCTCGTTCTAGAGTTTGGTGGTTGTCGGTGGCCCATCAAGTAGAACTATCATTGGTTTTTTTACATATGCATACACATATGCAAATGCGTGAACTATTTCACCCTTCAAAATTATGCGTGAGATGATTTTTTTTCATGCTAGATAAGTATTGTCGGGACGCCGCCATACTCACTCTTCTACCACTTCTAGAGATCGGCCTACTTATGCTTCTGCCCCTTTAAGCCCTGGTCAATTAGGACATTGCTCCAACCAACCCGGCTTTACTTACTCCATTATTCATCGATAAGACCATTGGAGCTGTTAATAAACCCCATCAATTTTAAGGCCTCTGATCTGACATCTTAATGGCTTAATCTTGATGTGCATGGTATCCCTAGGGACGATCTTGTTCTTCCTACCTTGGAACAGAGTGTCATGCTCCTCTCAAGGGATGTATGGTCTACTCCCGCTATCACTGCACAATTAGATCTTCGCCTCCTCTTCCTCAATGGATCATGGGATTTCTTATATATTTGAAAATCGCTCCATTTCAACTGCATCCTAACGGGTATGCCATCCTTACTAGCTTGTATGCCATTTTAACAAGGGAGTTTCATGTGCCCTTAACTCATCACTAAATTAGATTTCTATATGCCATAAAGAGCAAGTTGGAAGGCTCTCCTTTCATTTATCTTGAGGTAGGGAGAAAG
This sequence comes from Allium cepa, assembly GCA_030765085.1. Classification (NCBI taxonomy): domain Eukaryota; kingdom Viridiplantae; phylum Streptophyta; class Magnoliopsida; order Asparagales; family Amaryllidaceae; genus Allium; species Allium cepa. The sequence continues at coordinate 1,024,216,399 of CM060937.1, read as the reverse complement.
TTTAAACCAATCCATAATTTATACTCATACTACAACATTTTCAAGAGGGACTACTTCTTTATATAGGATAATTCCTCATGTTTACACCAGTGTGCAGGATTTGAGTATTTATCTATTTGTCTCCTATTTATTATTTTGTAACATCATGAGCTAGATGTTGATTCTTCGGTCTCTATTAGGTATGGTGAAAGCAGCCATCGGGAAGGATTTAGATGACATGATGTATAGGCTCTAACAGATTCGTAAAGAGCTTTAGGAGGTTCCTCGACTTGTCACTAATGAAAACATAAGGAAACTCGGATTGCTAGTCGTCGGTCACTTGATTGATGGGGTAGACAACCTTCTACTTAAAAGCCTGCTAAGGATAAGAAAAAGAAAGGCTCGGCTATCGATGAGTCCAGCGAGGACCTCTCTTCCTAACCTTCCGTTACTAGTGATGTTTTCACTACTGATCTATCTGGAGTAGTCCCTACCATGTTAATGGGCTCAGAGGAGCCAGAGTGAGGTGCATTCAAGATAATTTCCAATAAGAGCGATCAGTTAAAGACCTTAAGGGAGTGGGAAGATAATAGTATTCGCACGAAGATGGAGGATGAGGTGGGCTCTCATTCCTACGATAGTGATCATACCGCTTCGAATCATGATGAATCCTACACTTTCGCGGAAATTGGTTCGGTTATCCTTCTTAACCCAAAGGTGGATGAAGCCATACCTCTTGTTTTTGGCCACAAAGAGCAGGAGGAACAAGCTTTCATCCCCAAAGATATTAATGTTTTCGATTACCTATTGGACCAGGACCTTGGAATCAGCTATGGGAACTCTTTATCCATCATAGAGATTCAACGATAGTTAGAGACTTACAAGGACCCTAAGGGTTCGTGCCATAGTTACACGCTCTCGCACTTACACTTCCACCATGTCACGTTCTTGTCATAGGCATTTCTTTGGGTGATTGGATAATTCAAAAACATTTTCCTTTATAATTTTAGCAGACAAGAGCTTAAGTTTGCTCCCTCCAAAGATGTGAAAAAGGCAACATCCTTATTTAAGCCGAGTGAGAACATTGGGCAACTGCTAATAGAAATAAAAATGAGACAACTTGCCATCAATCTCCCAAACGAAGACACAGGCGACAAAGACCCTAAATTGCTCAAGGAAGAGATCACGCTCTCCTGGCAGTAAATCAGGGGCCCATACTCCAACCTAACATTCCAAGTCCCCTTGGTTCTCTCCTTTCTTGACATATGATTCTAAAACCTCTAAGAAACATGAGAGGTTTGATAAAAGAGGAGCTATAGTGTCTGTCCTCGGGCAGAAAGATAAGGGGAAGGGGCTAGAAGAAGTAAACATCATCACCTATCTCTCAGATATGCACTTTGATGAATTCCAACAGCCCTAATAGCCAAGAGATCCTCTGGCACGCCTGCATGCTAATGCCCCTTCTTTCTTTTACTTGATCAATAGAACTCTTCGTGGATGGTCTAGTCAGAGTGAATGCACTTTCAGAATTTTACACTAGGGTTATCAATGTAGGGCAGGAGTTTAGCAAGCAAAGCATAGAGAAGAGCACCAAAATCTTCAATCTTTGAAAGCAATTGCATCAAAAGGATTTAGACTACAAACAGGTGGTGGATGCTTTGGAGAGATCACATACTGAGGATATCTAGAAGCTAAAGGCGACCCATACCAAGGTGTTAGAATAAATGAAGTAGGAATTCTCCGATAATATCAAGGATGCCAAAAGAAAATACAATGATAGTGCTAAAAGGTTCTTCGATGACTAAAAGAATGTTAAGGACAAATGACCAGAAGGCTGAATGAGATCCGAGCGATAGTTGAGAAGGTGGAGCCTGGCATTTTTGACTTAAAAAAGAATGTTGTGGAGTGGAGGGTCGAGAGAGTTTCTCTTCAGGTTAAAGTCAAGGCCTTGACTTCGGGCAAAGATGCTGAAACTTTAAGGGCTGGAAATTTACAAGTCGAGTGTGACGAGCTGAACAGCTAGCTGGATCAAGTGGAGGGACTCCTACACAAGACCTACTATAGAATGTTCATCGAAAAGAGTCTAGTGTAGATGAAAGATTACCAGGAAGTTGTAGTCTCCATCTATAAGTGATTGATTAAGGAGCAAAAAATATTAGTGAGCAAGGTGGTCCATCATTCATTCTTAAAGCCATTGATGCTCGTTTCTCAACGGAGGAGGTAAAAGATGTCTGCCTGGATTATATAAAGTTAGCTGAGATTGAGAAGGCCCGAAAGGAGGAGGCAGTGAAGAAGAATGGTGGCTAAACCTCTAAAATGGCTATACAAGGCTAGACTCCTAAACCGGTGATTTATGCCCCCATGCACGATGTTCCACTAATTGTTTTCCACATTTATTTAGACCCATCTGCTAAAAGCCAGTCCCTGTATGCTCCTCCCACTCCTACTCATACTCAAATCCCAAGTAATGCTCCCAGGCCCCCTAAGGAGGTAACATTTTCCTTTATAATTTGTGAGCTACTGCTAATATATTTGGGCTTGCTTGAGTGAGTCAATGACTGATAGTCTTCCTTGCTTCCATGTAGGTGATGTGCATATGGTATATCCTAATGATGCTATGGTTACTTCTGATGCTCCCACTACAAACAATCATATCTCATGGCCCAACTGATCCTCCAACCGATAAAGCCTTTGATGAGATGATTGTTGCTCTATAGGAGGATGTTGACTTTGAGATTACTGGTTCTTTTGACCCTGCTAAGGTGTTTGATAAAGAAGAAGCCTTGAGACAACAGGTCCTAGCAAACTTCCCTATGGACATGGCTAGGGTAAAGATCAAGACCATAGAGGAGTTGAAGCTTATGAAGAGAAAACAAGATAAGCTTGATGACATTGCCGCTGCCAAAAGGAAGGAGGAGGAAGGAAAAAAGGAGAAGAAGGACGATGAGCATAAGGGCTCACATGAGCACAAAGGTTTGAGGCATTACACCGAACAATCCGTCTCTAAGTCTGGATTGACCAAATCAAGGTCAAAGTGATGACCATGCCTTCTTCTCATCTGTGTTTTGCATTTTGCTAATGTCAAATATACCTTGCACACAAAATTTATTTTTGCATTACACATTCTTACTCATGCATGAAATTTTTTGATGTGTTTACTAGAGCCAAGCATGTAGTGTTTCTTGATACTTTGTGATTTTTTGCCTTATGAACACTTATATGTCAAATAACATGTCCATATTGCAATTGGATTGTTCTTATGAATTTTGTTTTGCCTTCAGTTGAATATGATGAAAATGTTTAATGCACTGTCGTTAGTTTTATATTGCTTATGATGATCTGTTGTAATTAAATTTATCTGTATATTAGGGGAGAAAGAATTAGGCGACTGTCTTGTTTTAAAGGCTGGCAAGTCAGGTTCTCTTTGTCCTTCCATAAGTTAAAAGCCATTAGTCGATAGTGAATGCTTGAGTAGTGTTACTCGGGTTTAACATTGACAAAGGAAATATATAAGCTGATTGTTAGTTGTGGTCGCCTGAATAGAGATCCTTCCAGTCCACCATTTCCAGTTGAGTGGTTTGTGCCAACTGTCAATGGCAAGAACCCATTTGGTGGCCATACTGTGACCATAAGTTGACCGGGCTCATCATTATCGACAAAGAAGTTTGGGTAGATTGTTAACGGTGAGCACCCACTCGACGGTTATGCCCTGACCATGTGATGATCGGGCTAGCCATTGTCGGCAAAGAAGTTTGGGTAATTGGCAATAGCGAGAACTCATTTAGCGGTCATGTCCTGATCAAGGGCTAATCAGGGTCGCCATTACTGGCAAAGTAGTTTGGACCAATCATCAATGATGAGCACTCACTTGGTGACCATGTCTTGATCATGAGCTGATCAAGCTTGCCATTTTCAACAAAGATGTTTGGGCCAATTATCACGACGAGCACCCACTTGGCAGTCATGTCCAAACCATGGGCTGATCGGGCTTGCCATTGAATGCATAGAAGTCTGGATTGATCGTCAATAGTGAGCATCCACTTGGTGGCAATGTCCGGACCATGGGCTGAATAGGCTCGTTGTTGCTAGCAAGGAAGTTTGGGCGGATCATCAATGACGGCCACCCACTTAGTGGCCATGTCCTGACTATGGGCTGATCGGGCTTGCCATTGCCGGCAAAGAAGTTTTAAGGGAAGATGTACAATGATTGAGCTTGGTTGTTGAGTCGAGGAGTTAGGTCTTTAGTCTGGGCATTATCCCCACAAAGTGTCTATGTTAATCCAATGCATTCAATTGATAGCATAAGATTATGTTTCCTATTAATAATCTATTGAGATAAAATTTCAAGGAAAGCACACTTCAATAGAATCCATTTTATATTGATATTGATTACATAGCTTCAATACAATGAACATGACAAAAGCCAAAGTAAAATAATGGTGGAGATTGTGTGCATTACAAGCCTTCCTAATTATGGTTACATCTACAATACTGAAGATGAAAGCTCTGTTTTCTAAATCCTTGTGAGTGACAAATAATCCTTCCCAGATTGGATCCATCACCCCCAATCTGGGGAATTTTCAATTAAGTACCAAATACCCTTCCTTGAGCGGGCAGTGTTTGACCTTAGCATTGTATTGGGCGGCTATCCTTCGCTTGTGTGCTTCTACCTTTAGAGCGGCTTCCTCGTATCTTTCGTCAATTAATTCAAGCAACAATTTCAACAACTCCTCGTTCTTGTTTGTGTCATAGTAAATCCTCTAGTGGGATGGTACTACTATCTCTACTAGTAAAATTACTTCTGACCTGTAAACCAACAAAAAGGGAGTATGACATGTTGCCATTTTAAAAAAAGTACGATAGGCCCATGACTCTAGAGGAAGCTTGTCCGCCCGTGATACTTTTTTTGTCTCCACCCGCTTCTTTATGGGTGCTTTCAAAATCTTGTTGGCCTCTTCTACCTATGTGTTAGCCTGTAGGTATGCTATAGTGTAAAAACTCTTTTTTATTCCATGCTATTGGCAGAACTCGGCGACCTCTTCACTGTCGAATTGTAATCCATTATCCGAGATGATCTGAAGTGGAACTCCATGCCTGCATATCACTTTTCTGATTAAGAAGTTTATGACCTTGGTCATCGACACTTTAGTAAGGGGCTCCACTTCCACCTACTTAGTAATGTAGTCAACCACCACTATGGCATACTTAGCTATGCTTCGCACCATTGAAAGCACCCCAATTATGTCTATTCCCCAAACTACCAAGGGCTAAAAGCTGACCATGTGAGTTAACTCAGTTAGGGGTAGCCTGGAAATCTTAGAGAACCAATGCCACTTGTCACAACTTTTCGCATGCTCTATCGCATCATGATTCAAGGTCGGCCATTAGTATCCATACCACAACACCTTCTTCGCCAAAGTCTGTATGGTCTCCACAGCTCTCTTTATCTATGTCTCTCAGTACTTGTTCGGCCTCCTGCCCAGCAATGCATTTCAGTAGTGTTTTTGAATATCCTCTTCATTATAGCATTCATCCTAGATAACGAAGAGGAGTGCCTTCCGTAGGATCTTCCTAGCCTTATTCGGGTTATCGGGTAGTATTCCTTCACTTAAGTACCTAATAGGGTCATCTACATCTCTCTAGCTCCAATAGCTGCAGCCACATTCACTCTCTTGAAAATGGGTCTATATAGGGTCGTAGTAAGTAATGATCCAATAGAGACTCATTTTTCGAACTTAAAAGATTTCCTAACTCATCCGCATCTTGGTTTTCTCCTACGGAATGCACTTAAACATGTAGTGCTCCATTCCAGTAAGCAATTCCTTCACCGTTTTCAAATAAGCGTTCTCCTTTGACCTGAAATTTCCCAAGCACCAGATTTGATGCTAATTGAGACTCGCTATTAACATACACCAAACTGATCCCTAGATCCTTTGCTAACTTCAGTCCGGCTATCAAAGCCTCATGCTCTGCCTTGTTGTTTATTGCTTTGAATCCTAGTCTAATCACATAACTCAACTTCCTTCCTTCGGCGTCAAAAATACTATCCCTACACCAGAGTTGTGATCATTATATCCTCCATTAACATACACTTGCCATTTGTGGTCTTCCACCTCTTGGGGCTTTACTTCGTCATCTCGAATAGTAAACTCCGCAAGAATGTCCGCTAGTGCTTGCCCCTTGATTGCCGTCTACGAGTGATAGGTTATCTCATACTGACTCAACTTGACGCTCAACTTGGCAAGCCTTCCTGAAGTGTCCATCCTATGTAGAACCTGCTCCAAGGGCTTGTCCTTGAGCACCTGGATAGGATCTGATTGGAAGTAATGACTCGGTTTCTTAGACGCAATCAACAAATAATATGCTGACTTATCTAGCTTAGGATACCTAAACTCTGGCCCGACGAAGCGCTTACTTATGTAGTACACCGAACACTGTACCAAATCTTCCTCCTTGACCAAAGCTGCTCAAAGCATGATGTGACACTAAATAGATATAAAGATCTTCCCCCTCAACTGGTGTAGACAAGACTAGTGGTTTCTGTAATTGCTCCAATAGGTCTTAAAAATGCAGCCAAACATTCATCCAAACCATAGGAACTTGCCATTTTCCTTTTTAAGCGCTTCAAAGAACGGGATGTACTTGTCTATGGTTTTGGATATAAACCTACTCAAAGCTGTTACCTTCCTATTCAAACTCTGCATTTCCTTATAAAATTCAAGAATTTTGATGTCTCGTAGTGCCCGGACCTATTTCAGATTAGCATCTCCCCCCTTGCATGCATGATGAAACAAAAGATCTTTCCAAACACCACTTCGAAAGAACATTTCAGTGGGTTTAACTTAATCCCGTGCTTCTGTAGAATTTGAAATATCTATTCCAAGTGGAAGATAAAGTCTCCGTCCCTCTCTGACTTCATGTGACGACCCGCCTTTCTAACTCCAGAAAGACGTATCATCATTAAGAAAGAAAGGGATAGAAATAGAAAAGAATATGAAGAAAGAATAACAACATCAGAATCTCACAGCGGAATGGAACAAAATATAATACATCACATAACTATTACATAGTTATATATACATCAGAGTTATACAATATCGTACCACAGGATAATCATATACATATCTGTCAATACATACATCCAAAATACATCATTCACTAACTAACACAGCGGAACTATATAGATAAATACATACGTCTGGTCTTCTGCTCCAACTCCTCCAGAAACTCTAAACTCCGAAACTTATCACTTGGCTACTCATAAAAATTTGAGTACCCAAGAGTTTATGAAAAACAAAATATAAACTCCGGGTCAGACATGGGTCTGGTGTGAGTAAACGGTTTAAAGTTGTTTAACTTTGAAAATCGTTTGAAAATAAAGGTATCACGTAAGACTCCCTACACATAAATACGGGTAAGTTTTTACCTTACGCTAACCAAAACATTTTATAGGAAATTCGGTGATATTATAATAGTGCCTAGGATTTTCAAGTAAAATACAGAAATAGCTGAAATGCTTACATCTCACATTCCAACGTAGTTGGGCACAATCAAAACGTACGGCTCTTATTGGAAATTGGATCTCATACAATGGCATGGCTACTGCGGTACCGCCCGTCACAGTACGTGGCCTAGATCACCGTACCGAGGTGCCACCCTAACTGTCCTGCAACACAAGGCTGGAACCATTTCTTACTAAACAGTCCCAAACAAGATAACCCCGCAGTTGGCTGCAGACCAACTGCCCACACATCCGAATAAAAACGGACATCTAGACAGGGGTATATCTCGTCCTGCTTGGGCATGACCCACCTAACCTTGCTGCACATCCCCTATTTTAGCCATTCCCGGTTGATGAGGCTTGAGACTGCGATTACCTTTATAGAACATATCTCTTAGAATGCTCATCGTCCGCCTGACGATGTGTTGAAAGCATTGAATCCATACAAGTTCATTCCGGGTTCGAACGAAACCGAAGGCATTATCTCGTTACACTCGTTTTGGAATCACCCTTAGAGTAAACGACGATAATCCTTGCATTCTAAAAACATCATCTTGACCTTCACTTGAGATGTCACGACCTAACGTTTAATTTGGATCGATGTGGTTTTTGGAATATCAAATTGACACCTGATCTTGGTCCCATTGAAATCCAAACGCCATTTTAAGGGCCAAGTTGTCCACTTAACTTAAACAGTTTAATTCAGTATTTTGAATTTACATAACAGATATCACATATAAATACAGTCATCACAGATATATCCAGAATATCACAAAACATCACAGGATATAAATACATATCAGAGTCAATCAAACAGAAGCATCGGTTCATCTCAAATTTAGTTTGATTTATTTTAAACTTAATTAGTTAATTACCTGAGAGTAAACCATTTTATTCTGCTAAGTTAATTACTAATTAATTAACTTATTTATTGATTACCTTTTTAATTACTAATTCAATTAATTAATCAATTCTTAATTAATAACTAATAACTTTAATTATTGATTTACAAAACTCAATTACTCGTTTAATTATTACTAATTACTTAATTAAACATTAATTACTAAATTAAATTAATCATTTATCCTTAATTTTTATTTAATCAGTTAACTACTATTATTTGTTAATTAATTAATTTTTAACGGTTAATTAAATTCTTAATTACAAATTGATTTACACAAGATTATTATTATAAATCTTTAATTACAATTTTATTTAATCTTAACTATTTATTTAATCATCATTATAAATTAATTACAAAATTTAGTTAACTTTCAAATTTCAATTAATTAACCCTCTTACGTTTTTATAAAACTTCTTAATAAATTCGAAGTCAAGTCTCAGATTAAAAATTTGTCAACACTATTTAATTAATACTTAACTTTTTATAAACAAATAGCTTAAAGAACACTAGGCTAATTCATTAAAAATTGGACCGAGTCAAATACCCAGTTTCTCGAGTGGCAACCCGAGTTCCAACTCATTTTCCCCGCGTCACTACTCGTGCATCCTTCTTCTTCCTCTACGCTTCTTCCTTTTTTCTTCTGTTATTTTTTTTAAAGTTAAGTTTTTAAACTACAGAAGACACACAAAAAAACACTCACGCACAACCCAGGCAAATACCCGAAGCAAACAACCAACAAACTCGAGTATCACTCGAGTCGACCACAAACGTTGAACGTTGGCACTTCCCCGCCGCCGTGCACGTGCACGGCGGTTCACCACCACTTCGGCGACCTACGACGCCGTCAACAAACCACACAACGTCCTCTCACTCGAAAACACAGCCCAGTTCAACATGTCAAGCTCGAAAACAAAATAAGCTCGAAATTACGAACTGAAACTCGAACACGATAGAGGGAAATCACCCCGTCCACACAACCTCGTCCACTAGAGGCCAAGCGATTCCGGCCGTACCTCACCCCCATCTTCCTCTACCACCTCCCGAAATCTCAAGGAACTCGGTTGAACCACGGCGACACAATCAATAATGATGCAAACCCTAAATATTTACGAACCAAAACCCTATTTTCGATCGGTCCCAAATTTCCATGCATTTGAAATTTTTTTTAACATTTTTCCTGTGTTCCTGAATCAACCATCTTGCTTCACCATAAATTTCAACATCTATAATTGATTGAATCGATAGGAATTGACAAAAAGGCATTTTCGGTTCTTTAATGAACTGCTCTCTATATGGTTATCTAAAAATCATACTTTTTGTTTCAAAAATCTTACCTTTTAATGTTTATTCAAGATATAAATTCAAATTTACAATTTAAGTTATTCGAATTTTAACCATTTATTCACTTTTTACTGTAAATTAAACTTACTGTAACTATGCTGCTATTAAAACAATTTCCAGGTCTTTATTCTTTGTTTATACAACTTAATAAGTTAAATTTCTAAGTTTTAAATTGTTTTACATGAGAGATATAAATCATCCTCTGTTTCTTTTGCCTCAGAAACATGAAAAACTAGAAGAACATCATAAGCAGAACATCCAGTAATTAATAAACATCACAGAACTGATTTATATCAATATAGTATTTTCCATGAATCAATTATTAATAATTAAATTTCAAAAAAAATAAGTTTACTCACAAAATGAATTTTTAAACAGGGGGAATTTGCTGTTGAAAAACACTGCAGTTTGAAATATGAATCCCTTGTAACTTCCTTTGCCCTGAATTTGTTTATGTTTATATTTCTTTCCTTATCTCAGTTTTGCTTTTTAAGTTATAAACGAACTAAATAATATGAACAAGTATTATGGTGTAGTATTTATAGATAAGAACAGTTTTGTACAGTGGCACAGCTTCTAGTATGAGCCTTACCTAGTTATAATAATATTTTGCTTTATTTTTATGTACTAAAAATCTGAGATGATATAAGTATTTCGGCTGAATTAAATGTTTTTGGGGCTGAAAATGAAAGCATTAAATGAACTTGACTTCAAACATGTATACAACTTATTATATGTTTGCTGACAATTTTATTTGGTTTTCTCTATACAAATATTTTTGTATAATTTTTTTTGCTTTTATTACCTTCTAACTTGAACAATGCATACATCTTTAGTCAGGTACTACTTGCTTGTCTGATATGTATTTGTACAATGATTTTTGTATAAAGATTTTGTTTTATCTTCATCTAGCTTGAACACAATATATATATTTGCTGATCTTTGTATTTGTAAATTTTATATTTCTATTTACTTCTTATATTTCATATTTATGTTTTATACTTATATTAAATATTTATAAGCTTTATTTTATTTTAATTATAAGAGTTGTTGTTAGAATCACTTCTTTATCTTATTTTTATTTGAAGTTAAATCTTCCAATTATTTGATTTATAACTTATATTTGCATTAATATATTTTATATTTATATTTAATATGAATAGAATTGTGCTATTGTTAATATTATTATTATTAACTACATTTATATATATCTGATATTGAATGTCATTAATACATAGCTTTTAAGTTAATTGAATAAACAGATTTTATTTTAAATATTGTTAAAAGAGTCTATTTTAAATTTTGAAATTAAAATTTCCTTTATAACACATATGTAACTAATAATGCCCAAAATCTTATTTATTTATAAATGAAAAAACTTGTATTTTATTTAAATTAGATTAAAAACTTATTATAATAATATGGTCAAAATTCCGGGATGTTACATTCCTCCCCCCTTAAAAGAATTTCGTCCTCGAAATTTAAAACAACAATTAATTCAAAAGCTTTTATATAAACAATCCAAACATACATATCATCTATACAAAAACAAACAAGTCAAACAGTCTACCCTAACAAACATCACTAGTTATCCAGACATAAATCTGGATAAGCTTTCCTAGAACTATCAAGAGTTTCCCGGGTACAATCCCTGGGATCCTCACTCCACTGCACCTTGACGAGTTTCACCACTCTGTTCCTGAGTTGCTTCTCGTCTTGATCTACAATCCGAACGGGATTTCTAACCACAGTCAAATTGGGTTCTACTTCTAAATCTTCATGTACTACTGGTTCTACAATCAGTGATGGGTCATGAACAAATTTCCTTAAATGAGATACATGGAATACATTGTGAATTCCAGACATCCGTTCTGGCAATTCAATTTTGGAAGCTACAGCTCCAATTCTTTCCAGCACTCGGAATGGTCCAATATATCTTGGAGCAAGTTTTCCCGTCTTTCTGAATCTTATAGCACCTTTGATTGGGGAAACTTTGATAAAAATTAAATCTCCGATCTCAATTCCAATGGTCTTCGTCTCTTATCTGCATATTTCTTCTGACGATCGTGAGAAGCTTTCATCCTTTTCTTGATAAGCTCAACCTTCGCAGAAGCTTCTTGAATTAGATCGGGTCCGAGGACAAGACGATCTTTCGATTCAATCCAACAGGATGGGGATCTACACGGTCTTCCATACAAAGCTTCATATGGGGCTATCTTAATACTTGCCTGATAACTGTTATTATAAGAAAATTCCACTAAATGAAGATGGTCTTCCCACGATCCACCAAAATCCAATACACAAGCTCGCAACATATCTTCAAGAATACGATTAAGCCTCTCCGTCTATCCGTCTGTCTGAGGATGATAGGCTGTCCTCAACTCAAATCTGTTCCCATTGCTGATTGCAGAGCTTCCCAGAATTTGCTGGTGAAAATAGGATCACGGTCACTTACTATACTGACGGGAACACCATGTAATCTGACTATCTCCTTCAAGAAAATTTCTGCCGGAGAAGCTGCAGTACGAGTTGCCTTAACCGGTATAAAATGGGCACTCTTAGTTAAACGATCAACAATAACCCATATGCCTTCATTTCCTTTCTTGGTTCTAGGCAAACCATCGATGAAGTCCATCGAGATCATCTCCCACTTCCAATCTGGAATTTCCAAAGGCTGTAATAATCCGGCTGACTTCTGTTGATCTCCTTTAACTTGTTGGCAGATGGCACAACTATTCACGAAAGCAGCTACATCCTTCTTCATGCTCGGCCACCAGAAGACTCTCCTCATATCTTTATACATCTTCGAGATTCCCGGGTGAATATTCAATTTGGAGCGATGACACTCAGCTAAGACTTCTTGCCTCAGTCCATCTATATTAGGCACACACAAAAGACCATTAATCCTTAAAGCACCTTGATCGTCCACCCTGAAATCCGAATATCAACCGTCCTTAGTTCCAAGAATTATTTCCTCAAAAGAATTATCCTCCATTTGCTTACTAATGATTCTTTCCTGGAGTGATGGAACGACTTCTAGAAGAGACAAAACTGCATTTCTACTAAGAGCATCAGCTACAACATTCGCTTTCCCCGGAGTATACAAAATATCCAAATCATAGGATGCCAGAAATTCAACCCACCGCTGCTGCTGCCTCAGATTAAGATCTTTTTGAGAGAAAATATATTTCAATGGTTTGTGATCCATGAATAACTCAAACTTCTCTCCCAAAAGATAATGTCTCCAGATCTTCAAAGCAAAAACAATGGCTAACAGTTCTAGATCGTACGTAGCGTAGTTCTACTCATGTGGCTTCAATTACCGACTAGCATACGCAATTACCCTGCCATTCTGCATCAGAACTGCTCCCAGTCCAACTAGACAAGCATCGGTATAAACTTCAAATTTGCTATTCCCATCCAGAATGGCAAGCACTGGTGCACTGGTTAACCTCGTCTTCAATTCCTGAAAAGCTTCTTCGCACTCGGGTGTCCATTTGAATTTAGCTCCTTTTCTAGTCAGCTTAGTCAGGTGTGAAGAAATCTTGGAATAATCCTTGATAAATTTTCTGTAGTAGCCAACCAAACCCAGAAAACTGCGAACTTCAGTCGGTGTCTCCGGCTGCTTCCATTCTAAAATAGTTTCAACTTTCGCTGGATCTACCGAGATACCTTCTCCAGAAACAATGTGCCCTAAAAATTTGACTTCTGATTTCCAGAAATGTCGCTTTGAGAACTTTGCCTTCAAAACATGCTTCCTCAGGGTCTCCAATACAATCCTCAAATGATGCCTGTGCTTCTCTTCAGATTTGGAGTAGACCAAGATATCATTGATGAATACCAGCACGAATTTATTCAACACATCCCCAAAGACTCGGTTCATCAGGTCAACGAAATAGGCAGGAGCATTGGTTAACCCGAAAGGCATGACCAACCACTCATAAAAACAATTCGGTCCCCTAAATGCAGTCAAGGGAATACTATCCTCAGCTACCCTCAATTGATGGAAACTGAAGCTAAATCTAGTTGAGAAAAGATAGAAGCTCCATGCAACTGGTCAAGAGATCATCGATACGAGGAAAAGGATATTTATTTCGAATGGTCACTTTGTTCAATTCTCTATGATCAACACAAAACCTTAGCGATCCATCCGATTTGGTGACAAACACCGTAGCAGAGCCCCAACAGGAAAAACTGGGTCTAATCAAACCCTTCTCCAAAAGATCCTGTGTCTGCTTAATTAACTCTTCTCTCTCCCTAGGAGGCATTCTCCTACTAGGCTGAATCACCGGCACTGCTCCTGGGATCAAATCAATACGAAACTCTATCTCTCGATGTGGAGGTAGACACTTAACTTCTTCAAATACATCAGGAAAATCTTGAACCACATCGATACCCTCAACTTTCTCTTAAGAAGTCTAAACTCCTTACAAAAGACTACTCAAATGAAATCCAGAATTATCACACGACACTTTGGCAATCCTACCCAAATCAATCTCCAACGACACTGTCCTCTCATCACAATTCAGGACTGCTTTATACTTATCGAGCCAATCCATTCCCAATATAAGATCAAATCCCTTAAAATTTAACACATAAGGGTCACAAGAGAAACTATGGGAGAGGTTAGAAATCTTCAAGTCCTTATAGATCGTATCTAATTTGGTTGCCCCACCTATAGGATTAGATACCAAAATGGAACGATCCATGGTACTAGGGTTAAGAAAGAACTTTTCTACTGATTCCAGAGAAATGAAACTCAAAGATGCACACGAATCAAACAAAACTTTAATATATTTGCCATCTAAGAGTAAGGTACCTTCCAAAACCCCTTTGCCTTGAGAAGAAGAAGATGGACCTGCTTCCAGCGCAAAGACTTTATTCTGAGGCGCCCTCTGCAAAAGTGGACAATTCTTGATCATATGACCGGGCTGGTGACAATTGAAACACAACGATCTCTGAACCATTGTTGATCCTGGACCACTCTGACATTGTTGTTGCTGAGATCTTCCCTTAGGACACTGATTTGCCAATTGTCCAACTTGCTGACGATTATAACACTTGCGGGGTCCGTTGTTGGTTCCTCCAGGTTTCTTTCCCTTGCCTTGCCTTTTCCAAAGTGGATTAAACTTCCTCTTATTTGGGTTAACGAAATTCCCTCTCGAAACTGCTGCTGTTGCCTCTGATTTCTTGTTCCTCAAATTCTCATATCTCAAAGCCATATCAATTAAATCGACAAAAGATCTTTTCAAGAGCACCGTCATCTTATCATGAAATTCTGGCCTCAATCCTTGCATAAACTTTTCATTCTTTTTGAGGGGTGCATCAATGAGCCCCGGTCCATAGCACAAATGTTCGTTGAATTTGGACTCGTACTCAGAAGCGGATATCTCCCCTACTTCAAATTCAGAAAATCCTGGTACAATTGGGTTTTCCCTACCGTTGGCATAAACTTCTCCTCAAATAACTCCTTAAATCTTTCCCATGAAATATCTTCCTCAGAAATATTTGCAATTGTTGCATCCCACCATGCTACTGTGCTTCCCTGCAATTGCCACGATGCCATTTCCCTTTTCCGTTCATCCGACAACCTCATACTCTTAAAGATGCGCTCACAAGAGCGTAGCCAAGCTTGAACTTCAATTATTGATTCTAACCCTTTAAATGGTTGGCCTCCAAGGTTGTTGAAGTCTTTACATAAAGCTGCAAAACTAACTTGAGGCGGTACTGGATTTACAGCCTCACTAGCATTTTGTCTTCGTCCATTATCAGTTGAGGTACTAACCCTACCTCTGCCTCTCCTTCCAAAAATCATGTTGGCCACCTGGACAGGTAACTCAACAAATTTAGATAGGTATATAATTATATGAAAATACAAATACGCACTCTCAAGATAGATATTATTCAAGAGCCTAGGTACTCGCTCAGCCTAGTGCTCTGATACCAGCTGTGACGACCCGCCTTTCTAACTCCAGAAAGACGTATCATCATTAAGAAAGAAAGGGATAAAAAAAGAAAAGAATAGGAAGAAAGAATAACAGCATCAGAATCTCACAGCGGAATGGAACAAAATATAATACATCACATAACTATTACATAGTTATATATACATCAGAGTTATACAATATCGTACTACAGGATAATCATATACATATCTGTCAATACATACATCCAAAATACATCATTCACTAACTAACACAGCGGAACTATATAGATAAATACATACGTCTGGTCTTCTGCTCCAACTCCTCCAGAAACTCTAAACTCTGAAACCTATCACTTGGCTACTCATAAAAATTTGAGTACCCAATAGTTTATGAAAAACAAAATATAAACTCCGGGTCAGACATGGGTCTGGTGTGAGTAAACGGTTTAAAGTTGTTTAACTTTGAAAATCATTTGAAAATAAAGGTATCACGTAAGACTCCCTACACATAAATACGGGTAAGTTTTTACCTTACGCTAACCAAAATACTTTATAGGAAATTCAATGATATTATAATAGTGTCTAGGGTTTTCAAGTAGAATACAGAAATAGCTGAAATGCTTACATCTCACATACCAACATAGTTGGGCACAATCAAAACGTACGGCTCTTATTGAAAATTGGATCCCATACAATGGAAGGGCTACTGGGGTACCGCCCGTCACAGTACGTGGCCTAGATCACCGTACCGAGGAGCTACCCTAACTTCCCTGCAACACAAGGCCGGAACCATTCCTTACTGAATAGTCCCGAACAAGATAACCCCGCAGTTGGCTGCAGACCAACCGTCCACACAGCCGAATAAAAAGGGACATCTAGACAGGGGTATATCTCGTCCCGCTTGGGCATGACCCACCTAACTTTGCTTCACATCCTCTATTTTAGCCATTCCCGGTTGATGAGGCTTGAGGCTACGATTACCTTTATAGAACATATCTCTTAGAATGCTCATCGTCCGCCTGACGATGTGTTGAAAGCATTCAATCCATACAAGTTCGTTCCGGGTTCGAACGAAACCGAAAGCATTATCTCGTCACATTCGTTTTGGAATCACCCTCAGAGTTAACGACGATAAATCTTGCATTCTGAAAACATCATCTCGATCTTCACTTGAGATGTCACGACCTAACGTTTAATTTGGATCGATGTGGTTTTCGAAATATCAAATTGACACCCGATCCCGGTCTCATCGAAATCCAAATGTCATTATAAGGGCCAAGTTGTCTACTTAACTTAAACAGTTTAATTCAATATTTTTAATTTACATAACAGATATCACAGATAAATACAGTCATCACATATATATCCAGAATATCACAGAACATCACAGGATATAAATACATATCAGAGTCAATCAAACAGAATCATTGATTCATCTCAAATTTAGTTTGATTTATTTTTAACTTAATTAATTAATGACCTGAGAGTAAACCATTTTATTCTGCTAAGTTAATTACTAATTAATTAACTTATTTATTGATTACCTTTTTAATTACTAATTCAATTAATTAATTAATTCTTTATTTATAACTAATAACTTTAATTATTGATTTATAAAACTCAATTACTCATTTAATTATTACTAATTACCTAATTAAACATTAATTACTAAATTAAATTAATCATTTATCCTTAATTTTTTATTTAATCAGCTAACTACTATTATTTGTTAATTAATTAATTTTTAACGGTTAATTAAATTCTTAATTACAAATTGATTTACACAAGATTATTATTATAAATCTTTGATTACAATTTTATTTAATCTTAACTATTTATTTAATCATCATCATAAATTAATTATGAAATCTAGTTAACTTTCAAATTTTAATTAATTAACCCCCCTACGTTTTTGTAAAACTTCTTAATAAATTCGAAGTCAAGTCTCAGATTAAAATTTTGTCAACACTATTTAATTAATACTTAACTTTTTATAAACAAATAGCTTAAAGAACACTAGGCTAATTCATTAAAAATTGGACCGAGTCAAATACCCAGTTTCTCGAGTGGCAACCCGAGTTCCAACTCATTTTCCCCGCGTCACTACTCGTGCATCCTTCTTCTTCCTCTACGCTTCTTTTTTTTTCTTCTGTTATTTTTTTTAAAGTTAAGTTTTTAAACTACAGAAGACACACAAAAAAAATACTCACGCACAACCCAGGCAAATACCCGAAGCAAACAGCCAACAAACTCGAGTATCACTCGAGTCGACCCTAAACGTTGAACGTTGACACTTCCCCGCCGCCGTGCACGTGCACGGCGGTTCGCCACCACTCCGGCGACCCACGACGCCATCAACAAACCACACAACGTCCTCTCACTCGAAAACACAGCCCAATTCAACATGTCAAGCTCGAAAACAAAATAAGCTCGAAAATACGAACTGAAACTCACGATAGAGGGAAATCACCCTGTCCACACAACCTCGTCCACCAGAGGCCAAGCGATTCCGGTCGTACCTCACCCCCATCTTCCTCTACCACCTCCCAAAATCTCAAGGAGCTCGGTTGAACCACGGCGACACAATCAATAATGATGTAGACCCCAAATATTTACGAACCAAAACCCTATTTTCGATCGGTCCCAAATTTCCATGCATTCGAAATTTTTTTTAACATTTTTCCTGTGTTCCTGAATCAACCATCTTGCTTCACCATAAATTTCAACATCTATAATTGATTGAATCGATAGGAATTGACAAAAAGGCATTTTCGGTTCTTTAATGAACTGCTCTCTATATGGTTATCTAAAAATCATACTTTTTGTTTCAAAAATCTTACCTTTTAATGTTTATTCAAGATATAAATTCAAATTTACAATTTAAGTTATTCGAATTTTAACCATTTATTCACTTTTTACTGTAAATTAAACTTACTGTAACTATGCTGCTATTAAAACAATTTCCAAGTCTTTATTCTTTGTTTATACAACTTAATAAGTCAAATTTCTAAGTTTTAAATTGTTTTACAAGAGAGGTATAAATCATCCTCTGTTTCCTTTGCCTCAGAAACATGAAAAACTAGAAGAACATCATAAGCAGAACATCCGTTAATTAATAAACATCACAGAACAGATTTATATCAACATAGTATTTTCCATGAATCAATTATTAATAATTAAATTTCAAAAAAATAAGTTTACTCACAAAATGAATTGTTGAAACAGGGGGAATTTGCTGTTGAAAACACTGCAGTTTGAAATATGAATCCCTTGTAACTTCCATTGCCTTGAATTTGTTTAAGTTTATATTTCTTTCCTTATCTCAGTTTTGCTTTTCAAGTTATAAACGAACTAAATAATATGAACAAATATTATGGTGTAGTATTTATAGATAAGAACAGTTTTGTACAGTGGCACAGCTTCTAGTATAAGCCTTACCAAGTTATAAAAATATTTTGCTTTATTTTTATGTACTAAAAATCTGAGATGATATAAGTATTTCTGTAACAAACAGGGATTTTCGTTCTTCGAAAATTCAACATCGATACTCACTTTATCGACTGCCGAGAAATCGAAGGCCGGAAACACGGAATGTTATGGGTTTTAACAAAAATTTTAAGAAAAGAAAAAGAGAGTCGTTGCCGAAAAACCGAATAGTTATGAAGTTTAAAAAGAATTTAAAAAGATAGAAAGAGAAGAAGAGAGAAAAGATAGAGAATAGAGGAAAAGGAAAATAGAAAAATTTAAAATAGAAAAAGAGAATAGAAAACAGAGAATTAGAAAATAGAAGATAGAAGAATTTTAAAAATAGAACGGGACAGAAAGGAACAGAACAACATCAGAATCTCACAATTCGCAGCGGAACAACATATAATAATGAATGAATAATCTTTAAACAAAGAACTATATCAGTTATTACATTACATCACATTTCATTACATCATATCATCAGAGTGTACAACAACATACAACAATAAACAGTGCAGCGGAAAAGAAATACTATATAAACTAGTAATACGCCATGCCATCCAGCTTGCCTTCAGCAACTCCAGAATATCCAGAATATCCTGATAAACCTAACTCTTAACTGCCCGTGTGGAAATTGGTGGGCACCCAGAGTTTAGGAAGGAAAACAATAAACTCCGAGTCAGTCATGAGACTGGTGTGAGAACTCAAAACAGTTTATTTACTTTAAAATCAAAATAGAGGAATATTTTTAAATTCAATTCGCAATGCTTTTAAAAATGAGACTACCATAAGGCCTCCCGCACACACACACAATGCAAACGCAGAATCGGAGGAGATTTCTCCTTATGATAGTCAAAGATGCTTGATACGCATTTAAAATAACATTTGATATTATTATTAGTGCATAGTGTATAACAAATTCATTTCGAAAGTAGAATATAAATCTTAGCCAACATACGACCATTATCGTATGCCTACTATAGCTACTATCCAAACAGTGGTGACCACCATAAGTGAATAGCAGGTTCTACAACTAATACCGTACAAGTTTCGTATTGGGAATTGGATTTCCAACAAATGGTCAGGCCAAGGAACTTCCCATTGCCACATGAGAATGCCTCTGGATGGACATCCCCGAGAACCAAACCGGATCTCTACCAACACAAGGCCGGGTTACTCCTAACTGAGTAACAACTGACCGAATATGCCATCCCCCGGTCCTTTGGGACCTTTATCAACCGAGCGCTCGTAATCAATTCACACAATCATAAAGTGTTTTCAACATGAGTAAGTATCTGGGCTCCATACCATGATACCACCCTTTTCCAGAAGGAAATGGACACATCCTAAAGGGTGCTACCCCTCATAACCTTGCTGCTTCTTTCCTGTTTTGACCATTCACGGGGTGTGAGGCTCGACGAATTCACGTCCACAAAAACATACTTTATACAAAAGCCATGCTTTGGGTCAACAAATGATCAACACAATGATCACAAGGATAGACGATCAAATAAACGATCCTATCACAAATAATCAACACAATGATCATTTCAGCATCACTCAGCATGTCACATTACCAAACTGGGAATATATCGCTGATAACTTCAACTATATAACCTTTGAGCACATACGTCTCAAAGAAGGGTGTTAAGCTAAAAGAATAAATTCTCCGCCACCAACAGAAATATATTTGAAAGAAATCGGCTTTATATCTCAACTTGTAATGTCAGGCATACAATCCATACAAGTCTGTTCCGGGATCGAACAAAACCGAAGGCACTTACAAAGAAGTCCTTGCAATCCGGATATTCACAATCCTGATCGGATTTCCCATCACTTATGGAATCTCTATACCAGGTGCGACCCAGTGCAGAGACAATCGATAGGTCATCCTATCGCTCTCGCAAATACCGGTCTTCAACACCGATCTTCAAATGCAATTCACGACGTATCACATATTCGGAATGGGTTATACGACCCCATGGTCCTTTCCCGGTTAACCCGAATAGTGAGCGCTTATTCAAAAATAAGTGTGCATTCAAATTCAATCAATTCACACCAAATACCCATTCAAAGGGAAATACTGATAGTCGGTTATTGAACTATCAATGGACATGCACACATCACCAGATTCCAAATAATTTTCCAAATTATTTATTTTCCAAAATATCTTTATAAGATATATAATTTCAACACTTCAAAAATAAATCAATATTTATTTTCAAACAAATTCCACTTTTCACATATAAATTCCATAATGAATTTATATTTCAAAATATTCATGCATATATGATTTCAACTATCCATTTCAATTTATCTTCAAAAAGATAAATTCAATATATTCACTTTATATTGGAAAACAATTCCATACTTATTAAAAATAAGTAATTCAAATCTTTTATTTTCAACCTTGGAAAATATTCAATATACTTAAATCGAATTAAGTATATAATTCATTCTTTAAGGAAATCATTCTCTTAAACATATTTATTTGGGCCAAAACGAATGTTGCGTAAAACATCGTTACGACAACCCAAAATCACTAGTATAGGGATTCGAAATTAAAATAGATATATAAATCCCAATACTATACAAAACATTTCCTTTCGGAAATCATTTACTATAACAACAGTGTTATAGTCCACATTTCCTTTTATTTCTCGAAAACGTCTATTTCAACAATAAATGTTGAAATCTATGGTTTCGAATCTCAACACATTTTAAACCATCGTTAGATCGTTTTAATTCTATTTAAAACATCATATCTAAAACAATTTCTTTAACGTATTATTCACTATTCAAAAACGTGAATATACTATGTTAACAAATTTCATCCTTTTATTCATTTTATTTCAAAGGATTATTCACAGTCTAAAAACGTGAATATAACTCCATTTATAAGTTATAACAATTAACTTATCAAAATAAGTCGTTTGCGAATTTATAAAACAACGTTTATAAATTCCTTTTCTATTTATTTATAAAAACTTCCTTTAATAAATTCCTTTATTAACCTATTCCAGTTTATAACTAAATTATAAACTAAACGTTCATATTATAAGTTAAATACTTATAAAACGATTATTTTACAAAATCGTTCATTTAACTTCCCAAATTACTAATCTTAACTTATAAGATTGTATATTTACCCAAGATTTATTCTTTCGATAACTTTATAAATTTTATAAACCTACTGCTTATAAAATTTCATTTATAACTTCACAGTTTATAATTCTATAAATTTCATTCTTTAATGAAATTCATTTTCACTTAATTCTAACACTTATAAAACTCGTTTTAAAATGTCTATATTTCAATTTATAAATATCCATTTATAAATCTCTTAATATAAATCAGTTTATATTATTATTCTGAAACGTCTTTAATTTCCTTTATAATTTCACCATTTTGATTTATAAAATAATCAAATTTTATAAATCCTATATTTAAACTTTTAATAATAAATTCAAAAATCCAGTTTAAACTATTTTATAAAGTCATTAATTCATATTTCTCAAAAATCAGCTTTTAACCGTATTTCTCAAAAATTTTAATTTTTATAACTTTAAAAATTATAACGTTCTTTTATTTATAATGGATCAGTTCCAAAAATATTTTATCTTTTCAAAAATCACTTTAAAAACATTTTAAAATACCAAAAATTTGGTCCAATGATGCTACACACCAAATAGTCAATCACGACTAACAACGATATCCTATATCGATATGATAATCCATCAAATATCAAAATATCTGAAATCAAATAAAAACTGTTGAGGAATCCAGTTGGATCCCTCCAACCTGTTTTCCTGCATCCAAAAACATTAGCACAATACCAATTTCTCTCCAGTACGAAATTATCGCGGTATATGTTTTTATTAAATATTATCCGCTTAATAACGGCGTAATAGGGTCTCATCCGCTAAACAAAAAATGCGGGAAATCAACAACTGCAATATATACATATGCCAATATATATATATATTGATATTATATATAATACCAATTTCACTGTTTATGAAATATTCGCGGTATATGTTTTTAATAAATAACATCCGCTTACTAACGGCGCATAATGTCTATTTTAACAATCAATAATTTACAGTCATCATTCAAACATGCATTCAAATATTTTAAATCTAACTATTTAAAATAAAATCGAAATCTATTCGATTGAGTGAGAAGTTCTCACCTTGGTTTTAATTTCCGTTTTAGCGATTTATTTCGAATAAAATTAAACGCGCGTTTAATTTTACCCAAAATTCTCACTAACTCCAAACGACTCCAAACCAACTCCATCGCGTAGTGCTCGTCGATACGATTCCAACGCAACTGGTTTCGCGCAGTTTCGACCTCGTATGAAAAAGTTATGAATTTTACAAGATTGCTCGAATTTATTTATATAAATACAACATAAACTTAACTAATTTAAACCCACATCTCACCACAACCACTAGATCCATGCCTATTGAATCCAGGCCGTCCTTCCCCTCCATCTTCCTCACGCGTCCTCATCTCCAGGAAATCAAATGAGGCCGAACCCATAGCATACTATTAGGGTTAAATAATACTACCTCCACACTCATCAATAACTCGATCGGGGAACTCCATTGCGAAGGCCTCCTCCTCCACTACACTCGCCCCCCCCCCTAGGTGAAGCTCGGCCACCATATGCACGTGAAAATGCGTGCAAAAACTGATGCAAACGGCCCTCCATTGCACTCCCTCTGATGCTCCAAACTCCATCAAATCCGTATGGATTGAAAGCTCATCTCGTGCTCTTCATCTTTGCTTCAGAAAGTTTTTGATAATATTGCATGGATTTTGAGAAATTAGAGGATGAAGAAGATTAAGTTTCAGCCCTTGATTATGAAACTGGCGGCTACAACATAAAACTAGGGTTTTGCCTTTTTTTTTTTTTTTTGAATGGTAGCTATTTATAAGAAAAGCAAGCGTAAACACTATTCATCCCGGGAATTCCGAACTCCGATTTAGGCGCCGTAACCAGCGTACCTAGGGTTTATCCCGCGTTCCGGACACAATGGAATAGTTTTCGGAAGCTAATTCGGAAGTATGTGCGAGTTATGGCTGTAAACGCTCAATTTAAATTAAACCGATTTAAACGATTTTCTAGGCGTTTTAATTTGTACCGGACAAACGGTAAATCCAATTGACTTGAAATTTTAAACCTTACAATAATATCACATTACGGATCCGATGAAACTGGTTTCGTCGAAATCCGAGACTTTTTGAAAAATGGCTATTTTGACTCGCCAAATTTAAATTAAAAATAATTCGATGCGTTTCGAGCTGCCATGATCAAACGATAACTCCGATTGACACGAAAATTGAAATACGGTAATAATTAACTATTACGGATCCAATGGAACTGGTTTCGTTCAATTCTGAGACTGTTCAAAAATTGGCTATTTTACAGTCGATTATAATATTAAAATATTCAATTTTCACAAATTAACTTTTAATTCGATTTTAAAAGTTCTAAAATATTTCTATAACACCAGTATGATTAAAAATAATTTTCCAAATTATTTACAATCATTTTTATCTCAATTTTCAATTATTTCCATAATTTAACATATTAAATTATCGATTTAATAATCTAATTAAATCCAAAAATTCAAATAAAAATTTATTCGACTTAAAAATTCACTTATAAATATTTAAAATAAATTAAATATTCAAATTTTAATTTCTAAAATTCTGGGTCGTTACAATCTTCCCCACTTAAAAGAATTTCGTCCTCGAAATTACAAGTAAGAAAAGTTACAGAATCTATTAATTTTCCCAAAATTCATAGTTAAACTTCTTATAATACTTTACTAAGTTTTCACATCCTACTTAGTTATCTTTTCAAAAACAATTGCTATTGTTTAACTTTCAATTCCAAAATAAAGTTTAAAGTTTTCAAAATTTTCCCAATTTTCTCAAAATTTTTCTAACGCCTTAAATTTTCGGAAAAATTCGCCATAGTCTCCTTTGCGCGGCTCGATCCGAAAAAAAAATGACAGTATATATATCACAAATATACATCTCATCAAGTAATGAGGCATCCCGAAGGGAAAAAGTATAAAAGTACGATATTTAATCCGAGATATGTACCTTATATTTTATTAGCAAGCATATACGGCTAATATAGCGCAAAAGCGAGCTCCAAATGCGAAGCAAACGCGATCCGCACCTACTAAACACTCAACAAACAACATGAGAACATGCACGTATGCAAATAATCTCAATATACAACATATAGCAACATGATAACTATATATGTCACATAGCAAATGCAACAATAGCAATATATATTCAACCATCAACCAACTACATTCATAACCAATAATATTCATTCATATTCTCATTCATATACAATGAAAGGGTTTTCACTCTAAATCATATTTGATTTATTAACATTGGATTTTATCAACATTCATTCTCAATTTTAATTAGTTATCATTTACTAATTTAAATCTAATCCACATTCAATTCTATTCAAATTTATTTACTTTCAATTTGAATTCAATTTACTTTAGCTTTCCACTTCATTAATACTTAATGAACTTATATAAAATCAACTACAATCATATAACAACCAAAGTATATTAATTTCAACCAAATTCCTTTGCTTTAAATTGATTTTCATTCAATTTTATTCAACTTCTAATAACATTAGATTTTAAATGAATTAACATTCATTATTTCATACCAACTTGATTCACATTCAATTGATTAACGTTCAATCGATTCATTAATTCAATTCAATTCTAAAGTTGAATTTCATTCACATAACTTAAGTTCACATTTATTACTTAACTTCATTAATTTAGTTTGATATCAATATCAATTCCATTCAACAACACTTAAGTTATACTTCCATTTAACTTTAAATTCACTTTTATTCACAACTCATATTCATAGATATATTCATATAGTTTCACTTTTTATATATATAAGTTTATTTCACAATGGTAAATCACTTTAATTATAATTCACTTGCTTATACAATTATTCTTTTATTTAGATTATCCAAACAACCTAACAATCAACTTATATACTCTTTAATAATTTCTGAAAAATTATTCTTTTATATATAAAATATAATCAAGGCAAAATTATTTCATTTACCCAATTCAAAACAATACTATGTCGAATTGTTCTATTCAAGTGTTTAGAAACCCCTTCGGCTCAGTTTCGAGGCTGTGCTGACGAAAGTTCATATGCCACTCAATAAACCAATCATCACAATATAAAACAATTTTATATCACTAACAAATACGCACTCGTATCTATTATTACACTCAAACTCATTCTAGAGTACTGCTGACTCTATCTCTAATGAATTATACCCAACAGAACCATGGTTGTCGCTTAACCATCAGCTCTGATACCAAATGTAACAAACAGGGATTTTCGTTCTTCGAAAATTCAACATCGATACTCACTTTATCGACTGCTGAGAAATCGAAGGCCGGAAACACGGAATGTTATGGGTTTTAACAAAAATTTTAAGAAAAGAAAAAGAGAGTCGTTGCCGAAAAACCGAATAGTTATGGGGTTTAAAAAGAATTTAAAAAGATAGAAAGAGAAGAAGAGAGAAAAGATAGAGAATATAGGAAAAGGAAAATAGAAAAATTTAAAATAGAAAAAGAGAATAGAAAACAGAGAATTAGAAAATAGAAGATAGAAGAATTTTAAAAATAGAACGGGACAGAAAGGAACAGAACAACATCAGAATCTCACAATTCGCAGCGGAACAACATATAATAATGAATGAATAATCTTTAAACAAAGAACTATATCAGTTATTACATTACATCACATTTCATTACATCATATCATCAGAGTGTACAACAACATACAACAATAAACAGTGCAGCGGAAAAGAAATACTATATAAACTAGTAATACGCCATGCCATCCAGCTTGCCTCCAGCAACTCCAGAATATCCAGAATATCCTGATAAACCTAACTCTTAACTGCCTGTGTGGAAATTGGTGGGCACCCAGAGTTTAGGAAGGAAAACAATAAACTCCGAGTCAGTCATGAGACTAGTGTGAGAACTCAAAACAGTTTATTTACTTTAAAATCAAAATAGAGGAATATTTTTAAATTCAATTCGCAATGCTTTTAAAAATGAGACTACCATAAGGCCTCCCGCACACGCACACAATGCAAACGCAGAATCGGAGGAGATTTCTCCTTATGATAGTCAAAGATGCTTGATACGCATTTAAAATAACATTTGATATTATTATTAGTGCATAGTGTATAACAAATTCATTTCGAAAGTAGAATATAAATCTTAGCCAACATACGATCATTATCGTATGCCTACTATAGCTACTATCCAAACAGTGGTGACCACCATAAGTGAATAGCAGGTTCTACAACTAATATCGTACAAGTTTCGTATTGGGAATTGGATTTCCAACAAATGGTCAGGCCAAGGAACTTCCCATTGCCACATGAGAATGCCTCTGGATGGACATCCCCGAGAACCAAACCGGATCTCTACCAACACAAGGCCGGGTTACTCCTAACTGAGTAACAACTGACCGAATATGCCATCCCCCGGTCCTTTGGGACCTTTATCAACCGAGCGCTCGTAATCAATTCACACAATCATAAAGTGTTTTCAACATGAGTAAGTATCTGGGCTCCATACCATGATACCACCCTTTTCCAGAAGGAAATGGACACATCCTAAAGGGTGCTACCCCTCATAACCTTGCTGCTTCTTTCCTGTTTTGACCATTCACGGGGTGTGAGGCTCGACGAATTCACGTCCACAAAAACATACTTTATACAAAAGCCATGCTTTGGGTCAACAAATGATCAACACAATGATCACAAGGATAGACGATCAAATAAACGATCCTATCACAAATAATCAACACAATGATCATTTCAGCATCACTCAGCATGTGACATTACCAAACTGGGAATATATCGCTGATAACTTCAACTATATAACCTTTGAGCACATACGTCTCAAAGAAGGGTGTTAAGCTAAAAGAATAAATTCTCCGCCACCAACAGAAATATATTTGAAAGAAATCGGCTTTATATCTCAACTTGTAATGTCAGGCATACAATCCATACAAGTCTGTTCCGGGATCGAACAAAACCGAAGGCACTTACAAAGAAGTCCTTGCAATCCGGATATTCACAATCCTGATCGGATTTCCCATCACTTATGGAATCTCTATACCAGGTGCGACCCAGTGCAGAGACAATCGATAGGTCATCCTATCGCTCTTGCAAATACCGGTCTTCAACACCGATCTTCAAATGCAATTCACGACGTATCACATATTCGGAATGGGTTATACGACCCCATGGTCCTTTCCCGGTTAACCCGAATAGTGAGCGCTTATTCAAAAATAAGTGTGCATTCAAATTCAATCAATTCACACCAAATACCCATTCAAAGGGAAATACTGATAGTCGGTTATTGAACTATCAATGGACATGCACACATCACCAGATTCCAAATAATTTTCCAAATTATTTATTTTCCAAAATATCTTTATAAGATATATAATTTCAACACTTCAAAAATAAATCAATATTTATTTTCAAACAAATTCCACTTTTCACATATAAATTCCATAATGAATTTATATTTCAAAATATTCATGCATATATGATTTCAACTATCCATTTCAATTTATCTTCAAAAAGATAAATTCAATATATTCACTTTATATTGGAAAACAATTCCATACTTATTAAAAATAAGTAA
Source organism: Allium cepa (assembly GCA_030765085.1). NCBI lineage: Eukaryota > Viridiplantae > Streptophyta > Magnoliopsida > Asparagales > Amaryllidaceae > Allium > Allium cepa. Next base: position 1,024,187,522 of record CM060937.1, on the reverse strand, counting down.
TTCAAATCTTTTATTTTCAACCTTGGAAAATATTCAATATACTTAAATCGAATTAAGTATATAATTCATTCTTTAAGGAAATCATTCTCTTAAACATATTTATTTGGGCCAAAACGAATGTTGCGTAAAACATCGTTACGACAACCCAAAATCACTAGTATAGGGATTCGAAATTAAAATAGATATATAAATCCCAATACTATACAAAACATTTCCTTTCGGAAATCATTTACTATAACAACAGTGTTATAGTCCACATTTCCTTTTATTTCTCGAAAACGTCTATTTCAACAATAAATGTTGAAATCTATGGTTTCGAATCTCAACACATTTTAAACCATCGTTAGATCGTTTTAATTCTATTTAAAACATCATATCTAAAACAATTTCTTTAACGTATTATTCACTATTCAAAAACGTGAATATACTATGTTAACAAATTTCATCCTTTTATTCATTTTATTTCAAAGGATTATTCACAGTCTAAAAACGTGAATATAACTCCATTTATAAGTTATAACAATTAACTTATCAAAATAAGTCGTTTGCGAATTTATAAAACAACGTTTATAAATTCCTTTTCTATTTATTTATAAAAACTTCCTTTAATAAATTCCTTTATTAACCTATTCCAGTTTATAACTAAATTATAAACTAAACGTTCATATTATAAGTTAAAAACTTATAAAACGATTATTTTACAAAATCGTTCATTTAACTTCCCAAATTACTAATCTTAACTTATAAGATTGTTTATTTACCCAAGATTTATTCTTTCGATAACTTTATAAATTTTATAAACCTACTGCTTATAAAATTTCATTTATAACTTCACAGTTTATAATTCTATAAATTTCATTCTTTAATGAAATTCATTTTCACTTAATTCTAACACTTATAAAACTCGTTTTAAAATGTCTATATTTCAATTTATAAATATCCATTTATAAATCTCTTAATATAAATCAGTTTATATTATTATTCTGAAACGTCTTTAATTTCCTTTATAATTTCACCATTTTGATTTATAAAATAATCAAATTTTATAAATCCTATATTTAAACTTTTAATAATAAATTCAAAAATCCAGTTTAAACTATTTTATAAAGTCATTAATTCATATTTCTCAAAATCAGCTTTTAACCGTATTTCTCAAAATTTTTAATTTTTATAACTTTAAAAATTATAACGTTCTTTTATTTATAATGGATCAGTTCCAAAAATATTTTATCTTTTCAAAAATCACTTTAAAAACATTTTAAAATACCAAAAATTTGGTCCAATGATGCTACACACCAAATAGTCAATCACGACTAACAACGATATCCTATATCGATATGATAATCCATCAAATATCAAAATATCTGAAATCAAATAAAAACTGTTGAGGAATCCAGTTGGATCCCTCCAACCTGTTTTCCTGCATCCAAAAACATTAGCACAATACCAATTTCGCTCCAGTACGAAATTATCGCGGTATATGTTTTTATTAAATATTATCCGCTTAATAACGGCGTAATAGGGTCTCATCCGCTAAACAAAAAATGCGGGAAATCAACAACTGCAATATATACATATGCCAATATATATATATTGATATTATATATAATACCAATTTCACTGTTTATGAAATATTCGCGGTATATGTTTTTAATAAATAACATCCGCTTACTAACGGCGCATAATGTCTATTTTAACAATCAATAATTTACAGTCATCATTCAAACATGCATTCAAATATTTTAAATCTAACTATTTAAAATAAAATCGAAATCTATTCGATTGAGTGAGAAGTTCTCACCTTGGTTTTAATTTCCGTTTTAGCGATTTATTTCGAATAAAATTAAACGCGCGTTTAATTTTACCCAAAATTCTCGCTAACTCCAAACGACTCCAAACCAACTCCATCGCGTAGTACTCGTCGATACGATTCCAACGCAACTGGTTTCGCGCAGTTTCGACCTCGTATGAAAAAGTTATGAATTTTACAAGATTGCTCGAATTTATTTATATAAATACAACATAAACTTAACTAATTTAAACCCACATCTCACCACAACCACTAGATCCATGCCTATTGAATCCAGGCCGTCCTTCCCCTCCATCTTCCTCACGCGTCCTCATCTCCAGGAAATCAAATGAGGCCGAACCCATAGCATACTATTAGGGTTAAATAATACTACCTCCACACTCATCAATAACTCGATCGGGGAACTCCATTGCGAAGGCCTCCTCCTCCACTACACTCGCCCCCCCCCCCCCTAGGTGAAGCTCGGCCACCATATGCACGTGAAAATGTGTGCAAAAACTGATGCAAACGGCCCTCCATTGCACTCCCTCTGATGCTCCAAACTCCATCAAATCCGTATGGATTGAAAGCTCATCTCGTGCTCTTCATCTTTGCTTCAGAAAGTTTTTGATAATATTGCATGGATTTTGAGAAATTAGAGGATGAAGAAGATTAAGTTTCAGCCCTTGATTATGAAACTGGCGGCTACAACATAAAACTAGGGTTTTGCCTTTTTTTTATTTTTATTTTTTTTGAATGGTAGCTATTTATAAGAAAAGCAAGCGTAAACACTATTCATCCCGGGAATTCCGAACTCCGATTTAGGCGCCGTAACCAGCGTACCTAGGGTTTATCCCGCGTTCCGGACACAATGGAATAGGTTTCGGAAGCTAATTCAGAAGTATGTGCGAGTTATGGCTGTAAACGCTCAATTTAAATTAAACCGATTTAAACGATTTTCTAGGCGTTTTAATTTGTACCGGACAAACGGTAAATCCAATTGACTTGAAATTTGAAACCTTACAATAATATCACATTACGGATCCGATGAAACTGGTTTCGTCGAAATCCGAGACTTTTTGAAAAATGGCTATTTTGACTCGCCAAATTTAAATTAAAAATAATTCGATGCGTTTCGAGCTGCCATGATCAAACGATAACTCCGATTGACACGAAAATTGAAATCCGGTAATAATTAACTATTACGGATCCAATGGAACTGGTTTCGTTCAATTCTGAGACTGTTCAAAAATTGGCTATTTTACAGTCGATTATAATATTAAAATATTCAATTTTCACAAATTAACTTTTAATTCGATTTTAAAAGTTCTAAAATATTTCTATAACACCAGTATGATTAAAAATAATTTTCCAAATTATTTACAATCATTTTTATCTCAATTTTCAATTATTTCCATAATTTAACATATTAAATTATCGATTTAATAATCTAATTAAATCCAAAAATTCAAATAAAAATTTATTCGACTTAAAAATTCACTTATAAATATTTAAAATAAATTAAATATTCAAATTTTAATTTCTAAAAATTCTGGGTCGTTACAATTTCGGCTGAATTAAATGTTTATGGGGTTGAAAATGAAAGCATTAAATGAACTTGTCTTCAAACATGTATACAACTTATTATATGTTCGCTGACAATTTTATTTGGGTTTCTCTGTACAAAGTTTTTTGTATAAAACTTTTTGTTTTTATTACCTTCTAACTTGAACAATGCATATATCTTTAGTCAGGTACTACTTGCTTGTCTGACATGTATTTGTACAATAATTTTTGTATAAAGATTTTGTTTTATCTTCATCTAGCTTGAACAAAATATATATATTTGCTGATCTTTGTATTTGTAAATTTTATATTACTATTTACTTCTTATATTTCATATTTATGTTTTATACTTATATTAAATATTTATAAGCTTTATTTTATTTTAATTATAAGAGTAGTTGTTAGAATCACTTCTTAATCTTATTTTTATTTAAAGTTAAATCTTCCAAATATTTTATTTATAACTTATATTTGCATTAATATATTTTATATTTATATTTAATATGAATAGAATTGTGCTATTGTAAATATTATTATTATCAACTACATTTATATCTATTTGATATTGAATGTCATTAATACATAGCTTTTAAGTTAATTGAATAAATATATTTTATTTTAAATATTGTTAAAAGAGTCTATTTTAAATTTTGAAATTAAAATTTCCTTTATAACACATATGTAACTAATAATGCCCAAAATCTTATTTATTTATAAATGAAAAAACTTGTATTTTATTTAGATTAGATTAAAAACTTATTATAATAATATGGTCAAAATTCCGGGATGTTACACTTCACCAACATGTCGTCAACATATAGCTCCATATTTTGGCCAATCTGTTTGGTGAATGTCTTGTTCACTAGACATTGATATGTCACTTTTGGGTTTTTAAATCCAAATGGCATCATCATGTAACAGTAGAGCTCTAGGTCACCGATAAAGCTGGTTTACTCTTGGTCAGGAACATGCATTTTGATCTGGTTATACTTGGAGTAAGCATCCATATAGGATAGAAGCTTATAGCTAGCAGTTCCATCTACTAACCAATCAATCCTCGAAAGCGGAAAACAGTCTTTACGGCATGCATCATTCAAGTTAGAGATGTCTATATAGATCTATCATTTTCCATTTGACTATTTAATGAGGACTAGGTTCACAATCCATTCTGGGTACAATGATCTCGAATGAAGTTATTAGCCAGTAAGATTTCAGTGTCGCCGATCCTTCCAGATCCATACTCATTTTCTTTTACTTTACAGGAGGTGTCCTTAGGTCGATATTTAAGGCATGACAAGAAATTATGGGAGAAATCCTGCACATGTCTTTGTGGGACCAAGCTAACACGTCCTAGTTATCCCATAGAAAACCATTCAGTTGTATCTTTAGATCCCGCTCAAAATCGAGTCTATTTTCATAAGTTTCATAGGATCGCTATCATCAATTTCCACAAACTCCAAATCCTCTCAAGGCTCGGCCCTCTCTCCATTTCCTGGGTCAAGCTCATTATAAGGGTCATTTGCAAACTAGAGAGGTGGGCCTTTCTTTAATTGCTATACAAGGGATCTACACCCTTTCCCTTCTCTCTCCATTTGTTTTCTAGAAGCTCTGCAATATAACTGTTACTACTATCATTGCCATCAAAGGAGTTCGATGTGCTACCTAACCTTGACACCGCCTCAGTAAGCAGGGACAAAGTAGTACCGTCGATATCAATGTAAGAGTAATCATGGATGAAGCCTTAGAACCATGGGATGACATGAATACCATTAGCGCCAATGAAGCTCAATGCTTTAGAGCACTGATATCCCTTTTCATGATGTAGAACTGCCCTTTGTTTACATTGTTTTCCATCAATATTATTAAAGATATGTAATCAGCGATACACTAATGGCGCCAATGATCACCACCGAGAACATAAGGATAATTAAGTATTGAAGGAATAAGATGCCACTTTTCATCGATAAAAGAGTGCAATGGTATCTAACACGATCAAACATCATAAGCTATCAATGAGTATCAATTTAATTTATAGCGCATTTCATTTATGCTAAATTCTATTGGTACCACTATTCATCGGTTATTACCAAACAAGCTAATCAATAATGCAATGTCTCCATATGAACTACAAGTAATGCTATGTGCGCTGCCGTACTTCGTCAGCCACTAAGTATTGATGCCGAGAATCATTGCTAATAATATTATACTAAAGTGGGTTATCTTCTTTCTCAACATTCACACTGCTCGTCATTAATGGTCAATGCCCTTCTAAAGGATGCCGCTAAACAACGATAGCACCGTTCATTATCGACGACGCTAATGGTCAGCATCGCACTTCATCTTTCATATAATGCATCTCGTCAACATTCAAGGGTTGTCATGTATCTATGCAAGCAATGTTGATGGTGGACGCTGTCAATATCCTCAAAACTACCAATGCTTCCTTTTGTTGGAATTGCTTCATATTTGTATCAACTCAAATTGGTATCAATACCAACTTATAAAGGACGTTGACTATCATGACAAAAGCCGTTAGTTCCATAGTCCACTGTTATCATGGATCTTCCCAAAAGGAATAGAGATGAAATCTAGTGCTATTCAGCATTGATGATTAACGGAGCTAAGTACACTAATGCCAGGCATGCCATAGCGAATTTTGCTGAAGCTCATGTCGCTAGTCTACCTCTATAAATATGGGCCTAAGCGCTTATGGGGAGGGGAATTCATTCTTTTTAAACTTGTTACATTTTTCACTATGTTACCCTAAATTAATTTAGGGATTTTTCTTGATTTTAACATTTTAACCTTATACACATAAGGGATTGGATATTGAATAATTTAATAGCATATTGACTTGATTTAAAATCATGACTTGCATATCAGTTTGACTTAGAATTGTGACTTATACATTGACGCATATATTGACTTATATATTAGCATAGATATTAAACTACATGGACTATATACGATGTTTGACATGACTTTGGTGACTATGCCTATAACATTCCCTTACTTGGAGGTCCAAACCTAACGGCTACGGATGTTGCAGTCATCCATAGTTATTAATCTTCGATGACCAAAAATGGCGATGCTAGATTCATTGGTTCACAGATCGCAAGAATATGAAAAAAAAAATTAACAATTCAAAAACAAATTTCCACATTCCATTCAAAACATTTCATGTTCATTACGAAATCTCCAAGTGTAAACCATGTTCAGTAAAATATAATTATTACACGTACGCCAACAGCAACATATGAAGATGCCTCCTTGGTTGATCAAAGTATAGAGTAAGGCTGATAAATCTACCTTTACATCCAAATAAACAGTGGAAAAGATAACATTAAATAACTATCTACCTCCTTCATGCCTCTGGAAGCTTTATTCGTCAAAGAAGAGAACCTGAGAACCTTATATCTCAAGCTACTCAAAATCAATTAAGTACCCAAGATTTTAAAGGGAGAACAAAAACTTCGAGTCAGACATAAAACCTGGTATGAATATTAATCTAACATCGCAATACTTTTAGATAACTAGTGATACCACGCCTTTTAGCAGAATGGGTTTTCCCCTCATTGGTATCCTAAACCTTTATAAAACTATATACTATGCTCCATCCTCCACAATGGTTAAAAACATAGCATTTCAAAACGTTATGATGATATGCAAAACAAGCAAATCAAATCTGGATTACCCATCTGCATTCATTCCGACTATCTGTCTTTGTTATAGTTTTTAGGATTACTATTAACCTATTAGTTTTCATGGATCAACTAATAACTGGTTAAACAATTAAGGACTCCCTGTCCAATTACATAGTTTTCATGGGCTTACTATGAACCTATCTATCTGACCTCTTCATTTACACATAGTTTTCAATGTCTAACTTTAAACCTGCCTATCTGACATCTTCATTTACGCATAGTTTTCATATGCTAACTATGAACCTATCTTTCTAACATCTTCTTTTGTACATAATTTTCATGGGCTAACTATGAACCTATTGGCCCCTGCCAATATCTTACGGTTTTCATAGGGTTACCACAAACCTATTAGCCTCTGCTAATATCTTTATTTTTCATTTTAGCATCCTATATTTTAGTCTTCCTGATCTCCTAGATGCAATTCTACTCATTTAGGAGTTTATTCAATTTATATTCACTACTAGATTAACTTAACTGGTCCTCCTACCATTTTCCCCAAAATGCGGTTATAGGTGCATTATAAAGTGAATATATTTATATTAGAAGAATCAATATAACAATATAGCAATACCACTCATGTGCGTTTTGATTTATCAAAGATAGGTTCTTCTGAGACTATTGTAAAAACTCCTTTAATATAGCCATGGGTTTTTCCTTTAAAAATTAGAGTTTGGGTCATAAAACCTTTAGATACCTTCGAAATCTAGCTTTTGACTTCATAGGATAACCTCCTTCGAAAGATCTTAATAACATTAGGCTTCTGCCTTATAATGCTTTAAATTCTACCTTTCAATTCGAATATATTAAAGTATAAGTATTTAACTTTAGAAGCGTGGCTTTGAAACCAGTTGAAATTACTCATTTCGACACCATTGGAAGTAACACTTTCGAAATCATTAAAAATCCAACCTTTCTAAAGCATTGGGTTCGCATTTAAAACGATAATTTGGGTCAAAGTGAAAATAAGTGAAAGTTTCGAAACCACTTTTTATTTTATAAAATATTGGGGAAGTTTGATGGAATCGAAACCATCCTTTCAAAAGAATTGAAATATCTGAAAAAACAATTGAAGGTTGGCTTCAAAATCCCTTTAGAAACCATTTCCTTTAACCCCTTTGAAAGCTTACTTCCGACCACTTTGAAATCTTTGCTTCTGACCCCTTCGAAAGCTTTGGGAAGCGGCTTGTATTTATTTATAAAAACAATTCAACGTTTCGACAACGTTGATTCCTTTGATGCCATCGGAAGGTCATAAATTCTAAGAAAGGTTTCGACTTGGTCGAAAAATGCCCCCTTCGAAATCTTAAAACAAAAAATAAGTAGATCCTTTAGAAGCTATTTCTTTAAAACAAAGGTGGCAGCATTCTTTCGAAAGCTTCTTTGAAATAGTAGTTCAAAAATCATAGCTTTCGAGTGTGTCGAAAGTCCCTTATAAACTAACCTTTCGAAAACATAGCTTTTAGCTGGTTCGAAAGCTCTTAAAAACCAACCTTCAGAAATCATAGCTTTCAACCTAAGGAACCAACTCCTATGGAAGCAACCCTTCGACAACGGACCTTCTGACCTTGTTCAATTCACTACATACCACCTGAATGATATCATGTGCATTGCTTTTGACCTTGTTGGTTTTAATGAAGTCGAAAGGTCTCGGTCGAAAGGTCTTAGTCGGAAGGTCTTTCTAGAGAAGGCAGAACCCTCTTTTCTGAACAGAAGCTATTTTCACCAAACTAAGTAAACTTTTTGTAATAAACTTGCCTACTTTGTCAACCTTTGATTGGCTTTCACAATTTTTTAAATAATTTGCATAATATTTGCCGCATTTTCTTAGATTTATAATCAAGATAAAATTTAACAAACAAACCCTTCCTATTATCAAAACAGTTAAATCATTTCGGTCCTCCTTTCAAAATAATTTAATTTCCATACTAAATCAATTAGTAAAAAACCCAGAAATTCGAAATATTCACTTTAATCATGTTATCTAACATACTAAAATTCTAGACCCAAATTCTTAGTTTATTTTTCAAAATAAATTTATAAACCCAAATAACCATATTTTCCTTTAAAAATTCATCACTAATTCTCCACGGCTTGGGAAATTATGAAAATTTAAACCCAACTCCAAAATCATGTTTTCCATAACATAATATTTTCCCATGGCATTTAAAAACCATTTAATCCCTGTTTTACCCTAAAACCATGTATATCTCCGTTAAACAACATTGTTAAACCATATAGAACATAACTCAAGCATATCATGACTTAAAATATCATAAACTAGATTTACTCTTTAATCTAAAATCATATGATTATAAAACCAAAATAGAGAAGTAGAAATTATTATTCACCGTAGATTGGATAGGGAAATTGAAGTTTGATTGAGATTGATTTCTTCTTAGCTTGAATCCTAAGCTTTAAATTGATTTTATCTTCTTTCTTCCTATTGGTTGGCTTTGCTTTATCTTCTTACGGTTATAATTTTACTTGTAACAAAATAAATGTGTATGGCCTAATGAAAATGGTATAAGGGGAGAATGTGGCCGACAATTTACCCAACGCCCTTATGTTCAATTGCTTAATATTTAACCATTTATAAGCACATTTGCTTTACATAAGAACGGCCACTTAGTTTATTAATCAACCTCAATATCCTTATCTACATTATTCTATTTAATTTATTCTAATTATATCTCCTAAATAATGTCAATAAAATTAGGGGTGTTATAGACTTCCCTCCTTAAAGAATTTCGTCATTGAAATTCGGTAAGGACTAACTAACAAACACAGGAATCATCTGTGACATCTCCTAATAACCATAGTAGCCTACCTCACCAGCAACCAATATATATAGATCTAATATAGAAATATCATCAAAGAAGATCAGGATAAACCTCTCGAATTCTGTCTTCTGTCTTCCAAGTACAATCTTTCTCGTTGTCGCTCCACTGAAGTTTCACCAACTCGGCTATCTTAGTCCTTAATCTCTTCTCATCTCTCACTACAAATCGAACTGGTTTTCTAAAAAAAGTCAAATCGGGCTCTACTACCAAAATCCTCTAACTCTGTTTGAGGAATAATAGCAATGGATCATGCACTAACTTGCGAAGAGGAGATACATGGAATATATTATGGACCCCAACCAAACTACTTGGCAATTCTACTCTGTAAGCGAGCTTTTGAATACTTTCTATAATCTGAAATTGACCAACATAGCTTGGGGCCAATTTTTTCGATACTTTCCAAATCGTACCGCGCCTTTCGTCGGTGATACTTTAATGAAGACCCTGTCTCTCATTGAGAACTCTAGGTCTTTACGCCTCTTATCTGTGTAACTCTTCTTCCAGGATTGAGCTTCCTTCATCCATCCTCGGATTAACTCAATCATTTTTGATGCCTCTCTAACTAAATCCAGACCTAAAACCACTCTGTCTCCTGTCTCCTGTCTCCAAGTAACATGCTAGCGATCTGCATGGCCTTCCATACGAAACTTAAAAAGGCGCCATTCCTATACTTGTATGATAACTATTATTATAGGAAAACTCAATCAGATGCAGGTGATCTTCCCAAGATCCATCAAAGTCCAATACACAAGCTCTCAATAAATCCTCGAGTACTTTATTGACCCTCTCTTGTCTGCTCATCCGTCTATGGGTGATATGTTGTACTCATCTTGAGCTTCGTACCTAATACCTATTGTAGACTCCTCCAAAATTCACTAGTAAATAACGCACCTCCGTCACTGACTATGCTACTGGAAATTCCATGAAGTTAACTATGTTCTTCAAGAATAACTTAGCCAAAATAGGTGTCGTCCTAGTTGAATTTACCAGAATGAATTAAGCACTCTTGGTCAGCTTGTCCACAATAACACATATGCATTCATTTCCTCTACTTGACATTGTCAACCCGTCTATAAAATCTATCGATATTGAATCTCATTTCCACACTGGAATATCTAAATGATGAAGTAACCCACTTGGCTTTTGATGTTCGGCCTTCACTTGTTGATAGTTAACATACTACCTAACCCACAAGCCAACAACCCTCTTCAAGCCTTCCCAATAGAAGCTTCTTTTCATGTCTCGATAAAATTTTTGGTCCCACCAAGATGAATCATAAACTTCGATCGATGATATCATCTAGAACTTCTCTCCCTAAGTTCTCTACATTCGAAATGCACAATTGTCCCTTCTTTCTCAGCCATCCTCATTGGTCAAGACTAAAATCCTTTAAGTCATCAATCTCTAACCCAACCTCAAGCTTTCTAGTCCTTTCGGTAAAAATTGGATCTTCTCTCTGCTTAGAATCTATCTTCTCAATCAGCAATCGTTGAACTTCTAAGCATGATAACATGGTAGTACCCTGACTAAAACTACTGATAGACCTCAACTACACACCACAACTGTTTAAAGCTTCTAGATCCTTCCATTCTGCCAACGTCGCTAACATCATATTCTGATAATTTCTACTGAGAGCATCTGCTACCTTATTTTCATTTCCAGGAGTATACTCTATACCGAAATCATAAGCAGTCCAAAACTCCAACTAATCTTTGCCGCATCATATTCTACTCCTTCTGAGAGAATAAATACTTCAATGACTTATGATTGGTATACAACTCAAATCTCTCCCGAGAGATAATGCCTCCAAATCATCAAGGAAAAAATTACCGCTGCTAACTCCAAGTCATGAGTAGGATATCTAACTTTGCGCGGTCTAAGCTGCCTAAATGCATAAGCAATAACTTTACCCCTCTGCATCAATACTGCTCCTAATCTAGTACCACGTGCATTAGTGTATACTATCAACCCTTGGTTACCATCTGGAATCACTAACACTGGCACATTAGTTAACAAATGCTTTAACTTAAAGAATGCTTCCTCATATTTGTCGGACCATACAAAATTCACATCTTTTCTAGTTTACTTCATCAACAGTGCTGCTATTTGCGAGAAGTCCTTGATGGATCTCCAGTAATAGCCAGCAAGCCTAAGAAAACTCCTGATCTCGGTTATCGTCACTGGCCTCTTCCAGTTGTTGACAGCTTTGATCTTAACTGGATCGACTGGCAATCCCTCCTTTGAAACCACATGACCAAGAAAATTAACCTCTTTCTTTCAGAAATGACACTTAGAAAATTTCGCCTTCAGCTGATTTTGCCTCGGCACCTCCAACACCACTCTAAGATGAATCTCATGCTCCCTTTTATCTTTAGAGTGCACCAAAATATCATCTGTAAATACTAACACGAACCTATCCAAGTGCTCTCGAAAAAATCGGTTCATCAAATCAACGAAGAAATCAGGTGCATTTGTCAAACCAAATTGCATCACCAACCACTTGTATGAATCATATCTAGTTTGAAATGCCATCCAATGAATGCTATCCTTCGCCACTCTCTACCGATGGAACTGGTCTCCAAATCCAATTAGGAAAATACTCTGGCTCCACTCAATCGATCAAATAGATCATCTATCCTCAACAAAGGGTACCTATTCTTGATTGTCCTTTCATTTAACTTACGATATTCGATGCATATCCTTAATTACCCCTCTGGTTTCTTCACAAACACCACGACCGCTCCCTAAGACAAACTGCTTGGTCTGATAAAATTCCTTCCCTCAAGATCCATTAGCTGCACCTTCAATTCCTTCATCTCTATTGGTGTCATCCTGCTAGGTGGTCTACTGATAAGTTCAGCTTTTGGCACTAGGTCTATCCAAAAATCAACAACTCGTTTCGAGAGTAATCCTATTACCGGCTCAAAAACATCTGCAAACTCTCTAGCCACACGAACCTGACTAAGGTCTTCTCCTACCTCCATGGCATTCAACAAAGCACAAACTCTATTATTGGAATTCTCCACCGAGAAAATGATTTGGTTATGACTATCTAGGTGTCTCAATGATATCTCCTGATTCTGGCAAAATATCCCAGCCTTATACTTACCCTACCAATCCATACTCAAAATAACCTCAAAATCTACGAAATCAAAGACATACAAACTACATGCTAACTTATGACCTAACAAATCATGTTTTAACTAATCACATCTCATCCCAAGAGTTACATGCTCTCCTATTGGATTTGCAACCCTCAAGGAAGTAACAAGGTATGTGGATTCTACGCATAACCATCAACCAAATACAGTGATATAAATGAGTGTAATGCACCGGCATCAAAAAGTACCCTAACTGGTATATTATAAATCATAAGCGTACATTCCATCATAGTTTTCCCTTTCTCTGCGGAAGTAGGCCTACAAGAAGATGGTGGTCCAATAGGAAACACCTTCCCCCGGTCAGCCTTGACTGGCTCTAGACACTAGTTCTTATAATACCTAACTTGGTCACAGTTGAACAATTTCACATTCTTCTTCTCTGCATGCTTCTTTCCTTTACTAGTTCTGCACTCGTGGACATAATGGCCCTTCTTGTCACACTTATAACACACTAAATCAGCCTTCTCCTTCTTAGTAGCATCCCCTTTCTGGCTCCTTTATTCTTGAAGAATTTCCTTTTCTTTCCCTGAGGGCCCTGGGACTTAACTGGTTTCTCCCTAATAGATATAGAAAGCATCTTCTCATAAAAAATGGCCATCTTCACCACTACATGACAAGGCTCTCTATTATGAGTCATGGTCATTTTGCCTAGATTTGGCCTTAATCCTTTAATGAATCTCTCATTCCATCTGACATCAGTGTCAACCAATGCATAAACCATATCGAGACAGCTCATCAAACTTAGCAGCATACTCGATCACTGAAATCTCTCCTTGTATAAGATCCATGAACTTCCTCATTATTGTCGACTTGGCAACCTCAGAGAAGAACTTCTGCTCGAACCTTCTTCTAAAATCAGCCTATATCAGCTCTTCCTTCGGAACTCTGACTATCACACTGTTCCAGCAATGAAGCACAAACCCTTACAACTGTCTATAGGCTGGCCTTCTCTTCTCTCCATCCTATAAGTCGAAATATATAAAGATCCTTTCACAGTTCAAAAGCTAATTCTCAACTTCAGCAGCATCCACTGTTATAAGAAAAGGCTTCCCTCCCAGACTGGTATAATCTATGCTCAGCTTGGCATAGTTATTGCCAACAGGGGCCACATGATTGGCTCCTCCAACATTCACAGCATTAATCTAGCTACCCCTGCAGCTGCTCCAGCTTGCATCAAGTTGACGACGAACTGATACTTGGCTTCCAAGTCCACTTGGGGAACCTCAGCACCAATATTTTTCAGCCTGACATTGTCCTCCTCTAGCATTTGGTCTGGCATTTCCATTTGTAGTGGTGCTTTCTTCTCCCACATTAACTCCGCCTCTCCTTCTGTCTTTATTTGTATTCCATCCTCGTGAGATGTAGAAGAATAGCCTAATAATGATAGAAGTCTAAAGATAAAGTGTATACTTATATCTAGCAAATACAAGTATATTACTATAGCGTTATCCCATACCCAGATCATGTTTTTAAATTCATTAGTTTATGTTTCAAAAAGCTTTTAGGTTTATCTTTTCTTTTAAAGTTTCATAAACCTATGCACTAATACCAACTTGTAACATCCCCCTACTTGGAGGTCCAAAACTAATGGATACGGATGATGCAGTCATCCATAGTTATTAATCATTGGCGACCAAATAAAGCGGTGCTAGATTCATTGATACATAGATCGCAAGAATGTGAAAAAAAATTAACAATTAAAAAACATATTTCCACATTTCATGTTCAAATAAAATCCAAAAACATTAACCACGTTCAGCAAAATATAAATATTACACATACGCCAAGAGTGAAATTTGAAGATGCCCTGAGAACCATAAATCTTAAACCACTCAAAATCAACTGAGTACCCGAGAGTTTAAGGGGGAAACTAAAACTTCGAGTCATACATAAAGCTTGATATGAATAATAATCTGACATCTCAGTCCTTTTAGATATCTAGTGAGACCACGCCGCTTAGCAGAATGGGTTTTCTCCTCAGTAGTATCCTAAAACCTTTATAAAACCATATACCGTGCTCCTACATCCACAAATGGTTAAAAACATAGTATCTCAAAACATTATGATTATATGCAAAACAAGAAAATCAAATCTAGATTACCCATCCTCATTCGTTCTAACTATTTGTCTCTGTTATAGTTTTTAGGATTACTACTAATCTATTAGTTTTAATGGACTGACGAATAACCTATTAAACAATTAAGAACTCCATGTCCAATCGTATAGTTTTCATGGGCTTACTATGAACCGGTCTATCCAACCTCTTCATTTATACATAGTTTTCATGGGATAACTATGAACCTGTCTATTTGACATCTTCATTTACACATAGTTTTCATGGGATAAACTATAAACCTGCCTTTCTGACATCTTCTTTAATATATAGTTCTTATGGGCCAACTATCCTATTGGCCTTTGCCAATATCATACAGTTTTCATAGGCTTACCGTAAACATATTTCCCCTTCCAATATTTTTCCTTTATAATTTAGCATCCTATATTCCGGTCTACCTGACCTTCTGGATGCAATTCTACTCATTCAAGAGTTTATTCAATTTATATTCACTACTAGGTTAACCTAACTGGTCTTCTTTCCTGTTTTCCCCAAATGCAATTATGGGTCCATTATAAAGTGAATATATTTATATTAGAAGAATCAATATAACAACATAGCAATACCACTCCTATGGGTTTAATTTATCAAATATAAATTCTTCTTAGACCATTATAAAAACTCATTTAATAAAGCCATGGGTTTTTCCTTTAAAAATAGAGTTTGGATCATAAAACCTTTCGACACCTTCAAAATCTAGCTTTCGACTTCATAGGTAACCTTTGCGAAAGCTCTTAAAAACATTAGGCTCCTTCCTTATAATACTTTAAATTCTACCTTTCAAAATTTTTCGAAGATATTAAAGTATTAGCATTTCACTTTAGAAGCATGGCTTTGAAACCAGTTGAAAGTACTTATTCGACACCATTAGAAGTAACACTTCTGAAATCATTGTAAGTCCAACATTCCGAAAGCATTGGATTTATAATTAAAACGTTAATTTGGGTCAAAGTGAAAATACGTGAAAGTATCCCTTTCGAAACCATTTTATATTTTATAAAATATTAGGGAAGTTTGATGGTATCGAAACCATCCTTTGGGAAGCATTGAAATATTTAGGGAAAAATTGAAGGTTGGCTACGAAACCCCTTTCGAAACCATTATCTTCGACCCCTTCGAAAGCTTACTTCCATACCCTTTGAAAGCTTTGCTTCCGACCCCTTTGAAAGCTTTGGAAGTGGATTATTTAAATTTATAAAAACAATCGAACCTTTCGACAACATCGATGCCTTCGATGCCATTGAAAGGCCATAGATTCTAAGAAGGGTTTTGACCTGGTCGACAACTACCACATTCGAAAGCTTAAAACAAAAACTAAGTAACTCATTTGGAAGATACTTCTTTTAAAAAAAGGTGGCGGCTCCCTTTCGAAAGCCTCGTTCAAATACCCTTTCAAAAACATTGCTTTCAACTATGTTGAAAGCCCCTTATAAAATAACCTTTTAATAACGTAGCTTTTAACTATGCCAAAGCTTTTAAAAACCAACCTTTGGAAATCATAGCTTTAGACCTTGTCGAATGCTTTTTTTTTTTAAATAGGCAAGTGATTTTCTTTCCAAACCAAAGTAAACTAAGGAACCAACTCCTACGGATGCAACCCTTCGACAACGTACCTTCCGACCTTGATCGTTCACTGCATACCACCTGAATGATATCATGTGAATTGCTTTCCTTATTAGTTTTAATGAAGTTGAAAGGTCTCAGTCGAAAGATCTTAGTCGAAAGGTCTTTCCAGAGAAGGCGGAACCCTCTTTTTTGAACAAAAGCCGTTTTTCACCAAACTAAGTAAACTTTTTGTTACAAACTTGCCTGCTTGTCAACCTTTGATTGGCTTTTACATTTTTTTAAATAATTTGGATAATATTTCTCGCATTTTCTTAAATTCATAATCAAGATAAATTTTAACAAATAAGCCCTTCCTATTATCATAATAGTTAAATCATCTAGGTCCTCCTTTCAAAATAATTTAATTTTCATACTAAATCACTTAGTAAAAATCCATAAAAACTCCAAAAATTCACTTTAATCATGTTATCTAACATGATAAAATTCCAGACCCAAATTCTTAATTATTTCGAAAATAAATTTATAAACCCACATAACCATATTTTCCTTTGAAAATTCATCACTAATTCTCCACAGCTAGGAAAATTATGAAAATTTAAACCCAACTCAAAAATCACATTTTTCATATTTTACCATGGCATTTAAAAACCATTTAATCTCAGTTTTACACTAAAACCATGTATATCTCCTTTAAACAACATTGTTTAAACCATATAAATCATAACTCAAGCATATCATCATTTGAAATATTATAAAAACGAATTTACTCTTAAATCCGAAACCATATGATTATAAAACCAAAATAGAGATGTAGAAATTATTATTCACCATAGATTGGATAAGGAAATTGAAGTTTGATTACGATTTATTTCTTCTTAGATTGAATCCTAAGCTTTAAATTGAATTTCTCTTCTTTCTTCCTAATGGCAGCCTTACTTTATCTTCTTACGGTTATAATTTTACTTGTAACAAAATGAACGTGTATGGCCTAATGAAAATGGTATAAGGGGAGAATGTGGATGGCAATTTACCCTAATACCCTTATGTTCATTTGCTTAATACTCAACCATTTATAAGTTCATTTGTTTTAGATAAGAACAACCACTTAGTTTATTAATCAACCTCAATCTCCTTATCCACATTATTCTATTTAATTTGCTCTAATTAAATCTCTTGAATAATGTCAATAAAATTAGGGGTGTTACAATACCAAGATTTTTTATAGACGCATACTTCATCCTAACAACTTAATTTAGCTTGATCAGGCCTCTCTTTGATTGACCCATTTTAAACACATACCCATTTTAAACACATTTTTGGAGTTAACGAATTTGTTCGTTAACATTTTGGTGCTAGAAGAAGGGCTTGAACCTCCGATTCTATTAAAACCCTAAGTGGAACTATCATAGCTTGCATATTTAGGGCTTAATTGACTTTCGCTACCAAGCATATCCCATTTAAAGCTAAGCTACCTTTAATCACATCATCAGAGTTTTGTTTAGCTATGTCAATTAACTGTGATAAGATGCCTGAATAAGGATCCTTCGAGCCTCGAACAACTAGTCCTACTTACCCAATCACTAATAATCCCTGGCTTCACGAAGAATAAGTATTAAGAGTAAAAGCACTGAAAATCAAGGAAAATAAGAGAAGACAAGTAGCATTTTACAACCAAGACAAATGGAGATTAAATTCATTCCATCTCGGGCCATCACCGATCTTGTCCCTCAGAAGACAGTGCAAGAAGGATGACGTCTTCTTAAAATAAGAAAAGATTCAACTTAAAGCCAAGGGAACTGTTTTCGATAGAAAATTAACAAAGGATTTTGATTGATTCACTAGGAGATGGGAAAATATTCTTAACCACTCTCAAGGATTAAATGAAACTCGGGACTCTTTAAAAAGAAAGCTTATTATGGAAGTTAAGGAGCCTATTTTAAGAAATCCGAAAGGAATTCCAAAGGATCAATTTTCAAAAAACTACAACTTCCTAAAAACTGCTCTCTTACCACATCTTATGAGAATATATATCTTATGACTAAAGACAAGCTCAATTATTGGCCTTCATAAAAGAAACGACTAAAGAATGAAAGGAATCTCAAAGGATTATATTGTCATTACCATCGCTCTAATAGCTATGACACTAATCACTCCAACGCTTGGAGGGAATAATTAACATCCTCTTAGGACAAGGAAAGCTTGACTAAATTGTACAAAGATATTGAACGAGTCAGTTTCTTAACAAAATAGGTCTATTTACATGGTTGAGGAGTAAAACTCTCCTAAAAAAAGGGAAAGCCTAAACCACTGCCTAAGATGGTATTAAGTGGCTCAAGCCTATGTTCCCTGCTAAAATGGCCTGGAAAAAGCACCTCCTAGAAGGAGGACAGAGTGAACCTTTAGTGTTGACATCAAAGGCCTCACTAAAGCACTGAATAACCTTTAGTGCTGTCATCAAAGGCCTCACTGAAGTGCCTCTTATTGGGATGACAGAGTAAGCCTTTAGTGTCGTCATCAAATGCCTTATTAAAGCACCGAATCAGTCTTCGATGTCATCATCAAAGGCCTCATTGAAGCGCCTCTTAGAGGGAGGACGGGTAAGCCTTTGGCCTATCCAAAGCATTGAACCGGCCTTTAGTGTCGGCATCAATGGCTTCACCAAAGCGCTTCACAGTGGAAGTTCGGGTAAGTTTTCGGTCTTTCCCAAGATAGCTAACCAAACGCATCGAACAATAGACCTAAATCATTATCAAAGACGGTGATAAAGGATCCAAGCCAAGTAGTGCTCCAAACCAATCTCAAATCTTCTAGAGGAAGGTCCACCAAATGTGAGTTATCTATGGTCACCAACAAAGGCAATTTTTAGACACCAGATAAGAATTTATAACCTTCTTTTATTATTGCCAAATAAGAATATCTAGTCTACTATTATTATCGCCATGTAAGGATTTCTAGTCTTCTATTATTAAAGCCATATATAGATTTCCGGTCTTCTATTAATATCACGAGACGTGGATTTCTGATCTTCTATTATTATCCCTAAATATAGATTTCTATTCTTCTATTATGATCACTAAGTAAGAATTTTGGTCTTTTATTATTATCGCCAGATATGGATTTCTGATCTTTATTTATGTTGCAAGGTAAGGATTTTTGATCCTCTATTATTATCACCAGATATGGATTTCTGGTCTTTTATTATTGTCACCAGATATGGATTTATGGCCTTCAGTTATTATCGCCACATAAGGATTTTCGGTCTTCTTTCATTATTGTCAGATAAAGATTTCTGGTCTTTTTCTATTGTCGCCAAATATGGATTTCTAGTCTTCTACTATTATCACGAAATAAGGATTTTCTGTCTTCTTCCCTTATTGTCAGATAAGGATTTCTGGTCTTCTTCTAATATTGCCAGATATGGATTTCTGGTCTTCTACTATTATCGCCAAATAAGGATTTTCTATCTTCTTCCATTATTGTCAGATCAAGATTTCCGGTCTTCTTCTAATATTGTCAAATATGGATTTATGGTCTTCTTTTATTATTGCTAAATAAGGGTTTTTGGGCTTTTATTATTGGCAGAAAAGGTTTTCTAGTCTTTATTTATTTCCAGATATAAGGAATCTCTTACGGTAGAGGCGATTTAAATAGAATTCATTTAATGGGAATCTCCATTACTAAATAAACTGTATAATATCTATGGAAACTATCAAGTTATACATCAAAGGATCAAAGTATAGAAAAAGCATGGTATTAATCGTCAAGTGATTTCAAGCAAGATTCGGTATCCAATTTGAAACTAAAACCAAGGTAATATTCATTAAATACAAATTTATTTACAATCTAATACACCATGTACAAAGTTTCAAGAACAGAAATAAAATAAAAGAAAAAACTGTTTAAAGAATATCATTGCCGAACCTTAAGGCTGCATGTTGTCATCTCCAAATCCTTGGCATGTAAAGGACCAGTAATGTGGCAAATAGCCACGTCCAGAGGTTCTTTAAATTTCTTTTCCTTTTGTCAAATTGTCTTTACATCATTAACCAAGTTAATTTGAATTTTCAAAGCATGCTGAAGAGTTTTGTTGGCTCCTTGTAAATTTTGAGCCATACCTTTTAACTCTTCAATTTCTTGTTTACGAGTGTATTTCTCACACTCAAGCTTTTGACCTTTGCTTTCATTATCATTAAGACGCTGAGATACTTTTTCATTTCACTTCTTGTTAATATTTTGCATACACTCAAATTTTACTTGGTTTCCCTATTTGGAGATTATTTCATTACTTAAGCTAGGAGATGGGCTTGTTAGAGTGGGAAAATTTTTACTAGCTAAAGACTAAGATCTAATCGCTCTTTTGGGAGTAGCGGTAGGGAGATTGGATTCGCCTCCACTTGTAATAAGTTTCAGAGATTGACAAGATACTTGACTCTTTATTAATTCCACTTTAAGATCATTTATTCGTTGATATAATTTGGCCATTTCAGCATCATTCTCAACAAAGGGTTTAGAAATTAAAGCCATGCCAATCTTTTCTCTCAGTGCTTGAGATTCTTTGACCTTCTCATCAATACGATACGCTAAGCTCAAGGTTACTTCTTTATGCTTTATAAATGTCAAACTTAATTGATAATATTTCCTATGACACTTCTGCGTATTTTGGTTGTTCGAAAACTGCAAAGCTGAAGAATCTCGAAAGGACTTCCTCTTCTGATTGTCAGCAACCAATCTATCTTTATTTCCAGTTACTTGTAAAAAAACATTAGCAGGATTTGGAGCGATTTCTAATTGGTTTTCCTAATCAAAGTAAATAAAAATCAAAACATGGGAATAAAAAATTTCATTAATAACAGTAAAGTTTAGAAATGAAAATAAAATCAAGTTATATCACAATTCTATGTTTACACATTCAGCTGATATTCAATATTTTGAAACAGCAATTTTAGCTCTTTCAAGCAACCTAGCCGATAAGGTAATGGTAGAATCAAAGGGAGCTATAATTCCTTCCGGAGTATAAACCAGAGGAAATCGATGATAATATCATTCCCTAATCTAAGAGCTATCACAATCACATATTAATTTGGCATGATAAGTTCAGATTTCTCTGAGTAGTCTGTCTTTCTCATTACCGAAGAAGTCAAAGCAAAAATAAGAGAATCACATGTACAGTTCTTGAAGATCTCTAAGAAAACAGTGTCTTTCTAACTGAGACATCCTAGGAATTGAAGAATTCTCCTTAAAATCTTTCTTTGGCTTGAAAACTTATTCAATAATTCTATAGAAACAGGACTACTTGAATTTTCAATAATCTTTGCAAAATATGAAAATTAGACTAAAAAGAAAAATGAAGGGCGAAAAGTTTATAAGATACTTGAGTTACATAATACAATTATATAATCGTTTAGGTTCATATAAAATTGATTTCTTATATAATTCAAAAATAAATCTTTTTCTATTATATTTTAGTTTTTCGGGAGGTAGAGTATGAGAAGAAGGAAGGATAGATGCAACTCTTGGAAGATTCTAGAACACTCGAAGATGAGGATATGACCCATGCTCATCCAAGTATCTGTGATGAAAGCATCTGAGCAGACCCTGCAGTTGTCACCTAAATAGGAGAAGTCGATGAACTTGCCTCTATAATAAGCTCTATAAATAAACTCTTTCAAAATATGCTTACCATCAATCAATGTCCAAAAAAGTGTCATCAGTTCTGCATTTTTCGCTAAGAGTTTTTCTCGATAGATGCATATTCTCTTCATCCTTAAAGCGACTTCCCACTCTTTAAAATATATTAGTTTTGATGCGCTGGTTGCAAGATTCTTACAACTCATTATAATCTTTTAAGTTTCTATCCAATTCTCTATTCAACCGCCTATTTTCATTTTCTTCTTTTCAAGCATAACATCATAATGATATTTCGGTTCTCTCCTTAGCTAAAGTAATCGATGTATTAACTTAGAGTTACTTGATAAATTAAAGTGTTTGAATAATGAGATCCATACCTGAGTAAGTGGAATTGAAGATGAAGAAATTTTCTCTTTTTCCTTAGGCTTTTGGCCTTGGGAAGACTACCTTTCTTAGGAGAGTTTTTCCTTGGAAGACCAAGTATATAAATAATTTCTACATCCTGAACAATTGAGTCTGGATTAGCATAATTGGATCCATCTTTATCATCTAACACTCCAGAGGGACCCATTCCTTTACCTTCACCATTACCGCCATTTTCACCATCACGGTCATCACCATCATTGCGATCATCGTTGTTGTCATTAGCATCATCATCGTCTTCTTCTTCTCCGTTGGGTTTTGTTTCTTCATCTATTGGAGCATTGTCAAATACTAGCCATTTTTCAGCATCAATTTCCTCTTCGATAGGAAATTCCTTTTTAGGAGTCTTCTTGTCATTTTTCATCCAAAGACTGAATTTCCTCTTGAACTTTTCATTGAAGTCTGAAAGAGATGAAAAGTCCAATCTGGACATTTTCGAATGTTGTTAGAATATGCTACATACAAAGCATCGTCGTAACACTTTTCTTTGTTTTTAGGAAGAGCTACATTCAGGAAGGAAGTGACTTTTTTCTTAGCATCAATGATAATATTATTCGTATAAGCTAAAATGTTAGACGTCCTTTGTAGTTGGTCTTCTAGCAACTTATTCTTCTTAGCTAGCTTAGACTTTTCCTCGATTACCTTCTCAATATCTACTTTGAATTTATTAGCCAACTCAAGGCTTGCTTTCAAGTTTTTTGTTTCCTCTTTAAAGATTGCTTAGCTTCCTTTCCCTCATCAAGAGAGGAAGCAAGTTTGTCCTTTTCAAGAATAGCCTCACTTGCCATATAATGTCAATCATACTATTGTTAAGTGAAGAGATCTTTTCTTTAAGCTTGGGAATTTTATCGGAAAGCCCTTGAGAGGTGTCTTAAAGAAGAAACATATGCTTTTCTACCTAGAATATATAACCCGTTTAAATCAGAATAGAATCTATAAATTTATGATTAACTAAATGAACATAAAAACGTATCTGTATAAGCTGTTTAAGAATAATGAAAAGGTGATCATCAGAATAAGTTGGAGGCTGCGATAATCAAAGGGAAGTGATGGAGGGAGATTGAATGGCTAGTCGAGCGAGTTCTTCAAAATTCATCACTGATGACTGAGTCCAAGCTTTCGAAGGAAGCGGATCATTGGGAGAAAGAAGCTAATCAAGATTGGTGACACATGCAACTGATGGATTCTGGGGAGGTAGGAAAGTATTATTCAGGAAGGGATTGGTAGTCTGAGCCTCTTAGGTTTTTCCAAATCTTTATCTAGATTCCTCGCCTCAGGACTTGAATCAATGGTTACATGCTCCTCCTCATCCATAAAAAGGGAAAGAATTCATTTGTAAGTTTGGACTTCTTACTCTAAGGGTAAGGAGGAATGTCAATAAGAACATCATTGCTAGTTTCTTCTTCTGTGCCAAATGCCTTAATAGCTTTGGCAATGGAACTTTTAATAGAAACATGTTTGATTGGTTGAAACAGAATTGAAGCTTTATCTTTGCTCTTCCTCTTCTTAGAAATAACATCTTTTACTCTTGCTTCTTCGGGTGCAACGACGAGGGAAGACGAGCCTGAAGCAAAAGGAAAAGTTAGTAAACCGATAGCATTAGGGATTCCATTTTGGAATGAAGTTTGCAACAGAATCAAGTTGAATAGGAGAATTAGAAGTGAAGGATTTTGACTTTCCCATTACCACAAACGTTTCCCTTAGGCATTTTATTTCACCATGGGAGGTTCTCCTAAGATCTTGTGATGATCTAAAATAGTAGAACATTTAAGAAGATTAGTTGGAGTTAACAATTTTAGCCTATTCCCTATATTCTCTACCGATTGAGTTAAAGGCAACTCAATTGCTCGTTCATTTGAGCTTAGCTTCCTAGGAGCAGAATCTGAGAATGGATGCTTATCAGTAAAAGATAATAAACATGCATAGGGTACGTAAAATGAGAATCTTACCAACGATAGAAAAAGGCCCTTTGATAGTAGAAAAACACTTAACAAAATAAATTGAGTTCCCCATCCTCTTGCCTTGTTTACATTCTCAGAAACCACATTTTTACGTTGAGGATGGATTGGGTACAATGGATGGTCTGATTTTTCACATGCCTTAGCAGGGCCAGCTATCGCATAGTGAATCCCAACACTAAGGGAGAGCTGTCCTACCTCCCGAGCCAAGACTTCTAAGCAAGTCAAATATGTATATGAGTTTGGCAAGAATTATATTGGTACGATGTCCAAATGTTCTAGATATCTTTGGAGAAAGCTAAGAAAAGAAAAATAAACAGAATGCCAGACATTTATAAGAGAAAGGTGAAGTACCCCTTTTGTGGGTTATAAATGTTGTCTATAGGGCCCTTTGGGATAGCTTCAATACCAGTAATGCCAAACTGCTCAAGACTACAATTCACTTCTTTCTATGTCATTATATATGATGGATTCAAGAGACTATGTCTTTTCTTCCTAGCTGAATGTGAAGGTTTAGGCCCTTTGCTAGACTTGTAATAGATTTCTTTGATTATTGACCTTCCATCTTCCTATCAGGTGATATTATTCCAAATTTAAAAAGTAATAATGCCATATTATCTAAAAGATTTTCCATATGCTAAGTTAAAAATTATCGATCCATTTGCTGTTTAAGTGATGGGATGTATGATAGTCACAAGTTGATAATCCTTAAATGATGCATATCAAGAAAAAAAAACTTAAGCTTTAACTTTAACAAAAGAAGTCCATGGAAAAGCTATATAAAAAAAAAACTAAGTAAGAGTAGTTACGAAATGTTAACAAGCCAACATTCATGTCAAATGTCATGAAGCTTATGCTTTGGGGAATACTGGAACTGTGACTAATATTGAAGTAATGAGGATTGTCGACATTAGTGAATAATGACAATGTGAGTTGATAGTATTTTAATTAGATAAACGACTTATAAGATGTCAAAATAATTGTATCGTAAGCAATGATATCAAAACAGTAACGACGAACAGTAAGATTGAAAGCTATAGCTTCAAAAATCCATAAAGAAAGCAAACGATATCATTAAATAATAGTGTATCTAAGTGATGTACACTTTCGCATGATAATAAGGGATAGTCCCATTTCATCTTAGTTGATTAGAAATATAAAAGTTTTGTATTATTGAGGCGATAGGTTGATAAAAGACTTTATTGATGATGAGGTTCATACTAGTATCTCATCACTGACTTTAATGCATACTAAGTTTAATGATGTCACATCTGATCAATTTAGGCACCCTAAATAACAATAACATATGTAACTCTAAGTGGGACACTGTATTTCACCTTATTACTTACAATATGAAAACTTTGTACTAAAAACATTCGCTAAATGGAGTAACAAGATAATATAATGTTCTATTAATTTCAAGTACTATAGTAGCGTCGAAAACCATCAGTATCGAACATCATAACAATGTCGTAAATGATCAATGATGATAGGGAGGAAGTCAATATCAAATATCAGGTTTAATATGTCATTTTCATCAATCTGTAAACCTAGAGCGTATTAGTTTTTCACACTGGTATCAATTAATATCAAACACAATTTAGTCGATATCGATTATTCAATGTTAAACCTTCCAATGATGTCTTGAATGCCGATACCAACTCAAGTCTAAATAGTAATGTATTTGAGTTTAATAAGCTACTTGCTTCGTTGTTAAGCTAAAAGTCCCAAACCTTCTGGTCGACATCGATGCATAATTAATTAATTGAAAGATCAATACAAGTATATGACATCCAACAATAACAAATTTTCAATCTCATTGCTTAACACATTGATAATCAAGTTGACATTAACGAAACCCCCAAATCAAACCCTAATATCAGTCATAAAACCTAATTGTTTTAATTGACATCGTAATTAAATCGGTTTGAAATGAAAGTCATAATTGATCGAGAATCAAACACTTGAAAACTAAAGAATTTTAAATTTACTTATAAATTTCTAATTTCCTGCTTAAGCTATTAATTGTAGGTAAATGGAGAATGGAGAAGAGGCCTATATATTTATAGAAAGAAACTGACGCACGAGAGCTGTCAGATTGATTTTAAACAAATAGTTAAGATCGACGAGAGAAGACCAAAAGACGAGAAAGAATGATGTCGAGACTATTGACTCGAAAATTAAATTGTTCATCTACATTAAGGGGGCAAATGTTACTACCACCACTGTAATCAAAGGAGTTCGACGTACTACCAAATCTAAACACCGCTTCAATGAGCAGTGCCAAAGTAATAGTGTCGACGAAAATGTAAGAGTTATGATTGATGAAGCCGAAGAACCATGTGATGACATGATGTGCATGTAAAGATGTATATTTTTACTCGCATATTCAATCTTTTTTTATCTAAATAAATGAGCATATTATGGTATTTTACATGTTTAAAAGAAATTTAAATTGTTTTCAAATCGTCATTCATTCATCTTCATTTGAAGGTAAAATGGTAATTTTGTGTATGATTTAATTTGAGAAAATTTATTTGCACGTTTTTTTATTTGTAGGAAACGAAGTGCAAATATGAAGAAGTGTCATGGATGAATGCATGCACATATGATGAAGGCTAATAAAGAATGGAAAATAAAAGAATTCATGCAATATGGAGGAGTCCACATACCCACTACCATATTGTCCATAATTAAAAGCACATGCACATGTTAATGGAGGCTTAAAGACATGTTAGTGGGGATTAATTATTTCCCTAATGATTACTTGAATGTTACACTTTCTCAAAGGCATTTTAGGTAGTCCTCTAAAGTATGAATTAAGGTTTCACTAATGTATAAATAACTCTTATGTTTCATGTAATTTATTCTTCTTTTCATTCAATATTGTAGCCACAAATCAATGATAAATAAAATGTTTCTTTAATGACTTCTTAGCCTTGCATCTTACCTTGTTGCATTTTTATTTCATGCTTAATTTTATTGCTCTTTTATTACATGCTCTCTTATTTTTTTTGTGCTCCTTTTATTTCATGTTAGTAACATCGGTTTTATTATTGTAATTAGTTTAGTTTTATTTCATGCAAGTAGTTGGCTTTTTTTTTTTGCAACTATCTCTCATTTTCCTCTTTCCTAATGATGAAATCATTTGATGTTATCATGTATTCAAATATGTGTAGTCAAACCCCTTCAATTTAGGGGTAATGAATCGCTCATAAAACATATTAAATGAACATAACGATTTCATTTGGAATCTCCCTTATGTACTTAATATGAATGATTGAAAGTGAATTTGTCCCTAGATTGCTCTTTAATATCAATGTTTTGTTCACCTTTTCACTAGCTTATTTTCTATAATTTTCTAGTTTAAAAAATTTCAAAAACTTAGGGTTAATTTGATTGATTATCATTAAAATTTAATTTTTTTCCTTGCGAATCGATCCATACTCGCATACATATTACGATTCTACGTCGTGCGTTTGTGGTTTTTATAATAATTATACTTTAACGACGGTTTTCTGATCGACCGAAATTTCCATCGTTATTAACCAGATTTTAGAGCCATTTCCGGAGAATTGCAATTTAATTTTAATTTTACTCTTCATATTATTTTTGTTTTATTTTATTTTATTTTCATCTTGTGTTTCGTTCTTAAAAACAAAACAAAAAACGCATTTGCATTTTCTCTTCTATTATTTGCTTTGTCCATCTTGTCGTGTCCATTCACTCCAGTTGCATTCACCACTTATAAGCTTTTGCTAAAAAATTGTTGCTAACAAGTTGATTGCATTCGCTATTAAAAAAGAGAAATCATTTACATTACATTTCCCATTTCTTCTTATACTGTGCATTTTTATATTATCTGTTTTCTACCACTGGTGTACGCACTTATCTCATTTCTTCCTTGTTTTATATCATTACAGTTACACTTGTTACATTTCTCTGTTTGTATTTGTTCTCTGTTTACAAAAGAACCTATTACATTACAATCAAACAGATCACCTCCTCCATTTGCATCTTACTTCCCATTCTAGTCCACAAATCACAACTGCCATCAAGCTTACAACCTGCATGCACACACTTTTTTTTTCTAGCATCTACAATCACTATCATATACAGATTGCTCCTTACTTCTTCCACAACCTCGTTCACCCTTAATACACTGCAATTCCAACATATCATCCAGCCCTCTGCATTCGTTCAACAACATCCTCACAAACAACTGCTACATCACCCAAACCACCCTCTTTCACCATCAGACAGCTGCCTTCATATTTCTCCAAGCTCCAACTGAAACTCCTCCTACAACTCCTCTGCTAATCAACCATCCACTGCTCCCCAATTCAACTCCTATACCATTCGCATCCACAATCCCTATATAACCAACCTTCCTCCAATATCTATCTTCTCAAACACAAAACTACAACCATCAACAATTGCTCCGCTCTAACAATACAAACAACCCACTTTCTTCAACTATACATCGGCGGTATCCTATTCAAACAACTCCATTACATCAGCAACTTTATCTACACTCCATCACTCATTCACCTCACATTACCACAAGTAGTTTCATCCTCATCGCAAAACCATTCGACTTCATCAACATCCTTCATTGCCTACAGCAAACAACCACACTCACACTTCCTTCAAACAGTCGATCCCCAACCGCGATCGACTACCGCACTTGTCTTCAAAAACCATCACTCTCCCAAATCACATGCATCACCATATCCTCATCCTACAAGCATAAACAAAACCTGAACAATATAAACTGCACCTCGCCCACAGTTCAAGTCTTCCTCTACCACATGACTCTTGCACCGGCAGGCAAACCATCACACTACATCAAACCACTACAAGAAACCCTGCTTCTCTACAATAACACGCGACCACCATTTCCTCCTCCAAACGTCTCCAATCAACTTGCAGCGAGCCGAAGAACAAACACCCCCCCCCCCCCCCGCGCTCCCCCCGGGGATTTTCACATCCCCGAACTCCAGTAATTTTCCCCTTTTGATTTGTGATTTACTTTAATTTTTCATTTCCTTCTTTTTATCATATTTTTTTTTTAACGAAGAAAAAAGAATTTGGGGATTAATAGTTGCGAATGGAGGTTGATTTTTTTGGGTGCTCAGTTTTTGCGTGTTGCTCTATGTTTTGAGTTTTTTTTTTTTTTTTTTTTTTTTTTTTTTTAAAGATTTGGGGATTAATATTTATTCTGTTTTAGGTCCTAAATTTTTCTCTCTTTAAAAGAAAAAAAAATTCATCTTCAGCACTTTTCAAGTTGCAGGTTCAGGAAACTAAACAAGAGAAGAATTGTTTGCTTAAATAATTGCTCTGCTTGCTTGCTTGCTTGCTTTAAAACAATCGCCATTTTAAAATAATTTGCTGATAATTTTGCACGCTCTGCTATCATGCTCTTATCTCTTTTTTTATTTTCTTTACATTGTTGGTTGTTTGTATTTTAAAAAATCAAAAAATCATCAAATCTCATTCGTAGTTGCATTGTTAATACACATTTAATTTTTGTTTTGCATTTATTTTATTTTATTTTATTTTCTAAAGGCAAACCCAAATCCACATAACGTGGGAGATTTCATTACCCCTTTCTTAGCCTACAAATTGCATTTCACCGTAGAAATTGACTAATAATAACAATTAAGACTTTGGACTTAAGGGTGTCGCGAGCTCGCTAAGGCTAATTGTATCTTGACAAATTGTCTTATTTCGACAATCAAACTTTTTGGTGTCAAGTCTATGGTAGAGCAATAATCATATATAAATATTATGGTGATTCGTAAATATTATAGTGATCGTTTCTCTGAAGATACTTAAACCTTCGGCTGCATTGCTACGGTGATTCGTGGTGCACTGTTAACTCCTGTTTGTTACCTTGCTAAGAACTATTTTGTTGGACTAAAATAAAGCGTGGTTATACAATTTTGGGTTAGGAGCTACTAAGGATAGAAAATTTGTAATTAAGTCCTTGCATTCATTTAGTTGCGTTAGGTCATGCTTCTTTAAAAAAATTCAAACAAAATCAAAAGTCCAATTTTTTTTTAATCTTTTCAAAAATAAATACTAATAAAAAAATCCAAAAAAAAACAAACATCAAATCTTCCTTTTGAAAAATAAATTCTTTCCGTAAATATTTTTCGTTTTTAAAAAACAATTTTTCACTTCTTCATTTCATTTTCTAAACCTTACTTCATTCTCTTAAACTTGATTCTCACTTCTTTCTCTCATTAACTGTATCACTTGTGCATGAGTGTCTGGACTTGTGACACAACAACTAATTCTTTAACTCGAACAAACGATCTTCCAACAATGGTGAATGAAAATGCTCCACGAACTCTCATGGATATAGTTTTTTCTGATGGAGTTTCTATTCCTTCTTGTATCACATTACCCACCCTTACGGGTAATCATTTCAAGATTCATTCACATCATATGCCATGCTCCTGAAATTTGACAATTTTGAAACACGATGACTCATACATTTTATTAATAGAATTCGAACAAGTATGTGCAACCATTAAACTCCAACAATTATGTGATGATAAAATCAAGCTTCGGTTAATTCCATTCACTCAGACCAATTACGTCGAAAAATGGTTGTATAGCTTACCTTCAAGCTCAATCAAAACTTGGAAAGAATTTGTTAAAGTTTTCTTAAAAAGTTCTACCTCTTGGAAAAAACAACTAAAATCCAAAACGAATTTGTGAATTTTCATCAATTCAAGGGTGAACCTTTCGAAAAATATTTTGAAATATTTAAAGAGCTTTTGATAAAATATCCGCACCATAATTTTGAAAAATGGACTTCTTGCCGAATCTTATACAAGGGACATGAAAATAGCTCAGGAACCATGCTTGAATCTATGTGCCAAAGCAATTTTCTCGCCCAACACCACGACGATGCTTGGCACTTCCTTGAGAACTTGGTCAAAAAATCATCCCAATGGGAACGTTCTAACGAAAAATCCATTTACTCATGATCGAGCACACACTCGATAGGATAATCTTTGGCATTGGAAGCTAAAATCGATGCAATGATCAATAAATTCGACAATCTTTTCTCATCCAACCAAATGAACCAAGCTTCCCAACCAATGTGTTATAAATGCAACGATCCGAATCACATCGCCGATCAGTGTCCTAATTTGATAGAGCAACTCAATACTTTTAACAAGTTAAGAATGATCTGTTTTCTCCAACGTACAATACTAGTTGAAGAAATCATCCTAATTTTGCATCAAACTAAAATAATTCTAACACGAATTTGGTTTGTCTCAATTTTTAAACATTTTCGAATAATGCTTTGAATCCTCCCTTTCAACCCAATCATTTTCAACAACAAAAATTTGCCTCCATCCTAAAATCAAATGCAATAATCTTTTGTTCCCCTAGATGATAAATGTTACCCAGCTGTTTGGCCCGATTACAAGAAGATAGTCACAGAAGGTATGGTTGGACTCGAGAATCGAGTCAAGAGAGGATTGGAAACATGAAAGATTGATGTAATTTATCTGGGTGGGCATTCATGGATGGTTCGGTGTAGGTTGCTCGATCAAGGTGGCTCGGTCGTACATAGCTCGACGAAGGAGAGGAGATCATGCATGGTTCGGTCATTGTGCATAAGCCAAAATGGCCCGATACAACTAGCTCGGTGAGTATGGCTCGGCAAGCATGGCTCGATACGTCTAGGTAGGTGAGTATAGCTCGCTATGTATGGCTCGGCCTTAGTTCAGGGAGCGACAGTAGGCTTAGGTTCAACATATATCAGTCGGCTTCAGTGGTTCAGCATATTTTGATCGGCTTGGTTGGGTCAGCATATGTTGCTCGGCACATATGGGTCGGCAACTAGGACCCAGACATGGCAGCTCAATGTACTTGGATCAGTATGAATAGGGGAGTCACTAAATTATCAACAAGGGGATACATCTATTTTCTTCACGCTTCGAGTCACGTGACGACTCGCTTCGAGTCATCCACAGGGGACCCCTAGTTCGGCCAGAGTGGCTCAATTTACCTGGGTCGGTCATCCTGAAGCATCACTTGTGGACCAAGTTGTCTTGGTCATGGGTTTGCACGGGGGACCTAGCCTGTCTTCGTCCATAAATAGAGCGGTAGAGGTACAGTTATGGGGAACCTTTTTTGGGGAAACTCGAGGGAGATTCTGCCATTTTTTGTACTCCCTTATTTCCTATTGGAACTTGTATCCAATTTGTCTGTTTACAGATTGTATCTATACTCAAGTAATTGGAAAAGTAATAAGATCACATTCAAATTGGATGTAGGCAATTACGCTGAAGCACTATAAACATGATGTTCTCGTTTTTGTTGTTCTTTTTGCATTCAATTGTGTTACTTCTTTGCTTTAATTTACTTTCTTCATTAATATCTCTACACAATTCTATTCAAGGGTGTTAGTAGCCAATTCTGGTGCTAACATTTTGGTGCTTTCACTGAGAAAGGTACATTCTTAGGCAATTAGGATCTACTTTGTTGCTACTGGATTGAGGAAATCGCCCGAAGGAGATCCAAGTTCATTCTCAAGAGTTAATAGTTTCTACTCCGAGTTCCTATGGATAAATCTAAGATGACAAGACACGTACCATCTCTGCCTCCCACTAGTCAATGTTAATGAGACTACTAGCATCTAGCAAGTAGGACCTAGCAATTGGCAAGCTAGTGCCGGTGCAGAACCCGCCGTCATCCCAAACCAAGCAGAAGCTGTCACCAGGGCAGAGTTCAATGAGCGGATAAGGGAGCTCATGGAAAGTAGGAGACAGCTTAACGAGCAGATTCAAATGAATGCCAACCTAATGACCCTGATCGCTCAACCGTAGCGTCAGAACGCTGGAGGAAGCCTTGCTTCCTACTCATCATCCGACAGCTCCGCTTCATCAGACGAACATCCCAGGTGTAGATGTCGTAGGATTGAAATGGCATAAACTGGAGAAATGGAGCAATTAGTGACAACTTTCCAAGAACAAACCAATAGAAATGGTCTAGATTCCTTAACTGGAACCGTGGCCCCTCAACTGCACCTGGGAAGTTGCTCCCAACTTGGAGTGGGAAACTAAGGATCTGAAGCACGCATGGGAGCTGGCCCACCTCCTCGCCAGGGTCAAAGTGAAGCGGGTCCTCAAGATGCACACTTAGGTGGATCGCCTGCCATGGAGGCACCAGTCGGAGCAATCACGTTGGATTGATATCGACTTGCCACCTCCCATCTAGACTACAGATTTATTGGCTATGGTCAGGCAACTAACGAGGGAGAATCAGGGCATAACCAATGATGATTGGGGCATATTGAGAAGCCATACTCTGTTTACAGATACCATCCTACAAGCTGAGTACCCCCGAAAATTCAGCATGCCTACTATTCCAGCTTATGAAAGGAAGACCGACCACTGACAACACATAATGAGATAAGAGTGAATGATGGACTCGACTAGAGCAAATGATGCGACCAAATGTAGATGCTTCCCAATAACACTATTCGAAATCGCTACCATGTGGTTCACCAAACTTTCCCCACGATCAATCTCTAGGTTTAATGAGTTAGCGGTGAAGTTCATGGAGCAGTTTAGGATCCATGCCACTCGCTTGAAGGACGTGATGTCGTTGTCCAGTGTGATCCAGGCTCTGGGGGAGTCGTTGAAGGATTATTTGCAAAGATTTCACATTGCGGCTACCGAAATTCGCAATCTGAATGACCATTCTATCCTTATGGCCGTGATGCGAGGAGTAAATCCAGACTCAGAGTTTGGTGATTGGCTAGCGGGTGAATCACCGACTACCCTGGAACGATTTTATTTAAAGGCGAACTAATTCATGAGAAAGGAAGAGGCTAGGTGGTCTAGATAAAGCAGTGCGCCAGGGCCCTGTAAGGAAGTGGTGCAAAGCAACATTGCGGTAAAGCAATCTGGCAAAAATTTGGTAAGGTCCAAGTCAATGTTCAAAATAAGTCGGTGCAGTCTAAAGGATCCGGAGGAGGAAATTTTGAATGAAAGAGGGAAGCAGGAAAGTGGAAACCAAGAATCCCAACCTATAGCGAATATAGGCCTCTGGCTACATTTTTAGAGAATATTTATCTATCAACTTGTAATACACTCCAATATCGAAAGCTATTCCTAATGGAATCGACTGAGGAAGAAAAGCAGACTGGAAAGTATTGTCGATTTCACGTGACTTACGGGCACAATATTGAAGAGCGTAGACATCTCCATGATGCTATAGAAAAGATGATTCACCATAAGAAGTTACAACAGTTTGTTAAGAATCCGCAGGAAGGCGAACATGGTACATTCGACCCCAATCACAGGCAAGCTTCACATCGACCAGAGGAGCCCACTCGGACCGGAGGAAGGCTGGTCATAAACACGATAATCGGTGGACCTCATCTGGCAAACAAGAGTTGGCAAGAAATGGAACGCTATGCTAGTTCCTTGTAACACGCGAGCTTCGATTGCTGCTCAAACACAGAAGACGGGACACCGATGAAATAGCACCGAATGATGACAAATGATATAGTATTTAGGAGTAGGGATGCCAATTAGGTGGAGGCATCTACCATCGACCTGATGGTTAACTTAGCTACGATCGGACCAGCGCTTGTGAGAAGGATACTAATTGATTGTGGGAGTTCTGTTAATATTATCTTCATAAAGGCGTATGACAAAATGAAGATGGATGTGAAGGATCTGAAACCATCTAAAGCCCGCATTCATGGCTTTAATGGTGTAGCTACTGATGCAGTAGGTTTTGTTGAATTGCCAGTTGAACTAGGAGAAGGTGAATGCAGGATGGTATGGATCCTACCGTTCATTGTTTTGGATGTTGATTCTCTGTATAATGTTTTTCTGGGCCGTCCAGCCCTAGCGGACTTTAGGGAAGCTTTGCCCCAGTGGTGTTTGACGTCGAAATTTCCAACAGACAGAGGAGTTGGTGTAGTGTATGGCGATAAAACCACTGGTCGTGCTTGTTATGTGGCTGGGATGAGAGAGGCCTAGAAAAAAGAGAAGGGAAAGGTTGTGGACAACCCTGTCCGCATCCATGTTGTTGAAAATTGACAAGTAGCGCCTGAGCCTTGGCTTGGGCAACAAAGTCAAATCTATAGAGTCATAGATCCGAGAGATGACGGTGAAGAACCCAAGGAGGCCACGGCGGCATCGGCTGAACTGATGATTGACATTCCAGTCAGCCATGATGACCTATCATGGGTGCTTAAGATTGGATCACAGCTCAACCCCTCGATGATAGGGGATCTTACTGATTTCCTCCAAGCAAATCTAGAAGTTTTCGCTTGGACTCATTATGATATGAATGTGATTTCTCCCGCCATCGCAAATCATATGTTGAACATTGACCCAAAGTATGTTCCAGTGAAATAAAAAGGAGAGACATGGACCCGGAGAGGTTCGCTGCTCTCGAAGAGAAGGTGGATAAACTCAAAGCCAATGGGTTCGTCCGTGACGCCCTCTATTCTGAATGGATATCTAATCCCGTACTGGTGAGGAATGCAAACATGAAGTGGAGGACCTGTGGTTATTACTCAAACCTGAATAAGGCATTTCCTAAGGATAGTTTTTCATTGCCCAAAATTGATCAACTGGTTGACTTGACAGCAGAACATGAGTTGTTGTTATTTATGGATGCGTATTTGGGATACAATCAAATCCCAATGCACATTCTGGATTAGGAGCATACCAGTTTTGTCATGAGCGTTGGACTGTACTGTATGCAGTGATGCCTTTCGAGTTGAAGAACGTAGAGGCAACTTATCAGCGTTTGTGAACCGAATGTTTAAAGACCAGATTGGTATAACGATGGAAGTCTATATGGATGATATGCTCGTGAAGTCACGATAGTCGAACGACCACATTCGAGACTTAGCAGAGATGTTTGATATACTCATATTTTATGGAATGAAAATCAATCCATTGAAATGTTCCTTTAGCATTGCATTGGGGAATTTTTTGGGTTTCATTGTCAACGCACGGGGAATTGAAGCCAACCTAGAAAAGATTCAAGCTATTCGAGACATACAAGCACCCAGAACTATAAAGCAAGTACAAAGCATGAATAGGAAAGTCGCTGCGTTGAGTCGACTTATATCCAAAGCAACCGACAAGTGTATTCCTTTCTTTGATGTGATAAGGAAAGGAAAAGAAATTTTGAATGAACGTCGAATTGTGAGGATGTTTTCCAAGATCTGGTGAGACACTTGGAGAGGCCCCCTATTTTGTCAAATCCCGTAGACCATAAGGAGTTATATGTTTACTTGGCCGTATCTCAGCATGCCATCAGTGCAGCTTTTGTTCGTGAGGAAGACCAAATCCAAAAGCTAGTGTACTATGTTAGTAAGCATTTAATGGGGGCAGAGAGAAGTTATCCTAAGATTGAGAAGCTGGCATACTATTTGGTGATCGCATCACACAAGCTCTGCTCATATTTCCAAGCACATCTAGTTAGTATTTATACCGATCAACCTTTGCGGCAGGTGCTCCAACGACCGAAGACTCTAAAGGGCTACTCAAATGGAACATTGAGCCGAGTCGGTTCAACATCACCTACCTGCCACAGAGGGCTATCCAGGGGCAAGCACTAGCAGATTTCATTGCAAAGTTCATTATATTAGATAAGCTAAGTGGAAGTGACGTGATTCCTGCTATTTGATGGAAGCTATATACCGATGAGGCATCCAACGACCATTGTTCTAGGGCTGTTGTTATTCTTGTAACTCCCGAGAACTGATCAATTTGTTATGCTTTGACACTTAATTTCCCCGCTACGACAATGAAACCAAGTATGAAACGTTAATCACTGGACCAAAGCTTACCAAAGAACTTGGAGTAAAGTCGGTTGAAATCTTTTGTGACTCACAGTTGGTGGTGTACCAAGAACGGGGAGACTATCAGGCAAAGGGGCAAAGGCTTGCCCCATACCTCGCTTGGGTTCAAGAATTGTTGGCAGGCCTCGAATATTATGATATTTCACACATTCTGCATGAAAAAAACTTGAAAGTCGATTCCTTGAAAAAAAATCACACAACAGATGGGCTTGGTTCCTGTTGAAACTTTACACGCCCCAAGTATAAATGAGATGGAGGTAGATTTTGTGTCTGAGACGAAAACTGAAAGGGAGTCATGGATGACCCCGTTCAAAGAATACTTGCTACATGGAACCTTGCTCGAGAGAAAGAACAAGAGACGACAAGTCATTCACAAGGCCTCACGGTATATAATGCAGGCTGGAATGATGTATCGGAAGGGATTCTCCGTTCCTTTGCTTAAGTGCATCGCCCACGATGAAGTAACGTAGGTTTGAAGAGAAGTCCATGAAGGAGAATGTAGCAACCATACTGGGGGGCAGAACTAGCCAGAAAGATACACCGCTATGGATACTATTGGCCGACAGTGAATCGAGACGCCGCAGACTATGAAAGGATATGCAACAAATGTCAAAAATACGCAAAGATCCTGAGAGCGCTGCCAATGGAACTCACGCAAATGGTTAGTCCATGGCCGATTGCAATATGGGGGATCGATATAATCGGCTCCTTGCCAATCTCCAACGGTGGTGCGAAATACAAAATCGTCATGGTCGATTACTTCACCAAGTAGGCAGAAGCGGAGCTATTAACTAAGATCGCCACTAAAAAGGTCGTTAAATTCATTGTGAGAAACATTATATGCCATTTTGGTCTTCCACGGACTATCATTACTGAAAATGAAACTCAATTTTAGAGTTGAGAATTCAAAGAGTTCTGCCAAAAATATTGCACTAAGAAAAGGTTTGCAGCAGTCGCTCATCCAAAAACGAATGGGCAAGTTGAGGCCGTAAATAAGATAATCAAGTCCATCTTGAAAAAAAGTTTGGTAAAGGCTAGAGGCAAGTGGGTGGATGAGCTTTCGATAGCACTCTAGGCCTATAGAACCACCCATAAGTCCACGACTGGCCACACTCCTTTCACCTTGGCATATGACACTGGAGTTGTTATAACCATAGAACTTGAAGTTCCTTCTCATCGGGTGACTCATTATGATCCTAGAATAAACCGAGATCTTTTACTACAGTCGTTGGAATTTTTTGATGAGAAACATGAAGAAGATGATTTAAGGGTGGCCGCATACAACACCGAGTCACCCGATATTATAATGAAAATTTTCGATCAAGAACCTTTGATGTGGGTGACCTTGTTTTGAAGCGTTTTTTTTCGATCCCGTCACATATGAATCCTACAAAGGGAAGTCCCTACATCATTGAATGGAGGCTTAGGGAAGGAACCTTCAAGCCAGCGACTATTGATGGCGTGACACTCCCTAGAGCATGGAATAACGAGCATTTGCACCGTTATCATACTTATTTTATTTATTTTGCATTTTAGTAGCAATTTTTCCCAGTATATGTTTCTTTTGTTGTTCTCTGTTTTTGGTATGTAATAAAACAATTCGATTTGTGCTTATTTTATACAATAAATAAAGGCTTAAAGCTATTTTTCTATGAACTATTAGTGTTCCGTGTTCTATAATTTCATGGAGAAATTAAAGTGCATTAATCTGTCTGGCATACGAACGCACACACGAAACTAAAAGTCAGTCAGCTAGCGATTCAAAAAATCTCTAAGTCCCCAAAGTGCCGACTTGAGTATTCTACGTCCTTAGAGTGTGGACTAGAGTATAAACGATTCAAAAAATCTCTAAGTCCCCAGAGTGCAGACTAGAGTACTCTGAGTCCCAAGAGTGGGGACTAAAGTATAAATGATACAAAAAATCTCTAAGTCCTTAGAGCACGGTGTAACGACCCGGAATTTTGGGTCCCTAGATTTGAACATTTAATTCATTTTAAATGTTGAATATGTATTATAATTTGAATTTTTAAATAAAAGATTTTGGTTAAATTGATAAAATTGGTTAAACTTCAAATATGGTAATTTAATTGAAATTTGAATAATAATAATAATTTAATATTATAATTGGAATAATTGGTAATTCTGAGTGTAAATAGATATAAAATTAGATTCTAAAGTTTATTTTAAGTCTAATTGGATTTGAATTTTAATATTGGACCATTGGATGGAATTAGATTAAATTTGGTATTTTATATTAATTTAATAATGGAATTTAATAATATAATAATGCAAATATTCAAATTTTGATTTAAAACGAATTAGAATGATTTTTAATGTGATTATAAATTCTATATGAATTATAATTAAGTTAATAAAATTTTAAAGGTGAAATTTTAGATGATTTCGACGATTGTGAAAATCGCTCGATTTAATCGACGAGTTAAAATAGCCTTCCGGGGCATAGTCTCGGAATTCGACGAAACTAGTTCTATTGGATCCGTAATAGTTAGTTATTATCGGATTTCAATTTTCGTAGCAATCGGAGTTGCCGTTTGACCCCGGCAGCTTAAAACGCGTAGAAAATACTTTAATCGTTTTAATTTAAAACTGATCGTTTATTTCCGTAACTTGCGTATATGATCGAATTAGCTTCCGAAACACATTCCATTGTGTTCGTAACATGGATAAAACCTTAGAAACGCCAGGCGGCACTTGTGATTTGGAGATCGTTAGAATAAGTTGCTTTAAAATGAATTCAATATTAAAAATAATATGTTATACGTATATATGTACGTTTAAGAGAGCCAAACCCTAACTCTATTCTCAGGCCGCCGTCACTATCTTATTTAATGGCCGAAAAACATTTACCTTCCTCTTCAATTTACTATCAATCCATCGAGTTTTAGAAGATGCTTCCAACTGGAATGTCGAAGAACACCTCGACGTCTATCTATCCAACGGTGGATCTCGGCTATCGTCGTCGTTTGGAGGTAGTAGAGGCCCGCGTTCATAGGATTGTTGCATGCGTGTTTCGATGAGGAGGAAGAGCCGAGCTTGAAGCTTCTTGGGCCGTGGGTGGAGCTCGCGTGGGGGGTCAGAGTGGTGGTGCTTGATCGTTCTCTCGGCGTTTGTATGTGGAGCGGCACTCAACCCTAGATGCGACATGTTGGGTTCAATTGGTTCTGTGTGCGTACGTGAAGAGGAAGATGGCTTCGGCCTTGATTTTGAACGGTATAGATTGATAATTTAATTAATAGAATTTTTTTATATAAATTATATTCTAACGTTTAAAATTCGTAACTTGAGCTACGTTGTCAGATTTCAACAAAACTGGCGACGCCGGAATCGCAGAGACGCGTACTACACAGTGGAGCAATTCTGGAATCATTCGGAGCAAGTAAAAATTTAGGTTAAATGGAACACCGTTCGATTTAATTTAAATTTGAACGCTCGCCGAAAACCCAAGGTGAGTTTAACTCACTCACATCTGGAATATTGGTTAATTTAAATAGTCAATATTTAAATGATTGCTTGATTGGTTGAGTATGTTAATTATTATCAAATTGAATCGATATATATTGTTGTGCTAATATCTGTGGATGCAGGGAAAACAGGTTGGAGGGATCCAATTGGATCCCTCGTAAATAGAAATTAATTTATATTCTGTAATATATCTTATTTATTGTTCTGTTATAAATTGTTTAGATCTTGTTATGCCGTGTTTTATTTATATGTTGTGATGAATTAAATTGAAGTTTAAATTGTGTTGTGCTGAATTGGGTGAATACAACCTGAAAATTTTAAATATAAATAGATGAATTGGGTTTAAAGGATATAAAAGAAATTTCTAAGTAAAGAATTTAAAAAGGAATTAAATTCAAGAAAATTGGTTGATAATTTGAAATGTTTGGAAATGTGATCTATAGAGGAAATGTGAATGGTTTAAAAGAATAGTGATATATTTTTTAAAGGATGAGAAGTGTGCTTTCTCCTGGAAATTTTATTTTGTTTTTAAGAAAGCTTTCAAATTATAAATTTGCGGTCTAAATATGTTTAGAATATTTTTAGAAAGAAATATTATTTTAAAATGTTTTTAAGTGAAAGCAAACCTTGATTAAGTAATTATGGTATTTAATTATTTTTAAAAAAGGTAAAGTAGTATTAAGTTTTCAAAAGGAAATTTTAATATGAATATTTGATTTAATAACCTTATTTTAAAAGTTAAATTTTATTTAAAATACTTAGGAAGCCTCTATATATTTTCTTAAGTATTATTTTCAATAAAATAATTTCTAGAGCTTATTTTAAATATT
The DNA here is from genome assembly GCA_030765085.1 of Allium cepa. Classification (NCBI taxonomy): domain Eukaryota; kingdom Viridiplantae; phylum Streptophyta; class Magnoliopsida; order Asparagales; family Amaryllidaceae; genus Allium; species Allium cepa. The sequence continues at coordinate 1,024,145,596 of CM060937.1, read as the reverse complement.
TTAAACGTATGTTTGAAATCCAGGGAATAACAATGTGTTTAAAATAAAAGGAGCTATTTTTAAAAGTATGGAAAGGATTTCATGGGATGAACGTAAAATTGAATTGGGATAAAACGTGTTGGATTGATAAAAAGAATTCTTTGGTTATTCTAAGATGGATGTGTATTTCCCTGAAAGCCAAATACATTTAAGTAGATTTCTAAGTATAAGATAAAAGTTTTAAATTTGATTTCAAAAGGATGTTTTAAGAAAATTCTTATGTAGGTTGCAGAGTTTTCAAAAGTAAATATGTACTAAAGTAGTTATAGTAATAATTAATTAAGGAAAAATTGGCATTAAGTTTTAAAGTCATATTATTAATATTTATGTTTGTAAAATGGTTATATTTTAAAGATAACTAGTTAAAGTTTTATATGAAACTTGTATAGCATTTCATAGCTTTATTTTAAAATCTAGTATGACTTAACTTTATTTTAATAATAATAGTTTATATTTAATTAAGCAGTTTTATTTGAGATATTTTTAAAAGTTTATATATGTAATTTAAATTAAGTGTGTAAGAACTTTTAATATAAATATTTAATGTATTTTCAAGAATAAAGAATTTAAATTATTTTAAACCTTAAACATTGGTACTTGGATGTTTCAAGGGAAATAACAATTTGGGAAATCTATTCCATGGAAAGAGTTGGGTTTGAAACTGTTTCAAAAGTGGTTTGTAAATGAAAATATATCTTGTAAAGATATATTTTTGAGGGAATAAATAATTGGGCAATTATTTATTGTGTGATGGATGCTTTTGAATGTTAATTGATAGTTAAATCACCGACTATCAATATTGGACAAATGCGTTAATCATTTCGAAGAGACCGGGATTGAGATTTATTTCTCGAAAACCACTTCGATCCGGTTTGTACGTTTCGTGGAAAACCGTATTCGGAGTCGAAGATGGAGAAGTGAAGTGCAACTAATCCTGAGGATATTTCCAAAATGGATGTAGTAGGAGTAGTGCCTTCGGTTCCGTTCGAACCCGGGATGGACTTGTGTGGACGAATGCTTTCGGAACATCGTCAGGTGGGCGGTGGGCATTCTAAGTGAAACGTTCTAAAAGATAACGCTTAGCCTCAAGCCTCATCAACCGGGAATGACTGAAAATCAGGGGATATGCAGCAAGGCTTGGTGGGCAGCACCCATCCGGGTAAGGTCATTCCTGTCTAGATGTCCCTTTTATTTCGGCTTAGTGGTGCGGTTGCTGATCCCAACCGTGGGGTGATCGGGACTATCCAGTAAGGGGTAGTCCGGGCCTTGTGTTGCAGGGGATCGGGCGTGGTCCTCGGTACACTGATCTAGACCAGGTACTGTGACAGGTGGTACCCCAATGCCTAGTCATTGTTGGAAATCAATTCTCCCTATGAGCCTTTTGCGAGTTTTGTTTGTATTACCCACGACTGTGGCTGGTAGCTGGAATTTAATGAATGTAACAATTTCGGCTATTTTATAAGTATTTGTATATTGACCCTATTATAATATTAGAGGATTTCTATAAAAAGTGTTTTAGCTATCGTAAGGTAAAAACCCGACATGTTTATTTGTGGCATGGTCTTATGAGACGCTTTTGTTTTTCAAAGGATTTTAGAAACTTTAATAATCAATTTGGATGCATTATTATCAGCTGGTATTCCAGAATGACTCAGGTGTTATTTCATTATAATGCTCGGGTCAGACCGAGTATTATATGTTCAGGGCAGGATGCTATGGAGCAGGAGAGGAGCTGGAGCCCGAGACATATTATCTGTACTTATATATGTATATCCGCTGCTATGATTGTATGATTGTCTGACTGATAAATATTGTTTGTATGAGATACTCTGATGATATGATGTATAAAACAGATGTAGTTTCATTTTGTGTAAAGATCTATTATTTACTATTATAGTTTATTCCGCTGCGACTGTGAGATTCTGTTATTGTTTAGTTCCTTCGTTCTTCTACCTCTTCTTCTTTAACCCTAATGGTTCGTATTTCTGTTTCACTTGAGTTAATTGATGTAAAATCGTATTGACTCAAGGGGTACGGATTTGCAGGTCATTATACACGGGCTAGAGTACTTTGAGTCCCCAGAGCGCGATCTAGAGTATAAACGATTCAAACATCTCAAAGTCCCTAGAGTGCAGACTAGAGTATAAATTAGTCAAAAATCTACAAGTCCTGTGAAAGCGAAATGGAATTTGCACGACCCGCAAGACACCGAATTTCAATTGCAGATTAAACTATAAGCTAAGCGATAAGAGTCTAGGAATACAAAGAAGCAAAATTTTATTTACTAACTGAAAAATAAGTTTCATTACAACTTCTTCGAAGTTCGGAGCCAAATTCTATCTATGATGACTATAAAAAAAGAGGAAAACAACTACATGGTTCTAAGTTACTTAAGTTGAGCAAAATGTTGCGAGGCAACAGATACTTCTTCGATTTTCTTTCCCTTTTTGGCTTCTTTGAAGTTTCCTCATCTGAGCGCCTATTTCTGGACCCTCTGCTTCCCAGCGACGAAGTATCCGAGGGAGGAGGAACTTCCAAAGGTGTGATCCCACCATGGAGGATAACCTTCAGCGGCTTATTTAAGGGATTGTCGAGTTCCACCACTTGAGGTTCTAATTTTTCTTTGATTTTCTCCTTTTTATCCTCCTCGAATTATTCCTTCATGTTGAGCTTAGAAGTGTGCTCGAAAGTGCCCATGATTTCGACATCATCGTGCCCCTCTATGGGTGAGGATCTTCCGGATTATCTTCCTCAAGTGCCCCTTCTACTTGAGCGTCAGGGCTAGGGGTATTGCTAGTGTGGAGTACTTCGGTCTCTTTTTCTTCCCGCTCCGTGGCGACATCGCTCCTTCAGTCGATTCAGGTCCAGAATGACCTATACGATTTCATGAAAAGTGAATGTTAAGATACGACAGTTATCCCCTAAAAGAGATGATTCTATGAACTTTAGAAGGTGGGGTCACATAGCAATTTCAATTTGACTCTCGGTCATCTTGGGAGTATCACCCTTCGGGATTGGGCATAGAATGTGGATGCCAAGTCCAGGCTTCTTAGAATCGTAACCCACATATTGCTTGGAAGGATTAAGCGATGGAGTTCTGGTCAAGTCAACGAAAGGAGGAATCTGGGGCTTGGAGCCAGATGGGCCAGCAGCATCCTCTTTATCCTTTGATGCAAGGGAGCCTCCCCCGAAGAGGGCTTTCGCCGTAGATAAATCTGAGGGTTCATTGCCTCGAAGCACTTCCCTCACTAGAGCCTCTTCATCAATCTCTTCGGTGCCTAACTCCGCTTTTTTAATCCTAATCAATGTATCCCATGCTTCGATGAGTGACTCGAGATGATTATCGCACAAAAAAGACAAGTCACGGCGCATGAGGACTCTTGCATTGAACTTGGCAATAAGCGGGTCGAATAAACATTTGATTTCTTCTCTGCTGGCCTCAGTAGTTGCCTCGAGTCAAGAGTCGGCATATGTAAGCGCTATCTTCTTGCCTTCCTCATGAGCTGCTTCTTTTAGTGCTTTAACCTTGGATAGCTCTTCGTTGAGTTTTGTCATTAGAAGTTGTGTTTCGACGATTTCATCACAGTATCTTTGTGACTCTTCCTGCGCTATAACTCTCTTCTCTCTCTTTAAAGAGCAGCTCTTCTAGTTCCTTGACTCGTTGAGCGAGAAAGTCTTTCTCTTTTTGGATAGATTCTTTCTCCAAAGCTAGAGCATCGCTGCGTTGAATCGCCTCATTGAGTTCTTTCTTGTGAGTGGCCTCCAAGCGGCTAACTGCCTCGACCGTCTCCTTAGCATTTTTCTATGAAATCTCGAGCTGAGATTTGTATAAGGATAGCTCTTTATCCTGGCTCTTAGTGATGTCTCTGTCGTGAATAGCTTCAAGTTTGAGGTGATCAATCTCATGTTCGCGTTCAATAGAGACCTATAAAACTTTCTCCACCAAGTGTACGAATGCATCACGTTGAAAATATACATCATTTTTACAGGCAATGGCACTCTGTTTGACATGTCTAGGGATAGGATGGACTGTGGGGAGAAATTTCAGTCCGTCGAAACAGATCTTCGAAAATGTAGCTTTGAGCTCAGCTAATTTTTTCGCCGTCGACGAATCGTAAGCGGAGGCTAGGGGAGTCTACCTAACCGGAGTCGTAGATTTTTTTATAAGGCTCATGGGATTGCTTAGTACTCGAGGAGCCGGGGTGTTAATCGTAAGGAATTTCGAACTGGGTGCCCTTCTGAGTGGACTTCTCCCCACTACGTGCCGGATGATGGGGAAGATCGTCTGGATATAAAGAATGGCCATGGGTTCTCCTTTTGGAAGACAATGATGACTCTCTGGAGCGATAGTCTCTGTCACCGCTTTCGTCCCTATCTCGCTGTTTTCCCGATCCTAAGTATGAGCAGGTAAAAGATGGAGGATCTGCAAAGGCGATCAATGCCATATGTACGCCTCATTTCACATGCACATAAAGTCAAACGAGGACAAGTTAGTAGGATTTGTAGGATGGGTGGAATTCAAGTGCATGGTGGAGTGTAAGTGTTTGTGTGTTTCCTTAGTGCATCCCCTCGATGGACTAATGTTTTTTGCTTTACTCATTGGAGTTTTATCTCCCTAATAATGAGTCTGAGTGCCTTCATTGCTTCTCGCAGGTGAATTAAATCCTAAAGCCTTGGGGTTATTGAAGCCATAATTAGGTATATTGTCGGGGATGGTCAAGTTAGATAGGCCCTTTAATGAGCCTTTTAAGTTTTGGGTAGACGACTTTTTCTTGATTGGAGTTATCGTGAGCTTTAAAGTTCCGCCGACTTTCCTCTTTTCAGCTTATAAGCTAAACTCTTTTTCTTTTTTGAGGGAGGCGGTGGTTGACCAACGCCGGCTACGTAGGCTACCGACGCTGGCCCAGGACTTATATTCTCATCAGTCTTTTTGATCTCGCCCTCCTCGGTAGTATCACGAGCCCCTTCAGCGGGAGGCACCGAAGGTCCAACTTGTTCTTTGCTCATTTCCACAGTCTTTCTTTCTACTATGGCACCACTTGGAAGGCTAGTCCGGCGGCCCACTTCTAGTAATCCGAACTTCGAGAGCAGTTCATTGGTAATTACAGATTTATTATCTCGATCACCCATGGGAGTAGCTCGAATGGCTTCGACGGCCTCAGAATATCTGGCGCATTCATGTCATGGGTGGACACCTGTAAGAGTTGGAAGAAGTTCAGAAAAGGTGCACTCCAAGCCTTAGGACAGAGATTAGGGTAAAGATGAGACTTACGTTCTTCTAGCCATCTTCTCGCAAAGACAGGAGGATAGCGTACGTAAAACCACTCTTGTTCAAACAGAGAGAACTTGTTCCATGTTCCCATTAGGACTTGGCATTTGGGATGGGGCTCGAGGAATATGTAAGATGGACTATCGGTACGTCTCTTAAAGCGATAAATGTAATAGATATCCTCGGGAGTTGGGGGTCCGAATAAGACTCATGAAAAGAACGCAAGTACCATGAATAAATGCATGGCTATTAGGTGTAGTTGTTCTGGGGCAATCCTTATATACTGTAACACTTTACCGATGAACGAGATGGCACACTTCCTGCCCAACACATAAATTTGTTGCACGTAGTATATCCGGCTGGGGGCAAGTGAGGCTGATCTTGTGCTGAAGGAACCAGAACGTCTTCAAAGGGGATTCCGTAGATAGAACACAATCGACGAAGAGAAGATTCATCGATTTTCGAGGCTTGAGAGTCGATGGTGTCATCCATAACGATGGCTGCGTCTACGACATCGAGAACCGGGCCTATAACCACAACAGGTGGGTCTAGGATGCCTAGTATGGGGGCTGACGATGGACTCAAAGCCCCCACTTCCTCCTGCCAAGAACATGGCCCAGGTTTATCAAAAGCAGTAGCGGAGCTTGATTTTTTAGACATCTCCGAGGAGGAATTAATGTAAATGGCTACCTGTCTAAGCTATACTTGAAAGATAATAGATATCAGATATAATGACAAAAAAATTCCCCGCGTAATGTGTGAACTAGTGTGACGATTCAAACAAGAGTATAAATAAATTAAGGGTCTAAAAAATAATATAACATAATGGAGCATAAAATTATCATCTTTGAAGACCATTATCATTAACCGTCACCAAAGTTTGTCTTATGGTCGAAAGAAGAAGTCGTCGGATCAGACATTGGCATCACATGCTGCGAAGGCTATTTCTTGCTTTTATCAAATTAAATAAGTATTTACAATCGTTAAAATTATGAGATTGTTAATCCAAATTAGGTCCATTTGTTCATATGCTTTAGTTTTGTCAGTCCATTGTTTTAGGCATGGAAATATATGTTCCTATTATATTCTATGTTTGAGACGAGGTGATTTTGATTGCCAATGCCGATCCCCATACCAAATATCGCCCGTCTATTCAAGCATATATATACATCGAATCACATCGCCTCGCTCGATACCGACCCACTCATCTCCAAACTACCGAACGACCCTCTTAAGCCTACCTTAATCCACTCACTCCTCTCTTTCGCTCCCTCTCAGAATACCGAACCACTCTATTACAAGAATTTTACCGACCTACTCTATTCCAAGAGTCCTACCGACCCACTCTATTGTCTAATTCCTACCGATCCAGCTCTACTCCAATAACCTACCGAACACTTTCCCTCGGTTGGTATGCCAAGCAGCAGCCTACAGCCTACACACAAACCCCTGTAAATCACCGAACTCTCTCCTTTTCCACATTGCCGACTTTGAAGTTAAGGCAATAACTACTTCTAGTAGATTGTCCTTTGATCCATTAAGACCGAGCCGAACTTTTAACCTAAGACATGTTCCAATCTCTAATTCAACTCTCTCTTCACCAACTCCTACTAATCCCTATTTAAGAACCCATGAACTTGGACTTCACTTAGGACTCCAAACTTAAGGGGATGAATTGAGTGAAAGATTCGTACCTATATGAAAGGTTTGAGGATATGGAAATTGTCGGGTTTCAGATCAAGATTTATTTGGGTTTGTTGGCAGCTAGAGTTGCAAGGTGGACAGTCTGGGTTTAAGAGGAGGAAGGATTGAGTGGTAAGCGAGGCTTGGAGGGAAGTAAGTTAGGGGGCTTGTAAAAGTGAAGCAGAAGTAAGAAGAAGGAGAAGAAGTGGAAGCTTTAATATGGTGAATGGGGAGGTGAACGGGCATTATCCTATAGAACCGATCAACATGCTTTTGTGGGCCGGTGGAGGAACATGGCGACCGTTGCTAGGTGAATCGACCATGTGGGTCCATATTCGTATGCCAATCCACCCCTTGTTTTAAATAAAAAGAAAATACGAATAAAAAATAATAACATATAGAAATTTATTTAAATGAGTAAAAATAATAAAAATATGAATGGTAGTAAAATAAAATGCATATACATGAATATATACACATGTAAGGGAAATTGAGGATGGTAGTGTGATAAAAAGATGGATACTACCGGATAAGTAGAAAAGCGTGGGTTTAGAAAACCACCTATAGTTCAACCTTCGAAAGGTGGAATACATTAAGATTTTGAAAATTTAAAATAGGATTTCAAGAATCTCTTTGAGGCTGAACTAGAACATTCAGGCGATACAAACCTTCTTCGAAGGCCGATGTAAAAGCAACAGTCAGTCATCATGCTGAACGTGCTAGTTTTTGAAGGTGGGGATTACTTATTGTTTTAAAGCGCGTCATGTTGGTTCACATGATGCACTTTGGGGGGCAAATGTTACCCGGTTGCATGGCCCAGCTACAAGTCGATAGTCACAGAAGGTATGGTTAGACTCAAACGAGAATCGAGTCAAGGGAGGATTAGAAACATGAAGGATTGATGTAACTTATCTGGTTCGAAATTCATGGATGGTTCGGTGTGGGTCGCTGAATCAAGGTGGCTCGGTCGAGGAGTGTAGATCATGCATGGTTTGGTCATTGTGCATAAGCCAAAATGGCCCGATACAACTGGCTCGATGAGTGTGGCTCGGCAAGCATGGCTCGATACATCTGGGTCGGTGAGTATAGCTTGCTAGGTATGGCTCGACCTTAGTTCAGCGCATGCCATTAAACCTAGGTTCAGCATGTATCGTTCGACTTAAGTGGTTCGGCATGTCTCGAACGACTTGGTTGGGTCGGCATATGTCGCTTGACACATATGGGTTGACAACTAGGATCTAGACATGGGGTCTCAATGTACTTGGATCGGTATGCATCCGGGGAGTCACTAAACTATCAATAGGGGATACAACGGTTTTCATCATGCTTCGAGTCACGTATCTAGCCGCTATGAGTCATGTAATGACTCGCTTCGAGTCATCTACAGAGGACCCTTAGTTCGGCCAGAGTGACTCGGTTTATCTAGGTCGGTCGTCCTGAAGCATCAATTATGGGACGAGTTGTCATGGTTATGGGCTTGCGTAGGCGACTTAGCCTGTCTTCATTTATAAATAGAGCGGTAGGGGTACAGTTAAGGGGATCTTTTTTTAGGGAAACTCCAGGGAGACTCTGCCATTTTCTATACTCGCTTCTTTTCTATTCAAACTTGTATTCAAGTTGTTTATTTACGGATTGTATCTGTACTCAAGTAATTGGAAAAGTAATAAAGATCATATTCAAAGTAGACATAGGCAATTACGTTGAATCACTATAAATCTGGTGTTCTCGCTTTTGTTTTTCCTTTTGCATTCAACTACGTTACTTCTCTGCTTAAATTTACTTTATTTATTAATCTCTCTACACAATTCTATTTAATGATGTTAGTAGCCAATTTTGGTGCTAACAATAAAAAATTTACTTCAACTGAGAAAAGTCTTGAAACTTTGGCTAAAGCAACCACTCAAAGCCTCCAATCAATTAGCAATTTGCCAAATTTGTAAAACTTGTACATGCAGAATACGAATCAATCGATTGCTAAACTTGAAATTCAAATGAGTCAATTAGCCACGTCTTTGACTGAATGTGAATAAGGCACATTTCCATATCAGCCAGTTTTGAATCCAAGAAATCAAAACATGAATTCGAATCAAGCCCATTTGTTCAATATAGTAATATAAACCAAATGAATGCTAACACCACTTTGCGTTCTGGTAAACAAATTGATAACCAAGTTGTTAGTCTAAACAATTTATCAAAAGCTCCTCTTGACACTTTTAAAACTACAAGCGATTTAGAAAAAAACATTAGGCAAAACATCAAATCAAATTCCGTTCCAAATTCTTCTTCTACTCAAATAGACCAACCTACTAAGTATCATGTTCCATTTCCACATCGCCTATGACCCAAGAAACATTTTGATCAAATGGAAAAGATGTTAGAAATTTTCAAACAAATGAAAGTGAACATTTCTTTTCATAACATCGTTCAAGAAGTCTCGACTTAAGATAAGTTTCTCAAGGACTTATCTACTCAAAAACTACACACTCATATACCCAAAAAAGATTCTTTCCTGTCGGACATAGCGAAGCCTTGTCCCAATCAATTCATGTCAAATACAAATATTCTGGATGTCCAACGATCTCTTGCACGATAGGAGAAAAGACGATTAATAAGTACTTACTAGATTTGGGCAGGAATGTCAATTCGATTCCTTATTTAGTTTACCAGCAACTTGGCTTAGACGAACTAAAACTGAAAAAAGTAACTCTTCAATTTGTCGATCGTTCTATAAAGAAACCCATGGGAGAAATCAAGGACGTACTCATCGATCAATTCATATTCCCCGTCGATTTCATCGTTCTAGAAACACAACCCGAGAATAATCTAATGAGTCAAATTCCATTGATTTTAGGCTAATCTTTCTTAGCTACTCAAAATGCTCCAATCAATTGTCGAAACGGTTCGATGAAAATTTCTTTTGGAAACGTGACTTTGGATCTTAACATCTTCAACTTGAAAATAAATCAAACAAACCACATGAGCAAATGTTGGAGGTAAGCACCATTCAAGAAAATTTAGATAATGAAACGTTAACCTCAACAATGAATGCGAGATCAAATATAAACAATTATTTCAAGGCGAGCCTAATGAAACTGAAAATGCACATCCATTTGAACCCCTCACTATTGAGTTAGAACTTCAACCAAATTCTTTGATTGTGGACCCCAAGATTGGAACTCAAACCTCTTCCTGATCACCTTAAGTATGCATACTTAGGTGACATTGAAACGTTTCCTATCATAGTATCTTCAACTCTCTCTCTTTATTTAGAAGCATACCTTCTTTCAATTCTATCGAAAAATAAAGAATCAATTGGATGGTTGATTACTGATATAAATTGAATTAGTCGCGATCTTGTTCAACATCGTATCCATTAAGTTGACGATGTAAAGCCTGTTTGTGATGTGCAATGAAAACTTAACCCAAATGAAGAATGTGGTTCGTGATGAAATTCTTCTCGACAATGGAATTCTATACCCTATCTCTGATAGTTCATGTGTTAGCTCAATTCATGTTGTGCCTAAAAAGTCAGGACTTACCATTATCAAAATGACTCTAACAAGCTCATTCCAACTTGTACTCAAACAAGTTGGCAGTTTACATTGATTATCGAAAATTAAATGTTGCAACACGTAAAGATCACTTCCATCTTCCTTTCATCGACCAAATGTGTAACACCCCTAATGTTGATGATATTATTCAAGAGATTTAATTAAAAGAAATTAAATAGAATAATGTAGAGTGATAAGGAAATTGAAGCTGGTTAAATAAATTATGGTGGCCGTGCTTGAACTTATGAATGGTAAAATATTAGCTAATAAATTATAAGGGCAGTAGAGTCATTTTTACCCCATTTCCCACCCTTATACTATTTTCTCTTAGCCATACACATTCATTTATCATAAGAAAAACTAAAAATGTAAACAAGGAAGAGCAAGGCCGGCCGTTAGAAAGAAGAGAAGAAGAGAAAATTTAAAGTAAAGCTTAGGGTTTGAGCTAGAAGATATCAATCTCAATCAATCATAAATTTCCTTATCCAATCTAAGGTTAATAATAATCACTACATCTTTACTTTGATTTCTATAATCATATGTTTTTGGATTTAAGGGTAAATTCATTTTTATGATATATTGGATGATGAAATGCTCGATTTAAAATTCTTATGATTCAAACAAGATTGTTTAAAATAGATTATGCACAGTTTTAGGTAAAAATCAAGATTAAATGATTTCTAAATGCCATGTGAAAGTTTTATAGTATGAGAAACATTATTTTGGAGCTGGTTTCAATTTTTAAAAAATTTCCAACCGTGGAGAATTAATTATGAATTTCCAAAAGAAAATATGGTTATTTGGGTTTATAAATTTATTTTGAAAAATATATTGAGAATTTTGGACTAAAATTTTGACATGTTAGATAACATGATTAAAGAGAATTTTTGGGGATTTTTACTAGGTGATTTAGTATGGAAATTAAATTATTTTATAAGAAGGATCTAAATGACTTAATTGTTTTGTTAGTGGGGAAGGCTTATTTGTTAAAAAGTTAATTGGTTTTAGATATGAGAAAATATAGCAAATTTAATTAAAATAATTTGAAAGTTTATTGTAACCATTCTTGTGTTTACAAGTGGGCAAGTTAGCTGCAAAAAGTTTACTTTATTTTGTAAAAACGGCCTTTTGTTCAAAAAAAGAGGTTCCGCCTTCTTTGGACAGACCTTTCGGCCCAGAGCTTTCACCTCCAACTTAGTCGAAATCTTCTAGGTCAAAACCAATAAACCAATACACATGGTATCATTTAGATGGTACATAGTGGATTGGAGATAGGCGAATGGTAGAGTGTCGAAAATTAGCTTTCGAAAGGGTTCATTCCATTGCTTTGTTTTGAAGGAAAAAAGCGTTTTCCTGTTTATAAAGCAGTTTTAACATATATGAAACCTATGGTTTCGAAAGGTATTTTAAAAGAAGCTTTCGAAAGAGATCTGCCACCTTTGTTCTAAAGAAGTAACTTTCAAAGGCGTTAGTTTGGTTTTACCTAAAGCTTTCGGAAGGGGTAGTTTTGACCAAGTCAAAACTCTTTTGTAAATTGATGCCTTTCAATGGTATTGAAGTCATCAATGCTATCGAAAGGTACTGCTATTTTTATAATCATAAGCAACTTCCTACTGCTTTCGAAAGGAGTTAGAGGTTTCGAATGGGATGCTGTCGAAAGGGGTTTCGAAGCCAACCTTCAATTGTGTTACCCAGATGTTTTAATGCTTTCGAAAGGATGGTTTGGACACCATCAATATCCCCAATACTTTTTGAAATAAAGAATGGTTTCGAAAGAGGTGCTTTTTCTTATGTTCACCTTGACCCAAAAATATTATTTAAATGTAAACCCAATGGTTTCGAAAGGTGTTGGTTTCAAGGGTAACCTTCAATGGTTTTGAAAGGGATATTTTCAATGGTTTCGAAATGTATATTTCCAATGGTTTTAAAAGAGGGTATTTTCACATGGTTTCGAATTTATGCTTCCAAAGTTAAAGGTTGATGTTTTAAAATCGAAAGGTTCCGAAAGTAATGTTTTAAAGTATTCAAAAGGAAGGAGCCTAATGTTTTAAAGAAAGTATCTTTTGCTTTCGAAGGAGGTTATCTAATGAAGTAGAAAGTTAGGTTTTGAAGGTGTCGAAAGGATTTTAAACATAAACTCATTTTTAATGGAAAACCCGATGGTTAAACAAAGGAGTTTTGAGAGGATTTCAAATATATATATTTGAAGAAGTATTTCAAGGATCTAAAACCCTCAGGATTGGTATTGGTTGGTTATTATGTTTACTTTTTCAAAATAAATATTTATTCGCTTGATAAAGGACCCATAACTGTATTTTGGGGAATAAAGGAGCAGAAAAACCACCTAGATTAACCCAATAGTGAATATAAATTGATTAAGCTCCTGAATGAGTAGAATTGCATCTAGAGAGTTAGGGAGACCAGAATATAGGATGCTTAAACTTTGAAGTCGTCAGGGAGATAGGTTCATAGTAACCCCAGGAAAACTATAATTAGGAAGTTATTAAGGTAACTAATAGGTTCATAGCAAACCCAAGAAAACTATGTCTTAAGGATGGTTGGCAGGGGTTAATTAGTTTGTAATGAACCCAAGAAAACTATATATGGATTAAGTATTGACATTGGTCAAATGGTTCCTAGTTAACTCATGAAAACTATGATAAGAAAGTAGTACGTTTCTAGTCAACCCATGAAAACTAGGCTAAAAGGGAGTTATTGGAATAATCCATAGGTACCTAGTCAACCCATGAAAACCATGCTGAGAGGGGAGTTATGGGAGAGGCTAATGGGTTCAGTGGAATCCATGTATTAATTAAGTTAATTGGCAGGGGCCTATAGGTTCTTAGTGATCCTATGAAAACTCTGAAATATGACAGGGTGTCCGTGTATGATAAAAAAAGGTTATTAGTGAACCCGTGAAAACAAAAAGGTTAATAGTGACCCTAGAAAGTATAATTACGACAGGGAGTCAATTAAACCAGGGGTGGGAAGTCCGAATTGTTTATAAGTATGCATACCTTCATAATATTTTGAAATGTATGTTTAAACCATCATGGATGCGGGAGCACAGTATATGGTTTTAAAAGGTTTTGGGATACTAGTATGGGGAAAAATCATTACACTAAGTGGCCTGGTCTCACTAGATATCTAAACTAATTGAGATGTTATATTATTATTCATATTAGGCTTCATGTCTGACTCGAAGTTTTTGTTTTCCCACTTAAACTTTCAGGTGCTCAACTAATTTTGAGTAGTTTGAGATTTAAGATTCTCGGGTCTTTTCTTAGACGAATAAAGCTTCCAGTGGCATGCATGAGGCAATTAGTTATTTAGATTTACATTTTTTCCTCTGTTTATTCTGGATGTAAAGGTAGACTTATTAGCCTTACTATACAATCTAATTAACCAAGAGGGCACCTTCATATGTCGCTCTTTGCGTATGTGTAATATATATTTTTCTGAACATGGTTAATGTTTGCGGGATTATGTAATGAACATAAAATGTTTTGAATGGAATGTGGAAATGTGTTTTGATTTTTTAAATTTATTTAAATATTCTGGTGATCTGTGTATCAATGAATCTAACTTCGCCATATTTGATCGCCAAGGATTAATAAATATGGATGATTGGAGCATCTATAACCGTTAGTTTTGGGCCTCCAAGTAAAGGGATATTACAAGTTGGTATCAGCGTATAGGTTTATGAAACTTTAAAAGATGGTTAAACTTAAAAGATTTTGAAACATAATCCAATGAATTTGGAAATATGATCGGGGTTTGTGTTAACGCTATATCAACATACTTGTATTTGATATGTATATATATAAGTACATATTCCCCTTACTCTTACACCGTTCTTCTGTCTCTCACTAAGGCTTGTATATACATATTTATGAGAAAGAGAATATAGAAGTAGGAAATTGAAGAAAAATCTATGTTGAGGAAGCACCATAACAAACGGTAATGCTCGACCTAATACCCAAAGGAACCAAGGTTGACAGGCTAATGCTAATCAAAATGCTAATCCCAATGTAGGTGCTAGAAATCCTCCAGTCGATGTGGGGATGGTGTATCAGTTGTTGGCTAATCTTTTGCAACCATAAGCTGCTGGTAATGTTGGAGGAGCTATAGCACCAGTTGGATATAATTATGACAAGTTGAGCAGGGATTATACCGGTCTAGGGGTAAACCGTTTATGGGAACGGAGGATGCTGTTGAGGTTGAGAATTGGCTATTGAGCTGTAATAGAATCTTTACTGATTTAGGCTTGGATGACGGGAAAAAGAGAAGGCTAGCCTATAGACAGTTGCAAGGGGAAGCGCTTCATTGGTGGAATAATATGACTGTCGGACTTCTGAAGGAAAAGCTGACATGGGATGAATTTAGAAGGATGCTTGAGCAAAGGTTCTTATCTGAGGTTGCCAAGTCGCATTGATGAGAATGTTTATGGACCATGTCCAGAGAGAGCTGTCAGTAGTTGAGTACGCTGCTATGTTTTATGAGTTTTCTCGTGATGGATATGCTTTAGTTGACACTGACATCAAAAGGAATGAGAGATTCATTCGAGGACTGAGACCTGATCTTGCTAAACATACCATGACTCATATCATTGAGCCTTGTAATGTGGTGGTGGAAATGGCCATTTGCCATAAAGAGATGCTTGTCGTTTCTGCTAAGGAGAAGCCAGTTGAATCTCAGAGTCCTTAGGGAAAGAAAAGGAAATTCTTTAAGAAGGAAGCCCAGAAGAGGGAGGCAGCTAAGAAGGCAAAGGCTAATATAGTACGCTTCAAGTGTGATAAGATAGGTTATTACGCTCACGGGTGCAAAACAGGCAAAAGGAAGGAGCCGGTAGAGATGAAGAATGTTAAATGCTTCAACTGCGACCAAATTAGGCATTATAAGAACTAGTGTCCAAAGCCAATCAGGGTGGATAGGGTGAAGGTTTTTGTTATTGGACCACCATCTTTTTCTAGACTTACTACAGCAAAGAAAGGGAAAACTATGATGGAAGGTACGCTTTTGATTTAGAGTATTCCAGTTAGGGTACTATTTGATACTAGTGCATCACATTCATTTATATCATAGTATTTGGCTGATAGGCTTTGCATAAAACCAACATACCTTGTTACTTTCTTAAGGGTCGCGATCCCAATAAGATTGTATGCAACGCCAGAGATGAGATGTGACCAGTTAGAACTTGATTTGTTATGTTATAAGTTTGCATGCAGTCTATATGTTTTTGATTTTGTAGATTTTAGAGTCATTTTGGTTATGGATTGGTTGGGTAAGTAGGAGGCTAGGATATTTTGCCGTGATGGGGAAATATCGTTGAGATACCCTGATAGTCATAACCGAATCATCTTCTCATCGAAGAATTCTGATAGGAGTAGTTGTGCTTTGGTAAGCGTAATGGAAGTGGGCGAAGATCAAAGTCAGGTTCGAATAGCAAGAGAGTATGTAGATGTCTTTGACTTGAGCCAGTTACAGAACTACCTCCGAAATGAGCTATTGAGTTTCAGTTAGATTTTGTGCCAGGAAATGAACCTGTGAGTAGATCACCTAGTAGGATGACACCGACTGAGATGAAAGAATTGAAGGTGCAGCTAGTGGATTTGGAAGGAAGAAATTTTATTAGACCAAGCAACTCACCTTGGGGACGGGCTGTGGTATTCTTGAAGAACCCAGATGGGCAGTTAAGTATGTTTATCGATATCTTAAGTTGAAGGAAAGGACGATAAAGTAAGTATCCTTTGTCGAGAATTGGTGATCTATTTGATTAGTTGAGCAGAGCTAGAGTGTTTTCCAAGTTGGATTTGGCGATAGGATTCCATTAATTAAGAGTTGCAGAGGAGAGCATTCCTTTGACAACATTTCGGACTATATATGGTTCGTATGAGTGGTTGGTGATGCTGTTTGGGTTGACGGATGCACCTGCTTTCTTTGATGATTTGATGAACCAAGTCTTCCAAAAGTATTTGGATAGATTTGTGTTGGTGTTTATAGATGACAATTTGGTATACTCTAAGGATGAGAGAGAGCATGAAGATCATCTTAGAGTTGTGCTAGAGGCACTGAGGCAGAATCAGCTATAGGCGAAGTTTTTCAAGTGTCACTTTTGGAAAAAAGAGGTTAAGTTTCTTGGTCATGTGGTTTCAAAGAAAGGATTGTCAGTCGATCCAGATAAGATTGAAGTTGTGAACAATTGGAAGAGACCAGAGATAGTGATCGAGATCAGAAGTTTTCTTGGACTTGCTGGCTATTACCAGAGATTAATCAAAAATTTGTCGTGCATGGCAGTACCTTTGACTAAGCTTACCAGGAAGGAAGTGAAGTTTATTTGGTCCGAAAAATGTGGGGAAGCATTCCTTAAGTTAAGGCATTTATTGACCAATGCTCCAGTGTTAGTATTTCCAGATGATAACCAATGGTTGGTAGTATACACTGATGCATGTGGGACTGGATTAGGAGTAGTGTTGATGTAGAAGGGTAAAGTCATTGCTTACGCATCAAGGAAGCTTAGACCGCGCAAGTAAGATACCCTACTCATGACATGGAGTTGGTTGTGGTGATTTTTTGGCTGCGGTTATTTTTGGCTTGAATATTTGGAGGCACTATCTCTTGGGGGAGAGATTTGAGCTGCATATCGATCATAAGTCTTTAAGATATATATTCTCTCAGAAGGAGTTGAATATGAGGCAGCAGAGGTGGCTGGAATTTTTGGGTACTTATGAATTCAATATAGAGTATACTCATAGGAAAGGAAATAAAGTAGAAGATGCTCTTAGTTGAAAACATCAACACATTATGTCAGCGATATTGGCAGAATGGAAGGATCCAGAAGCTTTAGCCAGTTGCGGGGTGCAATTGAGATCTACTGCTAGTTCTAGTCAGGATACTGCCATTGTCTTGTTTAGAAGTTCAACCAGTGCTGATCGAGAAGATAACTTCTAAGCAAAGGAAATATTCTTTGTTAGCCAAGAGTATTAGAAGGCTTGAGGTAGGATCAGAGATCAATGATCTAAAGGGTTTTCTTCTTCACCAAAGAGGATGGTTGAGAAAGAAGGGACAATCATGTGTTCCAGATGTAGAGGATTTAAAGAGGGAAGTTTTGGAAGAATGTCATCGACTGAAGTTCATGATTCATCCTAGAGGGAGTTAGATGTATCATTATAAAGAGGAGCTTCTATTGGGAAGGCATGAAGAGGGATGTCGGCTAATGGGTTAGGCAGTGCGTGAACTGTCAACAAGTGAAGGCCAAACATCCAAAGCCGAGTGGGTTGCTTCAGCCTTTAGAGATTCCAATACGGAAATGGGATTCAATATCCATGGATTTTATATACGGATTGCCAAGGTCAAGGAGTGGAAATGAGAGTATATGGGTTATTGTGGATAGGTTGACTAAGAGTGCCCATTTCATTCTAGTAAAGTCGACCAGGATAGCACCTGTTTTTGCAATGTTGTTCATGAAGAACATAGTTAGACTTCATGGAGTTCCTAGTAGTATAGTCAACGACAGAGATGCTTTATTCAGTAGCGAATTCTAAAAGAGTCTATAGGATGTGTTAGGTACTAAGATAAAGATGAGTACCGCATATCACCCTCAGATGGATGGGCAGACAGAGAGAGTCAACAAGGTGCTCGAGGATTTATTGAGAGCTTATGTGTTGGACTTTGGTGGATCTTGGGAGGATCACCTACACTTAATTGAGTTTTCCTATAATGATAGTTATTAGACTGGTATATGAATGGCACTTTTTGAATAATTGTATGGAAGGACATGTAAATCCCCTGCATGTTGGTCGGAGATTGGAGACAAATTGGTCTTAGGTCCAGATTTGGTTAAGGAGGCGTCATAGAAGATTGAGTTAATCCGAGAATGGATGAAGTAAGTTCAATCCAGATAGAAGAGGTACACTGATAAAAAGCATAAGGACACAGAGTTCTCAATTGGAGACAGAGTTTTTATTTAAGCATCACCAATGAAGGGTGTAGTAAGGTTCGGGAAATAGGGAAAGTTGGTCCCGGGATATCTTGGTCCATTCCAGATTATAGAAAGGATTATAAAGATCGTGTACAGAGTAAGGTTACTAAGCAGTTTGGTGGCTGTCCATAATGAATTCCATGTATCTCATCTTCACAACTATGTACATGATCCAGAGGCTACTATTCCTCAAACAGAGTTGAAGGACTTGGTTGTGGAGCTTGATTTTACCTTTGTTAGACAACCAGTTCGAGTTCTAGCAAGGGACGAGAAAAGATTGAGGACCAAGACAGTCAAGTTGGTGAATGTCCAGCGGAGCGACAACAAGAAGGACAATACCTGGGGGACAAAGGAACGGATTCGAGAGGCTTATCCTGATCTACTTTGATGGTATGTCTATATTAGATTATATAGAATAGTTTCTAGTCAGGTAGAGTGGTATGGATGTTAGCAGATGTTACAGATGGATGCTATGTTTGCTAGTTAGTCCTTACTGAATTTCGAGAACGATATTCTTTAAGGAGAGAAGCCTGTAACACCCATAATTTTAATGAATTTATTTAGGAGATTTAAGTAGAATAAATTAAATAGAATAATATAGAGTGATAAGGAGATTGAGATTGGTTAAATAAATTATGGTCGTCATGCTGATTTAAAATGAATGAACTAAAATAGTTAAATGTTAGCTAATTAATCATATGGGCATTATAGTCATTTTCACCCCATTTCCCACCCTTATACTATTTTCACTTAGCCATACACGATCATTTATCATAAGCAAAACTAAAACAAGGAAGAGCAAGGTTGGCTATTAGGAAGAAGTGAAGAAGAGAAAAATCAAAGTAAAGCTTAGGGTTCAAGCTAGAAGAAATCAATCTCAATCAATCATAATTTCCTTATCCAAATTAAGGTGAGTAATAATCACTGCGTCTCTACTTTGATTTCTATAATCATATGTTTTCGGATTTAACCGTAAATTCGTTTATATGATATATTGGATGATGATAAGCTTGATTTAAAATTCTTATGATTTAAAAAAGATTGTTTAAAAGAGAATATGCATGGTTTCAGGCAAAAATGAGATTAAATGATATGTAAATGCCATGGGAAAATTTTATGTTATGAGAAACATTAGAGTTGGGTTTCAATTTTTATAATTTTCCCAGCCGTAGAGAATTAATTATGAATTTCCAAAGGAAAAAATGGTTATTTGAGTTTATAAACTTATTTTAAAAATATACTAAGAATTTAGGTCTAAAATTTTGATATGTTAGACAACATATTAAAGTGAATTTCTAGAATTTTTAGGGATTTTTACTAAGTGAGTTAGTATGGAAATTAAATTATTTTGAAAGGAGGAACTAAATATTTTAATTATTTAGTTAATGGGAAGAACTTATTTGTTGAAAAGTTAATTGGTTTTAGATCTGAGCAAATGCGGCAAATATTAGTAAAATAATTTCAAAGTTCAGCGTAACCAATCATGTGTTTACAACTGTCCAATTTAGTTACAGAAAGTTTACATTATTTTATAAAAACAACCTTTTGTTCAGAAAAAGGGGTTCCACCTTCTTTGGAAAGACCGTTCGACCGAAAGCTTTCGCCTCTAACCTAATCGAAACCTTCTAGGTCAAAACCAATAAATCAATACACATGATGTCATTTAGATTGTGCTTAGTGGATTGGATATAGGCGAAAGGTAGAATGTCGAAATGTAGCTTACAAAAGGGTTGATTTCATTGTTTTGTTTTAAAAGAAAATGCGATTGCTTGTTTAGAAAGGGGTTTTGACATAGACGAAAGCTATGGTTGCGAAAGGTATTTCAAAAGAAGCTTTCAAAAGAGAGCTACCACCTTTGTTTTAAAGAATAGCTTCCAAAGGAGTTACTTTGGCTTTACCTAAAGCTTTCCGAAGGGGTAGTTTTGACCAAGTCGAAACACTTATGTAAATTGATGCCTTTCGATGGTATTGAAGACATATGTGCTACCGAAAGGTACTGTTGTTTTTATAAACATGAGCCACTTCCTACTGCTTTCGAAAGGGGTTAGGGGTTCGGAGGGGATGATGTCGAAAGGGGCTTCGAAGCCAACCTTCAATTGTTTTACCCAGATGTTTTAATGTTTTCAAAAGGATGGTTTCTACACCATCAATCTCCCCAATACTTTTTGAAGTAAAGAATGGTTTCGAAAGAGGTTCTTTCGTTTATGTTCATTTTGACCCAAAAATATTATTTTAAATATAAACCCAATAGTTTCAAAACATGTAGCTTTCGAAAGGTAACCTTGAATGGTTTCGAAAGGGGTACTTTCAATAATTTCAGAAGGTATATTTCCAATGGTTTCGATAGGGGGTATTTTCACTTGGTTTTGAAGTTATGCTTCCAAAGTTAAGGGTTAATGCTTTAATTAAATCGAAAGGTTTCAACAATGATGTTTTAAGGTATTTAAAAGGCAGGAGCCTAATGTTTTAAAGATAAAATTTTATGCTTTCGAAGGAGGTTATCCAATGAAGTCGAAAGCTAGGTTTCGAAGGTGTCAAAAGGCTTTTAAACCGAAACTCATTTTTAATGGAAAAATCCATGGTTAAATAAAGGAGTTTTGAGAGGATTTCAAGCATGTAAATTTGAAGAAGTTTTTGAAGGATCTGAAACCCACAGTAGTGGTATTGGTTGGTTATTATGTTTGCTTTTTGAAATATAAATATATATTCACATGATAAAGGAACCGTACCTGTATTTTGGGGCATAGAGGGGAAGAAGAACCAGCAAGGTTAACCCAGCAGTGAATATAAATTGATTAAACTCCCGAATGAGTAGAATTGCATCCAGGGAGTTAGGGAGACCAGAATATAGGATGCTTAAACTTTGAAGTTGTACGGGAGATAGGTTCATAGTAAACCCATGAAAACTACGATTGGAAGTTAATGAGGTAACCAACAGCTTCATACTAAACCCATGAAAACTATGTATTAAGGATGGTTTGCATGGGCCAATTGGTTTGTAGTGAACCGAAGAAAAATATATCCGGATTAAGTATTGACATCAGTCAAATGGTTCCTATTTCACCTATGAAAACTAGGATAAGAAAGTAGGAGGTTCTTAGTCAACCCATGAAAAGTAGGCTAAAAAGGGAGTTACTGGAATAATCCATATGTACCTAATCAACCTATGAAAACTAGGATGAGAGGGGAGTTATGGGAGAAGCTAATAGGTTCAGAGGAACCCATGTATTAATTAAGTTAATTGACAGGGGACTGTAGGTTCTTTATTGTCCTATGAAAACTCTGCAATACGACCTGGTGTCCGTGAATTATAAAAAAGGTTATCAGTGAACCTATGAAAACTAAAAGATTAATAGTTACCCTAGAAATTATAATTATGACGAGGAGTCAGTTAAACCAGAGATAGAAAACCGCAATTGTTTATAAGTATGCATACCATCATAATATTTTGAAATGTATGTTTTAGCAATTGTGGATGCAGGAGCATAGTATATGGTTTGAAAAAAGTTTTGGGATACTAGTGTGGGGAAATCCCGTTTGCTAAGTGGCATGGTCTCACTAGATATCTAAATGGATTGAGATGTTAGATTATTATTCATACCACGCTTTATGTCTGACTTAAGTTTTTGGTTTTTCCTTAAACACTTGGGTGCCCAATTGATTTTAAGTAGTTTGAGAATTAAGGTTCTCGGGTTCTCTTCTTGGACAAATAAAGCTTCTGGAGGCATACATGAGGCAGTTAGTTATTTAGATTTATCTTTTTCCGTTATGTATTCTGGATGTAAAGGCAGACTTATTAGCCTTATTATATACTCTGATCAACCAAAGGGGCATCTTCATATGTCGCTCTTGGCGTATGTGTAATAACTCTATTTTTCTGAACGTGGTTAATGTTTGTGGGATTATCTAATGAACAAAAAATGTTTTGAATGGAATGTGGAAATGTGTTTTGATTTGTTAATTTTTTTCCATATTATTGTGTTCTTTGTAGGTCGTCGAGAATTAGTAACTATGGATGACCGCAGCATCCGTAGTCATTAGTTTTGGGCCTTTATATAGGAGGATGTTGCCAAATGCTTGAATAATTAGCTGGCCACGAATTCTATTACTTTCTTGATGGTTATTCTATTTATAACCAAATTTCAATTGCTCCTGAAGATCAAGAAAAAAACGACTTTCACATGCCCCTTTGGCACCTTTGTAAATCGACGCATGCTTTTTGACCTTTGCAATGCTTCTACTACTTTCCAAAGATGCATGGTTAGCATCTTTTCTGACATGATCAAATGCATTTTAGAAGTGTTTATGGTTGATTTTTCCATCTTTGGAAACTCCTTTTCCGAGTGCTTACACTATCTCGAGTTGGTTCTGTATCGATGCATGGATATACACTTAACATTAAATTGGAAAAATGTCATTTTATGGTCAATCAAGGTATCGTCCTTTGACATGCATTTTAAACAAAGTCACTTTGGTAGATAAATCTAAATATGACGTAATTGCGAATCTATCCATTCCCAAACCTGTCAAAGACATTCCTTCATTTCTTGGACACTCTGAATTTTATCGATGCTTTGTGAAGGACTTTAGTAAAATCGCTCAACCTCCGACGTATTTTTATAGAAAATACATTCCATTTGATTTTAATTCTGATTGTGTTTCCACTCCCATCATTTGCTCATCTTCCTTTCAAAATAATGTGTGATGCTTCTAACTTCGCAGTTAGTGTTATCTTAGGACAACGCATCAACAAAATTCTTTATGTCATTTACTATGCTAGTATGACTTTAAACAATGATCAACTCTATTACACGACTATTTAAAAGAGCTTCAAGCGATAGTATTCGCGCTTGAAAAGTTCTGACCTTATTTGATTGGCTCACATATTATGGTTTACACCGACCACTCCGCTCTTAGGTACCTTTTCGCTAATAAGGATGTTAAGTCTCATTTGACATGTTTGATCCTGGTTACTCCAAGAATTTGACCTTGCGATAAAAGACGAACAAGGATCTGACAATGACATTGCTGATCATCTGTCGCATCTTCCAAACGCACCATCTTCTTTATCGATCAATGAGAACTTTCCTGATGAATAACTCCTTTCTGTTTCTATCGATCCATGGTATGTCGATATAGTGAACTATTTAGTCACCAAGGAAACTCCTTCATTTTGGTCAAAACAAGATAAATATAAAAAAAATTCTCAAGTCAAGTACTTCTATTGGGATGATCCATACTTATTTAAGTACTATTCCAACCAAATAATTCAACGTTGCATCCCAGTTTGCAAAATAAAGAGTGTTCTTTCGTTTTTTCATGACCAAGCTTGTGGTAGTCACTATGGTCCTAAGAACACAGTAAAAAAGGTGCTTCAATGTGGTTTTTGCTAGTTTATGCTTTTTGAAGATGCGTTCAAGTTTTGTAAAACTTGCGATCACTGCTAAATGTTAGGAAGAATCTCTCGACGAACGATGATGCCTTTGAACCCCATACTTACCATCGAAATCTTTGATGTTTAGGATATTGACTTTATGGAACCATTTCCCAATTCTTTCAAAAATCTGTACATTCTCCTTGATATTGATTATGTTTCTAAATGGATTGAAGCCATTCCTTGTAAAACAAATGACCGCATAGTTGTGAAATTCATAAAAGAAAACATTTTCTCGAGATTCAGAACACCTCGCACAACAATAAGCTATAATGAACCCATTTCTATAATCATTCATTTGAAACTCTAATGAAGAAATACTAAGATAACCCGCAGGTTATCCACTCCTTATCATCCTCGAACTTATGGTCAGGTTGAAGTTTTGAATCGCCAAATCAAGCAAATTTTGGAGAAAACTATGATAAAAATCGAAAATATTGGTCACAAAAATTAACAGATGCGCTTTGGGCTTACAGAGCTGCATATAAAACCAATCTTAGGATGTCTCCTTTTAGGCTTTTTTATGGTAAAGTGTGCCATTTACCCATCGAACTTGAACATAAAGCATTGTGGTGATCAAGAACATAAATTTTTATCTTGAAAAGTAGGCGAAAATAGAAAATTATAACTCAGTGAATTAGAGGAGATTAGGAATGATGCGTATGAAAAAGAGAAAATTTACAAAGAACGAAAAAAATTTCATGACAAGTCAATCCTAAGGAAAACATTTTCATCAAATCAGAAAGTTCTTTTGTATGACTCTCGACTACATTTGTTCTCTAGGAAATTAAAATCAAGGTGGATAGAACCATATATCCTACGTACTGTTTTTCCACAAGATGCCATAGAAATGAAAACTCTAGGGATGGATCGATTTTTAAAGTCACTGGTCATCATTTAAAACCTTACTTGGAATTGCCAAGTGATCGAGAGGATGACGTCATGATTCTTCATGAGCCAGTAAGAAATTTTAACCCTCTCTTGTAAACATGTACATATTTTTCTCCGTTACACTCATTATATCATGCACTGACTGTTGGGACACAGTCAAAATTAAGTGTGGAGGGAGTCTCATGTTCATTTTCATTTTTCATAGTTTATTGCATTTTCGATAAACACCAAAAAAAATCCAAAATAAATTTTCTTTTTAGCATATTAATTTACTTTTGAAGAAACACTATAGGATAATTATATGTTTTGGTTATTAAATTGGAATTTTTGAAAATTTACTTGTCTCAGCAAAATAAACATAAAAGTTTGATTACAAGTAATTATGGTTTAACTAGTATATAGGAAGGTTCATAGGTGATAATTATGAAGTATGTCCTAATTGTAGTCTTTGTTTAAAAGAAGGGTTAATTTAATATAAAGGTCATAACATTTTTTGACCTTCAAAGTTAAGTGGCGCTAAGATGATTTCTCATAACTCTCTCTTTTCATTTAGAAAAATGGGGTTTTTATAAAAATAAGAAACACCTAGAGTCATGTGTTCACACATAAGTTTGTACACTTGCCATGATCTGTATACTTCTCCCATAAGCTCAATAGGCAGTTCATGATCGGTATATCGCGCCTCAAATTGTCCGAGTTAATTGTATGTAAATAAAATAAAATTAATAATAATGACCGCCAAGAGTCATGTGTTCATACGCAAATGTGTACACTCATCACGCTTTATGCTCTTCTCACGTTAGCCCATGCATGATCGGTATATCTGGCCTTAGCTTATTTGAGTTAGGTGCGTAAATAATAATAAGGTTGATATTTTTCAAAATAGAGAGTGCAAGCAATTGAAATCCAAGCACTATTTTTCACTTATTTTATTCGACTTGTTATTCAAAAGAAATAAAAATACCACTTTGTAAAGCTTTGATAATCAACTAAAGGATTCATTTCATAGCTACATTATGTTATCAATAGAAACAACTAGCCAAGCTAAAGTCTAATTGTGATGATAGCATAATTTTTGTTAGAAATTTTGATGAGTAAAAGGGGACTAAAGTTTCTTTATAATGACCTAAATTTATATTTTACTTGTGTCAATTTAAAAGTAAATTCTTCATTTATAAATATTTTTGAAACTTTCATCATGTAGTCAAATTAGAATCTGCATATCGCATTTGGATTTTGTGTGTAGTATTCACTGAAAACCCTCACAAAACAACAATAGTCCTGCTAGGGAACCTAAAGGTTTAATGGCTTGTTGCATATGCTCAGTGCAATCGTGTTTCCTATGAAAAAGAATTTGTCTTAGTCTTAGTTTATTCGAGGACATATAAAAAGGTAAGTGTGGCGGTATTTGATGTGCATGTAAAAATGTTTTACTCCCATATTCCTTCTTTTATTTAAATAAATGAGTATATTAGGGTATTTTACATGTTTAAAGCAAAATTTAAATTGTTTCAAATCATCATTCATTCATCTTCATTTGGGGGGTGAAATGGTAAATTTGTATATGATTTAATTTGAGAAAATTTATTTGCACATATTTTATTTTTATTTATAGGAAATGAAGTGCAATATGAAGAGGTTTCATCGATGAATACATGCACATATGTTAAATGCTAATGAAGAAAGGAATATAAAAAGAATTCATGTAACATGTTGGAGCCCACGAACTCACTACCATATGGTCCATAATTAAAATCACATGCAAATCTAAATGGAGGCTTAAAGGCATGTTAGTGGGGATTAATTATTTCCATAATGATTACTTGAAGGTTATACTTTCTCAAGAGCATATTAAGTAGTCCCCTAAAATATAAATTAGGGTTACAAGCATGTATAAATACCTCTTATGTTTCATGTATTTTTTTGTTCTTTTCATGCAATATTGTAGCCACAAATCAATGATAAATAAAATGTTTCTTTAATGACTTCTTTGCCTTGCTTTTTACCTTCTTACATTCTTATTTCATGCTTAGTTTTATTGCTGTTTTATTTTATGCCCTCTTATTTACTTTGTGCTCATTTTAATTCAAGTTAGTAGCATAGATTTTGTTGTTGTAGTTAGTTTAGTTTATTTTACACAAGTAGTTATCTCTCTTTTCTTGTAATTATCTCTCATTTTCCTCTTTCCTTATGATGAAATCATTTTATGTTATCATGTATTCAAATATGAGTAGCTAAACCTCTTCAATTTAGGGGTAATGGAGCTTCCATAAAACATATTAAATTAACATAATGGTTTCATCTGTGATCTCTCTTATATGCTTAATGGAAATTATAAATGATGGTGGTTTATGTTTCTTTTTTTAGTGAATTTTGATAGCCTACGTTGATATCTCAAATAGGCTATGCTTAACTCCGTATTAAACATAAACTATTTGATTATTTGCCTAAGTGATTTTGATGATGAAAGTTAAGCTAGAATCAAAATTTGATATCTATATTACTAATTCATGGTAAGCAGATCATGATTAAAATTGATTTTATTTCTAATTTCATGTCATTTTCATGAGTGTTGATAAGTGGGTTTGAATGGTGTGTTAGAGTTTGATTATTTAAGTTGTGTTAATTAGTAGCACGAATAAATCATACTTATAATAAGCACATACATCATTTATACTTAATATTTTAATGAGAGATTATAAATAAATTTTCTGTTGATTTATATGAATGATTGGTAGTGGATTTGCTTCTAAATTGCTCCTTAATATCATAGTTTTATTCACTCTTCCTCCAGCATATTTTCTACTGTTTTCTAGTTTAAATTTTTTTTCAAAAAATTTGGATTAATTTGATTTAGTATTATTATAATTTAATGCTTTCCCTGTGGATCGATCCATACTCACATACGTACTACGATTGTATGTCGTGCGCTTGCGGTTTTTGTAACGATTATATTTTAACGACGGTTTTCTAATCGATAGAAATTTCCGTCGTTATCAACATGACATGAATACCATTAGCACCAATGAAGCTTAGCACTTCAGAGCATTGATGTCACATTTCATGATGTAGAACTGCTCTTTATTCATATCATTTGTCATCATTATTATCGAAAACATATAGTCAGTGATACGCTAATGGCCCTAATAATCAACATCGAGAACATAAGGATAGATTAGCATCGAAGGAATATGATGCCACCTTTTATCGATAAAAGAATGCAATGATATCAAATACAATCAAAAATCGTAAGCCATCAATGAGTGTCAACGTAACTTATAGCGTATTTCATTGATGCTGAATTCTATCAATGCCACTATTCATCCGTTGTTACCAAACAAACTTGTTGACAATGTAAATCCTCCATATCAACTAGCAAGTAATTTTATGTATGTTGTTGCACTTCATCAGCCACTGAATATTGATGTTGAGAATCATTGGTGCTGATATTACACTAAAGTAGGTTATTCTTTCTCAACATTCATGTCTCTCATCATTAATGCTCAATGCTGCTTCTAAATGATGTTGCTAAGCAACCGCAGCACCATCTATTATTGATGTCGCCAATGGTCGGCATTGCACTTTGTCTTCCATAAAGCACATTTCATCAACATTTGGGGGACACCATGTATCTATGCAGGTGATGTTGATGGTGGACGCTGTCAATATCCTCAAAACTACCAATGCCACCTTTTGTTGGAATTGATTCATATTCGCATCAACTCAAACTGGTATCAATACCTACTCATTAAGTACGTTGACTATCAAGATAGAAGTCGTCATTTCCATAGTCCATTATTATCGTGGATCTCCACTAAAGGAATAAAGACGAAGCCAAAGCTATTCAACATTGATAATTGCCGGAGCTAAGCACGCTTATGCCAAGCATGCCGGAGCTAAGTTTGTAGAAGCCCATACCGCTTTTCTACCTCTATAAATACAGGCTTAAGGGCTTTGTGGATAGGGGAATTCATTCTTTCTAAACTTCTTACATTTTTCACTTTGTAACTCTAAATCAATTTAGGGATTTTGACTAATTATAACACTCGAACCTTGTACGCATAAGGGATTGGATATTGAACAATTACATAATATCTTGACTTGATTTAAACTCATGACTTGCATATCAACTTGACTTGAAATTGTGAATTGTACATTGATGAGCATATTGAGTTGCATATTGACTAATATATTAGCAGGCATATTGACCTACATGGTTTATATATGATGTTTGACATGACTTTGGTGACTATGTCAAGTTTTGTTATAAACGCATACTACATCCTAACAACTTCATCTAACCTTGATAAGGCATCTATTTGATTGATCCACTTTACACAAACTTTTGGGGTCAATAAATTTATTCGTTAATAATAACATTCCATGGCTGTGTCTTGGTTTCCTCCCACCACTCTAATTCCATTAGCCGTTGAAACTTCATCATCAACACCATGGGACGACTGCTTCATGAAAGTCGTATAAAAACGTTGTAAGTTAAGAATCCATCCACCAATAGTGATGTTTGCTTTCGCATGGCTGATCGGGGATGGGTTCTTATCTCAATAAACAAATCCAACCTTCCTAAAGGCATGGTACCTTCTCCCGTATAACCATGTAACTGTATGTTGCATGGCGTAACATTTTCCACTAACAATCCCATCTCGTCCAACACATTTTTGAACAAAATGTTCATTGAATTTCCATTATCAACCAAAATTCTTTGTACTTCTGTTGGGCCAAGCTTGGTCGTAATCACCATTGGATCCGTATGCAGGTACTACTTCCCTCGTAAGTTATTGTCATCAAAAGCTATCACCTCCCGCTCCTAATAGGGAGTCTTAGCTCTTTGTTCCTCACCTATCGTACATACGTAGGCATCTCCATTTCACAAAGACTTTACATACCTCTCCATCTCACCCCAGCTCCGGTCACTATGTAAGGTCCCCGTGCTATGGCATTAATTACCAAACTCTTGTCTTTTCTATGGTTGGCGTTAGATCCTTCACTTCCATTTCCTGACGGGGGCTGTCTCAGGGCCTACTTCTCTGGAGCAGGAATTGTAACGACTCGGATTTTTCAACATTCAATTCGAAACATTTAAATGGTTTTAAATATTTAATTTGAATTATAAATTGATTTATGGATATGAAAGATTGGTTTTTACTTAATAAAATGGATTTAGAATTTAAATATAGCAATTTGTTGAATAATTTAATTATTAAAGAAATAATTGAATATTGGGTAAAATAGTGAATCTTGAGTTTTAAGAACGATGAAATTAATTTAAAGGTTTGCAAAATTCATATTAATAATACAGAAGACAATGAATTTGAAAGCGATCTGTTCAGTTTTAAAAGTTTATCGTTTAAACTAACATTTAAAAATAGCCTTCCGAGGCACTATCTTGAAATTCGACGAAACTAGTTTCGTTGGATCTGTAATATTGTATTATTATTAGATTTTAAATTTCATAGTGTTTGGAGTTACCGTGTGACCGTACGGTGTATAAACGCGCTGAAATTAATATTGAAATTCAATTTGAATAATCGGTCTAAAAAGTTATCTTCTACATACGATCGATTTAGGACTGAAACCTTTTCCATTGCATTCGAATAAGGGTATAACATTATAAACAACTACTGGCATGCCTCGGTAGGATCTTAAGTTTTAAGCTACGAATTCAAGACGATTTAATTTAAATATAATATATTGTTTGACCAGTCAAATTGCCTTCAGTCGAAATTCCCTCCCCATCAGCGTGCTTTCTTTCACCATCAGCACTTTTTTCCTTCTCAGTAGCCAGCATTAAAAGCACGCTACCTATCTCTTCATCCAAATAAAAGTCGTTCCTTTTCACTTTAAATCACGACGCCCTCTTCCTTATTCTTCAGTTCGGCTTCAAATGACAAAAAATCAAAAGCCGAAAACAAACCCGTTCTTTCCCTTCTCTTCTTTCTTACAGATCCAAGAGTTCAAGTCCAAATATATATAATAATGGCAGAGTGAAATCGATATGTTTCGCACAAAAAAATAGAGTTTCGATCGGCTCACGAACAAAGGCGTAGCCGCAACAAGGGATAGGCGCGAGGCGCTGCAATGGAGCAACAGTGCCTGTGACGGCGGTCGAGTGGGAGGTAGTCGTGCAGCTTTAGAAGCATACACGTTGAAGGCTGGCGTGGAGGCATTTTTGGTCAGCGATGGCGGCGTTCCCTGGGTCGAAGGTAGCAGGTGACTAGCGGAGATTTGGGGTCAGGAGCAGGGTCACGTGCGTGCTCGGCAACGCTAGCTTGAGGCAAGGCAGTGAGGTATCACTTTATTAATTTTATTAAATAAATAAATGTTTATATTCACAAAATAAAATTATTGCAGTGAGGTATAAGCATATTTTAATTCTATAAAATGTGTGTATATATATAGGTCAGGAAAAATATATAACATTGTAATTGATTTTATAGCAAGGTATATAAAACTATTTGTTCTTCAAATTAAAGATTTATATTTGTATACGTACAGTAAGGAAAAAAAAGTTTACAGTAAGGTGAAGATAATTCTATTTTTAATCAACTAAATATATACATATAGGTAAAAGAGTAAATATGTGTGTGTATGTGTGTGTATATATATATATATGATTTTGGAAAGTAAAGGAGTTTTAAAATGTTGTAGAGTTTATAAAAATTAGATTTTTAGAATGTATTTAGGGTGATTAATTTATTTAATAAACTTATTTAGTTATTTTAGTTATTAAAAATAATTTATTAGAAGAAAATTAGTTTAAAATTAAATTATTAGTTAAACCAAATTTTTAGTTTAAATTAAATAAATAAATAGTAATTAATTATACGATCAATTCAAATATTAATAAACCGTATAATGTTTATAAAAGGTCAAAAATCATGAAACAAGCTGAGATGGAAGTGGGTGGAAAAACAAAATAAAGGCGAGATTTTCTCACTCATTTGGATTCCCAGAATTAATTTAAATGATTAAATTTAAATCATTGGATGCTTGGTTGAATTAAATAATTGTTCTCTGTAGAATATTATATATATAGTAGTATAAATATATTGGAGTGGTTGATATTCCCGTATTATATAGCGGATGAGACCTTATGCTCCCCACATAATAGTAGATGACCCTATATACTGCGATATCCCACTCGAAGTGGGATTGGTATTTTATTTATTGACTAACATTTATGGACGTAGGGAAAAACAAGTTGGAGGGATCCTACTGGATTGCTCAAAAATATTTATTGTTTTTATATATATATATATATATTGATATATTTTATGATAGATAAATTGATCTGGTTTGGGTGAATTGAATTTTTGAAAGTTAAATAGTATGGAAATGGAATTTTGCATTTTTTTAAATATCATAAATAATTAATTCGAAGGAATTTAAAAGGAAATTTGAAAGAAATCACTTATATTGGAAATTTGATTTATTCTAAAGGGAATTAAGTAGAATAAAAATATATTAACTAAATGGGGTTATACTTAACTATTTGAATTGGTTTAAGCAAAGACTTGAAATTAAAATTTTATATTAAGGGCTTGAAGAGATATTGGAATCAATAAATGGATTTAAATAAAATGGAATTTTATTAAGAGTTAAATTATAATATGGATTTGTAAATATAATTTGCTTTGTAAATAGAAGAAAAGCTCAAAGGAGAATAAATTTATAAACAGGGTTTATAAATAAGTGGGAACGATATCAATGGATATGTGGAAATATATGTTAATGGCGTGGACTTATATCGAGCAATGGGTATTATTTTGAAAAGAAATAAAGGAATATATTTCAAATAAGAGAAATGGTGATTAATTTGGATATAGTCGATGAGATACGAATCAAAGGGAATTTAAGAATCGAATTGGTGAAAATTGGATTTGCTAAAAATAGACTTATGTTAAGTTAATAGAATTTGTTTAAAAGGAATTTTTAAAATCTACTACACTATATAATTCTTAAATCTATTATTTGAATTTAGAATATTCCAAAAAAGTTAGTTATTATAATACTTAATATTTATTGAAATAAGTTCTAATTTTTTATCAGCTTTGTAAATTCAATTATAAAATCCTCTCGAGATGGGAAACGAAATTTAACAAAAATGGATAAGACTTTAGAGGAAAGATTCTTATAGAGGCATTATGGAAACTTAAATAAATTCCAAGCATAAGTTAAGAAAACTGCAAAAGGTAAAATAAAATTCACAAGGGAAGTAGAGGTGAAACTGGAATTTTAAATGGATATAAATGGCTTTGAAAATATTAAAGGAAATTGACCAAGGAATTCTAGAAATTATAAATTCATGTGAAACGAGTTGGGAATTCACAAATAAAATTGTAAATGAATTTTGATAAAGAAATAGAAAATAAACTAATATTTTCCAAGTGTTGAATAACTAGTGAAGTGGGAAAAATATTCTAAGTGCTGGGCAAAGGTTGAGATTTGTTCCATAGATTTGAAAACTAATTTCAAAATGTTGAAGTATGAAAATAATATTTTCTGAAGATATTTTTGAGATAAATAATTTGGGAAATTATTTAAGGCCTGATGGTTCTTTGTGGATGTTATTTGATAGTTAAATAACCGACTATCAATATTAGCCAATGCGCTTATCGTTTCGAAGAGACCAGGATCGGATTTAATTATCCGTGAACCACTTCGATCCAGTTTGAACGTAGCGAACGAAGACCGTGAAGAGGATGAAGAAGGTGATTCGGTTTGTCCAAACCCAACGCAACTTGCATGGACGAATGCTATCAGACTATCGTCATTAGAGGACGATGAGCATTCTAAGTAAATGTGTTCTCAAAAGGTAACGCATAGCCTCAAGCCTCATCAACCAGGAATGGCTAAAACAGGAAAGGTGCAGCAAGGCTAAGTTGGTAGCACCCAATCTGGGTAAGATTTCCCCTGTCTAGATGTTCCTTTTTTCAGCTGTTTGGGCGGTGGCTGATCCTAACCGCGGGGTGATCTTATTCGGACTATCCAGTAAGGGGTAGCTCATGTCTTGTGTTGTTGGGAATCAAGAGTGGTCCTTGGTACTCTGATCAAGGCTAGGTACTGTGATGGGCGGTACCCCAGTAGCCCTGCCATTGTATGGAATCCAATCTCCAATAAGTGCCCGTACGATTTTGATTGTGTCCAACTATTGCTGGAACATGAGATGCAAGCTTTTCAGCTAGATTCTATTTTACTTTCTATAGACACTATTATAATATCAGACAGATTTGATAAAATTGTTTTGGTTATCGTAAGGTAAAAATTTGGCATATTTATTTGTGGCGTGGTCTTATGAGATACCTTTGTTTTCAAAGGATTTTCGAAAATATAATAATCCAATTGAGTGTCGTTTTCTCATGCTGGTTTTCCAGACTGACTCGGGTGTTGTTTATTATGATACTCGGGTCAGATCGAGTTGAACTGGTACAGGATAATATGCTATGGAGCTCAAGAGGCGATCTAGATGATAGAGTCTTATCTTCATACTTGGTTATTATTTCTACTGTGTAAGGACAAATAATAAGCTGTCCAAAGTGATGGATGATTGTTGTACGCTGATAATGGTATGTATATGTGACAGTACAGATTTCTTTGTATTTAAAGCTGTTATTATGTAATATATTTTGTTCCATTGCGATTGTGAAATTCTGATGTTTTTTTTATCTTCTTCTTCTACCTCTTTCTTCTTTTGCTCTAGTTATTCTCTCTTTCGTACAATTTGGGTTGAACGAGGAAGAATTATTATTAACTCAAGGGCTACGGAACTGCGGGTTGCTGCATGTTGTATCAGAGATGAAGGTAAAGCGAGATCCTTAGCTCTGGTGGGGATTACTCATTAGAGATAGTATCAGTAGTACTCTAGAATGAGTTTGAGTGTATTAATAGATATGATGGCATATTTGTAAGTGAATATAGATGGTTTTAATATTGTGTTGACTTATTAGTTGAATGATATATAAATTCTTGTCGAGTAGTGGCGCCGCTAATTCGATAGGAGTTTATAAACACTTGAACACGATAAACCGACATAGTATTGTTTTCGAAAACGGGTGAATGAAATAATTTTACCCAAAAATATATTTTGATATAAAAAGAAATAATTTTATGAAATTATTATATGTAATGGAAGTATTTGGATGATAATGTTATAGTCAAACGAGATTATAAAATTTAAAATAGTTTACATAACTAATACGAGAATTTGTATAAGTATAAATTGTACAAATGAATTATAAATAAAACTAGACTTAAACCGAAAGTTAGAAGTTTAAATTCAGAGGAGTCTGAATTTTTTTTTGGAATCCTTAAGTACATAATTTAAAAATCATCAGGGAATGAGTTATAAGTTTATAAATTGAAATGATTCTTTTAAAGTAAGGAAGGAAAGTATGAGATCTGAATTTTGGAATTAAAATTAAAAATGATGAGATTAAAATAAAGTTCAACTTGAATTAAGATGAAGAAATTAAACTGTTGAAATTTAAATTATTTGTGGTTTGAATGAAATAAATGGTTAAGTAGACTAGTTAAATGGATTGAATGGAAAATTTGAATTGGATTGAGAAACAAAATTGAATCTAACTTAAAACCAAATGAAGTTGAGTTGAAATAGAATTGGATTGAATTGAATTGAGTTGTAGATGATATTGAATGAATTAAATTCTTACCTAAATAAATTCAAAAGAATGAAATTGAACTTAACGCAAGCTAAATTAAGTAAGAAGTGAATTGGTATAAATAAGCTTCGATAGCTTATCAAAGGATTGGAATGCATGAAGTAAAAGTATACTTGGCTAAGTAAAGGTATAGTCTTGAGTTAAAAAAAAGTAAATGTGAAGTGTGATCGATTATAAATAGATGGGAAAAGTGGAAAATGTAAGTGTATGACTTATAAAAAAAAGAAAAAAAATTGAAATAGAAAACCCAAAATAAAGATTGTTTGATATTTTGGAAAATAAAAGAAAATCCAAATTGGAATTATAAAATAAGTTTGAACTTAAGAAAATTAATGAAGTGATTTTGGAAATCAAATATTAAGTTGCAAATTGGAAGCAAACTATTTAGATAATAAAATAGTTAATTGAATAGGTTAAGGAAGTTTATTCGTCAAATAAAATTGGATTGATAATTAAAAATGGACTTCTGAGACAAAACTTGAGTTGTAAATAAAACTCGACATATAATGTAATGAATTAAATATGATTGAAATGTGTCGAATGAAATGGAATTGGATTAAAATAGGAATGGTTAGAGCAAATAAAATCCAAGTGAGTTGAAATAAATTTAAAATTGCCTTATATTAATAAGATAAATTCAATAATGAATTGAGAATTGAATTAAAATTTAAAATTGATTAATTGAATAAATTAATCAATGGTTGAAATTTGATTGAATAAAATAAAATCAAGGATTTAAATTGAAGTTGGTTACAAGAAAGTAAACTTAGTTATGGGGTGAAATAAACTTGAAGAAAATAAATAACTTATGTTTATATTTTGATTGAAAGCGCGGCTTAAATAAATTTGCGAAATGGTTATTCAAAATAGTAACATCAAAATGATTTAGAGACCAAATAAAATGGATTTGAATACAGTGCAAACGAATGGATTGTGAATAAATTTAAATAGGAATGGAATTAAGTACAAATTGAGATGGAATCAGTTTAAAAAGAGCTATAAGCTTAATTGATTATTTATTTGCATAAATATCGTCGAATTTGCATAGAAATAATTGTCGTTTGACGTAAACGGGATTAAATAAAATTCTATGAATTAATAGAAGTGCATAAAATTGATTTTGAAATCAATTGGAATGAATATGAGTTCGTTTGGTTTAAAAATTGATTTGAAGTAAGCAAGTGGGTTGTAAACCATTCAGATTGAATGAAAATGATATATGAATTGGTTGATAGCAATTAAAATTAATGTCGGAATCTTAAAATTGCTTATGAATATTGTTTAGTGTGCATTGCTTGTGTAATCCATGTATTAGCTATTTAAAATAAGTGAAATGTTAGTGAACTTCATATATTTGGTACTTACGTGTTTAAACTGAATAAGTACAGACACGTAGAGGCTGTTTGGCTGGATTTGGTCACGCAAATTGCTAAATAAAAAAGTGGCTTGCTTAAAATGCTAAATAATGGTATTCCTACACAATAAAAGAAAGAAAAATATAAAATATTGTTATATTTTCGATTTTTTGATCGTGTGGGTCAATGTATATATATTTATCTCTCTTGTCAAATTGCAAAAGCTCCTCCGTACAAAGGAGACTCTGCCAAAAAAATTGGAAGTTAGGAAAATTTTGGAAATTTTTTTAACGGCGAATTGATTTCAAATTGGAATTGAAATTAATTGTTTAATTGGAACTAAAGGATTAGAAAAGTGAATAATGAATTTTCATTAATGGGTTTAGTAAGTTAATGGGTTTGGGACGTTCTTTCTACCTTACCAATTTTGGGGACGAAATTCTTTTAAAGGGGAGGACTGTAACGACCCAGCTTTTTCAACAATCAATTTAGAACATTTAAATGGTTTTAATATTTAATTTGAATTATAAATTGATTTCTGGATATGAAAGATTGGTTTTTATTTAATAAAATGGATTCAGAATTTAAATATAGCAATTTGTAGAATAATTTGATTATTAAAGAAACGATTGAATATTGGGTAAAATAGTGAATCTTGAGTTTTAAGCATGATAAAAATAATTTAAAGGTTTGTAAAATTTATATTAATAATATCGAAGAAAATACAACTTTTAAAATTGAATTTGGAAATGATCTGTTCAGTTTTAAAATTATATCGTTTAAACCGACATTTAAAAATAGCCTTTCGAGGCACAGTCTCGGAATTCGACGAAACCAATTCTGTTGGATCCGTAATATTGTATTATTATCGGATTTTAGATTTTGTAGTGTTTGGAGTTATCGTGTCATCGTACGGTATATTAACGCGTTGAAATTAATATCGAAATTTAATTTAAATAGTCGGCCTAAAAATCTATCTTCTACATAAGATCGATTTAGGACTCGAAACTTTTTCCAATGCATTCTAAATAGGGGTATAACATTATAAACGCCTAATGGAATGCCTCGATAGGATGTCAAGTTTTTAAGCTACGAATTCAAGACGATTTAAATTTAAATTTAAATATGATATATTGTTTGACCAGTCAAATTTCCTTCAGCCGAAATTTCCACCCCATCAGACAGCTTTCTTTCACCATCAGCACTTTTTGCCTTCTCTGTCGCCAGCATTCAAAGCACTCTACCTGTCCCTTCGTTCAAATCAAGGCGGTTCCTGTTCATTTTTAAATCATGGCGCCCTCTTTCTTATTCTTCAGTTCAGTTTCAAATGACAAAAAAGCAAAAGCCGAAAACAAACCCATTATTTCCCTTCTATTCTTTCTCACTGACCCAAGAGTTTGGTTCCTTATTTATAAAAAATGGCAGAACGAAATTGATATGTTTCGCAAAAAAAATAGAGGTTCGAACACCTCGTGAGCAAAGGCACAGCCGCAACGAGGGATATGCATGAGGCGTTGCAATGGAGCATCAGTGCCTGTGACGGCAATCGAGTGGGAGGTAGTCGTGCGGCTTCAGAATCGTATGCGTTAAAGGCTGGCGTGGAGGCGTTTTTGGTCAGCGATGGCAGCGTTCGCTGGGTCGAAAGTAGCAGGCGACTCGCGAAGATTTGGGGTTAGGAGCAGGGTCGCATGCGTGCTCGACAACGCTAGCTAGAGTCGAGGCGGTGAGTATCGTTTTACTAATTTAATTTAATTAATTAATGTTTATATTCATAGAAAAAAATTATTGCAGTGAGGTATAAGCATATTTTAGTTCTATAAAATGTGTATATATATATATAGGTCAGGAAAAAAAATATAGCATTGTAATTGATTTTACAATAAGGTATATAAAACTTTTTGTTCTTTAAATTAAAGATTTATTTATATTTGTATATATACAGTAAAGAAAAAAAGAAAAAAAGAATTACAGTAAGGTGAAGATAATTATGTTTTTAATCAAATAAATATATACATGTAGGTGAAACAGTAAATGTGTGTGTGTGTGTATATTATTTTGGAAAGTATAGGAATTTTAAAATGTTGTAGAGTTTATAAAAATTAGATTTTTAGAACGTATTTAGGGTGATTAATTTATTTAATAAACTTATTTAGTAATTTTAGTTACTAAAAATAATTTATTTAAAAAATTAGTTTAAAATTAAATTATTAGTTTAAAACCAAATTATTAGTTTAAAATAAATAAATAAATAAATAAATAGTAATTAATTGTTCGATCAATTCAAATATTAATAAACCGTATAATGTTTATACAAGGTCAAAAATCATGAAACAAGCCGAGATGGAAGAAGGTGGCAAAACAAAAATAAAGGTGAGATTTTCTCACTCATTTGGATTCCCAGAATTAATTTAAATGTTTAAATTTAAATCATTGGATGCTTGGTTGAATTAAATAATTGTTGTCTATTGAATATTATATATGTAGTAGTATGTATATATATTAGAGTGATTGATATTCCCGCATTATATAGCGGATGAGACCCTATGCTCCCCACATAATAGCGGATGACCGTAAATACTGCGATATCCCTCTCGAAGTGGGATTGGTATTTTATTTGTTGACTAACATCTATGGATGCAGGGAAAAACAGGTTGGAGGGATCCAAGTGGATTCTTCAAAAATATTTATTGCTCATATATATATATATATATATATTGATATATGTTATGATGGATAAATTGATATGGTTTGCGTGAATTGAACTATTAAATGTTAAATAGTATGGAAATGGAACTTGGCATTTTTTAAAAAATCATAAAAAATTAAATCGAAGGAATTTAAAAGGAAATTTGAAAGAAATCATTTATATTAGAAATTTGATTTATTCTAAAGGGAATTAAGTAGAATAAAAATGAATTAACTATATGGGGTTATACTTAACTATTTGAATTGTTTTAAGTAAAGTCTTGAAATTAAAATTTTATATTAAGGGCTTGAAGAGATATTAGAATCAGTAAATGGATTTGAATAAATGGATTTATTAAGAGATAAATTATAATATGGATTTGTAAATATAATTTTATTTGTAAATAGAAGAAAAGCTTAAAGGAGTATAAATTTATAAACGGGGTTTATAAATAAGAGGGAATGAAATAAGTGAATATGTGGAAATATAAGTCAATGATGTGGACTTATATCGAGCAATGGGAAATGTTTTAAAAAGAAATAAAGGAATATATTTCAAATAAGAGAAATGGTGATTAATTTGGATATAGTCGATGATATACGAATTAAGGGAAATTTAAGAATCGAATTGGTGAATGTTGGATTTGCTGAAAATAGTCTTATGTTAAGTAAATAGAATTTTTTTAAAAGGAATTTTTAAAATCTACTATACTATATAATTTTTAAAACTATTATTTGAATTTAGAATATTCCAAAAATTTTAGTTATTATAATACTTAATATTTATTGAAATAAGTTCTAATTTTATAACCAGCTTTGTGGATTCAATTATAAAATCCTCTCGAGATGGGAAGCGAAGTTTAATAAAAACAGATAAGACTTCAGAGGAAAGTTTCTTATAAAGGCGTTATGGAAACTTAAATAGATTCCAAGCATAAGTTAAGAAAACTGGAAAAGGTGAAATAAAATTCACAAGGAAGTAGAAGTGAAACTGGAATTTTAAATGGATATAAATGGCTTGGAAATATTAAAGGAAATTGATTAAGGAATTCTGGAAATTATAAATTCATGTGAAACGAGTTGGGAATTTTCAAATAAAATTGTAAATGATTTTTGATAAAGAAATAGAAAATAAACGAATATTTTCCAAGTGTTGAATAACTGATGAAGTGAGAAAAATATTCTAAGTGTTGGGCAAAAGTTGAGATTTGTTCTGTGAGAATAAAAAGAGATTTGAAAACTATTTTCAAAATGTTGAAGAATGAAAATAATATCTTGTGAAGATATTTTTGAGATAAATAAATTGGAAAATTATTAAAGGCCTGATGGTTGTTTGTGGATGTTATTTGATAGTTAAATAACCGACTATCGATATTGGCCAATGTGCTGATCATTTTGAAGAGATCGGGATCAGATTTAATTATCCGAAAACCACTTCGATCCGGTTTGAACGTAGTGAATGAAGACCATGAAGAGGATGAAGAGGAGATTCGGTTTGTCCAGACCCTGGGCAACTTGTATGGACGAATGCTATCAGACCATCGTCATTGGAGGACAATGAGTATTCTAAGTAAATGTGTTCTAAAAAGGTAACGTATAGCCTTAAACCTCATCAACCGGGAATGTAACACAGGAGAGGTGCAACAAGGCTAAGTGGGTTGAACCCAAATCGGGTAAGATTTCCACTGTCTAGATGTCCCTTTTTTTCGACTGTGCGGAAGGCTACTAATTCCAACCATGGGGTGATCTTATTCGGACTATGTGACAACCCACTATTTCGTACGATTTAAATCGACAATAATCCACACATGTCAGACTTGAATGATGCAAAATAACAGATTGTAAATAAATTTGGAGCAAATGAAATCAAATACACAGAATCACAGACACGGAAATATCAGAATAACTCACAGCGGAATATAAAATATCATAGTAGTTCATGAAGCTACTATAACAAAGTCTCAAAACAAATACATAATATCAGTCTGAAAACAACATAATAGGAATCTCAAATACATAGAAGTTCACTGATACATGAGATAAACTAGAACAGCTGAAACTGAAATAGATATGTAAATAGATAGGCAGAATCTCCAGCAAAGACCAGCTTCAGAAAGAGAATCCAAAGTTGTGAATACTCAGGCTG
This sequence comes from Allium cepa, assembly GCA_030765085.1. NCBI lineage: Eukaryota > Viridiplantae > Streptophyta > Magnoliopsida > Asparagales > Amaryllidaceae > Allium > Allium cepa. The sequence goes on along the minus strand of CM060937.1, from coordinate 1,024,103,865 downwards.
ACCCGAGCGTAAAGCAAAACATAAAACACTCGAGTCAGGACATATATACTTATATAATGTAAACCAACTCAAGTGAACTGCAATGAAGTACAAGTAACTTAAAGGTTGCTTGGGACCGCCCATCCTCTGAGGATCCATTAAACTATTTACTATATAGTAATATTGCGTTATTATAATAATGTCTACAGTAAAATAAACTTACTTTAAAATAGCGTCGAAGGGTTACCCATATAGCCCCTAACACGTAATAGTCCCATTAGTCCATCCAGTATCAGCATATCTCCAGATCGGGAGACTACCCTATAAACTCCATGGGCTAGGGAGAAAAACAAACTCGTATTAAAGCTCCCTATGGTAGGTGACAAGGCACACAAGGCAATGCCAGGGTAGATTTACCAATTACGCTTCCGAGCTGGTGGTAACGCATAGCAGCCACTACCGCCCACCTCGAGCCACACTCCAAAAATCAAAGGGGTGCACCCAATCAATCACAAAAGTAATAGAATGGTATTGAAGAAGTATGTCCGATTGGAGGAGCTACCTCACTTGGCCCATCGATCGCTCCTGTTTTAGCCACCTTAAGCCAACTCACGGGAGTTGGGTCCATGTTCATATCATAATAGGATCGTCGCTGCCATCCTAATTCATTCTGGAATCTCCACCGCGTACATAGTTGTTAAAGTTGTTTTCGGTATCGGTAGAGAGTATGTCCATATCCGATCTCGGTCTCGTTAATAACCAATCGTTATTATAACCGTGGTTATAATTTAAAAATGGTATTTATATTTCAAAATTAAATATCATTTCAACAATTCAATATCATTTCAAATCCATTTTAAAATATCAAAATATCATATCTTTTCAAAAGCCACATTTGTTTTATTTAATTTAAATATCATTTTTATCACATTTCAAAATGGTTCATATTTCAAATCAAATTACTCCATTTTAACCATTTAAAATGAAGTTACTATATTTAAAATCAAATATTAAATTCTCAAAATTTTAATCTTTCAAATTTTTTTTACTCACTTAAATTTATCAAAACGGTAAAATTCCAACTTTCACAACACTTAGAAAAAATGCTACGAAAAGTTATGTTTTAAAACAATTCATTAGCAAAAGATAGCATTTTAAATGCTATAATAGGTTTAGTTTAGTTTTCTGCAATTACAGCACTTACAAAGTGCTGTAATAGCCCTTAGTTCAACTTAGTCTTTTAGTTCATTTGTATCAACTACAGCACTTAGAAATGCTGTAATATCCTTTACTTAAGAAATGATAGCATTTCAAAAATGCTGTTAATTAAATTCCAAAATTCTAATAAAATTTCATAAACAATTAAATTTTAACTTAAACCATTTAACTTCTAAAAATCATATTTCTCACTTAAAAAAACGATCATTTAAATACCTTTTTATCTATGATTTTATAAAATGAAATTTTCACAAATAATATCAGAATTTAATAATTCACTTATTAAAATCAATATACCATTTTCATAACAATTTCATTTACTTATTCTTTAAATTAAATTTACCATTTTATAAATTAAATTAAATTCTATTTTATTTTCATAACTAAACTTTTATTTTTAAAATCCGTTTCCTATTTTACAAGTTAAGTTATAATCCAAATTACCTTTCTTATTGATTTATTTAACTATTTTTAATTTATAGAAAAATAAGTAACACTTTGTAAAATCATTTTAAATTAAAATTTAAATCTATTTATCATACTTTCGTACTTAATTTAAACTCCATTTAAAAATAAAATCATAAATTCCAAAAATAACTTATATTTTCAAATTCTACTTTACCATTAATTTATTACACTTATTAATTTGAAAAAAATCAATAATACTTTGTAAAAATCATTTTTAATTAAATTTAAATCAAAATATCATAATATTTACATTTCTAAAATGCTTTTAAAATTTTAGAAAAATATATATTAACCACGGGTCCGTATATAATTTTCTATCCTAGGTAAACTGATACGGATATTATATCATTTCAATCCGTAATTTGCAAAGAAAACCCAGATTTTATCATTTCAAACCCGCAGTTCTAAGTGAATAAGATGAATAAAAATCGCTTAGGCCTGTCATTTCAGCCCATAATGATTTTTCCTTATTCTAAAGTCCGTTCGGATATGCATCATTTCAACCCATAGTGATTCTAATCAAGAGGGAACTTGCAGTGTGATAAACTGATATAAATAAACAGAATAACATTATATAATAGTAACAGATAATATGACAGGTGTATAAACTGGGGTGAACATCATATGATCATAGTATAGGCAGTTATAACATGATGATAAAATTTACAGATTCAAATGCTATCAGTTTACTAATTATATAAGTATAAAATGTCTGGTGAGAAATACTCACTTCTACAAGCTAAAGATAACCAATTCAGACACACAATAGAGGTCCAAAAGGCACGAATACACGACTATGATTCAGGTGTGGGGAGAGCCAAAGTAGTTGTCTAGTGCATATGAAACAAAACAATATATAGGACATGAATTTCAACACCAATATAACATTGAACACTAGAAATTAAGGAACAACATAAAATCAAACAACTTGCACATGCTATCACCAATACTATGCTCAGCCTTATGATGATAAGGCACAGCCATGGTGGTATATTTGGTCAAGTATGGATCCAATATGGTCGGCCTAGCTAGGGTATGAAGGTGTGGGAGTTGTTTATGCATGAACATCCAAGCTAAGGCAACAAAGGTGAAATTTTGGCACATCAACAAGCTCGGCCATGGCTCCAATTGGCATGGCCATGACTGGTGGAAGCAAGGGGATGGTGTGGTAATGGATTATGGTTAGGTATAGGCTGGTGGAAGTGGTGCAAGTGGTGACCAAGAGGTGTGGTGAAGTGGTGGAGCAATAGGAGAGTTCGACTATGCATAGATAAGAAGTGTTTGCTAATTTTTGTGTAGATCTTGCATCATAGGGGTCATGGCCAGGTAGGTTAGTGGAGATGGAGGTGTTTTGCAGCTGAACAAGGTGGTGATAAAGGTAGTGGTGAAAGAGGAGGCTATGGCCGAACCATATAGGTGAAAGCAAGGCATAAAATTACATAAAACAAAGAATAAAAATGAAAAAAAAAGTGAAAGAAACCTTACCAAAAATTTCAGAAATGGGGGATGAAGTTTTTTTGGAGATGAGAAACAAAATGTTTTACGTGAGAAATGAAATGTATTCGGCTGAAGAAAAGTGGATAGGGTCGGTGTTCAATGCATGTGACAATTTGGAGTGAAAAGGTAAAAAGAAGGTGAAAAGACAAAGGCATGTGAAAGGTTAAAACTCTTCAAATTTCTCATTTCTTTTTACATTTTTAAACACATGAAAAATGAATATAAATAAAATAAAAACACAACAAAATAATGTATGAATAAAGTAAATAAATAAATTTAGATAAATATAAATAATTTAAGAAAATAGCTTAAAAATAGAAACTAGGTTTTAAAAATTGTAAATAAATACAATAAGCTTTAGAAAATTTTTTATCATCACTTTAAAAATATTTAAAAATGAAATCTTTGAAATAAAAATAAATTTAAAATAATTTCAAAATGAAATAAAGTCAAATTTAAAAATATATTCAAAAATCTAGGGTTGTTACACTCTCCCTCACTCAAATCTTTTCGTCCTCGAAAAGAAAGGACAAGGAAAATAAAGAAAACAAGATAGAAAAACAAAATAGTACCTGAAACAAAACAATTCCGGATTCGAAGCATGAATGCTCTCTTCCGTCTCCCAGGTACAATCTCGATCATCAGTACTCCACTGTACTTTGACCAGACAAACAGATTTCCTTCTGAGCTGCTTCATACCTCTGTCGACAATACGAAATGGCTTCCTCTCGATAGTCAGATTAGGCTCATTATCCAAACTATCAAGAGCAGAAGGCTGGACCATAAGAGATGGATCATGAAGATATCGATGAAGATGCGAGACATGGAATACATCATGCGCTCCAGAAAGCTTCTCTGGCAAACCCAGACGATAAGCCAAAGAACCAACTCTTTCCACAATGCGGAAAGGACCAATGAATCTATGAGAAAGCTTCCCTCTACGACCAAAGCGAATGACATTCCTTAAGGGAGAGACCTTAAGGAAAACCTGATCACCAACAGCAAATTCCAAACTCCACCTACGCCTATCAGCATACTTCTTCTGCCTATCCTGAGCAGCTCTCAACCTCCTCTTAATCTCCTCAACTCTCTTAAAAGCTTCTAAAATCACATCAGGAACAAGAACCAAATGATTACCGGATTCAATCCAGCAAGATGGAGATCTACAAGGTCGTCCGTATAGAGCAGTAAACAGAGACATTTTGATACTGGCCTGAATGCAAAGATGGAATGAAATAGATAAATAGATTAAAAAATAGGCTTGAAACAGAATATAAAATCATACCTGATAGCTATTATTGTAGGTGAATTCGACAAGATGGAGATGATCTTCCCAAGATCCTCCATAATCAAGCATAAAAGCACGAAGAAGATCCTCGAGGATCTGATTTACTCTTTTCGTTTGACCGTCGGTCTGTGGATGGTAAGCAGTGCTCAGATTCAGATGAGTACCTTCTTGAAAAGCTTTCCAGAACTAACTGGTAAAGATAGGATCACGATCATAAACAATACTGAGAGGAGCACCATGGAGACGAACGATCTCTCTTATGTAGATCTCAAACAAGTTAGAAGTAGAACGAGTAGACTTGACCGGAATGAAATGAGCGGACTTGGTCAGTCTATCCACAATAACCCAGATACTCTCATTACCCCTCCGAGTCCTCGGTAAACCATCGATGAAATCCATGGAAACCTGTTCCCACTTCCAATTGGGAATCTCAAGGGTCTGCAACAAACCAGGGGTCTTCTGGTGATCGGCTTTGACTTGCTGACAAGTCGCACACCGACTAACAAAGATATAGATATCCCTCTTCATCCCCTTCCACCAATAAAGCCTCTTCGTATCCTGATACATCTTCGACATACCAGGATGAATAGAAAGCCTGGATCGATGATTCTCCCAAAGCAACTCCTGCCTCAATCCATCAACATTCGGGACATAAATCCTGCCATTAATCCTCAAAATCCCTGCATCATCGATCTAAGCTCCACTACCACTACTACTATCACCACCAAACCTACTACAAACTCTCTCCTTCATCAACCTAAGCATTTCATCCTCATCTTACTTAGCCATGATACGATCCAGAAGAGGAGAAGAAGAAACAACAAGCTGACATAACAAAGCCTTCTTCCGACTCAAAGAATCGGCCACAACATCAGCTTTACCAGGAGTATAGCTAATATCGAGGTCGTAAGAAGCCAAAAACTTAAGCCAACGAACTTACCTCTGATTCAAATCCTTTTGGGAGAAGATATATCTCAGAGACCGATGATCGGTGAAAAGCACAAACTTGGTTCCTAGAAGATGATGCCTCCAAAGCTTCAAAGCAAAGACAACAGCAAGCAATTCTAAATCATGAGCAACATAATTTGCCTCATGGGTTTTCAACTGATGGATGGCATAGGCGATGACCTTACCATCATGCATGAGAACAACACCCAAACCCTCACGACTAGCATCAGTATATACCGTCAATCCCTCACTTCCATTTGGAACGGTATGAACTGGTGCAGAAGTTATATTGCTCTTTAACTCATTGAATGCAGCTTCACACTTCTTATCCCAGATGAACCTAGCATTCTTACGAGTCAAAGCAGTGAGATGTGCAGAAATCTAAGAAAAATTCTCAATGAATCTTCGGTAATAACGGGTAAGGCCCAGAAAACTACGAATATTAGATGGAGTCTTTGGAGTTTCCTAATCCAGCAACAGAATAGGGAGAACATAAGGACAACCAAAAAGGTAGAATTATTAAATGATAAAAGAAAAGAGAGGAAAGAAAGCTTACATTGATCGCAGCGATCTTGACTGGATCAATAGAAATTCCATTACCAAAATTAATATGCCCGAGAAATCGGACTTTATCCTTCCAGAAATGGCATTTAGAAAATTTAGTCTTCAACTGATGAATTCTGAAAGTCTCCAAAACCGATTCCAAATGCGACTCATGCTCTTCCTTGGTCTTAGAGAAGACAAGGGTATCATCAACAAAGACTAGAACAAATTTATTAAGCACATCACGAAAAACACGATTCATCAAATCAACAAAGAAAGTAGGAGCATTAGTCAAACCAAAAGGCATGACTAACCATTCATAGAATCCATTCTTAGTGTGGAAAGCAATCTTGGGCAGCAACCCTGAGCTGATGAAAACCTGTGGCAAGATCAAGCTGAGAGAAAACAGTGGCACCATAAAACCGATCAAACATATCATTGATGCGAGGCATTGGATATCTATTTTTCATAGTGAGCTTGTTCAGCTCCCTATAATCAACACACATCCTCAGAGAACCATCGGACTTGGTGACAAAAACCACTGCTGCTCCCCATTCAAAGAAACTAGTCCTAATCGGACCTTTGGAAGCTAAATCCTCAATTTGTTTCCTTAACTCAACCTTCTCGTGGGGTGACATTCTTCTAGGAGGAAGAACAACAGGTCGAGCACCAGGAATAAGATCAATCCGAAATTCAATTTCCCGCTTAGGAGCCAAAGAAGTGACTTCACCAAATATATCGAGATATAGTCTGACCACAGGAGTCGAATCAAAATCACTAGGAGAAGAATCCAGAGAATAAATAAAACTACCAGCAAAATCCTGAGGCATGCGGCACTGAATAATCAAAGAATCACCCATATCTCCGACAAGAGTGACAATTCTGGATTTGCAAGAAATACGGGCATCATGATTCCTCAACCAATCTTGACCAAGCAATAAATCAAAAAGCATCAAAGCCCAAAACATAGAAATCACCAAAAAAATGATAACCAGAATGGAAGAGTTTCACTCCTCGACAAATCCTATTAAGATTTGCGGGACCCCCAATAGGATTAGAAACACATAAAGGAATCGAAGCGTACCCATAAGAAAGGGGATGCTCGAACTTATCACACAAATCAACATAAATAAAACTATGGAAAGCTCCCGTATCAAATAACACATGAACAGGATGATGAAATAAAGTAAATGTACCCTAAGAGTATCTTGGTCATCACTAGGAGCAGGAGCAGGTGGAGGAACGGGAGATGATGCAGATGAGACAACAAATTTTCTAGAAGGCTTACCCTTCTGCTGGGTAGGGAAATCCTTCCTAAAATGACCAGGTTGGAGATAGATATGGCAGAGATCACGCCTAGCCAACTGAGCAGGTGGAGGGACAGCAGCACCAGCTATAGTAGGACAGCTATTGGCATAGTGTCCCTTCTGATCACATCTAAAGCAAGGAAAGATCAACAGGTTGCCTCTGAGAAGGAGTAGATGATGAAGATCCCAAATCAGGACGCTTGTGCCAATTCTTCTTCTATTGATGATAATTTGGCTTTCTCTTCCTAGAATTAGCAGAGGAAGACTGAGATGAAGGAGAACCAACGATAGCAGGACCCTTAGATGTAGGGTTCTCGTAACGAATAGCTATATCCTTGAGCTGAGTGAAAGTGCCACAAACATAAGCAATGAGACAACTATAGTACTCAGGACAAGCACTGGCAATGAACTTCTCATTCTTCTTGAGAGGAGTGTCAATCAGGCTAGGACCGAACTTGGAAAGTTCATTGAACTTCCTCTCATACTCAGCAAAAGACATGCTACCCTGCTTGAGATCCATGAATTCACGATAAAGCTGAGATTTCCCAGCATCGGGCATCCATTTTGCTACAAAACCCTCCCTGGAAAAGAGATACATACAAACATAAGATAGATTCAAAAGAAAAGGAAAAATAGGAAAAAAAATTCAAGATAACACAAAGGATACCTAAACTGCTCCTAAGTAATATCAACTTCGACGGAGTTCGCGTAACAGACTCCCACCAATCTAGAGCAGCCTCCTGCAACTGCCAAGCTGCTAACTGACACTTCTGGGCATCAGTAATCTCAAGACCAGTGAATATCCAACCACTGCTGATCCTCAATGATACTCTCCGAATCGGTGAAAGGGGTTCTACCAAGTTGAGTGAATTCCTTACAGAGAACAGTGAAACGAACATGAGCAACTAGCTGAGGAGCTGGGGCAATATCATGACCCCTACCTCTGGCATTTCCTCGATTCATCCTGAAAAATCAAGATGAATTTAGGACAAGATATAGAGAATCCAAAGATAAATTAAGATAAGACAAGATAAATTCACTTGGATGAATATCCTAATGAAGAAAACTCTAACAAGGTAGATACGAAAGGAAGGAAGTTTAGAAAACATTTGAAAAATCCTTTTAAAACAAGAAAATTTTTATATAAAAATAATCCTTTGAAAATTCATTTTGAAAATCATTTTATACTTTGAAAATATGTTTTCTCACTAAGATATGATTTTGAGATTGATTTCCCTCATTCTAAGGGTATTTCTGCCCTATCTTTAATGAGTTTTTTGCTTCGCAGGCTATGTTTCGCCTAAAATCAAAGCTCTGATACCAACTGTGACAACCCACTATTTCGTACCATTCAAATCGATAATAATCCACACATGTCAGACTTAAATGATGCAAAATAACATATCGTAAATAAATTTGGAGAAAATGAAATCAAATACACAGAATCACAGACATAGAAATATCAGAATAACTCACAGCGGAATATAAAATACTATAGTAGTTCATGAAGCTACTATAACAAAGTCTCAAAATAAATACATAATATCAGTCTGAAAGCAACATAATAGGAATTCCAAATACATAAAAGTTCACTAATACATGAGATAAACTAGAACAACTGAAACTGAAATAGATATATAAATAGATAGGCAAAATCTCCAGCAAAGACCAGCTTTAGAAAGAGAATCCAAAGCTATAAATACTCAGGATGACCCGAGTGTAAAGCAAAACACAAAACACTCGAGTCAGGACATTTATACCTATATAATGTAAACCAACTCAAGTGAACTGTAATGAAGTACAAGTAACTTAAAGGATGCTTGGTACCGCCCATCCTCTAAGGATCCGTTAAACTATTTACTATGAGTAATATTGTGCTATTATAATAATGTCTACAGTAAAATAAACTTACTTTAAAATAGCGTCGAAGGGTTACCCATATAGCCCCCAACACGTAATAGTCCCAGTAGTCCATCCAGTATCAGCATATCTTCAGATCGGAAGACTACCCTAAATACTCCATGGGCTACGAGAGAAAAACAAACTCGTAGTAAAGCTCGCTATGGTAGGTGACAAGGCACACGAGGCAATGCCAGGGTAGATATACCAATTACGCTTCCGGGCTGGTGGTAACGCATAGCAGCCACTACCGCCCACCTCGAGCCACACTCCAAAAATCAAAGGGGTGCACCCAATCAATCACAAAAGTAATACAATGGTATCGAAGAAGTGTGTCCGATCGAAGGAGCTACCTCACTTCGCCCGTCGAATGCTCCTGTTTTAGCCACCTTAAGCCAACTCACGGGAGTTGGATCCACGTTCATACCATAATCGGAAAGTCGCCACCATCCAACTTCATTCTGGAATCTCCACCGCGTACACAGTTGTTAAAGTTGTTTTCGGTATCGACAGAGAGTATGTCCATATCCGATCCCGGTCTCTTTAACAACCAATCGTTATTATAACCTGTGGTTATAATTTAGAAATGTTATTTATATTTCAAAATTAAATATCATTTCAACAATTCAATATCATTTCAAATCCATTTCAAAATATCATATCTTTTCGAAAGCCACATTTATTTTATTTAATTTAAATATCATTTTTATCACATTTCAAAATGGTTTATATTTCAAATCAAATTACTCCATTTAAACCATTTAAAATGAAGTTATTATATTTAAAATCAAATATTAAATTATCTAAATTTTAATCTTTCAAATTTCATTTATTCACTTAAATTTATCAAAACAGTAAAATTCCAACTTTCGCAGCACTTAGAAAAAATGCCACGAAAAGTTATGTTTTAAAACAATTCATTAGCAAAAGATAATATTTTAAATGCTATAATAGGTTTAGTTTAGTTTTCTGCAATTGCAGCACTTATAAAGTGCTGTAATAGCCCTTAGTTCAACTTAGTCTTTTAGTTCATTTGTATCAACTACAACACTTAGAAATGTTGTAATATCCTTTACTTAAGAAATGATAGCATTTCAAAAATGCTGTTAATTAAATTCCAAAATTCCATTAAAATTTCATAAACAATTAAATTTTAACTTAAACCATTTAACTTCTAAAAATCATATTTCCACTTAAAAAAATGATCATTTAAATACCTTTTTATCTATGATTTTATAAAATGAAATTTTCACAAATAATATCAAATTTTAATAATTCACTTATTAAAATCAATATACCATTTTCATAACATTTTCATTTACTTATTCTTTAAATTAAATTTACCATTTTATAAATTAAATTAAATTCCATTTTATTTTCATAACTTAACTTTTATTTTTAAAATCTGTTTCCCATTTTACAAGTTAAGTTATTATCCAAATTACCTTTCTCATTGATTTATTTAACTATTTTTAATTTATAGAAAAATAAATAATACTTTATAAAATCATTTTAAATTAAAATTTAAATCTATTTGTCATACTTTCGCACTTAATTTAAACTCCATTTAAAAATAAAATCATAAATTCCAAAAATAACTTATATTTTCAAATTCTACTTTACCATTAATTTATTACACTTATTAATTCGAAAAAAAATCAATAATGCTTTGTAAAAATCATTTTTGATTAAATTTAAATCAAAATATCATAATATTACATTTCTAAAATACTTTTAAAATTTTAGAAAAAAATATATTAACCACGGGTCTGTATATAATTTTCTATCCTAGGTAAAGTGATACGGATATTATATCATTTCAATCCGTAATTTACAAAGAAAAACTTGATTTTATCATTTAAAACCCACAGTCCTAAGTAAATAAGATGAATAAAAGTTTCTCAGGCCTATCATTTCAGCCCATAACGATTTTTCCCTATTCTAAAGTCCGTTCGGGTATGTATCATTTCAATCCATAGTGATTATAATCTACAGGGAACTTGCAGTGTGATAAACTGATATAAATAAACAAAATAACATTATATAATAGTAACAGATAATATGACAGATTTATAAACTGGGTTGAACATCATATGATCATAGTATAGGCAGTTTTAACATGATGATAAAATTTACAGATTCAATTGATATCAGTTTACTAATATATAAGTATAAAATATCTGGTGAGAAACAATCGCTTCTACAAGCTAGGTATAACCATTCGGACACACAACAGAGATACAAAAGGCAAGAAAGCACGACTACGATTCAGGTGTGGGGAGAGCTAAAGTAGTTGTCTTGTGCATATGAAACAAAACAATATATAGGACATGAATTTCAACACCAATATAACATTGAACACTAGAAATTAAGGAACAACATAAAATCAAACAAATTGCACATGCTTTCACCAATACTATGCTCAACCATATGATGATAAGGCACGGCCTTGGTGGTGTATTTGGTCGAGTATGGATCCAATATGGTCGGCCTAGCTAGGGTATGAAGGTACGAGAGTTGTTTATGAATGTACATCCAAGCCAAGGCAACAAAGGTGAAATTTTGGCACATCAACAAGCTCGGCCATGGCTCCAATTGGCACGGCCATGACTAGTGGAAGCTAGAGGATGGTGTGGCAGTGGCTTATGGTCAGGTATAGGCTGGTGGAAGTGATGCAAGTGGTGGCCAAGAGGTGTGGTGAAGTGGTGGAGCAATAGGAGAGCTCGGCTATGCATAGATAAGAAGTGTTTGCTAATTTTTGTGTGGATCTTGCATCATAGGGGTCACAGGCAGGTAGGTCAATGGAGATGGAGGTGTTTTGCAGCTAAAAAAGGTTGTGATGAAGGTGGTGGTGAAAGAGGAGGCTATGGACGAACCGTTTTGGTGAAAGCAAGGCATAAAATTACATAAAACAAAGAAGAAAAATGAAAAAAAAGTGAAAGAAACCTTGCCAAAAAATTTCATAAATGGAGGCCAAAGTTTTTTTCGGAGATGAGAGAAAAAATGTTTTATGTGAGAAATGAAATGTATTCGGCTGAAGAAAAGTGGATAAGGTCGACCATCGATGCATGTGACAATTTGGAGTGAAAAGGTAAAAAGAAGGTGAAAAGGCAAAGGCACGTGAAAGGTTAAAACTCTTCAAATTTCCTATTTCTTTTAACATTTTTAAACACGTGAAAAATGAATATAAGTAAAATAAAAACACAAAAAAATAATGTGTGAATAGAATAAATAAATAAATTTTAGATAAATATAAATAAATTAAGAAAATAGCTTAAAAATAGAAACTAGGTTTTAAAAATTGTAAATAAATACAATAAGGTTTGGAAAATTTTTATCATCACTTTAAAAATATTTAAAAATGAAATCTTGAAATAAAAATAAATTTAAAATAATTTCAAAACGAAATAAAGTCAAATTTAAAAATATATTCAAAAATCTAGGGTTGTTACAGACTATCCAGTAAGGTGTAGCTCCGGTCTTGTGTTGTAGGGGATCGGGAGTGGTCCTCGGTAGTCTAATCTAGGCCAGGTATTATGACAGGCGGTACCCCAGTAGCCCTTCCATTGTATGGAACCCAATCTCCAATAAGCGCCCATACGGTTTTGATTGTGCCCAACTATGCTGGAACGTGAGATGCAAGCATTTCAGCTAGATTATATTTTACTTTCTATATACACTATTATAATATCAGACGGATTTGATAAAAATGTTTTGGTTATTGTAAGATAAAAACCCAGCATATTATCTGTGGCGTGGTCTTACGAGATACCTTTGTTTTTAAAAGATTTTCGAAAATATAATAATCCAATTGAGTTTGGAGCTCAAGAGGTAAGCTGGATTACAGAGATGTATCTTCGTACTTGGTTATTATTTCCACCATGTAAGGACAGATAATAAGGTGTCCAAAGTGATGGATGATTGTTGTACTCTAATAATGGTATGTATATATGACAGCACAGATTTCTTTGTATTTAAAGCTGTTATTATATATTATATTTTGTTCCGCTGCGATTATGAGATTCTGATGTTGTTTTTATTTTCTTCTTCTACCTCTTTCTTGTTTTACCCTAGTTATTCGCTCTTTCGTACACTTTGGGTTGAATGAGGAAGAATTATTATCAATTCAAGGGGTACGGAACTGCAGGTCACTATAGGAATTGCCTTTAGGCTCTTATTATACCACTTCGGCTTCTTCTTCCTAATGTTTTCTCAATTAAGTCACGCAAATGGTGACATTCGTTGGTATTATGTCTGTAGGACTCATGGAACCTGTAGTACTTAATAAAGTTTCTTTTAGCCTCTGCTTCTACCTTCAAAGCAAGCCTATTGTACTTAAGCTCTTCTTGAGTGCCCAAGTAGATGTTCAGGTCCATATAGATATCAAGTCTCATGCCTGACTTGAATCACCTTCAATTCACTTTCTTCCCACCAAAATTGTCGACCTTATTACTTTTCATTTTCTTCATGCTAGCTGTTAATCCTCCTTTTTACAAGGCCATGGACAGGCGGATTTAACTAAAACAACTTCACAACTATCGAGGCTGAAATATGATGGATTCGGTTTAAATGGACGATGGTCACTTGGATAGATGATAGGTCGTTCGGTTGGAAGGAAATGGTTCAGATTGTTTGTGGTTCGACCTTGTGGTTTGGCCGTTCGGTATGGCAATATCCATTGGAGGTATGGAGGTTCAGGAAGGTCGTTTGACTGTCGCTCGGCATTAGATGACATTCGGCATCACACATCGTTGGCATTGGACATCGCTCGGCATCACACGTCGCTCGACATTGGACCTCGCTCGGCACTGGACAACGTTCAGCATATTGGATCGTTCAGCATGATAGGTTGTTCGGCATGATGGACCGTTCAGCATGATGGACCGTTCGGCATGATAGATAGTTCGGCATGGTAGGCCGTTCGGCATGATGGACCGTTCGGCATGATAGGCCGCTTGGCATGATGGACCGTTAGGCATGATGGATCGTTTGACATGGTAGACCGTTCGGCATGATGGATCGTTCGGCATGATAGGTCGTTCGGCATGATGGACCGTTTGGCATGATGGACCGTTCGGCATGATGGACCGTTCGGCATGGTGGGTCGTCCGACATCAGGGGTCATTCGGCATTGGATGGGTCGTTCGACATCAGGGGTCGTTCGGCATTGGATGGGTCGTTTGGCATCGGGGGTCGTTCAGCATCAGGGGTAGTTCGGCATTGGATGGGTCGTTCGGCATCAGGGGTCGTTCGGCATTGGATGGGTCGTTCGGCATCAGGGGTCGTTCGACGTTGGAGAGAAGCATGTGTGGCTCGACATGGAGGTTCGGCATAGGCCGTTCGGCCTAGATGGGCCCGGATTGTTCAGGGAGCCCAACAACTACCTGGGCGTGTCTATAAATACAACGCGTGGATGTTCAGAAGGGGGATCTTCTCTTCTTCTCTCTAACTTTCTATTTTCTAAGGCCAAGGCTGGTCTACCACTTTGTAACTATAATCGATTGTTATATCAATAAAAAGGAAACTTCTAGAGTGGACGTAGGCCGAAGTTAGCCGAACCACTATAAATATGTTGTTCTTTACTGCTTTCACTTTAATTTTAACTGTTCTACACATTATTACTCTCTACATACCTTTATCTGTTATTTGTGACTATTAGTTGGCGCTTTCATCTACATTTGGGTGTTAGTGGCCAATTTTGTCCCTAACATTTTGGTGCTTTCACAGAGAACTGAACTCAGGATTTCTGGAGCTAGGGAATTGGATTCTAGGAAACAATGGTTAGGCTATCAGCAAGGAAGCAAGTGATAGAAAGGAGCAATCAGGAGGGAAGTCAAGAGGCTTCCTCTGGAAATGGACCAGGTGGAGCATCCATCTACATCACTAGAGAGGAAATGGAACCAATGATGAAAAGGCAAGAGGAGATGATGCAGGCTCTTCTCAGACAATTTGCACAAGCAGGAAATGCAGGAGCTCAGATCCGTGGAGCTGGAACAGAAGCGCTCGACCAACAAGCAGAGGGAATGGCCCAGCAGGTGGCAGCCCCCAATCAGCAGACGGCTACCAACCTAGATGGATCTAGACTCGGAGGCATGCCACCAGGAAATGCTGGACCAACCCATCGAGGGATGCCAGATGATGCAGTGCAACCCGACACCAGTAGGAATGCAGGAGTACGAGATGAGGTGTATGTGCCAGAATTTCCTCATCAACTCAGGGGGCAGACCAGAGGTAACGGACAAGGATTGCAGCTTGACGACAACGACAACTAGCGGAAATGGCCAGACGGGCTATGAGAGGTGGATTGGTAAATAGAGACTTGGAGGATGTAAGTAGGAGTCCCTTTACTCCTGCAATCAGGTGAGCTGGGAATCCACCGGACTTTAAGCTACTAATGTTGGATATGTATGATGGGAGAACGGATCCCACCGTTCACCTGACGAGGTACATGAGACATATGGAGGTATTGGGGGCATCGGACGAGGTCATGGCTCGATGCTTTCCATTGTTTTTGATGGATATCGTAGCCATGTGGTTCAGACAGCTGGAGAGTGGTTCTATCGGCACATGGACGGAGCTGATTGAAAATTTTATGAGACACTTTTGGGTCCATATAGTCAGACCCAAGAATATAATGACCTTGACATCGATGAAGCAATGGAAGGGAGAGTCGCTCAGGAACTTCTTAACCAGATTTAACGCAACAGTAGCCTCAGTGGATCGACCCGATCCGTCAATGGTTTTGATGGCAGCAGTCTCGGGAATCGTGGATAATTCGGACTTGAAGATATCATTGGAAAGGGACCCATTGAGGGATCTCGGGGAGTTTTACAATGAGGTAGAAAGGTTCCTAAGACAGGAAGATGCACAGGCTGAGAGAGTAAGGAGAGAGGCTGAAGCTTATGCAGTGAGGGGTGGAGATTCACCCTTCGAGGATCTAAGTAAAGATGATAAAGGAAAAAGGAAAATAAATGGCAATGGTGGCACTTCGAAGAAACTTCGAAGGGAGTCAAAGTTTTCTTCTTACACAGATTTAACTAAGACTCTAGAAAGGATTTATTTGGACATTCGGAGGCAACTCCAATATCGAAGGCCGTCAAAGAGAGAGCCTTCTGAATACGAGCGGGCATTAAGGAAGCATTGCCTATTGCAAGAGCTGGATGGGCACAACACAAACAATTGCAGGCATTTGAGGGATATCATTGAGGAGCATTTAAGGAATGGTCATCTACAACAGTATGTCGGGAATCGAACTGTGGCAGTGAGACCAGAGCGACCACCACCTACCTCGAACGGAGATGGCACTGGATCTGGGCAATGTCAGCTCATTATCCACTAAATAGGTTTATGGTTTTGAATAAGTAATAGGACTCAAAGTAATGCGGCTAGGTCACTTACACACATACGAGATCGAGGACGGTCCCTAGGCGTGCTCTGAGATGACGAAAAACCATAATACTTGAGCCTACGAAATCCTACTTTCTCTCTGTTTTTCTGCAACTTTGGTTTTCTCTTTCGTACTTTGGGCATTTACTTCTCTTTGGTATGGTTTTGAAGTTTGGATTGAACTCCTGGTTTGGTTGGTTTTTTGTTTTGCCATTTTGGTTTGGATATTTGATTTTTGATATGGATTTCTGGTTTTCTAATTGGATTTGGATTACTATATTAAAACAATTCAAGATTAGTGATTACAGTCCTGACCGGAGAGACGGGGCAGCGATCGCGAGTTATGAGTCCCTTCGTCGGAGAGCGATGGAATGGACTTGGACAGAATATCAAAGTCCTTGGCCGGAGTGTCGAGGCCGGTGAATATCAAAGTCCTTGGCCGGAGAGCCGAGGCCGGTGAATATCAAAAGCCCTTGGGTGGAGTGTCGAGGCCGGTGAATATCAAAGTCTTTGGCTGGAGAGCCAAGGCCAATGAATATCAAAAGCCCTTGGCCGGAGTGCCGAGGTTAGTGAATATCAAAGTCCTTGGCCGGAGTGCCAAGGCCAGTGAATATCAAAGTCCTTAGCGAGGTGCTGAGGCCGGTGAATGAAAAATTCCTTGGCCATACTGCTGAGGTCGGAGAAACATAAAAGCCCTAGACAGGAAGGTCAAGGCTAGAACAGGATAACACGACCCGACGAGGTATATAGATTCAAGGTTAAACCCAGAGAGGTTATGGATTTGATAATGTGGTTACGAAAGGAATATGGACTTTGGATATCGGGTTTGAGGATATTCAAAACATAACTTCCAACAACAAGGCATGTTTTGGGGGGCAAGTGTTAACCCGCCTTTTTACAAGGCCACGGACAGGCGGATTTAACTAGACCAACTTCACAACTATCGAGGCAGAAATATGATGGATTCGGTTTAAATGGATGATGGTCACTTGGATAGATGATAGGCCGTTCGGTTGGAAGGAGGTGGTTCAGATTGTTTGTGGTTCGACCTTGTGGTTTGGCCGTTCAGCATGGTAATACCCGTTGGAGGTATGGAGGTTCAGGAAGGTCGTTTGATTGTCGATCGGCATTAGATGACGTTCGGCATCACACATCGTTTGGTATTGGACATCGCTCGGCATCACGCGCCGCTCGGCATTGGACCTCGCTCGGCATTGGACAATGTACGGCATGTTGGATCGTTCGGCATGATAGGCCGTTCGGCATGATGGACCGTTCGACATGATGGATCGTTCGGCATGGTAGGCCGTTTGGCATGATGGATCGTACGGCATGATGGATCATTCGGCATGATAGGCCGTTCGACATGATGGACCGTTCGGCATGATGGACCGTTCGGCATGATGGTTCTTTCAGCATGATTGGTCGTTCGGCATGATGGACCGTTCGGCATGATGGACCGCTCGGCATGATGGACCGTTCCGCATGGTGGGTCGTTCGGCATCAGGGGTCGTTCGGCATTGGATGGGTCGTTCGGCATCAGGGGTCGTTCGGCATTGGAGAGAAGCAGGTGTGGCTTGGCATGGAGGTTCGGCATAGGCCGTTCGGCCTTGATGGGCCCGAGTTATTCAGGGAGCCCAACAACTACATGGGCATGTCTTTAAATACAGCGCGTAGGAGTTCAGAAGGGGGATTTTCTCTTCTACTCTCCGACTTTCTATTTTCTAAGGCCAAGGCTGGCCTACCACTTTGTAACTATAATCGATTGTTACATCAATAAAAAGGAAACTTCTAGAGTGGACGTATGCCGAAGTTAGCCTAACCACTATAAATTTGTTGTTCTTTACTGCTTTCACTTTAATTTTGACTGTTCTTCACATTATTGCTCTCTACATACACTTTATCTGTTATTTGTGACTATTAGTTGGTGCTTTCATCTACATTTGGGTGTTAATGGCCAATTTTGACTCTAACACTAGCCTCTTCACTAGAATTCACACTAATGGAAGCTCCTAATGGATTAGTATCAGCTTGCCAACCTAAGGCAGCTTCCTC
This sequence comes from Allium cepa, assembly GCA_030765085.1. Classification (NCBI taxonomy): domain Eukaryota; kingdom Viridiplantae; phylum Streptophyta; class Magnoliopsida; order Asparagales; family Amaryllidaceae; genus Allium; species Allium cepa. The sequence goes on along the minus strand of CM060937.1, from coordinate 1,024,085,277 downwards.
CAATCGCATGCACTTCACGACTTCGTAAAAGAAGTCATGGAGAGTAACCAGTTTCTCTTTAGTCAGTATCTAAGCCATCTTCAAGTCAGGGTGTACACCTTCACACAATACCATCAGGGTTAACCATTCAACAACATTTTGAATACTCGCAACTGCAGCGTTGAAGCGAGTTAAATATCATCGTAGAGTCTCATCCTCCCGTTATTTAACATATGATAAGGAATACGAGTCCTTGGGTTGTTTTATATATGCCCAGAACTGACTGATGAACTTCTCCTTCAACATCTCCATAAATGAGTTGAACCGGCGAAAGGCAATAGAACCACGTAGTTGCTAGGTTTATCAGGAGTAAGAGAAAACGATTTCACATGACCTCCTCTATTGCTTCACTCATTAGCATATAATGCGTATATCATTGTAAATGCACTATGGGATCAATTAAGCCTTGATAAGGATCCATAGTACGCATTCAAAAGCTCCTTGGATTCTAGGCAATCTCTATTTCCACAATAAACAGGTTGTCGACTCCGAAACCAATTCTATGCTTTATTTGCTCCCACTGAACACATTCTCTAATAACCACACCATATAGTCCTATGGCTCTAGAGATGGTCAAGAATGAACCGACCTCTGACGTCTAAGTAAGGGGCTTCTCTCGTGTCTCCTATGATGGCTCATTCTATGATCTCAGTTGCGTTCTCTACTCTAAGATCGCTCACAACAATGAGCCCGTCTTCTGTTAGTTGTTGCTTCAGCCAAGTCCAAAGAGCATTGCCTAGGTCATTGGAGTCCAGCTATAGTCGCCTTTGGTCAGTCATCTCCAATGTTCGGTTAGGCGCCAGACTGATCCTTAGGTGCAGCCTGCAGTTGAGACTCTGCTCAACCTGCTTCATCAACATTTGTTTGTCCTACTCCTTGATTTTTCTGGTTAGAGTTGCCACTGGAGTATGATTTCCTTCTCTTCCTCGATGATTGGGTCCAGATTTACTCCTTATTTCAGTATTGTGTGTGGTTGGATGCACTGCCCCAAGCATGTCATGATTTGATCCATAATAGCTTGCTACTAGGCGACGAGACGAGTATTAAGGACCACCACAACTCTATCTAAGTCACCTCTAGTGATGGCATCAGAGGCTGGAGTACTAGAATAATGGTTATCTTATTCTACTATATCACCGTTGGCACCCTTGCTAGTAGCACCTTCTTTTCTCTTAGATTTGAGAGGCATGTTGAGGATAGATTCTGCTCTCAGTGAAAGCGCTAAAAATGTTTGCACAAAAAATGGGCAAACACCTCCAGTCAGTTTGTTGTAGTGGATGAAACGAAGAATAAAAAGTAGAAAAATTTAAATCCACCTGGCTTTATAGTAGTTCAGCAATAATAGGCATGCATTAACTATTTGTTTTTATTCGTTTCTCTTATGTTTCTGATTTTGTAAGCAAGTGATGAAGAATACAATGTTTGTTAACCCAAAAAATGGATCAACACCTTGGTTCAAGTGTGAAAGCACCGGCCCTATTTTTATAGAGCAATAATATAGATTGTAGAATATGCTAGCATATGATTTTTTTGATGATAATAAACATATATATATATATATTCATTTAAATGTATTTGTTATTGTACTATTTTATTTTTCACATAATTAAATAAATATTTGTTAAATAAAATAGATAACACGGAATTCAATTCAAACAAATATTTTATCCAAACAAATATTTTATTACGAATTCAAATACTACAAATTTGAGCTCTCACAACATATACACATTTTCAATTACATTACTATTTCAATTACATCACAAATTTCAATTTACAATTTTGACCTCACTACATATTCACTCATCACTCGTATTTTTATCTTTAACTTTGTTCCAGCCTATATTCAGCATCTAAATTATCTGCAAACTAAACACTGATGCAGTAAAATTAAAAAAGAAATATTTTGCAGTGTACAACAAAATGTATATTTTGAAAATATTATTTGCCTGGGTTATTTGGGTTGTTAGTATTTCTTTTGAATTCATCATACACGAACAAATTGTGACATGCACAATGTATCATTGTATATGCCACAAGGTCGTGCACACCTATATACGCTTGCATGTTAAAACTAAAGAAAAACATGTGAGCACAAGGTCAAACCCAAGCCGAGGCTGGACTCAACTCAGGTGCAATACGAAAACAAGCCAAAAAGTTTCAAATGCACAAGAGCCTGCATATACACATGTGTACATGTACACATGTGCACTACCGTAGCATCTCGAATTTCAGCAAAGCACACAATAGAGGCAAATACACAAAACAGAACACACATGTATACATACATACAAAGAAGACAACCAGAATGACTCCAACCAAAACAAGACCAGTTCCACATATGAAGTCAAACAAGAATGAAACCAAAGAAATGGAATGTATCAAGACAATTAGACTTAGAGTGATGCCAGAGAACAGAGACATGGTTTAAGAGACATGTATAAAGCAGAAGGCCTAGACTACAAGACCATATGACAATGCAGACTACATGAATCCCCACACACACACACATGAATGCAAAGCAAGTTCAAATTGACAAAGTGGTTAACACAAATTCATATAAAATCAGGTCCAACCAACACACAAGCTCAGCTTAAACCAACATGTACAAATCAACATGAAACTGAGGCAGCAACAAAATTGAACTAGACATCTTCATCATCAATAAACCAGAGGTTAAGAGGCATGACAGAACTTGTTCACAAAATTCAAGTTATATGGATAATGGAACTCAAGTGCAAAGCACAATGCCAGAGTATACAGATCAATATACAATATAGATATGCAACTGGACAATTTAACTCGAAGCTATTCAAGTGGAACTAAAACCAGCAATGCAAGACTCTAATCAGAGAAATGATCAACACTAACATGAATATAAGCCACTAGACATAGAACTCCAAGCAAATAGTGACAGTGATCAAGTGCAGGCACAAACAAGTCAACATACTCGAGTGGACTCAAGGCGGATGGATTCAGTGCATATGCAAGTGCAGTAACATATACACAGTTACATATATACATACGTGTAAGCATGTATACACATCAGTTCAGAGGCTCAGAAATTCATAAAGCAACATGTAGTGCACATGTATAAAGTGATGTACAAAGAAGCAGGAACTCCACATGACACATGACTCGAGAACAAGCCAGTGCAACGTGAAGATTAAATAATCAAAGCAACCAGACATAAATGCATGCGTTCAGTTTTTAACATTCACCAGACAAGAACCATGCTCACAAACACATATCAGTACATATGGATATGCAAGCAGTGCAACCCGAAGTAAATGTAAAGCTATGCTAGAGAATCAAGCGCACAAACACACAATATATACATATATATGCACAAGTATATGAAGTATACAAGAATTCGAATGACACTAGTCATCATCAAAAAAAAAATACAATATGAAATAGTGGAACATGATGAGCACAACAAAGGTACCAGACCAGTCAGAGGCATGAACTCAATAAAGCAGCGGAACAAGGCTACACTCTATATGCAAACATATATATACATGAAACAAGACTGGAAATTATACTCAACTAGACCAAACCAAGAACAAGTCAACATGAATTAAACTATAGGCATGACTACAACAACAGTTCAGTTGCAAGTTGCGATTCAAAATAAGGAACAGTTTTGAAAAAGAAACGATCAAGCCGAAAAGTCAATTTTTATCTCGGAATAGATAATATGACGAACATGAATTAACCAAGTCAATTATCTCAAAAATTCAAAGTGTCGAAGTCATAGAAAGACTTGAATGAGAAACAAATTCAAATGCTAGAAAAGAACGAAACCAAATCCAATCGAGTATGAAATGAACAGGTTAAAAATAAATACCATCGGTTGATTAAAAAATCATGGCCAAATAAATTCATGAAGAATTCAAATGAGAAATATACGAACGTAATTTTAGGGATTTAATCCCTATAAATACCCAATAATCATCACCGAAAAAGGTAGCATTCGAGTTCGAGACTAAAATCAGTGCGCATACGTACTTAAAAAAAATCAAAGAACAAATCACTAAACTCAAATCAAGGTCGAGAAAAATCGAAAAAGAAAGTCGTACCAATTTCATCCAAGTATTCGAGCTCAACCAAAATAAAGCCACCGAGAGAGAATCAAAGCCAGTAGCAATTGGCAAAGCAAAACATAAATCTATCGATCAACTACAAGGCGGCAACTTCAATTATACAGAAACCTTAGATTTTGTGTTGAAGAAAAACAAAAAAGGGAACGACCGACTTTCTACTCAAAGGAAGAAGAGAAATTTTCTTCATTTCTATTTGGGCTGAACAATAATAAGGAGAGGTCTTCTTTTATTAACAATTAGGCCAGTGTACTTTATTGTATTTGGGCTTTAGTGATTATATAGGGTTTTGTAATTTAGTTTTTATTTTATTTTGTAATTTTCATTTAGTAACTCTCTAGTCATGTGATTAGTTACGAACTACGGTGGTGTAGTTCAAGAATTCGCAACTCAGTGGCTGAGTTGTGGCAGGGTTTTGAGCGTAGATTTAGATTATTCATTAGAGTATGTCGCAAGTTTACCTTTGTAACCGTCTGACTATTTAATTTCTGGTAGAAATCATGGGGGCAGCACGTAAGCAGGGTTTTACCGAAGCTGGGTAAATTTGTGTTTGATCACTTCAGCATTATTTGATGTTATTGTTTTTATTTCCACATTAATTTTTATTATTATTAGTATCATCTTATTCACCCCCCTATAGGGTGAAAACGATCCTACACGGATAATAGGTATAGAAAAGAAAGAAAAGAGATAAGAAGATTTTTATAGTGGTTCGGCTGTTAACAAAGCCTACGACCACTTTATATTTTATTATGAATGATTGTCGTTACAAGTAGTGTTTGATTATAAGGCTATTGATTATCCTTAGCTAAATTGAATACCAAAGCTAGAATCCACTGGAGAATCAAAGTGAATCCCTTTGGAGATTGTTGTAAGGGAGATGAAGAGTGAATAAAGTTTCCAGCAGAGCTGCAGTAACTAGTCCGGAGAAGATCCCATTTATGTTGCAGGTAAGATGGTATTTATAGAGATCAGAGACTTTCTAGGCTAGGATTGTTCTTTAAATGCTCACAGATGACCATAGGAAGATGCCATGAACCATAGCTTGGGACTCAAGCTGAAACCATGGATCGCCAGCTATCCATGGTCTAGGATCACTAGTGATCCATAGATTTGGCTCGTGTGTGAGCTACTTACTTAGCTTCTTTCACCATTGCTTTCACCATTTCTTTCCTATACTACCTCATGCCAAAGCGAACCATGATGTTGTATGGATCGCTGGCAATCTACGGAGTATAGATCGCTGGAAATCCATGCATTTAGATTATTTATGGGTTTTGATGTCTGGAATGACTTTATTGCCTTGTATAGTTGTTCGTATAGTGTCGTTGCAAGCTGCTCTGTTTTGACAATAATTTACTAGCTGGTTATATTTAGCTGTCAATTGGACAGATTGAACACCTGTCTCTTGGTTTAGTCAAACATAGTCATTTCTTTAGTAATATGGCTTGGCTCTCTTTAACTTGTTGCTTTACCCTATTGGTTGTGTTCTGAGCCATTCCTACTTCATCAAGCCATTCCATATTCTCTTGGATCCTCATAGGTTAAAAACCTGGATAACATTTACCCTCCAAAGTACGTCTTCATTGGAAACAAAGCGTGCTCTAGAAGTTATCTCCTTTAGTCGTTGCTTGTTGAATTCCAAGTAACCGTGTCAGAGTTTTGCGTACATAAGCTGGATCACGCTATCAATCACTTAGTTTTGGTCTCGACCACTATTTCTTGTCATGACGGCTCAAATATCTTTCGCAATTTCCCGGTATACCTTGAAATAGTAGGTGGATGTCGCAATGCAAATTCGAAGTCAAGGATGAACAATTCTGTGGGTCGCTAGCGACCCATAGCTGATGGATCGCTAGCGATCCATAGACAAAGGATCACTTGCGATCCATAAGTGATGGATCGTTAGCGACTCGAGTACTTAGAGACTTTTCATGTTTTTATTTCCATTTTCTTATATAGCCGGTCAAGCTGATTCATTTCTATTTCTATGCGACTCGAACATTTCTTTCTTTATGCGATTGGAGCCTATTGCGGCGATTCGATCTAACTTGTTCTTTCAATCCAGTGCTTCCTAAGCTTCGATCTTGCCCAAGCTTTCAGCCGTGATTCCTTCTATGTTGCCACCATCTGAGCATTGTCACTGCCTTCTCAGGCCACCTCTAACCAAAACCCTAGCCCACCATTGCCTTAGGTTGCCATTGATCCATTCCTTAGGCCGCCTCCAACCAAATCACAGTTTGTTGATTCTATGTCTTTGTCCACTTCTGTGTTTTAGGGTTCAATCTGAGGTGGGTTTGCTTATCACAGCATTCGTTTAATGATTTGATAGTGAGGTTGCATTTGCGATGTTGGTCGTGAGGAGTTATAGTTGAATGCAGCTTAATGGAGGAGGATAGTAAATGGAGTCTTGAGTTTCTCCTAGAATGACATTCAGGCCTTGTCCTGGTGCTTGACATATTTTGCTATCTTTGTTCAGTAAGCTAGAATTAACTTGTGCCAAGTTTCATCGCTGATACTTCATGACACATCGTGAACTGGACTCGGTCTTTCGGAGAATTTGGACTTATCTTTCTTGCCTTTTGCATGCTTGGAAATCCATTTCTTTTTCCATTGCGAGTGAACTATCTACATCGGATAGAGCATTCGTATTGTTTCGAATGCCGAGTTCACCACCTATAGACAACACACTACACTTGCCCCGATACATACTTGAAATTCGTTGTGTCAACATGAACCGATGTTCCTTTGAAGTTCAAGTGTTGTAAAGGGAATTATAAATTTAGAATAAATTCACTTGACCATTTTGAATGTGAGTTCCGTTGTTTTTAGAATGGAGCACCCATCTTTGCATCGTAAATCGAGCGGGGAAAGCCTTATACTTTCGACAATCAAGTCATCATCCGTCGCCCTTTCTCCTTCCACTTTGCAAGCTGAATACGGCCAGTTTGTTCCTGTTGGTCGGGTCTTGGATCGAACGCCCCCTAATTTTAGAGTTCTACCCAACCCACCAGAGAGATCTTCTTCGGTGGTTTTCGCTAAAGTTCTACTGCATGCAACATGATATACCAGAGGAGGACGTCTACCGGAGAAGAATGAGTTTGCTTACATGCCTCCTCCAAGATATACCGCTTTCCATCGGTATATGTGTCTGAATAGAGTCATGCCTCTCTTTACTGACTTTCTGCGTGAGACTCTTTCAAACTTAGGCATTGCTCTATTTCAGATTCATCCCAACGATTATGATATATTGATTTGCTTGCACTTACATTTCGTATTAATGTTTAAAAGCGCCCCAAGCTTTGACTAGTTGCGGTACTTTTTGTTGTTCAAGAGGAGAGATGAATGTCCAACCTTGATCATAATTGAAGCTCAAAGGAAATGAAAAATCATTTTGCATCTACAGAGTAACTTGTCCCGGTTTAAGATGCAGCATTTCTTTGTTAGATGCCCTGAGGGGTTTATCTGTCTTTGGACAACAGGGGTTAAGTTCCTTTTCCTACTTATTGAGTTCTGATGCGTTGCTATGGAGTTTCTAACAAGCCATATACTTCTTGCAGTTATCCCAAGGCCAAATAAGGATGTGTCTCTTGATGAAATTTTTTGGACCTTAAAGGCTATTGATGTTGAAGAAAGATCCGCCAAAGTCTTGCTGATCGATGAAAACTTACTCCAATACGGATTACTGCATCTGAGAAGATACGCTATTCAAGTTGAGGTCCCCTTCCTCGCTCAGTCCAAGGTCCACACACGATCTACTACTTCACACGGGCGCTTCACAAAAGAGAGGGCTCGTACGAAGAATCGACCGAAGAGGCCCATGAAAGAAGAGATGTTACCATGGCTGGAGTTAGTGGCCTGGTCTGAGTGCCTCCAATCCCAAAGGAAGGAGAAAACGAGTTCAAACGAAGGGAAGAAAAAGCCGCCCTACACTTGGAAAAAAAGGAAGGGGAAGTCGGGAGTAGTAGCGACGAGTCCATTTCTAGAGATGGCTTCTATTCAGAATCCGATGATGGGGATTCTGAATCGTGTGATGAGACTTTGGCGATGAGACTTTGGCGATGAGCCTCGTTGTCCTAGCTTACCTCCTCTAAACATAGGAGATAAAGACAATGCCCCAAGGATCGGGGAACGTCAGGATTCTCCGAACAAAGATGTTGGCATAGAGTTTGGTGATTTAAGCGATGTTTACGTTGATTTTGACATGCTTATGGGAGGAGATTTCAGATTTGAGGAGGTGCCCCCTCGTTCGAGCCACGCCACATCCAAAGTCGGTTTGATTCCCTTTACGGCGCCTGCCCGATTCGGTTTGTGACATCGTTTTAGGCTATCCTCCCAAACACCCCACATGCTTCACTAGGGCTATACTCACTTGTACACACACTTTCCATGTTTTATTTTCTATTCCTAAAGCCTTTTGTTCATGCTTTGTATCAGGTATGACTAGAAGATGCGGCATTTAACATGACTTCGAGGAATTCACAGACTCCCAGTACTAGTCCAAGTGTTCTTTCGGTCGTTACTAGCCCCGAGAGATGGAGGAAGAGTATAGGATATGGAAGGATCTAGAGGCCGAAACAAGTCATAAAGATGAAATAGAGCGGATCCGGTCATTTAGAGGAAGGAGCCATTGAAGAGATCAAAGTTCGACAACCATTCACATTCTTCGAAACAATAGGCTTTTGCTCCGACGCACTCCTCAACGGGTCAAGAAATCCCCATTACTTCTTCCCCTATTCTGCCTTCAACTTGCATCCCACCATTTGACCATGACCTTATTGTTTAGGGGCATAACAAGACTATCTATGATCAATTTGTAATGACTGCCCGATTATAGGACCAAGTATGCAGCTTAGCACTAGTAAGTCTCGCATTGAGATCGAAAAGGCCCCCGTTACGATGGATTATCTAGAGCTTCAGAGCGCTTTCGAGAGGAAGATGGAAAAAATGGATGAGACCGTCCTAAATTTCTATGTCAATTATCTACTTCATCAGGGGAGCCTTAGCTACTTGGGCCTTTCCATGCACTCTTGCTATGGTCTGGGAAGAAATCTTGATCCGCTTCCGTGACATGGTTGCTATTTATACCGAACCAGAGTTAGAAAACGCTACCTTAAAGAAGAATCAAAGAAGGCATTACTAGATGTAACACCACTAATTTTTGATAACATTATTAAGGAGATTTAATTAGATAAATTAAATATAATAATATAGATTTAAAATGATAAGGGGGTTGAGATTTGAATAAATCTAATTAAGGTCGTGCCTAATAAATAATTAAATGGGCTTAAGAATGGGTTTTAGGCTAACTAAAGTACACAAGGGTATATTAGGGATTTTCCGCCCATAACCCTTAACTTCTATATATTTTCGTACCTACCATTTCATTCCCATTCACGTCATTTTGAAAACAAAACTAAAAAGGGGAGCCAGCCATAATTAAGAGAAGTGGAATTTAATTAAAAGCTAGAGATTCAAGCTTAGAAGAAATCAATCTCAATCCAATATCCTTATCCTAATCAAGGTGAATAATAATTCCATCTCTATTTTGTTTTGAATTATATGTTTTCGGATTTAAGGATAAACTCATTTTTAAGGCAAGTTGGATGATAATTGCTTGAATCGCATATTTATTTGATTTAAACAAGGATGTTTAAATAGGATTTCTCACTGTTCTTAGAAGAAACCGACTTAGGCTTATGTTTAAATGCTATGAAAAAATTATATGTTATGTAAAACATGATTTTGGAGTTGGGTTTCAATTTTCATAACTTTTCAAGCTATGGAAAGATTGTTATGAATTTTCAAAGGAAAATACAATTATTTGGGTTTATAAATTTATTTTGGAAACTATACTAAGAATTTGGGACTAAAATTTTGATATGTGTGATTACAGGATTAAAGTGAATTTATGGAATTTTTGGGGATTTTTCCAAAGTGATTTGCTGTGCAAATTAAATTATTTTAAAAGAGGGACTTTTTTTGCAATATTGGTTTTGCTTAATGAAAGGGCTTATTTGATTAAATTAACCATGGTTTAGATCTGAAATTTTTATTGGCAATTATTTTAGTAAAGAACTTGAAAAGTTAAGGTAACCAATCTGGTGTTGACATGTGGCTGAATATTTAGAAAAAGGTTTGCTTTAAGTAGTATTAAACTAGTTTTTCTCAAAAAAGTTGGTTCCGCCTTCTTGAGAGGTACCTTTCAACATAGAGCTTTCACCTACAACCCAGTCGAAACCTGCTAAGCCAAAACCAATACACAAGGTATCAGAAAGATAGTACGCAGTGGATTGGAGAAAGGCAGAAGGTTAGGTGTTGAAAGCATGGCTTCCGAAGGGGTCGGTACCTTATTTTATTGTAAAAAGAGAAGCATCTGCCTTTGTTTTATTTAAGCATTCGAAGGAGTCAAAGCATATGTTTTCAAAAGAGGTTTTAAAAGGTTTTTGAAAGGGTTTCCATTATAGTCGAAGCCATACTGTCGTTCTTTAGCCTTTCGATGGTATTGATGGTATCAATGTTGTCGAAAGGTGCTTTGTGTTTTATATATAAGCCACTTCCTATACTTTCAAAAGAGGTTAAGGGTTTTGAAGGTGGTGGTTTTGAAAGGGGTTTCGAAGCCAAACTTCCAATACTTTACCCAGATTTTCGATGCTTTCGAAATGGTGGTGCCGACACCATTATGTTTTCCCCAATATTTTTATATGATAAAGGATGGTTTCTAAAGAGATGCTTTCATCTATATTTACTTTGACCCAAATAACATTTTATGTATAAATCCAATGGTTTCGAAAGGGGAACTTTCAATGATTTTGAAAGGGTTACTTCTAATGGTTTCGAAAGAGGGTACGTTTAAATCACTTCAAAGCTACGCTTCTAAGGTTAAATGTTGATACTTTAATAGAATCGAAAGGTTTGGAAAGAAAGGCTTTAAAATATTTGAAAGCAGGAACCTAATATTTTGAAGCTAGATTTATATGCTTTCAAAGGAGGGTATCCAATGAAGTCAAAAGCAAGGTTTGAAGGTTTCGAAAGGTTTTGTAACCCAAGCTCATTTCAAAGGAAAAACCCATGGTTAAATTAAATGAATTTTGAAATGATTTTTGCAGAAGAAACTTTCCTTGATTAAATTATAGGCTAAAGGGATTAACCAAGTTTTATATGAAAAGTATTTCAAGGACATTAAACCAACAGGAGTGGTATTATTTTTTAATTAAGTTTGCTTCTTCAAATATAAATATATTCACATTATAATGGACTCATAAATTCGTTTTGTGCATAAAATGGAGAAGAACCAGCTAGGTTAACCCGGTAGTGAATGTAAATTGATTAAATTCCTAGATGAGTAGAATTACTTCCAAGACGTCAAGGAGAACGGAATATAGGATTCCCAAAAATGGAAGTTATCATGAAGACAGGTTCATAGTGATCCTATGAAAACTATGATTAAAAAGTTATTGGAGTTACCTATAGGTTCATAATGATCCCATGAAAACTATGTTATAATGAGTGGTCAGCATGGGCCAATTGGTTTATAGTGAACCGATGAAAACTATATCCAAATTAAGTTATTGAAAGATGTCAATAAGTTCCTAGTCAACCCATGAAAACTAGGATGATAAGAAATGATATTGGCAAGGGTTAGCAGGTTCCTAGTAAGCCCATGAAAACAAGGATAAGAGAAAAATTATTATAGTCACCAATATGTTCAAGGGAACCCATGAATTGATCATGTTAATTTGCAAGGGCCAATAGGTTCGTAATGCACCCATGAAAACTACAAAATTGGACAGTGAGTCCATATAATATGAAAGGTTATTAGTGAGCCCATGAAAACTAATAGGTTAATAGTGATCCTAGAAACTATAAATATGATAGGGAATCAATTAAACAGAGGATGGGAAATCAGGAACATTTTATCTTTTTTGTGTATCATCATAATATTGTGAAATGATTGTGTCTTAACCATTGTGGATGCAGGAGCACGGTATATGGTTTTATAAAGGTTTTGGAAAACTAGTGAGGGGATAAACCCTTCCGCTAGGTAGCGTGGTCTCACTAGATATCTAAATAATTTGAGATGGTAGATTATAATTTGTACCAGGCTTTATGTCTAATTGGAAGTTTATGTTTTCCCTTAAACTCTCGAGTGCTCAATTGATTTTGAGTAGTCTAAGATTTGAGGTTTTCAGGTACCTTATCAGACAAATAAGCTTCTGGTGACGTGCAAGAGGCGGATTGGATATTTAGAGTCCTCTTTCTTTTGATTCCGTTGTGTTGTTTGTAAAGGCAAAGTTGTTATGTTGCTTGTATGTACTATGATCATCCAAGGGGCATCTTCATATGTCACTCTTGGCGTATGTGTAATAAATATATATTCCCTGAACGTGGTTGCGATTTTGGGATTATGAAATGAATCAAAAATGAAATGTGATCATGTTTGAAGCTTTAATTTCTTTTCCATATTCATGTGTTTCTATGTATCAATGAACCTAACACCGTCGTAATTTTTCACCAAGAATTAATAACTATGGATGATCGCAGCATCCATAGTCATTAGTTTTGGGCCTCCAAGTAGGAGGGGTGTTACTAGCTGGTATTAGAGCATAGGTTTATGAAACTTTAAAAGAAAATGCAAACCTAAGATTTTTTGAAACATAATTGCAATGAATTGGAAATATGATTGGGGTTTGGGTCAACATTACAATATTGTACCTGTATTTAATATACACATATATGTATGTATTCCCCTCTCTCTTAGGCCATTCTTCTTTATCTTACTAAGGTTTGTATGCAGATTTACGAGAAACGAGATATTGAAGCAGGAAACGGAAAAAGAAATCTAGGTAGAGGAAGCACCACAACCAATGGAAATGCTCGACCTAATGTCAGGAGGAACCAAGGTCGATAGGCTAATGCTAACCCAAATGCTAAAGACAATGTGAGTGATGGAAATCCACCAGCAGATGTGGGGATGGTGTATCAGTTGTTGGCCAATCTTTTGCAAGTCGAGGTTGCTGGTAATGTTGGAGGAGCTAATCCTGTGGCTCTAATGGGGAAAACCTATGCTAAGTTGAGCAGAGACTAGACCAGTCTGGGTGGAAAGCTGTTTGCTGGAACGTAGGATGCTGTTGAAGTTGAGAATTGGCTATTGCACTGTGAGAGGATCTTTACTAATCTGGAATTGGATAATGGGCAAAAGAGGAGGCTTGCTTGTAGGCAATTACAAGGGGCATCACTTCATAGGTGTGATAGCGTGACCGCCGGAGTTTCGGAGGAAGAACTAACATGGGCTGATTTCAAAAGGAGGTTTGAGCAGAGGTTTCTATCTCAGGTTGCTAAGTCGGCATTTATGAGGAAATTCATGGATTTAGTTCGGAGAGAGATGTCAGTAGTTGAGTACGCTACTAAGTTTGATGACCTATTTCGATATGGATATGCTATGGTTGACACTAACATCAAAAGGAATGAGAGGTTCATTAAAGGACTAAGACATAAACTTTCTAAAATGACCATACACCATATCCAAGAACCTTGTCATGTGGTGGTGGAGATGGTCATTCTCCATGAAGAGATGCTGGATGGTTGTGCTAGATTGAAGCCAGTTAATTCCCAGGGTCCTCAGGGAAAGAAGAAAAATTCTTTAAGAAGAAAGGAATCTAGAAAGGGGACGCTGCCAAGAAGGAAAAGGGTGATTTAGTGTGCTTCAAGTGCGATAAGAAGGGACATTATGCCCATGAATGCCGGTCAGGCAAAGGAATGAAGCCTGCAAAAGAAGAATGTAAAATGCTTCAACTGCGACCAAGTTGGGCATTATAAGAACTAGTGTCCAGAGCCAATCAGGGTGGACAAAAGGATGGTTTTTGCTATTAGACCACTGTCTTCTTCAAAGCCAACTACAGCAGATAAAGGAAAAAATTATGATGGAAGGTATGCTTTTGATTCAGAGTATACCAGTTAGGATACTATTTGATATAGTGCATCACATTCATTTATATCTCAGTGTTTGGTTGATAGGTTATGCATAGAACACACATACCTTTTTACTTCCTTAAGGGTTGCAAATCCAATAGGAGGATATGCAACTTTGGGGATGAGATGTGACCAGTTAAAACTTGATTTGTTTGGTCATAACTTTGCAGGAAGTTTTATATTTTTGATTTCATAGATTTTGGAATCATTCTGGTTATGGATTGGTTGAGAAGGTATGAGGCTAGGATATTTTGCCAGGATGGGGAGAAATTACTAGGACACCCAGATAGTCATAACCGAATTATATTCTCAGTAGAGAATTCTAACCGAAGTAGTTGTGTTATGTTAAGCACAATGGAAGTAGAAGAAGATCAAAGTCAGGTTCATGTAGCACGAGAGTTTGCAGATGTCTTTGAATCATTCATTAGGCTACCACCAAAATGAGCTGTTGAGTTTCGGATAAATCTTATGCCAAGAGCTAAATTTGTAATTAGACCACCTAGCAGGATGACATAGATAGAGATGAACGAATTAAAGGTGCAGCTAGTAGATCTAGAAAGAAGAAATATTATTAGACCAAGCAGTTCGCCTTGGGGAGTGGCCGCGTTGTTCATAAAGAAGCCAGATGGGTCGTTAAGGATGTGCATCAACTAATGTAAGTTGAACGAAAGGACAATAAAGAATTAGTATCCTTTACTGAGAATTAATGATCTGTTTGATCGGTTGAGTGGAGCCAGAGTGTTTTCCTAGTTGGATTTGGTGACAGGGTTGCATCAGTCGAGAGTGACAGAGGACAACATTCCTTTGATAGCATTTAAGACTAGATATGATTCGTACGAGTGGTAAATAATGTCATTCAGTTTGATGAATGCACCTACTTTCTTTGTGGATTTGATGAATCTAGTCTTCTAAGAGTATTTTGATAGATTCGTGTTGGTGTTTAAAGATGACATTTCGGTATATTCTAAGATGAAAGAGAGCATGAAGATCATCTTAAGTGGTGCTTGAGATGCTGAGGTAGAATCGGCTAAAGGAGAAGTTTTCTAAGTGTCAATTTTGAAAGAAAGAGGTTAAGTTCCTAGGTCATGTGGTTTCAGTGAAAGGGTTGTCAGTCAATCCAAAGAAGATCGAAGCTGTGAATAATTGGGAGAGACCAGAGACGGTGACCGAGATTAGAAGTTTTCTTAGACTTGCAGGCTATTACTGGAGATTCATTAAGAATTTCTCACGGATAGTAGCGCCTTTGAGAGGGGAGTTATTGGAGAGGCTAATAGGTTCAGGGGAACCCATGTATTAATTAAGTTTATTGGCAGGGGAATATAGGTTCTTAGTGATCCCATGAAAACTCTGGAATATGAAAGGGAGTCCGTGAATTATAAAAAAAGGTTATTAGTGAACACATGAAAATAAAAAGGTTAATAGTTACCCTAGAAACTATAATTACGACATGGAGTCAGTTAAACCGGGGATGGGAAACCCGAATTGTTTATAAGTATGCATACCATCATAATATTTTTAAATGTATGTTTAAACCATTGTGGATGCCGGAGCACAGTATATGGTTTTAAAAGGTTTTGGGATACTAGTGAGGGGAAAACTCGTTACACTAAGCGGTGTGGTCTCACTACATATCTAAATGGATTGAGATGTTAGATTATTATTCATATTAGGCTATATATCTGCCTTGAAGTTTTTGTTTTTCCCTTAAACTCTCGGATGCTCAACTAATTTTGAGTAGTTTGAAATTTAAGGTTATCTAGTTCTTTTTTTAGACGAATAAAGCTTCCGGAGGCATGCATGAGGCAATTATTTATTTAGATTTATCTTTTTCCTCTATGTTTTCTGGATGTAAAGGTAGACTTATTAGCCTTACTGTACTATCTGATCAACCAAGAGGGCACCTTCATATGTCGCTCTTGGATGTGTAATAATTATATTTTTTTGAACATGTTTAATGTTTGTGGGATTATGCAGTGAACATAAAAATTTTGAATGGAATGTGGAAATGTGTTTTGATTTTTTAAATGTTTTCCATATTCTAATGATCTGTGTACTAATGAATCTAACTTCACCGTATTTGATCACTGAGGATTAATAACTACGGATGACTGGAGCATCTGTAGCTATTAGTTTTGGGCCTCCAAGTAGGGGGATGTTACAAGTTGGTATCAGAGCATAGGTTTATGAAACTTTAAAAGATAGTTAAACCAAAAAGACTTTCAAACATAATCCAATTAATTTGAAAATATGATCGGGGTTTGGGTTGACGCTATAGTAGCATACTTGTATTTTATATGTAAAAATATATATATATATACACATATATATATATAAGTACATGTTCCCCTTACTCTTATATCATTATTTTGTATCTCACTAAGGCTCGTATATACAAATTTATGAGAAAGAGAATATGGAAGTAGAAAATGGAAGAGGAGATCTTGGTGGAGGAAGCACCATAACAAAAGGTAACGCTCGACCTAATTCCCAAAGGAACCAAGGTCGACGGGCTAATGCTAATCAAAATGCTAATCCCAATGTAGGTGCTAGAAATACGCCAGATGATGTGGGTATGGTGTATCAGTTGTTGGCTAATATTTTGCAAGCAGAAGCTGCTGGTAATGTAGGAGGAGCTAATCTTGTAGCACCAGCTGGATATAATTTACTAGGTTGAGCAGGGATCAGACCAGTCTGGGGGGAGGCCGTTTATGGGAATGGAGGATGCTGTTGAGATTGAGAATTGGCTGCTGAGCTAAGAGAGAATCTTTACTGATTTAGGCATGGATGACGGGGAAAAGAGAAGGCTAGCCTCTAGACAGTTGCAAGGGGAAGCGCTTCATTGGTGGAATAGTGTGACCTCCAGACTTCTGAAGAAAAAGCTGACATGGGCCAAATTTACAAGGATGTTTGAGCAGAGGTTCTTATCTAAGGTTTCCAAGTCGGCATTGATGAAAAAGTTTATGGACCTTGTCTAGAGAGAGATGTCAGTAGTTGAGTATGCTGCTAAGTTTTATGAGTTGTCTTGCTATGGATATGCTTTAGTTGACACTGACATCAGAACGAATGAGAGATTCATTCGAGGACTGAGACCTGAGCTTGCTAGATATACCATGACTCATATCATTGAGCCTTGTAATGTGGTTGTGGAAATGGCCATTTTCCATGAAGAGATGCTTGCTATTTCTGCTAAGGAGAAGCCAGTTGAATCTCAGAGTCCTCTGGGAAAGAAAAGGAAATTCTTTAAGAAGGGAGCCTAGAAAAGGGAGGCTGCTAAGAAGGCTAAGGCTGATATGGTATGCTTCAAGTGTGATAAGAAGGGCCATTACGCTCACGAGTGCAGAACAGGCAAAAGGAAGAAGAGTGTAGAGAAGAAGAATATTAAATGCTTCAACTGCAACCAAGTTGGGCATTATAAGAACCAGTGTCCAAAGCTAGTTAGTTCGGATAGAGGGAAGGTTTTAGTTATTGGACCACCATCTTTTTCTAGACCTACTGCAGCAGGGAAAGGGAAAACTATGATGGAAGGTACGCTTTTGATTCAAAGTATTCTGGTTAGGGTACTGTTTGATACCAGTGCATCACGTTCATTTATATCATAGTATTTGGTTAATAAGCTTTGCATAAAACCCACATACCTTGTTACTTCCTTAAGGGTTGCAAATTCAATAGGATGGTATGTAACGCTGGAGATGAAATGTGACAGTTAGGACTTGATTTGTTAGGTCATAAGTTTGCATGCAGTCTGTATGTTTATGATTTTGTATATTTTAGGGTCATTTTGGTTATGGATTGGTTGGGTAAGTATGAGACTAGGATATTTTGCCAGGATAGATAAATATCATTGAGAGACCTTGATAGTCATAACTGAATCATCTTCTTATTGGAGAATTCTGACATGAGTAGTCGTGCTTTGACAAACGCAATGGAAGTGGGTAAAGATCAAAGTCATGTTCGAATAGCAAGAGAGATTGCAGATGTCTTTGACTTGAGCTAGTTATAGAACTACCTCCAAAATGAGCTATTGAGTTTCTAATTGATCTTGTGCCAAGAATTGAGCCTGTGAGTAGACTACCTAGCAGGATGACACAGACTGAGATAAAAGAATTGAAGATGCATTAGCGGATCTAGAAGGAAGAAAATTTATTGGACCAAGCAGTTCACCTTGGGAAGCGGCAGCGGTATTCACGAAAAAACCAGATAGGTAGCTAAGGATGTTTATCGACTATCGTAAGTTGAACGAAATGACGATAAAGTAAGTATCCTTTGTTGAGAATTAATGATCTATTTGATCAATGGAGTGGAACCAGAGTGTTTTCCTAGTTAGATTTGGCGACGGGGTTCCATCAATTGAGAGTGGCAGAGGATAGTATTCCTTTGACAGCATTTCAGACTAGATATGGTTCGTATGAGTGGTTGGTGATGCTATTTGGGTTGACGGATGCACCTGTTTCTTTGATGATTTGATGAACCGAGTCTTCGGAGAGTATTTGGATAGATTTTTGTTGATCTTTATAGATGACATTTTGGTATACTCTAAGGACGAGAGAGAGCATGAAGATCATCTTAGAGTTGTGCTAGAGGCGATGAGGCAGTATCAGCTAAAGGCGAAGTTTTTCAACTGTCACTTTTGGAAGAATGAGGTTAAGTCTCTTGGTCATGTGGTTTCAAAGAAAGGATAGTCAGTCGATCCAGATAAGATCGAAGTTGTGAAAATTGGAAGAGACTAGAGACAGTGGTCGAGATCAGAAGTTTTCTTGGACTTTCTGGCTATTACCGAAGATTCATCAAAACTTTGTCGTGCATAGTAGTACCTTTGACTAAGCTTACCAAAAAGGAAGTGACGTTTATTTGGTCCGACAAATGTGGGGAAGCATTCCTTAATTTAAAGCATTTATTGACCTAAGCTCTAGTGTTAGTAGTTCCAAATGGTAAGTAAGGGTTGGTAGTATACACTGATGCATATGGGACTGGATTAGGAGCGGTGTTGATGTAGAAGGGTAAAGTCATTGCTTATGCATCTAGGCAGCTTAGACCGCATAAGTAAGATACCCTTCTCATGACATAGAGTTGGTTGGGATGATTTTTGGCTTGAAGATTTGAAGGCATTATCTCTTGGGGGAGAGATTTAGTTGCATACCGGTCATAAGTTTATATATTCTCTCAGAAGGAGTTGAATATGAGGCAGCAGAGGTGGCTGGAGTTTTTGGCTACTTATGATTTCAGTATAGAGTATATTCCTGGGAAAGGAAATAAAGTAGCAGATGCTCTTAGTAGAAAACATCAGAACATGGTGTTAGCGATTTTGGCAGAATGGAAGGATCTAGAAGCTTTAGCCGGTTGCGGGTGCAGTTGATATCTATTGCTAGTTCTAGTCAAGGTACTGCATTGTCTTGTTTATAATTTAGACCAGTGTTGATTGAGAGGATAGCTTCTAAGCAAAGGGAAGGTCATGTGTTAGCCAAGAGGATTAGAAGGATTGAGGTAGGATCTGAGATCGATGATCTAAAGTGTTTTCATCTTGACCAAAGAGGATGGTTTAGAAAGAAGGTACAGTTATGTATTCTAAATGTAAAGGATTTAACAAGGGATGTTTTGGAAGAATGTCATCGATCGAAGTTCATGATTCATCCTAGAGGGAGCAATATGTATCAAAATATGAAGAGGAGCTTCTATTGGGAAGGCATGAAGAGGGATGTTGGCTTGTTGATTACGTAGTCCATGAACTGTCAACAAGTTAAGGTCGAACATCAAAAGACGAGTGGGATGCTTCAGCCTTTAGAGAAGCCAGTGTAGAAATGGGATTCAATATCTATGGATTTTATATATGGGTTGCCAAGGTTAAGGAGAGGAAATGAGAGTATATGGGTTATTGTGGACAGGTTGACTAAGAGTGCCCATTTCATTCCATTAAAGTCCATAAGGACAGCAGTTGGTTTTGCAAAGTTGTTCATGAAGAATATGGTTAGACTTCATGAGATCCTAGTAGCATAGTCAGCGATAGAGATGCTTTATTCACTAGTGAACTCTGAAAGATTCTGCAGGATGTGTTAGGCACTAAGCTAAAGATGATTACCGCATATCACCCTCAGATGGATGGCAGACGGAGAGAGTCAACAAGGTGCTCGAGGATTTGTTGAGAGCTTGTGTGTTGGACTTTGGTGGATCTTGGGAGGATCACCTACACTTTATTGAGTTTTCCTATGATCATAGTTATTAGACTAGTATAGGAATGGCACATTTTGAAGCATTGTATTGAAGGCCATGCAAATCCCATGCATGTTGGTCGGAGACTGGAGATAGATTGGTCATAGGTCCAGATTTGGTTAAGGAGGTGTCGTAGAAGATTGAGTTAATCCGAAAATGGATGAAGGAAGTTCAATCCAAATAGAAGAGTAATGCTGATAAAAGGTTTAAGGATATAGAGTTCTCAAATGGAGACAAGGTTTTAATTAAATCATCATCGATGAAGGATGTGGTACTATTCGGGAAATCGAGAAAGTTGGCCCCGAGATATCTTGGTCCATTCCAGATTATAGAAAGGATTGTAAAGCTCGTGTATAGAGTAGAGTTACTGAGGAATTTGGCAGGTGTCCATAATGTATTCCATGTGTCTCATCTTTGCAACTATGTACATGATCTAGAGGCTACTATTCCTCAGACCGAGTTGAAGGACTTGGTTGTGGAGCCTGAGTTTACCTTTGTTAAACAACCAGTTCGGGTTCAAGCAAGGGATTAGAAAAGATTAAGGACCAAGATTGTCAAGTTAGTGAATGTCCAGTGGAGCGATAACTAGAAGGACTATACTTGGGAGACCAAGGACGAGATTTGAGGGGCTTATCCTGATCTACTTTGATGGTATGTCTATATTAGATTTATATAGATTAGTTGCTAGTCAGGTAGATTGGTATGGATGTTAGGAGATGTTACAGATGGATGCAATGTTTTCTAGTTAGTCCTTACTGAATTTCGAGGACGAAATTCTTTAAGGAGGGAAGCCTATAACACCCCTAATTTTGATGACATTATTTAGGAGATTTAAGTAGAGTAGATTAAATAGAATAATGTAGAGTAATAAGGAGGTTGAGGTTGATTAAATAAATTATGGTGGCCATGCTTATTTAAAATGAATGAACTTAAATAGTTAAATGTTAGCTAATTAATCATATGGGCATTAGAGTCATTGTCATCCCATTTCCTACCCTTATACAATTTTCCCTTGGACATACACGTTCATTTATCATAAGCAAAACTAAAAATGTAACAAGGAAAAGCAAGGCCGACCATTAGGAAGAAAAGAAGAAGAGAAAAATCCAAGTAAAGCTTAGGGTTCAAGCTAGAAGAAATCAATCTCAATCAAACATCAATTTCCTTATCCAAATTAAGGTGAATAATAATCACTGCATCTGTTGATTTCTATAATAATATGTTTTCAGATTTAAGGGTAAATTCGTTTATATGACATATTGGGTGATGATATGCATGATTTAAAATTCTTATGATTTAAAAAAGATTGTTTAAAAGAGAATATGCACGGTTTTGAAAGAGACAGCGGATTAAGGACCTTAAGGCTAATTTAACACTAGAGGGGGGCGAATAGTGTTTAATTAATTCTAAGACTTATATGAACTAAACTGAAATTATGACACAAAAAAATGCAGAACTTAATCACAGAACAATCATAGAATCAAACACAAATGCAGAAAGTAAATGAAAAGCAGTAAAGAGAAAGAACACACCGGATTTTATACTGGTTCGGAGTTACTTTACATCCAGTCCTATACCAAGGCAAACCACCTCATACAGATTTTTATTAAACTAGTGTCACGTTTACACTCCTCAATTTATAAAGGCCTTGAGGTACCCTCCTGTCTCACGAGTCCGGGGCAAACTCTCTTGATTTACGGACCACAAGATTACCCAATTGATTTCCAGGCAGAACCACACCTTATAGAGAGACTCGATAAACTTTTGATTACAAATTGATCCTATAACTCTGAATACAACTTTGATCTTCGAGAGAGGACAGAGAATCAAACAAGAATGAAATTCTAATTTGATTCGCATGAGAATTTAGCAGAATTTTGGCACGATCTTAAAAATATGATAATTATAGAACATGGATTTGTGGAGAAGAAGAAGTGAGGAAAAGATGAGCATTGTATATTAAAAAAAAAGTTATAACCATTCGTGAAGAGATTTAAACGAATAGACACTTCTTTTGAAAACTGAAACTTTTGAATTCAACGGTCACCATATCGACATGGGGTATCCCATGATGTCGACGTCCCCTTGTTAAAAATAATGTAAAATTTGTTTTGAGAATGGTATTGAAATGAAAACAAGATGAAATGATTCTGGAGTAAAATAAACTAATTTTACTATGTTTTAAAACAAAAAAACAAAGTATATTTTAGGGCTAAAACATCTTTTTGAAAATCATTTGAAAAGATAGTTTTAAGGCTAAAACATTTTGAAAAGTGGTTTTGAAAATCGTTTTTAAAAAACCATTTTAAACTAGTTTTGCAAGCTTCTTCCTGCAGAATATCTCACCACATCAAGACTCGAGAACTTGTACAAAACCAGGATGTTCGTGGGTTTGTAAGCCACTTGTCGTAGGATTGTAAGCTACTAGTCATAGGTTTGTAAGCCACAAAGAAGGTAGAAATGGATTCCACCCAAATGAAATTCGGAATGAAGTTTTCCATGCTATTATGAAGTTATAACAAAAACTAGACACATATCTTGAAATCTTGATCTTGCTACTCATGAGTCTTCAAACTTGATTTCTTCATTCTTGATTTTTATACTGTACAGCCTTCAATAATCAGTACCTGCTTTATATATACCCTGCATAATATCATTCATATATATCTAGACAATAGTATTAGTATATAAGTTATAATAAAATAAGTTACAAAGGTTGTGGTCATCAAAACCACTATCTCCAGCTCCTAACAATCTCCCCCATTTTGATGATGACAACCTTATAAAATATACTTACCACTTCGATCATACCATAACTCCCCCTTACACCAACAAATCCCCCTTACTCTAAGCCTGCTATATATATAACTTATCTCCCCCTTTGTCATCAACAAAAATAACCTATAAACCTCGAACTTAATAGAAAAAGTGATAAACAAACATATGACATAAGAATAATATGTATGTATGAGTGAAACATAGAATCCTATGTTAAAATGGAATTTAAGATTTTATATACCAACAATTGTTAGAAGAACATTAATTAATATACTAGTTATATACAAATTTAAAACCAATATAAAATCAAAAAAAATGAAAAAAGGCCTAATGAGGACCCTTAACTATCGGTGATTTATGGATCGAACGATTTGGATAGTGAAGACAAAAGTTTCTACGTTGTTTGACCAAGTTCCCATTAGCGTCAAAAAGGACCTCTCCAATGCAAATCACGCCATCTTCTTCGTCCATATGAACATCCGAATTAGGCAGAGGATGTTCTTCTTCTTGATCCTCTTGTGGTTCTTCTAGAGGCTCTTCTTCTTGAGAGTTGAGATGATTCTTCGATGACAATGGGATTGGCATGGTTATCCATAAGAAATTTTTGCAAATTCCTAAGTATTTTTCCTTGCCAATCTTGTTCTCTAGCCATTCGCAGTTGACTTACTTGAATTTCCACCATCATTTGAAGTAAATCTTTCATCTTCAGTTTGATGACTCGTACGTGTGTGGAATGTTGAAAAGAGATAGAATGAGGAGAATGGGTGAAGAATTAAAGGAGGAATTCATTAATTTACTATTTTAGAAGTTTATTACAGAGAGGAGAACAGAGAAAAGGAGTAAAAGTCGAAATATATAAATATATAACCAAATAACTAATTTTAGAGGGAAATTCAAATTGGAAAATCTCGGCCTACATGTCAACATAGGACATGCCCGTTTCAATTTTTGAGAAATTTTTTATTTATATTAATTATTAACTATATTTGTATTATTTATAATTTATATTTCAGTTAATGAACATATACCTAATTCTCTCCTAAATTTAGTAAAGTTTTGTTCATTTAATGGTTTGGTTAATATATCAGCAATTTGTATTTTAGTATTAATATATTCAAGAGTTATGACTTCTTTACTTATATTATCTCTAAGAAAATGATGTCTAATATCAATATGTTTTGTTCTAGCATGATGAGTTGGATTCTTAGATAAGTTTATTACACTAGTATTATCACAATAAATTAGTGATACAGTTATAGTTATTCCAAAATCTTTCAAAGTTTGTTGCATATATATAACTTGAGAATAAGACAAAACAGTAGATATATATTCTGCTTCAGTTGTTGACAAGGATATAGTGTTTTGCTTCTTACTAAACCAGAAAACCCGAGAATGTCCTATAAAGTGATAAGTTCCACTTGTACTTTTTCGGTCTGATTTACAACCAGTGTAATCAGCATCACAGTATGAAATTAAATCAAATACATCGTTTTTAGGATAAAATAAACCATAATCTAAAGTATGTTTTACATATCTTAAAATTCTCTTAACCTGTTTTAAGTGAGTTTCTTTAGGTTGAGATTGGTATCTTGCACAGAGACAGACACTATGCATGATGTCAGGATGACCTGTTGTTATATAAAGCAGCGAACCAATCATTCCCTATATAATTTTGATAAAATCTTTGAATTATCTTCTTTACTTAAAGCTACATTAGTTGTTATTGGAGTTGGTTTCCCACCAGAAGTGGTCAATCCAAATTTATTAAATCTTTAGCATATTTTTCTTCACTAATGAAAATTCATTTATCTAATTGTTTGATTTGAAGTCCTAAGAAGAAACTTAGCTCTCCCATATGACTCATTTCAAATTCTTTAGTCATTATATCTGAAAATTCTTTATTCATTATGTTATTAGTTGATCCAAATATTATATCATCTACATATATTTGTATTAATTGAATAACATTCTTGTTTCTTTTAATAAAAAGAGTTGTATCTATTTTACCAATTTCAAAACCAGATTGTAGTAAATAAGATCTTAGTCTTTCATACCAGGCTCTAGGAGCTTGTTTCAGATCATATAAAGCCTTCTTTAATTTATATACATGACATGGAAATTTATTATCTTCAAAAAGTGGAGGTTGTTCTACATAAACATCTTCTTTTACAAAACCATTTAGAAAAGCACTTTTAACATCCATTTGATACAACTTGAAATTATTGAAATTTGCGAAGGCAAGTAGAATTCTGATAGCTTCTAGTCTTGCTACGGGTGCAAAGGTTTCGTCATAATCAATTCCTTCTTCTTGACAAAAACCTTGCGCGACTTAACGAGCTTTATTTCTCATGACCTCGCCTAGTTCATTTATTTTATTTTTATAAACCCATTTTGTTCCAATTATACTTCTATCCTCAGGTCTAGGAACAAGTTCCCAAACATCATTTCTGGTGAACTGATTCAATTCTTTTTGCATAGCAAGAATCCATGAATCATCAGATGTTGCTTCCTTTAGATTTTTAGGTTCAATAGTTGATATAAAAGCTACATTATTCATACTATTTAGTTGATTTCTTTTTTTAACTATAGATTCAATATTTCCTAGTATATTTTCTACAGGATGATCTTTTAATAGCCTAATTCTTTTATTAGGTTGAATGATTTCACAATTAGTTTCATTAGATTCATTATTTAAAGTTACAAAATCTTCTTCATCTTCTATTTGTACAGTATCTTTAAAATTTTCATCAAAAGATACATGCATTGTTTCTTCAATAGTGTTATTTCTCAGATTATAAACTCTAAACGCTTTACTTCTATTAGAACATCCAATGAAGATACCTTTATCGAATTTAGGTTCAAATTTATCTAAATTATTTTTTGTATTAAGAATAAAACACTTACTACCAAAAAATTTATAATAAGTTACTATGGGTTTCTTATTGTAAAGTAATTCATATGATGTTTTATTATTTAATGGTCTAATTAAAATCCTATTTGATATAAAGCACGCTGTAGAGACTACTTTAGCCCAAAAAATTTTAGGTAAGTTACTATCAGAAAGCATTGTTCTAGCACACTCTTGAATCCTTCTATTCTTACGTTCTACCATTCCGTTTTGTTGTAGAGTTCTTGAAAAAGAGAAATTATGAGTAATTCCTTTTTTATTATAGAAATTCTCAAAATTTTCATTTTTAAATTCTCCACCGTGATCACTACGTATAGTTTTTATTTTTAAAGAAAGTTGATTTTGATTCTTTTAGAAAAATTCTTAAATAATTCAAAAGCATCACTTTTAAGTTTAAGAAAAATTGTCCAAGTATATCTAGAATAATCATCTAAAATTACAAAAACATATTTATTGTGATTAATTGATTGAACTTGAGATGGAAAAAATAAATCTAAATGAAGTAATTCTAGAGGTTTAGAAGTAGAAATCATGTCTTTTAATTTAAATGAACTTTTCTTGAGTTTTCCTAATTGGTAAGCATCACATATACTATCTACTTTAAAGTTTAACTTGGGAAGACCTCTAACTATGTTTTGATAACTTAGTTAATAGTTTGAAATTCAAATGACTAAACCTTTTATGCCAAATCTAAGGGTCACTTGTATTAGCCAAAAGACATAAGTTATCGTTTGTAACTTTCATACTACGGATGTAAATGTTTTTCTTTCTAATTCCTTCAAAGATAATATTTGACTTATTATCTTCGATGTGACACTTATCTTTTCCTAATTTTATTTTAAATCCTTTATCACATAGTTGACTTATACTAAGAAAACTATGTTTCAAATTCCTAACTAGCAAAATATCAGAAATAAGAGGAGTTTTAGAATTACCGACCTTACCGATGCCGATAACATATCCTTTTGAGTTATCTCCAAAATTGACCAATCCACCATCTTGCTATATAATGTCATTAAGTATCTTGGGATTTCCAGTCATATGCCTTGAACAGCCACTATCAAGTATCCATTTATCTTTCTCAATTTGCACAGTTTGTCCATTAGTTGTTGATTCTCCAAAAGCCATGTAACATATCTGAACCTGCATAACAAATCAATTCGGTAGATAACTTGATTTTTCATAAAAACTATATGCAAACTTATGATTCTTTGATGAAATGCATAAATTCAAACTAGTGTTAACAAAATTTCTTAAAAATGTCATTTTTAACTTTTTAAGTTTCAGATTATGAAAACTATGAAAATCTATGCTCTGATACCAATTGAAAGTGACAGCGGATTAAGGATCTTAAGGATAATTTAACACTAGAGGGGGGTGAATAGTATTTAATGAATTCTAAGACTTATATAAACTAAATTAAAATTATGACAAAAATAAATGTAGAACTTAATCACAGAACAATCGCAGAATCAAACATAGATGCAGAGAGTAAATAAAAAGCAGTAAAGGAAAAGAACACACTGGATTTTATATTGGTTCGGAGTTACCCTACATCCAGTCCTGTACCAAGGAAAACCACCTCATACAGATTTTTTTATTAAACCAGTGTCGAGATTACACTCCTCAATTTATAAAGGCCTTGAGGTACCCTCCTGTCTCATGAGTCCGGAGCAAACTCTCTTGATTTATGGGCCATAAGATCACCCAACTGATTTTCTGGCACAACCACACATTATAGAGAGACTCAATAAATTTTTGATTACAAATTGATCCCATAACTCTGAATAGCACTGTGATCTTCGAGAGTGGACAGAGAATCAAACAAGAAAGAAATTTTAATTTGATTCACTTGAGAATTTGGCAGAATTTCGGCACGATCTTTAAAATATGATAATTATAGAACATGGATTTGTGGAGAAGAAGAAGTGAAGAAAATATCAGAATTGTATATTAAAAAATTCGTTTGAGAAGGCTATTTATAGAGCGCCAGCGGTCATAACCATTCTTGAAGAGATTTAAATGAATAGACACTTCTTTTGAAAATTGAAACTTTTGAATTCAATGGCCACCATGTCGACATTGGGTATCCCATGATGTCGATATCCCCTTGTTAAAAATAATGTAAAATTTGTTTTGAAAATGGTATTGAAATGAAAACAAGATGAAATGATTCTGGAGTAAAATAAACTAATTTTACTATGTTTTAAAACACAAAAACAAAGAATATTTTAAGGCTAAAACATCTTTTTGAAAATCATTTGAAAAGATAGTTTTAAGCTAAAACATAATGAAAAGTGGTTTTGAAAATCATTTTGAAAAACCATTTTGAAGTAGTTTTGCAAGATTCTTCCTGTAGAATATCTCATCACATCAGGACTCGAGAATTTGTACAAAACCAGGATGGTCGTGGGTTTATAAGCCACTTGTCGTAGGTTCGTAAGCTACTTTTCGTGGGTTTGTAAGCCACTAAGAAGGTAGAAATGGGTTCCATCCCAAAGGAAATTCGGAATGAATATTTCCATGCTATTATGAAGTTTTAATAAAAACTAGACGCATATCTTGAAATCTTGATCTTGAAACTCATGAGTCTTCAAACTTGATTTCTTCATTCCTGATCTTTATATTGTAGAGTCTTCAATAATCAGTACCTGTCTTATATATACCCTACGTAATATCATTCATATATATCTAGACAATAGTGTTACTATATAAGTTATAATAAAATAAGTTACAAAGGTTGTTGTCATCAAAACCACTTTCTCCAGTTCCTAACAGGTTTCAGGGCGAAAACGAGATTAAATGATTTCTAAATGCCATGGGAAAATTTTATGTTATGAGAAACAATAGAGTTAGGTTTCAATTTTAATAATTTTCCCAGCCATGGAGAATTAATTATGAATTTCCAAAGGAAAATATGATTATTTGGGTTTATAAACTTATTTTGGAAATATATTGAGAATTTAGGTCTAAAATTTTGATGTTAGACAACATGATTAAAGTGAATTTCAAGAATTTTTAGGGAATTTTACTAAGTAATTTAGTATGGAAATTAAATTATTATGAAAGGAGGAACTAAATGATTTAATTATTTTATTAGTGGGAAGGACTTATTTGTTAAAAATTAATTAGTTTTAGATTTGAGCTAATGCGGCAAATTTAAGTAAAATAATTTGAAAGTTTATCGTAACCAATTATGTGTTTACAAGTGGGAAATTTAGTTGCAAAAAGTTTACCTTATTTGGTAAAAACAACCTTTTGTTCAGAAAAAGGGGTTCCGCCTTCTTTGGAAAGACCGTTTTACCTAGAGCTTTCGCCTCTAACCTAGTCGAAACCTTCTAGGTTAAAACCAGTTAACCAATACACATGGTGTCATTTAGATGGTGCTTAGTGGATTGGATATAGACGAAAGGTAAAATGTCGAAACGTAGCTTTCGAAAGGGTTGATGTCATTGCTTTGTTTTAGAGGAAAAGGCAATTACCTATTTATAAAGGGGTTTTCACATAGATGAAAGCTATGGTTGCGAAAGATATTTCAAAATAAGCTTTGAAAAGAGAGTTGTCGCCTCTGTTTTAAAGAAATAGCTTCCAAGGAGTTACTTTGGTTTTACCTAAAGCTTTCCGAAGGAGTAGTTTCGACCAAGTCGAAACCCTTCTGTAAATTGATGCCTTTCGATGGTATTGAAGACATCAGTGCTATTGAAAGGTACTGTTGTTTTTATAAACATCAGCTAACTGCAGCAGATAAAAGGAAAATGGTGATGGAAGGTATGCTTCTTATTCAGAGTATACCAGTTAGGATATTGTTTGATACTGGTGCATCACATTCATTTATATCTTAGTGTTTAGTTGATAGGTTATGAATAGAACACACATACCTTGTTACTTCGTTAAGGGTTGCAAATCCAGTAGGAGGGTAGGAAACTCTAGGGATGAGATGTGACCAGCTAAAACATGATTTGTTTGGTCATAAGTTTGCATGTAGTTTTATGTTTTCGACTTCATAGATTTTGGAATCATTCTTGTTATGGATTAGATGAGGAGATATGAGGCTATGATATTTTGCCAGGATGGGGAGATATCACTAAGACACCCTGATAGTCATAACCGAATTATATTCACAGTAGAGAATTCTGACCGGAGTAGTTGTGCTATGTTAAGCACAATGGAAGTAGAAGAAGATTTAAGTCAGGTTCATGTAGAAGGAGAGTTTGTAGATGTCTTCGAGTCATTCATTAGGCTACCACCAAAATAATCCATTGAGTTTCGGATTGATCTTGTGCCAAGAGCTAAACTTGTAAGTAGACCACCTATCAGGATAAGTCAGACAGAGATGAAGGAATTAAACATGCAACTAGTGGATCTAGAAGGAAGAAATTTTATTTGACCAAGCAATTCGCCTTGGGGAGCGGCCGCGGTGTTCATAAAGAAACCAGATGGGTCGTTAAGGATGTGCATCGTCTATCGTAAGTTGAACGAAAGGACGATAAAGAATAAATATCCTTTGCCAAGGATTGATAATCTGTTTGATCAGTTGAGTGGAGCCAGAGTGTTTTCCCAATTGGATTTGGTGACATGGTTCCATCAGTTGAGAGTGGCAGAGGACAACATTCCTTTGACAGCATTTCGAACTAGATATGGTTCATACGAGTGGTTAGTAATGCCATTCGGGTTTATGAATGCACCTGCTTTCTTTGTGGATTTGATGAACCTAGTCTTCCAAGAGTATTTGGATAGATTCATGTTGGTGTTTATAGATGACATTCGGTATATTCTAAAGATGAAAGAGAGCATGAAGATCATCTTAGAGTGGTGCTTGAGACGCTAAGGCAAAATCAGCTAAAGGAGAAGTTTTTCAAGCGTCATTTTTGGAGGAAAAAGATGAAGATCCTAGGTCACGTGGTTTCGGAGAAAGGGTTGTCAATCGATCCAAATAAGATCTAAGTTGTGAATAATTGGAAGAGGCCAGAGATGGTGACTGAGATCATAAGTTTTCTTGGACTTGCAGGTTATTACTGGGGATTCATTATGGATTTCTCATGGATAGCAGCGCCTTTGACTAAGCTTACCGAGAAGGAGTGAATTTTGTTTGGTCTGACAAATGTGAGAAAGCATTTCTTAAGTTAAAGCATTTGTTGACTAATGCACCAGTGTTAGTGGTTCCAGATGGAAACTAAGGGTTGGTAGTATACACTGATGCATGTGAGACTGGATTGAAAGCCATGTTGATGTATAGGGGCAAAGTCATTGCCTATGCATCTAGGCAGCTTAGTCCGCATTCAGTAAGATATCCTTCTCACGATTTGGATTTAACTACGGTAATTTTTGCATTGAAGATTTGGAGGCATTATCTCTTGGGGGAGAGATTTGGGCTATACACAGATCATAAATCTTTAAGGTATTTATTCTCTCGGAAGGGGTTGAATATGAGGCAGTGGAGATGGCTGGAGTTTTTGGCTGCTTATGATTTTGGTATAGAGTATACCCTAGGAAATGGAAATAAAGTAGCAGATGCTCTTAGTAGAAGACACCATAATGTGGTGCTGGCTATGTTGGCGGAATGGAAGGATCTAGAAGCTTTAGCCAGTTGTGATGTGCAGTTAAGATCGACTGCTAGTTCTACTCAGAGTACTGCCATGTTGCCCGGTTTAGAAGTTCGACCAATGTTGATCGAGAGAATCGCTTCTAGTTAGAAAGTGGATCCATTGTTAGCCGAGAAGATTATATGCTTGAGGATGGGACTAACATCGATGATTTGAAAGATTTTTGTCTTGACCGAAAAGGATGGTTGATAAAGAAAGGGCGTATGTGTTCCAGATGTTGAGAACTTGAGGAAAGATGTTCTAGGGGAATGTCATCGGTCTAAGTTTATGATTCATCCTAGAGGGACCAAGATTCGTCAAGATATGAAGAGAAGTTTTTATTAGGAAGGCATAAAGAGGAATGTTGGCTTGTGGGTTAGACAATATAAACTGTCAACAAGTGAAAGCCGAACATCAGAAGCCAAGTGGGTTGCTTCAGCCTCTAGAGATTCCAGTTTGGAAATGAGATTCGATATCCATGAATTTTATAGACAAGTTGCCTCGGTCAAGCAGAGGAAATGAGAGTATATGGGTCATTGTGGACAGATTGATCATGAGTGCACATTTCGTTCCAGTAAAGTCGACTAGGACAGCACCTGTTTTGGCAAAGCTGTTCATGAAGAACATAGTTAGACTACATGGAGTTCCTACTAGCATAGTTAGTGACAGAAATCTTTATTCACTAGCGAATTCTGAAAGAGTCTACAGGGTGTGTTACGCACTAAGCTCAAGATAAGTACTACATATCACCCTCAAATGGATGGGTAGACAGAGAGAGTCAACAAAATACTCGAGGATTTATTGAGAGCTTATATATTGGAATTTGGTGGATTTTGGAAGGATTATCTACATTTGGTTGAGTTTTCCTATAAATAGTTATCAGACTAGTATAAGAATGGCGCCTTTTGAAGTTTTGTATGAACAGCCATGCAAATCGCCAGGGTGTTGGTTAGATACTGAGACAGATTGGTCTTAGGTCAAGATTTGGTTAGGGGGCGTCAGAGAAGATTGAGCTGATCCGAAAAAGGATAAAGGAAGCTCAATCCAGACAAAAGATTTATGCAAATAAGATGCGTAAAGACCTAGAGTTTTTAGTTCGAAACAAATTTTTTATTAAGGTATCATCGATGAAGGGTGTGATACGGTTTGGGAAGTCAGGGAAACTGGCACTGAGATATGTTAGTCTATTCCAGATCGTAGAAAGAATTGGAAAGCTCACGTACAAGAGTAGAGTTACCGAGCAGTATGGCAGGTGTCCATAATGTATTTCATGTGTCTCGTTTTCGCATGTATGTGCATGATCCAGAGGCTACTATTCCTCCGACAGGGTTGGAAGATTTGGTAGTAGAGCCTAATTTGACTTTTGTTAGACCACCAGTTCAGTTCGTAACGAGAGATGAGAAAAGATTTGAGGAACAAGACAGTCGGGTTGGTGAAAGTTCAGTGAAGAGACAACGAGAAGGACAATACATGGGAGACAGAGGACAAGATTTGAAATACTTATCCTGATCTGCTTTGAGGGTATGTGTATATTAGATTTATGTAGATAATTTCTAGTCAGGTAGACTAGCATGGTTGTTAGGAGTTGCTACAGATGTTAGAACCTCGATTTCAATGACAACAACTATACAAACACTTGCATTCAATATACATAGGTATATATACCATCCATATGTAGGTAGACCTTTCGACTAAGGCTTGATGACCGACACAAGGATTATTATATTGAGAAATATTAGTACATTCTGTTAATGTTGTAAATAGATGATATGTACATTCTCCTTGAGTAATAATTACAAGTATTTGCATATACAAATCACTTAAAAAGGAAGATAACAGAATATACATGTGTCAGATGTCTGGCATATGTGCTCAGATGTCTGGCAACATGCTCTGGTTTTGAATCTTTTAACAATCCAGACGTCTGGCGTAAGTGCTCAGACGTTTGGAACATGTTCTATTTTAAAGCTTTTTGACAAACCAAACGTCTGGCACAAATGGCCAGACGTTTGACCTGGGTAACGACCATTTTTAACCAAGAATCATCTTCTTCAATTGAAGAGTTGCATCCTTCTGTTTTGGTCATAACTCTTTCTTCTCAAACATTGTAACTCTTGGAATGAAATAGAATGAACCAAAGGTTGTCACTTCTCGAACAAACCCTTCACCATTGGTAAATAAACATGAAATTGAAAGTTACATGCTATTCTGAACTTTCTTGCTTTATCTTCTAATATTTCTGAGATTTCCAAAAACACACTTTGATTTCTTCCTAATGCCAAAAGCTTGAACTACATACTACTCAAGGAGATTATAGGAAGAAGCTGTAATTGCAGTCAAAATCGGTGTTGCATAGAACACACATTTATCGAAGAAATATTCTTGTACAAAAGCCTATTCCTCCGGGCAAAGTGAGGGCAGTTGGTTAGTGTATTTCAGAAGGGGAGCTTTGGGACTGGACGTAGGACGGGAGGTCCGAACCAGTATAAAAACTCTATTGTGATTACTTTTTATTTTACCTATATTATTACTCTGTGCAATTTATAATATCATACATGTACTTATCATATACTACATACATATACGATCCATATAATCTTTCAATTGGTATCCAATCAAGATTAGTTCAAATCACAGTAACACGTGTTTGAGAATTGTTAATATGGCAAGTATCTTTCACGAAGGTCAATCAACTACACATCCTCCACTATTCACCGGACCTAATTATGCATATTGTTCAACCCAAATGAGAATTTTTATGGAAGCAAATGGTTTGGAAATATGGCCAGCAACTCAAATTAAGTATGTAGCACCTAAACAAATATTAGCACATGGACAGATGCACAAAAAACTGCTGCTTCTAATAATGCTAAAGCAATGAATGTACTTTTTTGTTCTCTTGATAAAAATGAATTTTCACGTGTTATGTTATGTACTACTGCTTATGATATATAGCGTACTTTACAAGTTACACATGAAGGTACAACTAAGGTCAAACAAACAAAAATATAAATTTTGCAAAATCAATTTTCGTCTTTTAAAATGAAACAAAATGAGTCAAATGTTGACATGTACTCAAGATTTCAAACTATACAACATGTTCTTATGGCACTAAGAGTTAAATTTACTGTTTTTATTTAGTATCTCGAATTCTCAACTCTTTAACAATTGGGTGGAAAAGAAAAGTATTGGCTATCGAAGAAGCTAATGATCTTTCTGTACTCAAACTTGAAGAGTTGATTGGAAATTTAACGTCGTATGAAGCAAATTTGCAGGCCAGAAAAGAACAAAGCCATGAAAAGAAGAACACAGCATCTCAAGCAAGTAATGAAGATAATGAATTGGATGAAGATGAAACTGTATTTATTGCTAAAAATTACAACAAATTCAAGAAAATGACTAGATTCCAAAATTGTGGAAAATCTAATTCATCAAATCAAACTTCGATCAAGTGCTTTGAATGTGATCAGTTCGAACATATGAAGAAGGATTGCCCAAAACTCAACAACGAGAAAAAGAAAAATAAGTTTGAGAAATTTAAGAAAAAGAGAAAGGCATTCCAAGTCACTTGGGATACTCTGAGTCTTCCTCATCATCCGAAAGTGACAGTGAAAGTGATACGGAGCAAGAAAATATATGTTTTATGGCACACACTAATGAGGTATGTCCCGATCTTACATATGATGAAATTTTAGAAGTAAGTATGGAACTTGACGACAAATATAGAGAAACTAAGAAATTAAATAAGGAATATTTTTCTATGATAAATCAATTAGAATTTGAAATAGGTTTACTAAATGATGACAAATCTATTTTAGAAGAAGAACTAGAAAATACTCAAGAAAAATGTAAGAATCTTTCTATTGAAAATGATGCTTTATCTTGTGGATTAAAAAAAGTTAAACTAGAAAATGATGAAATTAGTAATAAGAAAATTATCTTAAAAGATAATCTAAAAACATCAAAACCCAAAATTACTAATCTTAAAAAAAAATTTGGATAAAACCACAAATAATGTTACAAAATTTAACAAAGGAAAACAAGACTTGGAAGATTTAATTAAAATTTCCAAGCCATTCAAAAATCGAAATGGAATAGGGTTTGAGAATAAAACAAAAATTACAAAGTATAATTAGATTTATACTAAGATTAAACCTTCTTTTAAAAATAAAAAAATTAATCACAAATTCAATAATGGTTAAAATATGGGTTCCTAAAACAAATAACAGCCTGATTACACAAAAATATATAAGTAATTATATAAAAAAGTGATTCACAATAATAATTATATCTCTAAAGGAACCAAACCAATATGGTTACACTCACCAACTAACACTTAGGACCCAAAATTAAAAGGGGTACCAATTTAAAATATTTGTATTTTTTTGCAGGTATCCAAATACAAAAATAAACAGAAATGGATATTAGATAGTGGATTCTCCAAGCACATGACTGGAAATGCTTACATGTTGTCAAATATAAAATAAATTGATAGCGGCACTGTAACTTTTGGCGATAATTCAAAAGGGTTCGTCATTGGCATTGGAGAAGTCATCAATATCGGTATCTCTAACACTCCTATTATTTCAAATGTTTTATTAGTATAAAATCTAAAACATAATCTTCTTAGTATAAGTCAATTGTGTGATAAAGGGTTTAAAAAAAATTGAAAACGATAAATGTAAAATTTTTGATCAAAGCAAAAATTTACTCTTTGAAGGATTTAGAAATCATAATAATTTACTCTTTGAAGGATTTAGAAATCGTAATATATATATATATATATATATATATATCCTAAATATGAATATTAAAAATAATTCTGATTTATGTCTATCCGTAAATCATGATGATCCTTGGATTTTGGCATGAACGTTTTTTTTATATAAATTTTATATATATTAACAAACTAGCAAATCATGATCTAGTTAGAGGTTTACCTAAAATTAATTATAAAATTAAAAATTTATGTGACGCATGTCAAATGGGCATGGTAAAGAAAAGTTCCTTCAAATCTAAAATTAAAATATCTACTAAGAAACCATTAGAATTACTTCATTTGGATTTATTTGGACCAACACAAGTACATTGTATAAATCATAAAAAATATGTGTTCGTAATTGTACATGATTTTTCAAGATATACTTGGACATTATTTTTAAAACATAAAAGTGACACATTTGGAATATTTAAAATATTTGAAAAACGGATTTCTAGCTCAATGGATTTAAAAATAAAAAATATACGCAGTGATCATGAAGGAGAATTCGAAAATGAATTTTTTTACTAATTTTTGTGACAAAAAGGGAATTAATCATAATTTTTCGATTCCACGAACAACACAACAAAATGAGTTGAAAGGAAAAATAGAACTTTACAGGAATGTGCACAAACACTACCAAATAGTAGTAATCTACCCAAACATTTCTGGGCTGAAGCCATTGCCACTGCCTGTTATGTATTAAATCGTGTCACCCATCGACCTATAACTAAAAATATATGTTATGAAATATTTTATGGAAGGAAACCAAAAGTTTTGTATTTCAAAACTTTTGGGTCAAAATGTTTTATTTTAAATACTAAAGATAATCTTGGAAAATTTGATCCCAAAGCGAACGAAGGAATTTTCATTGGTTATTTAGAACGTATTAAAGCTTATAGAATTTATAATAAACAAACAAATATTATAGAAGAAAGCTCACATGTATCTTTTGATGAAAATTTTCAACAAACTATTGAAAATGAATAAGATGTAATTTTAACTCAAAATCAAACTGAAAATATAAATAATATGAATAATTCATCCTTTGATAATACTGAAAATATTTTAAGATCACCCACACGAACATTAAAAAATCATCCTTTAGATAATATAATTGGAGATTTAAATTCTCAATCACTAGAACTAACTTAAATCAAATGAGTCACGTTGCATTTATCTCACATACAGAACCAAAAAATTATAAAGAAGCATCTAAAGATGACTCTTCGATCTTAGCAATGCAAGAAGAATTAAATCAATTTGAACGTAATAATGTATGGAACTCGTTCCTAGACCATCAGATCAATCTGTAATAGGAATGAAATTGGTTTCCAAAAATGCAGATGAGAATGGAATTATTATTCATAACAAAGCAAGATTGTGGATTAAGGGTACAATTAAGAAGAGGGAATTGATTATGAAGAAACGTTTGCTCCAGTAGCTCATCTCGAAGCAATTCGTCATCTACTTGCTTTTGCGTGTCATCACAACTTTGAATTATTTCAAATGGATGTTAAGAGTGCCTTTTTAAATGGTTTATTAAAGAAAAGGTTTTTGTAGAACAACCACCATTATTTATTCATGAAAAATATCCAGATCATGTTTTAAACTAAAAAGGCCTTATATGGTTTAAAACAAGCACCACGTGCTTAGTACGATCGACCAAAAACTCATCTACAAAATTTTGGATTTGAAGTTGGCAAAATAGACACTACATTATTTATAAAACAGAAAAATAATGATGAACTAGTTGTATAAATATATGTTGATGACATTATATTTGGGCCAACTAATGAAAGTTTATGTAATGAATTTTCCGAAATAATGAAAAATGAGTTTGAAATGTCACACAAGGGTGAATTAAATTTTTCCTTGGATTACAAATAAAAAAATTGGACAATGACGTTTTTATAAATCAAGAAAAGTATCGTAAGGATTTACTTAAACATTTCAGAATGGAAAACACTACTAGTAAACCAACTCTTATGAGTACAACCTTATATTTAGACAAAGACGAAAATGGAAAAGATTTTGATCAAAAAACTTATCGTAGTATGATAGGCTCATTATTATATTTAACAACTAGTCGACCCGAATTATAATGAGTGTTTGTTTATGTGCATATTTTCAAGCTCAACCAAAGGAATCACATCATAGAGCAGTCAAACGAATTTTACGTTACTTATCTAACACAAAAGATTACGGTTTATTCTATCCTAAAGGTACGATTTTCGAACTTGTATCATTTAGTGATGTAGATTTTGGAGGTTGTAAAACAAATAGAAAAAGCACAAGTGGTACCGGCCATTTTATCGGCCAATCTTCAATTTTATGGTTTAGCAAAAAGCAAAATTGTGTTTCTCTTTCAACTTGTGAATCAGAATACATTTCTGCTGCTCTGGCTTGTGCACAAGTAATATATATGCAACAAACTCTTCAAGACTTTGTTAAAACTATCACTTGTTCTCCAATATATTGTGACAATACAAGTGCAATTAATATATCTAAGAATCCTATAAATCACTCTCGAACTAAACACATTGATGTCAGACATCATTTTCTTAGAGATAATGTAGAAAAAAGAATAATATCTTTAGAATTCATCGACGGTGAAAAACAGATAGCATACATCTTTACAAAACCTTTATGTGAAAAATCATTTATGAAACTTAGAAGAGAACTAGGAATATGCTCCTTAACTGAAGTTTAACATACAAGAATAAAATTTGGAATTTTTTTCTACCTCTCAATATTTATGGCTCACAGGTCATATAAATTTTTCTGCCAAAATGCTCTAAAAACCACAAATAGTTTAACTAATAAAACAAAACGAATGATTAAAATAGAAAATCCTACTCTTATATATATATATATATATATATATATATATATATATTTCAAACCGAATCACAGTAAAATCTTTTTCTAATATATATCTTTGTTAATCAATATCAAAGTTTTCCAACATGTCACCCGATCACAACTCCACTTACTCTACCATCGATTTTTCATCTCCATCGTCTGGTAGTACATACACATCTCCTGCAAAAACAACTCCTAAATCATCTCCATCTCTTCACATTGTTCTCTCATCTACATATCATACTGGCTACTCTCCAAAAGGAAAGAAAGCCAAACATGGTATTAATCTTCATACTTCCTCTATCTTAGACAAAGCCGACGAAATCCATCATTATCAAAAAGAAATAATGAATGTACAAAGAGAAATGTATTTCGAACAAAGACGCCAGGAAGCTCATTTAAATTTTCTGGATAAATGTATCATTGCCGTATGTGAACCATTCGCCTACTAAGGATTGTTCATGTACAATCTCCACGTCTAGCCGAAACTCCTATGCATGCTCGTCAAATAACTCCACGTTAATTATTTGGAGAAGGAACATCTGAAGACCAATTCTGTCTAGTACCTCCTTCTTGGTCTCCAATATGATCATCAAAAGAAAATACAAAGGCAAAACCAAATTCATGGGAGAAAAAGTAACTATATTATTCTACAAATTGTATTTTATAAATATATAATATTTATATTCCAAGTTGTAATAACATTTAAAATATTTAAGAATATAACTTGTATCTTATTCTTAAAAGGTTATATCTATAATAAATTTCTTTAAAAACTAAATTATCACTATACTACTGGCTACACGCTCACTTTCAGCTCAGACATATGTTGTCGTAGCTAGACGTCTGGTAAAATAGTCTGAAAAATTATCCCTTTCAGCTCGGGCATCTGCAACTTCAATCAGACATCTGGTTCATATTTCTGGAAAACTTGACTAACTCGATTCAAATGTCTGATATTACACTCAGACGTTTGATCCAACTCTCTGCCTCAAAATTTCCTAAACGACCAGACGTCTGCTTAACAATTCAGACGTCCGATCGTACTCCGCAGTCACTTTTTAGCCCCATCTATAAATCATCTTCTTTATACTTTAACTATTTTTTCCACCAAAACCCTACAACAAAAACCCCAAGCCCCAAATCATTCTGCTTTCTTCTCCTAAATACTTCAAATTCATGGCACCCAAATCAAAGAAACCTTTTCCCAAATGCAAAAAGACAGGCTAAAGCTCTTAACAACCTTCTCAACAATTTGTAACTGACGAAATCATTGATGACTGGATCGTGGAACAAGATGGCAGGAAAAAGCTTCAAGAATTGGAGAAGAAAGGAATTCATTGTGGTCCATTTTACCCACTTAGGAGATTCTTCAACTACGAAATTAAAGATTTGGCGAGTAATGCTAAGATCCACCATCTCATTAATTATGATTCTAACTCGGATCAGATTAATCAATTAGATGTCTATTTATTCTTCATTAATTTGTGTTCACTTCATATTTGGAACCCCTCTGATCCCGAAAATTGGATTTGGACAAGTATTTATGGGGAAATTATCAAATAAACGTTGAAATACTTGGACAAATCTTACAGTGCTCATGTACAGGAATTAAATTACAAGATATACCTGATATGAGGTATTAGCCACGAGATGCAATTACACATCTCCTTTGGGAAGATGACGTGAGAAAATTAACACCAATCTGCTTTCGTCCACAAGCTAGACTACTTAATCGGATGCTTATCAATACCATACTCCCTAGATTAGGCAGTCATGAGCAAGTATATGACCATGACCATAAAGCTTTATATGCTATTTTGGGTCATATTAAAGTAAATTGGTCTCAATATATTTTCGACCAAAGTAAAAGCTTCTGGACACCAGCTCGTCGAACAATCATTTATGCTCCAAATATTATTGTAATTCTTCGAGCGCACAACATACCATCTTTCTTATCATAATATGAAGAACTTTTCATAAAGGAAAGTGGAATCCACTTCCTATCTTTAATGCATCTTCCCGAAAATCCTCCAACAATTACACCATTTGTTGAATACCAACAACACCAACCCCAACCTCAACAGTCTACTCCTATACAACCTACTTCTATATCAAGACCCTCTGAATCAAAAGGTTATCACTCTGATTCTGAAATACAAGAGGCTCGAATTGCAGTAGGATAAGGAGAGAGTATTAGAGATGTAGCACTGCAAAACCAACATATTCTCTCTCTGAATCAAAAAGCCTTGGATAATAAATTTACTCGCCTTGAACGATCTTTTTCTATACGAATGACTAAGGTCGAAAAAACTCAAGAAAAATTCGGCTCAATGTTGGGAAAGGTTTTGCAAAAAATTCATGGATGATCATCTTCACGATCTTTATCATCTCCATCTCCTATACCACCTCCACCACATCATGCACATCAATCCAGGACTCAAACGATCAAAGAGCCTCTAGAAAGTCATGCTCCTGAAAAAGCTCCAATCATTGTGGACACTGAGGAAAGTGAAGATTTCTCCTGGCCTCCACAACAAACTCAACATCACGAACACTTTTCATCTTTTCAAGGACTTTCTATTCAAGAAAATGAAGAATATCGTGATCATTCGCAATGGCAATATAACGACCATGATCACTATGTCCAATTTTGGGGGTTATTTTTCTTCTCAATAAGTTAACTATTCATTTTTATTCCTGTTTGTGTGAACTATGATACTTTGTTTTCTAATAATCAACATTATGATATTGCTCTATTATTTCATAAACTCTTTTTTCGATAATGACAAAGGGGGATAGCATATATTACACAAGAAGGGTTGAGCTTTTTATAAAATAAACTGTATAGTTGTCATTATCAAAAAGGGGGAATGTTAGAACCTCGATTTCAATGACAACAACTACACAAACACTTACATTCAATATACATAGGTATATATATCATCCATATGCAGGTATACTTTTTGACCAAGACTTGAAGACCGACGCAAGGATTATTATATTGAGAAATATTAGTACATTCTACTAATGTTGTAAATAGATGATATATACAATCTCCTTGAGTAATCTTTACAAGTATTTGCACATACAAAACACTTAAAAAGAAAGATAACAGAATATACATGTGTCAATCATCTGGCATATGTGCTCAGACGTCCGGCAACATGTTTTGGTTTTGAATCTTTCAAAAACTAGACGTCTGGCGTAAGTGCTCAGATGTCTGGCAACATGTTTTGTTTTTAAGCTTTTTAACAAACCAGACGTCTGGCACAAATGGATAGATGCATGACCTGGATAACAACCATTTTTAACCAAGAGTCATCTTCTTCAATCGAAAAGTTGCATCCTCCAGTTTTGGTCGCAACTCTTTCTTCTTAAACATTGTAACTCTTAGAATGAAATAGAGTGAACCAAAAGTTGTTACTTCTCAAACAAACCCTTCGTCGTCTACAAATAAACATGAAATTGAAAGTTACATTTAACTTGCTATTCTGAACTTTCTTGCTTTATCTTCTAATATTTCTGAGATTTCCAAAAGCACTCAAAACACACTTTGATTTCTTCCTAATACCAAAAGCTTAAGCTACATACTGCTCAAGTAGATTATAAGAAGAAGCTGTACTCGTAGTCAAAATCAGTATTGCATAGAACGCACATCTGTCGAAGAAATATTCTTGTATAAAAGTTTATTCCTCCAGGCAAAGCGAGGGCAATTGGTTAGTGTATTTCTGAGGAAGGGCTTTGAGACTGGGCGTAGGACGGGAGGTCCGAACTAGTATAAAAACTATGGTGTAATACTTTTAATTTTACCTATATTATTAGTCTGTGCAATTTATATTATCATACACGTACTTGTCATATACTACATACATATACGATCCATATAGACTTTCCACAAATGGTTGCTATGTTCAGTATAGAGTCCTTACTGAATTTAGAGGACGATATTTTTAAGGAGGGGAGCCTATAACATCCCTAATTTTTGATAACATTATTCAAAAGATTTAATTAGATAAATTATATAGAACAATGTAAATGTAAAAAGATATGAGGGTTGAGATTTGAATAAATCTAATTAAGGTCATGCATAACAAAATAATTAAATAGGCTTAAGCATGGGTTTTTATGTTATTAAAGTACATAAGGGTATGTTAGCGATTTGTCACCCATAATCCGTAACTCATATATATTTTCATTCCTACCATTTCATTCCCATTCACGTCATTCTGAAAATAAAACTAAAAAGGCGAGCCGACCATAATCAAGAGAAAAGGAATTTAATTAAAAGCTGAGATTCAAGCTAAGAGGAAATCAATCTTAATCTAATCTTCTTATCTTAATCATAGTGAATAAAAATTTAATCTCTATTTTATTTTCAATTAC
The DNA here is from genome assembly GCA_030765085.1 of Allium cepa. Lineage (NCBI taxonomy): Eukaryota > Viridiplantae > Streptophyta > Magnoliopsida > Asparagales > Amaryllidaceae > Allium > Allium cepa. Next base: position 1,024,041,681 of record CM060937.1, on the reverse strand, counting down.
ATATTTTCATATTTCAGGGTAAATTCGTTTTTATGGTGAGTTGGATAATGATATGCTTGAATCAAAAATTTATTTGATTTAAACAAGGATGTTTAAAAATGGTTTCTTATAGTTTTAGGGGGAAACTGACTTATGCTAATGTCTAAATGCCATGAAAAAATTATATGTTATATAAAACATGATTTTAGAGTTGGGTTTCAATTTTGATAATTTTTCAAGCTATGGAAAGATTTTATGAATTTTCAAAGTAAAATGCAGTTGTTTGGGTTTATAAATTTATTTAAAAAAATATAACAAGAATTTGGGTCTAAAATTATGATATGTGCGATAATACGATTAAAGTGAATTTTTACGGATTTTTCCAAATTTTCTATGCAAATAAAATTATTTTAGAAGAGGGACTTCTTTGCAATGTTGGTTTTGCTTAATGGAAGGGATTATTTGATTAAATTAACCATGATTTAGATCTAAAATTAGCGGCAATTATCTTAGTAAAGAATTTGAAAATTTAAGGTAACCAGTCTGGCGTTAACATGTGGTAGGTTAGTTAGAAAATGGTTTTCTTTAAGTAGTATTGAACCTGGTTTACTCAGAAAAATTGGTTCCGCCTTCTTCAGAAGTACATTTCGACACAGAGCTTTCGCCTTCAACCTAGTTGAAACCTACTAAGCCGAAACCAATACACAAGGTATCATAAAGATGGTACGCAGTGGATTGGAGAAAGGCGGAAGGTTATGTGTCTAAAGCATGGCTTCCAAAAAGGTCGATACCTTGGTTTGTTTTAAAAAGAGAAGCACCTACCTTTGTATTATTTTAGCCTTCGAAGGAGTCGAAGCATATGTTTTTGAAATAGGTTTTAAAGGTTTTGAAAGGGTTGCTATTAACTTAAGTTTTCTTTCGAATGGGTTCATTTACTTATGAAAGAAGGAGTTTCGACCCAAACGAAGCCCTACTACCATTCTTTAGCTTAGGATGGCATTGAAGATATCAATGGTGTCGAAAGGAACTTAAGTCACTTCCTATAGCTTTTGAAACATGTTAGGGGTTTCGAAGGCAATGGTTTCGAAAGGGGTTTCGAAGCCAACCTTCTTATATTTTACCCAGATGTCTTAATGCTTTCGAAAGGGTAGTGCCGATATCATCATGTTTTCCCCAATATTTTTATATAATAAAGGATGGTTTCGAAAGAGATGCTTTCTCCTATATTCGCTTTGACCAAATAATATTTTGTGTATAAACCCAATGGTTTCGAAAGGGGGAATTTCAATGATTTCAAAAGGGTTACTCCCAACGATTTCGAAAGGGGTACTTTCAATTGGTTTCGAGGCTATGCTTCTAATGTTAAATGTTGATACTTTAATACAGTCGAAAGGTTTTGAAAGAAAGGTTTTAAAGTGTTTGAAAGGCAGGAGCCTAGTGTTTTGAACATAGATTTATATGCTTTCGCGGGAGGGTATCCAATGAAGTTGAAAGCAAGGTTTCAAAGGTTTTGAAATGTTTTGTAACCCAAACTCATTTTAATGGAAAAACCCATGGATAAATTAAAATAGTTTTGAAATGATTTTTTATAAGAAGCTTTCCTTGATAAAATTATAGGGTAAAGGGATTAACCATGTTTTATACGAAAAGTATTTCAAGGACATTAAATCCATAGGATTATTGTTTTGTAATCAAGTTTTCTTTCAAATATAAATATACTCACATTATAATAGCCCATAACTGCATTTTGGAGATAAAAGGGAGAAGAACCGGCTAAGTTAACCCCTTAGTGAATATAAATTGATTAAACTCCTTGATGAGTAGAATTGCATCCAAGAGGTCAGAGAGACCACAATATAGGATGCCTAAGTATCGACGTTGTCACGGAGACAGGTTCATAGTGATCCCATGAAAACTATGATTAGGAAGTTATTGGAGTTACCAATAGGTTCATAGTGATCCCATGAGAACTATGCTATAATGAGTGGTTGGCAGGGTCTAATTGGTTTGTGGTGAACCCATGAAAACTATATTCGGATTAAGTTATCGATAGATGTCAATAGGTTCCTACTCAACCCACTAAAGCTAGGATAAGAAAAAATGATATTGGCAAGGGTTAATAGGATCCTAGTAAACCTATGAAAACTAGGATAAGAGAAAAATTATTGGAGTCACCAATAGGTTCAAGGGAACCCATGAATTAATTAAGTTAATTTGTAGGGTCCAATAGATTCATAGTGCACCTATGAAGACTATGAAATAGGACAGCGAGTCCGTATAATATGAAAGGTAATTAGTGAGCCCATGAAAACTAATAGGTTAATAGTGATCTTAGAAATATAAATATGACAGGGAGTCAACTAAACAGATGATGGAAAATCCAGAATGTTTTATCTTATTTGTGTATCATCATAATATTTTGAAATGACCATGTTTTAACAATTGTGGATGCAGGAGCACAGTATATTGTTTTATAAAGGTTTTGGTATACCGGTGAGGGGAAAACCCATTCCGCTAGGCGGTGTGGTCTCACTAGAATCTAAATGATTTAAGACGGTAGATTATTATTCATACCATACTTTATGTCTAACTCGAAGTTTATGTTTTCACTTTAAAATCTCAGGTGATCAATTGATTTTGAGTAGTCTGAGAGTTAAGATTTTCATGTACCTCATTAGACAAATAAGCTTCTGGTGACTTGCTGGAGGCAGACTAGGTATTTAGAGTTCTCTTTCTTTAATCCTGATGTGTTGTTTGTAAAGGGTAAGTTGTTATATTGCCTGTATATACTATAATCATCTAAAGGAGTTTCTTTATATGTCGCTATTGGCGTATATTGTAATAAATATATTTTCTCTAAACGTGGTTTACGAGTTTGTGATTATGTAATGAATTGGAAATGATTTGAAATGAAATATGATCTTGTTTGAAGTTTTAAATTTTTTCCATATTCATGTGTTTCTGTGTATCAATGAACCTAACACCACCGTATTAGTTGTCGAGAATTAATAACTATGGATGACTGTAGCATCTATAGTCATTGTTTTTGGGCCTCCAATTAGGGGGATGTTACACTAAAGGGCTAGGAGATATTGCAGATCGAGAAGGAGAAAGAAGTTGCTGATGCTGCCATGACTAAGTTACCGAAGCACTTATAGAGCCTTTCATTTAAGGAACTGGCAAGACATCGAAGAAGCCTTGCAATCTGCCAACAAGCTCTGGGCATAGGGCTTCCCATCGGGTAATAGAACCGTCTAAGGAGGGTAAAGGCGATGAATATGAAGTTGACATTCTTGGCCACTCTTCTGGTGCAGGTAATTCTCTCGCTTCTTTCGAGTTTGGAAGCTTTCAACTTACGCAGCAAGAGTAGGAAGAATTTAATGCTTTCATTTTTTATCATATAGGTCCACCAACCTTTCTTGTTGATGTGTCAGCATCCTCGACACCCAGACCTGCTGCTATTCCACATCCTCCATGTTCATTTTTGTTCTCGTTCCTACTTCCAAGTCCGTGTCTGGCATGCAGCCAGGGCCAGAGTCCAAAAATTCATGGCTTGGATAACCCTTCTGTATCTTTGGAAGGCGACGTAACAGTAGCAGAGGTTATGGAGCAGGAAGTTCAAACAGAGCGGCCTTATAAGACTCAACATGAACTGGTCGCTATTAAGAAGGAGAAGGTTGAAGCGATCAAAGCCTCGAAGAGCTCCCGTAAATCATGGAAGCACAAAGCAAATATGGGATCTTCTGAGAAGGCTGTGGAGCAAGAGGAGGACATTGCCACTAAGGAGTTCATTGACATTACTAGCAGCGACATCACTCTTGAGATGAGGTAGAAACTGCAAAAACAAAGGGTGGAAAGGGAAGTGATGAAAGGAAGCATTGAGGAGCTTGTGTGGAGACTGATCTGGTTTGGTTCTTTTTGAGTCATTTTGTTCAAGTGCAAAGTTTGAACTTAGTGCTTTTGTTATGGAGTCTTTATTTTCCTTTTATTAGCCGGAGTTATGTGGTACGGCCTCCACGTTTTGACCATGTATAAAGTAAATTATAAGTAATACATTGATATTTTGATTGTACTTCTATTTGTCTGTTCATATGTGTCTCGTGCACTTATGCTTGTTCTGTTCACACTTATCCAGTTTTTGTGATTCATGCAAAAAATATTATTTGGAGTAACAATTCTTCATTTAGAGTAACAGAACTTATGGACGTATTATTTTCAAGTGTTCTTATTTAAGTACACTTGTGAGCTTATCGTTTTCCGGTGTTTTTTATTTAAGTGTTGGTGTAAGCCCCTTAATTCACAGGGCTGTTTACTTCAAACAATTGTCAAATGACAGGTAACTTAGGGTTTAAATTGTTGCACATTAACACTTGAAATTTGACTAAAACTCGATTTTTCCTTTTTCAAAAGTTTTGTGACTTGAGCACATAGTCTGAGTTATTTACAGTATTTTGGTAAGTATGTAACATATGCATGTTTGAGATGTGCACATTGCATAAGTTGATTGTGGGTAGGTACACGTTGTCAATGTTTAGTGTAATAGTTTGTCGTACTCTGGTTTGGTTGGAGTGGCTTGATTCTAGTTGTTTTGTATAGATAAGTTCCCTGGTGTTGCTAGGGAAATTTTAGGACTTAAAAGTGTGTGTGGATTACGAGATGCGGGGATTTTAAGATTGATATGTCCCGTTGATTTGGAACGGTTCTGGCTCTCCTTGGTGTTTCCTATCTTCGAGAAACGTGAGGCGTTTATGCTTTAGGAGTGTGATTTCACGGCTTCGGGAGTCAACGCGCGGCTTATGAAATGTGCGGCCTTTGGGACTGATATGGCCCATCAGTTCAGAATGATTTTAGTGCTCCTCGATGTTGCCTATCTTCGGGCAACATGAGGAGTTTAAGTTTTAAGAGTCAGTGCGCGACTTATGGAGTGCATGGCTTTCATACTTCTCGGTGTTGCCTATCTTCGGGCAACGTAAGGAGTTGATATTTTGAAATTTAGTGCGCGGCTTATGAAGTGTGTGGCTTTTCGTACTCCTTAGTGTTGCCAATTTTTGGGCAACATGAGGAGTGGGTATTTTGAAATTTAGTGCGTAGCTCGTGCAGTGTGTGGGTTTTCGTACTCCTCGGTGTTGCCTTTCTTCGGGAAACGTGAGGAGTGTAATTTTGAAATTCAGTGCATGGCTTATGAAGTGTGTCGCTTTTTGTACTCCTTGGTGTTGCCTATCTTTGGGCGACGTGAGGGGTGTAATTTTGAAATTCAGTGCGCGGCTTATGAAGTGCGTGAATTTTCATACTTCTCGGCGTTGCCTATTTTCGGGCAGTGTGAGGAGTTGGTATTTTTGTCTTCCCGATGTTGCCGAAGCTACACCGGTTGTTAGAAGGCAAAAATCGGGTTCCGCCGATCTGACGATTTGATTCAATTTGCTTCCGTCGACCTGGTGGGTAGTCAATATGAACAAAGTTTTGTTGGTTTAGAAAATGAATCAAATTTTATTAAGGAAAGTGAGGCAGATTTTTGCCTATTTAGCCCTGGCATCCTGGGATGGTTTATTTGCTAAAAAATAGAGAATATATAAGGTAGTTTTCAAATGAAGTAACGACGAAGTGATTTTTTGTTCCATGCCCTGAGAATTTGGATTCCGTCAACTGTTGTTAGCTTGAAAGTTCGGTCCCTTAGTTTTTTATTAATGACGTACAGTCCTTTCCAGTTTGGTCCGAAGGCCCCCAAAACGAGGTAGACTTGCTTGAGCATACGATCTCCCACTTCAAAGATTTGGTCGTGAACTATGGATTTGTAGTACCGTGTGGCCATTTTTTGGTGGGCAACGGTTCTCAACTCGGCTTCTTCTCTTCTTTCATCAATCATATCTAGCGATTCGAGTAGGAGACACTCGTTTTTCTTTTGGTTAAAATTTTTCCTTTGGTGCAAGGGGACTTCTAATTCTGCTTAAACTGCTTCTGATTCTGTTCGCCTGTTTTCTTAGATTGTTTGATTTAATTGTTTGCACTTGTCTTAAACTGCTGTGATTAGGCTGAAACCGTAATCCCATCTCAACTGCTAACTTGATTAGGATAAAATCCTAATCCTAACCATTGATCGGCCTTTCCTATCTCGGTTGTGCCACTGTGAACCAATCTTATTGGTCACAACAAAAGACACCTCTTCAGCGCTTAGGAAGCAATAGTGAATTATTTACCCAAATCGATGTCGCATGCTCGGTCATCATCGGTACACACTAACTATCGCCCCCCTATTTAACCCTTTATTTACCCTAATCAGCATAAGCGTACCTAGCCCCACCCTCATGTGAGACCATCAGTCCTTGACTTAAAAGGTAATGCTGCCAATACCGATCTTAACAAACAAATTTGCACCCCTTGCCTAAATCCATGGATTTGAGCCTCTACCTATTGGCCATGTATTTACCCCAATCAGCATAAGCGTATCCCAGCCTCACCTACTTGTGAGACCATCAGCCCTAGAACTAAAAGGGAATGTTGTCGGTATGGGCCCTACTTCTATATTTTCTTATTATCTTAATCCAAGATCTGAGTTTTAAAATAGTGAAATTAAGGGACACATCCCTAGAATCAAACTTAATACACTAAAACATCATAAAAAGATATAAATTACATCCTTATTTTCAAATACTCCAAATTTCTTTCCTAAAATACCCTTTTATTCCATTGCATTCTTCATATGTGTATGTTATTCTCACGTGCATAAATAAATTTTGCACCTCATTTAATTATCAATCTTTAAAACGCAATAATTTTTTGTAGAAACGACGGATTAACAAATCGTTTTCACCATTAAATCATAAATTTTATTATCTTTCTAATGAGTGGCATTGTGCATATGTAAAAACAACATATAGTATGATTGGAGACAATTCTGCATGTATATGCAATAATTGCAGACAATTCTGCAATTATATGCAATAATTGCAAAAAAGTTTGCAATTATATAGTATAGTTGCAAACATTCAGCAATGATATGCAATAATTGCAGAAATGTCTGCAATTATACGCAATAATTGTAGAAATATCTGTAATTATATGGTATAGTTTCAGACATCCAGTAATTATATGCAATAATTGCAGAAATGTCTGCAATTATATGCAATAATTGCAGAAATCTCTGCAATAATTGCAGAAATGTCTGCAATTATTGCAGAAATGTCTGCAACAATAGCAGAAATGTCTGCAATTATAGGTATGATTGGAGAAATGTCTACAATTATATGGTATGATTGCAGACAATTCAATGATTACTTGGAATAATTACAGAGTTTTCTACAATTATTCGACAAAATTGCATAAAAGTATGCATTTATATGAAATAATTGCATAAAAGTCTGCAATTATTCCATATAATTGCATAAAAGTTTGCAATTATATGGAATAATTGCTGACATTTGAAGAAAAATCGATGATATTCAAAAATTGCAGAATTCTCTGCGAATATATGGAATAATTGCAGCATTACTGCAAATATGGTTTTTTGGTATCAACAATGGATTTCATTTTAAAGATCATAATTTTTTTTATTTTTTGGTGAAAATGGTATGTTGATCCGATGTTTCTACAGAAAGTTATATACGTTTGAAATATTAAAAACGTAAAGGGTATTTGGGTCTTTTTGCGCACGCGTATTTGAAAACAGAGACTGGAAATGTAAATTTAGTTTGGGGAGAATGTTTTTTCTATTTTGAAACATAGCAGGGATGTAAGCCAAGCCATCCCTTTAAAATAAGCCTCTTTTGTTATTTTTGCTATATTTTCTTATTAACTTAATCCAAGATCTAAGTTTTAAAATAATCCCCTTCTATTATTTATTTCTTTCTAATTATAATCTATGCTATAGTTTTTCTTGCAACTGTTACTCTTCTAATTTCTCTTTTTAGTTATAACCACTTGTTATAGTCATGCTTGCAAATATCTTAAATTTGCCTATTTCAGTCCATCTCTATTTTTATTTTAGTTTTTCTCATTTTATATCTGATTTCTGTAAATTTAGTGTTTTTCTGTTTTAATCTATATCAGCAAATTCTTTTCTTTTTAATATTTTATTTGCATCAAAAAGGAATAAAAAGAAAGTAACATTTACAACCTAATTTTCAACTTAAAATAGATGCAAACAACTATAAGTAACTGTAAATAACTGTAAATAATTGCAAATAACTGAATAAAAATGGCTGAATAAAATAGACTGGAAAGAACTTCTACATTTTACTTAAAAATAGACTGTAAATAAACTTACATAAAAATTGTCTCAAAATTGTAGAAAAATTACAACTATTGAGGACCCTATTATTTTAAGTTACTTAAAAAATCTAAAAAATTTACAAAACACTCACATGTGGTCCTTAGCTCTGGTCCTTGGCCTTCCTGGATCCACTCCTGAGGCGTAGAATATTTTTATCAAAAAGATTTCGTCCCTAGAAAAATTTCTATTCAGAGTTCGGCCTCAAGCAATGAACCCAATTGGGAGAAAATATGAATGAGAAAAATAGCTAGGCCTAGGATTCTATTTATAGTGTGGCTTAAGGATCTCAAGCCGTTGGATTTGAAGATTAACTCTGGTGCAACCACGTCATAGGCTCACTAGGAACTGTCGGATGCAGCTAAGAACGCACGAGATTGCTCAAAAATCAAGTTCTAACGTCATCGCTCGTACTTGGACGATTCTTCGTCCAGTGACAAAGGCGGGTCAACCTATGCATATTAGGGGTCGACCTGACCAAATAAAGGGTCGACCTAGGCTCTTGTTATATATATATATATATATATATATATATATATATATATATATTCTTTTAATTTCTTATTTCTTTTGTAACTTCTCTGTAATAGCTCGGATTTCAACAAGTTATATATGGAAATTGATCAAAAAATTGCCACGAACCCAATGGTGCAACTTTCGTAGCTCGATTTTGAAAATTTCATAAATTTATTTTACTATTTAATTAATTCGTTAATTAGTTTTATAGCTAAAATTTTGGGTTGCTACATTCTCCCTTATTAAGGGATTTCATCCCCGAAATCTCCAAGGATATAAGAATGAAATAAATATTTTCATCCAAATTCTAATACCACATATTCAACCATCATCCATTACATCCACTGTTCTTATGCTTTCTAATGCAACTTATGTTATATGCAATAGTGTAGTGTCAATGTCCCTACTAGTGCAAAACATTAAGTAGTCTACTGATTCAATCATCCTCCTTTTTATGTAATCATGTCCGTGCCATGTATCCAAATGAATGCAAATTCCCTAATGACAACCGATAGTTCTATATGCATGCTACAATCATCATCCAAAATGCAACAATCATACGCTAATCATTCATTATAGCAACCATGGAAATAAAATAAAAATACATGTGCACACACATCCATATGCGTATGCTTTATGACCTAGTTAGGCCGATCTCTAGGAGATAATAGTGCCTAGTGTGCGTATACGTGTACATTAGCATCCACTAGTAAACACTTTCAACCACTAGCGTCCATCACACATAACATGTTCTAGAAACATGTTTATATTCAGTCCTACCATCCATAGATTAAACCCTAAGATTTACCCTCCCAAAGGATACTAAAAGAAGGAACCTATTCGAAACTAAATATGGAAATAGGAAATTCAAGACGTACCATCGAAAAGATGCGGATAAGACGTACGTATTTTCTCCTCAGCCTCCCACGTAGCATCCTCAATACTATCTTCCCACTGCACCTTAACCCAAGAGAGTTTTTTATTCCTAAACTTCTTGATATCATGTCCAATGATCTTGGTAGGAATGCGACGAACTGATGCTTCTCTCCCCACTTCAACTTCCTCAAGTTGGATAGGTTCCACAACCTCTGTTGAATCATGTAAGCAGCTTCTGAAATACATCATGAACTCCCACGGGCCTCTCTAGTAGCTTTATCCAATATGCCATCTTCCCTACCCTTTCCATAATGGGGAATGGTCCTACGAATCTGGAAGCAAGTTTCCTATTTGATCCAAACCTCACTACCTTTCTTAGCAAAGACACCTTAATGAAAACCAAATCTCCTACCTCAAACTCAATATCCCTTCTTTGCTTATATGCATAGGATTTTTGTCTATCTTGGGTCGCCTTCATTCTTCTAATCAAATCAATCTTTTCTGAAGTTTCTCTAACCATGTCGGGACCAAGTAGCAATCTTTCTGTAGACTCCAATCAACACGAAGGCGACTTGCAAGGTCTTCCATAAAGGGCTTCAAAAGGAGCCATCTCAATGCTAGCCTGAAAACTACTATTATATGAAAATTCCACTAAAGGATGGTGCTTCTCCCAAGTCCCTTCAAAGTCAGAAATGCACATCCTTAATAAATCCTAAAGGAATCTATTAACTCTCTCCGTTTGGCCATCTGTTTGAGGATGATAGGCCGTAATCAAGCTAAGCTGTGTCCCTAAATCCTCTTGCAAACTCCTCCAAAACTCGCTAGTAAAGGTAGGGTCTTTGTCACTCACTATTCTAGAGGGGACATCATGAAGTCGGGCTATCTCACGAGCGTATAAGCATGTCAAATAAGGTGTTGTCTTCTTACTCTTGACCGAAATGAAGTGGGCACTCTTAGTCAAATGATCTACAATCATCCAAATACTGGTATTCCCCTTCCTAGATCGAGATAAACCATCTATGAAGTCCATCGAAACACTAACCCACTTTCATTCGGGTGCATCCAATGGTTGAAGCAATCCGTCAGGCCTTTGCTGCTCTGCCTTAGCTCATTGGCGCGCACAAGTCACTTACCCACAAACTCTGCTACGTCCTTCTTCATGCCACTTTAATAGAACACTCTCTTCATGTCCCTATACATGTTATCCCCATCCGAATGAATAGTCATCCTAGAATCGTGTGCTTTTTCTAGAACCGCTCTCATCAAATCACTAGTATAGGGAACATAAAGTCTTCCATCTCTCCTTAGCCACTCTTTTGTATCGATGGAATAGCGTCGAAGATGTCTAGAGTCCTCTCCTCTGCTAATCCTAATCAGAATATCCACAAGCTTTGAATCCTCTCGTTGCCTTGAGCCAATCCGATCTATGAGAGTAGGCTAACCTCAAGTGCTACCAATAATCCAGGAATACCGTCCGTAAAGGGCTTAAAATCAAAGGTGGAAATAAACTCTAGGCTTTTCCACTCCACGAACATTAGGCTAAGGGTTGTTCTCTTCGTACCTAATGCATCCGCAATCACATTCCACATGATGGCCGCATTCTTCTTGGTTAGGTGAGTAAGCAGTAATGAATCTTAGCAAAATCCCTGATAAACTTCCTATAATAACTAGCCAACCCTAGGAAGCTTCTAATTTCGACAGCATTCTTGGAGGCCTTCCAATCATGTACTGCTACTATCTTAGCGGGATCCACAGCTAAGCCTTTTCTTGAAACTACATGCCCTAAGAAATGCACCTCCTTACGCCAAAATTGAGACATCAAGAACTCTCCTTTCAACTAATAAACACAAAGTGTGTGAAGAACCTCCTCAAGATGAATAGCATGCTCTTCCATGATCTTGGAAAACACCAGAATGTCGTCCACAAGCACTACAACAAACTTATTTAGGACATAGCGAAAAACATGGCTCATCAGATCTATAAAATAGGCTGGGGCATTGGTCAGCCCAAATGATATAACCAACCACTCAAAGAATCCATCAAGGGTCCTAAATGATGTCTTATCGATGCTATCATCAATGACCCAACGCTGATGAAATCCAATGGCTAAGTCAAACTGAGAAAATAATGAAGAGCCAACCAACCGATTGAAAAGACCGTCTATCGAAAGTGGGTAACAGTTCTTCTTTGTGAGCCTATTCAACTATCTATAATCTATGCAAAGTCGAAGGGAACCATCCGCCTTTGTAGCGAAGATGACTGGCGCTCCCTACTCAGATATGCTTTGTCTGATGAAGTCTTTCTCTAATATCTCACCAATCTGCTAACTTAACTCCTTCCTCTCCCTAGGAGCCATATGTCTCACGAGCAATGCTATTGGCTTAGCATTGTCATTCAGATAGATCCTAAAGTCGATCTCTCCCAGGGTAGTCCCCTAACCTTTTCGAAAACGTCTGGAAAATTTCAAACAACTGGAACTGAATCTAAATCTCCAAGTGATGAACCAAGGGAATAAAGGAAGCTCGACGTGACTGACCCCTGTGGGTCGCAAGAAACTTCAAGAGTCCGTACGCTACATGTCTCTAGTTTAATGACGCTCCTCTCACAGTCCAATATCGCACCATAAGTGGATAACCAGTCCATCCCTAAAATCATCCCATATCCCGAAAATCCCAGTACATAGGTATCACAATCAAACTCTATGTCTAGTATAAAAAATTTCAAACCCCTAATCATGGATAAATGTGCCGATCCTCCTATGGGGTGTGAATAAACTATAGGTCTACAGCTAGAGAAATATCTAAGTGCCAACAATCAACCAAGAAAGAAATGAAAGAATGCGATGCTCCAGAGTCAAAAAGAGTCCGAATAGATTTATCTAAAATAGAGATCAAGCCTTCTACAGAGACATTCCTACCTCAATCCGGCCCACTACTAGAAGGTGTTGCATCCAAAGTCTGTACTTACATCGTAGGTGAGCCTACTATCTGCCCTATCTTCTGAGGACAAGCTCTATTATGGTTTTTAGGCTACCTGCAATTATAACACCTCCCCTTCATTGTGTCCTTCTTACAGTCCTTTTTGAAATGCCCAACCAATACATAGTTATGACATTTTTCACCTTTCTTGATCTGTCCCTTTTGAGGTCCTCCTCCTTTCTTCTTGTCCTTATCCTTCTTATTCTTCCACCACTGCTTCTTAGAGTTTTTTGATTTACGAACCTCTTTAACCTCTTCTTTCAGCTGCCAAGATGCAAGCTGAACTCCTTGTCGGTCCTTCCATCCTAACATCCCAAATATCCACTCTGTATTCCTCAATCAAGTTCGTGCCCCTACGAAATCCTTTGTGCCACCTTGCCTCCTAGACTAGGAAGTCCTTGCATAGCTTAAAAAATTCGTCTGATGTAGGTGGATTAATGCGATCTCCATCCGCCAGTGCTGCATTAGGCGCTTTCCCTTACACCTCTGGTGTCATAGCTTAGTGGTATCTAGAGAACAAGCAGTGGCTTGGACACCCTCTGGAAGATTTAGGACGTCCACCTTACTATGCAAAGAAAAGAAAATTTAGGCTCGAAAGGAGGTTGAACTGGACTTTGTGGAGATTTCTATAAAAAATCTCTTATACTAGAAAACTATTTCTAAGAGTTTCTTTCTAAAAAATAGTTTGAAAATATGTTACCTTTGAAAAATAATTTACTTTTAAAATAATTTTTTAGGAGTCCTATAACCTTAAGCTCTGGTACCAAATGAAACACCACACACTTCTTAATATACCCAAAAAGGACATACTAAAGGATGTGGTGCGTTATAGGTATAGCTAAAGTATCGTAGAGACCAAGATTCACAAGACAAATAAGTAAAATTAGAGGAAACATTTAAATAATAACTTTCATTAAAAATTAAACTTTATTTCAAAATAAGTCATAAAAACATGTCCCATGAAAATACATCTCAGTCTCACATAATCATAGTACAAAGATAACAATAATAATCATAATCCCTCTCACAAGTGCCAAATCCATCATAAGCAAGACAAAAAAGATGAAAAGCAAAAGAATACATCTGAAACAAGAGAACTCTGGGATTGAATCTCCAAGAAAGCTGAATCAACTCAACTCTGCTGGCCTATTGGGAGGAAAGGGGGAAATAGAGGAGTGTGTTAGACAATAAGTCTGGTGAGTGAAAGTAATTACTAACATTTCTAAGCAAGATAAAGATAAAAGACTAAGCAATAGTTCTAGCTTGAAAGGAAAATACAGAAAAGTAAAATTGGAGTGAAATACTGTATCTGATTCTATTTGACTATTTGCTTAGATTGTTTGATTTGATTGTTTGCACTAGTCTTAAACTGGTGTTATTAGGCTGAAATCCTAATCCTATCTCAACTGCTAACTTGATTAGGCTGAAATCCTAATTCAACCCATTGATCAGCCTTTTCTATCTCTGTTGTGCCACTGTGAACCAATTCTATTGGTCACAGCAATAGACACCTCTTTAGCGCTTAGGATGCAGTAGCGAATTATTTATCCCCACTCACCATCTCCTATATTTTCACTCTCGCCCATTAACCATTTGACCATATCTACTATGTATGCCTATGATGTCCGGTAATCCTGGGGACGGCAGTCAGTCACCACACCAAATGTTGGCTTTACAAATGGTCTTGGCGCATAGATTGAAGCCAAGGCTCTCCTATCTTTGGGAGAACCACTCCCCGGGACCCCACTGGCTTGCAGTTAGCCTGGTTGGGGCAGTTTAGACGTTCCTAGCATCATCGAATGTGTTGATATTCTCTTCTAATTGGTTGTCTTGTTCTTCATCTTCTGAATCAGAGATATCTATACCTATATCTCCTTGCAGGGTCTTGGCCCCCTGATTTAAGTTTAGACTTGGTTGCTTTGCTGCGGGAGGAGTATTCCTATTTCCTTCCATGTTATGTCCATGGTTCCTATTATTACTCTTTTAACGACTGTTTTTTGTTTCTTCTGTTTAGACCAGAAACGAAAAAATTATCCTGTTCTACAGCAGTCGCGGGTTCAGACATAGTTCCTAGAGCAGGATTAGATTGTAGGGTTAAATGAGCGTTAAGCTTTTTCATCAGAGCCTTTTGGATATTTTACATTCTTTGGTTGATTTCATCAACCATCTTATTCAACTCATCCCTAGTAACAACTTCATGTTGATTGAAGGATGCTGGTGTCTGATTTCCTAAGTCAGTGCCATTTATTTTGGTATGTTGAGGATTAACATCTTCTCCTAACATCACTTCCTCTATGAATTTTCCAAAGGCAGTTCTTCTTCCAAAATCCATGGATTCCAATTGGTAGATTATTTAGGTAAAGAATGGGGATCTAACTTCAGAACCAGTGGGATCCAAAGTAGATAGCTAGATCTGTATCCTAAGTTGGAGTTTTCAGTGAAAGCACCAAAATGTTAACCCAAAAAATAGATCAACACCTTGGTTTGAGTGTGAAAAAAAGAGCCGTGTTCTTACAGAGCAATAATACGAATAATATGTATAGAAAAGAACAGTAAAAGAAAAGAGACAAGAATATTTTTATAGTGGTTCGGCTGTTAACGAAGCCTATGTCCACTTTATAGTTTTATTATGACTGATTGTTGTTACAAGTAGTGTTTGATTACAAGGTTATTGATTATCCTTAGCTAAATTGAATCCCCAAAGCTGGAATCCACTAGAGAATCATAGTGAATCTCTTTGGATATTTTTGAGAGGGAGATGAAGAGTGAAGAAAGTTTCCAACAGAGCTTCAACAACCAGTCCAGAGAAGATCCTATTTATGTCGCAAGTAAGATGGTATTTATAGAGATCAGAGAGTTTCTAGGCCAGGCTTGTTCATTAACTGCTCATAGATGACCATAGGAAGATGCCACGAACCATAGCTCATGATCCGAGACAAAACCATGGATCGCTTACGATCCATAGATTTGGCTCATGTGCGAGCTACTTACTTAGCTTCTTTCACTATTGCTTTCCTATGCTAACTCGCCAAGATGCTGTGATCAAGTATGGATCGTTGGCGATCCATACATTTTGTGTTTTTATGGATTCTGTCTCCGAGGCCTATTTGCTCTCCTTGTGCCAAAGCGAACAATGATGTTGTATGGATCGTCGGTAATCCATAGAATATAGATCGCTAGCGATTCATGCACTTAGATTATTTCTGCGGTTTGATGTCTGGAATGATTTCATTGCCTTGTATTGTTGTTGTTCGTGTAGTGTCGTTGCATGCTGCTCTATTTTGACGATGATTTATTAGCTGGTCGTATTAAGCTACCGACTAGACTGAATGGATATTGGTCTCTTAGTTTAGTCAAACTCAATCATTGCTTTAGTAATATGGCTTGGCTCTCTTTAACTTGTTTTAGCCCTATTGGTTATGTTCTGAGCATTCTGACTTCATCAAGTCGTTCCATATTCTCTTGGATCCTCATAGGTTAAAATCCCAGAAAATAGTTTTATAATAGAAAGTATTGATTTGGATGCTATGTGCAATTGATTCTATAGCTTGGAGTCTTGAAGATCCTAAAAATTTATTGTTTGAATGCCAAATGCTTGAGTATTTATAAGAATGAGCAGGTGGTGTCATTAGTTAGGATGTTTCCTTGTATATCTTACCCAGGGGTAATATTCATGGGAATCTAGAATATGCCTAATTACTTTTAAATATATGCAAATTTCCTTCCATATATACATTGCTCAATTCAGCTAAGAACTTGGTTCAGATGGTGTTGGTTCGACTAGGATGGATTTGGATAAGTTGTTGGCCAATTTTATAAGCTTTCCAAATTGGGCTTGGCTCCTGTTGGTTCAATGGACTGTCTAAGGCTTGGGTCAGTATATCATCAGGGCATGTGGATTTGTCTAATATAGGCTCCTTTCCTTGGATTCAGTGGGATCAATGAATATTTGGTTCGGTAAGCTCCCAAGCACCGATTAGAAGATCATGTTCGATGCTTAAGGTACCAAACATGATTTCATGTTTGCTACCGTGGGTGCTGAACAAAAAAATCTGTTCGATACTTGGGCCATCGAATAGAGGAGGGGAAACCTATACTCCCCTTGTTCTTTTGATTTCCCTTGTCCGTCGTGCCTCCGGCTTTATGCTCGGCCATTCCCAAGATCTTGGATGCATTGGTTTTTATGGGGAGAACTTCCCGTAACTGATGCATAATGGTAGAGTTTGTTATAACATTCATGGTTAATAAATACATAATCTGTTTTACTATTAATGTTAGCGTATTTCCCTTTTCTCCTTGTAAATAAGTTGCCAGAGTATGATGATTTTATGAGTTCAGATAATGAAATTATTCCAAAAATATCAACATCATATGAGACATCTATACTTTCGTGATTAATTCTTTCATTTGGCATTGAAATTTCCTACTAGCAGCCAACGAAAATTGATTTGTGTTGCTTGATGCTTTATATATTCCCAAAGTTCCTTTCTCCATTTTGGTTAATTATATGTAAAAAGGACCGAAAAAATCCTCCCTTGGCCCCCTTTATGCATTGACTCGCATGTGATAAATTGTTCTGACTTGTGAATTATTGTGCCACTTGTAACGACCCGATTTTTCGACTTTCGAAAGTCGACATCAATACGTCCACTGTATCAAATGTCGCACAGTCGAATGCCGAAAACCGAACCGCTAGGGTTAAAGAAGAAGAAGATAGAAGAAGAAATTGAAAACAAACATTTCGCAGTGGAACAAATATAATAGATAATTGAATAATCTTTAAAACAAAAGCACTATATCAGTTTTACATTACATTATCAGAGTTTACAATGACACAATACAACACTGGCAGTTATTATAACTTGCTTACATGAAAATTTTGAATTGCACCAACCCAAATGCAACGGACACTATATAGTATAAGTGATACGACTCGCTATCCAGCTTCAACTCCAGATCTCCACAGCATACTTCTTGACTTTGCTCCCGAATAACTGATAACCTGACTTTAGGCTGTCCGTGTGGAAAATTATGGGCACCCAGAGTTTAGAAAGGGAACAATAAGCTCCAGGTCAGTCATGGGACTGGTGTGAGATCTTAAAAACAGTTATTTTCACAAAGAAAGGAAAAGAAATCCTCTATGATTTTGGAAAACGAAACTACCATAAGGCCTCCTGCCACACTCACAATGAAAACACAGAATTGAAGGAGATTTCTCCTTATGATAGTCAAATATGCTTGATACACAAAAACCTTAGCCAGCATACGTACCATTATAGTATGTCTGCTATAGCTACCATGTTAAATGGCAGGTTCTACAACAAAAACCTTACAAGGCGTGTATTGAAGATTGGATTTCCAACAAATGGTCAGGCAAAGGAACTTCCTGTGCCACATGGATACGCCTTTGGAGGGACTCCCCGTGAACCTAACCGGATCTCTGCCAACACAAAGCCTTGTAACCTCTGTAACTAGGTAACTACTGCACGAGTATGTCATCCCCCGGTCGTTTGCGACCTTTATCCGAGGATCCTCAACCACGAAGAAACAACCACAAAGTATAATAAATTTGCAGCAACCACGTAAGTTAAGTATCTGGGCTCCATACCATGATACCATCCTTTTCCAAAGGGAAATGACATACCCTCAAGGGGCGCTACCCCCAAATAACCTTGTTGCATCCTTCTTGTTTCGACCATTTTCGGGGTGTGAGGTCCGATGAAGTCTCGTCCATAAAGCTACGCTTTTCACAAAGCCATTTTCGATCAACAAATGATTGGCAGCACTTCGTATGCCACATTACCAAATTAGGAATATATCACTAGTAACCATCAACTACATAACCTCTAAGCTCGTACGTCTCAGAGAAGGGTGTTAAGCCAAGAGAATAAATTCTCCGCCACCAACAGAAATGTATTTGATAGAAACCAGCTTTACATCTCAAAGTGTAACGTCAGACACACATCAATACAAGCCCATTCCGGGATCGAACGGAATTGAAGGCACTTCAAAGAAACCCTTGCAATCCGGATATTCACTAATCACGTCCGGAATCCCCATCACAAAGGGTAATAAAATCTCTATGCCAGAACAACCCGGTGCAGAGACATTCGAGGTAATCCTTTCGCTTTTGAAAATACCCGATCTTCAACACCATCTTCAAATGCAATCCCATTTCGTCGTATCATTATTCGGAACGGGTTTTATGACATAAAGTCCTCTCCCGGCTAATCCGAATAACGAGCGCTTATTTTAAAAACAAGTCTTACATTCAGATTTCAAACAAATCACAACAAATTTCCACATTGATCTTTTGAACAAAAGATCCATCATTATCACAAAGATTCGATGTGCTTTTCGAATAACCATTCGGCATCCGACCCCCGGTCGCATCGACATTCAAATACCATTTAAAGGCCAATATTGACAGTCGGTTATTTAACTATCAATCAACATTCACAACAATCACCAGATTTTAAATAATTTTTCCCCAATTATTTATTTTCAAAATATTTTTGCAAGATATATATTTTCACATTTCAACCATTCGAAAACAAATTTCAAATCACTTTCCATAATTCAATCCTTCGATAACAAATTTGAAATCAT
Source organism: Allium cepa (assembly GCA_030765085.1). NCBI lineage: Eukaryota > Viridiplantae > Streptophyta > Magnoliopsida > Asparagales > Amaryllidaceae > Allium > Allium cepa. Next base: position 1,024,022,460 of record CM060937.1, on the reverse strand, counting down.
TTTCCTTGTTTAAAACCTTTGAAAACAAATTTCAAAATACTTTTACTTACGCGGAATATATTCCCAAATATTTATTCATTTCCACTTAAAATTTGCCGAGTTTGAATGCTCCAAAATAATTTAAATTACTTATCCAAAATATATACTTGGACACATTCGGAATAAAACTATTTTAAAACACTTTATCCAAAATATTAGTTATGAAAATATTATACTAATATCTCATATAAAAATTCAAGTCCAAACTAATTTAAAAATAAAATTATTAGATAAAGTGTAATTATCAAAATATCCATTTCTAAATCAAATACCAATTTCAATATTTAAATAATCACTTCTATAATTAATTAATTAAATATTTACTTTAAAGATTTTAAAACAACTTAAGAAAATAATTTCTCCACAAACATCCTTTTAAAACCAACTTTAAAACTTTTAATTAATATTTGAAAGCTACTTTAAAAACGTGCTCGGCTTTCCAAGGAAAATACACCTACCATTTCAAAATGGATCATTTAAATCAATAAATAAATTATTCTTGATTTATCTCAATTTATATCCCAAATCCGCAAAAAAAATTCCACACTTAAAAAATAAATCAATATTTATTTTTAAAACAAATTTCCCTTTCCTTTTTAAATTCCCGTTGTGAATTTAAAATTTTCAAATATCTACCGATATACGATTTTCAAATTGATTTCAAAAATAATTTCCAAACAACAAATCATTTTCCAAATTGATTTCAAATTTTATTCTAAGCACCAAATCAAATTCCAAATCGATTTCTAAATTTATTTCAAACACCAAATTGATTTCCAAATCGGTTTCCAAATTGATTTCTTTCTAAACACCAACTCAATCTTCAAATAGATTTTCAAAATTATTATCTTTTTTAAAAAAAATTCTTTTATATCTCCCAAACTAATTAAAATCTGGATTTTAAAATAAACTCTTCAACTTTTAAGCAATATTATTTACTATTTATTAAAATCTTTTCCTATATTTTGGAATTAATTTGATAAGTTTTCAAAAATAAAACTTTATCTATTTAAATTCCTTCCTTTAAGTTCACACAATTCTTGAAAATGAATTTACTTATAATTTACTACTTAGTTTTCAAAAATCAAACTTTATTTATTTCTGGTATCCTACAACACCAAAAATATATTCGGCTAAACAATAGCCTTCAACGATTTCAATCACAAATATAATCACGTAGAGATTATAAATAAAACAACACACAGTATTTAAACATATTCAAATATTTAAGGAATCCAGTTGGATCCCTCTAACCTGTTCTCTTGCATCCACAGACGTTAACACAACAATTAAATACCAATTCCACTTCGAGGTAGAATATCGTGGTTATGGGTTTAATATAATATCATCCGCTATTATGCGGCGCATAGGGTCTCATCCGCTATATAATGCGGGAAATCAATCACTCCAAATACATATATAATACCAATTCCACTTCGGGGTGGAATATCATGGTATATGGGTTTAATATAATATCACCGCTTTTATGCGGCGCATAAGGTCTAATTCAATACAACCGATAATAATTTATCATCCAAGCACACAATCAAAAAATTTAAATTTAACTATTTAAAATCAAACTGGAAATTCCAATAGAGTGAGAAGATCTCACCTTTGCTTTTATTTTGCAATCTATTTCCATTCCAGATTATTTTCTTCTCAGTTCTTGACCTTGTATAAATATTAGATGATTTAACTAATATTTGAATCAATCATACAACTAAATTTCCATTTGATAAATTTAATTAACCAATGAATTTATTTATTTAATTTAAACCAAAACTTTTGGTTTTAAACTAATTTTCCTTTTGATAAATTATTTTTATCAACTAAATAGCTAAATAAGCTTATTAAATTTAAATCAATAATTCTAAATACATATTTTAAAAATAACTAGCAAGTTAAAAGATGTGAATATGTATTTTTATTTTTATTTTTATTTGAAATTATTTATTTATATATAAATATACTTATAAAAATATCCTTTATAGATTTTCAAAAATCAAACTTTATTTACTTCTCTTATTCTGTTTTCTGTATATATACATATATTATTAAATCTAAAATAATTAAACAGTACATATGTATGTATACACCTTGCTATAATTTATATTACTTATTTTTTACTAAATGAAGACAGAAGAAAATTATCGCAAATAAAATTTTCTGGAATTGAGAATAATTACCTATCCCAATCCGCGATTCAAACTGCCAATTCGAACATTGACATCGCCTGACTTCACCTCAAGGCCGCCGCCTCCTTGCGAACGGCACCATAAGGTTGTCGTGACTTCATAACTACCCACACACGTCGTCGCACTATCGCTACCTACTGCCGCAACCATCTCGACTTCGACGCCGCCGTGCCCACGAGACCATCCTCCTTGAATCGCGCGCATCGATCGCCTATTCCACCCCTGCAACCATCATTGTCGAGTGCATCGATTAGCCTCAGACGCTCAGGCTTGGGAGGATGACTCGAGAATCCTCAAACCGCAAATCCTAGAACACTATGTTCCACCTTTTCTAGTTGCGAGTTCACTCACGAATCATCGAATATAATTTTTTTTAGGTAAAATCGAAGAAGGCAGAGGAACTCCATTTCCTTAGTAATCTCGAATTGAATATGATTTGATTCTAAAGAAAGAAAGAGGCTTGCATTCCTTTGTGTTTGTTTACAAATTTGATTTTTTTTTAAGAGGAACAAAACTAGATTTCATGCGGCCATTAAATTTTTTTCCTTTGATTTGAATTCGTTCTGGTGATTTATTTTCAATTTGAACAAAAGAAAAAGCTCGGCCTTTCTTATTATTATTTTTATTTGTTTGCAACGTGCTTTAAATTCCACTGCATGAATGATAAATGTTGCTTCTTTTGTACAGGTGTTGGAGTGAAAGAAACTGATGTAAATTTTGTCTTATAAAACAATTATCATATTTTACATTTAAATTTAAACCGCTCCGATAAACGCAACTCAATATCTTGATCTCCAATCAAGGCGTGCCGCTAGGCGTTTATATGGTTATATGCCTATTACAAACGCAATGGAAAAAGTTTTGGGTCCAAATTCGATTGTATGGAGAAGATAGCTTTTTGAACCCGATTATTAAATTGAATTTTTGATTTAATTTTCAGTGCGTTTTCTTATTGTACGGCAGAAGGATCACTCCAAACATTACGAAAATTGAAATCCGATAATAATACAATATTACGGATCCAATGGAAGTGGTTTCGTTGAATTCCGAGACCGTGCCTTGGAAAGCTATTTTTAAATATCGATTTAAATGATATAAATTCAAAATTGAACAAAATATTTTCAATTTCAATTCTGAAGCTTCCTTTATCTTCAGTATTATCAATATAAATTTTCTAAGCATTCAAATTATTTTTAATCGGCTTAAAAATAAAGATTCAACATTTTACCCAACTTCAATAAATTAAATTCAATAATTTAATTGCCAAATTCATAGTTATAATTGAAATTCAAGTTAAAATAACTTTCAAAAATTAAAAACCAGTTAAATACCTTAGTTTCAAATGTTCCAAAATTCTGGGTCGTCACATCCTTCCTCCTAAAAGAATATCGTCCTGAAATTACTAGTTAAGAAGAATGATCCTTAACCCGTTTATTATTTTTTCAATCCAAATAGTTTTAACAACTTGCCAAAACAAATCTTTTTATTAAGAAACCATTATCACTTCAGCTAATTTCCAAAAATCTTTCATAGTTCCCAAATAACATTGTTTACTTCACAATTCAAATTTAAACTTTCAAAATTTTCACAAAATTTTTCTAACTTCTTAAATTTTTGAAAAATTTCGCCAACGTCTCCTTTGCGCGGCTAGCTTGGTACGACTACAAAATGGCACCACGGGCCCCCAGATTTAAAAAATAAAACAAAAAAACCAAGTGGCTAGACAAGAAAATCATCAAATTTCATACTGAAATTTAAAGACATACCTTTTGAGCAATTCAAATTTATCTTCGAAATCAAAATCCAAATTCCATTTTTCTTCATATCACCTGTATGCTATTTAACAACCATATCTAATTTCTATATTCAAAAATCATTTTGTACATTCCATTACAAAAGTATGAATACTTACTTCTTATACCATTTTTACTTCACTACTGAAGTTATATATCCATTTTCATTCAATCTTGCATTTTCAATTTCATTTGAATTCAGTTTACACTTTCAATTCTATTAGGATTCAATTTACCTCCTTAATATTGAATTTTATCGGCTATCTTTCATTCACAACTGATTCATATCACTATTTTAAATTAGTTTCATTTACTAATTCATTACAAATTCCAATTCATTTTATCTCAAACCATTTTTTTTATTTCCACCTTTATTATCTTTAGTTCACTTCGAACTAATTTTACAACTTCATTTTATTTCACACAATTCGAATTAGTTTTCAGTATTCAGTTTCAATTCCAGTTTTATTCTTTTGTTCATTCCCAAATTTATTTTCTCCTTCACCTTATTTAACACAATTCAAATTAAATTTTTAAATTTCTATAAGTTTTTCTCACTTATTTTGTTTTCATATTCACTTTAATTTAACTCAATTCTTTAATTAAATTCATTTTATCAAAATTCAAATTATATAAGTTATTAACTCATAAACACTTTTAATAAATCTTCCAGAGTTTTAAACAATTTCTCAATATTTCAAAATCACCTTTGAAATCAATTATTTCCAGAATCAAACTATTTTAACTTTAACTTTTCTTCAAGTTAATTTTTATTCTAACAACTTCAAATTTATAAGTTGTCAAACTCAATTATATTCTATAAATACTTTATATAGGATTCCAGAGTCTTTTCAACATTCAAAAATCATTTTTGGAATCAATTCGAATTATCTTTGGAATTCCCGAAACCAAACCCAGTTTGCAAACAACTTCCATTTAAAATAATCCGGCAGCAATTCCTCTCCTGGAAATTCGAAAACGAACATCGATGATGCTGTAGTCATCACCGAAGTTATTTTCCAACGACCGAAAAGAGTTTAGCGCTTTCATCCCTCCAAAAAAAATTCCAAAATCTTTGAAAATCATTTTCCAAACTCAAGGGAATTTAAACTTTTCCAAATCTCCAAAACTTCAAATCCTTTCAAAAACATTTTCAATATTTCTCTGGAATTCTATTTCAAATTATAAATCACATTTACAATTTACATTTATAAATCTCATTTGTATATGGATTTTATTTCTAAGTTTTAAGTTATGATTTCAATTTCTTATTCAGTAATCAATGATAATAATTTAATATTATTATTTCCTAACATCCAAGCAACCATTTACTATAATAATTCACAAAAAATGATTTCTTTTATATATAAAAATAGTTTGGGTAAAATTATTTCATTTATCCTATTTTTTTAAATAATACTATGTCGGTTTATCTTGTTTAAGAGTTTAGAAACCCCTATCGATACAGTTGGCCAAACTGCACCAATCAGAATCTATAAACAATCAACCGATAAGTCAACACAATATAAATTTTTTTTATATTCACTAACAAATACGCGTTCATACCTATTATTACACTCAAACTCATTTTAGGGTACTACTGACTCTATCTCTAATAAGTAATCCCCACCAGAGCCAAGGTTGTCGCTTAACCAAATGCTCTGATACCAAATTGTAATGACTCGATTTTTCTACTTTCGAAAGTCAACATCAATACATCCAATGTATCTAATGCAGCACAGTCGAATGCCGTAAACCGAACCGTTATGGTTAAACAAGAAGAAGATAGAAGAAGAAGCAGAAAACAATAACAGAAGCTCACATTTCGCAGCAGAACAAATATAATAGATAAATGAATAATCTTTAAAACAAAAGCACTATATCAGTTTTACATTACATTATCAGAGTTTACAACGACACAATACAACACTGGCAGTTATTATGACTTTCTTACATGAAAATTTTGACTTGCACCAACCCAAACGCAACGGACGCTATATAGTATAAGTGATACTTCGTGTTATCCAGCTTGACTCCAGATCCCCACAGCATACTTCTTGACTTTGCTCCCGAATAACTGATAATCCGACTCTAGACTGCCCGTGTGGAAAATTATGGGCACCCAGAGTTTAGAAAGGGAACAATAAGCTCCAGGTCAGTCATGGGACTGGTGTGAGATCTTAAAAACAGTTATTTTCACAAAGAAAGGAAAAGAAATCTACTATGCTTTTGGAAAATGAAACTACCATAAGGCCTCCCACCACATACACAATGCAAACGTAGAATTGGAGGAGATTTCTCTTTATGATAGTCAAATATGCTTGATACGCAAAATATCTTTTTAATATTATCATTAGTGCATAGTGGAAAACATTTGAAATTATAATATTAATCTTAGCCAGCATACGTACCATTATAGTATGCCTACTATAGCTACCATGTTAAATGGCAGGTTCTACAACTAAAGCCGTACAAGGCGCGTATTGAAGATTGGATTTCCAGCAAATGGTCAGGCAAAGAAACTTCTTGGGCCACATGGGTATTCCTCTGGAGGGATGCCCCGAGAACCTAACCGGATCTCTGCCAACATAAGGCCGTATAACCTCTGTAACTAGGTAACTACTACACGAGTATGCCATCCCCCGGTCGTTTGCGGCCTTTATCCGAGGATCCTCAACCACGAAGAAACAACCATAAAGTATAATAAATTTGCAGCAACCACGTAAGTTAAGTATCTGGGCTCCACATCATGATACCACCCTTTTCCAAAAGGAAATGACATGCCCTCAGGGGGCACTACCTCCAAATAACCTTACTGCATCCTTCCTGTTACGACCATTTCCTGGGTGTTAGGTCTGACGAAGTCTCATCCACAAAACTACTCTTTTCACAAAGTCATTCTTCGATCAACAAATGATCAGCGACACTTCGCATGCCACATTACCAAATTGGGAATATATCACTAGTAACCATCAACTACATAACCTCTGAACTCGTACGTCTCAGAGAAGGGTGTTAAGCCAAGAGAATAAACTCTTTGCCACCAACGGAAATGTATTTGATAGAAAGCATCTTTACATCTCAAAGTGTAACGTCAGACATACATCCATACAAGTCCGTTTCGGGATCGAATGGAACCGAAGGCACTTCAAAGAAGCCCTTGCAATCCGGATATTAACTAATCACGTCGGAATCCCCATCACAAAGGGTGATAAAATCTCTATACCGGAGCAACCTGGTGCAGAGACATTCGACAGGCAATCCTTTCGCTTTCGAAAATACCCGATCTTCAACACCATCTTCAAATGCAATCCCATTTCGTCGTATCATTATTTGAAATGGATTTTATGACACAAAGTCCTCTCCCGGCAAATTCGAATAACGAGCGTTTATTTTAAAAATAAGTGTTACATTTAGATTTCAAACAAATCACAACAAATTTCCACTTTGATCTTTTAAACAAAAGATCCATCATCATCACAAAGATTCGATGTGGTTTTCGAATAACATTCGGCATCCGACCCCCGGTCGCATCGAAATTCAAATACTATTTAAAGGCCAATATTGATAGTCGGTTATTTAACTATCAATCAACATTCACAACAATCGCCAGATTTTAAATAAATTTTCCCCAATTATTTATTTTTAAAATATCTTCGCAAGATAATATATTTTCACACTTTAACCATTTAAAAACAAATTTCAAGTCACATTCTTTAAAAACAAATTTCAAATCATTTTCCACGTTTCAATCCTTTGAAAATAAATTTCAAGTTACTTTTCCTTACATGGAATATACTCTCAAATATTTATTCATTTCCACTGAAAATTTGCCGAGTTGAATACTCCAAAATAATTTAAATTACTTATCCAAAATATATACTTGGAAACATTCAGAATAAAACTATTTTAAAACACTTTATCTAAAACATTAGTTACGAAAATATTATACTAATATCTCATATAAAAATTCAAGTCCAAACTAATTTAAAATAAAAATATTAGATAAAGTGTAATTATTAAAATATCCATTTTCTAAATCAAATACCAATTTAAATCTTTAAATAATAACTTCTATAATTAATTAAATAAATCTTTACTTTAAAAATTTTAAAACAACTTAAGAAAATAATTTCTCCACAAACATCCTTTTAAAAACTAACTTTAAAACTTTTAATTAATATTTGAAAGAAACTTTAAAAACATGCTCGGCTTTCAAAGGAAAATACACCTTCCATTTCAAAATGGATCATTTAAATCAATAAATAAATTCTTCTTGATTTATCTCAATTATATCCCAAATCCGCAAATTTCTTTCCACACTTAAAAAATAAATCAATATTTATTTTGAAAACAAATTTCCCTTTTCTTTTTAAATTCCGGTTGTGAAATTATATTTTCCAAATATATACTGATATACGATTTTCAAATTGATTTCAAAAATCATTTCCAAACACCAAATCAATTTCCAAATTGATTTCAAATTTTATTCTAAGCACCAAATCAAATTCCAGATTTATTTCTAAATTTATTTCAAGCACAAATCGATTTCCCAAAGATTTATTTTTAAACACCAAATCAATCTTCAAATTGTTTTTCAAATTTATTATCTTTTTTTAAATAAATTCTTTTATATCTCCCAAACTAATTAAAATATGGATTTTAAAATAAACTCTTCAAATTTTAAACAATATTATTTAAAATCCATTTATTAAAAATCTTTTCCTATATTTTGGAATTAATTCGATAAGTTTTCAAAAATAAAAATTTATCTACTTAAATTCCTTCCTTTAAATTCACCAAATTCTTAAAAATGAATTTACTTAGAATTTTCTACTTTAATTCCAAAAATCAAGCTTTATTTATTTTTGGTATCCTACGATATTAAAAATATATTCGGCTAAACTATAACCTTCAACGATTTCAATTACAAATATAATCACACAGAGATTATAAATGAAACAATACACATCAATTAAACAAATTCATATATTTGAGAAATCCAGTTGGATCCGTCCAAATTGTTCCCCTGCATCCATAGACGTTAGCACAACGATTAAATACTAATTCGACTTCGAGGTGGAATATCGAGGTATATGGATTTGATATAATATCATTCGCTATTATGCGGCGCATATGGTCTCATCCGCTATATAATGTGGGAAAATACATATATAATACCAATTCCACTTTGGGGTGGAATATCGCGGTATATGTGTTTAATACAAAATCATCCGCTATTATGCGGCGTATAGGGTCTAATTCAATACAACTAATAATAATTTATCATCTAAGCACACAATCAACAATTTTAAATTTAACTATTTAAAATCAAACTGGAAATTCCAATTGAGTGAGAAGATCTCACCTTCGCTTTTATTTTGCAATCCATTTCCATTCCAGATTATTTTCTTCTCAGTTCTTGACCTTGTATAGATATTAGATGATTTAATTAATATTTGAATCAATCAAACAATTAAATTTCCATTTGATAAATTTAAGTAACAATGAATTTTATTTATTTAATTTAAACCAAAAATTTTGGTTTTAAACTAATTTTCCTTTTGATAAATTATTCTTATCAACTAAATAGCTAAATAAGCTTATTACATAAATCAATAATCCTAAATACATATTTTTAAAATAACTAGTAAGTTAAAAGATGTGAATATGTTTTTTTAGTTTTCTTTGAAATTATTTATATATATAAATATACTTATGAAAATATCCTTTATAGATTTTCAAAAATGAAACTTTATTTATTTCTCTTATTCTGTTTTCTATATATATATTCATATATATGCATATATTATTAAATCTAAAATAATTAAACACTACATATGTATGTATACACCTTGCTGTAATTTATATTACTTTTTTTAAAACGAAGACAGAAGCAAATTATCGCAAATAAAATTTTCTAGAATTGAGAATAATTACCTATCCCAATCACGCGATTCAAACTGCCACTTCGAACATTGACATCGCTTGACTTCACCTCGAGGCCGTCGCCTCCTTGCGAACGACACCATAGGGTTGCCATGCCTTCATAACTGGCCACACACATCGTCGCACTATCGCTACCTACTGCCGCAACCATCTCGACTTCGACACCGCCGTGCCCACGAGACCATTCTCCTTGAATCGCGCGCATCGATCACCTATTCCACCACTACAACCATCGTTGCCGAGTGCATCGATTAGCCTCAGACGCTCAGGCTTGGGAGGACGACTCGAGAATCCCCAAACCGCAAACCCTAGAATACCAAGTTGCACCTTTCCTATTTGCGAGTTCACTCACGAATCATTGAATATATTTTTTTAGGTAAAATTGAAGAAGGCAGAGGAACTCCATTTCCTTAGTGATATCGAATTGAATATGATTTGATTCTGAAGAAAGAAAGAGGCTTGCATTCCTTTTTATTTGTTTACAAATTTGATCTTTTTTAAGAGGAACAAAACTAGATTTCACGTGGCCATTAAATTTTTTTTCCTTTGATTTGAATTCGTTCTGGTGATTTATTTTCGATTTGAACAAAAGAAAAGGCTCGGCCTTTCTTATTATTATTTATTATTTGTTTGCAACGTGCTCTAAATTCCATTGCATGAATGACAAATGTTGCTTCTTTTGTACAGGTGTTGGAGTGAAAGAAACTGATGTAAATTTTGTCTTATAAAGCAATTATCATATTTTACATTTAAATTCAAATTTAAACCACTTCGATAAACGCAACTCAAAATCTTGATCTCCAATTGAGATGTGCCGCTAGGCGTTTATAAAGATATATGCCTAAGAAAAGGTTTTAGGTCCAAATTCGATCATATGGAGAAGATAGCTTTTTGAAATCAGTTATAAAAATTGAATTTTCGATTTAATTTTCAGTGCGTTTGTTTATCGCATGGCCAAACGATCACTTCAAACGTTACGAAAATTGAAATCCGATAATAATACAATATAACGGTTCCAATGGAACTAGTTTCGTTGAATTTCGAGACCGTGCCTTGGAAAGCTATTTTTAAATATCGATTTAAACGATATAAATTCAAAACTGAACAAAACATTTGCAATCTCAATTATGAGGCTTCCATTATATTCAGTATTATCAATATAAATTTTCTAAGCCATCAAATTATTTTTAATCGGCTTAAAAATCAAGAATCAACATTTTACCCAACTTCAATATATTAAATTCAATAATTTAATTGTCAAATTCATAGTTATAATTGAAATTCAAGTTGAAATAACTTTCAAATATTAAAAACCAATTAAATGCCTTAGTTTCAAATGTTCCGAAATTCTGGGTCGTCACACCACTCCACTGATTTGAGTCCCGCAAAATGGATATATTTCCCTTTTGATAGTTCTCATTATCATAAGCATACCATCATTCATATTTTATTCTTTTTACAACTTTAGGAATTTTGTTTCGCATTAGTTTATTTTCTAATAGGCCTATAAAAGAAAAGTTATAATTATTCACAAAGTTTTGACCATCAAACTGTTTTGAGGATGCATTCATCACCCTCGAGTTCCAAAATAGCACCAACACTAAATTAAAGTTGGTTATTTTCACTCCTTATATTAGGGTACACATGAGCTGCACCATCACTAGACATAACTCTCTTCGATTTTCTACTTTTTGATCTGATCTGGTTCACCATGTTACTTTATGCAGATTCGTAGATTATTTCTTATGGCTTTATTGCTTTGAACTCAAATGGGGTGTCTTCTTGTCTAACCCTTCGACCATTTCTCTGTCTAATATTTATTGTTGCACCATTATTATTATCATTTTGTGACTCACCTACTGCCTCTTGTTCCAAACTATCTGATGTGGATATATCTATTTATTGTGCCTTAGATTTTTGGTTACCAATTAGCAGTTCTGATTGTTGAAGTGTTGTGTCTTGTTCCTTGTGTTTTTACTTAACTGGACCACGGGTTGCTCTTTCCCCTTTTATCTCCTTCTATTTGTTGCCTATAAATTAATTTGAGATTCATCCATTTATATTATCTCAGGCCTTGTTGTATAAGCGAGGCTATTGGACTGGCTTTATATTTTGTGTATATCTATTTGTGCATTCACTATTTTTGTTCTATTTTTTTCGTTGCATAAATTTGGTATGTTTGTGATTATGTTGTGTTTATTTTGAAAAATTCCCATTGCAATGAATTGTATGACTTTTAGCTCCATTTATTTCATGTTTTTGCTCTGTGACTACATCATTAAGGGTACATGTCATGTTATTTTGCTTTTGACTTTGAGAGTTCAAATTGGCCTCGGCGTTATTCTCGTCCACCTTAATTTCACATTTCGAATAGTTTGTTAATACCATTGTGTTTGGTAGCCACATCTTTTCGAACACATATAATTTCTTAATGTGTCTAAACATTAACAAATTTGGCACTGTGGTGGTTTCCATTAATACTCCACCTCTTATAGAATGATTTGATCATTTCAATTAATTATTGCAACTTATTTTGGAACGTTTGAGTAACTATTCATTTCAACTAATACATGTGCATGACATTTTTATCATGCCTTTGGTATACTTATCCATCTTTATGGGAACTCGTACCACCGAATCTATATGATTTATACCTTCCTCCATCTAATGGTTAAGTGGAAGGTTTGGTAACCTAATCCAAACTAGGATGGTTTGAATAAACTCTTTATTTAATTTAATCCCAAGCATCCATCTCTTTATCATTATGAGGTATTTGTTATAGAAATATGGTCATCCTTCTAGAGCCTTATCAAAATCATCATTCATCTCGAATTTAATCACATGTAACCCATTGCTTTTATAAAGATTTAAAAATTTCATTTGGATTCCACACCTCTAAGGATGTATGCTTTGAAATAGGGATAGTATGGCCTTTAATATAAACCGGTATTAAAAAATAATATTGTTTGTGTGTGTCTTCTACTACTACAGTTTACATCTCAGCACATCTCATATTATTTATATCCACTTATTCAAAAAAAGATAGTCGTGTACTAATTAGGATTTGGTTACTTGTAATCACTTCTTTCCACGACCTAATTGTCGGGTTATATATTTTCAGCTAACTAGCTAATTAGGGTTCCATATCTACTTAGCTACCAATCTCTATGGTATGTTCTTTTCTCGAGAGGAGTTCTACCCTTGTATGCGTCGTTCTATTTATCCCAGGTCCTTATGTTATGAAAATTATCTACTTGAGCCCTGTTTCCTTATTGTTCATTTGTCTTCTCGCCGCTTCTCAATATTTTGCATATCCTCTTTGAATTTACCATTATGAATACATCATTTTTATTAGTGGGATTCCTATCGAAACTATCAAAATTGGTTGGAGAAGATATTGGGAGGTGGAAGCGCCTGTTGAGAGGTAATTATGTCTAAACATTAACAAATTTGGCACTGTGTTGGTTTCCATTAATACTCCACCTCTTATAGAAAGACTTGATCATTCCGATTAACTATTGCAACTTATTTTGGAACATTTGAGTAACTATTCATTTCAACTAATACATGCGCATAAGATATTTTTATCATGCTTTCGGTATACTTATCCATCTTTATGGGAACTCTTACCACCGAATCTATATGTTTTATACCTTCCTCCATCTAATAGTCAAGTGGAAGGTTTGGTAACCTAATCCAAACTAGGACGGTTTGAATAAACACTTTATTTAATTTATCCCAAGCATCCATCTCTTTATCATTATGAGGTATTTGTTATAGAAATATGGTCATCCTTCTAGAGCCTTATCAAAATCATCCTTCATCATGAATTTAATCACATATAACCCATTGCTTTTTATAAAGATTTAAAAAAATTCATTTGGATTCCACACCCCTAAGGATGTATGCTTTGAAATAGGATAGTATGGCCTCTGATATAAATCGGTATTAAAAAAAAATTATTGTTTGTATGTGTCTTCTACTACTAAAGTTGACATCTCAGCACATCTCATATTATTTATATCCACTTACTCGAAAAAGGATAGTCGTGTACTAATTAGGATTTGGTTACATGTAATCACTTCTTTCCACGACCTAATTGTCGGGTTTTATATTTTCAGCTAACTAGGTAATTAGGGTTTCATATCTACTTAGCTACCGATCTCTGTGGTATGTCCTTTTCTCGAGAGGAGTTCCATTCCCTTGTATGCGTTGCTCTATTTACCCCGGGTAATTGTGTTTTGAAAATTATCCACTTGAGCCCTGTTTCCTTGTTATTCATTTGTCTTCTCGCCGCTTCTCAATATTTTGCGCGTCATCTTTGAATTTACTATTGTGAATACATCATTTTTATTAATGGGATTCCTATCGAAACTGTCAAAATTGATGGGAGAAGATATTGGGAGGTGGGGGGCCTGTTGAGAGGTACGATTAGGATTTAGTAAAAATGCAGGTTTTAATGTTTTAACAAATATAATGTTTATCCTCCAGTAACTTCATAAGATGTTGCATGACTGGTCTACCTTTCATTTCAGAAATATTCATTGGGATGTTCTCTTTTTAATGGTTTTCAATGTAGAGTTGTTTTTAGGTAACTCTTTTTTTATTCTAATAAGTGCATCTCTTGCGTGACCAATCCAAATCTACATCCCTTCGCCACTTTTGAACGCGACACGGCCGTCGTGCTTGCATGCAAGTTTCTACTCCAGCTGAATTTCATTTTATTTTCGATGGAGCATTGGATTGGTTATGTAAGCAAGAATTTGGATTGGGTTGGGGAAAAAATTAACACTAATTTCAAATAAACAATTAATTATAGTTAGATATTAATTTGATTTAACATTTTGATGCTATAAACTTTAAACATCATTTTATTATACTAAACAATAACAACAACCTATAACAAGCAACAAAATAGAAACCGTACAAAAAATTGGAAAAATAAGTTTGGGGAAATTTAACAACAAATTGGGGATGATACAACAAATTTAAATAACAACTCTCCAAATCATTTAGCGACAAATTGTTCAGTGGTCATATTCTATCTTGTAACGAATAACTGGGATCGTAAGAAAATTGAGAAGACTAATTGTACAAAAGGTAAATTCAGCCAATCTCATTTCTTCTAGAGATCACAAGAGGAAGCTGGGATTTTGCAGCACTGCCGGCTATGGTTTTGGAAAGAATAAATGAATCAATGGAAAGAAAAATGTCCACTTAAGAGGCTTGGATATATAGAACAAATTGCAAAATAAATAAGATAATTATGTAGTTCAAAATTCTCTATCCTCAATTTCTACATCTCAATGTACCACATGAAATCTTATCTATTGATGGTAATGATTTTATTAATAAGTGGGACCTACTGTATCATAAGAAAAATGGATAAGTTGAATCTGAAGGAACACATGATAGTTGATTCAAATTCAAACTTTAGTGGAATTAAGATTTTATTTACTATGGTGATTTATGTCTCTGATACTACTTCATATCAGTGTGAAAATTACGAATTTTGCATATGATTGTAGAATTTAGGGAGGGATCTACTATATTAGCTTAAGATCATTCCCACACATGTTTCGGACCTTAAGTTTTGATCCTTTCCCCCTTTTTTAAATTGATTGGGTAGTTGCCATCCTTTCTTATGGGGTGTAAGTTTTGTACGATTATCCGATGTTCGACTCAATATGAGGCTGCAAGGCATTTAGTCTATGGCTGTACAATTAGCATTTAGGAACGAATTAGGATGTAAGAAAATATGTTCGATATCTTTTTATTGTTCGAACGTTGTCCGTCCATTTTTCGGCTCGTACATACAACTTTCGAAGTTAGACTTTGTCTGATTTATATTCGTCCAAATCTCTTATAGGACAGGATATAGACACGTCTCTATCCGGCCCGGTCCAACCCGTTTACATCCCCGCTCTTCCCTTAACATAGTTACATCCCTGATCTCTTGGCTTGATGCTTGGTGAGTTCACTACTAATCGTATACAATTCTTGGTTGGTTGAAAAGGGGTACAACAGATGTTAAAAGAATTTGATCTTAGAACATTTGCTTTCGTTTGTTTAAAACATTGAAAACTGAATGTTGAATGCTTATTGCTGAATGTTTAGTTCTGAATGTTGATTGTTGAATGCCTAGTTCTGTGATTGTTGAATGTTGATTGTTGGTTGATGAATGCTGAATTATGAATGTTGGTTGATGAATGCTGAATTATGAATAGTTATTTGTTTATATTTTAAAAACTACTAATTAGAGTTAAAGTATAGTTGTTTTGATAATATTACCCTTAATTTTAGTTGGTTTTTCATATGATAATATTTAAAACGAATTTCAGCATTGAATTTTGAAAAGAAAAAAAAGAATATTGGATTAAACTATTAGTTTTGAATAGTTTAATTTAAAACTTTATATTCCAAAATTTTAATTTTAATAAAAAAATAAAATAAACTTTTAAAAATTAAGTTGAAATATAGTTTTTAGAAAACTATTTATCAACTTTTGAACTTCTGAAAATTCAGAAAACATCGAAATTGAGTGTTTTACGAAAATTTGATATTTTGACATCTAAACATAAAAAGCAATTTAAAAGTGCTGACGACTTAATCAGTAAATAAATGTCTGAGTTTTTAAACGCTTGATAAAAATAAACACATCTTTAGTTCCTGTTCGTGCATAAGTGGTCAATTAAGTGAATGCTTCCTGGCATGTTTATAATTCACGATCCAAAGATTTATCACTGTATTAGTGGCTATCGTCAAGATACTTCAAACATTACTCACGATGCAGATATAATTACAACTCTTATTGAAAAGAACTTCTGCACTTTCTTTGGTAAAAGAGAAGGTAACTTGTTAACAAAATTAGAGGAAATAAATGTTTAGCAAGAGGCCCATATAGATTTTCTCCTAAAGCCTCACGATTCTCGGGTCCCAGCCCAAAACAAAGTGCAGAATACAAGTTCTAAAATAGAGCGGCCACGTGGTTATACTTTGTTTATATTTGGGAGTGTTACGGCATGCACTTGCCTGGAGGGGAAAAAAAACAGAATTATTTTTCTACAAATTTTATTTATTTAATATGTTCAAAAGAAAATGATTTTCACATATATTTAATCATATTTTTGTGTTGTATCATACATAGATAATTTGAAATTTTATTTCTAAGTAGCGTTTAAATTTTTATTTATATTATTAATTGTAAAGTAATTTATTTGTTAGATCATATTTTTAAGTGATATTAAAACTTGATAAATATTTGTAGAGGAAAATTTAAATTTGTAAGAGAAGCATAATTGTCAGATTTTAATTTTAGACGATGCTAAAATTTAATAATTTTCGTAGAGAGCATTTTTGGTATTTAATGCTGATACAAAAAAAATGTGACAGCAAATATATTACAACTATTAATGAAGAATTACACACAAAAGACAACTTTGAAAGTTTTTAGTCGGACCAAAAGTTTGTGCTTTAATAGCAAAAACATTCCACTAATTTAAATTTAAGTCATCGACTTTAGCTTGTGCAGCTGGAAATTGTTCATTGTTTACCTATTACAGTTGACTAAACAAACCTGGAAATAATACCATGATCTATGGGAAAACACCCAGAGAACCAAAAGGAACATGAAGATAAACTATGTACGTTCTGAAAATTTGGAAATAAATCACAACTTTATTATTCCAAAATTCTATCTTACTACACTTATTTCTTCTTTCATTTGACCGACATATATTAAGTATCTTAACATCAGGAAACTAATTAATCAAGGAAGCAATCACCAATAAGTAAACAAGTACAAACAACAGCAGTTAGTTCATATTTTTCACAGGCTCAACATAGGCATCAAACTCAACACCAGAATCAACAACTTTGCCAAGAAGGTACCCAGAAGCAAGCCTAAACTTTCCACTTCCTCCCACTACGCTGTAATCTCTGAACGTCTCCAAAGTTCCTCTGCCGAACAAAGCAAGCGAGCTCCCATTGTACTTTCTATTGCTAAACACGATGTTTGCAAGTATAATGAACTGCGGCGACTCTTGCTGCGATGCTTGAGTCACGAGACCTTGAATTCGGCCGATGAGCTTGGATGTGAGTTCAGGGCCTGATCTTATAGGTTCGTCTATGACTGCCATGGTTCCGAAGGAGGCGAACGTGTTGTTCGGGTTGGCGACCAGCACTTCGTTTGAGTCCGGTGCATTTGTTATTTGATGGAAATGGAGGCGAATGGGTTTTGAAGATGATATTGGGATGAATGATGTTGCGAGGAGGAAGAAGAAGATGTTGAATGTTGATGCCATTGTTCTTGGAAAATTATGGCAGAGAGAGTGGATGTATATACAGGTTTTTTATTTGAAATCTAAACAGCTAATGTGCCTAAATTATGGAGACTTGTCGAATGTCAATGGAACTTATTTATTTATTGAAATGGTGGTTGTACTGCTGCTTTTTTGTAAACTTGGTTAGGATATTATACAGACCTAGAATATATTAAGACTTTTAATACATTAGCGTTTCCATAGAGGGATGTTTACTTTAGTCATCGACCAATCAGAAGTAGTATGGAAGCATACTTAAATGAAAAGTGGACTCGGTTTGCGGTGGGGTTCCTTCGTTTTTCTATTACAAATTGTGAGCAGGATTCGCCAAGGTTTCAAACCATTTGAAGTTTTGAACAAACATAACGTGGAACATAACGTCCTAACCAACACCCCAAATGGTGTGGAAGATTTAGCTATAAGGTATTACGCAAAGTTATCTAGGTTAATGCAGGAAAGTAAGCCAACACTACAAAACATGGTGGCTTTAGCGACGACAAAAAAATGTCGTCGACCGTCGCTAGCCGTCTCTAAATAACCCGCCGCCATACAGTAAAACGACGGCTTTAACGACGGCTCCTTCACCAATATAATGACGGCTGACGACACCAGGCTGAACACGTGACAAAGTATTACACATCAGGCTGCCGCCTCAAGTCGACGTGAACCGTCGCAAACCTGAAACCAAATAGTCATCGCAAGCCATCACTCGTTGTCGTTAATCTTGGCAAATAGGCCATCATGAGCCATCACTGATCTGGAACCAATTTCATATCTAATTTTGTTCTTTCATTCATCCAACCACGCAACCAATTTCATATCTCTTTCCAACACATATACATTCATTTTCACAACTAATATCACTACATCCATCATATAATCTCACACATATTACAAATAATCATATATATATATATATATATATATATAGCAACATATATATTTGCATAAACATTGCATCACCCACTTATAAATATATCATACCAATCAAACAGAACATTCCAAATTCATCAAACAACTTAACCATATGTACAAATACTATCCATCAAACAAAATGTCCACTAATCCATCAAACACCACAACCAACGAACAAGTATCAAATATATATACAAATGTCACGTAACTGCAAATCAAGATGATGAAAATCCGACAGAAACACAAGCATACTTACACATCGTCATCTCCCGATCCATCCTCATCGCCCGATCCATTCTCTCCAGGCATCATCCCATGTTGTGCCAAGTATGCTGCAATATGCTCGCTAGCTGGTGCGCCAATGCGCTCTTCCTCTAATCGTTGATCTCCTCTAGTTGTTTTTTTAGTTGAGCTATCTCCTCCTCGGCTTGAAATCTTCTATAGGCCCTCTGGGACATTATCGCCTGTAAATAGTTGATATCTAGTTATAATTTATGAACATTATAAACATTATGAACAAAAACAATTATCCGTTGATGTTGATTAATTAAGCGGCTAATATTTATAACTAATTGTTACACATTGGTTGCAATTTATTTATTTCAATTATTCAGGTTCCTTATAATTTACATTCAATTCATTTGTTTTCAATTTATTTATTTATTTCAACCACATTGGTTAACAACCATATCATTTACAATCAATTCATTTCATTTATTCAACAGAATTTTATTAACTTGCCTTATTTATCCAATTCAATTCAGTGGAATTTTATTTAACTAATTCCATTAATTCATTTTATTAATTTACCTTATTGATTCATAACTTTACTTGGTTAAATTAAATTCCATGACTCATTTCAATCTTCTTTTATAATATCCACGTTTAACCAATTTAGAATTCATTTCAGTTCAAATCAATAAGTCATATACAGTTTATATTCATTTGCATGCGTAAATTTGTTCACTTATGTTTATATTCATTTCAGCTACTCAATTTATATTTTGTTCACTTAATTTTATATTCATTTGCATATGTAAATATATATTAGTAAATGAAGAAGTTTACCTCCTGATTTCCGTAATTGCACCGCCTATTTTGCGAAGGCGGATCAATAATAGCATCACATATATGATTTGACTCCTCAAACGTTAACTCTGCCCGTTCGGTGGACTGCGCTACTCATGCCCGCTCTGCTTCATATCTCTTCTGCGATTATGAACAATAGTTTGACATGATAAATATTCAATTTAAAGTTTATGAACTGTGAAATAAAGGAATACGAAACATTTTCATTACGGATATGCATGTTTACCATTACGAATCTAGATTTATCATCCATCCAATCATATGAAACGTTACCATCCTCATCTGTCTGCTCGACATCATGCGTGGCCATGAACACCTCAGCCATTGTAGGCTCGCGATTGTACCTCATAGCCTGAAAATATACATATGAATAAACAATGTTACAAATATGATTAAACAACATTTTAGATATTTATAAACACAATTTATAATTTTGTCACCTCTCTCATATGTTCTTAGAAGGATATGGAGCCGCCACGGTGCAAAGGAGGATTTTTGTTCCTATTTGCATGTTTCTGGACAGATAATTCCTATAAATTTAGATACACGATTAACTAAATTACTGCAACTAACATACGAAATTTAAAAAATTATAATAACAATAAAAAAGTATATAACTTACTTTCACTTCAGGAGTTTTCCAGAGCCGGAGATACTCAGCCCACACATCAGCGTCCATCCAATTGGGTTTTTTCCCTGCATTCTTCGCCTTCGACATAGTGTCCCTATAATTTTTTCTCATCCTCCTATTCCAGCGATTGGTAAAAACATCCATATCCTACAGGTCTACACGTTCGGCGGCTTGCTTATTGAAATTAGTTTGAATTATGTACATTATATTAATTTTCAACTGAAATATAAACTTATACTTATCGGTACATCAACCAATATAGCGTTCTTAATATGGGGTGGGATGTCGTCCCAATGAACCCAATAGCCTGACATCCGACTCACAAACGCCTTCCTCGATACTTGTAAAATAAAGTTCGAAGACTCCACCTCAAAGCCCCTGTATAAATTTTGATGTAGATATTTAATAAATTTAAAAAAATATACTTGAAATAAATTTGATACTTACCCTGCGCTTTTTGGAACTACCTCCGCAAGTGGACGTAAATCTGGTGCCATACCATTAGCACCCGCACCAGGAGAGGGAGAGGGAGAAGGCTCATATCTCCGGCTATGTCTCCTGCCAGACATATCTGCCAAAAGAAAATAATATCATAGAATGAAAAGACATATATTTATTAGTACAAAGCATGTTTCATTAATCGTCACATAAAACTTTCACTAAATCACAATAAATGGGACAAGATCTCATGAAACATATATAGAAATTTTAAAATAGAATAATACATAGCTCAGAACATAGTCATCATTATTAACATGGCTCAGAATAATACATATCTCAAAATAATACATTATACAACAAGCGATGCAAATATTTAGAATTTTGTTTTCAGACTCAGTCTTGTACTTTATATCATTTTATTCTGTACTTTCAAATGCATCTAATAAAACAATCGATTCATTACATTTGATTCATCATTCAATGGCCCTAAATCGATGTCATCGGTTATTATTATTTATGTATTTGGTTCAAGATCCGCCTAATACACTGCTTCGTATGGAATATTATTTCCGTCAAACGAAAATCTTGGCTATGTTTTAAAAACAGCCGACTAATCCGCTTCATCTCTTTTTAAGGATGGATACGGAGCAAAATAAACTTGTAATGCTTACTTGGCTAATACAAAAAGATCATACTTATAGTAATGTGAGGCATGCTTTTCTGAATAAGCTTATAATCTTTATGCACGTTGATTCTAGAACCAGGAACATTGCTGAACCAATTGCATTGGAAAAAAAAGAACTTTTTCTGTAGGTTCTATATAATATGTAAACTCTAGAACCTGTGTTAAGACGCCATAAAAATCTTTTATATGCTCATCTGGATCATCACTACCTTTGATAATTACACCGCTATTATATGTTAATTTTTTAGCCCCGTAATCTTTCATGTTGAACTTAAATCCATTGACGAAGAATATTGGATAAGTCTTCACATTTCCTTTTGGTCCGATCGCAAGATTTAGTAATCCTTCATCAATGACACAGTTTCTAGGATTATAGACGTAGTTTGAAAACCATTTAGCAAATTCTTTACTGAGATCGCCAGATGGATGTTGCGATCCGTAGATACTGCAAATATGTAATATGGCTTATAATTAATATGTACATATAAGTGACTTATATATGAATTTATTATTACCTAACAAATGTGCAACTTCAGCATAATTTAGAAGAACATACGTGTGCTACATGGTGATCTCTATCGTCTAACCATATTTTCACACATTTTCCAACAGGTCGGCCGTGCTGTCTAAAAATAGATAACATTGTTTGAGAAGAATTTTGTTTAACGGCTTTATCATTATGAGGAATGCTTACAAACGATAAGTTCACATCAAGTAGAAAAAGAACGAAGCTTCTTTTTCAAGATATGGTTTGCAAATCGAACCTTCAACTCTTGCTTTTTGTCTAACTTTTCTTCAAATGATTCAAGTAGCTATTACAAAATAAATTTAATTTATATTTAGGTATAGAATTTTGAATTTTAAACTGACATATATATTGCAGATATTCAATATTGACTCTCAAATGGATACATCCATCCATATTGCACAGGACCTCGAAGAAGTGCTTCGGATGGAAGATGAACATGTAAATGCTCCATTACATTAAAGAAACCTAGCGGAAATATTTTCTCCTGTTTGCAAAGTAGTATAGGGATTTCTACTTCAAGTTTACATATACGGTCTACTTTTAATGTCATCGAACAAAGCTGTTTATAAAACAAACTTAATTATGTTATAACACTCCATACTTTTACGGGCAACAGTTCTTTAAAAGCCACGGGTAGTAAATATTCCATCATAATATAACAATCATGACTTTTCATCCCACTCAATTTATTGTTTTTAAGTCAACACATCTACGAAGATTAGAAAAAATCCCATCGGGGAATCTTAGTTCTTCCACCCACTTTAGCATGAATTTTACTTGCATGTTGTCTAACCCATAGCATGCTTTGGGTTTTTTATTGTCATTGAGCTTCATATGAAGTTCGAGGTATTTACAATAGTTTGCTATATCAAGTCTTGAATTCAAATTGTCCTTATTTTTCCTCTTTACATTCAAAATTGTATTAAACACACTATCAAACACTTTTTTCGTTGTGCATCACTTCAATATTATGTCAGAGTAAGAGATCTTTCCAATATGGTAACTCTCAAAATATAGTTTGCACCAATTATGAATGTAAGATTTTCTGGAATTTCAATCTATACTCTGGTTCATGTATCTTTCGATAGTCCTTTACAATTTCATTTAATTCTTCGCTTGACCAAATCTTTGGTGGTTGCATATTATCTTCTCTGTTAGCTATAAAGTCTTTTCTATCTCTTCTAAAAGTATGATTGGGATAGAGAAAACACTGATGACAATCAAAACAAGAAATTTTCTTCCTATACAGTAAAGAACATGCTCGTGTTTCTTCCATGCAATAAGGGCAGGCTAGACGACCGGCCGTACTTCCACCAGAAAGCATACCATATGCAGGAAAATCACTAATAGTCCATAACAAAGAAGCGAACATACGAAAAATAAAATTTCTCGAAATGTTGTATGTTTCAACTCCTTCATTCCACAGTATTTTCGACTCTTCGATCAATGGTTGTAAATAAACATCGATTTCTTGTGTTGGATCATGAGGACCAGGGATGACAATAGTGAGAAATATATATGGTGTTTTCATACACATCCATGGAGATAAATTATATATAGTTACGATAATTGGCCAGGATGAATATTTACTACCAAACTGAGAGAATGGTAAAAAATCCATCCGTACATAAACCGAGTCTGACATTATGGCTTTCTGCAGCAAATGGGGGATAAGTCTTATCGAAATGTTTCCATGCTTTTCCGTCAAATGGATGTATCAAAGTTCTTTCTTCCGGTGTTTTCACACCGTGCCATCGCATATGACATGTGTAGCAGAAGATGCATATAACCTTTGAAGTCTGCGATTGATGGGTAAATAATGCATTCTCTTGTACGGAACTTTTTTCCTTTCTTTTTTCTTGGTTTGTATCTTTCTCGTTACATATTCTGCATTTCTAAGGTCAAGTCATATTTCAATACAACATGCAACCTTTTACACATGTATCTATCTTTTCGTACAACAAATCGAAGTGGACATTAGTTTTTTCACTTTATAATGAATATCGCACATCAGATTATTAGGTGGCATGTGTCATTTTTCAACTTGTACAACTGCTGTAAATGCAGCTTTTGTAAGGTTGAATTTTGATTTCATAGTAATGTATTCGACGGTAACTGATAATTCGGTTCTACTTTTACAACCGTCCCATAACGGCCTCTTAGCAGAATCCAATAAGTCATATATTCTTTTAGCTCCCACAGTCGGTTGTTTTTCGATATTTACGTCTTCATCGTCAGCCTGAATGGTATGAAACATTGATCGTGCTGCATCTTCCACCATATTTTCTATCGGATTCGTCATTATATTATTGTCCTCTAACACTACAGGATTAGGTGTGGGTTCAACAAGTTCTCTATGACAATCCCAGAAGTAATTATTCGGCATAAAACCATATTTGTACAAAGGTACTTCAATTATATCTGGTTTCCAATGCTTTAAATGTCAGCACTTACTACATGAACAATGAATTTCTTCGATTTCGATTCTTATAGAAATTTTCCTTTATTGGACCTTTCCTACCATTTCTGACTTTATACATCTAACTACGGTCGAGGAAATAATCGAAAATTTTTCTTGATTTGAAAATATATGTTAGAAAGTTCAGGTAAACAATTCATTTGATACTAAAGTCTTGTAGGAATAATTTCAACATTTCATCATTGTAAACACTCACCATCATAGAAAATCAAAATAAGCACTTTACTTTATTTTTTAATTTTTAGTTTATTGGTTTTTACTTTGATGATCGGCCATCCTACTTCTCGTTACAAACACAATAATGTAATTATATTTTATAAAGAATTTTATATTAAACGATTCAACAAAATTTCGGCAGCAATTCCCTTCTACTCCCTATATCGTACACAAATGCACGTACACAGGGAACGAAAAGGAAGTACTACCGAAATTTTGTAAACCATTTAAAATGAAATGATTTATAAAGTGAAGTTACTTTATTCCGTTTGTAACTTGTCCAATACAATAACAAATTCAACAAATATTGTATAGATGAATATAGATGTCCGTTCTATTAAAAAACGAATATCCATATAACGATCGTGCACAAGACTTATCAAATGGGACCAAAAACTCTCTAAGGGATTAAAAAATAAAACACATTTTACAATTACTATTTTAACAACTACAAAAACTATTTTATAATTCATTCAACTATTTAAATATTTATCAATTATATCTGAAATTTTGAAACGTATTTTAACTTTTATTTAACTACTTAAATTTTAGTTATCGATTTTGTGAATTAAAATAAGTAATTAGCACTTATAACAAATTAGAATAAATTTGAAATTTTAAAACGTACTTTAAACTATAACAAACATTGTTCTAAACTATAACAAACATTCATGTAAAATTAGCAAGAAGCATACTAATCATGGACTAATTTTGGATTTTAAATTAACCTTGATTTTTAACAACAAAGTAAACAATCAAATCACTAATTAATATCCCTAAAATCAAAAAAATTACTATTATCATCAACTAATACGTTATAATCACCAATTTCAAATCCATAATCAACTAATTTCCTAAATTAGGGTTTTAATTATATTCCCAAATCAACTAATAAACTATTTTGTCATCAAATAATAAGATATAATCATCAATTCTAAATCTCTAAATCGGCCAATTTCAAATCCCTAAATCGTCAACTAATTTATTTTATACATAAATTAAACATAGATAATGGAGAAGAGGAGATACCGGCAAGTATAGAGAGCTTGAAATTGGCGATGGAAGGCCGCGACGGTGGAAGGTGGCGGAGGTGGTGGCTGGTGGTGGTTTTGGGGATGCTGAAATTTTTTTAGGGGTGGGTGGAGTGAATGTTTGGGTTGCTATCTTCTGCTTGTATATTCAAGTCGTGCGTCAGCTAGCGTCGACTAGCGATGGCCGCTTTTTTTGCCATCGCTAGCCGACACAAAGGGCTGCCGCAATTGGCAGCCATTCTAGTAGTGCAAAAGAAGAAAGTGTAATGGTTCAACTAATCTATCCATTGATCTATGTTAATTGTTTGTACAAAAGTACTTAATCGACCAACATAATAAACAACCGACTGATGCGGGTATCTTCAAATATGTTAATTTTCTTCTTCCTCATAAAATATATGCAATCTGCTTCTAATTGGTATCCCTCGTACCTTCATTCACCCAGTTGCTCTAGAACTACTCTTGTGTGTGGATATATAGTAATGGGACTTTGAATGACACTTTTCTAATTTTTAATCAAAATAAACAAATACTCTTCTTCAATAATTTATTAATTTATGTAAGTCGGGTCCCTATTTGTTGACAACATTTATTAGTAACCGTTATTTCGAGATTAAAGGATCATCATTGAATAGAACTTTATTCAAATGTTGGAAATACATATTGTTATTGTAAAAGAAAAGAAATGACAAAACAGAATCTCGCATCGGGACGAGTAATATATAATATCCAAAATGATTTTTACAAAAGAAAGCTTTACTATACATACAACACTCGGGTTAAACAATCTATCATCGACCTATATAATTATAATAGTATGTCCTTACAAATGCTGATAGATACAAAACAAGTAATGTGGAAAAATATAAAATATGTGAATACGTCTTAGAGGTATCCAGCCCTTCTCCTGAAGCTCCAAAGCATCAATAACTAAATCTGGAAATATACTCGAGTCTAATTATAAGAAAATAACACCCAGATTAGTCTAGTAAACCAGCGTGATAAATTCAAATCATATGGATTTTTATATTTATCATATCCTTCAAAAATAATGTATCTCATAGGACTACACTATATATAAACACGGATAGGTTTTACCTTACGATAAACAAACCATTTTTATTGGAAAATCCAGTGATATCATAATAATGTCTAGAATTTAAAATAAATATATAACATTGCTGAAATGCTTGCATCTCACATTCCAACAGATTTGGTATACAACTAAGTCCGTAAGGCACGTATTGTAAAATCGATTCCAACAAAGACAAGGTAAGGGACGGCCTTTCATACAGTACACCTTTAGAGAGAATGTACCAAGGCTACAAACACATTGCACCTCTGCCAATACAGAACCAACCTACCCCTTCCTAGATAGCATCGAATATGATCACTATCCTGGCTACCAACTTAACAAACCATTTTTGTGGGCCCAGCATATAAAATCTATAAATATCGATGTAGATACAAGTGACGATCATACTCTAATGGTACCAAACCACATAGCCATGTCGCATCTCCCCCATCTTAGTCATTTCCAAATGTGAGGTTTGGTGCTTTACCTTTTAGCAAATCCACCTTGGAATGTTAACATTGTCCTCCAAGCAACAATGCAATGCTAACATTCATCCATACAAGTTATTGTGAGACCGAACAAACTGAAGATACTACTTTTATTGAATTCTTTTTGGAATCACCCTCGGGATTCGTAGCAAGTACCCCTTGCACTTCAAAGAATTCCGTCTTTGATTTCCATCATCTTTAAGATGTCTGTAATTCATACGCGTATGCTAGTTCGAAGTGGTTTTTAGATATCTCATGATTATTCGATCGCGGTCTCTTCGGACCAACAATCGATAGTTTCAAAACTGGCCAAGATTTGACAGTCGGTTATTTAACTATTAAATAAGAAAACAACCAGATTAGAGATTTAATTTCATAAAGAAACCAAGCAGCATTTAGCATATAAGCAACTACTAAGCCTCTTTAATTAATCCTTTCATTAATTAAAAATCACTTTGTAAATACTTTTTTAAAATACTTTGGCAAAGGTGTACATATACTATTCATTCACTATTCATTTATACCCTTTCAATGCTTGAAAAATATGCATACTACAACAAAAGCACTTTTTTACAGCTTTTGTTTTACAACGTTTATGTTGTAAACGCTGTAAAATTACCTTTTTACAACATTTTCAAAAAAAAAAGTTGTAAAAGCCTACCTTTTTACAACGTTTTTATTAAAGAATTGTAAAACGGGACTTTTACAATGTTTTATTCAAAAACGTTGTAAAATTTTAACTTTTTGCAAGTGTTATTCATAAATGTTGTCATATTACTCTTTTAACAACAGTTTTAAAATGTTGTAAAAACGACGTTTTTTTACAACTAGATAGTAATATACTACAACTTCTTTTAAAAGTAGTTTTAGTCATAGATTTAAGTTAAATTTTTTGAATATTTTTAGTGTTGTTTAAATATTATAATAATTTGTAATTTATAATTAATAACAAATATTTAATACTTACATAAGTCATTTATAAATTTTAATTTATATTTAATAATTTATAAATGAAAACTTAGATGGATTAATTATTTATAATTAATAACTAATAATTATTAGTATATAATTTATAATTATTAATTGTTATCTATAATCAATAATTATTTTTAATATTTAATAATTTATTATAGTTAGTTATGAATAATTAGCAAATTATAGTAAATAATTTATATTCTAAAATCTCGCTCCTTGGAATTTTTTGTAACTAATAAAAGATACAAAAACTACAAGAAATGCTGAAAATAGCGGCGGGTTATAGTGGTGGAATTTTCCATTTACTAAATTTGTGATGGATTTTCAAGCAATTTGCAAGGAATAATTTTAATTATTTCCTATGTCAAATTCTTTTGTATTATCACCGTCCACTTATCATATTCAATGTTGAACCATTGCAAATTGCATTAATTTACTGACGGAAATTTTTTGACACTAATTTTTTGTTGCAAATTGAGACAGATTACCGATGTTACTTTTCGAAGCTATTTTTCGAAGTTCTAATATTATTTATTTGTAATTAGTAAATCATGCTTGTACTTAGAACCATTTTCTATTCTAGAACCATAAATTCCAAATCGTTCATCCTAATTCATACCAAAAGCCACCTCTAACCAACGCAGCACCTTGTCGACTCTACTACGCAGGCCATACATGACTCTCGATCGCTACACACGCCTTTTGTGACTATTACTGTAATATCTCAGTATAGAGTTAAATAAAAATAAACATAATATAAAATATTTTTGGATTTTTAAATTAGGATTTTAATAAATTAAATGGATATTTGGATTTAAACTGATTTAAATTATGGGAATATTTCAAAAGGGATAAAGAGCGATAATATTTGGTAAATGAGGGAAAAGAATATTTTGGGAATTTCTATTGAATTTAATTCAATATACTTGATATTTGGATTTATATTGGGCTAAAAAGGAGAAGAGTGATTTAACATTCGAATTTGAAAGTTTAACTGCATTTTATGAAATCAAATGTCATTTAAAAATTTATTTTGGTGAAATAATTAATATTATGAATTTTGAATTATTTTGAGAAATAAACAATTATTTTAAAATTGTTACAAATCTAAAAGTGTGAAATTTTTGTGGCGGCTTTAAATTTAAAAGGTAAAATAATTTTGAATTGACTTTAAATTGCGATTTGCTTTGCATTTGGAAGAAAAGGGATTAATTCATTTTGTTATTGGGCCTAAATACTCTAAAGCCCAAACCTAAACCCTAGTTTTTCCATCCTTATCTATCTTTGTACAGCCCCCTCCCCCCTCCCCGTTCTACCTAATTAGGATCGAACCCGCTTTAATTCCTAGGGTTTTACTTCTACAGAAATAGCGTAGCCTATCTTCATCGATTAAATAATTTTGGTTTTCTTCTTCATCTACCATAGCCCTCATTACTTCTTCCCCTTTCTCCTTTGAATTATAAAATAAAATAAAAGAAGAAGGGAGCAATCAAAGCATAAAAGAAGGAAGCTACTACAAGTATGCTAATTTATATTCTCTTTTATATGTATGTCATAGTTTAGTTCAGTTTTGAATTTTTTTTTTTTTTGCCTTTAGTCTGAACCAAGCGGCGAAACAAAATTTCTAGGAAATATTTGTAGAATTTCATTAAATATTGTTTCACAACTTCGATTTCATTATGTTTATTTTGCTAATTCAATTTCAATTTCAATAAACAAACTTTTTCGACGATTCAATTTCACCGTCGTCGAACTTAAGAAAATTGATGGTATATCGATTGGATGATGAGATGCCTTTGCAGTCGACGGATCAATAATGCAGTCAACTTTTTAACTCTTCTGGTCTGATTTATTGAAACAATCATTCTTTCATAGTTATTATCATTTTTTAGTAAATTTAGTTACAGCCGATGTTATTCACAGTACTCGGTTTATTGTTTAAAATACTAACATTATGTAGGTATGCAATAGGTAGTATTAAGTACTAGCATCTTTATTGTATCCATTTATTGATTTTGCAGTTTCATTGATAATATTATTTAGAGTAATTTATTGTTACCTATCTTTGTTTTCTTTTTCCAAGTTTGCATCATGTATGTAATTGACTACCATTTCCTCCTTAGATGCATGCATAATTCCCATCTT
Source organism: Allium cepa (assembly GCA_030765085.1). Taxonomy (NCBI): domain Eukaryota; kingdom Viridiplantae; phylum Streptophyta; class Magnoliopsida; order Asparagales; family Amaryllidaceae; genus Allium; species Allium cepa. Next base: position 1,023,991,464 of record CM060937.1, on the reverse strand, counting down.
ACTTGATATTACTTTATGTTCATATGGAAAGATTCATTTTTTAGTACATGATTATTCCTTGAAGCGTACAAACCATCTATTACTGAACCTTACTTCCGATCGACATACCATTATTTTTAACTAATTGGTTTATTGTTTATAAATTCTTAAATCTAATATTTAGGCGATTCAAGTATCGTGCATACGTAAAGTGGGACATAAGCTTTTACGGTCGTAGTTTATTTACATATTTTATTGAAGTAAAGTTGAAAAGTTATTCTAATTTCATTTAGATATATCTTCATGGACAATAAATTGGCAATGTCAATCAATTAGTGTTTTCTTCATGTGAATTACAGATATTGATGTATATCGTACATTAGTACATAAAAAACAATCAGAGAGTATTTATCCTTAAACATGACTAAACACAGTGAAGGGATATATAATTTTGCCAAGTTATAATCAGCACAACGAGCTTTAAGTGATTGCACCTATATTTATTAAAATAAGAATAAAAGTAAGTTTTTTTGATGCATATGGTATTGCTTAATCAATTGAGAAATAATAGTATGACAAATGTACAGAAAGAAACACTATAAACAACACAACAGATTTGTATCGGAAATAAAATGGAAAAATCAAACACTAAAATTTTAACAGCTATTTCCGTAACATTGTCATATGGTCATTCCACAAACAAGGGATCTAAATGTTACCCCTTTTAGACTATAAATGGTTACTAACAAATTGTGTTTGTCCAATATTGTTGTTATTTAAATCACTCAATCTCATCTTTGACAACTTGGATAATGTTAAAGGATCATTAGTTAATATGTTGATGGGAGCTCTAATGTAAATAAGAGCAGGAGATAACGGCGTCAAAATATACCATCATTTTTTTAATGCTTTGACGTACTAGATTTTCTTAATGAAGTTCTACAAATATTTCAGTTTCATCATGTTTATAATATAATGATATATATTCTTTTAACACTATATCATGTTCAGTTTAATAGTACATCATGTTTATAGTTTATTCTGCTCATTTAATAGTGTATTATTTAGCACCATATCATATTTCAGTTTAAGCATACTTGTTTATAATTTCCTTCTGTTCTTGTAATATATAAGCATCAGGTGAAGGAATATAATGTCTGTTTAATCATACATGTTTATACTTCTTTATATTTAACTGTCAAAACTGTTCTTTTTCTTAATACAATGTGTTGTTGTGAGCACTCTGTTATTTCTTTTTATTACATATTTTTTAGCAAAATTTTATTTGGGGATATGATTCACATCTTAAGAAAATTTTAACAAGTCAACAAGTTTCAAAAACTAGTTTAACAAGAAAATTACATAGAACATATAACCTTTTGTGTAAATTACATAAACAAGCAAATTTAACAAGTTAGCAAGTTTAAACATTAAACTTCAGTCTTTGATGGTATTTTTTTTATTAGCATGAGTGATTAGTCTTGTATAGGCTTGCATTTTATCTATATTCTAGAATTGATATTTTATTATTCTTCATTTGAGATAATCTAGATAAATTTTTTATATGAGATATGAGTTATGTAGAATTTGTTGGATTTTATGTAAACACTAACTGGTTCTCTTTATCATATACCAGTTTGATTATGTTTATAATATAATAATATAATGATATATATTCTTTTAACACTATATCATGTTCCAGTTTAATAGTACGTCATGTCTACAGTTTTAATCTCTTCTTATGATTGGGTATAACATGCTCATTTAATAGGATATTATTTAGCACTGTATCATACTATTTTTTTAAGCATACATGTTTATAATTTCCTTCTGTTCTTGTACTATATAAGCATCGGGTGAAGGATTAAAGTCTATTTAAGCATACATGTTTATACTTCTTCATATTTAGTTGTCAAAACTGTTATTTATACAAAAATATGATCGATGTGCTGCATGCCGACAAATAAAAAGAAAAGAGTAGTTTTTTTTCATTGGGTAAGAGAAAGAAATATTAGTAGAAATTTGTTTTAGGCAATGCCAGTTGCTTGCCTACTTTCCCAACATATTGCAGCTTTATCATACTGATACGTGGTCGAAAGTTATGTCACGATCTGACAATATTTGAAGTGGTGGGTAAAAAGAACCCTAAAAGTTATGTCATGGTCTGATAATATTCTTACTGTTGTCCTAAGTATATGCTTATAATTTGGAAAACATTGGTAGTCGTCAATCCTTTTATTATTTAGATCAGACTTACAAAAGTGATTTTTTGTTTGCATGTTTAGGAATATGAAATGCCTGGATCAGAAAGTAACAGTCCCGACAACTCTAGGACAGGCAGCTACAGCAGCATAACAGTAAGGAGCAGAACAATCGGTCGTTCCTAATTCGAGTGAACAACTTACAGGTAGTGTGTTGCAAGCACGTGCTTGGCTTCTAGAGAGACTCCATAACATCCATATCCCTAAAAACAGGTGTTTTTTTTCCTTTCTCCCAAACTTATACTTCGAAGCATTATCGTCAAAATCTTTTGATTTAAATCCAATTTCAAATTGGATCTCTCATATTACGATTCGGTTTACATTCCAATTCAAACTTACTTAAAGTTGAAATTCTGATAAATCATTCAATACATGTTGATATATCCAGTAACTCAAATATTTTTTTTAAAGGAACAGGTTATAAGTTTGAATTTCGGGTTTACATATAGAAGTTCAGACATCAAAATCAATTTTGTACTATATACAAACTTATAAATGTTGATCTTTTGAACCTTTGATTTCGGATTTGAATCTCATTTTGATTATGTAAAAACAAATATATTCTTATGCAGAACCTCATTACTAAGATTATGAAGAAATAAATAGAGAATATAATAATAAGAGTAATAATGGCTTGTTATTTCTACATAAATATTGGTGCCTGACATTTACGATTTCAACGGCTCAAAACCTATGTATGAAAAACATGCTATTATAAATATTACTCTTCTCTCCTATTATTTCTTCGTAATCCCAACATTGAGGTTCCTGATGAAATAAACCTTCCAGACAAGATCTTTGTTAACAGAAAATGAGAGTAAATTATTCGCTTGCTGCAAAAGTAAACCTTCACGCGCTAGGTATATGCTTTGATAAACATTGATTTTATGGACGTATGTGAATAAAAAATATTTTTACATACTATTGATTTTTGTTCCATGTTGCCAGTAAGTAAAATTTTATCATATAAGGAAACCTAATGTTTTGGAACCGCCTTGACTTGAGAAAGTCTCTCTCTAGTTTGGTTATTTATTCGAAGACATATTAACTCCATTATGTTATATAACATCTTTATAACTTGAACATGACGTTGTCTCATTAGGTTTGAACATTAGAGAGCTTTTATCAAGATGGACAAAACATGGGTTAATCTACCAAGGTTTTATAAATTTGCTTATTAGTTTCATGGTTAGAACTCTTAAGGCTTGATTAATGATGCATGTAGATTTTCTGCAGAATGACAGAAGGATACATGAAAGCGGTTCGAAATTTCATATATAGTCGTGCAGAAAGCGAAGGGAATCCAGAAAAGATTATTTACCCTTGCTCTAAACGTAGGAACCTTATTAGACATTCATCCAAGGATGTTGTATCACATTTGGTTATTTTTGGAATTGACCCAACATATGATGTATGGATTTTTCATGGGGAAGCACGTCCCTCAAAAAACATAGTTGACGAAGGGACAAATACATATAGGATGTGCTTAGATGCACAAATTGGTGATGACGAGATTGATGGTCATATTAATAAGATACATGGCAAAGAGTTTAAGGAAACATTGGAAGATGTTGAAATTCCTTTGTACCCTGGTTGTGCAAGCTACACAAAGTTGTCGGTAACAATTCTTCTTTTCAAACACAAAGCTCAAAATGGTATATCTGACAAGCATTTACGGAACTTCTTAAACTCCTTCGGTATATGTAGCCTAGGGAAAACACGCTTCCTGATTCAATTATGCAACAAAGAAGTTGCTTAAATCATTTGGTTTGGGCTATAAGCTGATACATGCATGTGCAAATGATTGTTATTTATTTAGAAAAGAGCTTGCAAATAACGATTCTTGTCCTGCATGTGGCAAGTCTCATTGGAAAGTGAATAAAGCGATGAAAGATGGAAAGTAGACAAAAATACCTACTAAGGTTTTGAGATACTTTCCAATCATACCGAGGTTGAAAAGAATGTTTAGGTCCCCAGAAGCAACAAAACAATTAAAATGGCATAATAGTCATAAGAGCGAGGATTGTATATTGCGATATCCAGTAGATTCTTCTCAATGGGCTACAATTGATAGAATGTATCCTTCCTTTGCTTATGATCCACGAAATTTAAGGTTTGGCCTTGCAACTGATGAATTTAATCCATTTGGTGATTGGAACTCTACATACAGTTGTTGACAAGTGTTTCTTGTTGCTTACAACTCCTCCATGGTTATGTATGCAAAAAGATAATATAATGCTATCTTTGTTCATTCCTGGACCACGACAACCAGGAAATGATATTGATGTGTATTTGATACCACTTATTGAAGATTTGAGAAAACTGAGGGTTAAAAGGATAAAGATGTATGATGCATATAGCCATAGCGAATTTAGACTAAACGCTATTTTAATGTGGACAATTAATGATTTTCCAACTTATGGAAACTTAGCAGGTTGCACTGTAAAGGGTAAGAAAGCGTGCCCAGATTTTGGTGTTAATACATGCTCATTATGGCTACCATTCAACAAGAAATGTGCATATTTAGACCATAGGCGATTCCTTGCACCTAAGCACGAATATCGTCAATGGAAAAATTTGTTTAATGGAACCATAGAGAATGGAAAAAGGCCTCAAATACAAATAGGTGCTCAAGTCCTTGAAGATGTCAAAGATATCTGTAATGAGTGAGGAAAGAAACGGAAGGAGGAAAAAGAGAAAGGGGAAGGCGACAAGAAAAGAAAACGAGGGGTGAGAAGAAAAAAGGAAACCAAATGTGGAAGAAAAAGTCTATTTTCTTTGATTTTCCTTATTGGGTGGTAAGATATAATAAGAAATAATTTCTTTATTCGTATGTAGTAATTAGTACTTTATTATTAGTTAGGTATATGTCTTTATGTTTTGTTTAGGTGCTTCCTTTGTGCCACAATCTGGATGTAATGCATGTTGAGGAAAATATTGGGGAGAGTATTCTTGGTACGCTGCTTGATATCAAAGGAAAATCAAAAGATGGAATTAATTCACGCCAAGATTTAGAAACAATGGGTATTAGAAAAAAATTGCATCCCATAGACATGGGAATTACAGTATTACTTCCAACCGTGCCATGCATGTTAACTGGTCGGGAGAAGGATATTTTTTATAGTCGAATGAAGAATTTGAAGGTACCTGAAGGATATAGCTCAAATATTGGAAAATGTTTTGCAAAAGAAGATAAGATCTCGAGTCTTAGGTCCCATGGTTATCATGTACTGATGCTGTAACGATCCACCTTTTTAGACAGTTTAAATTGACAATAACCAACATATTTCGAACTCAAACCATTCAAAAGGGAGGATTTTTATGGTGTAAATAAGAAAAAAGTTGAGAAAAGAAAGAAAATAAAACACAGAATCTCACAGCGGACTGACAAAGTATAATAATCAAATAAACAGTTCATGAAGTTGTTTTACAGATATATTTGATTACACTTTACAATACATATCAAAGTTATATATACAACAGGAAAAATAAATAATGCAGCGGAACAACATGATGTAGTGGAATAAATATAATAATGGTAGACTAATCTCCATCTTCATCTATCAATGCCCGTTTTTCCGTACCCTTTAAGTTGACAGTAAACCACACATGTCCAACTCAAATTGCACGAAAATACGGAACATGAAGGGTAATAAAAAAATAGACGGAACAGAATCTCACACGAATGAAATAACATATAATATTGAACAATATCTTTACGGCGGAAAACTTTATAAATACATATATCAGAGTCTAACCTAAATTCAGCTTGGACAATTATAAACATCCATCCTTACAATTGCTGACAAACATTGTTAACCCGCCTTTTTACCAGGCCATGGACATGCGGGTTTAACTTAATCGGTTGCACGTTCGTCAAGGCTGGTGTACGATGGATTCGGTCGACTGGATGGATGAATGACACAACGTGCTTAGGAGATGGAAATATGACTGCATAAAGATGGATCAACTATAGTTTGGGTCTAGGAAATATGGTTCGGCATTGGCAAGCATTCGGCATGGTAGGTCGACCGACACGATGGATCGTTCGGCATACGAGGTCGCTCGGCACGTTGGATCGTTCGGCATTGGTAGGTCGCTCGGCATCAGGGATCGTTCGGCATGGTAGGTCGTTCGGCAGGATGGATCGTTCGGCATCAGGGATCGATCGGCATTAGATGTATCGCTCGGCATCCTAGCAGCGTTTGGCATGGAAGTAGCGTTCGGTATTAGACTAGCGTTCGGCATGATGGCATCGTTCGGCATTGGACGAGTGTTCAGCATGGAAGCATCATTCAACATCCAACCTCGTTCGGCATCAGACATCGTTCAGCATCGGGGTAGTTCGGCACTCATTAGTAGCTCGGCCTTTGGATGGTTCGGCATCCGATGGTGGCTCGGCATAAGGAGGAGGACGGCAGATGCCGCTCGGCATAAGGTCCTGGTTCGGTATTAGGAGATTGGCTCGGCATTAGGAGGTAGGTCGGCCTGAGGGTTTAGTAAAGGATGGTACGGCCATGGTTGTTGTTCGGTACGAGTAGTTCGGTTACAATGGGAAGAGCGGTTCGGCATATGGCCTTGGTGGGCCGGAATCATTCAGAGATCCCAACATCTACCTGGACGTGTCTATAAATAGAGCACGTAGAGCTTCAGAAAAAGGGACTTCATTTTTATCTTCTTCTTCTCCTTTGCTTTCGGACTTTCTATTTTCTAAGGCTAAGGCTAGCCTACCACTTTGTAACTATAACTGATTCTCATATCGATAAGAAAGAAAACTTCTGGAGTGGACGTAGGCCAGAGTTAGCCGAACCACTATAAATTCCGTGTCTTTACTGCTTTCATTTTAATTTCTGTTATTCTTCATATTAAATATCCTCTACATACATCCTACCCGTGAACTGTGATTGTTGTTTGGTACTTTCACTTGGATTTGGGTGTTAGTGACCAATTTTGGCGCTAACATTTTGGTGCTTTCACTGAGAATTGAACTCAGGAATTTTGGAGTTAGAAACTTGGATTTAAAAGAGCAATGGCTAGACCATCAACAAGGAATCAAGTAATGGAAAGGAGCGATCAGGAGGGAAGTCAAGAGGCTTCCTCTGGAGATGGAGCAGGTGGAGCATCCATTTACATCACTAGAGAGGAAATGGAGGCAATGATGAAAAGACAAGAGGAGATGATGCAGACTCTTCTCAGACAATTTGCACAAACAGAAAATGCAGGAGCTCAGATCCGTGGAGCTAGATCAGGAGCACTCAACCAGCAAGCAGAGGGAATAGCTCGGCAGGGGGCAACCCCCAATCAGCAAATAGCCATCAATCCATATGGATCTAGACTTAGGGGTATACCACTAGGAAATGTTGGACCAACCCATGAAGGGATACCAGACGATGTTGTGCAACCCGACACCAATAGGAGTGCGGGAGTGCGAGATGAGGAGTATGTGCCAAAATTCCCTCATAAACTCGAGGGGCAGACCAGAGGCGATGGACAAGGATTACATCTTGGGGGCAACGACAGATTAGCGGAGATGGTTAGACGGGCTATGAGAGGTGGATTGGTAAATAGAGACTTGGAGGATGTAAATAGGAGTCCCTTTACTCCTACTATCAGGCAAGCTAGGAACCCACCCGAATTTAAGCTACCAAATTTGGAAATGTATAATGGGAAGGCGGATCCAACGGTTCATCTGACGAAATACATAAGGCATATGGAGGTACTGGAGGCATCGGATGAGGTCATGGCTCGATGCTTCCCATTGTATTTGACAGATATCGCAGCTATGTGGTTTAGACAGCTGGAGAATGGTTCTATCGGCACATGGACGGAGCTAATTGAGAGGTTTATGAGACAGTTTCGGGTCCACATAGTTAGACCCAAGAACGTGATGACTCTGACATCTATGAAACAATGGAAAGGGGAATCGCTCAGAGACTTCTTAACCAGATTCAACGCAGCGGTAGCCTCAGTGGATCGACCCGATCCGTCAATGGTTTTGATGGCAGCCATCTCGGGAATCACGGATAACTCGGATTTCAAAATATCATTGGAACGGGACCCACCGAGGGATCTCGGGGAGTTCTATCATGAGGCGGAAAGGTTCTTGAGACAGGAGGATGCGCAGGCTGAGAGAGTAGGGAGAGAGGCTGAAGCTTATGAAGTGAGGGGTGGAGGTCCATCCAGGGAGGATCTAAGTAAAGATGATAAAGGAAAACGAATGGAAATGGTGGCACTTCGAAGAAACCTCGGAGGGAGTCAAAGTTTTCTTCTTACACAGATTTAACCGAGACTCTAGAAAGGATTTACTTGGACACTCGAGGGCGGCTCCAATACCGAAGGCCAGCAAAGAGAGAGCCTTCAGAATACGAACGGACATCGGGAAAGCATTGCCTATTTCATGAGCTGGATGGGCACAACACAAATGACTGTAGGCATTTGAGGGATATCATTGAGGAGCATGTAAGGAATGGCCACCTGCAGCAATATGTCAGGAATCGAACTACGGCAGGGGAGCAAGAGCAGCCACCACCTACCTCTAGCAATAGCGGCATTGGGTCTGGTCAACACCGGTTTACTATCAACTAAACAGGTTCATGGTTTTGAATAAGTAATAGAACTCAAAGTAATACGGCTAGGTCACTTACACACGTACGGGATTGAGGACGGTCCCTAGGCGTGCTCTGAGATAACTGAAAACCGTACTACTTGAGTCTATGAAATTCTGCTTTCTTTCTAGTTTTCTGCAAACTTTGGTTCTCTCTTTCGTATTTCGGACATTTACTTTTCTTTGGTATGGTTTTGGAGTTTGGATTGAACTCCCGATTTGGTTGGTTTTTTCTTGGTTTCCCATTCTGGTTTGGATGTTTGATTTTTGATACGGATTTCTGGTTTTATATTTGGTTTTGGATTAATGTAATAAACAGTTCAGGTTTTATAATTACTGCCCCGACCGGAGAGACGGGGAAATGGTCACAAGTTACGAGCCCCTTCGCCGGAGAGCGAAGAAATGGACTCGGGCAGAATATAAAAAGTCCTTGACCGGAGAGTCGAGGCCGGAGAATATAAAAAGTCCTTGACCGGAGAGTCGAGGCCGGAGAATATAAAAAGTCCTTGACCAGAGAGTCGAGGCCGGAGAATATCAAAATCCTTAGCCGGATTGCTGAGGCCGGTGAATATCAAAGTCTTTGACCGGAGAGTCGAGGCCGGAGAACATACAAGCCCGTGATGGAAAAGTCAAGGCTGGAACAGGATAACACGACCCGGCGAGGTCTACAAAATCAAGATTAAGCCCGGAGAGGTCATGGATTTGATGATATGGTTACAAAAAGGATGTGGACTTTGGATATCAGATTTGAGGCTATTCAAAACACACCTTCCAATAGCAAGGCATGTTTTGGGGGGCAAGTGTTAACCCGCCTTTTTACCAGGCCATGGACATGCGGGTTTAACTTAATCGGTTGCACGTTCGTCAAGGCTGGTGTACGATGGATTCAGTCGACTGGATGGATGGATGACACAACGTGCTTAGGAGATGGAAATATGACTGCATAAAGATGGATCAACTATAGTTTGGGTCTAGGAAATATGGTTCGGCATTGGCAATCATTCGGCATGGTAGGTCGACCGGCATGATGGATCGTTCGGCATACGAGGTCGCTCGGCACGTTGGATCGTTCGGCATTGGTAGGTCGCTCGGCATCAGGGATCGTTCGGCATGGTAGGTCGTTCGGCAGGATGGATCGTTCGGCATCAGGGATCGATCGGCATTAGATGTATCGCTCGGCATCCTAGCAGCGTTCGGCATGGAAGTAGCGTTCGGCATTAGACTAGCGTTCGGCATGATGGCATCGTTCGGCATTGGACGAGTGTTCAGCATGGAAGCATCATTCAACATCCAACCTCGTTCGGCATCAGACATCGTTCGGCATCGGGGTAGTTCGGCACTCATTAGTGGCTCGGCCTTTGGATGGTTCGGCATCTGATGGTGGCTCGGCATAAGGAGGAGGACGGCAGATGCCGCTCGGCATAAGGTCCTGGTTCGGTATTAGGAGATTGGCTCAGCATTAGGAGGTAGGTCGGCCTGAGGGTTTAGCAAAGGATGGTACGGCCACGGTTGTTGTTCGGTACGAGTAGTTCGGTTACAATGGGAAGCGCGGTTCGGCATATGGCCTTGGTGGGCCGGAATCATTCAGAGAGCCCAACATCTACCTGGACGTGTCTATAAATAGAGCACGTAGAGCTTCAGAAAAAGGGACTTCATTTTTATCTTCTTCTTCTTCTTCTCCTCTGCTTTCGGACTTTCTATTTTCTAAGGCTAAGGCTAGCCTACCACTTTGTAACTATAACTGATTCTCATATCGATAAGAAAGAAAACTTCTGGAGTGGACGTAGGCCAGAGTTAGCCGAACCACTATAAATTCCGTGTCTTTACTGCTTTCATTTTAATTTCTGTTATTCTTCATATTAAATATCCTCTACATACATCCTACCCGTGAACTGTGATTGTTGTTTGGTACTTTCACTTGGATTTGGGTGTTAGTGACCAATTTTGGCGCTAACAAACATTAAGCAAAGACGAACAGACAGCGGATAATATAGTATGTCATACGTAGATGAATATCTCCAACTCTCCTCTTGAAACTCCAACCATCTTCGACTAAACCTAAAACTACTCGGATCTGATCCGAGTATTGAAAAAACCTAGATCAAGCTTGATAAACCAGCGTGAGAAAACTCAATAATAAATGACAGTGCCATATATCAGCCTTTGATTAAAATCCTTTAAAAAGAAAGAGTATCTCATAAGACCATGTCCCCACATAAACATGGACGAGTTTTTACCTTATGATAACTTAAAACACCTTTATATATCAAAACATTTGATATTATTTTTAATGACATTCTTTGAAACCATTTTCAAATAAACTTATTAATCTTAGCCGAAATTGTTACATTGATTAAATTTTAGCTTAATAGGTTTATAATCAAGTTTGTAGGTTCTTATTAGAGAATGTATTTCCGTACAGATGACCAGGTGAAGGGACTACCTTTCGATGGGTACACGTTTTGATGGATGTCCCGAGGCACAGAACATCTGCCCACTACCAACGCAAGACCAACCTACCTCTGTAACTAGATAGTACCGAATATGTCATCCCCTGGTCGTTACCGACCTTTAACCGAGCACGCTCTAGCATAAAAACCACATTAATTTACATCTCGAAGGTCATAGCGGGAAAAATATATCTAGAAGGGGTTGATCATACCCTAATTGGGAATGACCCACTCAGCCTTGCCGCATCTAACCCTACTTCGGTCATTTTCGGTTGATGAGGCTCAAGGCAACGATTACCTTTTCACATAGCACATCTACTTTCACTTTGAATGCCACGTTTCCGTTCCACGTTCAGACGACTGATTTCTACAAATGTATAACTTCCTGAGCTCGTATGTCTCGGAAAATGGTGTTAAGCTAAGAGAAGGTGTCTTCTCCACTACCGACTGATATACTTTTATAGAGACCACTCATTGTGTAACTGTAACATCCCGGAATTTCGTTAAATTAAAATCATCGAATTATTAGAATTTTTAAATTAAATTGAGAATTTCAAAGGAAATGAAATATTGTAATAAAATCACATAGTTATTATATATTAATAATTAAAACAACTTTCTTTTTAACAAAGTAAAATAAGAAATTGTCTTAAACTATTAAATGGAATATGGGTTATAAATTAATAATTGATAGTTTGAGTTTTAAATAAATTATGTAACAAACAAGAATTTGTATTTAACAATAAAATAAAAAGTATGTATGAACAAAACCTTGCTGTAAGCATTCAATACATAGGAATACACATAAGATTTTAAACAGAAATGTAAACCAGGTAACAAGGCAAACAAGGTAACGAAAGTGTATGAAAAGAAAAAAATATATAATCTGTACTTATAAAGATCAAACAGTATGATCTGTAAACATGCAAAGATGGGAAGTATGTAACATTTAATGCTTTCATATTCAACCATACATAAGTACAACCAAATAAAATAAAATAAAAAGAGAAGTCTTGCCTCAGCCGCACTCAAGTAAAGCCTGCACACCTCCTTATATACATGACCATAGTTCCATTTGTTCAAAGTAAAACCCTAACAAAGAAAAGAAAAATAAAAGCAAAAATCAAAGAGAAAAGAAGAAGGGATTCAGGCTCATCCCTGTTGAAAACTAACAGTATATGTGAGTAAACCTTTAAGCTAAAAATCAGTAATTAATATGTGTTGTTTATGGATCACAGTGTTGATGTTTGATGTGCATAAATGTTTATATGTGAGTAAACATAAATCTTCAAACAAGGGTCTAAATCTATTTAAAACAGTTTAAACTTCATCTGTTAACTGCCTCGAATATACTTCAGTTAGCATATAGTGTTGGATGCTCAGTGTTTCTCTGCCAAAAATGTATACAGGGTGTACTTCTGATCCAAAAGTAGAATTCATTTGTTGTTAGCATCGCAAAGCTTTGTTTTTTTTTTCTCTCCAAATAATCAAGATGCTCAAACAATATTTTTCAAAGCTTATTTGAATTTACGGTAAAAATTATTTCAACTGTAAACTTGTTACAGGTGTCCAACCAATATTGACAAAAATAAATTGTTGAAAAATATTAATTCGATCTATACTGCAAAGCATGAATTTTAAAACAAAAATTTGGATTTTTAATTTAGTATTCACAGAATAGTTAGCTTTTGAACAAAAATCACTTTTTTCGAATTATCAGTGATTGAGTTAATGATAAATGTTGAAGTTCGAATTGAAGCTAGTTTGAACTTCTACAATAACGAGAAAAATGCTAAATATTTTTTTGAATGTGTGAAGTTGCCATTCGAACCCAAATTAGGGTTTAAGTTGGGAGTTTGCAGTATGTTGAAAAAATTGGTGATTTTGTCGCAATGAAGTGATCGAGTTCATCGAGGTTAAGGGGGAGGTTAGCGTAGGTCGTTAACGTGGTGTGGCCAAAAGTTGACGGACTCTGATGATCGGAGTCGCGTTGGCGAGGCGAAGTTGTGTGGGTGTTTGGGTTCGAGCTTCACAAGCTACACTCGATTTTGATTGAGGAAGAAATAGAGTTTTTCGTTGGTACGTGATCGACGTCGAGGTCGATTATGACTTGTTGGAGGCTTTCTCGATCACCAGAGAGACGTCGCTGTCGTGTACACGTGCACGACTTGGCCTCTGTGTCAGTGGGAGGATGGGTCTGGGTACTCGGTGATGTTTTCGGGCATGTGTGCTTGGAACTCGGGGTCGAACTCGAGCAAAGAAGAAGGTTTTATTCCAGTTTTGATTTATAAGCTTTAAAAAAAAAGGAGAAGGAACAGACGTGGGGAGGGGAAGAAGATGCTTCGAGGAGAGATGGTGGAATACTCGAGTTTTGACTCGAGTAAAGCCTGGGTATTCTCGTGCTTTATAAAGTTACAGCAAGTGTTGTGACAAACTTTAGTACTAAGGAAGTAACTAATACTTGTTTACTTTAAGCAAGAATTTATTTCAAACAAACTTGATTTAAACTCTGTAGTTAGTCATGAATTGATTTTTTTAAAGTTTAAAGAAAATTTTAAATGTTAATCAAGATGAATAAGTTTTGTAAATTAATGATTTTGAAAAGAAATTAAAAATGATTTACAAATTGTAATTAAATTTATTAATAAACAACTAAGTGTTCAAATTAATTTGTAAATTAAAAATTTGTTATTCAGATAAATTTAAGTCGACAAATCAAATTTGGCGGTTAAATAAAATAACAAATTTTGAAACAATAAAACGAGTTAATCAAGATTTAAATTATTTATTCAAATTCTTATCATTGATTTAAAAATAATTTTGTGGTTAATTAATTTAAACCACACGATTCATTTACCACATTGGAAAATGATTAACTATCGTTGTGCACTATATTGATATTTCTGTTCTAATTGTGATACTGTGTGATATAAATTGTCATGCACTGTACTATGATTGTGATTCGTTTTGTATTGATGTGAAAACCTTGTTTGCCCGTAAAACGGCATTTAAACTTCGATGCGACAGGGAATCGGATTTCAGTTGGTTATCCGAAACCCACATTGAACCTGTGAATATTTGTGAATGACATCCACATGTTTTAAAATTTGACACTCACTATTCGAATTAGCCGGGAAAGGACCTTTGTGTCATATAACCCATTTCGAATATGTGATTCGACGTTATGGATAGCATTTGAAGACCAGTGTTGAAGACTGGGTATTTACGAGAGCGATAGGATGACCTGTCGATTGACTCTGCACCGAGTTGCTCCGGTATAGAGTTCTCCATATGTGATGAGGAGTCCGATCAGGATTGTGGATATCCGGATTGCAAGGACTTCTTTGGAAGTGCCTTCGGTTCTGTTCGAACCCAGAACAGACTTGTATGGATTGTATGTCTGACATTACAAATTGAGATATAAAGCGGATTTCTTTCAAATATATTTCCGTTGGTGGCGGAGAATTTATTCTCTTAGCTTAACACCCTTAGAGGTTATGTAGTTGAAGGTTATCAGTGATATATTCCCAATTTGGTAATGTGGCATGCTGAGTGTTGCTGATCATTTGTTGATCGAAGCATGGCTTTGTGAAAAGCGTAGCTTTGTGGACGAGACTTCGTCGAACCTCACGCCCTGGAATGGTCGAAACAGGAGAGATGCAGCAAGGTCATTGGGGATAGCACCCCTTAGGGTATGTGCATTTCCTTCTGGATAGAAGTGGTATCATGGTATGGAGCCCAGATACTTAACTTATGTTGATATCGCAGATATATGTATGTATTACTTTGTGATTTGTTGCTGGGGCCCCGGTTAAAGGTTGGTTACAACCGGAAGATGGCATACTCGTGTCAGTAGTTACCCAATTAGGGGTTACCCGGCCTTGTGTTGGCAGAGATCCGGTTAGGTTCTTGGGTCGTCCCTCCAGAGGCGTACCCATGTGGCCCAGGAAGTTCCTTAGCCTGACCATTGTTGGAAATTATATTCCCAATACGAAACCTTGTACGGTTTTAGTTGTAGAACCTGCCATCTAATATGGTAGCTATAGTAGGCATAGTATAATGGTACCTATGCTGGCTAAGATTAATATTCTACTTTTGAAATGTTTTCTTCACTATGCACTTGTAATAATACGAAGAATTTCTTTTCTCGTACCAAGCATATTTAACTATCATAAGAAGAAATCTCCTCCAATTCTGCGTTTGCATTGTGTGTGTGGCGGGAGGTCTTATGGTAGTTCCATTTTTAAAAGCATTCCGAAAATTCTTTTATAAATCTAGTTTCTTTAAAAGTAACTGTTGTTTTTTGTTTACTCATACCAGTCCCATGACTGATCCAGAGTTTATTGTTTTCTTTCCTAAACTCTGGGTGCCCATTATTTCCACACGGGCAGCCTAGTAGCAGGTTTCTGTATTTTGGAGTAGCAGTATTTTGGAGCTCTTATCTTGGAGATATCTTAGGATCTTTTGGAGATTTCAGGTGTTTAACTTTTGGGAGTTCGTTATCATCCCTCTCATTTGAGGACTTATGGATATATGATCACTGTTGTATTATCGTGATGTTGTATTTGGAGTTGTGGTGTATGTATTATATACTCTGTTGTAGTATGGATATTATGTTGATATTGTAACGGTGATGATATTTATGATATTGATTCTGTTCCGCTGTTTTATATTCATCTAATTGTTGTTATAAGCTCCGGCGATGCGAATTTGATGTCGTTTATCGGACATCGAGTTTGGGTCGTCAAAAGTGGTATCAGAGCAACTGGTTGAGTAAGAACTTTAGCTACGGAGTATAACACATTAGATGGCTCATTAGAGATAGGGTGAAGTATACCCTAGAATGAGTATAACCAAGACTGAAACTCTAAATTTTATTAGTCTATTTCTTTTACTGCTGATATTCCTAAAGATATTTTGTTCGTGTATTTAAATCAATTTTCTTACTAATTACAGATAGTAAGAAATGAGAGGACAAAGGGGAAGAGTTAGGGGTCAAGGAGGTGCCACAGCACCTGATCAAGGTCCCCCAACGGCAATAGCGGCAGCTCAGCAACAGCCAAATCTGGCTGATTTACATAAAAGTTTCTCGAGACTTGGTGGTAAGCCGTTCAACGGCAAAGAGTCGATTGTTGAGGCTCAAGCCTGGATAAGATCGTGTGAGAAAATCTTCAAAGGGCTAAAATTGGAAGACGATCAGAAGCGACTCATAGCTTCTTGGCTGGCAATTGCAAGATGAAGATTCAGCTTGATGGGAGACAATCACGGTAGATAAGCCAGAAGACGAGTTTTCTTGGGAAAATTTCAAAGAAGTGTTTGAGAAGCGATATCTGCCATCAGCTGGAATTTCTCGAATGTATCAGGAATTCATGGACCTGGAGCATAGAAGTTTATCATTTGAAGAGTATCTGAACAGATTTAATGAATTGTCTCGTTTTGGTCCCGA
Source organism: Allium cepa (assembly GCA_030765085.1). Lineage (NCBI taxonomy): Eukaryota > Viridiplantae > Streptophyta > Magnoliopsida > Asparagales > Amaryllidaceae > Allium > Allium cepa. The sequence goes on along the minus strand of CM060937.1, from coordinate 1,023,974,724 downwards.
ATTGGTGAATACGCCTTTAAAGATGAACGAGAGATTCATTCGCGGGATGAATAAGAAATTCCATGAAAGAATGACGGGCCACGTTAAGGAATCTTTTTCATATTTAGTTGATATGGTGTACAGATATGCTACCCTTGATGTGCAAGAAGCCCCGGAAGAGAAAGGTAATTCAGGCAATCAAAATTGGAAAAAGCGGAAATTTGGAGGCAAGAAATCTTGGCAAGGCAACGAGAAAAAGAGGAGCATTCAAGGAAGCGCGGCAGAAAATGTCACTTGTTACAACTGCAAAGAGAAGGGCCATTATTCAAATAACTGCCCAAAACCGAAGAAGCAAGCTAATGAATGTTATAGTTGTCACAAGCCGGGACATGTTGTTAAAGATTGCCCAGTGATGAAGCCTGCGCAGGTGGCAAAAGTTTATACGATAAAGAAGGACCCTTCAACTTCAAAAGCTGATAAAGGGAAAAGTGTTTTGGAAGGTAACCTTACTATTTGTAATAGAACTGTTAGAGTTTTATTTGACACATGAGCTTCACATAGCTTTATCTCTGAACAAACCATAAATGAATTAGGCCTTGAAACTAAATTTGTTAACGATCCTATTTGCATGAAAAATTCGGTTGGAGGTCCCGCAAATCTTTATTCATATTGTAAGATAGTTCCTATTTCATATACTAGCTATCGATTTCCTATCAACCTTTTTGTCCTCGAATTTAATGAATTTGAAATCTTACTCGGTATGAACTGGTTATCGAGATACGAAGCTATATTGGATTGTATAATCGGATAGTTTTCGTCCAAACGAACCTTGGAAATTTTATCGAAATCTCTTGTGAGGATCCAAGTCCAAGGAGAGATAGATTGATGTATACTTTGGGATATCTTGAACCCACTTTGCAGTCTATACCTGTTGTTCGGGAATTTTCTGACGTATTTGAAGAAGTAAAATCTTTACCTCCTCACCGAGAAATAGAATTCCGAATTGACTTAGTACCCAATGCTCGTCCTGTTGTTCACGCAAGTCGCAGGATGGCACCCTGGGAAAAGATTGAATTAGTTCATCAAACTGATGAACTACGAGCAAAAGGATTAATTCGACCCAGTGTTTCTGAATGGGGCTCAGCCGTCGTATTTGTTGCTAAATCGGACGGATCTTTGAGATTGTGTGTAGATTACCGCGATCTAAATAAACAAACTCTCAAGAACAAATTCCCTCTACCAAGAAGTGATGATTTATTTGATCAGTTGCACGACGCTCGTTTCTTTTCAAAAATGGATCTAGCCCAAGGATTCTATCAACTACGAATCGCCAAGATTGTGTTCATTTAACTGCCTTTACGGGTCCTGATATGTTCTATGAATGGTTAGTTATGCCTTTCGGGCTAACCAATGCTCCAGCATACTTCGTAGATCTTATGACTCGTGTGTTTCGGGAAGTTTTGAACAAATTTGTGCTAGTATTCATTGATGATATTTTGATATATTCTAAGACTAAAGAAGAGCATGCCGAACATCTTAAAATCGTATTGGAAATATTGAGGAGAAATGTTTTATTTGCAAAATTTTTCAAATGCCACTTCTGGGTCAATGAAGTCAAATTCCTTGGCCATATTGTTAATGAAGAAGGAATTTAGGTAGATCCTAGCAAAATTTCCGCTATTCCTGATTGGAAAAGACCCACTATTCCAAAAGAGGTTCGAAGCTTTTTGGGTTTAGCAGGATATTACCGGAAATTCGTTCAAGATTTTTCTAAGTTGGCTAGCCCATTGACTGGGCTAACAATGAAAAATGCAAAGTTCATTTGGGCTCCAGAATGTGAAGAAATTTTTCAGGAGTTGAAAAAGAGATTGACCACTGCTCCTGTTCTCACTATTGTTAACAGGAACCAAGGCTTATCTGTCTATACTGATGCATGTGGTGATGGGGTAGGTGCAGTATTAATGCAAAATGGAAAGGTAGTTGCCTACGCGAGTAGACAATTACGTCCGCATGAGAAAAACTACCCAATGCACGATTTGGAACTTTTGGCTGTTGTTTTCGCCTTAAAAATCTGGCGACATTATCTTCTGGGTAAGAATCTTTTCAGCTTTCTTAACAATTTATGGAATTAACTTAACTAAAGAAATATACTTAATAAATTCTCTTTGTTTTAGGTGAAAAATTCGAATTATTCACCGACCATAAATCCTTGAAGTATCTCTTTACCCAGAAAGATTTGAATTTGCGACAACAACGTTCGTTGGAATTTCTGGCATCTTACGACTTAGATATTTTGTATACGCCGGGAAAGGCCAATGTAGTAGCAGACGCCTTGAGTAGAAAACACGCTATTCTTGCCCATCTGGTTATCACTCCTACTCTTCTTGAGAAAATCGCTAGTAAGCAAAATGAAGACAAATTTCTTCGAGGTATTTATGGAAAAATTCTTCGAGGCGAAGATACAAGTTTTGAAACCAATCATAGTGGAGTTATTAGGCTGAAAGGCAGGTTATGTGTTCCAGACATCCCTGATCTGAAGCGTGAAATTTTAGACGAATGTGACAAGTCCAAACTTGGTATCCATCCAGGAGTTAACAAAATGTACCATGATATTAAAAGAACATTCTGGTGGAAAACGAGGAAAAGAGACGTATCGATTTATGTGAGTCGTTGTGCTACTTGTCAGCAAATCAAAAGCAACCAAAAGAAAGCAGCCGGTTTACTTCAACCTTTGGAAGTACCGAAATGGAAGTGGGATCAGGTATCGATGGATTTCATCGACGGATTGCCACGAGCCAAGAAAGGCAATGAAGCGATTTGGGTTATTATGGATCGTCTAAACAAAAATGCTCACTTCATTCCAGTTAAATCCACTCGGACCGCAGCAAGCTTGGCAGGTATATATATAAAGGAAATTGTTCGCCTCCATGGTATTCCCAGCAGTATAGTGAGTGATCGTGACCCGATCTTCACTAATAGATTTTGGGAAGCATTTCAGGACGCATTGGGAACGAAATTAAATTTCAGTACTGCTTATCACCCACAATCTGATGGACAGACTGAAAGGGTCAACCGAATTCTAGAAGACCTACTGTGTGCTTGCGTTCATGATTTTGGTGGTTCTTGGGAGGACCATTTGCATCTGGTTGAATTCTCATATAATAACAGTTATCAGGCCAGTATAGAAATGGCTCCTTTCGAAGCTTTATATGGTCGTCCGTGTCGATCACCTACGTGTTGGATCGAATCAGGTGACAGACTTGTTCTTGGACCGGATATGATAAAAGAAGCCACTTAGAAGGTAGACTTTATTCGAAAGAAGTTATTAACTGCACAAAGCCATCAGAAGAGCTATTATGACCGCCGAAGAAGAAATTTGGAATTTCAAGTTGGAGATTCTGTATTTCTGAAAGTATCTCTGATGCGGGGTGTATTGAGATTCGGGAAAACTGGAAAACTAGCACCGCGTTATATTGGTCCTTTTCCTATTATGGAAAGGATTGGTCCTCTAGCATATCGAGTGCAGTTACCCAGCTGGTTGTCTGGCGTACATGATGTGTTCCACATTTCTAATCTTCGGAAATATGTGCACGATCCAGATGTTATTATTGAAGAAGCTGCTCAGCAGGATCTAGAAATCACTCCTAACTTGGCAGTTAAAAGAGAGCCTATAAAAATTGTAGAACGTGATGAGAAGCGATTAAGAAACAAGATTGTGAAGCTGGTCAAAGTTCAATGGAGTGGCGATCCAAAGGACTGTACTTGGGAGACTGAAGATAATATGAAGAAATCATATCCCAACTGCAGAATAGACATCTCGGGTTAATCTGTAAGTCATTTCCTTATTTTCTGAATTCGTCTATTCTTTGTTTGCGTTTCTCTCTCTTTCAATTTCGAGGACGAAATTTTCTTAAGGAGGGGATATTGTTACATCCCGGAATTTCGTTAAATTAAAATCGTCGAATTATTAGAACTTTTAAATTTAAATTGATAATTTCAAAGGAAATGAAATATTGTAATAAAATCACATAGTTATTAAATGTTAATAATTAAAACAACTTTCTTTTTAACAAAGTAAAATAAAAAATTGTCTTAAACCATTAAATGGAATATGGGTTATAAATTAATAATTGATAGTTTGAGTTTTAAATAAATAATGAATAAATTATGTAACAAACAAGAATTTGTATTTAACAATAAAATAAAACGTATGTATGAACAAAACCTTGCTGTAAGCATTCAATACATAAGAATACACATAAGATTTTAAACAGAAATGTAAACCATGTAACAAGGCAAACAAGGTAACGAAAGTGTATGAAAAGAAAAAAAAATATAATCTGTACTTATAAAGGTCAAACAGTATGATCTGTAAACATGCAAAGATGGGAAGTATGTAACATTTAATGCTTTCATTAAATGCTTTCATATTCAACCATACATAAGTACAACCAAATAAAAAAAAAGAAGTCTTGCCTCAGCCGCACTCAAGTAAAGCCTGCACACCTCCTTATATACATGACCATAGTTCCATTTGTTCAAAGTAAAACCCTAACAAAGAAAAGAAAAATAAAAGCAAAAATCAGAGAGAAAAGAAGAAGGGATTCAGGCTCATCCCTGTTGAAAACTGACAGTATATGTGAGTAAACCTTTAAGCTAAAAATCAGTAATTAATATGTGTTGTTTATGAATCACAGTGTTGATGTTTGATATGCATATGTTTATATGTGAGTAAACATAAATCTTCAAACAAGGGTCTAAATCTATTTAAAACAGTTTAAACTTCATCTGTTAACTGCCTCGAATATACTTCAGTTAGCATATAGTGTTGGATGCTCGGTGTTTCTCTGCCAAAAATGTATACAGGGTGTACTTCTGATCCAAGAGTAGAATTCATTTGTTGTTAGCATCGCAAAGCTTTGTTTTTTTTTCTCTCCAAACAATCAAGATGCTCAAACAATATTTTTCAAAGCTTATTTGAATTTACATTAAAAATTATTTCAACTGTAAACTTGTTATAGGTATCCAACCAATATTGACAAAAATAAATTTTTGAAAAATATTAATTCAAGATTATAAATTGAATCTATACTGCAAAGCATGAATTTTAAAACAAAAATTTGGATTTTTAATTTAGTATTCACATAATAGTTAGTTTTTGAACAAAAATCACTTTTTTTCGAATTACCAGTGATTGAGTTAATGATAAATGTTGAAGTTCGAATTGAAGCTAGTTTCAACTTCTACAATAACGAGAAAAATGCTAAATATCTTTTTTGAATGTGTGAAGTTTTCGTTCGAACCCAAATTAGGGTTTAAGTTGGGCGTTTGCAGTATGTTGAAAAAATTGGTGATTTTGTCACAATGAAGTGATCGAGTTCATCGAGGTTGAGGGGGAGGTTAGCGCAGGTGGTTAACGTGGTGTGGCCAAAAGTTGACGGTCTCTGATGATCGGAGTCGCGTTGGCGAGGCAAAGTTGTGTGGGTGTTTGGGTCCGAGCTTCACGAGCTACACTCGATTTTGATTGAGGAAAAAATAGAGTTTTTCGTTGGTACGTGATCGACGTCGACGTCAATTATGACTTGTTGTAGGCTTTCTCGATCGCCAGAGAGGCATCGCTGTCGTGTACACGTGCACGACTTGGCCTCTGTGTCACAGGGAGGATGGGTCTGGGTACTCGGTGATGTTTTCGGGCATGTGTGCTTGGAACTCGGGGTCGAACTCGAGCAAAGGAGAAGGTTTTATTCTAGTTTTGATTTATAAGCTTTAAAAAAAAGGCGAAGGAACAGACGCGGGGAGGGGAAGAAGATGCTTCTGGGAGAGATGGTGGAATACTCGAGTTTTGACTCGAGTAAAGGCAGGGTATTCTCGGGCTTTATAAAGTTACAGCAAGTGTTGTGACAAACTTTAGTACTAAGGAAGTAACTAATACTTGTTTAGTTTAAGCAAGAATTTATTTCAAGCAAACTTGATTTAAACTCTGTAGTTAGTCATGAATTGATTTTTTTAAAGTTTAAAGAAAATTTTAAATGTTAATCAAGATAAATAAGTTTTGTAAATTAATGATTTTGAAAAGAAATTAAAAATGATTTACAAATTGTAATTAAATTGATTAATAAACAATTAAGTGTTCAAATTAATTTGTAAATTAAAAATTTGTTATTCAGATAAATTTAAGGCGACAAATCAAATTTGGCGGTTAAATAAAATAACAAATTTTGAAACAATAAAACGATTTAATCAAGATTCAAATTATTTATTCAAATTCTTATCATTGATTTAAAAATAATTTTGTGGTTAATTAATTTAAACCACACGATTCATTTACCACATTGGAAAATGATTAACTATCGTTGTGCACTATATTGATATTTCTATTCTGATTGTGATACTGTGTGATATAAATTGCCATGTACCGTACTGTGATTGTGATTCGTTCTGTATTGATGTGAAAACCCTGTTTGCCCGTAAAACGGCATTTAAACTTCGATGCGACAGGGAATCAGATTTCAGCTGGTTATCCGAAACCCACATCGAACCTGTGAATATTTGTGAATGACATCCACATGTTTAAAATTTGACACTCACAATTCGAATTAGCCGGGAAAGGACCTTTGTGTCGTATAACCCATTTCGAATATGTGATTCGACGTTATGGATAGCATTTGACGACCGGTGTTGAAGACTGGGTATTTGCGAGAGCGATAGGATGACCTGTCGATTGACTCTGCACCGAGTTGCTCCGTTATAGAGTTCTCCATATGTTATGGGGAATCCGATCGGGATTGTGGATATCCGGATTGCAAGGACTTCTTTGGAAGTTCCTTCGGTTCTGTTCGAACCCAGAATAGACTTGTATGGATTGTATGTCTGACATTACAAATTGAGATATAAAGCAGATTTCTTTCAAATATATTTCTATTGGTGGCGGAGAATTTATTCTCTTAGCTTAACACCTGTAACGACCCGTAAATTTTCGATAATTAAAATAGCTAATTTAATAAGATTTCGTGATTTAGTGTTAGAAAAAAATTTTGTAAATTCGTTTGGAATAATAATAACTGGAATAAATTGCAACAATAATTATCCTAGTAATGAAAAATGAATGCTACTTAGTGAATGCCTTTGAAATCAATAGTTGAATAGGATAATAAATGTTGAAATTCATTGGGTATAATAGAGTAATTGATTGATAAGTAAAATCTATTTAAAATCAAATATTGAATATTGGACAGGTAAGTTGTTCAAATTAAATATTTAAAACTTATTGAATAATTGAATAACTGTAAAATGAAAATAGTGTTCTAAATTGTGAATTGGTTTTAAGGGTTGAATCTTATAAGTTTAATCTCAATATTTCAAAAGATAATGAATTATTGGATAAGCGAAATTGTTTAAATTAAATATTTGGAATTTATTGATAATTTAATAACTGGAATTGAATAACTGTTTTAATAAAAATGGTTGTTATATAAATTTGAATTTGTTAAATTTTATAAGTTCGTTTCGAATATTTCAGAGGATAGTGATTTAAGAATAATCAAATTTGTTAAATTTAATATTACGAATGTTTGAATAATTAAATTCCGAATTTGATATGATTAATATGATATTGAAATTTAATATATGAAAATAGAGTGGATATTTGAAATTTGATTTAATATGATTCAAATTGGTTTCCAAAGTGAATGTAAGTTATATTAGAATTTTAATAGGGTTAGTAAGATTTTAAAATTGGAATTTATTGGATAAATTGAATAACGGGTTTAATATGATTAAAAATGATTGTAAAATTTTATTTTATCATATTGGAGTTATAGTGATGTTATAGAACTTTTAAAACTGAATATAAAATTTATTGGTGAAAATTTAATATTTTAATATTTAATTATCGATTGGAAATTAGCCAAATTTTGAACAGTCTCAGAATTTGACGAAACTAGTCCCATTGGATCCGTAATAGTAAGTTATTATCGGATTTCAATTTTCGTAGCAATCGGAGTTGTCATTTGACCGTGGCAGCTCGAAACGCGTTGAAATTATTTAATATTAATTTAACGAGTTAAAATAGTCATTTTTCAAACGGTCTCGGATTTCGACGAAACCAGTTTCATCGGATCCGTAATGTGATATTATTATATGGTTTCAAATTTCGTGTCAATCGGATTTACCGTTTGTCCGGGGCAAGCCAAAACGCATAAAAATTTAGTTTAATCGGTTTAATTGAAATTTGATCGTTTATCGCTATAACTCTCACATACGATCGAATTAGCTTTCGAAACCTATTCCATTGTGTCCGGAACATGGGATAAACCCTAGAAACGTCGGTCACCGCGCGAGATTTGGAGTTCGGAAATTTGGAGTGAATAGTATTTTTCGTTGAAATTCTATAAAGGGCCACCCATTTTCTCAAAATTGAAAACCCGACCCAGAAAACCCTAGCCGCCACCGTGCTATTTTCAATGGCCAGAATCACGCAAGCTTCCTCCTTCGTTTTCTCCCAATCCATCGACTTTTACCAAAAACTATCAACTGCAATGTTGAAGAGCTAGGGGAGATCTTGAAATCCATACGGATATGATCGATTATAGTGGAGGAAATCATCGGCAAATCGCATGAGAAGTCGCGCCGTTCATCCACGTCGTTCAAGACCTATAAGAGACCGGGTTCGCCGAGATCACTGCCGTGGGTCGAGCTCGCGTTGGGCAACAAGCTGGTGGTCTCTGATCATTTTGGAATCGAGTTAGGTGGCTCGCGTTTCGAGGAAGACGGGGGCGTTGATGGGTTCCTGTACGCGATTTATCACCTGGGAATTGCGTGAGAAGAAGAAGCATGCGGCCTGGATTCCATCAAGCAGCGATCAACGGCAGTGATTGGTTGAGATTTAATTATATAAAAGAAATGTTAATTTAATTCTATTATAATTCGTATTAACTTTAAAATGCTCTAACTTTTGCATACGAGGTCGGAATTCAACGAAATAAATTGCGTTGGCTTCGTTTTGACGAGCACTACGCTATGGAATTGGATTGGAGTCATTTGGAGCTAGTGGAAATTTCGGGTAAAATTAAACGCTCGTTTAATTTTATTCGAAACAAACGCTGGAACTACATTTAAATCAAGGTGAGTGTTTTATAACGCTCACACCGTACTAAATATCTTTATGCTAGTTAAATTGACATTATGAAGTGATATGAATTTTATTTGTCATTGTTTGATATAAATTTAATTGTCATATAGCTTGTTATTTGAATTAACCGTTGAAAAAATTAAATTGACAGTTAAATTGAAATTAAATTTGAATGGCGATTAAATTACCTGACATTGATAACTATGAAACTGCCATGAATCGTATTGTTTATTGGATGATGTATTTTGATGGATGCTATTGGTTGATAATTGAATGTTTGGATGTTTATTTGCTCATGTAGATCCTGTTATGCATACATATGATACTGTGATTTAATTTAAGTAATATATACTCATCCCTGACATTTAATTGAAATAAATAATTACTTGGCCATAGGATAGAAAAGTATATACGGACACCGAATTGGCTAAATTAATAATTTTAAAAATCGTCGATTTGAATTTATTTAAATGTTTTGATTTAAAGGTTATAAATAGAAATCAATTTATAAAAATCGAATTTATTGAAAATTTGAGTTTTGGAATATTGAAATAAATCTTGGTTAAAAGAAATTGTTAAGTAATGTGATTCGAGACTTTGAAATTTAAAATTTGGGATTTGATTGAATTTCGAAATTTGATTTGTTTAAAGATTTAACCTTAATTCGAGCTTTGAATATTACTAAGTAAAAGTGATATAAAAATGATATTTTGAAATTGAGCTTGGAACTTAATCACATTTGAAATTTGGATTTAAACTTGAACATTGAAGGATAATTTTGTTAAGCGTTAAAAATTTGATATTTTGGAAAATCAAGCTAAAAATCGATATAAATTGAAATTGAATAAAAATAAAGGTGAATGTAGAATTGAATTGATTTGAAGTAAAAGTTGACATTGTTTTGAATTGAAATCGAAATTGAATCGGTAGAATGGAAATTGAAATTGATTTGAATTGGGAAGTTATAATTGAAATGGATTGATTTTGAAGCTGTTTTAATTTGTTTTCCAAATTACTCTGTTATATAAACCATTTTGAATACTTAAACTATTTTAATCTATTTTAAATCTACTTAACCCAATTTAAATTATTTTAAACTAATTTATCTATTGTAAATCCATTTTAAAGATTTTAAGTGTTTTTAACTATTTTAATTATTTAAAACTACTTTTAAACTACTTAAAACTATTTTTCTAAAATCCTAAGTTGGTCAATAAGGTGAAATGTTTATATTTAAATCTTGAATTTAAATATGAAATTTGATATTTTGAAAGATACGATGATATTTGAATGGATTTGATTTTTGAAGCGAATATGATATTTTGATATCAATTATGAATCGATTTGAAATATAAAGAGCCAAAGGTGTAATAATACGTAGTTATTAAAGAGACCGGGATCGGATATGGACATACTCTCTGTCGATACCGAAAACCACTTTAATAACTATTATACGCGGAGTGATGATCCAGAATGAAGTGGATGGTATGGTGAACGCGTTGACTGAAGAAAGAGAACGATTATTGGATGACCCCTGACATGACTAAAACAGGAGCCGCGCCGGGCCATTGAGGTTCGCCACCTCTAGCGGACACACTTCTTCGATACCATATCTATTACATTTGTGATGCGATTTGGGTGCACCCCTTGATTTGGGAGTGTTGTTTCGCGGTGTTGGGGTAGCTGCTGGCTATGCCCAACATCAGTCCGGATCACGCAACTACTAGTATCCTAGTTGGTATTGCCTCATGTACCTTGTCATACTGATTATCCTATTCGCGACCACTACGTTTTGATTTGTACCTTGAGTATATGGATTGCCCTCTGGTGACTTCCGGTTTTGGGGAAACTACGGTCTTGTATATGCTTTTGGGAATATAAAAATGTGTTAAGGGGGATTATGGTAACGCCTTAACGCTATTTTGATACTTTATATTACTGATAGACATTATCTACTTAGCGTACATTACTATATAGTAGATAGTTTAACGGATCCTTAGGAGATGGAAAATCCCGTAACATCTCTTGAGTTATTGCACGCACGTCGACACTGGATATGAGATGTCAAACCCCGTAAACATCTCTGACGCCGTTACACTCATATTTATTTCCGATTGATTTAACTTTTATAAGGATATTTAGTCCTGACTCGAGTGTTTTGTCTTTTCATTACGCTCGGGTCAGACCTGAGTTTTCAGATTTTGAAGATCTATTCCGGAGGACGAAGACGAAGATTTGGTATACTATTACTATTATTATCTTTGCATCATGATGTCTGCTGCATTATTTAATTGTTCTGTTGTATATGTATAACTCTGATAAATGTTGTATAATAATAATCAAATGTATTCATTTCAAATGTATTCATTTAATTAACAGCTTCATGAACTGTTATTTTATTATTATACTTTAGCCTTCCGCTGTGAGATTCTGTGTTGTTTCATTTCCTTTATTTCCCTTCCTTTTCTTTTCTTAATTACCCCAATAACTATCTGCCCTTTTAATGGTTTGGATTCGACATGGGTATTTGATCGTCGGTTTAAACTGTCCAAAAAGGCGGGTCGTTACAACACCCTTAGAGGTTATGTAGTTGAAGGTTATCAGCGATATATTCCCAATTTGGTAATGTGGCATGCTGAGTGTTGCTGATCATTTGTTGATCGAAGCATGACTTTGTGAAAAGCATAGCTTTGTGGACGAGACTTCGTCGAACCTCACACCCCGGAATGGTCGAAACAGGAAAGATGCAGCAAGGTTATTGGGGGTAGCACCCCTTAGGGTATGTGCATTTCCTTCTGGATAGAAGTGGTATCATGGTATGGAGCCCAGATACTTAACTTATGTTGATATCGCAGATATATATATATATGTATTACTTTTTGATTTGTTGCTGGGGCCCCGGTTAAAGGTTGGTTACAACCGGAAGATGGCATACTCGTGTCAGTAGTTACCCAGTTAGGGGTAACCCGACCTTGTGTTGGCAGAGATCCGGTTAGGTTCTCGGGTCGTCCCTCCAGAGGCGTACCCATGTGGCCCAGGAAGTTCCTTAGCCTGACCATTGTTGGAAATTCAATTGCCAATACGAAACCTTGTATGGTTTTAGTTGTAGAACCTGCCATCTAATATGGTAGCTATAGTAGGCATAGTATATTGGTACCTATGCTGGCTAAGATTAATATTCTACTTTTGAAATGTTTTCTTCACTATGCACTAGTAATAATACAAAGAATTTCTTTTCTCGTACCAAGCATACTTAACTATCATAAGAAGAAATCTTCTCCAATTCTGCGTTTGCATTGTATGTGTGGCGGGAGGTCTTATGGTAGTTCCATTTTTAAAAGCATTCCGAAAATTCTTTTATAAATCTAGTTTCTTTAAAAGTAACTGTTGTTTTTCGTTTACTCATACCAGTCCCATGACTGATCCGGAGTTTATTATTTTCTTTTCTAAACTCTGGGTGCCCATTATTTCCACACGGGCAGCCTAGTAGCAGGTTTCTGTATTTTGGAGTAGCATTATTTTGGAGCTCTTATCTTGGAGATATCTTAGGAGCTTTTGGAGATTTCAGGTGTTTATCTTTTGGTAGTTCATTATCATCCCTCTCATTGGAGGACTTATGGATATATGATCACTGTTGTATTATCCTGATGTTGTATTTGGAGTTGTGGTGTATGTATAATATACACTGTTGTAGTATGGATATTATGTTGATGTTGTAACGGTGATGATATTTATGATATTGATTCTGTTCCGCTGTTTTATATTCATCTAATTGTTGTTATAAGCTCCGGCGATGCGAATTTGATGTCGTTTATTGGACATCGAGTTTGGGTCGTCACAGTAACGATCCGCTATTTTGGACCATTCAAATCGACAATAAAACCATACATGTCCGACTTGAATAATTCAATTAAAATTTGGCAAAACTCAGCATATACAGTAAATAAATCATCCATGGAATCACAGACACAGAGTAATATAAAATAATGCAGCGGAATAGATAAATAGTAGTTTATGAAGCTACTATATAAATACCAGAGTTAGAAATAAAAATACAACAGAATATCTCAAATACAGTGAAGTCTCTAGTACGAACAGATGACCTCTCTGAACGAATCAACTGAAAGAGCTGAAAGCTGAATCAATAGTTGGATCCTCAAACGAAGCTCCAAACTCCAAAGGCGAGTCTCAAATGCTGTATCGCTTAGTCTGACCCGGGCGTAAAGCTAAAACACAAAACACTCGAGTCAGGATTAACATTCTTATATCAATAAATCCAACTCAAGTGAAATATCAACTGAAATACAAATAACTTAAGGATGTTTGAAATAATTATCCTCTAAGGGTCCATGGAATTATCTACAAGGTAGAAATATACACTATAACACCATGGTCATTCAATATTATTTAGACTTCAAAATTAAAACATCATTTCCCTTTCAAATATATCTATTTTCCAAGATAGTGTGTGTGTGTGTGTATATATATATATATATATATTAAATAATTTATAAAGTAAAGTATTTGAAATTTCCTCATCTACACAAATTGATTCTAATCAACTCAAGTTCCAAATTCCCATTTATTCAAAGCTCAATTCATTAATTCAATTCAGCTCGCAATAACCATTTAAACTTTCGTCATATTCAAAGCTTTAATATTCAATATTTTAAAGTTAAATCTAACAGTTCCATATAGATCTTGATTTGGCTTCATCATTATTATTTAGTCAGGAAATATCCACTTAACAAGTTCAATATCATTTAAATAGCCTTAGATTTCATTTTACTGAATATTTCCTTAAATTTATTTAAAATTAAAATATCCATTTAATCCCTTTTACCAAAACCAAGTTATAAAATCATATCTTAAATCCCGAATTCAAAAGTTTCGGATCAATTTAATTGAATATAATTCTTAATTAAATACCATTTCCAATTAATTCAACTTTATCTTCTCAACTCTAGCTTATTCAAAATTTTGCCAAATCTAATTTGAAATATAAATTTAAACGGATCCTTAAACATATTATATGTATTAAATCAATCTCAATTAGATTAAATATTATTATTAGGTCTATACATAAAATTTTCATTTTTATACATATAATATTCTAAGAACCAGTCTTTATTAAAACTATAATTTTCTTTCCCAAACCATAGAAATTATTTTCAAAACATTTATATATATATGGACCAACGATGTCTGTATATAATTACCTACGCTGTGGTCAAGGGATACGGATATTTATCATTTCAATCCGAAATTTAAATATACGGGTAGATATCACTTCGACCCGCAATCCCAAATTCAATTTAATTGAAAATCGCTTGGGTTTATCATTTCAACCCATAACGAAATTCTCCTATCCAAAAGTCCGTTCGGGTATGTATCATTTCAACCTATAGTGAATTCTAAACTGTAGGGAACTTGCAGAGTGATAACAGATAATACAATAAAATAACAGGCATATATCATGTATAAAAATATAATATAAACAACAGGATATGGTGTCATATCCCACAGGTGAACAGTTACAGAAAATAACCTATATATAACAATTTAAATAACTACAACATCATATTTCAATTGTCGTTTCAATTGAAATCAAATTGAATAAAATACAAGAACGTTAATCGTGAGTGATTGCTCACCTTTCGAGGCTAGAGAAGAACGATAATGAGGTCAGTTATGGATCCCAATACGAACTTTGAAGCAAAGCAAAATTGGCACGAATCTGATGACAAAGCTGATAGATAGAAATCGATGGGAAAAAAAATCAATCGGTTTGATATAAACAGAGTATATATTTATGTGTTATTTAAATTTCCTTAAAATCTCAATAAATTTAATTTAAGGCGGATATTCAAATAAAATATTCACATTGTTTGAAATTGATATTAAATTTAAAATACATATTAAAACAAAACATCATCATATTATTGAAAAATCAATACTTAAATTTAAACACATAAACGTTTTTCCTCTTAAATCAATATTACATTTAAACACACACACAAAATAAAATATAGGCATAATATATATAAAAATGATCACTTATTTAAACACGCATTTTAAAATAACATATTTATGTATAGTTTACTCAAAATTCAAAGCATATACTGAGAAAATCAATCTATATATATAGACCACACATTATGAAAGCACTACATAAAAGAGAAAAAACACAACATACTTTATATATATACACTAGAATCGAGATGAAAATTATACATTTAAATTTTTAGTTTTACAACATAAATCACTAATGCTTTTACAACACTCGGCTGCCATACTAATATATGTTATATTCGAACAGGAATAAAAATCTAATTATATTTTCAAAATATGTATATTACTAATATTTTATAATAACAAATAATATATAAGACTAGCGTATATATACGTCTCTGAAAAGCTTGGCTTAAAATTCATATAAGCATTAAACATAAAAAAAAAATATGTAGGTATAGTTTTATGCTAAAATATCAATTAAATGGAGACTGTTGTAATGTGAAAATTTGTGAACGCGAGTTGAAATATAAAGATGGATTTGTCAAATATTTTGGAAGGAGAGGACAGGGAGGAGAGAAGCAAAGCATGGAAAAAAAATATAAAATAAAAAGAAGAAAATGGAGGCCATACCTTCAGAGCTCACGCACGCAAGAAGAAATGAAGAAAATGTTGAGATGCAATTGAAAACTATTTGTGTACGAGGCTTATATTTATACATGATTGCATTGATTGAGGTGAGAGAATATAGGCAAGAAATAAATTTAAATCAATTATACACGATTGCATTGATTGAGGTGAGAGAATATAGGCAAGAAATATTTGAGCGAATATTTACAGTGGTATTGATTGCGTGAATTTAGCAAAAGGAAACTGCAAGTAATCTTTGGCAAACATTTTGTACACGTTTAAAATTTATTAGGAAGTAAATGCGTTGATTAAAACGCAAGAAATATTTATAAAATGGGAAGGTGGTGAAAATTATTTGCGTACAAGGTTGAGTATTTAATGAAACTAGTATTGATTGCTTGGAGAAACGGCAGGAAATAATTCCTGTCAGGAGGAATTTGCGCGTGATATTTGATTTAGCAGATAATTGCGTTGGATAGACTAAATAAAGAAACATACTAATTAATGGTATAGGAACATTAAGGAATTAAAGAATCTCGTTTGAATGGTAAGGAAAATCAAAGATTTTGTTCCTATTAATTGCAAAGGAGTAAATGGAAAGAAGAGACACTTATACATGTGAATTTCAAACAATCTTGAAACGGATTTTGAACTTCTAAAGAGAAATAAATTTGCTTGAAATTGCTATGCGAGTTTTTATTCCTATTATAAAAATGAGGAAAAAAGGAAGCTTAGAAATTTACACGTAACTTATTGAAACTGGATTTAAAAGAAATTGAACGCCTAGGGAAATGATTTCTTTCCCACTTGGAATGCAAGGCTACAGATAAATTTATTATTTAACGTCAAAATAAATATTATTCCCAATTGAAACCATATTAAATTTTAAATCATTAAATTAACATATAAAATAATAACAACTATCTACTGCTTTATAGTAAATAAAAAAATTGTAAATTCACAGAATACAACCTGTTACTTTTATTTCAAAATATCTTTCTTATAGTATTATTATATTTAGAAAACATTTTGAAATAATTTTCTCTTTTAAAACTTATAAATAAAATATTATTATGTTAACTACCAAATTAAATGTTCATTTTAATACATTCTCTTTGCTTAATGGAAAGATTTCAACAAATACAAATATTAATTTCGTATTAAAACCAAATAAAAATCTAATCCAACTACTTCTTTTTATTAACAATAAATCAAACATTATTTAATAATTTCACATAACTCAACACATCCATTAGTTACCAATTTTAGTTCATTTGTTAGAGGTTAACTTATTTGAATTACAACAATACAATTAAACTATTGTTTCCTCTTTAATTTTATTCAATAGATCAATATTTACAATTAACAATTATTATTAAATTCCTAACATTTGTTGTTTTTAGTTCAAATTGTAAATCTCATATAAACTATTGTTATTCCCATCATTTTTGTTTCTGCCAAATTTTATTCAGTATTTAAAAAAAAATTAGAATTTTAAATTGGTCTAAAATTTCTGATCGTTACCCATTACCCTTTTTTTTCAAGATCTGAACTGCGTTGCAAAAAATGAAGATGGGAAGAGATTTTGAAACGGTCAGGAAATCAAAGATTTTTATTCCCATTAAATATGGAGACGCAAATGAAAGTGGAAAGTTTTATACGTGAATTGGAGGCAGGTTTTAATTCTTTTTTTTTAAATGCACGTGCTGATTTAATTTTTAACAGCTAAGATATGAAATCAATGAGTGCGTACAATAGATGCAATAATTAAAACGAACGTACGCCCAAATTAATTAACAAGTAACGTAATCTAAATTTATATGTTTTCTTATTTAATCACTACTTATATTTAATTATACGTAATCCAAATAATAAATTTTTATTTCAAAATATTATTATTTAAAATTTCCCAAAAATTCAATTAAATACGTTATTAAAAACGATTTAAAATTTTATGGGTTGTTGCACTCTCCCCCATTCAAAACTTTTCGCCCCTGAAAAGAAAGAAGGTAAGGGAATGACAACAAACAGAAAGAAAAAATAGATTGAAGTACAAGATAAACAATTAATTTAAAACTATACAAATTTTACTTGAAATATTCATTTAAAAACTTCGTTTGAAATTTAATTTTCTTTAATACTTTAATACTTTTCAAAACTCCTTTGAAAACAATTATTTACATTATTACTTATATTTACAAAGAAGCTATTGAAAATATTAAATCCAAAATTTACAATTTTTTTTTATTTATCTCAAGATACTTCCAACATTATAGATGAATTAATAATCATTCTCCTTAAATATGTTATAATTAATTAATAACTTCTGAAACACTAAAATTTTTCTATTATACCATATAGTATACAGGGTTTGAGGTATCGGACGGTACCTCGAAATTTTAGTGGTACCGTACCGGTATCGACTACAACCGAACCGGAACCGAGCATAAATTTCGGTTCCGGCTAGGGTTAAGAAAAAAATTCAAAACCAAATGCACAAAGCAAATCAGAGGAAATCAAACTAAAATCAAAGCCAAGTCAAAAGAAATAGAAATTTGAAAAACTTACACATGCAAAATCAAACTTCGACGTCATCTCGAACTCAAATTTGAACGAAATCGACGAATTTTTTGTTTTTTAGCTTTCGGAATCTGCTTTGGGTTTTTTTCCGCATGCCCTAGAAGTCGATTTTTTTTAAATATAGAGCTTTTGGCATCCGTTGTTTTTTCCTCAATCCCTAGAAGTTGGCGTCGAAGTTTGAGATGATTGGGAGACTACGTTTTTACTGGGTTGGAGTTGGAGTGTTTATTTTTATATAATTTGGGTTAGCTTGGGCTGACTTGGGCTGCCAAGTAATTTTATGTTTTAATTGAGTAATGGTTATTTAGAACAATAAAATAATTAGGATTTAGTTTAATTTATTATTAAGTTTAATTTGATTAGGGTTTGGTATAATTTAATTTACGAAAGCTCGTTAATACAATTTTATTAACCATTGAAAATCGAAATTGGGACCGAAACCGAAACCAAAACCGAAACTTTCGAATTTTCCGAAATCGTCCGAAATTAAGAAAAATTCAAATGACCGAAACCGGGTTCTCGAACCTTGGTACTATATAAATAAACAATATTTAAAAAGGATATATCCAACAAGGAAAGAAGGTAGATTCGGAAAACAGAATCAAGGTGAATAACTAAAGCTGAGCAGCTAAGGTAGATTCAAAAGAATAGTATCGGACACGAATAGTTAATATCAAACCAAAAGAATTTCAATTTCAAAGATTAATACAAAATTTCTTGTTGGAAATACTTTTATAATAAAATACTTTTTCAAAAAAAAATACTTTTATGTTGAAACCAATTTTCCTTTCGAAAATACTTCTATAACTCGATGTTTCAACAAGTTTATCCTCGTTCTTACAGACTCTGGCCATGCGTTGATCAGGCGCAAAGCTAGAATTCTTCAAGTACTTAGTAGACCTGTTTCACTAACCAGTGAAAATACTTGAAAAACCTTTTAAAACAGATATGGAAAGTACAATCCAAACAAAATAACCAAACCAAAATCTTTGTCTAACCATGGTTCGCAGATACACAATGGTTACGCCGGATCCTCCAGGAAACAATCCGTATCCGTAAGCTTTCTCAACCCTGCGAGTTACGCCATAATGACTAGTAGGATGCAAGATACACAATGGTTACGCCTGGATCCCCCAGGAAACAATCCGTACCCCTAGGCTGTCTCAGCCAGGCAGTTTCGCTACTAATGCGACCTACATAGATTGTAGGATACACAATGGTTACGCCTGGATCCCCCAGGAAACAATCCGTACCCTTAGGCCGTCTCAGCCAGGCAGTTGCGCTTTGCAGTCGCGAGAAAAAAAGCCATGGGTTACGCCACGGTGGGACACTCGAGTATCACATCCGGAAAACCAAAATTAGAGAGAATAATATCGATAGAATGAATCCACAATGTGGCCACAAAGCGGATATCAAGCAGAAGGCACTTTCCATATCTTTACTTCGAAAATATGTATCATATAGTACCTTTTCAAATCACTTTCAAATATCATACTTATATAAAGTCCATTATATATAGGATTCCATTTTCAATCGAATACTTTCCCAATCAATAGTATATCGAATCACACTTATATAGGCTTCGATTATATAAAGTTTCTCTTTCCAAATTGAGTACCTTTCAAATCAATAGGTTTCAAATCAATTTCATACTATACAAATCAGTTTTATATAAGTTTGATAACTCCCAAATAAAGTATTTAGTAAATCAAGGTTCTCAAATTTTTCTGTCGTTTCAATAACATTTCAGTTTCAAGATCATATATGATTTCACCAAATATTCTCCCAAATTAAATATATTCAGTTTTAAAGTTTCTTAAACAATAGGTTTAGAAAATAATCCAAATTTCCAAATCAACAAAATTTAGGTTAAACAAATTCATTTCCAAAATCACTATATAAGTACAGGTTTTAATTCCAATCTAATTTCAAAACCAAATATTCTTCTCAAAATCAATTATACTCAAAATGGTTTCTAAATTTATAATTATCCATTTAAAACCTTTAAACTATTTATTTCTATATGAAAAATCCAATTTTCCTTTTTCAAATTATTCATTTAACAAAAGTTTCAAATTTACTTAAGTCATACTCTTCATACTTTAAACATACAAAAACTAAACTTATATTCTTTATCAAATATTTTATACTCTTCGAAATTTCTTAGTTTTAAAATTTTAAACCTTGATTTAGAAGTGCTCGAACCTTCAAAATAGTCGGTGAAATCAAATTTCAAATCCAAGAGTTGGAAATCAGCAACAAATCAGTAAATCAAAAAAAAATTATTATTTTTTTACTTTTTTTATATAAATAGAGTTATACTAAATCAAATCGAAAACTCGAGGATTGAACACCGACTTACTTTAAATTATTTCAAATATATATACCTATATCTTTCGAATATCAAATCATACTTCGGAATTTGAAATCAAAATTGGTTTCACAAAGTCACTCGCATAGCAAAGCTATTAAAGTGGCCTCTCCCCACTCTGAAACTCGAAAATCAATGTCGATGATGCGTGCACTCATCACCGAAATTATTTTCCAGCGACATAATTGAGTTCTGGACTTCTATTTTCTTGAAAACTTCTTTGAATTTATTTTCGAAATCCTTGGAACTCATTTGAAGTCATTTGAAACATTTCTTATTCAGAAAATACTTTCAAATCTTATTATTATATATTTCAAAATCTTAAACCAATTTTCAAAAATACCGGAGTCCAATCTCTCGAATTTCAAATTCAAAAACTTTCAGTTATAAATCATTTTTATATAAATAAATTTTCTTATAATATTTTCAAATTTTCAAATCTTTTCGAAACTTCAAATTCTCATTTTTTTTAAAGGTATATAATCCTTGTCGAAAACATTTTCTCTTTTATATATAGAATAAAATCATAGTTACCCAAATAAAAATTTCGGCATATAAAATAATTTTAAAATACAAACAAAACCCGATTTTCAAAGGATGATTCAAGAATGGAATTTAATGCAAAGATAGAGATTTAATTTAGAGGAACTCCAATCAATAGAATCCTGATTCGAAGATAGACTCGATCGAAGATGAGATAATTAAATTACAAAATAGAAGATGGATATACTTCTATAAATCGCGGATGACCTTTATCGGTCAACCGTGATTCCAAAATTAGATCGGTGCAGAGTTCTGAGGCAATTCGACATTCGATCGCCAGAGATATAAGTCGGAATAACAAGAGATAGTAGCATCTATACTGAGGAATACATAAATCTCTGGTGAATCAATGCCAATTGTAAAGGAGTTTCACCTCCTTTACAAATCATTCAGTGGAGTCATTGGATACTCCAGAATCAAAAGAATATAAATAGAGAGAGACAAGAATGAATTTTTGAACCACAGGGAACGTTCCAAAGTTCAAAGGAAATCGAGTCAAAAGGTAGAGATTCAACTCGAACGAAAGTGATTCTGTAAATAAATTTACCATATATGCTAAGTTTTGCCTAGAGCCAAAGCTCTGATACCAACTGTAACGACCCGCTATTTTGGACCATTCAAATCGACAACAAAACCATACATGTTCGACTTGAATAATTCAAAATACTGAATTGTTAATTAATATTTGGAAAAACTCAACATATGCAGTAAATCAATCAACCACAGAATCACAGACAGAGTAATATAAGATAATGCAGTGGAATATATAAATAGTAGTTCATGAAGCTACTATATAAATACCAGAGTTAGAAATAAAAATACAACAGAATATCTCAAATACAGTTAAGTCTCTAGTACGAACAGATGAACTCTTCGAACGAATCAACCGAAAGAGCTGAAAGCCGAATCAATAGTTGGATCCTCAAACAAAGCTCCAAACTCCAAAGGCGAGTCTCAAATGTTGTATCGCTTAGTCTGACCTGAGCGTAAAGCAAAAACACAAATACTTGAGTCGGGATTAACATTCTTATATCAATAAATCCAACTCGAGTGAAATATCAACTGAAATACAAATAACTTAAGGATGTTTGGGATAACCATCCTCTAAGGGTCCATGGAACTATCTACAAGGTAGAAATATACACTATAACACTGTGGTCATTCAATTTTATTTAGACTTCAAAATCTAAACATCATTTCCCTTTCAAATATATCTATTTTCCAATATAGTATATATATTAAATAATTTATAAAGTAAAGTATTTGAAATTTTCTCAACTACACAAATTGATTCTAATCAACTCAAGTTCCAAATTCCCATTTATTCAAAGCTCAATTCATTAATTCAATTCAGCTCCCCGTAACCATTTAAACTTTAGTTATATTCAAAGCTTTAATATTCTATATTTTAAAGTTAAATCTAGCAGTTTCATGTAGATCATGATTTAGCTTCATCATTATTATTTAGTTAGGAAATATCCACTTAACAAGTTCAATATCATTTAAATAGCCTTAGATTTCATTTTACAGAATATTTACTTAAATTTATTTAAACTTAAAATATCCATTTAATCCCTTTTACCAAAACCAAGTTATAAAATCATATCTTAAATCCCGAATTCAATAGTTTCAAATCGATTTAATTGAATATAATTCTTAATTAAATACCATTTCCAATTAATTTAACTTTATCTTCTCAACTCTAGTTTATTCAAAATTTTACCAAATCTAATTTGAAATATAAATTTAAATGAATCCTTAAACATATTATATGTATTAAATCAATCTCAATTAGATTAAATATTATTATTAGGTCTATACATAAAATTTTCATTTTTATACATATAATATTCTAAGAATCAGTCTTTATTAAAAATATATTTTTCTTTCCCAAACCATAGGAATTATTTTCAATATATATATATATATATATATATATATATATGGACCAACGATGTCTGTATATAATTTCCTACGCTATGGTCAAAGGATACGGATATTTATCATTTCATCCGAAATTTAAATATACGGGTAGATATCACTTCGACCCGCAATCCCAAATTTAATTTAATTGAAAATCGCTTGGGTTTATCATTTCAACCCATAACGAAATTCTCCTATCCAAAAGTCCGTTCGGGTATGTATCATTTCAACCCATAGTGAATTCTAAACTACAGGGAACTTGCAGAGTGATAACAGATAATACAATAAAATAACAGGCATATATCATCAATAAAAATATAATATAAACAACAGGATATGGTGTCATATTCCACAGGTGAACAGTTACAGAAAATAGCATATATATAACAATTTAAATTATTTCAATTATCGTTTCAATTGAAATCAAATTTAATAAAATACAAGAACGTTAATCATAAGTGATTGCTCACCTTTCGAGGCTAGAGAAGAACGATAATGAGGTCAGTTATGGATCCCAATACGAACTTTGAAGCAAAGCAAAATTGGCACGAATTTGATGACAAAGCTGATAGATAGAAATCGATGAAAAAAAATCAATCAGTTTGATATAAACAGAGTATATATTATATGTGTTATTTAAATTTCCTTAAAATCTCAATAAATTTAATTTCAGACAGATATTCAAATAAAATATTCACATTGTTTGAAACTGATATTAAATTTAAAATACATATTAAAACAAAACATCACCATATTATTGAAAAATCAATACTTAAATTTAAACACATAAACGTTTTTCCTCTTAAATCAATATTACATTTAAACACACACACAAAATAAAATATAGGCATAATACATATAAAAGTCATCACTTATTTAAACACGCATTTTAAAATATCATATTTATGTATAGTTTACTCAAAATTCAAAACATATACTGAGAAAATCAATCTATATATATAGACCATACATTATGAAAGCACTACAGAAAAGAGAAAAAAACACAACATACTTTATATATATACACTAGAATCGAGATGAAAATTATACATTTAAATTTTTAGTTTTACAACATAAATCACTAATGCTTTTACAACACTCAGCTTCCATACTAATATATGTTATATTCGAACAGGAATAAAAATCTAATTATATTTTCAAAATATGTATATTACTAATATTTTATAATAACAAATAAGATATAAGACTAACGTATATATACGTCTCTGAAAAGCAAGGCTTAAAATTCACATAAGCATTAAACATAAAAAAATATGTAGATATAGTTTTATGCTAAAATATCAATTAAATGGAGACTGTTATAATGTGAAAGTTTGTGAACGCGAGTTGAAATATAAAGATGGATTTGTCAAATATATTGGAAGCAGAGGACAGGGAGGGGAGAAGCAAAGCATGGAAAAAAAATATAAAATAAAATGAAGAAAATGGAGGCCATACCTACAGAGCTCACGCACACAAGAAGAAATGAAGAAAATGTTGAGATGCAATTGAAAACTATTTATGTACGAGGCTTATATTTATACACGATTGCATTGATTGAGGTGAGAGAATATAGACAAGAAATAAATTTAAATCAATTATACACGATTACATTGATTGAGGTGAGAGAATATAGGCAAGAAAGATTTGAGCGAATATTTATAGTGGTATTGATTGCGTGAATTTAGAAAAAGGAAACTGCAAGAAATCTTTGGCAAACATTTTGTACACGTTTAAAATTTATTAGGAAGTAAATGCGTTGATTAAAACGCTAGAAATATTTATAAAATGGGAAGGTGGTGAAAATTATTTGCGTACAAGGTTGAGTATTTAAATGAAACTAGTATTGATTGCTTGGAGAAACGACATGAAATAATTCTTGTTAGAAGGAATTTGCGCGTGATATTTGATTTAGGAGATAATTGCGTTGGATAGATTAAATAAAGAAACGTACTAATTAATGGTATAGGAACATTAAGGAAATAAAAGAATTTCATTTGAATAGTAAGGAAAATCAAAGATTTTGTTCCTATTAATTGCAAAGGAGTAAATGGAAAAGAAGAGACGCTTATACACGTGAATTTCAAACAATGTTGAAACGGATTTTGAACTTCTAAAGAGAAATAAATTTGCTTGAAACTGCTGCGTGAATTTTTATTCATATTATAAAAATGAGGAAAAAGGGAAGCGTAGAAATTTACACGTAACTTATCAAAACTAGATTTAAAAAAAATTGAACGTCTAGGGAATTGATTTCTTTCCCACTTGGAATGCAAGGCTACAGATAAATTTATTATTTAACGTCGAAATAAATATTTTTCCCAATTGAAACCATATTAACTTTTAAATCATTAAATTAACATATTAAATAATAACAACTATCAACTGCTTTATAGCAAATAAAAAAATTGTAAATTCACAGAATACTAATAATAATTATATTTGGAAAACATTTTGAAATAATTTTCTCTTTTAAAACTTATAAATAAAATATTATTATGTTAACTACCAAATTAAATGTTCATTTTAATACATTCTCTTTCCTTAATGGAAAGATTTCAACAAATACAAATATTAATTTCGTATTAAAATCAAATAAAAATCTAATTCAACTACTTCTTTTTATTAACAATAAATCAAACATTATTTAATAATTTCACATAACCCAACATATCCATGAGTTACCAATTTTAGTTCATTTGTTAGAGGTTAACTTATTTGAATTACAACAATACAATTAAACTATTGTTTCCTCTTTAATTTTATTCAATAGATCAATATTTACAATTAACAATTATTATTAAATTCTTAACATTTGTTGTTTTTAATTCAAATTGTAAATCCCATATAAACTATTCTTATTCCCATCATTTTTGTTTCAACCAAATTTAATTCAATATTTTAAAAAAGTTAGAATTTGAAATCAGTCTAAAATTTCGGATCGTTACCTATTACCTTTTATTTTCCAGATCTGAACTGCATTGCAAAAAATGAAGATGGGAAGAGATTTTGAAACGGTCAGGAAATCAACGATTTTTATTCCTATTAAATACGGGGACGCAAATGAAAATGGAAAGTTTTACACGTGAATTGGAGGCATGGTTTTAATTTTTTTTTTTTAAATGCACGTGCTGATTTGATTTTTAACAGCTAAGATATGAAATCAAAGAGTGCGTACAATAGATGCAATAATTAAAACGAACGTACGCCCAAATTAATTAACAAGTAACGTAATATAAATTTATATGTTTTCTTATTTATTCACTACTTATATTTAATTATACGTAATCCAAACATTAAATTTTTATTTCAAAATATTATTATTTAAAATTTCTCAAAAATTCAATCGAATACGTTATTAAAAACCGTTTAAAAGTTTATGGGTTGTTACACATTATGATTTAGAATGCAAGATCAGACAGTCGTCCAAACAATTTCGTTCTGGGACTGAACGAAACCGAAGGCACTTTCCTCGGCCATTACTAGGCGAGAATCTCTTATGGTTTTGAGGTTTTTCATAACAAAGAGTCAACTGCTACAATATAGTGAATTATGAGTTTATTCCCAATTAATCAACAAGTAGTCCCTCGTTATTATTAATCTCAATATCTCCATCTTTAAACATCTTCATTCTTCGAATACATAAATTGGTTCAAAGTGGTTTTCGGATAGGAATCGCCCAAATCCGACCCCGGTTCCTTTGAAATCCAATTATCGATAAAAAGTGAATATGATTATACAGGATTTATTAAGTCTCATTTCACTTTAATTTCAATTCGGATGATTTTGAAATCATTTTCTTTTGTCTTAGAGTAATTCTACGTAATTCATTCTTTTGCTTTGGATAATACCCGCATTTTATTTTATTTAAATTAAATATCTTTCTTAGATATGTTCTCTTTAATTTATTACGTTTTCTTTTCAAGAACATATGGAATCACTAAGCCTCATTTATTAAAACATTTGATTTATTTAAACATTTCTTAAATCTTGGAATAATTCCAAATCATTTTCTCTTTTACTTAGGAAAACATTTCCAAATCATTCATTAAATCTAAATCAAAAATTTCTTTCATTCAAGTTATAAATTTTAACTTAGGGAAAATATTCTCAAATCATTTATTAAATTTTAATCAAAGTTTTTCTTCTTAACTTCAAATCATATTCTTGCAAATCGAAAATTTTCGTAACAGAGCACTACTGCCACTTTAGATATGGTAAATTTCACCTCCAGGGACTAATGGCAAGTAATCCTACATCATGAATATCTTTGTCTCCAACGATCTTTATCTTCAATATGTTTTATCTTGAAAATTAGTTTGAAGGGGTTTTCGGATAGGAATCATCCAAATCCGATCTTGATTCCTTCATACCAATCATCTAATAAAAGATGTTAGGTGGTTAAATAACATTAAAAGAATTTGTTTCATTTCTTTTATCCTGGAAAAACTTAAATATGATCTTTTAGAGTATCTGGACTTTCCTTTTGATCTATTCCACCTCTCGCCTAAAAAGAGAAAACATAGGCCATGTAAGTTTTGGGCATAGGATTCTCTATTCCTAACGTTAGTTAAACACCTTGTTTTATCTTTCCAGATCTCACAGGCGGGACGAATGTACTAGTCGTTTCTGCATACTCAGTTTGTTAATACATTAGATATTCTTTACACTTTGTTTAAGTGGTATAAACAGTTCCTCTTAACCATTTATTCATACTCTTATTAAACATCCAAATCGTCTTTAAATGACTTAATTATTCTTTTAAAATTATTCACAAAATATATAGGAAAGAATTGTTAAGTTTACAACTACGTTTCAAAAATTATTAAAATTCCTGCGAAAAGCGTTGCGAAAAGTGTTACAAATAGTGTTTCAAAAATTATATTCTTCAAAATGAATTTTATATCATTTAGAAATCCATTTTTTCAAATCAAATCTCTTTTAAAAGATTTTTAGAACTTATTTCATATATTTAAAACACCAATTTTAAACTTTGATCACTTTACAACATGTTTAAAGTATACAAGATGAAATCTAGATTTTCTTCCTTTATATATTTAAATATATTTAAATGTTTATAAAACATTTCAACTCATTTTAAAACTATTTCCAAAAGGTTTAAGCATTCCACATACACCATTTCATTT
Organism: Allium cepa; assembly: GCA_030765085.1. Classification (NCBI taxonomy): domain Eukaryota; kingdom Viridiplantae; phylum Streptophyta; class Magnoliopsida; order Asparagales; family Amaryllidaceae; genus Allium; species Allium cepa. Next base: position 1,023,946,409 of record CM060937.1, on the reverse strand, counting down.
TCAAAAGGAAAGTGATTTCCTTTGTGCTTATCGACGTGTATTAACGTGACTTGGTAAAACAATTTAACAATCATATCAAACAATTAATACTTGATGATCAAAGCATATATAAGCATCCATGGCAATCGTAACACATCATCAAACATGTATATATGTAAATATATATATTAAATAGAGTTTCTCACCATAAACCAAAGCGATTAACTTCCTACCAGCATTAAAACTGATCCATGCTTCACTAACTACTCCCCACTCCACTTAAACATTAGTATATAACTTTCCCTTCCTTTGAAATGCTCGGTTAAGGCTTGAGATGGAGGTGGGCCGAAAGTATAGAGAAGAAGTGGTAAAGATTTGACCTTGAATTCTCAAAATTAGACCCGAAAAATAGGTCATCTTCTCATTTGTTTTCTACTCTCTTACTCTCAAAATTTGAAAAAGTGGTTTATTCTAAAGTTGTTGCAATTTCTTTTCTCTTGAATTTAACAAAAAAGAATCACTTGATTTTGATTTGTTTGGAGGAAGATATGGTTCAATGAAAAAGAGCTATTCTCGGATTCACAGATATAAAGCCCGAAAATGTACTTCAAAGAATTGAGTTTCAGGTACAGCAAACCTCAAAACTAGTAAAAATGATCAATATAAAAATTGTAGCCACTGGAATTTCATATGGTTTAAAAAAAATTCTAAATTTGGATCTGTTATGATCAAGTTATGATCAAAACAAAATGGCCTATTCTATGGCTTAAAAGCTGGGCCAGAGAATGCACTAGAAAGAAGTGGATTTTTGACATAGTTAATTTTAGAATGAGACAAAGTAGTCAACCTGAAAGTTGTAGCCACTGGAAAAATACATGATTTGAAAAAAATAATTTTGCATTTTGATTTGTTTTGAAGAAGTTATGGCCGAGAGAAGAAGAAGTAAAATATGGAAAAAATGAGTATTTTGAAGAGGATGAACATTGATTTTTTGAATATTTTGTAAATATTTTGATATTATTTCTTTCTAATTTTTTCCTATGGCTTGGAATCCATTAAATAGGAAAGGAAGAAGATGAAGAATCTTGAGAAAATAAGAAGAAGAAATGTGAATGAAAATGAAGAAGGATGTGGGTATTTATAGAAAAAGAAAGAAGTGATAAATTTACAAAAATAACCTCTTACCAAATTACCAAACTATCATTACTTCAACCTAAAGAAACATCCACTTTTTCAATACTTAACATCATCCTTTCACTTCTTACTTTATTTCTTAGTCACTTAAAGATTAAGAAAAGAAAAGTAATTATTTTGTTGGATTTTGATTTGATGCGATTTGATGTTTACTTTTATCACTTTTGTTAATTCTTACTTACTTTTACTAATGACTTCTAGAAGTTTTATAATCCTATTTAGTAAAATTAAACATGTTTAGTTATTAAAATGTGTAATATATATGTTAAAACATTTTAACAAAGGTGCACTAACGTTGCGGCAACTTATTTTCAACAAAACGTTGATTTTCGGCATAATGTTTTCCGGTCACATTTTGACGTTTTTGTTAAATACTATTTATTCATGTAAACCAAACTTCAAAAAAAAATTCTTATTATCTTTAAATAATTAAAACAAGCATATTTGACTTATAAATAATATAAAGAAATATCCAAATCTTCTTAAAAAAATATGACATCGATTTATCGATATGCGACGAAATTTGTCAATTTTATAAAGCAAGTTTCATATATTTACCGAACCATTTTAAATTAAACTACTATTATTACCAAACGAGTTTGATACTGATTATATATATATATATAAAGGTAATTATTTATCCTTTAAACTAATTTCTCGAATATTTATCCTACTTTATCGGAATCCGATTTTTGTCAATTTTACAATGGGAATCCAAAATCTTTATTCAATATCAAAAATAAGTTTACCATTCTTATTTATCATATAAAACATGATTTTTTTAAGTTCGAAAATTCTACATTTGAATATTTAAAATAATTAAATATCCCATTTTCAAAGTGTTAACACTTTACATTCTCCCCTACTTAAAAGAATTTCATCCCCGAAAATACCCTGAACCTAAACCCACAATCTTTTACCTAAATAATTATGTCACAAACTTAACCCATAAGATGTACCCAAATCATCCATATAAAATATCCGATTTGATCTTCTATTTGAATCCACAACTTTATTTCCGAACTAGTATCGATTTTCCAACCCACTACCGCGGACTGTGATCAAGCTTATAGATCAAATACACTTTCTTTCCTTACATAGCTCTCAACTATGATAAAAACTCAAGTAACTAACCACAAATCATCATCAATGCTCTCCGTCAAGAAATCGAGTGATAAATTCGTTTCCGGATTAGCTAAACACTTCAAAGTTCCACACCCGGATATTAAATCAAAATTTGTGTGACGAAATGATTTATATTACGTATTTATTCCCATCGGTTTTTCTCAGTTATGCCAAATTCTCTTTATTCACGTCCTTTATTTTTTTACATTCTTTTTATTTTTAGCACATTTTCCTTAATACTGATATTTATGAATCATTTCATAAAACTATTACTTAAGTTTATTATATCTTATGAACACAACTATGTAAATCATCACTTAAAAAAAAACTAAAGTCCAATTCCTTAATTAATGGTAGAATTCATTAATAATACTTTTTCCAGGTTATAATTACATTTTAAAGGGTCATGATTTTACTTAAGTGTATAAATAGTTCATGACTTAAATCTAGTTTTATATAATACCTTTTTACATCCTAACAGTATAAATATACACATCCTAAATTCCCGATCGGTTTTATATCCATGTGAATTACAATTTGTTGTAGGTTGCTATCCTTTTAAATTCATAATTACAAAATTTATTTCCGATTCAATGCTATTATAAATTTCTCCACTTTTAAATCCTTTTTATTAATAATCACATTTATAAATTATACTTATCTAATTTCATTTACTTAAAACATTTCGCAACGATTTATCCTCTACCAGAATATTCCATAAATTCCCTAGCTTTGAGTTTGGTGTGATTTAGAAATTTTCGACTGTCCAAAATCGTCTAGAATCCCGCTTTATCTTATCAATTAGTGATTCCAAATTTATCTTTGGTTTAAACACTTTTATGAATATTACTAATCAATTTATCAATTAATGATTCACATTATCTCTTTAATTTAAGAAAATTATATAAATCGAGTAACTCCAAAATAATACCAAGGAACCGGGTACTACCAATAGTATCACATATCCTCTTAACAAGAAGAGTAATACTTAGGAGAAGTGCTTACCATCCAAACACGTCTCCTGCCCATTTTTAGTTTATTTTCGAGCCATTCGAACTAATTATAATAAAATATCTCTTTTTATTTGAAATAATACCATTTTCAAAATCCTTTAGAGATTACTTTTATTTATAAAACCTATCTTATAAGTTCTTTTTATAAATTTATCTTATATTAATTAGCTTCACTTAAATTACCATAATTCTTTTAAATTACTCAAATTTAAATTCTCATTCCTTTTACATTTTTTTGCATAATCATTTTCTGTTTGTTAAATACATTTTATCTTATATTTTAATTTCTTAAACCAGCCTTATTATCAAACACCTTATACCCAAACTGTGAAATTCTAATCACAAGATGTTCATATTTAAATTTCACTAATCTTGATTTCTAACTATATAGCTTTTCAAAATATATACTTTGCAATCAAAATATAATCCTAGGTAAAATTGTTTCATTTGCAAATTTTTAAAAACAAAACCTTTATATATAACGTTAACAAATACGCGCTCATATATAACACTCTCAACTCATTCTAGGGTGTTACTAAGCCTATATATAATGAGTTACTCATCTTAGGGTATCACTAACCCAATCTTTGATGAGTCTTTACCCCACCAAAGCCAAGGTTCTCGTTTAACCTTCATCTCTGATACCAGATGTCAAGGCCCGTTTTTTCATGCCCTTTAAGTTGATAATAAACCATACATGTCCAAATCAAATTGCACGAAAAGACAGAACATGAAGGGTAATAAAGAAAATAGGCAGAACAGAATCTCACATGAATGGAATAACATATAATATTGAACAATATCTTTACAGCAAAAAACTTTATAAATACATATATCAGAGTCTAACATAAATTCAGCTTGGATAGTTATAAACATCCGTCCTTACAGTTGCTGACAAACATTAACAAAGACAAAAAGATAGTGGATAATAGAATATGCCATACGCAGTGAACATCTCCAACTCTCCTCTGAAAACTCCAACCATCTTCGACTAAACCTGAAACTACTCGGATCTGACCTGAGTATTGAAAATACCCGAATCAGGCTTGATAAACCAGTGTGAGAAAACTCAATAATAAATGATAGTGTCATATATCAGCCTTTGAATAAAATCCTTTGAAAATAAAGAGTGTCTCATAAGACCACGTCCACACATAAAAACTGATGGGTTTTTACCGTATGATAACTTAAAAACCTTTATATATCAAAACAATTGAGATCATTTTCACTCGCATTCTTTGAAAATATTTCGAAATAAACTTATTAATCTTAGCCAAAATTGTTACATTGATTAAATTCCGACACAATAGGTTTACAATCAAGTTCGTAGGTTCGTATTGGAGAATGGATTTCCAAACAAATGACCAGGTGAAGGAACTACTTTCCGATGAGTACACCTCTAGATGGATGTCCCAAGGCACAAAACATCTACCCTCTACCAACACAAGACCGACTTACCTCTGTAACTAGATAGTACCGAATATGTCATCTCTCGATCGTTACCGACCTTTAACCGAGCACGCTCTAGCATAAAAATCACATTAATTTACATCCCGAACGTCATAGCGAGAAGAAATAAATCTAGAAGGGGATGATTATAACCTAATTGGGAATAACCTACTTAGCCTTACAGCATCTAACCCTGTTTCGGTCATTTTCGGTTGATGATGTTCGAGGCAACGATTACCTTTTCACATAGCACATCTTATTTCACTTTGAATGCCACATTGTCATTCCACATTCACATGACTGATTTCTACAAACGTATAACTTTCTAACCTTGTATGTCTTAGGAAAGGGTGCTAAGCTAAGAGAAGTTGTCTTCTCCGCCACCGACTGATATACTTTTATAGAGACCACTCATTGTGATTTAGAATGCAAGGTCAGACAGTTATCCATATAAACTCGTTCTGGGACTGAATGAAACTGATGGAACTTTCCTCGGCCATTACTAGGCGAGAAGCCCTTATAGTTTTAAGGTTTTTCATAACAAAGAGACCACTGCTACAATATAGTGAATCATGAGTTTATCCTTAATTAGTCAACAAGTAGTCCTTTGTTATTATTCGTCTCAATATCTCCATCTTTAAATATCTTCATTCTTCGAACATGTAAATTGGTTTGAAATAGTTTTCGGATAAGAATTACCCAAATCCGACCCTGGTTCCTTCAAAATCCAATTATCGATAAAAAGTGAATATGAGTATACACGATTTATTAAGTCTCTTTTCACTTTAATTTCGAATGATTTCTAAATCTCTTTCTTTCATATTAGAATAATTCTAAGTAATTCATTCTTTTGCTTTGGATAATATCTCGATTTTATTTTACTTAAATTAAATATCTTTCTTAGATATATTCTCTTTAATTTATTCCATTTTCTTTTCAAGAGTATATGAAATCATTAAGCCTCATTTATTAAAACATTTGATTTATTTAAACCTTTCTTAAATCCTGTAATAATTTCAAATCATTTTCTCTTTTACCTAGGAAAGCCTTTCCAAATCATTCATTAAGTCTAAATCAAAGATTCCTTTCATTCAATTTATAAGTTTTAAGTTGGGGAAAATATTCCCAAATCATTTACTAAATCTTAATCAAATATTTTCTTCTTAACTTCAAATCATGTTCTTGCAAATCGAAGATTTTTATAACAGAGCACTACTGCCACTTTAGATATGTTAAATTTCTCCTCCATGGACTAACGGCAAGTAATCCTACATCATGAATATCTTTGTCTTCAACGATCTTTGTCTTCAATATATTTTATTTTGAAAATTAGTTTGAAAGGGTTTTCGAATAGGAATCACCCAAATCCGATCTCGGTTCCTTCATACCAATCATCGAATAAAAGATGTTAAGTGGTTAAATAACATTCAAGAATTTATTTCTTTTCTTTTATCTTGGAAAAACTTAAATATGATCTTTTAGAGCATCCGGGCTTTCCTTTCGATCTATTCCACCCCTCGCCTAAAAAGAGAAAACATAGGCCATGTAAGTTCAGGGCACGGGTTGCTCCATTCCTAACCTTAGTTAAACTACTTGTTTTATCTTTTCAGATCTCACAGGCGGGACAAATGTACTAGTCGTTTCCGCATACTCAGTTTGTTAATACATTTGATATTCTTTACATTTTGTTTAAGTGGTATAAAAAATTCCTCTTAACCATTTATTCAAACTCTAATTAAAAATTCCAAATCATCTTTAAATGACAATTATTATTTTAAAATTATTTACAAAATATATAGGAAAGAATTGTTACGTTTAAAACTACGTTTCAAAAGTTATTAAAACCGCTGCGAAAAGTGTTGCAAATAGTATTTTAAAAGCTATATTCCTCAAAATGACTTTTATATCATTTAGAAATCCATCTTTTTAAATTAAATCTCTTATAAAACATTTTAAAATATTTTTAGAATTTATTTCATATATTTAAAACATTTAAAATACCGATTTTAAACTTTGGTCACTTTACTACAAAAGCACGATTTTTCTAGAAAATTGTTTTGGACATATTTAAAAATATACAAGATGAAATCTCAATTTTCTTCCTTTATTTCTTTAAACATATTTAAATGTTCATAAAACATTTCTAACTCACTTTAAAACTATTTTGAAAAGATTTAAGCATTCTATATACACCAATTCATTTTCATAAGGAAAGTGATTTCCTTTGTGCTTATCGACGTGTATTAACGTGACTTGGTAAAACAATTTAACAATCATATCAAACAATCAATACTTAATGATCGAAGCTTAAATAAGCATTCATAGCAATCATAACACATCACAAAACACGTATATATATAGATATTAAATAGAGTTTCTCGCCATAAACCAAAGTGATTAACTTTCTACCAACATTCAAACTAATCCACCTTCACTAACTACTTCCTACTCCACGTAAACAATAATAAATAACTTTCACTTCCTTAGAAATGCTCGACCAAGGCTTGAGATGGAGGTGGGCTGAAAGTATAGAGAAGAAGTGGTAGAGCTTTGACCTATGGTTCTCAAAATTAGACCCAAAAAAAAGGTCATCTTCTCTCTTGATTTTGACTCTCTTACTCTCAAAAATTGAAAAAGTGGTATACTATAAGGTTTTTGCAATTTATTTTCTCTTGAATTTAGAAAAAATAATCACATTATTTAATTTGTTTTGAGGAAGACATGGTCAAATGAAAAAGAGCTATTTCTCAGATTCGCAAATATGAAGCCCGAAAACGTACTTCAAAGAATTGAGTTTCAAGTATAACAAATCTCAAAACTGGATAAGTGATCAACATAAAATTTGTAGCTACTAGAATTTCGTATGGTTTATTTTTTTTTCTAAATTTGGATCTGTTATGATATCGTTATGATCAAAATAAAATGGCCTATTCTCTGGCTTAAAAACTGGGCCCGAGAATGCACTTGAAAGAAGTGGATTTTTGACATGGCTAATTTTAGAAGAGACAAAGTGGTCAACATGAAATTTGTAACCAATGGAAATACTTGATTTGAAAAAAATAATTTTTCATTTTGGTTTGTTTTGAAGAAGTTGTGGCTGAGAGAAGAGGAGGTAAAATATGAAGAAAAAAGGAGTTTGATTTGTAGAGGATGAACATTGATTTCTTTTGAATATTTTGACATTGTTTCTTTCTAATTTTTTCCTTTGGCTTGGAAGCCATTAAAGAGGAGAGGAAGAAGGTGAATAAGCTTGAGAAAAGAAGAAGAAGAAATGTGAATGAAAGTGAAGAAGGAGGTGGGTATTAATAGAAAAAGAAAGAAGTGGTAAATTTACCAAAATAACATCTTGCCAAATTACTAAACTATCCTTACTTCAATCTAAAGCAACATCCAATTTTTCAATAATTAACATCATCCTTTCATTTCTTACTTTATGTCTTAGCCACTTAAAGATTAAGTATAGAAATGTAGTTATTTTGTTGGATTTTGATTTGATGTGATTTGATGTGTACTTTTCTTACTTTTGTTGATTCTTACTTACTTTTACTAATTACTTATAGAAGTTTTCAAATCCTATTTAGTAAATTAAAGCATGTTTAGTTATTAAAATGTGTAATATATATGTTAAAACATGTTAACAAAGGTGTGATAATGTTACGGCAACTTATTTCGAACAAAACATTGATTTTCGACAAAACGTTTTCCGATCATATTTTGACCTTTTTTAAACTATTTATTCATGTAAAAAAACTTCAAAATAAATTTTTTACTATCTTTAAATAATTAAAACAAACATATTTGATTTATAAAATAATATAAAGCAATATCCAAATCTTCTTATAAAAATACGACATCAATTCATCGATATGCGACGAAATTTGTCAATTTTATAAAACAGGTTTTATATATTTATCGGACCATTATAAATTAAATTACTATTATTATCAAATGAGTTTGATATCGATTATATATGTATAATAAAAATAAATTATTTATCCTTTAAACAAATTTCTCGAATATTTGTCCTACTTTATCAGAATCTGACTTTTGTCAATTTTACAATTGGAATCCAAAATCTTTATTATATATCAAAAATAAGTTTACCATTCTTATTTATCATATAAAATATGATCGTTTAAGTTTTAAAATTCTACATTTGAATACTTAAAATAATTAAATATCTTATTTTCAAAGTGTTCAAATTACGGGTCATACATCATCCTTCGTATAAAATGGTCTTCAATTCACTGAAAAGTCCAGACTGGCCCAAGCGTGATGAAAAGACAAAACATTCAAGTCAGGACTAAAAGATCTTATGTAAGACATCTCATATCCAGTGTCTAACGTGCGTGCAATAACTTAAGAGATATTCAGGATTCCATTTCCTAAGGATCCATTAAACTATCTACATACATAGTACAATACGATATTATAATATGTCTGCAATAAAGTAAAGTATTAAAATAGCATTAGGGCATTAACCATATCCCCCTTAACACATTTTTATAAATGTCGTAGTCTATACTGTACTGTAATTCCACCGTAAACAGAAGGGCTATCAAAGGGCACTCCATAGTGTACGACACAAACCAAACTAGTAGCGGGCACGATAAGGCATATGATAAGGCACGCGAGGCAATGCCAGGGTAGGATTCTACCATTTGCAGAACCGGGTTGGTGGTAACGCATAGCAGCTACTGCCGCCCACCTCAGAACACACTCCCATAATCAAATCGAGAGGTGGCCACCAAATCAATCGCAAAGTAATAAATATGGTATCGAAGAAGCATGTCCGATCAGAGGTGCGACCTCACTTGGCCCAGGTATAGCTCATGTTTTAGTCATATCAAGCTGACCCGAAGGGGTCAGGGCTGCATTCATACCTCATAAAGTAACGTTTGCCAAACCATCCTACTTCGTTATGGATTCTCCACTACGTGCACAGTTGTAAAAGTAGTTTTCATTATTGGCGGAGAGTACGATAATATTCCATCCTGGTCTCTTTAACAACCAAACGCTTATTTCACACCGGTTAGCCTTTCACATTTCCAAAACCGATTCAGAATTGATATCAAAATATCATACTCACTCCAAAATCATATCACTTTCGAAATCATATTCACTTTTGAAATCACTGTTCACCTTAAATCATATTCAATTTCAAAATCATAACCCCAAAATAGATTAAACCATCATATCCAAATATTTGCATTTAAATCAATTAAATCTAAATCATGATAGTTCCAACTTTAAACAGTTTGAATCCTAAAAGTAGTTTATATATTAGAATAATTATACATTAAAAATAGTTTATATTTTATAAATAAGTTATAGATTAAAATAGTTTATATATTATAAATAGTTTATACATTAAAATAGGTTACAGATTAAAATAATTCATATATTAGAAATAGTTTATATATTAAAACAGGTTATAGATTAAAATATTTTATATATTAGAAATAGTTTATAATAGTTTAAAATAGGTTTAAAATATTTAAAATGGTTTTAGTAATTTAAAATGGTTTAATAGTTTAAAATTGTTTTAATATTTTAAAATAGTTGTATGGTTTAAATAGTTTAAGGATTTTAAAACAGTTAAAATAGTTTAATATAAAATGGTTTGATTATTGGAAATGGTTTATATAGTAAATAGTTTGAAAATCTAAATAATTTTATTTATAAAATAATAGATTTTTAAATAGTTTATATTAAAATAATTAATTTGAAAATAATATCAAATCAAACCGTTTCTTCCATTTCAACAAATCTGAACCATATCCAGATGCCAAAACAACAAACTCAAATTAAATCTTTCAATTCAATTTGTCATTAAAACCATTTCAATTTATATCAATTTTAAATCCATGTTTGAACTACAAATTTAAACCACTTCAAATTCAATATATTTCAAAGTTTAAATATTTAAATGTTTACAATAACTCAATTTTGATAAATTTCATTTTTATTTCAAAATTCAACTTTAAAATTTCAATTTAAATTCTTTAAAAAATTCATTTAAACAAATTTCAATTTCAACATTTTAAAGGCTTGGATTTTGAAAATAATTCAGTTCGTATAATCAAATCTTATTTCATAACATCATTTAACTGGATTCAAAAATTAAGGATTTAAAATCATTTAATTTAACCAATGCGGTGTCTGTATATAATTTTCTACTCTATGGTCAAGCGATACTGATATATATCATTTCAACCCGCAATAAATTTAAATTTATGAGTATATATCATTTCAACCCGCATTCCCAAGTAAAATTCAAAATCCATAAAATCACTCGAGTTTATCATTTCAACCCATAACGATTATTCTCTAACTATAGACGATTCGGGCATGTATCATTTCAACCCATAGTGATTTTCCTAACAATAACTAAGGGAACTTGTAGTGTGATGATAATATATAAAATGAACATGCATCCAATCATCCAAATATCAACAATTAAACATCCATCACAATCATCATTCAAATCAACTAATAAATCCCAACAGATAACTGGTTATTATTATCAGATATTTAACTGACAATTAAATTTCAATATTAATTTAAATGGCAGTTAATTCAATATAAATTCAAATTAAATTTGAATGATAATTTAAATATGCCAAACAACGATCAATAATTTCTAATCACATCATAAATTAAAATTAACCGACGTAAGATCGCAATGGAGAAAATCGCGTGTGAATCCGAGCTCGTATGAGAAAGTTATTAACATTAGAAGTTATACGATTTATATTATAAAATAAATAAGTAATAAAACACGTCATTACCTCTTTCCATCGAGCAAAACCCTGACCTGCTATTAACGCGACCACGCTACAACCCAAAGCCACCGCCAAACTCTAACCTACCGTCGCTTATCCTTGTGCCTATGACCAGATCAGGCACGCCGTCGAGGTGTACTGACCGAGGCGACCTCCCCCATGCCCACGAACTCAACTCCGATCGTCTCGAGAACGCCGCCACCGCCACACCTTCGATCACCATTCGTGGTGAATTCTGACCATATTACAACAAACGAAGACCACCTTTAGGGCCTGCTCAACCTCCTTTACAAGCCCATGCCATCCAATCGATCCATCGATGAAGATCCACCGTTGGATCGGAAACCCTAGAAATGGACGGTCGAGGTTCTTCATCGATTTTTGGTCAAACAATGAATCAGATAAAAAATGAAATGCTGTAGTAGATTGCGCTTGTCTAGAGCTTTCCAACGTTGTATAATTTGCTATAGTTTGGAGAGATTGAAATTTCGAAATTGATTTAAATTGGGAATTAGGTTTTGGTGTTCTGACGTTTTAGAAGGAGGAAAAAAATATACATGTAGAAATAATGAAATGAGAAATAGCTAAGGTATATAATAGCCTATATATAGGCAGCGCTGAAATAGAAATGGATGGACAAAATCGATTTGGATCGAAACGATAACAACGACCCGAAAAGTCCGTATCGTTCCCAAAATGAAAATAGTCATCCAATATATCAAAATATAGGTTTTCAATATTTTTAAACTCAATGGAACTAGTTTTAAACCCTAATTCAAAAGTCTACATGAGTTAGCTTTCAAAATCAACTTGTTTTAATTGAATTCATCAAATTGATTTCTAGGCGTTTCGAGCCCGCACAATCAAACGATAAGTCTGATTGCTACGAAACTTGAACTCCTAAAATAATTTACTATTATGGATCCGATGAAACAGGTTTCGTCGAAATCTGAGACAGCGGACAATATGGCTAATTTTCGAGTTAATTAAATAAATTATTATTAAATTGATTTGTTCACTTTTAAATTCAAATTATAAAGTTAACCATTTTTCATTATTCTTGATTACATATAAATTTATAATCCAATAAAATAAATTTTCCATGTCAAATTCAAGAGTTAACATTGCATTAATGTCAACGTCCAATAACAACAGAAATAAAGCCTAGTTAATAATAATTTGATTTAAATTGAATTCTTTAATTTTGATTTACACTCTTATTATTCAGTCAACTATTACCATATGATATAATTATCATTAGTTTACATTTTATTACATTCATATTACAGTTATCATCTTTTACCATTTTAACTATATATTTAGTTACATAAATTCACATTGATTTCCAAATTAATTCAACATATTAAATAATTAAAACAATAATTAAAACAATTGTCACTTCTAAGTAATTTAATTACTTTTAAAATTTTATTGCTCACAAATAAAGATTATAACTACTTACCACACCACGGATTTCATAATCCATATTAACCAATTTCAATTAATTACATACAATCTCACCATTTAAATACAACCTTCAATCTATTCCTTATTTATTCGTATAACCAAATTAACTTTACCATTATTTCAATTGAAATTACATTAAAATAGCTATCAATTAAATTATATCAACATTATTAAATTACATTCTAGTTATTTTTCTCATTAATAAATCACTAATTTTAATTTCTTCCAATATTAAATTTCAAAATCTTATTTAATTTAATAATTTTATTATCGTAAAAAATACGGATCATTACAGATGCAACAATTTTTGTCCGTAGCATTGAAAAGACTTCTACCAGTAGGGACAAGGAATGCACTACTATGACTATGCACATTTTATAATGATGCCAAAGAGTGCTTGATAGAGATAAATTAGAAACCATGGAGAATCAGATCGCTATAACCCTATGTGATTTGGAGAGATTCTTTCCCCTTCTTTTTTTGACATCATGATTCAGTTAACAATACATCTAGGGAGAGAAGCAAGAACTTGTGGGCCAGTGCAAAATTGTTGGATGTATCCATTTGAAAGGTAAAATTTATTATGGGTACTTCAAATTGATAATAATTTATCCACTTAAAAAAATCTTTACGTACATGTTTTGGTTGTAGGTATATGAAAGTATTGAAGGGCTATGTTAAAAATCCAGCACGACCTGAAGGGTGCGTAGTTGAGCACTATTCACATTGAAGGTTGTGGATGTATTAGACATGCATCTAAAATTAGAGAAAGAAGAAATCGAAAAGAAGTGCATCAAAGTGATTTCAAACTCGAGGGTCTTCCTATTTCTAAAGGATAACCTATTTTAGTCACTAAGGAGACGATTGGTGCTACTCATTAGTATGTGTTGTTTAACACCAAGGAAGTAGAGCCTTATATAGAGTAAGTATTAGTTCCATCCAATTATTATGTATGTAAGAAACTAGATTTTTACTTGTATATTCATGTATATAGAATGTATAAAGAGACATTGAAACATTTGCACCCTCGACAAGATGATGTGGAACTCTCACGGTTTCATTTAGAGACTTTTTGTTATTGGTTTGAAAAAAGTTATAAGGTTATATCTTCTTATTTGTAGACTATTAAGTTTGATATATAATTTACATATTATTATCATAAGTCCTTGTACTTAATAATATAATTGTACAGATTAAGGATGAACTAAAACAGTAAAATGGCTTGCATATAGTCCTCGCTTGCAAGTAACTTCTTATATTGGCTATATCATTAACGGTCGGCATTTTTATACTAAAGATGTGAGAAGTCTACACAAAATAATGATGTTTCCATCAAGGCAAGTACTATTCGTGAAAATGGATCGATTGAGAAAGTAGTTTATTATGGGGTTTTGCATGAAATTCTTTTGTTGGATTATCGCCTATTTAAAGTTGCTTTGTTTAAGTGTGATTGGGCAAATATCGATCGTAGAGTTAAAGTTGAAGATGGATTTATGTTGGTCAATTTACATCAGTTCCAAAATCAATTTGCAAGCGATCCTTTCATTTTTGCAACACAAGCTATATAAGTGTTCTATTCTAGGGAAAGTATTTCTTCAAATTGGTATATTGTGTTGAGAGCACCACCAAGAGGATTTAATGAATTGGATAAATATGATGAAGATGAAGAGTCAAATAGTAAACCACTTGATGAATCATTACTTGACGATGAAGAGACTGATATCAGGGTTGAAAGTTACATACGAAAGGATTGCGATGGAATATTTGTAACAACCCTGTATTTTGTAATTATTTTAAATTGAAACTACTAATTTAAAAAATTTATTTTATTTATTTAAATTAATAAAAAATATTATTTTAAATATAAATTTTGATTTTGAAGTAAATTAGAATTCCAAACATGACTAAATGGAATATTTTCCAGAAATGTGAATTTTGGTCAATATGGTCAAACTTTGACTTTTAAATTTAAAATTTAAATATTTGAATTTATTAATTTTATATTTTATTATGAAAATAAATTAAATTTCAAGAATACTGCTTTTCGTTTCGTTGAAATTCGATTTATATTGTGAAAGTTATGTTTTTTACAATATTGTGTGTAAATTGATTTATTTAACAAAATTGCTTATTTTAATTTATATAAATAATATTTGTGTTTGCTCTAACTTGTGTAAATATGTGTAACATGTCATGTTATATATATATATATTATGTTTTAAAAAAAATTATAAGTGAAGTTATATTTTTCAAATGTTTATTGTATATTGTTTTCAATTTTTAAAGTCTATTCAATATAATAACTATTTTCTTTATTTACTTTTATATTTTCCTTTGATTATTTATTTATTTTCTTTTTTCACTTTATTTTTTTTTCATTTTTATTTTTATTTACTGAATTTATTTAGTTTATTTTGATTTAAAAGAAAATGAAAATGCGAAGAGGCAATGACCTTTCATTTTTCTATGTCTTTTCATTAACTTACCTTTCCAAATTCCTTTTTGCCTTTTCATTTTGTTTAGACGGCCTCATCACTTTGCTTCAGCCGTGACTTCCTTCTAATTCACATGAGAAAACTTTCTCATCCTCCCAAAATCTCACGGCTCCAAAAAGAAAAAAGAAAAAAAATTCTAATGGCTTTTCTTTCTCTCCATTTTCCTTCTTCTTTTCAATGATTTTGTGCCTTTCTTCTTCTAGCTCAGCTCGGCCCCACTCTCCACCATCTCCACCGACCATCACCCCCTCCATCTATAGTAGCAAACACTCCTCTCCCTCTGACCAAGACAGGCCATGACCTTCTATTTGATGCCATCACCTCAAATTTGCATAAAACCCCTTGAAATTGCCTAGCCCTTCACCATCCCCTTCCTATATCACTTCGGCCACCCCATAGCCACCACCACCAGCTGCTACTTCACCTCTGGCCGCCCCCTTCACTACTATCCAAATATGACCTGACATGATTCCCCTATGGCCGAGCCAAGCAATGACCAAGCCGAGCCAAAAAGTTGAACCAAACTCCACTATTTTGCCTTTTTCTTATGTATGCTTCATGTTATCACCACTACACCTTCATATCCACTTGTTGCCATGCAATATTGACCCAATCCCAAGCCATGTTGACACCTAGGCTGAGCCTAGTGAGGTGAGAACAAGCCCATTTGATCTTGTGACGAGCCATGTTGTCGTAGTCAAGCACTTTCGTGTTAAAGCTGGGTAATGTTCTTTGTTGATTCAAAATTTCCATTTCTCATATTTGTATTGTATGCATATGTTTATATGATCTTGTTTATTTATTGTATAAAGATCAATATCAAGGCTCTCCATTCATTCAATTTTAATCGTGCTTGTCGTGATTTTAGAATCGCTCTTGTGTGTGTTGTTTTGGTCTCCAGCTTGAAAAGGTGAGTCCTTCTCACTCTGGGATTTTTACTTATGAAATAGTGAATTGATGACAAGTGTTTAGTAATAGAAAATGTTATGCAAGTAAATGATGATTACATGATATGCTATTGCATGTTATTATCATGTTAACTCTGCTGAATTATCACCTGACATTTGATAAATGACATTATATTGTGACATTTACCTGTTAGTGAAATTGTTTATGTTCTTTATACATATATTCACACTGCAAGTTCCCTGTTAGAATAGAATCACTATGGGTTGAAATGATACATACCTGAATGGACATTAGAATATGGAAAAATCATTATAGGCTAAAGTGATAGGCCTGAGTGATTTTTATTGTATTTTATTCTGTCTTAGGATTGCGGGTTTGAAATGATAGAACCCGGGTTTTCTTTTTTTTGAATTGCGGATTGAAATGATACATATCCATATCACTTGACCTAGGTTAGAAAATTATATACAGACCCCGTGGTATATTTTTAAATGATTTTTATATAGATATGTATTTTTAAAGTATGAAATTTTGACTTAAAATGTATATTTTATGGTTTTGAGAAAGTTAAATATTAAGTTTTGATTATGTGAATTTAAGTATGTAAATTTGAAGTAAATGTGATTTTTGACTTTAAATTTTATTTTTAAAATGTAAATAAATAATGGAAATTTAGTTTAAAGTTTTGAAATGATATTTAAAGTAAAATGTTAAGTTTTATTTGATTATAACTTAATAAATGGTGAAATTTTGAATTAACAAATGAATTGAGTTTTTAAATTGGATATTTGATTTAAAAAAATTGTTGTGATAAATCATATGTTAAACTGATTTAAATGTTAAATTTTGAAGTCTAGAAATATGATTTATAAATTTAAATAGAAATTATTTGAAGTTTTATTGTTTTTGAAAGTTATAATAAAATCTGGAATTTTATTAATAGCATTTTTGAAATGCTGTAGTTTTATGACAGCGCTTTAAAATGCTATTGTTTTGAACTTAACTATGTTTGAAATAACTAAATATCCATTACGGCATTTTATAAATGCCGTTATTCTTGAACTGAACTATTTTGGAAAATATAAACTACGATAGCACTTTATAAATGCCGTCGTTGCTATAATTTGATAATGTTTGAAATATTATAGATTATTTGAGTTAAATTTCAAAGTGTTAAATGATTTAACTTTTGGAATTGATTATTTGTGAAATTTAAGGAGTTTTGAATATGTTTTAATATTTAAATTTGAATTTTAAGGAACTTGAATTGAATTTGAATTTAAATAAGGTTTACTTGGTTGTGTTAAATGGAATGAAATGTAATGAGATAAATGAAATTATGAATGAAATTTTGAAATGTGTTTTGTAATGATATTTTAAATTTAAATATATGAATTTGAATTCAAATAATGATTTAATAATAAGGTTTTGAAAGGATATGATATTTTGATGATTGAAATGGTTTGGAAATGATTTGATATTTACTTTGATAAAGAATATGAATATGGAATGGTATTTGATTTTGATCTATTCGATAAATGAATATTTAAAGTCTATATTAGTATGAAATATATTTTGTTTACTTGTAATTCTGGTTATTTAAATGATATTGGATTTATGAAATGAATATTTCAAAACTAAGTAATAATGAGGTTAATTTTAGATATATGAGATTATAAAAATGTAGTTTCGAGATATGGTATATTTAAAGCGTTGGAATATATTAAAAATTGAATAGTTTATTTTTATGGATTAAATCTGTATTTGAAATTTGATAAGATTTGAAATGATTTGCTGGGAAACTGAATTAAATTGAAACTGATGGTTTGAACTGAGTTAAATTGGAAATTTGTTTTCGAAATGTTATGATTTTCAAAGTGTAATGATTTCAAGTATTTTGGTTTCGAAAGAGTTATATCTTTGAAAGTTTTATGATTTTTGAAAGCGAATATATGTTTGGAATGGAAATGATATCGTATGGATTTGGATATAGTTTTGAAATAAAAATGGTTTTGGTTTCGAAGTATAAACTATTTTGAAAGGAATATAGTTTTGGAATGAAATGATTTGATTTTTGAAGTATAAATTATTTTGAAATGACCACAGCGTTATAATAACATTTGATTGTTAAAGAGACCGGGATCAAAAGTTGTCATATTCTCTGCCAACTCCGTAAACCACTTTAACAACCGTGTATGCGGTGGAGATTCCAAAATGAAGTATGATGGTGGCGACGTTCTTGAGGTATATTAGTGGACCCAACTCCCATGAGTTGGCATAAGGTGGCTAAAACAGGAGCGATCGACGGGCCAAGTGAGGTCATCCCTCCGATCGGACACATTCCTTCGATACTATAATCTTACTTATGATTGATTAGATGGCCATCCTCCGATTTGGATTGGGAGTGTGTTCCGACGTGGGCGTAGTGGCTGCTACATTACCATCAGCCTGGAAGCGTAATTGGTGTATCTACCCTGGCTTTGCCTAGTTGTGTCGTGTCACCTACCATACCAACCCTTTACTACGAGTTTGTTTTTCTCCCATAGACCATGGAGTATTTAGGGTAGTCTTCCGATCTGGAGATATGCTGATACTGGATGGACTACTGGGACTATTACGTGTCGAGGGCTATATGGGTAACCCTTTAACACTATTTTAAAGTAAGTTTATTTTGCTGTAGACATTATTATAATAGCGCAATATTACTACATAGTAAATAGTTTAACGGATCCTTAAAGGATGGACGATCCCAAGCATCCTTTAAGTTACTGATGCATTTTGTTACTGTTCACTTGAGTTGATTTACATTTCATAAGTATTTATGCCCTTGCTCGAGTGTTTTGTGTTTTGCTTTACGCTCGAGTCAGACTAAGTGATTCATTATTCAAGACTCACCTTCGGAGTTGGAGCTTTGCTTGAAGATCCAGCCATCTATTTTGCTTTCTGTATCCAGTGATTCCAGTGATGTATTGTGATTTGTACCTGATGTATCTTTTTACTCTTCTGTTGTATCTTGTTTAACTCTGATGTATCTTATTTTTTATATAGTAGCTTCATGAACTACTAACTCTTTTAATTCCGCTGCATTATTATTTACTCTGTGTCTGTGATCAGTGATTATATAATGTTTACTGTATATTCTAAGATTTGCCAAATTTTATTTACAACGCGGTATTTTGAGCAATTCAAGTCCGACATGTGCGAATGCGAATGGTTGAAAATATCGGGTCATTACATTTGGTATCAGAGCTTTGGTATCTCTAGGAAAAACTCAGTATATATGGTAAATGTATTTACAGAATCACTTACATTCGAGTTGGAATCTCTTCCTCTTCGACTCGACTCCTTTGAATTTTGGAACGTTCCCTACGGTTTCAAAAGTCCATTCGTGTCCCTCACTATTCGTCTTCTTTTGATTCTGGAGTATCCCATAACTTCACTTCGAATGATCTTTATAGTGAGTCGGCTGTCCCTCCATTCTCAAATTGATCTGTAAAGGGGTGAAACTTCTTTACAACAGCATCGATTCACTATAGATTTTTATATCCTTGGTTTAGATGCTAGTATCTCTTATAATTTCGAACTTTATCTCTTGAGATCGAATGTTGATTTACCCCAGAAAATCCACATCGATCATATTCTTCAAGTCACGGTTGATCCGGTTAAGGTTGCCAGAGATTTATATAAGCTCATCCATCTTCCTATTCTGTTATTTAATCATCTCATCTTTGTTTCCAACTTATCTTCAAATCATTCTTGAGGTGTCTTTGTAAACTAATATTTAAAAATGTTTTATATATTGTGTTGTTTGAGTTGTTAATGTTGATTTGGGTTTCGGATCGATTCGTCTGATCAACGCTATCGAAAAGATTTCCAAAACACTTGAACAGAGCATACTAACACAATATGTTTTTCAAATTTAGTAATGAAATAAATTTTGTGACTATATTATAATTTTTTCTGGATTTTTATTTGGAGTGGTTGTTAAGAAATAATATTTGATTTTATATATCATTATCTCTTTTTTCATATATAAATAATTGAACTATAAACATGGTTATAAATTTATTTGGAAATTTAAAATGAATTTAAAACAAGAATTCGAGAATTTAATTTCCGATGGATTTCAAACCTTGTGTTTAAAGTTTTAAAGGATATATTATTTAAAGTATTCTCTAATAGAAATATGTTTCCAAAGAATTTTAAAGTTTAAAATTGGTGCTCCTCTCTTTATCGCTGGAAAATAACTTCAGTGATGATTGTAGCATCATCGACATTCATTTTCGAGTTTCGAAGTGAAGAGACCGTTCTGTAGTCTTGCTACAGTTTTGTTTTGGGGAATTTAATTGATTTGAATTTCTAAAATAAGACTGGATTTATAACATATGTTGATATATTATTTAAATTTGAATGGATATATATATGTGTGTGTGTGTGTGTATTATATGTGCATTGATTTATCTCTAAATAGTTTGGAATTTATCGGAAATTTAATTCTTAAATTTTATCTTGAAAGATAAATTTTAAGTATAATTTCAAGATTTGGATAAATATTCAAGCTTGAAATGATTAAATTGGAAAGTTTTATTTGTATAATAAACAATTTCATTCCAATATAACTGACCTTAATTTTAGAAGTTGAATATGTAATTGGATAATATAGAACATAAAAAGGGTTTTTATAAATAAAATTTGAGTGGTTATAATAAATGTTATACACTAAATTTTAGTTATAAAAAGGATAACAAAGGTAAAAGAAGAAAAATGGGTAATGGAATAATTTACAGAATAAAATGATGTTAAAGGAACAAAGAATAAATTGAAGCAGTTATAATAAGTATAAATATATTTAACATTGGTGATAAAATATATTGAGAGGAATAAATTTAATATTAATTTGGAATAAAAAAGAATTAAATTTATTGAGTACATTATGAGTACGAGTGTGTATGCACGCCTAGATGGGCCTGCTCTAATCACAATGTCATGCATTAATTCAACAACATATTTGTATGAGGTGTAGAGTAAATATAAATGGTTGTTGTCACATAAGTAAACAATTAGGAGAACTATAAATGAGTAAATATAAATGGCCGTTGCGGGAGAATTTTTTTGATTTTTAATTTCTATTCCTCAAATTATTTTTCATTTGATTTTATTGTGTATGTGTTAATTTTTATTTAAAAAAAGTTTTGTTTGTGTGTTTTTGTGATTTTTGTTTGCATTTTAATTGTGTGTTTGATTTTGTTATATTTCCATTTGCATTTCTATTTAAAAAAAAATCATATACACAATTTCATTTGAGAATGAATTTTTTTTATTCCATTCCATTTTCATTTACATTTGTACATTTACAATTTTCTAAAACAAACATTCATTGTTGCATTGACTTAACACTTCATACAACACGGTTCACCACAGTCATATCCCTGTCACAACTCCCACTCTCCTCTGCCAGCACTTAGCTACCCACTTACATCAGTTAACGTCCATCAGTTAACATATCACTGTGAACTTCCTTTTTGCCTCTACACTGCCTCGTACTCCACAACCATCAACAACATATATTAAGACTTCCTTTGCCACTTCTACCAATCCTCCTCGACCACCTGCATACTTATAACACTTCAGAATTCCAATCCATTTCAACCCGAACCACCGACAAACACACTTCACTGACCACTTTACTACTGCTTCAACTAACTTCATACATTCATACATCATCAACATAACCAATTCCTTACAACGATCCAGCTCCACTTCTCTGACAAACAACATCAAAACAACACTGCCATTCACTAACATCTCTGTTCACTTCCACATAGCCTGTCATCACCTACTACCATCTGTCCAATGCTTCATTCACAACAATAGACCACAACTTCCCTGTACCATACAAATTTCCCCTGAAATAACAAACAAAATCTTCTGCCTTCAATATTCTTATAACCAAAACTGCATAACACATCCAACAACCACCTTGCTACATTTCATCCATCATACATACAACATTTCACCCTTTACCTGTAGCCTGCACAATCACACTACAATCATCATCTTGCTATCCAAACCTTCCACACTTACTTCACCCTATAGCTAATTCAGACACTTCAATTGTCATTCATATTCCCCTCGGACCCAAACAAAACTGCTACATCCCCACTTCCTCTACATCATCATCCACCAACAGACAACCACCTCTTCACAACAAAACATGCCTCTTCCAACATTATACAACTTTGCAGTAGCCTCTCCAAACTTCCCTCTACCTTTCTCTGACGACTGCTGCAACTCCAGCAGCCAATACCCAATCACTACCAACAGTCACCATATCAACTTCTGCACTATACACACACATACATCCATCCTTGCCTTTAACACATTCATCATACTTCCTAACCAACCACCACCTATCCTTCCCTGCAGTGACAGTCATGTTACGTACATATTATTAGCACAGTATTTATTATATTTTGCTTCAGCAAAGGCAGAGAAGAAAAAGTAAAAGAAAATAAAAGTACTGATTATTATATAATGTATATGTAATTGAAATAAAAACATGCTTAATTATATAGTGTGCATTCAATTGATTATGATATCCAAGCACCGACTAAAATGGTGTAATTATTTAATTAAAAGAAAAGTACCGATTATTATATAGCTTATATGTAGTTCAAATAAAAGCACTTATTATGTGATATCTTACACATACAATACATAAATAGAACCAATTGATATAAAATCATTTAACACAACAGCTGATCGAAGTGGACCAACAAATAAAATAGTAAAGTGCAAAAACTGTAACGAATTATGAAATATTAGTATAGGCGAACGAAATATTAATATAGGTAATTGGTTCAGTGAAGCAGTTGTAAAATTATGGTTAAAAATGATTATTGCATGGCCACCGTAATTTGTCATGGCACAATATTGAACTGCAGCATGCAAAAACAACCAAACAGTGACTAAAGAAATGTAGCAAAACTCGAAAAGAAGAAAGAAAGAAAAATGGAAACGACTCAAAACTGTAACTGATTTTTTACACTAAAATCTGTGTACCATTGTAACATGAGTTGTCAAAACGATAATACTATAGTAACATGTGACTCCTGCTCACATGACAATATTATTAGTGTAAGCTGAAATGCTTCATGTTAGTACCAGATATATTGTAAAATAATATTGTAAAGGTAAACTAATGCGTAATGTAAGTCGAATTTTTTACGCTACAATCTGTGTATCATAACAACATGCGTTGTCAAAACAGTCTTTCATGAACAAATTGCTGAAGCATATATGAAACCAAAGAAGTAATATATGAAGTATATTATGGTGACAGTTATCCAAAAATATCAAAAATGATGTCAATATTATCATTGATATTATATATATCTGGATAAAAAGTGAAGATTCAGAGAGAGGTATATAGTACAAATGCTCCTGAAATCAAATTCCAAATGTTATTGAAATAAAATTTCAAAATCTGAATGCTGCCCAATGTAGTATAATGAGATAATATAAGTAATGGAGGCTCAAAAGTTCAAACTGCTTCTTAGTTAAAGAAAGATTGAGTAACAAATGAAAACAAACAATATATGTTCAGTCAATAATTAATTATATATCTTGAATGGTGTTTCATTGAACAAACCTTAATCGCACAAAAACTGGAGAAGATGATGGATCTGGAAGCGTAATGAAATAATTGCAGTTTGTGGGATCGCACTGCTACTGAAGAAGACGATGGATCTGGAATCGCCCTGGACTAATCATCGATCGGTATTGGGAGAAAGCGGTGGGAAGGAAGATGGATCTTGAATCGGGTTGGATGTTGATCAGATGTACATCTCTTTACAGCGAGGGAGATGGATCTGGAAACGTAATCAAGTAATTGCAGTTTGTGGGATCGCACTGCTACTGAAGAAGACGATGGATCTGGAATCGCCCTAGACTAAACATCGATCGGTCATGGGAGAAGGCGGTGGGAGGATGATGGATCTTGAATAGGGTTGGATATGGATCAGATGTACATCCCTCTACAGCGAGGGAGATATGAGAGTTGTGGTTGTTTACGTTGTTTTTTATATTTTAGGGAAGAACGGTACCAGAGAAATAGGATGCGAAAAGAAGAGAAACCGAAGGGCAGTTCGACACGGATGAAATTAGTTAAGTGAATTCTCTTTATTAGTATTAAAGATAATAAATTTTTTTTTAAATCCATGATTTTAGAGATTGTTTATTTAAGATAATTGGATGATAAGGTAATGAAATTAGAGATAGTTAAGATTTATTCAACTTATGTAAAATTAATTTTCAATTTAAGTTGAAATTCTCATGGTTTTAAATTTATTATCATATTTTATTTTTCAAACTATCTTTTGCTTGTCCTTCTTTCCCTTATCTTGTTATAGAATGGAAAGGCTATTGCTTATACCAGTCTGTTTAGAAATCTTTCTATAATCTTTGGTACTCATTTTTGAATCTGAGCACTACTTGTCATCCACAGACCATCGGTCAAGCGGAAAGGGTGAATAAGATTCTAGAAGATTTTTTTTCGTGCTTATGTTCTTGATGCTTGAGGATCTTGGGAAGATCATCTCCACCATGTTAAACTTATCTATAACAACTGTTATCAGCAATAATTTCAATCTCCTTGTCATCTTGTCTTAATCCTACTTCATTCTATCTTTTTCTATGCTTTCTCATACCTCATTCCTTTTCGGGGACGAAAAGTTTTGAGTGGGGGAGAGCGTAACAGCCCTATATTTTGTAATTATTTTAAATTGAAATTTCTGATATAAAAACTTTCTTTTCTTTATTCAAATGAATAAATTTTGTTATTTTAAATATAAATTTTGATTTTGATGTAAATTAGAATTCCAAACATGAGTAAATGGAATATTTTCCAAAAATGTGAATTTTGGTCAATATGGTCAAACTTTGACTTTTAAATTTAGAATTTAAATATTTGAAATTTTGAATTTTATCTTTTATTATGAAAATAAATTAAATTTCAAGAATACTGCTTTTCGTTTCGTTGAAATCCGATTTATATTGTGAAAGTTATGTTTTTTACAATATTATGTGTAAATTGATTTATTTAACAAAATTGTTTATTTTAATTTATATAAATAATATTTGTGTTTGTTCTAACTTGTATAAATATGTGTAACATGTCATGTTATATATATATATATATATATATATATTATTTTTAAAACATTTTATAAGCGAAGTTATATTTTTCAAATGTTTATTGTATATTGTTTTCAATTTTTAAAGTCTAGTTCCAATATAATAACTATTTTCTTTATTTACTTTTATATTTTCCTTAGATTATTTATTTATTTTATTTTTTCAATTTATTTTGTTTTCATTTTATTTTTATGTACTGAATTTATTTAGTTTATTTTGATTTAAAAGAAAATGGAAATGTGAAGAGGCAATGGCCTTTCATTTTTCTATGTCTTTTCATTAACTTGCCTTTCCAAATTCCTTTTTGCCTTTTCATTTTGTTTAGCCGACCTCATCTTTTTGCTTCAGCCGTGACTTCCTTCTAATTCACGTGAGAAAACTTTCTCATCCTCTCAAAAACTCATGGCTTCAAAAAGAAAGAAATTCTAATGGCTTTTCTTTCTCTCCATTTTCCTTCTTCTTTTCAATGATTTTGCGCCTTGCTTCTTCTAGCTTTGCTCGGCCCCACTCTCCACCATGTCCACCGACCATCACCCCCTCCATCCACAGCAGAAAACACTCCTCTCCCTCTGACCAAGACAGGCCATGACCTTCTATTTGATGCCATCACCTCAAATTTGCATAAAACCCCTTGAAATTGCCTAGCCCTTCACCATCCCTTTCCTATATCACTTCGGCCACCCCATAGCCACCACCACCAGCTGCTACTTCACCTCTGGTTGCCCCCTTCACTACTATCCAGATCTGACCTGACATGATTCCCCTTTGGCCGAGCCAAGCAATGACCAAGCCGAGCCAAAAAGTTGAACCAAACTCCACTATTTTGCCTTTTTCTTATGTATGCTTCATGTTATCACCACTACACCTTCATCTCCACTTGTTGCCGTATAATATTGAACCAAACCCAAGCCATGTTGACGCCTAGGATGAGCCTAGTGTGGTGAGAATAAGCCCATTTGATCATGTGATAAGTCGTGATGTCGTGTTCAGACACTTTCGTGTTAAAGCTGGGAAATGTTCCTTGTTGATTCAAAATTTCCATTTCGTTTCAATTCATATTTGTATTGTATGCATAAGTTTATATGGTCTTGTTTATTTGTTGTTTACAAGATCAATATCAAGGCTCACCATTCATTCAATTTTAATCGTGCTTGTCGTGCTTTTGGAATCGCTATTGTGTGTGTTATTTTGGTCTCCATCTTGAATAGGTGAGTCCTTCTCACTCTGGCATTTTTGCTTATGAAATAGTGAATTGATGACAAGTGTTTAGTAATATAAAAGGTTATGCAAGTAAATGATGATTATATGATATGCTATACCACGTTATTATCATGTTAACTCTATTGAATTATCACCTAACATTTGATAAATGACATTATATTGTGACATTTACCTGTTACTGAAATTGTTTATATTGTTTATGCATATATTCACACTGCAAGTTCCCTGTTAGAATAGAATCACTATGGGTTGAAATGATACATACCCGAACGGACATTAGAATAGGGAAAATTCATTATGGGCTGAAATGATAGGCCTGAGTGATTTTTATTGTATTTTATTTTGACTTGGGATTGCGGGTTTCAAATAATAGAACCCGGGTTTCATTTTTTGAACTGCGGATTGAAAAGATACATATCCGTATCACTTGACCTAGGTTAGAAAATTATATACAGGCCCCATGGTATATTTTTAAATGATTTTTATACATATATGTATTTTTAAAGTATGAAATTTTGATTTAAAATGTATATTTTATGATTTTGAGAAAATTAAATATTAAGTTTTGATTATGTGAATTTAAGTATGTAAATTTGAAGTAAATATGATTTTTGACTTTAAGTTTTATTTTTAAAATGTAAATAAATAATGGAAAATTAATTTAAAGTTTTGAAATGATATTTAAAGTAAAATGTTAAGTTTTATTTACTTTATAAGTTAATAAATGGTGAAATTTTGACTTAACAAATGAATTGAGTTTTTAAATTGGATATTTGATTTAAAAAATTTGTTGTGATAAATCATGTGTTAAATTGATTTAAATATGAAATTCTGAAGTCTAGAAATATGATTTGTATAAATTTAAATAGAAATTTTTTGAAGTTTTATTTTTTTTGAAAGCTATAATAAAATCTGAAATTTTATTAATAGCATTTCTGAAATACCGCAGTTTTATGACAACGCTTTAAAATGACATTGTTTGGAACTTAACTTTGTTTGAAATAACTAAATATGTATTACGGCATTTTATAAATGTCATTATTCATGAACTATTCTATTTTGGAAAATATAAGCTACGATAGCACTTTATAAATGTCGTCATTGCTATAATTTGACGATGTTTGAAATATTATAGATTTTAACACTATTTGAGTTAAATTTTAAAGTATAAAATGATTTAACTTTTGGAATTGATTTGTGAAATTTAAGGAGTTTTGAATATGTTTTAATATTTAAATTTGAATTATAAGGAATTTGAATTTAAATAAGGTTTACTTGGTTGTGTTAAATGGAATGAAATGTAATGAGATCAATGAAATTTTGAAATGTGTTTTGTAATGATATTTAAATCTAAATATTTGAATTTGAATTCAAATAATGATTTAGTAATGAGGTTTTGAAAAGATATGATATTTTGATGATTGAAATGGTTTGGAAATGATTTGATCTTTACCTTGATAAAGAATATGAATATGGAATGATATTTGATTTTGATTTATTCGATAAATGAATTAAAGTTTATATTAGTATGAAAGATATTTTGTTTACTTGTAATTCTGGTTATTTAAATGATATTGGATTTATGAAATGAATATTTCAGAACTAAGTAATAATGAGGTTAATTTGAGATGTATGAAATTATAAAAATGTAGTTTTGAGATATGGTATATTTAAAGCTTTGAAATATATTAAAAATTGAATAGTTTATTTTTATGGATTAAATCTGTATTTGAAATTTGATAAGATTTGAAATGGTTTGCTGGGAAACTGAATTAAATTGAAACTGATGGTTTGAATTTAGTCAAATTGGAAATTTGTTTTCGAAATGTTATGATTTTCAAAGTGTAATGATTTCAAGTATTTTGGTTTCGAAAGAGTTATAGCTTTGAAAGTATTATGATTTTTGAAAGTGAATATATGTTTGGAATGGAAATGATATCGTATGGATTTGGATATAGTTTTGAAATAAAAATTGTTTTGGTTTCGAAGTATAATCTATTTTGAAAGGAATATAGTTTTGAAATGAAGTGATTTGATTTTTGAAGTATAAACTATTTTGAAATGACTACCGTGTTATAATAACATTTGGTCGTTAAAGAGACCGGGATCGAAAGTTGTCATATTCTCTGCCAACTTCGAAAACCACTTTAACAACCGTGTACGCGGTGGAGATTCCAGAATGCAGTAGGATGGTGGTGACGTTCTTGAGGTATATTACGTGGACCCAACTCCCGTGAGTTGGCATGAGGTGGCTAAAACAGGAGCGATCGACGGGCCAAGTGAGGTCATTCCTCCGATCGGACACATTCCTTCGATACTATACTCTTACTTGTGATTGATTAGATGACCATCCTCCGATTTTGATTGGGAGTGTGTTTCGAGGTGGACGTAGTGGCTGCTACGTTACCATCAGTCGGGAAGCGTAATTGGTATATCTACCCTGGCATTGCCTAGTTGTGTCGTGTCACCTACCATACCGAGCCTTTACTACGAGTTTGTTTTTCTCCCGTAGCCCATAGAGTATTTAGGGTAGTCTCTCGATTTGGAGATATGATGATGCTGGATGGACTACTGGGACTACTACGTGTTGGGGGCTATATGGGTAACCCTTCAACGCTATTTTAAAGTAAGTTTATTTTACTGTAGACATTATTATAATAGCACAATATTACTACATAGTAAATAGTTTAACGGATCCTTAAAGGATGGGCGATCCCAAGCATCCTTTAAGTTATTGATGCATTTTGTTACTGTTCACTTGAGTTGATTTACAGTTCATAAGTATTTATGTCCTGACTCGAGTGTTTTGTGTTTTGCTTTATGCTCGAGTCAGACTGAGTGATTCAGCATTCAAGACTCACCTTCGGAGTTGGAGCTTTGCTTGAAGATCCAGCCATCTATTTTGCTTTCTGTATCCAGTGATGTATTGTGATTTGTACCTGATGTATCTTGTTACTCTTTTGTTGTATCTTGTTTAACTCTGATGTATCTTATTTTTATATAGTAGCTTCATGAACTACTATCCCTTTTAATTCCGCTGCATTATTATTTACTCTGTGTCTGTGATATGTGATTATATAATGTTTACTGTATATTCTTATATTTGCCAATTTTTATTTACAACGCAGTATTTTGAGCAATTCAAGTCCGACATGTGCGGATGCGAATGGTTGAAAATATCGAGTCGTTACAATATTGGTGAAGTTTTCCTTTTTATTATACATATATACTTTTTTGTTTATTTAATTTCTTTTTTACATATCTTGTCAAATTGGATAGAGTCTCTTATTGCAGATACTTATTGAAACTAAAACAAGAGAATGTTAATGGCTGTGTTTTTATTATTTGAATAAAAAGGAAGATCGTATTACTACTTTTTAAATAAAATAAAAACCTAATATGTTTAATATTATTATTTCTTACAAACAAGGCATCTACTTACATAGAAATGGCCAAGAAATGAAATGACTAATGTTTACATATCCAAGTAACTGGCATCACTAATGTTTACATATTCAAGATATTGGCATTACTAATGTTTACAGATAGTATCATTTTTTGTTTATTTAATTTCTTTTTTACATTGTTTTTGCCTTTCTTTCATATAAATCATTTGTGTTATATATTATATATTCATGTAGTTTGTGTTTATTTTTTTCCGATCAATCATCTATAAGAAACTTGAACTTGTGGTATCTATGGGCAAGGATGTGCGAGAACAAGCAGAGGTAATTTTAATTCAATTCATTTCAACTTGAACCTAACTACTTCATTAGTATGTTACTCATGACAACATCAGTTACTGGTGAGAGTATTTTAAAAAGAGTTGACAGATGCTTTGTAAAATATTTAGCTTATGCCAATGACCTTTTCTTTCATTCCTTAGTTTTCAATGCACCTCTTCTCATTTTTAAAATATATTAGTCCAAAAATACACGTGTTCAAAATTTTCAGAGCTCCCCAGCAAAGCAAAGACAATCAGAAAGATTACGTCTAAGTAAAATAGATTCCACTCTTAAATGGAATGGTGGTGACAGAATTTGAACATAGAAATTGTTGAAGAGGCTGAAGTTGCTCAACTCCTCAAGAGCTGAAGTATACTGCTAGAAGCTCTACTGCAAATCATGTTGTTGCACCTACTCGCCCTTAGCATTCCCTGTGATTCAACCTCCCATCCGAACTATTCCACTCATACCCACTCTTCCTTCGAAGAACGTGTGCGGTTGGGAACATGAAAAAAAAGGTTGGTGGAAATAATGATGAAGACGTTATTTTTAACACGAGGTGAAAGGCTCGCTGTCAACTTTAATAAACTAGGCCAACCGATAGGTCCCAATTCAAAATACTTATCATCTTACATTGGTACTTAGCAAGGGAAATGGTTCCTGTGAACATCAGCCATTGAAAAAAATTCGACGATAGATTGAAGGATGATTTGTGGACGTGTGCTCAGGTATGATAAGTTAATATAGATATAACCAATGGAATCATGGGACATTGATTCTTGATGTTTATAAAACGGTTCAACCTATATAAAGGGACAAAAATTACAAACACGGCTACTGTTTTTGACATGATAAAAAGAATCTCTATGTTGCATATTCAGCAAAACATTATTTAGTTTACTTCTAAAAAATGCAATATTTTCATTTCAATTTAAAATTCAAGACAACTTTGAGTAAGTTTTGTTACCTGTAGACAATTTTCAGTTTAGAAAATGCAATACATTGGATCAGGCATTATTCTAAAATATGACTTATATGCATAATTGTACTTTATATTCAATTTGTAACCTATTTTTGCAATAACTTACTTACAAAACTGATCACAACAACATTTAGAAACTGAAATACGACGGTTTCCTATTTAGTAGAAATCTAGTTGCTATCCTATTGATCATTGAATATTCATTAGTTAATTCTTCAAATGCCATTATTTTACTTGATTGGAATTTATGCAATATGTAGCTATGTAATTTCTAATTAAACTACATAAAACATTTGATAAGGATATTGCATTAATATTAGTACTGATACTCCATTTATATTTTGTTGTACAGACACGATTCTTTATGGATGCACAATATAAAATTTTATTGATTAAGATGTTAGGAAATAGGTGGAAAGAGGCAAAATCAAGACTAATTTCAGCTATAAAAGTTGCCTCCAAGAGCGCCGACGCTGCAATGGATTAGCAATGCTAAAGCCCGATAATATAAAGACTGCTGAAGAGTGCAAAATTTTACTAAAGAGAAACTTTCCAAAGAATTTGAGGTATCGTTATATCCTCTTCGTATAAGATTCTTATAACAACACTTATTGTATATTATTAATTTTTGAATTTGTCCTATGTAGTTGAAAAGCAAGAAATACAAACACATTAGAGCAAAGAATACGATTCCACATACCAAGAGTAGGAAGGGCTCGGTAAGGTTGGCGGAGGAATTGGTAAGAAATTTCTAATCCACGATAATAATGATCAATAATTTTTAAGTGTGTATTTGTATTAGGAATTATTGCCACATCAACGATATTAGAATAGGAATTTTTATCATTGTAATTGTCAGAGATATTATTAAGGATTTAATCTAATTATTAAGCCTCCAATAATTACTTAAAAACTCTTAAAAATTAACATAATATTAATATCATTTTTCTTTTAATCTTAACATTTATATTTTATAAACACAATCGCAACTCTGATAGATTAAATACTTAACATATTTAATATATTACTTATATCACATATAACAAAATATACAATAGAATACAGAATAAACTAAAATTCTCGCATAAACGCAAATGAATTCAAATTTGATACTTAGAAAAGATTGTATCTTAATAATAGAAGTAGAAGAAAGGAGAAAATTCGATTAAGAACAAGGAATCAATGGGGTAAAATAGTAGACTGTATCTCAGAGGACAAATAAAAGCATTTCAGCATAAACAAATTAAAAAGGGTAATAGTAAAACTCAAGAATAAAGTCATATAGCACAACACAAAATTTCCAAGTGAAAAAATGAAATGTGAAATAAACATGCAAGTCAAGCACTGCCTCTTCCCTTTGCTTTAATCTCTACTTAAATCAAGAAAGAGAACGAAGCAAGCATTGCAATCATCAGGACCACAAGTGGAATCACTGTATTAGGGGAAGCAGCAGAGTAAGTCCCACTTCTACCATTGATAGGAGTCCCACTTCTATATGTATATGCATCTCTTATCCATAAAAAATATTCAAGAAACACTGATCACCACATCAGTTGTTCCAACATAGAACAGATGGTGTCGATAAATTAATATATATCTCAGGAGAATCAATTTTTTAACATGAAGTTTTCAAAATTATTAAGCTAGACACAATGATAAAGTATACAACGGTAATACAACAATAACGAATGCACACTTATTTTCACAACTCAATTTGCTATCATTTACTATCATTCACCGTCATTTACAATTAACTATACAAGTTTACTGTAAAAGTTTTGCGATGCACAGTCGAGATTAGGCGATTGTACAAGTCATTTGCCTCAGGAAATTATGGGATAGAAACCTATGAAAACAAAGAAGTAAATGTGTTCTAGTGTCCTGATCACTTAGATATGCTGAGTAAATATATATGTTACAATATATGAGTACATATACAACAAATTATTAGAGATATTATTCTACCTATTAAGACATCAATTTACATATTCAGTCACACATCAACTTAAATTTTTAACTTTATGTTTCGAATTGTTTCAAATAAATGCATAGTAATATATATCCTTTTTTGGCAGAAGAAGGAACTTGCATCGGATATTGATAGAGAAGATTTATGGTGTAGAGCACATATCAAAAAAATGGGGAACCACCAAACTCGTTGGTTGCCGAATGTATAGTAAGAATAAAATTAGTGCCTAATGCATAGTGAGAATGCAATATTTATTCTTATTATGTATTTTTAATATTCATAGGCTAAAATAAAAAAGCACAGCAGTCAAAATTCTGAAGGGATTGCTTCATTACGTGAAGATGGTGCTGCAAAGACGTTTGGCAAAGAACGTTTCGGAAGAATAAGAGGACTCAGTTTTGGAGTTACACCAACTCAATTAGGTGTTCATATGGCCCACTCGAAGAAAGTTTCTGCATTGGAAAACGAAGTCACTGGATTGCGGAACAGACTTCAAGAGCTGACAAATTTCATCATGACAGTAAGTTATAAGTTAATTAGCTATTTTATTTAATAACTAATACGTGCATATTTGACATTTATGCTGCTTACAGTTTGTCGCAGGAAGGGGGAATCTTGTGAATGAACCAATACTTCCTCGTGGAAATACGCATCAGGTTAATTACTATCATTTATGCTTCTTACATGCCTGATGTACTGGTTTCATTAATTCTCTCTCTGCATTCACCATTCACTATCATTCAATATTTAATTCTCTCGCTACATTAAATGTGTAATGGTCCAAGCCTGGGTATCTCTTTGCAAGAACTTGGTCTTTTTTCCCTCCTTAAGCCATTTGTAATTTGCATTAGGATTATTTTTAACAAATCAAAATTAAAAACCACATCACATAATCAGGATTGATCCTCAATATAGAATTCCTACGATTGGAAAAGCTTTCTAATTGGATTGCTATCAAACAACTACTTTAGACTTGAGTATGCATTTAGGTAAGGATAGGTATGAAGATCTGGTTAAAAAATGAATATATCAGTATAAAAATGTATACTAAAATTATAAGAAAATAAGTCAAAATGGATATTTTTTTCATATTTTGGTATTAATAATGAAACAGGAGTTCGTTCACACTTCATGTATAGCAATGTTTGCATTTTTCTCAACAATTAGTGACATTTTATAGTGTTGCACTTACCAATAGTACCTTTTTTCACAAGAATCTAAAATCCAAAAATAATCAAACCGAAGGAAAATTGAACTTTATTCAAATGTGATGACTATAAAAATAATCAAATAGTACAAAATAATATGATTGTATGTAGTTAAATACCTAAGTTTATAGTGATACCTACTAGTATATGTATATAATGTTTAGATTTTATATCTATGGGGGAAAGAATATTGGTACTAAATTAAGACGGCTATACCTTGATGGAGAGAAATTTATTTTCCAAAAACAGTAGTGTATCGATTCAGAAAGCACACAAGAAGAAGTGAAAGATATTTTACTACATAGTTTTCCAAAAGAGTAAAAGTATAATAATATGTCGATAAAGTTAAATGAATTTTTCTTCTGCCTTTTACAGTAAGTGATCCTAAATTACATACCACAACAATAGTACTAAATTATCAGAATTGTAAATTTGCAATGAAATATCAGTCCTATGATATCCGTTTGAGGAAGTGGAAGATGGAGTGACAATTGTTAGTAGAAGTTTCCCGGTTTGAAGATCCTACAAAGTATTGTGGGTATCGACTGACGTTATAATGTTAATCTTCTGCAATGTAATTAAAATAAAGAAAGAGTTTAAAAATATACGTTAAATGATGCAAGTAATAATAGTGAAATGGAAGAAAGAAGATACGAAAACTTTGTACGGTGTGAGAAGGTTTCTTTTAAGATTTGCTCGGAAACTGCAGATACTTTCCTTAAAAAAAATCATGCATCCACCCTATGTCTTTTATTTTGATTCTTTATGGAACTAAAGGTAGAAATGCCAACCACCTATCTGATAAAACATTAACGTCTCACTATGCATATATTAATGGAAGCTATTACTATAAATTTACTCATAATCTATTTGAATGGATAAAAATACATACTTATGGTTATAATAATGCCTTTTTGCATTCCCTAATTCATGACGCTTAGTATGAGATGGTACTATGCTTGTATTTTGATTGTGAATATTCCCATCCCGTTAAAAAATAGATGTAGTGACTATCATATTCACTTGCATATAAATTGACATCTTTAACATGCAAGATGATATCTCCTTGATCATGGTTATTCACAGTGGAAATAGGAAAAAAGGGATGTAGTTATTAACATGTACTAAAAAACAGTCCATATTAACATGTAACAAAAACAAACCGTCATATGATAAAAATACGATGGTAAGTGATAACACAAAGACATATATAAATGTAGTATGGATTTTTGTGTAAGGTGAAGAACATACTAAAATAGCTGCATATATCCATAATTATGTTTGTGTTACAGGTTTCTTAGCCCTTTTATGGTTTTTATACATCATACATAATCTGATGCAAACATTTAAGATATCGGTGGTGTATGGGGATAATAATCATTCATGGTTAAAAAGGCTTTGTACCCATGTATCAAATGATGTTTGTTATTTGAACAACAAGCCATATGTGAAAAGCTGATATTATTAGCCTTATAATTTATGATAAGTTAGACCTGAATGGAGTGGTAATATTGTAAATAGAGTATTATAAAGGAGAAAATATAATTGAACAAAAGCTATCTGCATACAAAAAATGTAGAATTGAAATCTCATAAATTTTGTGGATACATACATGGAATGATATGTACATTAACAAAATATGAAAATTGTTTCCTACAATTACGTAACGTGCCTACCTGTATAAATTACATAGTGGAATGAAAATATATGTAAAAGATGTCATTGTAATTGAAAGTAAGATGTATTATATTACAAACATGAAATGACATAACAAGTTGTAAGCAATTAATAAATTAGGGTGGTGGCATGAGAAGAGATATAGAAAACACAAACCGTCATTGTGTAGAATGACAATGCTTTTATATTTAATTAAAAGTGGTTACTTTTATATTGGGAGAGTTATATTATAGTGCAGTCGGTGGTTATGTTAAGCGAAAAACATGTGTACAAAATCTAATTAAATTCAAATGGCATGCCATTAATGTGGCAAAGTTTTAATGTTTATGTTGTTGATATCTGATACAAATATATCTGATACGTAATCTGATACAAACATTATTTGATCTGGAATCATGTGGGTTGAAGAAAGCATTGAATTTATTGCATATGTTTTTCTTCTCTTCTTTTCTGTTCTTTTCTTTATGTTGTTTCTTTCACCGGGTTAACGAATCATTTTCAGTTCCATTGTTTACAAAAACCATATGTTGATATAAGAAAGGAGGTAAAAATGGGAACAAAGATATGATTGAGAATAACTCAGTTGAAGTAATAGTTCTATTGAAGGAAGTAGCTGAGACATGAAAATATAATGAGTTGTAGGTTGATCTTGATGATTATAATGAGCTGTTTTGCTGAGATTAATCTTTATATTATACAACAAAGTTTGTCACTAATTATTTTATTGATGATTATAATGAAAATATAATAATCGTTCTTATTATTATATGCATGTTTTACCTACAGTCAAAGTCGCAGTCATATCGTCAGTCACATGGTAGTACTATTTTCCCAGACAGTGGTATACTTGGAAAGAAATGCAAGTTACTCTACTGGCAGGAAAAAGTTGTTGCTAAAGGGATGATTTCATCTACTGATCCTACTGCTTTGATGCACCATGTTCCACTTGGGATGGATACATGGAAAGTATGGGTGGATGTGCCAGTGGAACCTCAAGCTCCTTTGTGGAGAGAGACTTTAGAAGTGTGCATATTCAGCAAGCTATAGGAACAACCATTGCTTTGCATAAGGATTTCATTGCTCTTGATTAGAACATTGCGTGGTTGGTATGTTTTATCTTTCCGTTTGTATATATATGATTGGACATGTGTTAACTTTTGTGAAGTGTACGTTAGGATTAGCTGAGTTGAAACATGTTGTATGTCGTTTGGGCTGGAATGTTGTACTTATTTTGAATGACAAGCAATTTGGAAAAGTGGTATATGTTTGAATCGACAAATTATATTTATTTGAATATTTGAAATTGTAATAATATAATAAAATTGAGGGAAACAGCTGAAGCATGCATGCAAATATCCAATAAAGTTGCAGAATGTATATCACAACGTTTAAAAAATTGCAATATATTTTTATAGCGTTTTATAATTGTTGTAAAAAGTATATTGCACAGCGTTTTTAACAAGCCATAAAATAATTTGTAACAACAATGTAAAAGGGTTGTAAAAAATGGTAATCCTACATTTACTAGACAATTATAACTTTATATAAATGTTGTTAAAAAGTTACGACAACATCTTAAAAACGTTATAGAAAATTTTTTTGCAACAAATGTGCAAAAGTCACAGTAGAAATATTTTACAACATTAACAAATCATTGTAAAATATATTTTACAACACCAGAAAAACGTTGTAAAATATTTTTTTACAATGTTTGTCTGCAACATCTAAAACAAGTCGTGGTAGGGCACCGACCCTATTACAAGTTGACCTGTAATGACGTTTTTATAAACGTTGTAAAAGCGCTATTACAACGATTTTTTGATGTTGTTAAATGATGTTTTTGTTGTAGTACTTATCTCATCGGTATAAATACATTCATAAAATACTACACTTTCAATACATAGAAAATATATCCATATACTTATCTCAACAGTATAAGTATATTCACAAAATATTATGAAAGATTTAATATTTCAGACAAGCACCATTGTCCCAGTGGGTAAGTGGTTCGACTTTGGTGCAAGAGGTCAAAAATTCGAAACTTGCGTAGCGTGATTCGAACATATATTGACATGTGATTTGTGTTATGTTATCCCTGTGACATGTTGTATCTAAGTACCATTTCAAAAAAAAAGATTTAATATTTCAAAAGCATACTTATATGGATTAAAAATAAATTTCATTTAAAACACTGTTTAATATAAACCAAACCACTTCTTTTCTGTGTAAGTAAATGGATTGTATGGAAAGTAGACCAATTATACTTACCACCACTTTTCGATTTCAAACTTGTACTATTCCTCGATTGACAATGCAGTCAGGCAGGTTAGCGTACTATCCTGGCCTCAACGTACATTCTTTAACTCTCACAAACAGAGATGGGTTTCCTATCTTGAAATTTTGGTATTGAGTATGAAAAGAATACTTTTCATACCACCATAAATTATAAAGATCGTTTAGAAATCAAATCTCATGCAGTTGTCACGTTTTTGATATTTCAACTTACTCTATCCCTCGCTTACAAAGCTAGGTAATTCAAGGCACTAATTGCTCCTAGCCTTGTTTTAGTTAAAACACTCTGATTCTAGATCTCACAGATAGAGGATCAATATACTCATAGGCTTTTAGTGCCAAGTATAGAACTACTTGTTTTCCATAAGTAATCGAATTCGTATACGAAGGTAATATTTCATATACTTGTCTCATTTATAACAAAGTGTTATAAACCAAACTCCCTTCCAAATTTCCCGAAACCATTTAGTATAACAAGAATGTTATAGTCTCTGATCATCTTTCATTTCTCAAAAACATTTATTCCAACAAGGATGTTGTAATCTATGTTTTCTTCTTACTTCAAATCATATTCAAACCACTTTAAACATGGTTTATAATCTTCATTCAAACATCACTTAAAAAGTTGCCACTTTTGGAAAAGAATTTGACTAAATAAAGGAGTTTCCCTTTTTATAAAAGTAAAACTTTTTTATTATATCAAATAATCCTTTAAATTGCTTATATAAATTTCAAATCTCCTTTAAAACACTTTAAACAAAGTTTAAACTTCCATTTAAGTCATAATTTCAAACCATCGTCTTTAAAAAGAATACAACTTTTAAAAGTAAAGAGATTTCCTTTATATAAACCACTGGATTAAATATCTCAAATTAAATCTTTTAAATCTCAAACCTCTTTTAAACTTTCTACCTTTCAAAAGTACAATTTCTAAAATACTTAAATTATAATTCAAACTCTTGTACAAAATATTACTTAAAAATATTTAATCAAAACCCACTTTAATTTGAAAGATAAGATGTTCTCTTTGTAAAATTTAAACCTCTTATTTAAATAATTAAATAAAATTCGTAAATATATATTTACAACTTCAATATTCTTTTTAAGTACTTATACAAATTTTATAAATACATTTTAAAAGAATTTTTAGAACATCAAAATAGATAACGTCTCATACATTACTGAAATCATAGATTTTTAAAGTGCATACATAGCGTTTATCGCTGTATGGAATAACTTTTAGAACTTGGTTTTGAAAAATCAAATAGCTTTTAACCAATATCTTTCTATACTTTATACTACTATAAGTACAAAACATTTACTTCAAAATATCCATAAGTTATAACTTTCAAATAACGGAAAGAGTCGTAACGACTACTTTAGCACATCATCAAGTGCTACAAATTACTTCTACATCAAAAAGAAACTAACTTTCAAGTCATAGAAAAGTTTACAAGAAATATGGCCGCACTACCAAGCTTTTGGCATACAAGCATTTCATATACACCTAAAATAGTGAAATGTAAAATCAATGGTTGTTAGGAATCCCGTTGGATCTCTCTATAAAAATCAAATCTTTCGAAGTGTTTCCTTAGCGACCTATTCGCTACGAAACACTTCGACTTTCATTTCCTTGCTTTTGTCCGTTGAAAAAATGGTTATGTATGCCATATGTTTTCAGGCGGGAGCAAATTTCCAAACATAACATAAGCAAGTCACATACACATATGCACAACAATATACACAATAATTATTACAAAATTTTATAACTATTTCAAAGTAGGGTACCTTACTTTGATTCTCGCCTAAGATTCGTCTCGCTACACGCAAAAAAACACCTCCACGTCACTTCCTCTATTTGCAAGCTTGGCCTAACCCTTAGAAATGCTCCCCATGTGCTTGACCTAAGCCCTCTCTAATCACCCACATACTCACGGCCTTGATGGATTAAAGGGTTTTGGCACTCAAGTTTGCATCTTTGAGATGATGGTGGTATGTATTAAGTGTATATAAGCTTATGTAAGAAGTCAGAGGAGAAAAGAAGTGGTTTTGATGTGCTTTTGACTTATGAACTTAATTGGGAAAAAATGGAAGAAGTGAAAAAGAAACAGAAGAAAATGTAAAAGCAAAAAATGAAAACAAGTGCCTTCTTTATAAATTTTGAAAAAAGGCACCTACCACCTCTTAGCCAAATTACCTAATACCCTTACAAATTCAATCATGGTACATCTTCTCCCATGTACCAAAGTACTTTCCATCATAACACAAAAAAAAACAAAAACTTACGTACTACTTAATACTTTATTATTTTAAAATAAAGAAGAAAAATCTTATTTTACTTAACTTTTTAAATACTTTCTAACCTCTTATTTAATATAGTAATTATGTTTTAGTGCTAACCGCTTCTTATTTGTTAAATATGTGTGTTCAAATGTAAACTAGTGTGCATAACAACTTCAACAACTTTTGTTCAATGAAAAGGCAAAAATCTGAAAAACGATTTTTGGTCATATTTTCATTTTTCTCCAAACTACTTATTTATGTAAACAAATATTCAAAATGAGTTCACACCGATTACTTATTAATAAAAATGTGTTATTTAATCTTCGAAAATCATTTATTTAAATATTTAAAATTAATTAAATATTAACAATCAAAGCGATAATTATTGCACCTTAAACCTAAACCAAAAATTCAATTTTACGTAGATTCAAGCAAATTCAAGTCAATTAATGAAAGATAAGTGCTCGTGACCATATATTACATAATATTATCCTATAACTGATGTTAGATTAAAAATTTATTCCTAATTTAATATCAGGTCAATAGTTTGCAATTTTGGATTTTGGATTTTGGTATTTAAAGCAAAGAAGAAGAGATTTTAAGCTTCAAAAACCAAAATTGCGAGTGTAACTTCTTTCATTGCTTTTGCATGCTTTATATATTGCTTTATGATGGTTCACGTGATGATTATACATGGTATATGCTTGATCTGGTTGAAAATTTATGTGAAAATAATGATGGATTTATTTATGCTTTGAATGGTGTATAGAAAGTGTTTGATTAAATTCATGCGCATATAATGTATTTTTGTGTACAACTCTCTTAATAATAAACTCAAATACAATAAGATTAATTTTCAAAAAATTTCCAAAATTATATATTTCATTCTTAATCCATTTAAATTTCTCCCTTTAAAATTTTAGGCCAAAATATTGAGCTTTAGGGGTGATAGATTGAATTTGTGCTAAGAGAAAAAATAGGATAACACACAGCTGAGTTGATCAAATATTCATAACAAATTGAAAATGAAAATCTTAAAATGTTGAAATTTAGATATGTTGTACTAAACTCATATATGCATGTTCGTAGAAAATTTTATTAAAAAATATTTTATTTTGACGTATCAAATCATTCATTTGCAAAAGGTATATATAAGTGCAAATTTTTAT
The DNA here is from genome assembly GCA_030765085.1 of Allium cepa. Lineage (NCBI taxonomy): Eukaryota > Viridiplantae > Streptophyta > Magnoliopsida > Asparagales > Amaryllidaceae > Allium > Allium cepa. The sequence continues at coordinate 1,023,904,272 of CM060937.1, read as the reverse complement.
GTTTTTGAGGATTAAATTGCTCTAAATTTTTTCTGTGTCTAAATGGGTTTATATTCCTTTCTAACTACTTGAAAGGGTGAATATAATATGATATTACTTTATTCAAAATAAAAAACAAGGTTATTAATAAGTGTGTGTGTGTGCGCACGAGCGCTCATGCACATGAGTTAGAAGTTTAGATTAAGAGAGATCTTGAAGATTTTGAGTTTTAGAAATGTTTATTTAAATAATTCCTTTATCCATAAAATTTTCTATCTTTTGGAATTTATTATTTTCCAATATGACTTGAATGAAGATCGTGCTATTGTATGGATGGAGTATGCACATATGACTAAGGTTTGTTATGATTGAGCCATGACTAAATTATTCATTGTACATAATTCACTGATATAAGGTCATGTCTTATGCATATTTGTATGCTTGACTAAGCCATGCATAAAACGATATTACAAAATATCATATAAAAATGTTATGCATATTATTTTCATGATATTCCAATATGTATACTCCATCTATTGTTTTGATGCTAAGTACAGTATATGATGTTTTGTGAATATCGAATCATGTTAAAAATTATTGACATCGTGTTAAATGACTATTAGGCGGGGTTTACTATTGTAACAAGAACGAGTAAAATAAAATGAATTAATCAAACAAGAAGAGATACCAGACAGACTAGATCTATCCTATTTTGGACCAAGTGACATTCTGGCCCATTTGTCACAGGTCCAGTGACCAACTGTACGGGCACACCAACAAAGATAGGCACGCAGTATATTTGATGAAAACCATGACGCCTACACAATAGAGAATTATACAGCAAATAGGCCATGTGGTGCACCCACAAGTCTGGTTGAGGGATATACAGATGAAAATGGTTGTGTGTCATGGCTCAGTCAATGTTTAGAAGAATGTATTGTACACTCTACGAGTTATATAAATAAATTATGATGAATTCATAATGACCATATGTTAATAAATGTGACGCTTAATAATTGTGATTAGAAGTGAATCACAATTGAGTAGAATTGCAATTGTGATCATATTAAATGGAGATATGTCTCACATATTATGACATTATGTATGTTATATGATGGGAATTATGGTTAATATTAAGTGTGTATGACATTCATTCTGTATGTTATGAGACCCATTATGCATATCGTTCTCTATTATTGTTACATGTACACTATTACACTCGCAGTAAGATTTTAGCCTAACTAGGGGTTTGTTTTTTGTTTAACAAACTCGGGTTAGACTGAGGTTATTCCAAAAGGATTTTTTGCTATGGTTTTGTACCTCCTTTTGTGACTTGTTTTGGTGGCGGTGCTGTGGACGATGGTGTTACTAGTGTTTTGTTCCTTGTATTAGTATTTTGTGATGATGATATGTATATATGATTCACTTATGGTGGATGATATGTGTATCATTTGGGTAGACATGATGCGTATATTTTGTAATGTCCATGTAATCTGACATCAGTTATATATATATATATATATATATATATATATATATATATATATATATTACTTTTTGATCGCTTACGACATTTTACTTTGGGATATTTTTATATATATGCTATTTCTGCATTATTCTACCTGAAATTATTTGTGCATATTACTTTGTGTCGAGACAAGATACATATTACTAAGTTATATTATTATTTTGAAACGTATCCATGTTGGCCCAAGGGAGTGTATACGAGGGTCGCTTTTATTGCATTTTTTGCTCCATGCTTTCAGATGGTTAACTCTCTCTGATAGCATGAGAACCGAAATTAGGCATCATATCGAAGCATTCATATTCACTTGAATGTCATAAACTAGCTCATGATTACCCGTTATCTGAATGAAAGTATTGACGGTCATTCTTTTGAGATAAATCAATCTATGTTAGGCCAGTTGGAATTTGAATTTTTTGGGCCTTCTTTTCACCATTTGTAATTAAATTGGGTTATTGGTTCTATACCCCTTACTTATATGTTTAAAATACATAAAAATATATTTTTTATAGTCAATAACCACTAGCTCAAGTGATAAGCGATAAGTGTTAGACGCTCTAGACTGAAGTTCTAGAGGTTTTGAGTTTGAAGCCTTGAGTTGATTCGTATTGATTGTATGTATTTTTGGTTGAATATCATTGATATGCTTGATTATTATCTTTTTGATTGCATGTATGTTGCTTTAATGGGAAGTGAGAATGCATTTGTGAGCGATGAAGCAATCAAAATCAATATAATGAGATCTCATTTGGAGTTTGGAAATTACGTGAAAGATGTTTGAAGAACTACTTGGAATGAGAAATGTTAAATTTTGGCTAAGTGTTGATGAAAATCCAAGCTAGTGATTTGTAGAGAACCAAACTTTGGAGTTGCAAAAATGTGACAACCATGAGATTCGAAACCTAACCGTCCCAGAAGACAACACCATGCACCAACCATTGTGCTAAAAGAATTTTTTATGTTAACTTTCTAAATGAGATTTTATAAGAAAACTAGAAAAATTGGATAAGTGTTTCAAGAATTCCAACTGGATGGATAGGAAGAGAATCAAAGTTAGAGAATCCAAAGCTTAAAGAAATTTGGCTAAGTACTTTCGAAAATCCGACTTGGTGGATATGAAGAAGTCCAACACCAGATATCGAGCAGGCATGAAGCAAATGGAAGTCAAGAAGCAAAAAAAAACGAAGTTCTAAAGAGGGAAATTGATATCAGGAGAATGCAACAAGCATGTGAAATATGGGAAGTTTACTGACATTTGAAGCAGGATTAATAGTCGAAGAATACAACAAATGAGAAATATGTTACCAGTGTTAAAGAAAACTGTTTAGAGGGAAACATATTTCATAGAACTACCTTAAACTCAATGGCTGGTTTTAATCCATCGCATGCTTCATTTTGTATTAATAAAGCATATTCCAGTATATAGACCATTTCATAACGGGTGATACTATTTACACCCACATAAACACCTTCTCTAATCCAATCAAATACTTCACTCACCCGTCCACACCACATTTTCTTAAATTTTTTATTTTCTCAAAAGCATACGTCGATTTCTCCTCTCTCTCTCTCTCTATTCTAACAATGAAATCAAATTATCTTCATCCAATTTCTCCACGGTCAATCTTCTTTTATATAATGCCTCATCAATACATATGAATTTAACTGATTTGATTGCTACTAAGTTGTTATCGACTTTAAATATAAGTGGATTTTCCCTTCTGTTAAATTATGTATCCTAACTAAGATTAACATAATTAATAATATTTTGCAATTTTAATTTGATGTTATGGTAAAACATAACTAAAAAATCTTCATTATTGCTTTCGATCAAAAATTTCCAATTATTATCATTTTGTTGTTGTTTCAATAAGAAAACAAATAAAGAACGATGTAACCAATTGTATAGAAAACAATAAGATAAAGCAAATTACAATTAATTATCGTTATCTTTTCGATAGAATATTTGTAATTTTGTATTAATATAAAACAAACTATGTGTTATCCATAAAATATTCTCAAAAGTGAAAGTATGAAAGAAGGAGCAAAAGCATTGATGAAGATTAGAAGACATTAGGATGGTCTATTTAAACATTAGATAAAGCATTCAACAAGAAAAGGAAGGTGCTAGCAGCACCTTCAAATAAGTCAAAAGGATGTTACGATAGAGTTTGGATAAGCAAAGGGCTTTGGACGAGTCAAAAGCTACCTTCCGAACGCAATGAATAGCATACTTTCTGCACATGCGCCAAACCATTCGAAACGATTGGTTTCATCTTCATTTACATTCATCAGAAGAATATTCAGCAAAAATAATCCTTTTGAAAGCATACATTAGCCTTTCGAATTGGTTAAAGCCATCCTCACTTATAAAGAAAAGATTATACATTCACTACCACCAAAGAATATGGTTCCGCATTAGACAAGGAGGATGCTTTCAAAGGGAACCCTTTACAGCAAAGCTTTTAAGATGTATTGACTCATTCGAAGCCCTAAGAGAATATGTTTTGATAGCACCGAAGGACCATACTATTCCAACTTGCATGGCATACTGGCATCTAGGTGAAGAGCATCTTCCGATAGAGTCAAAAGTGATCAACCAATTTACCTTTCGATGAAGTTGAAGGGCATCAAGCGAAACCTTTCGGTGAAGTTAGAAATGATCGAGCAATACATCTTCTGACAGAGTCGAAAGGAACAAAGAAGGATAAAAACAAGCTTAGCCTTCAGCGGCAATGGAAGGATGGCTACACAACCCTCTCGACCAAGTCTAAAGCTAAGGTTCAAGAGATGCATGCGAAAGTAGGTATTGACCTTTCGACCATGTCGAAAGCATTAGGTCGAAAGGGGCTAACCCGCACCTATAATAAGACCCTAGGGGTCTGAATTAAGGGATCTGATTTCTTCCACTTCTCACTTGTATTCTTAAAGAGTTTGTAAACCCTAATTTCTAAATCAAATTAGGAATTGGTTAGTTTGTACATTCTTGTTCAATAATGTCAAGATATGATAATTTGGATTATGCAACTATGAGAGATTACTTTAGCTTACGTTCATGATCCTCTGATATCAATCTAAGTCGAAAGTATACCTTTCGATCGAGTCGAAACCCCAAGCAAACACATTTCCTTAGAGTTTTAGCTCAAATCCACAAAATCAGTAGTACGTACCCCTTCGACCAAGTCGATACCCTTGTGGATCAAATAATTCCAAAAAACATAAGGTCCCTAACTTAAGTCACCTTGTCTGCGTTGAAAGGTTGCTCTGACAGAATCATAATCCAATCAGTTCAAAAAGATTTTCCGAAAGAGGAGTCAACCTTTTGACTACGTCGAAAGGTACTAAGAATGTGATTTTGACCATCCCTACGAGCCTAAAAGTGTTAGCAACCTTCACTTGTTCGAAAGGAGGTTTCGGTAGCATCACTCATACTCCAAACTTCAGTTCGATAACATTTTTGCCGCTAGAAGAAGGGCCCAAACCTCTGTCCTTGTTAACTTTCATCACGGATTAATTGCATAAAGCCTGTCATTCAAAAGAAGAAAATGGTAAGAGCAAGAAATAGTAACAGCAAATCAAGCGAAGAAGCTACTTCACTATCAACTTTGGAAAATAACATAGTCTCAAACTTTAACTCGGAGAATATGGAAATTGGGCGACCTTCAACCCTAACAAGCTTGGAAAATAATGTGATCAAAGTCCAGAATCCACAACAATGAGTAATAGCAACACAAGAATTCCTTGAAATGACTCCATCTCAAGAATCATTAAGGATTATGGAAGTAGAGGATGAAGCGCAACCTCCAATTAAGGCAAAGGATCAAAAGTTAAACCAAGAAAGTCAAGCAATAAGGTCCCTTTAGTAATCAAATAGTTCAATCCAAAGAAACAACAAAGGTTGCGACAGAAATGAAGCCGACCTAGAAGACATCCTACACCAAATAATGATGGACACGCTTAAGGAAAAGGTAATTTCTAACCCAGAGGCAATTGTTATCCTGCAAAAGACTCCCTTTTTAGAAGAAATAATAGCGGTTAGTCTCCCCCCACATTCACATTCCTTCACTAAAATATGATGGGACCACTAATCCAGATGATCATCCTGTAGCTTTTGAAAACTGGATAAACTTATATAATGCTCTAGAGGTAGTCCACTGCAAACTTTTTCCTGTTACTTTTCAGGAAGCGGCTAACAAATGGTACAGGGATTACCGAATGGAAACCATCTATTCTTAGGAACAATTTACTTGCGACTACGTGACCTAATTTTCTATATTCAGAGACACAACTATGGACTTTAGCTTGTTGGCAACAATTAGATAAAAATCAAGAGAACTACTTGGAGAATACTTGAACAGATTCAACATAGAGGTATTAAAATCAGAAAGTACAACTGATAGAGAAAAGCTTATGGCATTTCCATCAGGGTTAATCGAACAAACCCGACCTTTATGTTAATGGATGCAAAGATCTACAACATTTCTTTCTCCGAGCTGAAGAGTTTATTCCAATGGATGAAATACATCATGCTACGAAAGAATTCCATTGAGGATGTAGAGAAGAGAAATTCAACTCTAAGCATCACGACAAGAGACCAAGGAAAAATGGAAACCAGAGGGGGAAACAAAAAGAGATTTCTGAATCCAATCGTGTAGTCTTGAACAAGCCCCTCTCCCACATATTCGCCATGGAGAAGGGTGACAAATATTTCCTATTCCTTATAAGGTCCGGAGCACTCCAGAGCCAAATAAAGGAAGAAGTTACTGCAATTACCATAAAGCAAATGGACATGATACCGACAGATGCCGCATTTTAGCAGAAGCAATTCAAGGCAAGATTAGGTCAGGATTCCTAAAAAATTCATTAAAGAAACTTAAAGAGACATCTTATTCAAGCTAAGGAGAGAGCAGCTTAGCAACTTCAGAATGCGGACCACTACCAAATCATGAAGACTTGTAGCATTAGATCAACTATGAACTCTATCCTTTTCATATCTCTTTAACTAGATTTGTAGTTAGATTTGTGTTGAAAATTCGCCATGTACTGAATCAAAATTTTAGTGTCATTACAAGTAAAACAAAACCAATCCATGGCATTCAACATACTTTTGGAGCGCAACTAATTTCTAGCTACTTGAAAAAGACAGTCCAAATGCCTGATATGAGATAACTACCAATGTTTCAATTAATGCGGTACAAAAGCTTGCATTCATGAGATCAGGTCGCTATTAATCCTTCGTCAACTTGTGAGAAAGACTATGTGCACCAATTCTATTTTTGTAAATGATTTTTAAAAAATAGAAATTTCTCAAACATATCTTCATAATAAAACAATTTTCAATTACCCTGCAACCTGGAAAGACAAATGTCTATCTATTTCAAAAGTTAATTTGTGCAATCTTTTTGAGATATTACATAGCATTAATGAATGCGCACAAAGGATTTCTTACTAAGCAATCTCAATATTTCAAAGTTCCTAAAACCACTGGCAAGGAGAAGTCTGTTTATACCTTTTCAAGAAATTTTTTAAAGCTATCCAAAGTTTATTGATAAAAGCTCATATTAGAGAATCCTATTCTCAACTAAAAGACTATTGGATCATGAATCATGACCTTCCAGTCTCCTATTTGAGATCCATGTCTCTATTATGAGAACAGCAAGAAAACTCCTGCAAAAGACAACATTGAGAAAAGATTCTTTTATCCAAAGGATTAATATATCCAAACTCCTTTTCAAAAGAAAACCCCTCGATATACTAGAAGGGTTCAATTACAAAACTTCTTTCTCTTAAAAGATACTCTATTTTAATTGGCCAAAAATGGTTTTCATATAAAAATGATTTTCATATAAAAATGATTTTCATATACAAATATTAAAGCCTAAGACGCTATTCATAGCACCTCCTAAAGGAAGGGACATAAGCCTACGACGCTATTCTGCAGCACCTCCTAGAAGGAGGGACATAAACCTACGATGCTATTTCGTAGCACTTCCTAGAGTGAGGGACAAAACCCCTAACGTCCATATCACCTCTTAGGGAAAGGGTCAGGATAAGCATCCACAAAACCAAGAAGCTCCTAACGTCCATATCACCTCTTAGGGGAACGGTCAAGATAAGCACCAATCTGCAACCTTTCGAAGGAAGGTTAACTCAACATATATTACATCCCTTAGAGCCAAGGGAAGCCCGAAAGAGGCAACAAACAGATGAAGACGGAAAAAGATGTCTACTACTCAAAACAAATAGTCAAATCCCAGGCAAAAGGATGAATATGCCCAACGCTATAATCGAAAGCAAATAAGGAATCCAAAATCACAATAAAAAAGGACCAAGTATGAGATAGAAAATTTCAGTACACCCAAAACTTGAAGGTAATTCTCACATCAAGAAGTTAAGAAACTTGCATTCAGAAAGTGATCACAAGACAAAAAATGGATAAAGAAAACCTTAACATAAGATGGAAGGCAAAAATCTATACAAGAGCTAAAGGAATGGAATATATGATAATTTTTTTGCTATAAAGATAAAAGTGACTTCATTCAAAAAATAGATTAAGAAAACCACCCATGAATCCTTGGAAATAAGGCAACCCCTTAGGATAAAAGAGTCTATATATTAATATATATATATATATATATGTATATTCCTTTAAAAAAATATGTATGCATAATAATAAGTTATTTAGACCATTACATAGCTGAACGACTAAGTAATAATGCAGAACTACTGTTCCGAATGATTGCATGACTTTACAGAACTACTTGGCTCCAATACAACAATAATACAACTAACTTATAGGTCTAGGAATCTTTTGTTGTGCTTATATTGAACGAATTTTTAAACAGTTTATTCGTCGGATGGGTCCTGACTAGATTTTGGTTAAATTCTTGATTTCGTGAACTTTCAATTTCATGTTGAGTTTCGTGAATTCTAAGTTTTTATATTAGCTGTTACGATGATTAGTGGGTCTCATATTCTTAGTTCCTATATTGAATTCTCATGTTAATTTCTTACTGGATTTCTGGTTTCGTGAATTCTAAGTTTCCTCATTAACTTTGGTGATGATTTATGGATTTCGCATATTTTGTTCCCCCGTTGGATTTTTGCAATGATTTCTCATTGATCTCCAGTTTTTATGAATTCTTGATTTCTTTACTTCTTTATTGAATTTCATGATGATATATAGATTTCTTATTGAATTTTTGACTTTGTACAAGAGAAAGTTTAGGGCAGTACGTTTGGCAGATTAGATCCTAACAACTCTATGATTACATTCATGAATATATGAATTTTTGGTTTCTTTTCATGATGATTTTCTAATTTAGTGAATTCTAAATTTCCATATTGATTTTTATGATAATTTATGAATTTCATATTCTTGGATTTTTATAATGATCTCGTATTGGATTTCTGCCTTTGTAAATTCTAAGTTTCCTTGTCAATTTTTATGCTGATTTATGGATTTCACATTCTTGGATTCCTATTTGGATTTTTGTGATGAACTCTTATTGGACCTTTATTTTCATGAATTCTAAATCTTTTCATTGGCTTTTATAATGATTTGGTGTCATTATTTGGTTTTCATAATGGATCCTTATTGAACTTCTTGTTAATGAATTTTTGATCCATTTATTAAATTTCCATGATGATTTGCGAATTTTCCATTGAATTTCTGAGTTTGAATTATATTCGAGGTTTTCTTAACACCATATGGGATGCCATTAGAAAATAGGATAAAAAGGAAAGAGAGCCTCCGAATCTTTATATATATTATCAAACAGCATCAGTACAAAATTGTTTACCAATTTACCACTGAATAGAAATTACTAACAACGGTACAAGAATGAAAATAAAATTATATTAGAGGGACAAGATAAAGCCACCAAAAGCATGAAATCAGTACCTACAATTTGAAGGAAAATTAACCCAAGAAAGAGATATCTAGAATGCATGGTTGATTTCTCCAAATGTTCATTTACTTAAGCCTATGTCTGCTAACCGGGTGATAATATTTCACATCTCCAATATTAGTAATAAGAAGAGGTTTAATCATGTATTATTCAGAGTGCTTTATCTAAAAATATAATCAAATAGAATCTTGAATATTAGCTTTGTAAGATTGAAGCCAGCAATCAAGGTCTCATAACAAAGTGATGATCCTAATAGAGGTTATTATCCGTTTTGTAGAAAATAAAGACGGGAATTCTTTGAAGTTTTTGTCCTAAAGAACAAAAGCTTCTTTCATACTAGGGGGGCTAAATGTTATCCATAAAATATTCTCAAAAATGAAAGTATGAAAGAAGGAGCAAAAGCATTGAAGATTTGAAGACATTAGGATGGTCTATTTAAACATTAGATAAAGCTTTCAACAAGAAAATGAAGGCCCCAACAGCACGTTTCTAATAAGTCAAAAGGATGTTATGATAGAGCTTTTCATAAGCAAAGGGCTTTCGACGAGGTCGAAAGCTACCTTCCAAAGGCAATGAATAACATACTTCCTGCATATGCGCCAAACCATTCGAAACTATTAGTTTCGCCTTCATTTACATTCATCGAAAGAATATTCAGCAAAAACAACCATTTCGAAAGCGTAAATTAGCCTTTCGAATTGGTTAAAGCCAATCTCACTTATAGAGGAAAGATTATACATCCGCTAAAACCAAAGAATATGGTTCCACATTAGACAAGGAGGATGCTTTCGAAGGGAACCCTTTACAGCAAAGCTTTTAAGATGTATCGACTCATTCGAAGTCCTAAAGAATACGTTTCTACAGTATCGAAGGCCCACACTATTCCAACTTGCACGACATACTGGCATCTAGGTGAAGAGCACATCTATACACCTTTCAATAGAGTTGAAAATGATAGACCGATCTACCTTCCGATGAAGTCGAAGGGCATCAAGAGAAACCTTTCGGCAAAGTTAGAAATGATCAAGAAATACATCTTTCAACATAGTCAAAACGATCAAAGCAGGAAAAAACAAGCTTAGCCTTCAGTGGCAATGGAAGTATGGCCACACAACCCTTTCGACCAAGTCGGAAGCTGAGATCCAAGAGTTGCGCACGAAAGCAGGTATTGACCTTTCGACCACGTCGAAAGCATTCGATCGAAAGGTGCTAACCCGCACCTATAAAATGACCTCAGGGGTCTAAATTTAGAGATCATATTTCTTCCACTTCTCCTTTGTATTCTTAAAGAGTCTGTAATCCCTAATTTCTAAATCAAATTGGAGATTTGGTTACTTTGTATATTCCAGTTCAATAAATTGAAGATATGATAATTTTGGATTATACAACTGCGAGAGATTACTTTAGCTTACGTTCCTAGTCCTCTGATATTAATCTAAGTCGAAAGAATGCCTTTCGATCGAGTCGAAACCCCAATCAAACACATTTCCTTAGAGTTTTAGTTCAATTCCACAAATCACAAGTACCTACCCCTTCGACTAAGTCAATACTGCGAGAAATGAGGTATGGATCTTAAGGCTAAGATTAACACTAAATGGGGGGTGAATAGTGTTTTAAGGAATTACTAAATCTTTTTGAGTTTATATTAATTTGAACACAAATGTATGCAATATTTAGACACAGACATGATCACAGAATCAAACACAGATGCAGAAATAAAGTAAGAGTAATAAAGGAAAGAACACACCGGATTTTATACTGGTTCGGAGTTACCCAATATCTAGTCCTGCACACAAGTACGGATTTCCTTTCAAAAGCAATTGTACAATTACACCCTCCATTTCAAGGCCACGAGGTACACCACTCCAGATTCACAATCCTCTGGGTAGAGATACTTGATTTCAGGGGTAACAAGTTCACTTAATTGATTTCCAAGGCTACAATCACACCTTTTCTCACCTGATTGATTTCAAAGGTTACAATCACACCTTTTCTCACTTAGTTTATTACAAAGAAGCCTATAACTCTGAATAGCACTGAGATCTTGTTGAGATAGTGATAGAGAATCAAACCAGAAATGATCTAGTTAGATTCAATATTGATTTTGGCAGAGTAATGGTAAGAATGTGTATAAAGAATTGTGGAAGAAGAAGAGGAGTGAAAACTAGAAAGAAAAAAAAATATAAAAATTCGTTCAAAACCACCCCTATTTATAGTAGAACAACAGCCATGTCCATTCGTGAAAGGATATGACGAATAGATACTTCCTTTGAAATTCAAAATTTTGAAATAAACTGCTACTATGTCGACATGGGGTACTTGAGGATGTCGACATGCCAAAGGAATTTTTGGTGATTTGTTTTTCTTTGAAAATAAGTTCTATCTTATATTAAAACTATTTTAAACTTTATAAATATACCGAGCTATAGTTAAAATACATAAGTAAATATAGAGAATAATATTTTGGTACATACATAAAATTTTACTATAATTTTATATTTAAATAAAAGTTAAATAAATATATTAAAATTAAAAGATAGTTTAAAAACCAAAGATAATTTGATTTTGAAAATAAAGATTATTTTTGAGGTTAAAATTATTTAAAACCAGGATAGATGTTTTTGATTCTTTTGAAAAAGGAAAATTTTGAAATCATTTTGAAAATAAGATAATTTTTGTAAAAAACATTTGAATAAACGTTAGCGGATACAAAACAATGTTCCACTAGATTTTTCGTAGGTTCCATCCTACTTAGGGTTCCATCCCTTTAACGAGCTCGAAGTGGATTCCATTCCACGAGTAATTTGGATTTTAAGACACTAGTGCTTTTTTAAGAGTTTTAACCAAATTCCTAATTAAATTACTTATTATTGAAATCTTGGGCTCTTGATATTCTTGATATTCATGAGTCTTCAATCTTGATATCTTGAATCTCTATACTGTATAGTCTTCATTATTGGTACCTGCATGGTTAAATCCTACATATATATATATATATATATATATATATATCTAAACTATAATGTTAGTATTTATATTTTATAATCTTATTCTAAGGTTGTTGTCATCAAAACTATCATCTCAATGACTAACAATCTCCCCCTTTTTGATGATGACAACCTTTGTTTATAAAATATTACTTCTATCCTAATAACTCCCCTTTAATCTATGCCTAACTGCCCTATTTTATATTTCTCCCCCTTTGTCATCAACAAAAACTAACTGGAAACTATGTAACTCCAAACTATATAACTCCCCCTTATTCTTGTACGAAAGTACCTGCATTAATAAACTATATAATGGAGTATATAATAGATAGATTAAGTGATAATTATACCGATAGACATGATAATTAATCAAAGATCATATCAATGCATTTTTATACATGTTTTGCACACCAAATATCAATCCAAACCAAACCAAATCAAATTAAATCAAATCAATCCAAGCAAACAATTCAAATCAAATGAAGCAATAAAATCAAACATTACGAGGAACTTCCACCCATCCTTCTTCTCCAAATATAGGGTCTGCTTCAATGGCATCCCAATTTTCATTGTCATTGGTGAGAGAGACTAGAGGATGTGCTTCGTTACCATCCTTGTGTAGCGAGAAAATCATCCACCGTATCGCATCGAAATGCTTTTCTTGCTCCTTGATCATATGCATTTGACTCAATTCTAAGTGTCGCTGGTTACAAAGAATGAAAGGGAGAATATTCTTGAAAGAAATATGGGTTTCTTCAAGATTCTCGGTTAAATTATGAATTGGATTGACCATATTCGAGTTTGTGAAAAGAATGAGGGACAAAGTAGAGAAGAAATAATATTGAGTGATGAATTCTGGAAGAAATAGTTATTTATAGGTGTAGAAATTCGTTTGAAATGAATAGACTTAAGATAGTTATTCAAATTTCAAATTTCAAATGAAATGTCATTTCTGACCAGCACATGTCGACATGGTCAAGGGAGGATGTCGACATGGTTCAGTGAATTTTGATGACTTTTTTTTTAATTTTGTGAATAATTGTGTATATATTTATATAATATACAAACATTTATTCTGGAGATAAGATAAGCTAGATAATAGAAAAGAACTTCAATATCATTGCATAATAGAACGATACAATGATTAAACATTAAAAACTATACGAACATTCAAATCAAAATAAACTAAAACGAATACAATGAGATATGAAAAGGTAGAACTAGTTAGAGGATGACAAAGATGAAGATAATCTAAGCTTCTTGCTGACTTTGGAGAAAAACTTGTTCATCTTCGATGACATTTTATTCATTTTCTTACTAACAGACCATTTAAGAATCTGCTCATTCTTGACAATAGTCTTTTGATTTTTGAGAAGGGTTTTGTTGGTTGGATTGGGAGGATAGTCAATGCTTTCCAAAGAGGTTTCACCTTCTTCTTATTATATTTCCATTTCATCCCCTTCTTCTTCTTCCTCTTCCTCCTCTTCCATCTCCTCATGAGCCAAACGCTCTTCCTTTTCGGCAAGAGTCTCATAAGGTTGAAAAACAAATGGAATTTTCATAAGAGAAATATTTGAGTGATTAAAAACCTTTCTTGAAACAAATTCTTCTCCTTTAAAATCCACTCCAAAATAGTTAAAAATCCGAGTGAGATAGATTCCATGATACAAAGTGTTTTCACCTATTTCAAGATTTTTGGGACGAAATTCATCCAAAATAACTTGCGCCCAATTAATATCGTAATTACCAAAAATAGCAAAAAGTGCTTTGCAAACTTTTGAGGTAGGATTGTTAAAATTCCCCGATCTTGGGGTCAAAGTATGTTGTAAAAGAAGATTAACAATTCTAGCTTTTGGTCGAAAGTTTCGATTTTTGAATTCAAAATTATCGTTTCCTTTGAAAATGTGATGAAATGTCTCACGATCATTTTCATCGATTTTAAAAGTAGAAAGATCCATTCCCGTGCTTTTGCAATTGAGAATGGTACCCAAAAGATCACAATTTAAAACAATTCTAGTGCCTTTGACACTACTCCAAATTCATCATCATTTCCAATATAAAATCCACGATTCAAATTTGCATAGAAAATTTTAACAAGATTTGGATAACAAACGAAATCATTTTGAGAAGCATCAACAAGGCTAAGAACTTGGTTGTTTGCAAAAAGATAATCAATTTCATAAGAAGAAAAATCTTGAAATAAAGAAAACTTTTCGGGATGGACTTTTCCATAGTTAGCATAATTGATGTATGCTTTTATGGCCTTCGGATCATTGAAGAGTTGCTCTTTTATCTTTCTGGAAATTCTTATTGTGGAGGGGTTGCTTGAAGAAGCCATTAGAGTAGAGAGTAGAGAGCTTGAAGTTTTGAAGAGAGAGTATGAATTTGAAAATGAAAGTGAAAAGATGTGATACAAGATAGTGAATAAATAGATTGACAAAGGACATATTCTCTGGTCAAAAGGTAGCTTTTCAGATAATTGAATGAAATGAAAAGGCGGAAGGAAATTCAACCATTTGAATTCAAATTTTGAATTTCAAATTCTGTACCCATGTCGACATCATGGTAGGGACCATATCGACATGTGCCTTTGAATTTCCATGATTATTTTCTTAAGAATTCTAATATATATTTATTATTTTTAATGTCTATATATATATATATCTGGAATATTAGCAGAATTATAGTATATTCCATAAAATATTATGATACTATTAAAAATAAAAATAAAAATACTAATAAAAATAATAATAAAATTATAGTAAAAATAAAAAATAAAAATTTAAAAATTCAAACAACACACCAATTCAAAATCAATCAATCAAACATTCAATTCTAAGCATGCAATTTCAACCAATTGTATTGTAAATGTTTACCTTTTTCTGAGTCTGTTTCTCTGAATTCGTCGGAGTCGTGAACTGCCGTGAAACACATATTTGAATTATCTATCTTCTGATAATCATCGATTGAGGACGAGTCCGAGTCTTCTAGAGTAGCAGTAAATGCACGTTTTCATTTCTTTATGGAATCATTGTTTATAGGAAGATTTTGCCTATCTGGATACGGAAAGTCTCTTTTAATATGGCCTGGTTCGTCACAGTTGAAACATTTGATATTCTTTGGCATTACATTCTGATTTCCAGAGTTCTTATAGTTGTTTCTCTTGAGATTATTCATCTTTCTGTATTTCAGGAGTTTTCGAAAATTCTTGGTCATAAGGGCCATCTCTTTATCATTATCGCTGTTTGAGTCTGATCCATTGGTCAATGCATTGAATGTCATTGATTTCTTTTCAGATGCTTTGCTTTCTCTTCTCTCAATCATTTGGACTTAAAACGACATTAGATTTCCAATTAATTCTTCTATCTTTAAGGTACTGATGTCATTTGCTTCTTCGATCGCAAGTGTCTTTTGATCCCATTCTGGAGTAAGAGAATTTAAGATTTTTCTGACTTGATCTTCTTTCGAAAATTCCTTTCTTAAGGATATTAAAGAATGCACAATATTCTGAAATCTACTATACGTATCTAAAATAGACTAATTATTAGAATTCATTTTAAATAATTGAAATGGTTTGTGAGCATGGAAATTTTGGTCTGTTTAACTTTGCTTGTTCCTTCATGAGTAACTTGTAAAGTTTTTCAGATTTCATATGCAGACTTACAAACTGACACTCTATTAAATCCATTTCTATCAAGCGAACAAAATAGAATATTCATAGCTTTAGAGTTATTTTATGCAACAGTCTTTTCCTTAGCAGTCCACTGTGCAAAATCAGTTGTGGGTTCAGAATATTCAGTCTGTGTAACATTCCAAGTGTCTAGTCCTATAGATTGTAAATATATTTTCATCCTACATGCCCAATATGCATAGTTACTGCCATTAAAAAGTGGTGGTCTGACAGTAGACTGACCCTCTACAAATGAACTAGTGACATGGATAATAGAACCAGTGTTGGTAGTGTTAACAGTACCAGTGTTGGTGGCCATTTTGAAAAATTTTCAAAATTCAGATTATGAAAAGTTTGAAAACCTTGCTCTGATAACAAATGTGAGAAATGAGAAATACGATCTTAAGGCTAGGATTAACACTAGAGGGGGGGTGAATAGTGTTTTAAGGAATTAATAAATCTTTTTGAGTTTATATCAATTTGAACACAAATGTATGCAATATTCAGACACAGATATGATCACAGAATCAAACACAGATGCAGAAATAAAGTAAGAGTAACAAAGGAAAGAACACACCGGATTTTATACTGGTTCGGAGTTACCCTACATCCAGTCTCGCACACAAGTACAGATTTCCTTTCAAAAGAAATTGGACAATTACACCCTTGATTTCAAGGCCACGAGGTACACCATTCCAGATTCACAATTCTCTGGGTAGAGATACTTGATTTCAGGGGCAACAAGTTCACCCAATTGATTTCCAAGGCTACAATCACACCTTTTCTCACTTGATTGATTTCAAAGGCTATGATCACACCTTTTCTCACTTAGTTTATTACAAAGAAGCCTATAACTCTGAATAGCACTGAGATCTTGTTGAGATAGTGATAGAGAATCAAATCAGAAATGATGTAGTTAGATTCAATATTGATTTTGGCAGAGTAATGGTAAGAATGTGTATAAAGAATTGTGGAAGAAGAAGAGGAGTGAAAACTAGAAATATATATATATATACATATATATATATATATATATATATATATATATATATATTTGTTCAGAACCACCCCTATTTATAATAGAACAACAGCCATGTCCATTCGTGAAAGGATATGACGAATAGACACTTCCTTTGAAATTCAAAATTTTGAAATAAACTGCTACCATGTCGACATGGGGTACTTGAGGATGTCGACATGCCAAAGGAATTTTTGGTGATTTGTTTTTCTTTGAAAATAACTTATATCTTATAATAAAACTATTTTAAACTTTATAAATATACTTAACTATAGTTAAAATACATAAGTAAATATAAAGAATAATATTTTGGTATATATATAAAATTTTATTATAATTTTGTATTTAAGTAAAAGTTAAATAAATATATTATAATTAAAAGATAGTTTAAAAACTAAAGATAATTTGATTTTGAAAATAAAGATTATTTTTTAGGCTAAAAATATTTAAAATCAGGATAGATGTTTTTGATTCTGTTGAAAAAGGAAAGTTTTGAAATCATTTTGAAAACAAGATAATTTTTGTAAAAAACATTTGAATAAAGGTTAGCGGATATAAAACAATGTTCCACTAGATTTTTCGTAGGTTTCATCCTACTTAGGGTTCCATCCCCTTAACGGGCTCGAAGTGGATTTCATTCCACGTATAAATTGGATTTTAAGATGCCAGTGCTTTTCTAGGAGTTGTAGCAAAATTCCTAATTAAATTACTTATTATTGAAATCTTGAGCTCTTGATATTCTTGATACTCATGAGTCTCCAATCTTGATATCTTGAATCTCTATACTGTACAGTCTTCATTCTTGGTACCTGCATGGTTAAATCCTACATATACATATATATCCAAACTATAATGTTAGTATTTATATTTTATATTCTTATTCTAAGGTTGTTGTCATCAAAACCATCATCTCAATGACTAACATATACCCTTCTAGATCAACTAATTACAGAAACAATAAGGTCCCCAACTTAAGTCACCTTGTCTGCGTCGAAAGGTTGTTCAGACAGAATCATAATTCAGTCAATTCAAAAGGATTCCCGAAAGAGGAGTTAGCCTTTCGACTACATCAAAAGGTACTAAGAATGTAATTTTGACCATCCCTACCAACTTAAAAAGTGTTAGCAACCTTCACTTGTTCGAAAGGAGGTTTCGATAGTATCACTCATACTCCAAACTTCAATTTGAGGTGTTGACAAGTTTTCTTGTTAACACTATGTTATGCAAATCTTTTGACCCCACACTAGAACATAAATTTCACTTGTATTATACCTGTATTCATATGAAATATAAAGTAAATTGTATGTATTACAATAAACCAAGCATGATGGGCACATGAATTATACTTGCAAATGATTTTTAAAAACCGCTCAAACTAGCAGCGGTTTTTACTTAGTGCATGAATTATAATTTACCGTTCACCTAGAACGCTGCATAAGCATAAAATATTAGAGGTTTCTAAAAGGTTACTAATCAGAATAAAGTTGCTGAAGATACTCAACCCAAACACTTTGGCTTTTAACTGTTTAAAACTACTCTTTGTTTTTATTTACAAGAAAAGAGCTACAAACTCTCGTTTTTGACATTGTTATAAGAAAAGTACCCGTAGAAATGAATATGTAAATTTGGTCCCTATTTTTGAAAAATAAAAAATTGCAAGGTGACTTGCATTTTTCTGACAGAAAGCGCAAGGTAACTTGTACTTTTTTAATTTTAATCTTTTTTATTGAAATTTTTGAAATGGTTGAAATGTGCATCAGAAAATCGCAAGCTAGTTTGGGCTTTCTGATTTAGAAAAAACATGGATCTAATTTACATACTCATTGCTTTGCTTGAGGGCTTTTTAGCAACATGCATCTCTTTTATTTACTTACGAGTTTATATGCACGCCCGGGTGGGCCTGCATCTAATCACAATGTTTTGTTGCTAGATCACCAGCTCCGTCCTTTTCAGTCAACAATAGTGTTTGATATTCATTCATCAATCATCTAAAAATATTATATATGTTTAATTTGGTTGTCAAATGTCCAATCATATCATATTCTTAGGCAACATAGCCTTGTGTGCCTAAAATTCAAGTTGAGACATGACCACCGACCTCATCAGATCTGAGAATGGCTAGTCCAAGATACAAAACTCGAGTTAAGACATGAATAATCAACCTTAATATTCATGAACATACAGAAATTACACGTTTCTAAACACTCCAGAGTTGTTGATAGTAAATAATATCTTAAGAATAAAGTATGCGATTACCATTCCGGGTTCTAAATTTTTTATACATAATGGCTGAAGTTGTAATGAGAGGAAGCTAGAGAGAGTTAACCAAATTTTGTATAGATTATTGTAGCATCTCATATTGTTTCACAGTCTAACATATAAAATGGTAGGCAGTAAAGTTCAGGGTTATGTTCGTTATTTATTTAATACAACTAAAAGTGAAGTGTGTACCTACATGGATATAGTGTTTGTAGAGGACTGATAGTGATCATTTACATGGATAGTACTTGATACAAATAAACTTGTGAGTTAATTTCTTTTTATTATGAAATAGTACGAACAAACAAACACAAAAATCATTATCATATTTTGTGGAGATTGATTTGGTTTCTATACAAATAGTAAACCAGAAAAATATATTGTGCACTTACACCAATAAACTTGTAATAAAAGCATAAACAAAAGTAGCATACTCCTTGTAAAGTCTAAACAACTCCCCAACGAAAACACCAAACATCTCATTGTCGTTTCATCTCAAGCAGTATAGAAAAATACAATTAGTTGAGGTTGAGAGCGCTACCAACTTCAGTAAAATATATCAAATCCTTTACATTTGATGATATTGCCGTGGCAGCAACAACACTGTTCATCAGAATTTTATCCACATCTCCACACCAAGATATAACAATTACATCACAATCAGTAGAGACCAAACTCTCCAGCCTTGAGTAACTAAAGGTATAAAATTAATGATCGATAGATAACACTCCAGAGCATCTCCGGAGGATCTACAACAATTTGAGTATATATTATTTTGTACTTTACATGCTGCAAGTATATATTATATTTACCAAAAGAGTTAAAAAAAAAATGAAGGCACTTTGTGAGCTAATGAAGATTTTCTAGGTCTAGAGCGAAGTGAAGTTTTAGCAACAAAGTTCCGATGCATTCCAATATTCGTGTCAGATGCAAGCTAGTCATCAAGTAAGGCCGCACGGGGAGCAAGCATTGAAATCGGTGACGGAAGAAAGGTTAAAGTGTCCTGGGGTGACATCTTGACTATAGCTCTGTCGCCAATATGTTAATTTCATGTATGTTACTATTCAAAAAATATACACATAATTTTGAAAATGGAAAAGAGAACACATATTAACCACGGATGGATTGCAGAGATGTGATGACTCAAGTTTTGTTATCCAATTTGACTAAATAAAACATCAAGTACTTCAAATTGATTCATGGTTTCAATCTGAAGATGAACTTAATGACCAAATTTTAAAAAGATGAGTAATTTTATGCCAAAGGTGGAACTAAACCTCTTTCAACTACAAATTGCATGTAAGCATAGGGATTGGCAAAAATATCCAAATTGGAAGTGCAAATTTAAGAGCGCATTTTAATTATTACATAAGCACTAAAATAGGTTAGTCCCGTTGTGTTTAGTATATTTGTGCCTTGGAGGCATACTGGATTTAAATTAGTGATTGATTTGTGGAATGTGAGCACTATTTATTAATTAAAACGGAACAATATAAATGTTCAATATGAAATTAATTGTTCATGTTTTCCGAAATTTGATGTTGCCTGTAGTGTTAGCAGTGCATATTTTCTTAAATAATTGCCGAGCTTTTAATCTTTTTTCATATTGATTACCCTTATTTGAAAGTGTATCAAGATTCAAAAAAATCTATTCATCAAATTGAATTTGTGATCACTAATGTGGATGCTGTAAAAATTGACAAATATGCATCTGTTTTCAATATATCTCTAAAATTTTGGGTATGTTTATATTCCGTAAATTTTTCAAAGTATGAGAATATGATATAGTTAGGTTTTTGATGAAAAAGTATTTATAAATGTTCACCAACTGCGTAAATCGCAAGGTTTAAATTTTAAATCGAAACGGGATTTAAATCGTAAATCGTAGATTCAAAATATCCACATTTTAAGGTTTGTATGCACTTTGAGGCTGGTTTTGATGTTTGAACTTCTACAATTAAACTTAAAATTTTTTTTTCTCAATTCCATTTTAATTTTTCTTATAAAAGATAATGAATAAATAAAGTAGGAAAATATAATAAATTTTCTAATTGAGGGCGATAATAAATGTTACTTCTTAGCTTAAATATTAATTTATACAAATATCAATTTACAAAAATTAATGGCGATGTTTTTGATTAGTTAACATATTATGTAATATATGTTGTAAATTGCAAAACGTGCTAGTTGTACAAATTAATGCCTACTTTTGTAGTGAGTTACAGCAATGAGACCCAATTTATGTAGCTAAAGAATTAGTCATAGTTTTGAGGAGTGTATCGAATTCGTCTAAAGCCATCTCTAAAATACTTATACCAATACTGATTCAAAAGAATTAACCGATTTGCTATAAGTAATGGTAGATATATAGTAAGAATAAAATCATATGAATTATGAAAAGCAGACTAACATTATTTGCTGTAAGTAATGGATTAAAAGACGCGTACCGCAACGGTTGATGACATGTCCAGAATTTGTCCATTGCATATACTATAGATACAAAGGGCACAGAAAATCCTTAAAGCTGTGGAAATGTTTTAACGAAATTTCTTTATTCCATATATATTATAGATTCACCTGTATGTAGCGTAAAAGAAGAGGTAAATACAGCGAGAATGTACCTTGAAAAATTGATGATGTATGTAGATGAAGATCAAATTAAGTACCTTTATTCCTAGCCAGTTAGTAGAACATCTTTGTAGACAACATTTTTAGTGAAAGTTTCGGTTTGTCCAATAATCTGATTGGTCAGTGTACAATTCAAATATCTCATCCGGTGATGAAATTGACTGTAAAATTATTTTTCCATTTAAGCAGCAAAAACTATTTAATTCCCGATAAAAGAGTTTTGCTTGGCAATATGTACACATCCTTGATTGTGGTAAATAGAACTTTTGAAAACCGGAATGATCTGTAAAGCTTCTTGCACAACTATGTCTTGCGGTAGAACTTTGACATGGTTGGCTAATTCTGTTTGTTCTTATGGTTCTATTCCAGTCATCTTTATGTTCAAAAGGTAATGTAGTAATGTCTTCTTGTTCTTCATTATTCATTGGTCCACTAAGATCTTGATTTGCTTAAAAAAATTATAAATAAAATTTGTAAGTTTTTTTAACATGAAGTGACTCGATAAACTATGTGGGTGATAAATTTAATATGACTTAGGTTCATAAATTATACTTTGATTATATTAATAAATATATTATTATATGATGATAATGAAGCTACTTGAACTACTTGTTTGTGTATCAATATATGCATTTGTACATAGGCAAAATAAACTTTGGTAAATATATAACTTTTATTGTTCTCACAATATAACGTACTAAATTATAAGGAATAGTTCTCTGAAGTAATACCTTGTATATTGTGAGAGCAAGGTATCGAAAAAGAACTACCGGTACTACTTGTTTGTGATGCATCATCATTGATATCCTTTTCGACTCTTCTAGATTTTCTACTGTGATAAATAGCAGGGTATTGTTCACGTTTTGTCTGTTTGTCTTCTTCAGTCATTAACTTTTTTCCTTCTTTGTAGCGAATACGACGGTGCTCTAATTGTTTTTCCCTTTGTTCACAACTTAATTCAGAACGACGTTGTCTTTTTATTTCAGCCTTGATTTGAGCATTCAATAATGCTTCTTGATGAGCCCTCTTAATGATTCTAGGGCTTCTACGCAGTACTGGGGGTGCTTGAGTACATTGCATTTCTTGACGTTGGTTTCTTTCAATAATTCTCGGACTTCTACGGGGCAATAAGGGTGGTATGCAGTTGGATTCAACTCGGTGACGTTGAACTTTATTAATAATTTCCACCCTTTGTAAGTTGGGGACTTGGTTAGCTTCCATTGTTTAATGTTGAGTTCTCTCGTTGATTCTAGGACTTCTACGTGGTTTTAACTTGGAAAATTGATTGTCTTCCATGAGTTGATGATGAAATTCACAAAGTTTCAAATGGAATTTGTTTGACCTATAATGCTTAAAAAAATACTCAATTTGTATTATAAGTGAACATCACCATTTAAGCCTTAAGAGCTAAGTTGCATATATTTATTAATAAAACTAAAATACCTAATATAAGTAATAATATATTGTGTTTCATAGTAATAGTTGGAACATGCTTTACAACATGTAGATGTAGTAGAAAATATGTAAAAGAATTTTTCATAGAATGTGAAGTAATTGTAGTTAACAAAATAATTATTTAACAAAAAAATAACTTATATTATGCAGTTAGTAAGTGGGGCATGTTATTATGAATAGAATATAAAAATACATATCTTCCACAAACATCATCGTATGTAAAGTTTGGATAAGCTAAAATAATATGAGATATCAACAAACTAAGTTGCTTTCGCTATTCAATTTTTACCAAATTTGAATTTCCAAGACGTACCTCTTGAGTAACAATCAAATTCGAGTGATGAAGACAAAAAAATCTTCTGATAATATAACCTGCAGAACAAACAAATTGAAAGTAAGACAAAAAAAGAAAAATGCAAGAGAACTTAAAATATAATAATGCAATAATAAGAAGAATAAGTTTTTAACAATGCACTAATAAGAAACGTAAGGTTTCAACAATGCAGTAATAATCAAGTGTAAGCAGTATCAAAGAATTTTTAATCGCAACTTATGTATCATATAATTGATTGTAAAAGAAGATGCATGTTAAAAATAAGTATAGCTGTTTTTGGTGAATGAAAGATATTTGGTTGCCTTATTTGTTAATGTCCAAATGTCTCTGTTAAAATGCATACAACTCCTCCCTTCTGTCTAAAACAAATTAAAGCCTTTTGGGACTAAAAGCTTTAATTTCGACAGCACTTCACTTCTTTTTCGTCTACGCATAACTTTGCATCCAAGGGGTATATTCATATTGTGTTTTCTAAAATAAATTAAAGTCTTTTGGGACTAAAGACTTTAATTTGTTTTTGTTGTATTTGTTAAAATAATATATAATGGTTAATTTCAAATAAACATTACATTCATGTCTGTATTTAACCAAATGCAATTTCACATGTCAAAAAAATACACACACACACACACACACACACACACACACACACATATATATATATATATATATAACACCAACAATGAAATATATATTTGTTCAAATTTGGATAATATATGAGTATTAAAAATTGGGTTGCACATAAATTGCATTCAAAACTAAGTCTTACCTACAATTTTCCATAAGCATATATAGAGAAACTTCTTAGCAATGTCGTTGACGAACAATACAGAGAATATGCTCCTCTGTGTCCTGTAAAAAACCACAAAAGATGAAAATCAATCATCAGAGTACAATTTTCATAAGCATATGTATTTAACTTGTGACCGTATATTGCCACGATAATTTTCATAAGAATTTTTATTCTCATTTGTTTTGTGTTATCTTTCTACTTAAAAAAAAGAAAAAGAAAAAGTTCATTACATTTCTTACATTCTCTAGTACAACTATTTGCATAGTTGTTCATAGCTTTTTTATCCGCTCTCTAGTTTAAAGGGAAAGAAAAGGTAATAATTGCATTTCATTTTAGTTTGCATTTGAGTGTCATTTCTGTTTTAGTTCAATTTCATTTGCATTTCAGTTACACGGTTTAACACTTACATTTCAGTGTTTTTCTTTTACATTGCACTGTTAATCTCTATTCCCTGTTTTTTTAGTTACACAGTGTATATGCACGCCCAAGGGGCCTGCATCTAATCATAATGTGCATGCATTTATTCAACAATGTGAATTTGTAGTATGTTTCAAAGCATGTATATTTTTTTTGTAGATATAGTATACACTTATTCTTATCATAGTACCTATAAATTTCTAAGTGAGATTCACTATATGGATGGAGGCGGTTTTTATTAAAAAGTGATATATGAAGTGCAGGGTAAATATAGATGGTTCTTGTCATAATAAGAGATATATGAAGCCTCCTTGGTATTTTTCATCATCTATCAACCTAAAATTGATGAGAGGCACATATATATGCAGCAAAATAAAACGATATAACCACACTATGAAAATATACATAGGAATCAACCGGAATCAAAATACATACATGGTTATATGATCCATATGCAAGCCTATTTACTTCATAATGTTCTTTATTTGTAAACGTTATTGACTTGGAGTAGTAAGTTAAGCATTTTTTTTCAGTGGTTCTCACATATAGTAAGTTAGCAACACTCCCTAAAAAAGAGAATAAAGAAATAAATTAGGCAGCTTGATCATTTTGAGCAAGTCATCTTTGAAATAAACATTGTATATATGCTGTTAAAAAGATTACATCCGCAACTACTGAAACTGGTAAATAATGTTGTTATGTCTATATTATTTAAAATAAGTGAAACCATGCTTATATTAAATCATAAACATGACAAACTGAAGATTAGAACATTGGAAGAGAAAAAAAACACCAATGACATAGACTTTGGTCCATGCTTTTGACTAAAATGTCATAAATATTCCTTTTATTAAATGTTTTATGGACATATGACTCGTACACTGAACATGGAAGCATCTCATATCCAAATAAAAATATACAGTAATCAAATAACCATTACTAATTATCATTATAGTCTATTTTGAAGCTTTCAAAGATTCTTCCTCCCAAGTCCTTGAGTAGTTAAATTGGTCCTCGGGAGTTTACCGGCCTACCGGGTTCTCCTGGGTTTTCAAAAAAAAAAAGAGAGAGAGAGAAGGTTTTACCGCCAAAAGGAGGTAAGTTATACCTACCTGCACCCAAACTGAAGGACATCCCTATATGTTCATACTACCTGTACACTGACATCCACTAATACCATATCCAACATGCACACACTAATACCTGTACCAATAGCCACATAGTGCCTGACTGGATCATCAAACACCACATCTCTCTTCTTTAAATCATCAACAATAACCGAACCCATCTTAACCTTATTCAAAAATTCAGTACCCATCAAATTTATCACAGCATCTCTCAACAACTTACTCATGTGCACAATATTATCCAAGAATGAGTAGACATTAATAATCAAACTATAAGGCTTTTGCATATCAACATATATATAGCACCAAAGCCATAATGCACATTATCTTTTACCAGGCAATCACTACCATCATCAACATATATAGCACCAAAACCTTACCCTGATAACTTGTTGTCCAACCTGCACATAGTATTTTCGCATTAATTAATCAGCATATTTTATTGTTACTGTGCATCATATACCTAGGGTCCAACACATGGTTCTCATTTCCCCACCGACACATAACATGTGAAACAGTGGCCTCCCTCATAAATCACTGATTTTAATCTATTCAGGATCCCCTCCATGTGACCCTCTTCACATTTGTTCGTCTCCTGCTTTTTGTCCTTTCTTTTAATATCTTTCTACCTCTGCCTTTTATGCCTGGACATTTAATATTTCTTGTTTCCATTTACCTAAAAAAGTACCTTGCAATTGTGTATTCAAGGGAAATAATCCATCTCCCCGTCTTATATTATACTTTTAATCATCCTTTTTTTCAGTTAGTTAATGTAAGTGGACTTTTTTTTGTTTTTGAGTGCGTTCAAAGCAATAATAATTGTATTTCACTGAAAGCTTTTACAGCAAGTAAAAGGACTTTTGGATGATGGCTTTAAAGTTCAATTTCTCCTAGAAGATTGCGAAACTTATTATATTCTAAAAGGACTTTAACATAATAATCAAACATCCCTACCCACCTCGTTACCAACATCACTACCATCAAAAGCCTCGATAAAACTGTCAATAGGTGTATTGCAATCATAGACATGATACCTTGAATTATAATCGTGCACCAGAGACTCAGATGAGTAAGGAGCGGCAGCAGAAATCATAACACTGGTTATCTGCAAGTTGCAAGGAAACAACCTCTGTGAACCCACTCATCTCAGATCTGTTAGCCACCAAACAACACCCGAGACCCCTCCATCAGTTACAAATCCTTGTATAATAGTATGTAAACAAATGTAGCGATAATATATAAAAATGGTGCAGTCATAAGTCATAACCAAAAGGGAAAAAGAGGCATTCAAGAGTGGACTATTTTTGAAGAAAAACGCATCAGATTAAAAAAAATGAAATATTAATGCAAACAATTATTGAGATAGTTGAGAATAATCAAAAAAAGTCACGTCATATAAATACAAAACTTAGCTTCCAACTCTTTGTCGCCGCCATAAATTTAGTTTAATTTTATTTCTGCCATTATTATTTTTTGGCTTTTACTTTAAACACATTGAACTCGGTTTAACTGCTCTACTTACTGCAAAATCAAGGCTATTTACTCTTGCCTTTAAAGCAGCAGTAATACATAAAACTCTTAGCTAATAAAGCAGTTAGTACTAAATGTTAACCATGATAAAATGACGCCAAGCACATGGTAGGATGGGTTGAAAAGCTCAATTTCAAAGGGAAAAATATCCCATTATTGCCGTGCTCAACTAAAAACAAAGCCGATAGTAAACAAAGAACATATTTATACATCGTGGTTTTCTATATCCATGCCAAGTGACTCAAAAAATCAACTGTGAATGCCATGGTCGATTCACATCTCAAATAGAAAGTGGGTACAACATGAATAAAAATGTAAAATATCATATTGGGTTCGGGTTGGAAAACATGCAATATAAGGTGTTAATAATTTCATTTTCAGGTATTATTTTCAATCATATTAACTGAGTAACAATGTACAATATAAGACAATATAAATTTCTGAAAAAAGTCCCTTACTCTTGCATTACAATTCACCTAATTGTACCAAACACCAAAGTGACATAATCTTGCATTACAATATATATGCATTTTTTTCTTTTGAATCTTCACCCACATCACTGTCCAAAAGAAAGAAGTTTGAAAAAATAACAAAAATTGATCACTCACGCTACTGAAAATGGATATTGTTACATAGAGCCTGCATAAGCATGATTTTTCGAGACATACAGGCTTCGGTGATTCCTATTAAAATAATTTTTTTTACTAAATTTTTGAAGGTTTTCAACCCTAAATCAAATCCAAATCCAAACGTATATAAATCTAAGGATGGTACTTAACAAAATAAAGGGGGAAAAGGAGCATTATAATTTATTAGTCAAACATAATTTTTGCTTGGTCTTTATTTTACGGATCATGTGAGAAAGGTATTATATGGCTGAGCAGTCAAGGCTGTTAACAGTATAACAGATACACTTGTTGTAAGTATGAATCTGAATAATGTACACATGAGAATGCAAAAAGCCTGATAAGCAATCAAATCTTAATGATTATAATATCTAAAATTTATGTAAGCTGTAATTCCCTGTTTTACTTTGCTTTAAGTAACTTTAATTGTTTACTGACAATAATATTTGATAAGTTTATCAGCTGATATAAACTCAAATTGACTTAACCTTTGATACATACATGCAGGTAAAAACAGACGTAGAGAATTTCAAGTAGAAAGGTACACCAAAAGCCACAAAACATAAAGAATCTCTTGCGTGCATTTTTTCACAACACACACGGGCAACCACAGCCCTAGTCACGCACACTCAAATGCAAAGACACACTGTGAATTGGTGAAGCAAGGAAGGTTCAATGCAGAAATAAGCAAAGGAATTTGCAGTGGAGAGTAAAGTACCTGGGAGCGAAGTCTATTGGATTTCGAACCAGAGGTGATTCAGGAGTAGCTGTTAATCATCAGTGCTGTCGCAGTCATGAATATTGATTGCGTGGATGAATCGTCAGGCGGCGGTGTTGTCGGTCTCAGTGGAAATCGATTTAAATGATGAATCGTCAGGCGCCGTTGCTATCGCACCAAACGGAAATCGATTAAACAAATGAATCGTTAAGTAACAAAGATGGAAGTCCTAACTGATCTAGTTTATGAAAGCGAATTGATAATTACCTGCGATTGTAGCGTAATGGATGTCACTCAGTGGAAATCGATTTAGACGATGAATCATCGCTGTTGTACTCACTGGAAATCGTCATCGGTGGTAAATATGGGAGGAAATTATTTTTTTAAATGGGGAGAGCAGAAGGAAAAGTATGGTTATGCGGTGGCTGGATCTGAAAGAGGGAGAGGAAGAACGCGAAGATGAGATACGGTTTTTGGATCTGAAAGAGGGAGAGGAAGAACGCGAAGATGAGATACGGTTTTCGAAAAGCAGGAAAATGGTATATTTGGAAGTTCAAAAAGACACCGAGTAAACGTAGCAAATGAATTTCCTTTATTAGCAGTAAAGAAGAAGAATTGTTACGGAGTTCGGTAATAAGTTTGTTTCCTAATGGGCATTGAGTCACGGGTTTAAATTTTAACTAATGGGCTGCTTTTCAGAATAAAATAAACAATTGCTTCACGGCCCAGTAAAATGTCCTAAGGGGTATTAACAAAATTAGGTTTCACAATACCAACCGCCTAAACTCAATTCTGTCCCTCCTCGGCAATTTAAATCGCGCGTCGCCTCCTACCGAGTGCCACCTCCGCCTGGGTTAGTAACGCACCTTCGTTCCTTTCCTGGTCCACTCTAGGGCTTTACTGGTAATTAATTATCAAAGTTCGCTTGTTTAATGTTTAACTGTGTTTAATACTTTAAACTATTGATTAAGCTGATTCATTTCTTACATTGGATTGTCTGATTTTGTTTTTAATGTAATTTTAGTTAAGTAACTTTGTTTAATTTTTACCTAATTATTCATTAGTTTGATTCTTTATGTAGTTAATTTAGATGGAATTTAGAATAGTAGAGTTAATTCAGGTTAGGTTCATTGTTTAATTAAGGAATTTGACTCCATGAAGTCTATCGAGCACAATAAAGCTAGATAAATTGTAATGAAAGTGATGTGAAATTAGTTATTGTTGTCGATTATCCCTTTTGTCTAGGTTATTTAGTGGGAACAAATTGTTTGTTTATCATTTTTTATTACAAAACACAACGATGCAAAGTATTTTGCGGTAGTTATTGTAATAAACACAACTAAAGAAGAAGTAAAAAAACATTTGAACCCCATATTTTGGTAGTTGACTTGTAAAAATAGAGAAGATCGTTGCATTCCAATATTGCCGAGTAAACCCAGAAAAATCTTTACCCTTTTTAACATTACGTTTTATGTTGTTCAGCATGAAAAAATACCTCACACTTGCTCTTTGTGGTTGTGCACAACGGCCCACCGTTGTGCTGTGGTTGTGCACAATACTCCACAGTAGCCATGCGAGGTAATACATAATACCCCACATTCTTACCACTTGGTAAGTAATATCACCCACACTTTATGTCTTTAAGCCTGTTTGATGGTGAACCCCATGTTATATCTTCGACAAGTTCTGAAGTTTTTACCACTTGGTAAGTAATATCACCCACACTTTATGTCTTTAATCCTTTAAGGTTTGATGGTGAACCCCATGTTATATCTTCGACAAGTTCTGAAATTTTTTTGGGTCTAGAAATTGAATTAAAAACATAAAAATGAATTACTTCTTCTGGCTCATTTTATAATCTATTCTCTTCTACAGTTTCATTTTCTTGTTCTTAAAATTGAAATTTTTTAATGTTAAATTTGATGTTTTAGCCTAGTTTGAAAGAGAGTTTGAAAGAGATAGAGAAATTGAAATGAAAGGGAAGAAGATATAAGAGTAGTTTTTGTCATCTTAATTTCACAAAAAGAGAATTTTCCAAGAAAAAAATGTGTAAAAAGTCAGCTTGCTCCTTCAATAATTATTGGATTCATCCTTGATTCTGTGAATGAATGAATTGATGAATAAGGTCTGAATTTACATGAGATGGTCTAAATACGAAAGACCTAAACTTTAAGATGCATATAGTTATGGGGTCATGATGATTTCTAGTAATAATAGTTACATGTCTAAACATTTTATTTGGCAACATGCTTTTGTGTCCGCCGGAATGTTATCAATAGTGTACATTATTACATGCAGCATCAAAACCGAAATCGTAATCTCTTCAGCTGCCTTATCGCATTCATTGTTCAAGAATTAAATTAACTACCAATGGCTCGTGCTCAGGTTAGATCTGTAAGTTTTCTCATAATTACTAATTCTTTTCAACTCGTTATATTTCCCTGAAAAATTAACGTAATTATTCAAATCGCAGAATAAAAACAGGGCGAGAAGACACTCGAGACCGCAACCAGTTGTGAAGAATCAGTTAAAAGCTACGGGTTTGAATCAACAAACAGGCGATAAGATTCCGCATAGCATGGTTTTTCGTAGAGGAAAAGTTCCATGGCAGTTGAAACATCTTGAATTGGATCTGCGCAAGGTTATGCTGCCTTACACTGCTTTTGACTTGAAGGTCACTCTTAACCGTTTTATTATTTGTTTGATTTATTTTGTCTTATCCTTGAATTCATCTTTCATGTTGGCATGCTTACGGATTTGATGTAAGAGAACATAAAATATAAGGATATACCAAGGTATAGGAGGAAGGCGTAGTAATATATTACAAGGGAAGAGGGTAAAAGGAAAATAAATATGCACCCGCTACATTGATCTAAAATTAGGGATCAAAATAAAAGGTGTGATAAACAAAAATGTATTTTCAGTTTATTTTTGTTTTTAGGCCATAACTATAAAATTCAGTAGAATAAAACCCTAAAACGTGTTCTTTGTTTTATCAAAAAAAATATACGGAGGACAGGAGCAAAATATGTTCTTATTGTTCAGTAGTTTGTGTTTGCAAGGTACTCTGATTCATTTTGATTAGCCTTTTAATGTTTACAGGAGAAAAAACGGAATAAACTCAAGGACTTCTTAAATGTCGCAGGACCTCTTGCCGTCACCCACTTTCTAATATTAACATATCCAACGAGCATGCCTCATTTACGAGTTGCCAAGACACCACAAGGGCCTACATTAACTTTTGAGATCCATGAATATGCACTGGCAGCTGACATTGCGAAATCCCAGATTCGATATAGGTGTCCGAAAGAACTCTTCAACAAATCGCCATTGGTAATGTCTTTATTGTACAATATTCTTAATTTTGGAGTTTAGACATTTTCCAAAAATTAACATTCAATCCCCATCTAATACGCCCAGTAACACGGGTATGTGCAGATCATAGTTTTTATTATTACCGAATTGCCACTTTAGTTAAACACTTTGAACTTATTTGATAAGTTCTACTTGGAGAAGCACTTTTAAAAACTACTTTCCATAGAAGTAGTTCATGATTCTCGTCCTGGAGGAACATTTTGGCAACAAATAGAATTGCCAAACACTAGTAGAAGAGCCTCTTTTAAAAACATATTCTTTTTTACTAATAAGTAAGCAACTTGAGTCTAAAAAAAAGCAGTCATATAACTTTAGATCAATTAATTATAAATAACAACATTAGCAATATTGTAGTGCTTCCTATTTGTCTGCTTGCTCCATTTGCACCGTAGTTCTTATGTGTGTTAAACATGATCGTATTGTTATTTTCAAAATTTTGCAGATGGTTATTTCTGGGTTCGGTACCGGAGATCAACATTTGAAGCTTGCAACCATTATGTTTCAGAATATATTTCCAACCATAGATCCTAAAACTGTTAGTACATAACCTTATGGTTTAAAATTGTACTCTTGAATAAAATTAATCAGTATATTGGTGGAAATTGCAGGCTAAGCTTTCACAATATCAAAGACTTGTGCTATTGAACTACAACAGCGAGACAAAGCTGATCGATTTCAGGCATTACTCTATTAGGTTGACACCAGCTGGTGTCTCTCGCAGGATCAAAAAGTTCGTCCAAAACCACAAGGTCCCAAACTTGGGAAATCTTCAAGATGTTAGTGACTTCCTTACCAAGTAAGGGAAAACATTTCTATGCATTTTGAAGCATTTTCTTAGTCTTGTTTATACAATTAAGCTTTACTGTTATAGATCAGTATGTCAGTGCACGTATTTTGCATAGATGCTATTTTAGATCTTGTCTTTCAGGTATTCTACACACTCACCTTATTTCCACTCAGACCGATTATGCTGAGTAGCCTTTTCACTAGTTTTAACTTGATGTACATAATGACAACGAGAATGTGATTCATATGTTATTATGGGTATAAGGTGGGTATGATATGAATTCTTCTATTACTAAAATTGCATACGGTGAATTTCTTCTATACGCTTTACCTCTCATATGATGTCCATCAACATTGCAGAATCCTTTGGATTTTCTGCCCATGCACCCTTTACATTATTTGGTCATGTTGACAGAGTACGAAAGTACCTAAATATTGTAACATTGTATTGTCCAATCATCCCTGAAGTATGCATGGAACGAGGTTGTTTTTTTCGGTTATTTAAAATTGTATTTATCAAATATGTAGGATTTATAGACCACATACCTATTAGCTCCTTTACATTATTATTTTTTGCGTGAATTACTTTTACGTAAATTTAAAAAAAAGTATGAATTTTTTGTGAGATATTTTTTTGATAAAATTTAATTTTTTTTGCTTAATACATAATAATTTGTTGAGATAAGAGATAAATGGATTTGAAATTGAAATTTTTGTATTTTTGAAAATGTCAAATAATGATGAAGAGATCAAGGAAGTGGATGTGATTTTTTAAGATGCAAAGACTTGACTAATAATATTAACAGAGATTGAGAGTCTAATAATTATTCTGCTTTACTATTTTATGTAAAATATTGATATCAAGGTTTAACCATTTATGTTGTGAATACCTTCAGGATTTTGATGCGATCAAATAAATATCTTATGTTGTACCTGGCTAGAGCCAAGGTTTTTCATTTTTCTCCGAGTTGTGTTTGCTTAATAATTAAAAATTTATTACCTGTGAAGGGCTGGATATGGATCAGAGAGCGAAGCCGAAGATGAAGCTGCAACCATTACATTAAATAGTGATGTTGGCAGGGTAAACCGAGCTTCCCATCAAAGTAGAGTGATACTACAAGAAATTGGACCCAGGATGACTCTGAATTTGGTCAAAGTCGAGGAAGGATTATGCTCTGGAAATATCATATTTAGTGCTTATGGTAAGATGGAGTTATAAGATTAAATTCTTTTTCTTATAGTTGTAATACCATTGGTCTAACAATTTTTTGCTGTAAACTCGGCCTTTCAAAATCATGACTTGTTAAAAGTCGATTTTTGATTTAACTTTCAAGTTACATCTTTTGTTATAAAAATCAAACTTACAAACAGGTAGACTAATGTCATACAACAAAAGTTACAAAACGGAAAAAAGAAAAAAGAAAAAAAAAGAAACAAACTAACATAAACTAAGTTACAAATGAATGAATGATAGCATGCTTTCCTGCTTGGTTTTGACCTTTTATCTTTTTAGGAACACAACTCTTCAGCATGGTATCTTTTGGTTTTTCGTTGTTTTTTTTTTCTTCTTCACATTTTTTCTATACTGGGTCTAATTTTGGTTAAACTGTTGTGCGAAGGGAAAGAAGCAGGTGGTGGAAGGAGCAATGAAGGTGCTGATACGCTATCTGTGGAGGAAGATTAGTGAATTATAATATCATGTCTATTTTGTCAAATTTGTTCCTGTAGTATTTGTTTGAGGTAAGGGAATTTTCTTTTGTAGTTTATTTAGATAGCGCATTCATTTTGATGTCTTAGGATTTAAACTCAAGACATTTCATACTACTAATCTGTTGTGCTTTCCTTGACTTTTGAGGTAAACAATATTGTATGCTGCAGGGTAAAATTAAATATTTATATTTTTGAAATATTTAAAACAGAAAATTTGGTTTTAGATTAACTTGAGCCGTCCGGTAATTTGACGATTCTAAGTTTGTCGGTTAAGTTAAAATATTGTATAGTTGCATGCTTTTTGCTATAAGTTTCAGTCTGATTATTTTCGAGTAAGAAAACGTCGTACTTGTTTGTAGCAGTACCCTCGTCCAACTGTTCTAGCCAGTTTGATAGGATTTTCTTATCCGACGTAAGCTAAGTTGTGTCAGATTTAAAGGTTACATTTATGGTTGGGTTGACGTTGGTCGAGTTGTGAAGGATGTAAAGCTTGGGTTCAACTGTTTACTGAATCACCGTTCATCGTTTGTTTGAGTACTGCGGTTGGTTGAAAATAGTGATCTTTGGTATTAAGATTATTATGTGGGATATTAAGATTCTTTAGTGCAGGGAACCTTTAGAGCGCGTCTGTGGACAATTTCAGACTAGATGTAGAGGTTGGTTAGAGTCCGAGGTGATGGTGTTTTTGGATAAGTTTGAGATTCTAATGAAAATAAAAATTGTTAGGTATTTTATTCTAGTTGTTTTATAATAATAGTCAATTTTATTTTGTAATAATTAGTAATTAACATGAACAGCTAATATTTAAGTTTTCATCCAGTTAACGAGAAGAAAACAAGAAAGTAGGTAGAAAAACAAATTATGAAAAAAAAAAAAAAAAACTTAGGTCGAAGGAAAGGAAGCTTTTTTTCCAGACAATGCTAGTTTTTTATAATAATAGTTAATTTTGGTTTTCAAATTTTTTTTGAACTTTTGCTGATAATTATTTTTTATTAACATTTTTAACCGAATGGCAAGCAGTACAGAGGTAAGATCTTTAATAACATAATAACATTATGACATATTATTTAGTTACTTGTTTAACCTTTCAATGCAAACAATTAGCATCTATTTCAAGAATAATACTGCAACACACAAGTGCCTCACGCTAAATCCCTGTTTTTAGTATCTGGTTTATCGATTATAGTGCAAATTATTTAGTTGGCCCAGTTATATTTCAAACTTAGTTAACTAGGTATGTACTGAAGTTTATGGCCTTAGCATATGTAAACTAGTATAACCGAACAACGGTGGAGAAACCGACCGTTCGATTGTATAACTTTGATAAGAAATATAAATTTAAAATTTTTGTTAATATTACTTAAACATTAAATGATAATATGTTGAAAAAGAATAAATTGAGATTTGAATCTAAAAATATGAATTTCAAATTTAAATATTAATCAAAGCATTCACAATTGTTGATTTGAAATTGAAAGTTTAGAAATTGAAAATCTTAATAGATTTGAATTTAGAATCTTTGATGCGCGAAATAAAAGGAGGAAGTTTAGGAAAACCGCGATGAGACGCTATGAGACAAGATCCACGTTTTTTAGGAAACCGCGATGAGACAAGATCTACGTTTTTTTTGACTTCAGCAAAATTAATTTTGTCCAGTGACGATAAGCAAACCTCCCTAACGGTCGGTTTGATAATATAAATCATTATATCTAACTGTAATTCCAAATTGTATTAATAAATAAATGAACTGAAACTAATAATGAATCAAATATAACATTTGGATTTTCTCTCCAATATGCCTTTTCGCTTTCATTGTTTTTTACTATATTCTTCTATGCCTGGTTATAGCGCTTTGCACCATCGTCCCTATCAAACCGCTGAGCTATTATACTAAAAGTTGCAAATGAGTGCGGGTAGTTGGTAAATAATTTAATTAGCAAGCATGAAAAAGTCAGATATCAACCCTGAACCATTATGCGAACAACCTGGCCAGTTCTTTGAAACTTTCCCTTAACACACTTAAATTTTATACCAATGTCGACTGATGATCTGCACCTTCGTATCAACTTGTTATCGTTATCTTATGAAGTTGACTTTATTTAGAAGATGCAAACTACTCGTCTAAAGAAAAGTTTTCAGAAAAGTCCTTATTTATCTGAATATAACAACTCCTTTCTATATAAAAATAGCACTAAGCACACAACTGAACCATCAAAGCCTCAAACAATGTCGATATACATCTTCTTCATGATCTTCGCAACAGCAATACCGTTCTCCCAAGCGACCGAACCCCACCACAAACAAAAAGAAACCGATCTACATTTGTACTTCCACGAAACGTTCACCGGCCCCAACACCACCACAGTCACAGCCGCCACCCAAAACAGCAACTCATCAACCTTTGGAGACATCTACGTGGTCGACGATCACCTGAGACTAGGTCCGGAACCGACATCAAAGCTGATTGGGTACGCGCAGGGTGTAAATGTGCAGGCGTCGAAGGCTGAGCCAGGGTTCATGCTCCAGATGAACTGGGTATTCGGTGAAGGGGAGCATGGAGGGAGCTCGCTTGCTGTGTTTGGGAGAGCGAGTTTGAGTCAGAGGAGGAGGGAGCTTAGTGTTGTTGGGGGTACGGGTGTGTTTAGGGTCGCTAAAGGTTATGTTGTTGGTGAATTGCTTGATTCTCAGGCTGGTACTTTGGTTATCGAGTATAGAGTCAAGGTCTTTCATTTCTGATATTTTACATGCATCTACGTTTTTTTTTTTTTTGGTGAATAATGGCAGTGGGTATAAATAATGAGCTTATATATGCATCTGTCTGTTTGACCTGTTGATTATTTGTTGGAAATGATCAGCATTGATTTTTATTTATTTATTGAGTTAATGCGCGAACAAAATAAATTTTCATTCGGAGATCCCAGTTTATGACATTGCATTTTTCATTATTACCATTTTTTTTCCACTTTTTATTCCAAATACAATAAAATAACTTGTTCAACCAAAATTATTATTCGAACTGTTTAGGCATGAGGAAAGAGCTTTAGTACATGGGGAAAGAGGAAATGAGATACAGAAATTAAACATACTAATTGGACTGAGGCCCAAAAAGTTTAAAAGTGGCCTAACGGGATGGGTTTTTAGGGCCTAATTGGATAGGTTAACTTTTCTCTTCTTTGCAAAATAAAATATAGTTAACAAATCTATGACAGCACCACTTATAGTTTTTTTTCCTTTTAAATTTTTGAAAATACCGAGCAAAATTGGAGGTGAATAAACTTTAAATGGTACTTAAAACAACATCATAATATCCAACCAGAACAATCATAAAGATGGTTCACGTCCAATATGATTCGACTCTAATTTTAATATGAAACTGACCACATTTTTAAAGCGGTGTTAAATGTTCGTTTTTCTATTCGTCAAATTTTAACCAAGCCCGAACCGTTACCGAATTCAATTTGCCAAAGTCTTTTTAAACATCACCCAAATCCTTCTCCATGTCAATCATTGTCGAAAATTAACCAAAAAATTCACCGTTCCACTTTCACCTTCGAGATTCACTACACTTTAGGTCTTTTTTTTTTTTTTTTTATTTTAATTATGTTTGATTCTCTTCTGCCACCGGATATTTGACATTTAAATCATAAAATTGACAAAGAATAATGTGATATTAATTTTAGTTTGCCATTTCAATTTTGTGTGTTTGTCCTTTCAAAATGCGCAAAGACGTATGTATATTGTCAAAAACGATTTATTTCGAAAAAAATAATATACAAAATAGAAAACAATATTTTCTATTTTTCGTGTTTTGAAAAATAATAGAATCACGAGAAACACTCCTTACTTCCGTAATCCTTCCATCCCCTTCGTCGTCCCTTCGTTTTCCTTCTATCACTTCCATCGCTACTTCACTCTTCTCGTAGTTGACGTATATATTTGAAAACAGAAAACTCAAAATTCATTTTAAAACAAACACTACCTAAATTTTTTAAACTTTAGAACATCGACTTTCGCAATGCAAAATTTTGATATTAATTTTCGTTCATGAGGTTTTAACAGCAATCGAAGGTTTGAAATTATTCAAATTCATTTCGTCAAAGTGCTTTACTACCGAATGAGGTTATGAAATTATTCAAATTCATTTTGTCAAAGCGGTGTGCTACCGAATGAGATGGATATAGGAAACTAAATCATTTGGCAGTCAATTTTTTTTTTTACGTGATGTGGAATCGTTTCATTCAATAGTATCTGACCGTCCGATGTGGAATCATTTCGTTTAACTTTTTTTTTTCAACAGGAAGCCAAGAATAAAAAAAGAGTGTTGAATGCATTAGGACTATCGGCTGAAGTTGAAAACTCCGAGAAGCGTTCATGGACAACTAATGAATTACAAGTAGGTTACATGAATACGAGAATGAGCCGGGTATATGTCAAATCACCCGTCACCAAATCCCCGCCTTCATCTCCCCACTTGATTTTAACTTTTGATTAAATCATTCCCTATTTCCGTCTATTTCAATGTTCAATTTGTAAATCATCCAACTTCAATGCAGTACAGGGGATACCATATAACAATAAAATCATGATGAAAAATGGATGAAATAAAAAGATAACTTGGAGAGATAGAAAATGGGGACAAAAGATTTCATTTGCTACGCATATTATTTTTGAAGAAATTAGAATTTTTGTTCGGTGGAAAATGAATTTTCAAATTTATTTTAATTGAACATACGAAGCGGTCAGATGAA
Organism: Allium cepa; assembly: GCA_030765085.1. Classification (NCBI taxonomy): domain Eukaryota; kingdom Viridiplantae; phylum Streptophyta; class Magnoliopsida; order Asparagales; family Amaryllidaceae; genus Allium; species Allium cepa. The sequence goes on along the minus strand of CM060937.1, from coordinate 1,023,864,677 downwards.
ACACAAAGTAAAACATGAAAATTAAGACAATAATTATTGATCATTATATTTTTTTTGTCTTTACGTGAATGGTGAATTCATTGGAAGATCTCTTGTGCGGCGTTTATGTCACGAATTTATATCTAAATAAAATACACATACATAACTTAGTGACATAATTGATCTCAATCATTGGAATGCACTTCGATATCAAGACAATGTGAAACCAATAAGATCAAACGGTCCAAATCCATTGTACCATCAATTTGTTTTATTTTGTATTTCCTGGAATTAATAACCACATCATATATACATATTATCGAGCTTGTAATATATGTATTGTTTTTTTAAATGAAAGAGTGATTCTTGTTACTAGTGGTTCACTCAAATTTTTATATGCATATACATTTTATTTTGAATAATTGGGTGCATATATGCAATTCTCTGTTTGATGACTAAGTCTGCCAACGGATACTTTTCAAATGCTGGTAGCGTTATATCCATATCTACTTCTAAAATCATTTTCGCATATCGGAAATACTCATCCGCGGATATGAACGGATATCGGATAATTATCCTATCCGCCATCGATCGATAAATTAAAAAATATAAATGAATTTTTTTAATTTAACATAAATCTTTTTCGACCCCATTAATTATTATATTGTTAAAGATGATGATAAACATTTTTGAGTATTTAAGTGGATACAATATAAACTTTTAACTTAATAAAATAATAAATCTTTTTCATTGTACTAAAATACATATAATTTAAACTATAATTTTAGAAAAGGGGATTTTAGGCTCAAGGAAGTTGTAGAAAAATTTAGTTTTAAGGACAAGAAGTTTGCATTTTAGGCTGTAGAACACTTTTAGTGTAAATCACAGAATGATAGTTATAACTATCATTTTCTGTTTACACTAAAAAGTGTCCTTCAGCCTAAAAAACAAACTTGTTGTCTCTCAGACTAAATTTTTTCGCAACTTCTTTCCTATGCCTATTTTCCTGTTTAGAAAAAAAGGATGATTAATTTCAAATGTGGATGTCTTCGTATTCGCATCCATAATTTTTTTAGATATCGGATATTTATCCGTTCTTTTTATACGAATACGAGAGATTTTAGATTTTTCGAGTATCCGTTGAAAATCCCAATTTCATCTAATAATTATTTGTTGGAAACTACGTCCACTGATTTTTGACTGAGTTGTTATGCGAACGAAATCAATTATTGTCCAGAGAGCTCTACTTATGGCAAGTTTTTGATAAATGGTACTATAATATTTACATAATCAATACGGCATTGTTTTCATCGATTAGACCATCTGTAGTACAGTACTTTTGTCAATGTCAAATACTTGCTATCAAGTTACATATAAAATGACATCAATCAGGCCACTAGGCCTGAGACTCAATAATTTAAAAATGACCCAATGAGATGGATTTTTAAGACCTAATTGAATAGGTTAACGTTTTCTCTTCTACGGAAAACAAAACACTGACATGATATAGCAACAAATGTATGACCGCAAAATTCATGGTTTTTCTCTTAAACAATAAAACATCGAGCAAAAGTAATAACAATAAAAATTAAATTCATGAGCACAGCATTCATTAGAAGTGAGTAAAAACTTTAAACGGTACTTGAAAGTTGAAACCATGTTCTATTATCTAACCATAACAATATATGTTTAGAAGCGTTTATAGACGACTACCGAATTACCAACAGATTACTCACATGCGGGCACAAGCTGGGTACGGATCTGTTTTTTTTCCCCCTTCATTTGAAAATGAGAATGGTGCTAAAAGCCACTCCATTTTATTTAAAAATTTCATTCGACAGTATATCGTCAGGTGACTGTGAAGTAGCTATGCATCATACTGCCGAATGAAGTTACTTTTTTCTAAAAAAAAAAACTAAATTTTATTCGACGGTAAACTGGATAATTTAGACACTGTAATGCGATACATATAGCACACCAATCTAGAATAAGAAGAGGGGGTCACAACAAAATTTAGAAGAGAAGGTGAAGTAGAATTGAATATTGGGCTAATCAACCACTTAGGTGGGTGATTCTCATTTGAATCACCTTGCTAGTGCTGATCATTAAGTGCCTTCATGTTATATTTTGTCATAATTTTGGTTTGTTGATCTAAAGCATGAATGATAAATTCAATTTACATTTTGGATTGATATGACTTCGATTTTTATTAGAAAATTGTGCAAGATGATTTTAGGGTTGATGCAAGTAATTTTGTGTAGGATTGAATTAGATTTAGATGTTTTGAATTGATTTTGCATCATATAAGAGCTTACTTTGATTAACTTGAACCTGGAGATGGTTTAGTTTAGATTAGAGTTGTAGAATTAAATTGAAGCAATGTACGATATCTTAGCGTTAAGCATTGTTTGTTGAATTTATCACATTTTCATTTGTTTGCATTTTAAAACTTCTAATTAGCACTAATGATTATATTTCTTGTGAAAATAAAGCGCTTTATACAAAAAAAAATTATACTAAAATATCATAGCAAGAATTTGGAATTCAAATGCTTTAAAGTAACAAAATTTGAATTAAGAGAAATTTGAATACTAGATATGTTGTAATAATGTTAAGTTTAAAAGATTAAAATTTCAAAATGTATGTGTATTTTTTTAATGATATAAATCATAATCTCTAAATGCGATGAATTTTTAGACTTTTAACTTCAAGATTTTTAGAATTTAAATTCACATTATATATGTAGATTTTAGTAAGAATATAAAGTGAATAAATTATCATTAAGCATTCAGAACTAAAAATAAGTAAGAAAAAGTTCTGACTACTTTTGTGTGAGCAAGTGGTTTTAATTAGAAGAATAAATTAAAATAAATAAATAAAATAAGTTCTGATTTAAAAATCAGAAGTTCTATTAAGAATATCTAAATAAAAACAAACACAACCTTTAGAATTAGAAGATGGTCATCAGTGGCATTGGTGGTATTAGGTAAAGGGTGCAAGTACTTGAATGAGGACGACTTGAAATTTTGACCAAAATAAATCCCTTAAATCATAAAGTGATATAGCATTGACGAAGAGAATGCGTGTAAATAATCATTACCAAATTATACTGCTTAGGAAATTATAAAATAAGATTTTATTGAATATGTATTCAAGCGATGAATTCAGCCAAACTATTACATCACTAGTTAAGATGACGTGTGAACCTTAATATTTGAATTATTCAATATTAATTACTGACTGAATTCACATCTTTAATTCACACAACCATATTTGTGAATTCTCCCAAAAAACCACACGATTTAAACAATTTATTAACTGTCCAAAATTAACTAAATTAATTAATATTTGAAAAATATGAATTATTATTTAATTTATTTGATGTTTGAGTGTTATTTTTTATTTAATTATTTGATGCATATATAAAATTTATATTTGCGCATGTTGATGTACCATATCAGTGTAATTCTATACAAGGTTCAAATGAAGATAATTGCTTGAAGAAATTTTAGTAATTATGCACCATAAATGGCTATCTATGATCGGCCATACAAAGTCAATAAGAGGGGTAGAGAGAGAAACAAAATAAAGGGAATTGATTAGATAAGTTTTACTTGAAAGAAAGGGAAATGTTTCATCTATTCTAAAACAAATCCGCTAATCATTTCCTTCATTCATTGTTTTTCTCTCCTTCCCATCTTCCATGGCCGGAGTTACCATGAGAAATTCCAAAAAATTTCAAGTCCAAATCAAATGAGAACATCAAATAAAATAAAAGCTAAGCAGAATAAAATAAAAGCTAAGCAGTTCATTCTTCTCTTGTAAAGCTGGATGTGGCTTTACTTGAGATCTTGGAAGAAATCTCAAATCAAGATGTTACAAAGGACAAGACTTTTTAGGTTCAATTGTTCTATTTTATTTATAATTTGTATGTTCATTATCAACATTTGTACATATTGTAATGGCCTGCATTTAATGTATCAAAGAATCATAAACTATTCTTAAATTTATATTAGGTCGTATGATATTATAAATTTAGGAAATGTTGAGTTGTGACATTTTCGACCACTAGAAATTTATTGGATTTTTTTACCTCGAAAACTTGTAAAGCCTATAACTTTTGATAGGAACCGAAGGGGTCAAGACCACCTCCATTGGAACGCACTTTAAAGTTTTCTCTTCTACGGAAATCAAAACACTGACATAATATAGCAACAAATGTATGAGTGCAAAATTCATGGTTTTTCTCTTAAAAAATAAAACACCGAGCAAAAGTAATGACAATAAAATTAAAATTCATGAGCACAACATTCATTAGAAGTGAGTATAAAGTTTAAACGGTACTTGAAAGTTGAAACCATGTTCTATTATCTAACCATAACAATACATGTTTAGAAGCGTTTATAGACGGCTACCGAATTACCAGCAAATTACTCACATGCGGACACAAGCTGGGTAATTTAGACACTGTAATGCGATGCATATAACACATTACTCTAGAATAAGAAGAGGTCACAACAAAACTTAGAAGAGAAGGTGAAGTAGAATTGAATATTGGGCTAATCAACCACTTAGGTGGGTGATTCTCATTTGAATCACCTTCCTAGTGCTGATCATTAAGTGCCTTCATGTTATATTTTGTCATAATTTAGAATTGTTGATCTAAAGCATGAATGATAAATTCGATTTACATTTTGGATTAATACGACTTTGATTTTATTAGAAAATTGTGCAAGATGATTTTAGGGTTGATGCAAGTGATTTTGTGTAGGATTGAATTAGATTTAGATGTTTTGAATTGATTTTGCATCATATATAAGAGCTTACTTTGATTAACTTGAACCTGGAGATGGTTTAGTTTAGATTTGAGTTTTAGAATTAAATTGAAGCAATGTACGATATCTTAGCGTTAAGCATCGTCTGTTGAATTTATCACTTTCTCATTTGTTTGCATTTTAAAACTTCTAATTAGCACTAATGATTATATTTCTTGTGAAAATAAAGTGCTTTATACAAATTGTTTTTTATACTAAAATATCACAGCAAGAATTTGGAATTTAAATGCTTTAAAGTAACAAAATTTGAATTAAGAGAAATTTGAATACTAGATATGTTGTAATAATGTTAATTTTAAAAGATTAAAATTTCAAAATGTATGTGTATTTTTTAATGATATAAATCATAATCTCTACATGCGATGAATTTTTAGACTTTTAACTTCAAGATTTTTAGAATTCAAATTCACATTATATATGTAGATTTTAGTAAGGATATAAAGTGAGTAAATTATCATCAAGCATTGAGAACTAAAAATAAGTAAGAAAAAGCTCTGACTATTTTTGTGTGAGTAAGTGGTTTTAATTAGAAGAATAAATTGAAATAAATAAATAAAATAAGTTTTGATTTAAAAATCAGAAGTTCTATTAAGAATATCTAAATAAAAACAAACACAGCCTTTAGCATTAGAAGATGATCATCAGTGGCATTGGTGGTATTAGGTAAAGGGTGCAAGTACTTGAATGAGGACGACTTGAAATTTTGACCAAAATAAATCCCTTAAATCATAAAGTGATATAGCGTTGACGAAGAGAATGCGTGTAAATAATCATTACCAAATTATACTGCTTAGGAAATTATAAAATAATATTTTATTGAATATGTATTCAAGCGATGAATTCAGCCAAACTATTACATCACTAGTTAAGATGATGTGTGAACCTTAATATTTGAATTATTCAATATTAATTACTGACTGAATTCACATCTTTAAGTCACACAACCGTATTTGTGAATTCTCTCAAAAAGACACACGATTTAAACAATTTATTAAATGTTCAAAATTAACTAAATTAATTAATATTTGAAAAATATTAATTATTATTTAATTTATTTGATGTTTGGGGTGTTATTTGTTATTTAATTATTTGATGCATATATAAAATTTATATTTGCGCATGTCGATATACTATATCGGTGTAATTCTATACAAGGTTTAAATGAAGATAATTGCTTGAAGAAATTTTGGTAATTATGCACCATAAATGGCTATCTATGATCGGCCATACAAAGTCAATAAGAGGGGTAGAGAGAGAAGCAAAATAAAGGGAATTGATTAGATAAGTTTCAATTGAAAGAAAGGGAAATATTTCATCTATTCTAAAACAAATCCGCTAATCATTTCCTTCATTCATTGTTTTTCTCTCCTTCCCACCTTCCACGGCCGGAGTTACCATGAGAAATTCCAAAAAATTTCAAGTCCAAATCAAATGAGAACATCAAATAAAATAAAAGCTAAGCAGTTCATTCTTCTCTTGTAAAGCTGGATGTGACTTTACTTGAGATCTTGGAAGAAATCTCAAATCAAGATGTTACAAAGGACAAGACTTTTTAGGTTCAATTGTTCTATTTTATTATAATTTGTATCTTCATTATCAACATTTGTACATATTGTAATGGCCTGCATTTAATGTATCAAAGAATCATAAAATATTATTCTTAAATTTATATTAGGTCGTATGATATTATAAATTTACGAAATGTTGAGTTGTGACATTTCTGACCACTAGAAATTTATTGGATTTTTTGACCTCGAAAACTTGTAAAGCCTATAACTTTTGATAGGAACCGAAGGGGTCAAGACCACCTCCATTGGAAAAATATAGTGGTTTCTCTTTCTGTATATTGGTCATAAGAGCCTTTTGGTCCTACTATTTAGAATATATGCCTTTTTGAAGTTTAACAGTTTTTGAAATATATTAGAGAGTAAATAATTACACCTAAATTAGACCCATTAACCCATTTTGGGATTTGTGCCAAATGGGAAAGATGTGATAGTTCCTAATCACTTTTCCCATTTTCTACAACTAAAAAACTGTAGTTAATCCATTTCTTAGCTAAAAACAACTATTTTTCCACTTTAATCAGCTAAATCATGTCATTAAGGTGTAATTAGCAAGGAAGATTAGTGACTTACCATTTGGACTATCTTGGAATTTGTGCATCTACTGTTCAACCTTAGATTACCTTGGGATTTGTGTATTTTGATAACTTATGAGTGATTTGCATCTCTCACTATCCTATGTTAGTTAGCAAAATTGATGTTTTTATGATGATTTCAAACATTAAAAAGGTTTCTGACTTAGATCTGACCTTAACAACATCTTTAAAATGGTTAAAAAAAGATAATTTTGTAATTTGATTCATTTTTAAGCATTTTGTAAAACAACTTTTCATTTGTGTATTGTTAGATTTAGGATGATATATATTTGAATTGCATTTGGATTGCTTGTATATGATGTTTGTATTTGATTGTTTGTTGTGTTTTTAAGTTGTTTTAGCGCAGTTGGAGAGTGATCGTCATTGTGTGAAAATCGATGGCGAAAGTGCTGAAATGTGGTGTGACCAAAATATGTTGCTCTTAGAGGCCCGAAGAGCCTAAAATTTTGGTCGCAAGTTGATTGGGTTCGAATCGATGGAGTATTTAAGCGAATAAAAATAAGTTGGTAGTGGTCGTGCTGAACAAGTTGAGAGTTATATGATTTCAAAGATTTAGTGGCATGACTTTGACCAGAAGAGGGAGAAACCTCCGGCTTAGGATGCATGATGAAAGTTTTTGGAAGTTGAGTGGAAAATCGGCTAAATAATGCTACCACATAGAGCTTTACGGCGGAGAAGCTGGCTTCGTATTGATGACACAAAGATTTCAGTGCGCTGGGATTCTCACTTCGGGCCGACACGATGAAGATGAGAGGTTTTGGTTTATAGACATAGAAAATCGACCAAGGCAGCATGTCAGCACCAACTTGGTCGGCTTTGAGATTTTTGATTTGCTAGTTCGTAAGGTTGAAAGGAGGACTTCGAGAAGGCTTGGGTGATGAGAGCTTTGGGTTGAAAGGGACTTAACCATTTTTGGGTTAAGCGAATCATGTTTGGACTGATATGATCATGTCGTTACCGATATGGCTAAAGTCGTATGTGACGCATGGGATCCAAGGGGGTCGAGGCATGGACTTTGAGAGTGGGCCTTGCACGTTCTTTTGTTTGTTTGATGTTCGATTTCGACATTGTGACATGATGAAGAATGATTGCGTTGGTAAAGCGAGGACGCGAAGCTTTGATACGATGACTTCAATGTTGAAATTGGGTCAGTCCGCAGCGAAAGTGATGGGTGAATTTCAATCTTTTTACCATATTGGATATTTATTAAGCTATGAAGTCTAATTTATTTAGTAATTTCTAAATTTCTTTTTAAATAAAATCTTTATTTTATTTAAATTTATAATATAATATAATATTATTTAATTTATGCCATATGATATACATACGTGTTTGCGTCAAAAATGACACATACACCTAATAGATATTAGAAGAGAAGAAAATTAAAGAAAAGTAAAGTAAAACGAGGAAAAAAAACAGTGCATACAAGATTTATGGTGGTTCAGCCGATTGATGCCTACGTCCACTTAGAGTTTCTAATGATTTTAGTGCTGATATTGCTATTTTTACAAGTACTGTTCTTATCGTTCGGTACCAGTCGGTAGCCGATTACTGGAAATATGTAAAAGTTGCTATGAAGTGGAAAAGATCCTCCAAAACGAGCCTCAACTCCCTCTATTTATAGTTGTAGACAACCGGAATACGCTCTCCCGCGATCTCCATCACTTCTCTCACGTTCTAGCATCAACTCTCCACTAACATACGCAGCCACATCATCAGGAGCTATGGATCGATAACGATCCATATGCATAGATCAATATCGATCCATAAGACTTTCTTATGCATTGGGTTGAACTCTTTCTGATGAAGTAACTTATTGTGTGCTATGTGTTTCTCATCTTATTTATGGTATTTGGAGCTTGTTTCTTGGTCAAATTGATGGATCAGTGGTGGAATGAAGTTTCTAGTTTCAAGTATTAGAGAGATCGATGACAAATTGCATGGGACTGATGGTCTAAAGCTTGAAGAGGGCTATTGGCATCATGATTGACAAGCATGGAAAGTTTGAGGTGATCTGGGCATAAACATATGAATTTTTGAGGTAGCTTTCTCTTTGCCTTGTTATTCTAGTTGTACTTGGTTTTTGGGCTTCGTAGTCATCTCTTCGGGCCTTCAGCCTTGATAACTTTCAAGTTTGAGTCAAGTTCGTCTTCTGTTGCATGACTAAAAGGCGGGATAAAACTTGCCCTGCCAAATCATGTATTGCGGATGAAAAGTATGCTTTATTCAAGAACTTGTCCTAGACGTCAATTTCTAATAGTTGAGCTCTCCGACAACTCAATCTTGGTGAATCGTCTAGTTTTTTCGGATTCTCTTATAGATCAAAGGTTGTTCTAAACCTGTTACAACCTAAGACTCTAGACTTTGCTTAATTCTAGTCTGTACATCATCATCATTCTGATTCCATTTGGAGGGTTACATCACATACCTAAATCTTTCCATGTTCATCTGGGATTTACGTTATTAACATTTCAATTTTATTCGAAGTTACTATATCACGTATCAAAATCGTTTGGTGTTCACCTGGGGTTTATCTATTTCATTCTAATTTCAAGGCTTCTGAATCCTTTTATTAAATCTGCATCCATTTTAGGATTGGACCTCTCTTGATTGTTCTATATTTAGTCTACTACATGATCTCTCTAGATCGTTTATTGAGTTCATGGTCGTTCGAGGCTGATAACCGAATCCATGCTCTCTCCGAACCATTAATCAATCCATGGCCGTTCGGGGTCGACAATCAAATCCACGGCAGACCATTGATCATATCCACTGCCGTTCGGGACCGATAATCGAATCCAAGGTCTCTTCGGATCATTAACCAAATCCATGGCCATTCGGGACCAATAATCGAATCCATGGTCTCTCCAGACTGCTAACAAATCCATTACCGTTTGAGGTCAATAAGCGAATCCATGGTCTCTCCGGACTGTTAATCAAATCCATTACCGTTTAGAGCTGATAATCGAATCCATGGTCTCTCTAAACTGTTAATCAAATCCATGGTCATTCAGGGCCGATGATCGAATCCATGGTCTCTCCGAACCGTTTATCAAATGCATGGTCGTTCAGGGCGGTAATCAAATCCATGGTCTTTCCGGACCCTTGTTGTACCCAATCCACCCACTCTCCCATAAGGGGGATTGCAACTATGTAAGTCCATCTACTCACTCTCTAGTGAGAGGACATACTTCTTGCACTCTGGTCCTGCCTCTCCGATTGGGACTTTAAGCAATCAAGATCGTACAAGTCCATTCAGTTTCTCTTCGACAGGAGAACTTGCACCATGCACTCCGGTCTCGACTCTCAGGTCGGAACTAAAAGCGATCAATATTTATCATCACTTTCAAGTAGACGTAAATAAGCAGGGATCCATCTAGTGGATCCGAGATCAAATATTGACAAAAACAGAGTCAAACATCATGATAATCACCACTTCGAGCATCACATCCAAGCATCCAACTCTAAGCGAGCCTAGGGACCGATCGAGATCCTATATATGAGTAAGTGGACTGACTATAGCATTGCACTATTTATTGAAAACGAAGATAGAGTGTGAGAACCGAACCCGATCCCTGCCATCCCAATTAAAACTATCCCCGACCTCGATTCTAGGCTGATTCCATTTGCTGCGGATGATGGTTGCTTTTGTTCCACCATCACGGCTTGGCTTCTCGTATATTGTAGCAATTGGTTGTTTCTTACCTATTCTTTGATCATATCATGCAAGTCCATGCAGTCATTTACGTTATGTCATCCAGCTCATGGAATAAGCAATATTTTTCGGACGTCCTTTCATGGTTCGTGGGCTCTCTCCTAACTGGATTTTGGTAGGGGATTTGTCCCCTAGTATCCACGTAAATTCACTCCAAAGTTCCGTTTAAGTCCATGTAAGAAGAGAATTTCAACTCCCTTCTTTGTCTCTTTGGTTCTTCAAAGCCATCATTTTTCTTCCCTTTTCCTTTGTCTCTACTAGTTCCTTCGCTGGGCGGTCCTCTGTCATCCACAACGCTAATCTCTTCCACTTCAACTTCGGCGTCTTATTGAAATACGCATCTTTCAGCTTCATGATAAAACTTTAAGAGGTCCATCGGTGGATGTCGCTCCAAAGCAACCTTAAAATCTGCTTTACTGGCCACTCCAAAAACTGCGGCCACTAAAACCATCGATGGATCCACCATATCAACTGAGGCCGCCACCGTATTAAATCTTGTCAAAAGACTCCCAAGGGACTCTCCGGTCCTTTGCCTCACACTCGACAATGTCATTACATTCTTGAGTCAGGAAATATAGAACGAAGCTGTCTCATAAACCTGTCCACCAATTCAGTCCATGTGCTAATGGAATCATTCTCTAGCTGCCTAAACCATGACGTTGCTAAATTTGTTAAATACAATGGAAAGCGCCATACCATCACTTCTTCATATACATCCCTCTATGTGCAGAATGTGCCTCATCAAACGAACTATTGGATCCTTCTTTCCATCGTACGTTTTCTATGTTGGTAGCTTGAAATCGAGCGGATTCCTAGCATACCGAATATTTGGAGTGAGTGGGCTTCTATTCACATCCTCCAGGCTCTGGTTAGGTAATCCACCCCTCATGGCTCGTCTCACTATTTCCGCATGTCTCTCATCATCATTCAAAGGAATTTTTAGGTTCACATTCTCAGTTTGTCCCCCCGATTCCACAAGGGAATTCTGGCATGTATTCCTCCAGTCGTGCATCAATTTCTGATTCACATCCACGCGGTCAACATTGCTCCCTGGTTGCACACAATTTCTTCGTAAGCCAACCTGGGGCATCTCCCTGAGTTTCGGTATCGAATGGTCCTTGAGGGTTGGTATTGATCCGTACGAATCCTTTGGGGGTTATCCTAGGTTGTTCCATTTTGCTTTCTTGTGCCTGCACTCCGGCTTTAGGTCTTCGATTCTAATTCGCAGCAACTCCGGCTGTTCCTGTTTGTCCCATCCTTTTGAAGAAATTTTCCTTCATCTCTTCCTAGGAAGCCTTTATCCTTTCCTGCGTTCCATTTATCATGGTCTCCATCTCATCTCTGTTATGTAGATGGAAGGGGTTGGCTCCTGAAGACACCTTCTGGCTGCCCCTTTGTTGATTTCCTCCAATGGTAGTCTTTTTAGCGGATTGTCTTATCATCATGAATCTTTCCAAGTATCAAATCGGCGGGTTCAAGTAAGTTCTCAATGGAAGCACCAAAATAATGTTGGTTCTATATATATGTATGTGCATGTGTTATATATAAATCCATGCAAAGTATAACATGCCCATGTATAGATGTTGGGATTTACATTGTAACAGACATGTTAGTTTATCCAGTATACAAATATATATTGTCCAAATGTGTTTTTATATACTTTTACTTATATATATAATATTACAAATATCGATATATATATATATCTTATGATTTTATTTAATTAATTTTATATAAATATATAAATTCATATATATAAACATGTGTATAAAATATTAATATTATATATTATATATGTATATACACACACATATATATCAAAATGAATATAATTAAAGCATTTATAATATATATAATTTAGTTATAAAGCCAAAAATAATATATGAAAATGTATTAATTATTTTAATGTAACAACCCGGAAATTTCGATCCCGAAAATTCCAGATAGTTAAGAAAAGAAGGAAAGAGATAAAAGAAGAAACAGAAACAAAATACAAATTCTCACATTCACAGCGGATCAAAATATAATATCAAATAATATCATTTATACAAAGAAAACTGTATCGGTAAATTTACATTTAATACATCAGAGTTTTCAACATTTACACAAACACTAGATAGTTAAAATTACATGTTCCAGACAAATAACAATACAACACAGCGGAAACACTCCATACGTTCCCGCCATCCAGCTCGCCTCCTGAGCTCTAGAACGTTTTTACCTGAAATCTGTAATACTCGGTCTGACCCGAGCATTACATCAAAGTAACACCCGGGTCAGGCTGGAAACCAGCTTGAGTAAACTTTTCTAACATGAAATACTAATGTATAAACTTATTTTATAACCCAGGGTAACTCATGCTTCACTACGAGTTCTTAATTTGTTATAGACAACACTTATTTCACACATCTATATCTATGTACCTCTACATAGTTTTGAAAGGTTTAATTACTCAAATCATTTCATTCTAGCCTATTGATTCCACATATCAAATCTATAAGGAATTTATAGAAGATTTCAAATCGAAGTGATTTCGGGTATTTACTGATACTCGATTCCGGTCTCTTCAAAATCGATGTCATCTTAATCCAAGTTATTCAAGTGAATATAATTCAACTAAATCTAGGATGTCACTTTTACACAGCAATTCATTATAGATAGATAACCATATTTCCACTGTTCAACCCAAGCATATCATATCACAAAACATCACAATCTCAGTATCAGAGATTTCAGACAAACTAAAGTATTCAATTCAAGTTATCATCTATAGGCAAGATAAATAATCAAACCATTCTTAATTAATTTAATTTAATCTCCCATTAAAATTAAATTAATTATGTTTAATCCTGCTTAATTAACTTTGGTTAATTATAAAACATTGCTTAAATTAATTACATTGATTAATTAACCTTAATTCACATTAACCTTGATAAATTAAATCATTTCCAGTGATTAACTACCCTTTAATCACTTACATTAATTAATTACACTTAACTTAATCACATTAATTAATCCTTTAATTAATTACACCCAGTAATTAGTTCTTAATTACTTCCATTAAGTAATTTCTTTAATTACTTACCATCAACTAATTACTCTCTACAGTAATTACATTCAGTAATGAACCCCCAATTAATTACATTAAGTAATTATTCTTTAATTAATTACACAAATTAATTTCTCTTTATCCACTTACATTAATTAACCTTTTATTTTCAATAATTTCATTAGTTAACGATCCTCTAATTATTTTCATTAGTTAATTATTTTTAAATTTCCTTTAATAATTAACCTTTAACTTAATTACATTCATTAATCAATATTGATTAATCAAAATCAGAAATTAACTTTCCTAAATTACTCAATCAATTAAACCAACTCCTTGATTAATTATATTAATTATCCTTTAATTACACTGAGTAATTATCACTTAATTCCTTCCACCAAGTAATTATCCTTTAATTATTTCCCATCAAGTAATTTCCTTTTAATTAATTACATCCAGTAATTATCCACTCATTACTTCACTAAGTAATTACACCTCATTAGTTACCTTAAGTAATTATACATAATCTTTAATTAATTATATTTATTAATCACCCTTGATTAATTACATCACTTAATTAACTTCCCATAACTTTTATTAGTCAATTCTTAAATTAATTACACTAAGTAATTAATTATTAATTACGTCTACTAAGTAATTATTCTTCATATTAATTACACCAGGTAATTAACCTAAAACTACTTTCAATCTTCAATTAATTACACTCTGTAATTACCATTACTAATTACTTCCATTAAGTAATTATACTTAAATAATTCCATAAATGATTATCTTAAATTAATCAATATAATTAATTATTAAAATTAATCACATTAATTAATTATCTAATAATCCCTAGTTAATGATCTTCATTGACTATTAACAATACTTTAATTACCTCCCTAAGTAATTAAACTTAAATTAATCATCTTTTGATTACAAATTAATTAGTTTTTAATAACCAATTAATCTATCTCTAATTACTTAATTAATAAATATTTAATTATAATTTAATTAATCTTTAATCACTTGATTAATTCATTTCTAATCATTAATTAATAACCTTTCTCAAATTTAAGCATAAAACTTTTTAAATCAAAATAGTTTTTAAAAATAACATTTATCATATAATAGTTTAAACCATTTTTTTAATTTAAATTTAAAACTAGCTTTCAAAAGCTTTTTAAACATTTCACATTAACTTTGGGTTTAACCCGTTCCTGACCCGAGTGCCAACTCAGTCCCTTCTTCTTTTTCCATTATCTTAAAAACTTAGTTTAAAAATTAAAACTGGAAACAATTAAAACATCAAGAACACGACCGGGTTCTAACTCGAGACTTCTTCCCAAATACTCGAGTATATCTTCGAGGCCACAACTCGTCCCAACCACCCTGACACTTGATCACCGGTGCACCTGCACAAGTGGTCGCGACAACGTCGCTCATTGTCGACACCACCCACATATCGACGGTCGCCTCAACAACGAATTCCGATCACCCAAACATCCCTACACGCTCAATATCGAACTCGAGGCAAACCAAACACTACCAGGAACCTTAACCTCGCCTGAATTCGCCTCGAACTCCTATCGCGGACCACCGGAGGTAGTAGAATTCTGACCCCAGCCTCGCCAGACCTCCATGCCCCTAACAATCTTGGTCCGAAGCCAATCGATGCGCTTGAGATGACACAGTCATCTCGTTTCCGACCTCAACTTAAAATAGGGTTTAAAACCCATTCCGATCCACCGCCGTTGCGACGGTGGCTCATCCTCACATCTGACATTTTTTCCAAACCCACCGTACTTTATCCTACCTCCCATGAAGTCCCCGACCACCCCGTGCACTCTAATCACTGGAAATAGCTCAAACCCACTTCTCTGGTCAATCCCAAATTACTAACCCAATTCAAATCTAAAAATTATGACACA
Source organism: Allium cepa (assembly GCA_030765085.1). Taxonomy (NCBI): domain Eukaryota; kingdom Viridiplantae; phylum Streptophyta; class Magnoliopsida; order Asparagales; family Amaryllidaceae; genus Allium; species Allium cepa. Next base: position 1,023,849,007 of record CM060937.1, on the reverse strand, counting down.
ACTCTTAAAATTCATGAATCTCGATGACGAGCAAGATTATATCAATAAAACATGGAATTGTGATACTTGGTTTTTTAACAGATCTTAAATTTTTACTGTAATTTCCTGATTTATAATGATAAAAAACTTGTTTTACTTAAATAAAAATTTTTAGATCTTAATTCATGTTCAAACAAACCTATTTTGTTTGAAAACCAAAGGCTATCAGAGATCAGTTAAAGAGAAGTTTGAATTTATTTACTTGTTCTAAAATTCAGTAACCTGGAACAGAATGAATCAAGCATATCAGACATGCACTGACATATTTAAAACATGCTGGCCAGAATTTCATCTATGCAAACAATTTGCCACAGCACCTAATTAAATACATTCATCTCCAACAACAAATTAAAACAAGAGTTAGATTGTTTACTCACTAGTTTTAAAAAGATGGACAGAGCTTTTGAACTTAATCTGCTTTGAACTGAATTTCTTGCTAGATGATCCGGCTTTGATTGGGTTTAAACTGATGATCTGAAGCTTGGTTGTTGCTTGATTAACTTGTTTGAATCTTTGATTTGCTTCAAGTTTTTCTTCATTTGTTGATTTGCTTGAGAACGTTTGAAGATAAATATTTACAGGCTTTAATTTTTGGTTTGTAAAGTTTTTTACAGGTTTTTGTTTTGATCCTTCTTGTGTTTGTATAATGGTCTACAGGTTTGTTTTCTTGTTTTGAAAAGAAGACAGGAAAAAAAATGAAGAGAAGAGGTATAGACTAAAATTATGATTATTAAAAATAAAGGAAAAATCAAATTAAAATAGTGACACTTGTTTATTCATCTAACACTTGTCATATATACCTATTCATCAACTTACATTTGTTACATTATGTTAATTATGTGTAAATATGCATGTTTTTATTTATTTTTATATGTTTTTATAAAGCTTTTTATTTTTAATTTACTATTTAATAATACATTACTTAATTTTATATAAATAAAATCTTTTAAAGAAAATAATATAAAAACAATTATATCCTAAATAAAATCATATATAACATATTTTAAGATGTTTACCTTTTGAATTTCCAATTCAAATTCTATTTCTTATTTAACTTAAAATCAACTCATAAATTAAATTTGTAAATAATGATTCTATTTATACCTATATTTAAAACATCACATTATTATTATTGTTTGAAAAAACAATTTTGTCAAATTTTAAATAATTTATGAAGGAGATTATCAAATAAATATTTTCCCAGACATGAATATTAATTATCCGATTTATTTGTTTCAATTTTAACAATCAGTATTTTAATAGCTAAAATTAGTATTTCTTATTACTTAACCCAATTAATTATCAATCAATAGATATTAAAAATCAGGGTTATCACATTTAATTTATATATATATATATATATATTAAATATTTACATATAAATATATGTATAATATATATATATATATTAATGTTTACAAACTACACAAAATATATTTTGATAAAAATATTATGATCGGGCCTTACGCATCACTTTAGATAAATTTTTTTAAATTTTTGAAAAATATTTTATTTGAATATCCATACAGAATAATTAAAATATTAATATAAATCATTTTTGAAACTTTATTTTGAATTTTAAAGTTTTAATAAATCCTAAATGACATTTTATGTTTTGACCGTTTTTGCATAATTTTATAATATATGATAGTTATAAATGATTGTAAATAAGTTAGATCTGTACCTTATAACCAAAGCCTGATAGAAAACCTTGAAATGATGATATAAAGTCCGTTAAACAATTTCCAACCCAAAAGAGTGATGGTCCTTTAAGTGTCGACCACCAGCTATCGAATATCACTTGGTTTGGGCTTAGGAAATTATAGATATTAAGAGGCAACTTCGACCAGACCTACCGGGATATGTAAGCTAAAAATGTCACAAAATAGTGCAGTTAGAGATGCTATATAGGGAGAAGTTGGAGATATTTTAGGATCAATATACTACATTATCTCTAATCAATTCTCTTCCATCTTACCCCTCCATCTCAAAGCAATTTTTGCACCAAATTATGACCACACCTACCTCTCGTCATGGCCAAATATGATCAGCCCCTATATGGGCATTAACTTCTTTTAAAGCCTGAACAAATAATTTGCAATTAAATTTAATTTAATGCTTATCGATATTGTATATTGATTAATACATTTATAACCATCATAAATATACTTAATGATGTTTTCTTCATCAAATCAAAATCAAATTTTGTAATTAATATTTCACATATATTAATTAATTTATAATAATTACGAATTAATTAAATCATTTTGGTCAAAGGAGTATTTATCTTTTCGGTTGTGTGACTCGTTAGGTGTAAATTTGGTCAGCGATTAATATTAAAATATTCGTATATTAACACTCACACGTCATTTAGCAGTAGGTGTGACATTTTAACCAAAGTTATTGCTTATCTAGTTTTGGTAAAATCTGATTTTATTTTGTTAAGCGGTACTCAATTGTGACTTTATTTACATAAATTTTCTTTGTCAAAACTATATCACTTTGGACTTATAAAATATGCTAATGGTTAAAATTCCAATATCGTCCATATTCAACTCTATAGTCCAATCACAAAGTCCTTATTTTGATAATAACAATTATTATTAACTGAATTACTCTGGCCAAAGATTTTGAATTTGAATTGACTAGAGTTGACTGTGATACTAACTCTATATAACCGAGGAAACGAATCCTCTCTTGAATAGTGTTTTAATTCCAATGCTTCCACTCGACCCAACTATGGTCACTCAATGAAACTTGTGCCATGATTTGATTATAATCAAAACATAGCTTTCATATTGAAAATCAACAGTATTATCAAGTCAAGAGAACCATGTAAATTAGTCATATACATGTGGAAAACAATCGATATCTCAAGATCTAGAAGTCCGATGCATATGAAACTTTGTGAGAAAGATATTGGGGACCCTAGGGGCCTACACCTAGGGATCGCATATCATTTGGATGAAGAATGAGGGATCGGTACCTATCACTCTTAAGGGTCGGCTAAACCAAACTTCATAGCAAAGATCAATCAATATCTCAACATCTACACATTCAATTGACATGAAACTTGGAAACCAGCTAACTAGAACATGTGGAATACCACATGGGAATCGCATGGCATTTGGAGCAAGTTGGAGGGATTGGTACCTATCCCTTCATAAGGATCAGCTATAATCAGCGTTCACAACATATTGTAACAAAGATTGATCAATAACTAAAGTTCTACTAGTTTAATTGGAGTTAAACTTGGAGGATAAGCATAATACAACATGGAGAAGCTCCCTTAGGGATCGCATTGTATTTGGAGAAAGTTGGAGGGACCGGTACCTATTCCTCTGGAGGGATCAACAGAAATCAGAATTCAATCAATACTACTTCATGGAAAATGCGATATCTCACAAATCGTACGTCGAAATTGCATGAAATTTGGAGAGCAAGTAGCTAACTCCATGGAGAACCACCCAGAGGGATGCACCCCATTTTGACACCAAAATAGGGATCGGTATCGATCCCTATTATGCGCCCTGATGGATCTGGAAAATTTTGGATGGCCTTATCTTGGTCTCTCAAACCTTCTATCAAAATTTCAGCCTGATCCACACATGCCTTCCCATATAAATATAGCAGGCATGGCGTCAGAAAAGGGTTCTTATTTCTTGTTCTCTTTATCTTTAACCTAGGCTACACTCTGTCAATTTTATTCTTGGATTTCAGATTGTAAATGTAAACAAACTTTAGTACGATAAAAATGATTATTTGGGAGTGGTCGTAGGCCATAGTTAGCCAAACCACTATAATCTTGTCTCATTTTACTTGCTTTCTAATTGTTTTAATTTTGTTCTTCATTTATTTCCCTTTATATTTCTATGATTGGATTGAATATTGGAGTTTTTGCACGATTGGGTGTTGGTGGTCATTTTTGACGCCGACATTTTAGTGCTTTCGCTAAAAAGACTTGCACCCGTGGAGTTGGAAGCTAGGAGCGTAGATTTTGAAGCTTGGATACTTAGATATAGGAAGCAATGGCTAGGCAGTCAACAAGGAGAGCGCTACCAGAAAGGAGCCACTATGGAGGGAGTCAGGAGGCTTCCTTAGGAGCTAAAGCTAATCAAGCATCTATATACATCACCAGGGATGAGATGGAAATGATGATGTATGCTGTACAGGAGAGGAAGCTGAAAAGACAGAAGGGGATGATGTAGAATTTGCTTCAACAGATTGGACAAGCTGGAGCACAGAATCAAGGAGTTGAAGCAGCAGGTATCGCTAGAAGTCAGAACCGGGAATATGGAAATGAAGCTAATAATCAGAGGAATGGAATAGAGCAGTCGGGGGCAGTCCCTTGCCATCCTAGAGGGATCGACGAGGGATCGGTACCGGTACCCAAAGGCTAGGGCATGCCCCTGGGTCTAGTTGACCATGATGCTGGAGGACCTGCATCGATCCCATGGAGCTTGGTGCGGATTGGAATTTGGATGCTCGTCCGGAGGAATATGTACAAGAATTCCCTCGTGGACTCGAACGGCAGCTTGGACATGATGATAGGAGACTACTATTGAAAGACAACGACAGGTTTGCAGAGATAATAAGGCAAGCTATGTGTAGAGAATTGGTGAACATGGATCTGAAGGATGTAAATAGAAGTGCATTCACTTCTAATATCAGGAATGCTAGAAATCCACCAGAATTCAGACTACCAACACTGGACAGTTATGATGGAAATTCGGATCCAACTATGCATATGATGAGGTATATACGGCATATGGAAGTATCAGAGGTATCGAAAGACGTTTTGGCTTGGTGCTTCCCTTGTACTTACTCGGAATTGAATAAAACCTAAAATGGATATATATGGATACTTGAGGGAGCCTTCCATATCGGAGGCTGGCAAGGAGGGTACCCTTTGAATGTAAACGGAAGTTAGGTAAGCACTGCCTATTCCATGAGCTAGAAGGGCACAAAACAAATGATTGCATGCATTTAAAGGATATCATTGAGGAACATGTGAGGAATGGTCAGCTACAACAATACGTAGAGCCTCGAGCTGTAGCGGCGGGACATGAGTAGTCACCGTCCACCTCGAATGAAAATGGCACTGGATTAAAGCATCGTCATCAACTTATCATCAATTGATCGGGATGACATGGAATAAGTAGCAAACGCCACAATAAGACGACTAAGTCACGTACACATGTATGGAATCGACGACATTTCGTAGGAGCAATGATCTCGATTTTTGACCCTCGTAAATCGACATTAATACGTCCGTTGTATCGTATACCGAACATTCAAATGCCAAAAATACTGACTTGTTAGGGTAAAAGAAGAAGGTAGAAGATAGAAGAAAACTAAACAACATAGAATATCACAATGCAGCGAATAATAAATAATACAACAATGATCTTTACAAAAAGGAAATATCTTTATTCGTATATACAACATTGGAGTACTCTAGACTTATTCTAAATTTGGATAGTTATAGAAGCATGTCCTCACATTGACCAATAAAATAGATTCTATAGTATAGAGGAAGTAAAATACGTGAATACATCTTGGCCATCTAGCTCTTCTCCAGCTTTGAAGTGCCTGTTAAACTAGGTAAACCATGCTCAGTCTGGCCCGAGCATTATATGGAATAATGCCCGGGTCAGTCTGGTAAGCCAGCGTGAGTAAAACTCAATAACAAGTAACAAACAAATAGATTACTACATTTGAAAACTTTTCAAATAAAGGGTATCTCATAAGACCACACAGTACATAAAAACAGATGGGTTTTTACCTTATGACAATAAAAACGTTTTATATCAATATCCAGTGCTATTATCAGTGTCTAGGTTTAAGGTAAATAGAGGAAATATTTGAAATGCTTGCATCTCGCATTCCAACACTAGGCTCTACAATCAAAACCGTAAGGCACGTACTAGAGATTGGACCCTAACATTGGAAGACTACCTTCCGATGATACACCTCTAGAAGATGCACTATTGCTAACACAGAGCCGGCTGCCCCTTTAACATGATAGGCCGGATTACCTCACCCCTTGACACCGAGGCCTTATACTACCATAGTATTTGCACGCATACCAACTCTAAAAGGCGCACCTAGAATGGGGTGACCGCTACTAATGGTAGCTAACCACATAGCTCTGCTGCATGCTCTGTTTTTGCCATTCCTCCCGGTTGTGAGGCTTGAGGCTACGTTTTACCTTTCTAAGTAGCAATCCATCTTGGCATGCTATCACTGCCCTCCAAGCATCAATGCAAAGCTATCATTCATCCATACAAATTCGTACAAGGTTTGAGCGAAACCGAAGGCACTAACTCTACTACATTCATTTTTGAATCACTCTCAAGATTAGTAGCAGTAGCCCTTGCACTTCAAAGAGAACCATCTTCAATCATCATCAAGATGTCTTCCACTCGAACATACATGTTGGGTCGGAGTGGTTTTCGGATATATAAATCCGAACCCGATGTCTCCATACCAACAAATGATAATTTTCGGTTAACTCATTCCGATTTTTTTGGAAGTAAGTATTGGAGTTCTTATCGGAAACCCGAATTTTACTTTCATACTTTCTAAGTCAAATTAGGCCAAATTTGATAGTCAGTTGTTTAACCATCAAATAACAACAACAAAACCTAGAGATTTAATTACCCAAAGCAATCGTTAAGCCTCAAAACTATTTTCATTTATAAATCTCCTATCCTAAAAATTTATCAACATTCATATACTTATCTCCTTTACATAAGTACATTCACAAAACATTTATAAGATTTCCCATTTCCAAATCTCCTAAACGAATTTAAATACATTATTTAAATTTGAGAAAAGGATAACTCTAAGCACTATTCCTTCGGTGTTAAGTGTGGAACGGATGTTCCATACCACCATTTTTTTAGAAGGTCAACCTCAAGAAACCCAAACCATGGATTCCAGCTGTAACTATCTTCAATAATTCTTTTATAAATTTCCCTTTATAGACATCCAAACCCATTTATAAAATCTTATTATAAACATTCAGAACTATTTCTAAAACTCCTTTTATGAATACCCCAAAATCATTTATAAAACTTATCAGACCAATTGTCAAATAATTCTTCAAATACCTTGTTTAAAATAGAATAGCTTTGAAGACCATTTCAAAAGAAAATGAAATATTTACTTTATAAAACCAAACGGAGGCTCAACGACTACAATGGATCATTAAATTTGGGTTTAACTTATCTAGGTTATATCATAGATAATGGTAAACATCAGATATGTAAGGGATTTACACATAACATACAATCAATCATAGGTAGATGTCCAAGTTATAAATATAGGTAAATCCATAATCGACTGAAAAATGTACATAGAGAAGTATATCTATATGGTTAAGTTATAATGACTTGCTTATTAAAATTAATTTCCTTGTGTCTATCGCATTACCGATATTTGGCGTTTGTGCTAAAAAAAGTCACTTACTTTCCACAAAACGCGTCAATGTTTTATAATCGCTACTTCAATTCATTTTCTACTTAATGGTCCAAACGAGATATCCTTTGACTTAAAATTAATTAGCTTAAAAGAAGATTGATTTAAAATATAACCGATTAAGTTTAAAAGTAGCTTTGAAAAAAATTAAAATATTTTTAATTAGCTTAAACCCTAACCATCTCTTAATTAAATCAAGATTAATTCATAATTAAACTTTAATTAAATTAATGGACTTGGTTGAATCCTAATTAACTTCCTAATGTATCTTAGTTAAGGTTAAATCAATTCATTATTTGCTAAACCCTAATTAACTAACAATTAATTAAATAATCACTTAACTAAATAATAATTAATTGACTAATTAACTTAATCAAATAGTAATTAATCATTAAATATCTTCTTAACTTCATTAATCACTAGTTAAAATCTTATTAATCAATAATTAGTCATTAAACTTCCTTAAGTGTTACTTAACCTCTAATCACTCACTTAATTACTAACTAAGTGCTAATTACCTTTAATTAATTTATTAAATATTAAAATATTAATTTAAATAAACTTAATCTCCTTTTATATTACTAATTAAGATTGAAATAATTTTGCAAAACCATTTCAAAAAAAATGTACTAACACGAAAATCAAAATTTTTGCCGAACTGCGTACATAGCGACTATCGCTATGAGCGCAGTTCGCTAAACATACTTTAATAAAAAACACTTGCTTATTTTCCCCTCTTTCATGTTTAGAACATAAATTTTAAAGTTTTTAAGACCTAGAAACAAAGATTGAAATTTTGGAACATTTCAAAACTTTAAAACAAGAAAACATAGTTTTGGATACCGAATCCGATCTCACGTCCATCGCAACACACAAAGTTGTTAACTTTGTTTCAACTCAACATACTTTGGTTCTTAGATCACACCATACATTCATACTACCATAATTTTAACATTACAATGAAATACATATATATAAACATAAGGTTACATGCTTACTAACTCGACAACATTACATTTAAACCTCAAATTCAACACCTAAAGCAAACATCCATCAAATCAGCATCCACCAACATTATAACTATTCAATTTTATCGTCTTATTATAACCACAATAACACATCATAGTAAAGTCAAAAACTTTTCCAAAACAAAGTAATTTACTTAATGAAACTCTACAAACACAAAGCGAACTTCGACTAGACTATGGAAACAACACATGACCTTTGAGGAGTGAAGATTTTCTGAGGTTTTAAGCTTCAAATAGGCTTGGATTGATGTGTGGGGGCTTAACCTAGTGGTATGGGTTTGGTATGAGTTTGGTTTCTTAAAGAATTAAGTGAAGAAATGAATATAGGAAAGTTTAAACTAGATTCAGAAGAGATTTAAAGTGAAAAGCTAGGAGTCTTAAATACTTAGAAAGGTTTCGAAAGCCGTAGAAATTTTAGAGACGAAGTTTTAGAAAATGAAGGAGAGAGTGCATATAAAAATGTATGTGTATTGGTGTGTATTTATAGATGAAGAAAAGTGGGAAATTACCATTTTATCCTAAGTTTAAAATATCGTAACTTATCATCATTTTAACATGTCACATCAGCACCTTCCTCCCCCTCATATGTCATATCTCCACCCTCTCTAGTCACATCCCTTAAGCCAAGATGGACAATGATGACGGTACTTAAGGAAATGACAAAAGATAATGTTACGATTTAGTATATATGTATGTTATTATTTTAGAACCATGTCTTGTCACATCACTTGCTAAACATAATTAACATTAAATAATACATAATAAAGTATATTATTATATGGTTAATTATCAAGTATATATGTGTATATATAGTGCATAAAGGCGAACAATGTTTCCAACAACTTTCCTGTGTCAAAAAGTCGAAATTCGGAAAATGTTCTTCGATCACATTTCTATTTTCCTATGAACTATCCATTTTGGTAAAAAAAATTAAAAACCTTTTTACCACCATTATTAAATAATTAAAATAGGTTTATTTTTCAATAAAAACCCATTTATTTAATATTTAAACTTAACTTGAATTTCCGAAGAAATATATAAAATTGATGATATCAACTGTCCATGTCATAAATACATTTTATTTTCCAAAAATAAAATAAATTATTTTATTTCATAATCTTAATTGAGTACGTATATTAGTGTGTGTGTCCAAAGCCATGCACAACCCTTATTGTTTAAAAGCAATTTTGTCGATAAAACGATTTCCGGTTGTTTCATCGGCATCTTACGTAGGACGATATTTACAAACTATCAATATTTTACCTCGGTAATTTGTTTACAATATTTTTCCCAACAAAATAACTATTATTTATCACTGAAAGCATGACTATTTCCTACTTTTAAAATCATAAGTGATAAATTTGCGGATCGTTACAATCTTCTCCCTTAAAATAATTTTGCCCCCGAAATTTGCTGAAGTCCTATCCTAAAAACCTAACATTATTCATTTGAACATTCTTCTTTTTTTCTTAAAAAAAATTATATACTCCCAACATATAAATATATTTCACAAAATCTCTACTTTGGCTCAACCATTTAAGTTATGTAACTTTACTTACAAAATTATTTTAACATTTTATTATGGAATACTCTTCTACATCCTAAGAGTATATATAACATCCGATTTTAAAATCTAATTCGCTTCTAACTATTTAGATGTTAATTCAAGATATTGTTTAACAAAACCAAGTTTATTAAATCCTCTTATTAAATTAATTCGAATTCAATTTTCGTTTATTAATCTACCTTCTAGTCAAAATACTTTATGATGGGTCAATCTTTAACCTACTGAGTTTAACATAACCTAAAGCCATGAACCTTATTGGTCTTAGTCTTTGTCTATCTACAAAGTCAAGAAAGGTAAATTGGGATTAATATCAACTAAGAACAAAAGAAGAAATGATACATAGATAGAATATCATCCAAACAACATACAATCCTAGATACACTCCAAGTGACTCCATCATAGACGGGAAGTGCACTTCAAAAGATAATATGCAGCAGAAGATACTAAACATGGAACAGCTTACGATGCTATTCCTAATACTAGTCCTTATCTTCTTTGGGCTAAACATATCCTTCCATAACTCCCTTTCCTTTTCTACTTCTGAAGCAGATGGTTCTGTGAGGATAACTAAAGGTCTTGGATGCTCTCCTATCTGTAGCATTGGACAATCCTGGATGGTGTGGCCCTTGAAGTGGCAACAATAACATTTCCTTTATGCGATCTATTTTCCAAGCTTTTGTTTCTTAAAAGCCTTCATCTTTTCCCATTTCTTTTTCTTACCAACCTTCCATTCTTTGACAAAGTGATCCTTTCATTGTTAGTGCCAAAATTGGTCACCAACACCCAAATGTAGATGAAAGCACCAACTAACAGTCACATATGACAGATAGAGTATATGTAGAGATTTATAATGTGAAGAACAGTCAAAATAGAAATTAAGCGGTAAAGAACAAAAGGTTTTTATAGTGGCTCGGCTAACTCCGGCCTACGTCCACTCCAGAAGTTTACTTTTATTGCTGTAACAACTGATTACAGTTACAATATGGTAAACTAGCCTTAGCCTCAGAAAATAGAAAGTCAGAGAGCAGAAGAGAAGATCCCTTTTTTGAACTCCTACACGCTGTATTTATAGACATGTCCAGGTAGTTGTTGGGCTCTTTGAATAACCCGAGCCCATCAAGGCCGAACGGCCCATGCCAAACCACAATGCCGAGTCACAACGGCCTCTCCCCAATGCCGAGCCGCACCTGATGCCGAACAACCCATCAAGCCGAACGACCCATCAAGCCGAACGACCAATCATGCCGAACGACTCATCAGGCCGAACGACCCATCATGTCGAACGATCCATCATGCCGAACGACCCATCATGCCGAACGACCCATCACGCCTCTCCCTAATGCCGAATGATCCATCATGCCGAACGAGGTTTGATGCCGAGCGAGTCCTTGTGTTGAGCGACCCATAATGCCGAGCCGTACTACCAGAACCGAAACACCTCACCAATGCCGAGCAGCATGATCTTATCATAATGCCGAACAACTTCTTACTTCCAGACGGAACCAAATTTCCTAGACCCAAATTATAGTTGATCCATCTTTATCCAATCCAATTTCCATCTTCTAAGCGCGTTGCGTCATCCATCCATCCAGTCAAATAACTCCATCGTACACTAGCCTCGACGAACGAGCATCCGATAATGTTGGATCTGCCTGTCCATGGCCTTGATAAAAGGCGGGTTAACACTTGCCCTCCAAAACATGTCTTGCTGTTGGGAGGTGTGTTTTGAATAGTTTCGAATTCGTTATCTGAAGTCCATAGCCATATCGTCCGAGTGCATCGTCCTTGACTACTCCGAGTCGATGTCCGATTCCAAATCCAGTAACCAAAGCCTTAGCCAATTCCATATCCATCGGAACTCGACAACTGAGTCCTAATCCATCCTTATCTAATAACCAATAACCGAATCCTGACCTCTCCGGGTCAATATTCAAATCCGTAACCTCTCCGGGTTCTTGCCAGGCGTAATTCACACCTGACGACCATGGTCCAGTGTTTATGGACGTTGAGTAATGCCATGGATAAGGTCCTAAGCCGAATCCTGGTCGCTCTGAACCCTTGCCGTGCATTGTCCATACTCGACGACCTGAAGTAGTAATCGATAATATGGGGCCTAAGTCCTAGGTCGAATCCTGGTCTCTCCGGAACCTTGCCAAGCATAGTCCATACTCGACGACCTGAAATAGTAACCGATAATATGGGGCCTAAGTCCTAGGCCAAATCCTGGTCTCTCCAAACCCTTGCCGAGCATAGTCCATACTCGATGACCTGAAATAGTAACCGATAATATGGGGCCTAAGTCCTAGGCTGAATTCTGGTCTCTCGGGACCCTTGCCGAGCATAGTCCATACTCGACGACCTGAATAAGTCGATTTGCCGTGGTTGGACAAAGCGACTTACCCCTTGCCAAGTATAATCCATACCTAACGACCATTTACCAAAAACCAGATAAAAAGTCCGATTGAAAGCCAATCCAAAATCCAGATCAAATCAGAAAACAAAAAATTCATATCAAAAATCCAAACCAATATCCAAACTAGAAAACAATCATCCAAATAAAAGTCCAAACCAAGAAACAAACAAACAAAACCAGAAGTTCAAACCAAACCAGGAAAAAGCAAATGTCCAAGCCAAAAAAGAGAAAGCAGATTTCACAAACTAGAGCGTCACGGTTTATCATCATCTCAGAGCATGCCTAGGGGTAAGTGACTTGGCCGTTTGCCTGTAGTTTGCTACTTGTTTCATAATATCCCAGTCAATTGATAACCAATCGACCATCATTCCTATGTCTAGTACCATCACTGTGTGAGGTAGACGATGGTTGCTCCTGCCCCACCGCTGCATTCCGAGCTTCGATATATTGTCGCACTGTCCATTCCTTACATGCTCCTAAATTATGTCCTTTAAGTGCCTGCAGCTGTTGGTTTCATGCCCGTCCAAATCGTGGAAAAGGCAGTGTTTTCCTGATTCCCTCTCACGTTCGGAGGGTTCTCTCCTAGATGGCCTTCGGTAGGGAAGGCGCTTCCGAGTCTCCAAATAAATCCGTTCCAGCGTCTCGTTCAATCCTGTGTAGGTGGAGAATTTTTGCTCTCTCCACCGCCTCCTAGCCTTTCCTAATTCGTCATCCAGCTTCCTTTTTCCTTTATCTTTACCCTTTTCCAAGCCTCCGCTGGATGGCCCTCCATCCTCAGCCACGTTCACCTCCTTTAACTTCACATCTGAGCATGCATCTTCCTGTCGAAGGAATCTCTCAGCTTCATGAAAGAACTCCCCGAGATCTATTGGTAGGTCCCGTATTAAAGATACCTTGAAATCTGAATTCTCTCCGACCCCTGATACTGCTGCCATTAAGACCATCGATGGATCCGGTCGATCCACCGAAGCGACCTCTGCATTGAACCGAGTTAAGAAAGCTCTAAGTGATTCCTCCGTCCTCTGTTTTACCGATATCAACGTCATTACATTCCTTGGTCTTTTGATATGTACCCGAAACTGCTTCAGAAACCTATCCACCAACTCTGTCCATGTCCCGATAGATCTTTCTTCCAGCTACCTGAACCACATAGCAGCTATGTCCGTCAAGAATAAAGGGAAACATCGAGCCATAACTTCTTCCGATGCCCCCATCACCTCTATGTGTCTGGCATATCTCATCAAGTGATCTGTTGGATCGGCCTTGCCATTGTACATTTCCACGTTAGGTAGCTTGAAATCTAGCGAATTCCGAGCTAACCTGATTTCACGAGTGAACAGACTCTTATTTACTCCTTCCAGATCTCTATTGGTCAAACCTCCATGCATAGTTCGCCTGATAATCTCGGCTAATTCAGCATTGTCCGTCAAGGGTTGTCCCCCGAGTCCTCGAGGGAATTCTGGTACATACTCTTCATCTCTTGCTCTTACATTCCTGCCAGCATCCTGTTGTGTGGTGTTAGCTGGAACCCCTCCATGAACTGGTTCAACATTATCTGGTGGTGCGCCCCCGAGCTCAGGTCCATCCGGATTGTTAGTTGTCTGTTGATTGGGGTTTCCCCCTGCTGAATTACTCCATCCACCTGCTGGTTGTGTCCCTCTAGTCCAGTTCCGAGAACTTGAGCTCCTGCAATTCCTGATTGTCCAGATTGCCTAAGAAGAGCCTGCATCATCTCCTCTTGCCATTTTATCATCTGCTCCTGCATAGAATTCATCATTACCAGCATCTCGTCCTGAGTTATGTAGACGGATGCATGCTCCTCTCTAGATCCAGAAGAGGCCGCTTGACTTCCTTCCTGATTGCTCCTTTCCGCTGCTTGCTTCCTTGTTGGTGGTCTAGTCATTGCTTCCTGAAATTCGAGTTTTCAAGCTTTTCAATCCAAAATCCAAGCTTCAAAATCCCCGAGTGCTAGCGTTCTCAGTGAAAGCACCGAAATGTTAGTGCCAAAATTGGTCACTAACACCCAAATGTAGATGAAAGCACCAACTAACAGTCACAGATGACAGATAGAGTATATGTAGAGAGTTATAATGTGAAGAATAGTCAAAATAGAAATTAAGCAGTAAAGAACAAAAGATTTTTATAGTGGCTCGACTAACTTCGGCCTACGTCTACTCTAGAAGTTTACTTTTATTGCTGTAACAATTGATTACAGTTACAAAGTGGTAAACTAGCCTTAGCCTCAGAAAATATAAAGTCAGAGAGCAGAAGAGAAGATCCCTTTTTTGAACTCCAACACGCTGTATTTATAGACATGTCCAGATAGTTGTTGGGCTCTTTGAATAACCTAAGCCCATCAAGGCCGAATGGCCCATGCCGAACCACAATGCCGAGTAACAACGGCCTCTCCCTAATGCCGAGCCGCACCTGATGCCGAACAACCCATCAAGCCGACCCATCAAGCCGAACGACCCATCAAGCCGAATCATCCATCATGCCGAACGACCCATCACGCCTCTCCCCAATGCCGAACGACCCATCATGCCGAACGACCCATCATGCCGAACGACCCATCATGCCGAACGATCCATCATGCCTCTCCCCAATGCCGAACGATCCATTATGCCGAATGAGGTTTGATGCCGAGTGAGGCCTGGTGCCGAGCGACCCATAATGCCGAGCCATACTACCAGAACCGAAACACCTCACCAATGCCGAACGACATGATCTTATCATAATGTCGAACAACTTCTTACTTCCAGACCGAACCAAATTTCCTAGACCCAAATTATAGTTGATCCATCTTTATCCAATCCAATTTCCATCTTCCAAGCGCGTTGCGTCATCCATCCATCCAGTCAAATAACTCCATCGTACACCAGCCTCGACGAACAAGCAACCGATAATGTTGGATCCGCCTGTCCATGGCCTTGCTAAAAGGCGGGTTAACATTCATCCATATCCGAATTAACCATATTTGGGAGCTTTTTCTTTGAACTTGCTCTTCTTATCTTCAATTGGTGTGGTAGTAGATGGCCGTGGAGCAAAATCTTCAAACCGTAGAGCATTACTTATCATCTTTTCGAATGATCCATGAATACAATTCTTCATGTCGTTACGTAGCTTTTCACACCATTTCAACCAGTTGTTAGCCTCCATGATCAATTCCAAACACAAACATTTCCTTTGACTTAAAATCCCAAAATCACAACATAATAAAGCAAAGCCCATTGGGGTTTGATTTTCCTCAACCATATATCCTGTAGTCCCGAAAACTCTAGTATTCATGATTTTTGGATTTCTTGAATTCATATCAAACGTCCGATCTCAAACTCTTACTAAATATTTAATAAGTTTAAAGAAAGTTTTTGAAAGCAACTAAAGATAGCTACGTATCATTCAAAACATTTCCAAGGGTATACATATTATACATAACTTCCCAAACACCTTACATATTAAGAGTTCGTACATAAGATTCTTATCCCCATATACTACTATCCTCTGTTTTCCATTAATATATTCGCTTAATTATCTCTCTCGAGGTGGCTAGTCTCTTCTTAATAATTCCTCCGACTTGTTGTGCTATTTGAATCATGCGGCAATCTTTCTTGATGTGTCCAAGTTGTTGGCAAAAGAAGCAATGTTTCTCCCAAGCTTTAGGAACTACTGGTGTTGCCTTTCCTTTGGTACAATAGTCCATGGTATGTCTCATCTTGTGAGAGCGGTAGAAATTAATTTCTTTTCCCTTTGTTGACCACCCTCTTCTGATTTGTCTTCCCAAGGTCTCTTCCAATGCTGTAGGAATTTCCTTTTTTGCGATTATTGACACTATTACTCTTGGGTGAGGTTGTCGGCTTCTTCTGAACTCCCAATACCTCTTCACTTGGAACTATTACTAATCTGGTGGTCTGTGCATCAGCTTTTCCACAATTTGTAGTTGCCTTCTTCGATCTATTTCTCCATCCACATCTTTCTTGCACACCCATTTCTTATTACCTAATCATTGTAAAATATCATTAGAATACACTTTCATTATTACTCCCTAACATTAATTACAACCAATAGTCTATTAATTTTGAAAACATTCCTTTACATAAAATATAACCTTAGGTCAAATTATTTCATTTATCTTTTTTAAATGATATTATGCTAGTTTGCCTTGTTCGAGTGTTTAAGAGTCCCCTATCGATACCGTGGCATCCAACGTCTCGACCAGAGTTCTTAAGCCACTTAACCGATAAATCAACATAATACAAAACATTTTTATACACTAACAAACACGTGCTCTTATATATAATACACTCCACAATCTAGGACATTACTAATTTTATCCCTAATGAGCTTACCCCATCAAAGCCTAGGTGTTCGCTCAACCTAAGCTCAGATACCAAATGTAACGAACCAGATTTTCAACCCTCAAAAATTGACCCTAATACATCCACTGTATCACATGCCAAACATTCAAGTGCCGAAAATACCGATTTGTTAGGATGAAAGAAGAAGATAGAAGAAAACTAAACAATACAGAATCTTATAACGCAGTGAATAATGTATAATACAACAATGATCTTTACAAAAACAAAACATCTTTATTCATATATACAACATTGGAGTACTATAGACTTATCGTAAATTTGGACAATTATAGAAGCCTTTCCTTACATTAACCAATCATATAGACTCTATATTATAGCGGAAGTAAAATATGTGAACACGTTTTGGCCATTCAACTCTTCTCCAGCTCCGAAATATCCGGCTAAACCTCGTAAAACATGCTTGGTCTCACCCGAGCATTACATGGAATAACGCCCATGTCAGTCTAGTAAACCAGCATGAGTAAAAATTGATAACAAGCAACCAAACTGATTTTTACAATTGAAAACTTTTCAAACAAATGGTATCTCGTAAGACCACACCGCACATAAAAACAGATGAGTTTTTGACTTATGACAACCAAAACGTTTTATTTCAATATCCAGTGCTATTATCAGTGTCTAGGTTTAAGGTAAATAGAGGAAATATCTGAAATTCTTGCATCTCGCATTTCAACACTAGTATCTACAATCAAAACCATAAGGCATGTACTAGAGATTGGATTATAACAATGGTAAGGCAATGGACTACCTTCCGATGATACACCTCTAGAAAAAGCACTATCGCTAACATAGAGCTGGCTGCCCCTTTAACGTGGCAAACCGGATTACCTCACCTCCTTGACACCGAGGCCTTATACTACCATGATGTTTGCACGCATACCAACTCTGAAAGGGGCACCTAGAATGAGGTCGACCGCTCCTAATGGTAGCTAACCACATAGTTCTGCTACATGCCTTGATTTTTTAATTCCTCCTGATTGTGAGGCTTGAGGCTACGTCTCATCTTTCTGATAGTAATCCTTCTTCGAATGCTAACACTTCCCTCCAGGCGTTAATGCAATGCCATCATTTATTCATATAAGTTTTTTTTAGGTTAGAACGAAACCGAAGGCACTAACTCTACTACATCCATTTTGGAATCACCCTCAAGATTAATAGTAGTAGAACTTGCACTTCAAAGAGCGC
Source organism: Allium cepa (assembly GCA_030765085.1). NCBI lineage: Eukaryota > Viridiplantae > Streptophyta > Magnoliopsida > Asparagales > Amaryllidaceae > Allium > Allium cepa. The sequence goes on along the minus strand of CM060937.1, from coordinate 1,023,830,917 downwards.
CATCTTCAATCATCATCAAGATGTCTTCCACTCAAAAGTACGCATTGGGTTGGAATGGTTTTCAGACATATAAATACGATCTTAGTCTCTCCGTACCAACAAACGATAATTTCCTGTTGACCCATTCCCGGTTCTTTTGGAAGTAAGTATTCAAATCCTTGTCAAAAACTCCAATTTCACATTTATACTTCCTAAGTCAAATTATGCCAAATTTGATAGTTCGTTATTTAACCATCAAATAACAACAACAAAATCTAGAGATTTAATTACCCAAGGCAATCGCTAAGCCTCCAAACCATTTTCATTTATAAATCTCTTTTCCTAAATATTTATCAACATTCACATACTTATCTCCTTTACATAAGTATATTCACAAAACATTTATAAGATTTTCTATTTCCAAATCTCTTAAACAAATTTAACTACATTATTTAAATTAGAGGAAAGGATAATTCTAAGCACCTTCGGTGTAAAGTATGGAATGGATGTTCCATACAACCAATTTTTTAAAAGGTCTACCTTAAGAAACCCAAACCTCGAATTCCTGATGTAACTATCTTCAATAAACCTTTTATAAATTTCCCGTTATAGGCATCCAAACCCATTTATAAAATCTTAGTATAAACATTCATAACTATTTTAAAAAATCCTTTTATGCGTGCCTCAAAATCATTTATAAAACTTCTCAAACCAATTGTCAATCATTCTTCAAATATCTTGTTAAAAATAGAATAGCTTTGAAGACCATTTCAAAAGAAAATGAAATATTTACTTTACAAAACCAAACGAAGGATCAACGACTATAGTGAATCATTAAATTTGGGTTTAAGGATACCGCTAAACATCAAATATGTAAGGGACTCACACATAACATACAATCAATCATAGGTAGATGTCCAAGTTATAAATATAGGTAAATCCATAATCAACAGAAAAATGTACACATAGAGGTATATCTATATGGTTAAGTTATTATGACCTGCTTATTGAAATTAACTTCTTTGTTTCTCCCACGTTACCAAAATTCAACATTTATGCTAAACACAAGTCACTTACTTCCCATAAAATGTATCAACGTTTTATAATCGCTACTTTAATTCATTTGCTACTTAATGGTCCAAACGAGAGATCCTTTCATTTAAAATCAATTAGCTTGAAAAGAAGATTGATTTAAAATATTACCGATTAAGTTTAAAAAAACTTTGAAAAAAATTAAAATATTTTTAATTAGCTTAAATCCCAATTGTATATTAACTAAATCATGATTAACTAATAATTAAACTCTAATTAACTTAATGAACTTGGTTAAGTCCTAGTTAACTTCTTAATGTATCTTAGTTAAGGTTAAACCAATTCATTATTAGCTAAACCCTAATTAATTAAAAATTAATTAAATAATCACTTAACTAAATAACAATTAATTAACTAATTAACTTAATTAAATAGTAATTAATCGTTAAATTGCTTCTTGACTTCATTAATCACTAGTTAAAATCGTATTTATCAATAATTAGTCATTAAACTTTTTAAGTGTTACTTAACCTCTAGTTACTTACTTAATTACTAATTAAGCGCAAAGCGAACTTCAACTAGACTTTGGAAACAACACTCGAGCTTCAAAGAGTGAAGATTTTCTAGGGTTTTGAGCTTCAATTGGGCTTCACCTGATTTGCGGAGGCTCAGCCTAGTGGTGTGGGGGTGGATGTGAGCATGGTTTCTTAAAGAATAAAATGAAGAAATGAATATAGGAAAGTTGAAACCAGATTCAGAAGATATTAAAGGTGAAAAGCTGGGAGTTTTAAATACTTAAAAAGGTTTTGGAAGCTATAGAAATTTTAAAGAGGAATTTTAGAAAATGATGGAGACAATGTAAATAAAAATATGTGTGTATGCATGTGTATTTATAGATGAAGAAAAGTAGGAAAATTACCATTTTATCCTTACTTTAAAATATCATAACTTGTCATCATTTTGACATGTCACATCATCACCTTCCTCCGCCTCATATGTCACATTTCCCCCTCTCTAGTGACATCCCTTAAGCCATGATGGTACTTAAGGAAATGACAATAGAAAATGATATGATTTAGTGTATATATATAAATTATTATTTTAAAACCATGTCTTGTCACATCACTTGCTAAACATAATTAACTTTAGATAATACATAATCAAGTATATTATTATATGGTTAATTTTCTACTATATATGTGTATATATTGTGCATAAAGGCGAACAACATTTCCAACAACATTCCGGTGTCAAAAAGTCGAAATTTCAAAAAATATTTTTCGGTCACATTTTCTATTTTAGTATGAACTATCTATTTTGGTAAACAATTTTTAAAAACTTTTTTACCACCATTATTAAATGATTAAAATAGGTTTATTTGTAAATAAAAACCCATTAATTTAATTTTTAAACTTAACTTGAATTTTTGAAGGAATAAATAAAACCGATGATATCAACTGTCCATGTCATAAATAAATTTTATTTTCCAAAAATAAAATAAATTATTTTATTTTGTAATCTTGTTTGAATACGTATGTTAGCGTATATGTCCAGAGCCATGCATAATCCTTATTGTTTAAAAGCAGTGCTATCAATAAGACAATTTCTGGTTGTTTTATTGATATTTTACGTAGGACGATATTTACAAATTATCAATATTTTACCTCGGTAATTTGTTCATAATATTTTTGCCAACAAAAACAACTATTATTATTTATCAATGAATACATGATTATTTCTTACTTTTACAACCATAAGCGATAAATTTGCGGGTCGTTGCATTCTTCCCCCTTAAAATAATTTCGCCCTCGAAATTTTCTAAAGTCCTATCCTAAAACACCTAACATTACTCATTTGAACATCCTTCTTTTTCTAAAAAAATAATAATTTTCTATCCTCCTAATATATAAATATATTTCAAAAAATATCTACTTTGGTTCAACCATTTAAGTTATATAACTTTACTTACAAAATTATTTTAAAATTTTCTTGTGGAATACTCTTCTACATCCTAAGAGTATATATAACATCCGATTTTAAAATCTAATTCGCTTCTAACTATTTAGATGTTAAAATCCAAAATATTGTTTAATAAAACCAAGTTGATTAAATCCCTTATTAAATTAATTCGAATTCAATTTTCATTTATTAATCTACCTTCTAGTCAAAATACCCTATGATGGGTCAATCCTTAACCTACTGAGTATGACATAACCTAACGCCATGAACCTTATTGGTCTTAGTCTTTGTATATCTACTAGGTCAAGATAGTTACAACTGGGATTAATATCAACTAAGAACAAAAGAAGAAATGTTACATAGATAGAATATCATTCAAAAAACACACAATCCTAGATACACGCCAAGTGACTCCATTATAGACGGGAAGTGCACTTCAAAAGATAATATACAGCGGAAGATACTAAACATGGAACAACTTAGAATACTATTCCTAATACTAGTACTTATCTTCCTAAGGCTAAACAGATCCTTCCATAACTCCCTTTCCTTTTGCTGCTCCTGAAGTAGATGGTTCTGTGAGGATAACTAAAGGTCTAGGCTGCTCCCCTATCATGAGCATTGGACAATCCTTGACGATATGGCCCATGAAGTGGAAACAATAACATTTCCTTTGTGCGATCTATTTTCTAAGCTTTTGTTCCTTAAAAGCCTTCATCTTTTCCCATTTCTTTTTCTTACCAACCTTCCATTCTTTAACAAAGTGATCCTTTCTCCCATATTCGAAGTAACCATATTTGGGAGCTTTTTCTTCGAACTTGCTCTTCTTATCTTCAATTGTTGCAGTAGTAGATGGCTGTGGAGAAAAATCTTCAGACTGTAAAGCATTACTTATCATCTTTTTGAATGATCTCAAAATGATGACATAATGAAGCAAAGCGCATTAGGGTTTGATCTTCCTCAACCATATATCCCCGTAGTCCCGAAAACTCTAGTATTCATGATTTCTGGATTACCTGAATTCATATCAAACGTCCGATTTCAAACTCTTACTAACTATTTTATAAGTTTAAAGAAAGGTTTTAAAAGCAACTAAAGATAACTAAATATCATTCAAAACATTTCCATGGGTATACCTATTATACATAACTTCCCAAGCACCTTACATATTAAGAGTTCATACTAAAGATACTTATACCTATCTACTATTATCATCTGGTTTCAATGAATATAATCCCTTAATTATATCGAGGTGGCTAGTCTCTTCTTAATAATTCCTTCGACTTGTTGTGCCATTTTAACATGCAGCAATCTTTCTTGATGTGTCCAAGTTGTTGGCAAAAGAAGCAATGTTTCTCCTAAACTTTAGGAACTATTGGTCCAGCCTTTCCTTTGGTACAATAGTCCATGGCATGTCTCGTCTTGTGACAGTGGTAGCAACTAATTTCTTTTCCCTTTTTGAAGAATTCCCTTTATTGACTACCCTCTTTTGATTTGTCTTCCCAAGGTCTCTTCCAACGCGGTAGGAATTTCCTTTTTTGCAATTATTAACACTATTACTCTTGGGTGAGGTTGTTGGCTTCATCTGAACTCTTAGTACCTCTTCACTTGGAACTATTACTACTTTGGTGGCCTGTCCGTCAGCTTTTCCATAATTTGTGGTTGCCTTCTTCGATCTCTTTCTCCGTCCACGTCTTTCTTGCAAACCCATTTCTTATTACCTAATCATGGTAAAATATCCTTAGAATACCCTTCCGTTATTACTCCCTAACATTAATTACAACCAATAGTCTATCAATTTTGAAAATATTCCTTTTTATAAAATATAACCTTCGATAAATTTATTTCATTTATCGTCTTTAAATGATATTGTGTTAGTTTGCCCTGTTCGAGTATTTAGGAGTCCCCTATCGATACCGTGGCGTCCCACATCTCGACCAGAGTTCTTAAGTCACTTAATCGATAAATCAACACAAAACAAAACATTTTTATACACTAATAATTACGTGCTCTTATATATATTACACTCCCTATAATCTAGGACATTACTGGATCTATCCCTAATGAGCTTACCCCATCAAGGCCTAGGTGCTCGCTCAACCTATGCTCTGATACCAAATGTAACGAACCAGATTTTTAACCCTAAAAAATCGACACTAATACATCCACTATATCACATGACGAACATTCAAGTGTCATAAATACCGATTTGTTAGGGTGAAAGAAGAAGGTAGAAGATAGAAGAAACTAAACAACACAGAATCTTACAACGCAGTGAATAATATAAAATACAACAATGATCTTTACAAAAAGAAAACATCTTTATTCATATATAGAGCATTGGAGTACTCTAGATTTATCCTAAATTTGGACAATTATAGAAGCCTGTCCTTACATTAACCAATCATATAGACTCTATAGTGCAGTGGAAGTAAAATACGTGAATACGTCTTGGCCATTCAGCTCTTCTCCATCTTCGAAGTGTCCTGGTAAACCTAGTAAAACATGCTCGGTCTGATCCGAGCATTACATGGAATAATGCCCAGGTCAGTCTAGCGAACTAGTGTGAGTTAAAATCGTAACAGGTAACAACAAAACTGATTTCTACATTTGAAAACTTTTCAAACAAAGGGTATCTTGTAAGTCCACATTGCATATAAAAACGGACGGGTTTTTACCATAAGACAACCAAAACATTTTATATCAATATCCAGTGGTATTACTAGTGCCTAGGTTTAAGGTAAATAAAGGAAATAGCTGAAATGCTTGCATCTCGCATTTCAACACTAGGTTCTACAATCAAAACCAAAAGGAACATACTAGAGATTGGATCCCAACAATGGCAAGGTAAGGGACTACCTTCTGATGATACACCTCTAAAAAATGCACTGATGCTAACACAGAGCCGACTGCCCCTTTTACATAGTAGACCAGATTACCTCACCCCCTTGACACTGAGGCCTTATACTACTACGGTGTTTGTGCGCAAACCAACTCTAAAAGGGACACCTAGAATGGGCTGACCGCTCATAAAGGTAGCAAAACAGGTAGCTCTGCTGCATGCCCTGTTTTTGCCATTCCTCTTGGTTGTGAGGCTTGAGGCCACTTTTTACATTTTTGAATAGAAATCCATAATAGAATGCTAACACTGCCCTCTAGGCATTAATGCAATGCTAGAATTTATTCATAGAAGTTCGTTTTAGGTATGAATGAAACTGAAGGCGCTAACTCTACTACATTCATTTTGGAATCACCCTCAGGATTAGTAGCAGTAGCACTTGCACTTCAAAGAGCACCATTTTTAACCATCATCAAGATGACTTCCACTCGAAAGTACGTATTGGGTCGGAATGGTTTTTAAATATATAAATCCGATGCCGGTCTCTCCGTACCAATAAACGATAATTTCCTATTAACTCATTCTCGATTCTTATGGAAGTATTGTCAAAAACTCGAATTTTAACTCATATTTCCTAAGACAAATTAGGCCAAATTTGATAGTTGGTTATTTAACCATCAAATAACAACAACAAAATCTATAGATTTAATTATCCAAAGCAATCAATAAGTCTCAAAACCATTTTCATTTATAAATCACCTTGCCCAAATATTTATCAACATTCACTTATTTATCTCCTTTACATAAGTATATTCGCAAAACATTTACAAGATTTTCCATTTCCAAATCTCTTAAATGAATTTAATTACATTATTTAAATTGGAGAAAAGGATAACTCTACGCACTATTCCTTCGGTGTTAAGTGTGGAACGGATGTTCCATACCACCATTTTTTTAAAAGGTCAACCTCAAGTAACGCAAACCTCGAATTCCTGTTGTAATTACCTTCAATAATCCTTTTATAAATTTACCTTTATAGACATCCAAACCTAGTGATAATATCTTTTTATAAACATTCAAAACTATTTCTAAAAATCCTTTTATGAATACCCCTAAATCATTTATAAAACTTCTCAAACCAATTGTCAAATCATTCTTCAAATATCTTGTTTAAAATAAAATAGCTTTGAAGACCATTTCAAAAGAAAATGAAATATTTACTTTACAAAATCAAACGGAGGCTCAACAACTACATTGAATCATTAAATTTGGGTTTAACTTATCTAAGTTATATCATAGATATCGCCAAACATCAGATATGTAAGGGATTTACACATAACATACAATCAATCATAGGTAGATGTCCAAGTTATAAATATAGGTAAATCCATAATCGACTGAAAAATGTACATAGAGAAGTATATCTATATGGTTAAGTTATCATGACCTGCTTATTGAAATTAATTTCCTTGTGTGTATCACATTATCGATATTCGGCGTTTATGCTAAACACAAGTCAGTTACTTCCCATAAAATGTGTCAACGTCTTATAATCGCTACTTTAGTTCATTTGCTACTTAAAGGTCCAAACGAGAGATCTTTTGATTTAAAATCAATTAGGTTGAAAAGAAAATTGGTTTAAAATAACCGATTAAGTTTAAAAATAGCTTTGAAAAAATTAAAATATTTTTACTTAGCTTAAACCTTGAGTATATCTTAATTAAATCAAGATTAATTCATAATTAAACTTTCATTAACTTAATGGACTTAGTTAAGTCCTAATTAACTTCCTAATGCATCTTATTTTAGGTTAAATAATTCATTATTAGCTAAACCCTAATTAATTAAAAATTAATTAAATAGTCAGTTAACTAAATAATAATTAATCAACTAATTTACTTAATTTAAATAGTAATTAATCATTAAATTTCTTCTTAACTTCATTAATCACTAGATAAAACCTTATTAATCAGTAATTAGTCAATAAACTTCCTTAAATGTTACTTAACCTCTAATTACTAACTTAATTACTAATTAAGTGCTAATTACCTTTAATTAATTTATTAAACAATAAAATATTAATTTAACTAAACTTAATCTCTTTTAATATTTCTAATTAAGTTTGGAATACTTTTGCAATACCATTTCAAAAGAAAATGTTTTAAAACGAAAATCAAAATTTTGTCGATCTGCGTTCAAAAGGACTATCGCTTGAGCGCTGTTCGCTTAAACATACTTTAAGTAAAAACACTTGCTTATTCTTTCCTATTTCATGTTTAGAACATAACTTTCAAAGTTTTTATGACCTAGAAACAAAAATAGAAATTTTGAAACAATTTCCAAACTTTAAAACAAGAAAACATTGTTTTTGATTTCGAATCTGATATCACGCCTGTCGCAACACATAAAGTTGTTAACTTTGTTTCAACTCAACATGCTTGGTTTCTTAAGAATAAAGTGAAGAAATGACTATTGGAAAGTTTAAATTAGATTTGAAAGAGATAGAAGTGAAAAATTAGGATTTTAAAATAATTAGAAAGATTTTGGAAGCCATGGAAATTTTACATAGGAAGTTTTATAAAATAAAGGAGAGAATGTAAATAAAAATGTGTGTGTATGGGTGTGTATTTATAGATGAAGAAAAGTGGGAAAATTATTATTTTATCCTTAGTTTAAAATATCATAACATGTCATCATTTTGACATGTCTCATCACCGACTTCCTTACCCTCTAATCTTGTTTGAATATGTATGATGGGTAATGATGATGGTACTTGAGGAAATGACAAGAGATAATGATATAATTTAGTGTGTGTGTGTGTGTATAAGTTTTTATTTTAAAACCATGTCTTGTCACATCACTTGCTTAACATAATTAAAATAAGATAATACATATTTAAGTATTTTATTATATAGTTAATTTTCTACTATATAAGTATACATACATACATATATATATATATATAGTGTATAAAGGCAAACAATGTTCCCAACAACTTTTCGGTGTTCAAAAGTCGAAATTTCAGAAAATGTTCTTCGGTCACATTTTATATTTTTCTACGAACTATCTATTTTGGTAAACAATTTTTTTAAAACTATTTTACCACCATTATTAAATAATAAAAATAGGTTTAGTTGTAACTAAAAACCCTTTTATTTAATATTTAAACTTAACTTGAATTTCCAAAGAAATATATGAAACCATGACATCAACTGCCGATGGCATAATTACATTTATTTTCCAAAAATAAAATAAATTATTTTATTTCACAATATTATTTGAATACATATATTAGTGTATATGTCAAGAGCCATGCATGATCCTTATTGTTTAAAAGCAGTTTTACCGATAAAATGATTTTCGGTTGTTTTATCGAAAATTTACCTATGAGGATATTTACAATTAACAATATTTTACCCCGGCAATTTGTTCCTAATATTTTTCCCAACCAAAATAACTATTATTTTCAATCACTAAAAGCACGATTACTTCTTACTTTTAAACCGATATCTAAATATTTTAAAGATAAATATAATTTATCCAAGTGATAAATTTGTGGGTCGTTACACTAGGCATGTTATGGGATGATGATAAAACGTAATGCTAGGGTTTGTGAAATTTGTTTTTTTACTTTCTTCTAATTTGCTTCGCATTCTTGCTTTTCTATTTTTATTTGAACTCTGGTTTGTTGTTGTACAGACTCTTATTTTTTGGACATAGGAATGCTTAAATTTAGATCAATTTAATTGATAACACAGGTCGTTAGGTATGGACTATGCCTGGCGAGGGGTAGATCGCTTCGCTTGAACATGATGGGTTGGCCTACTCAGATCGTCAAGTATGGATTGTGCTCGACAAGGATCCAGAGAGATCAAGGTCAATAGGTATGGACTATGCTGGGTAATGAGTAGGCCACTTCGCTCGAACGCGATGGATCGGCCTACTGAGGTCGTCGAGTATGGATTGTGCTCAACAAAGATCCGGTGAGATCGAGGATTTGGATTAGGATAGCAACCTAGAGAGGTTATGGATTTGGATATCAGCTTCGAACGGATATGGATTTGGATATGGGCCCGAAGCGTTCTGGGTTTGGCTGATAATCCAGAGAGATCGCGGGTTTGAAATGGGATATCGACTCAGAATGGTCATTGATTTCACTAACGATCCAAAGAGATCATGGATTTGGATTGAAAATGGATTGGATAATATGGCAATCAGTGGATTATGGATATCCTATTTGGGATTTATGGCAATTCAAAACACACCTTTTTATCACAAGGCATGTTTTAGGGGCAATGTGTTAACCCACCTTTTGCTAAGGTAGTATACATGTGGATTTAACCCAACAGACTTCACAATTATTAAGGCCGATGAGTACAGAGCGATGATTGTAGGGCCCAAAATCAAGTATAGATAATAGTATTAAGTCAGATTGAATGGAATTGATAGATATGCAAGGCGGAATGTTTGAAGTATGAAATATGGCTCAATGCATAAGAGTGATCGGCATAGATTGGCCCCAACGAGAGGGATCAACATACTTCAAAGTTCAAGAGCATTTGTGTGGAAAATAATCAATATCTTATGGTTTGCAAGTCCAATGCGTATAAAACTTAGTGAGCAAGATGTGGACCTTAGGGATCACATATCATTTGGATGAAGAATGATGGATCGGTACCTATCCCTCTTAGGGGTCGGCTGAACCCAATTTCATAGCAAATATCGATCAATGTCTCAACATCTACAAATTCAATTGACGTGGAACTTTGAGGAAAAGCTAATTACAACATGTGGAACACCCCACAAGGATTGCATGGCATTTAGATCAAGATGGAGGGATCGATACCTATCCCTCCATAGGGATTGGCTATAATCATCCTTCACAAAGATTGATCAATAACTCTAGTTTTACAAGTCTAATTAGCATGAAACTTGGAGGTTAAGCATAATACAACATGGAGAAGCTCCCATAAGGATCACATGGTATTTGGGGAAAGTTGGAGGGATCGGTACCTACCCCTCTAGCGGGATCGTCAAAAATCAAAATTTAATCAATACTACTTCACGGAAAATGCGATATCTCATAAACGTATGTCGGAATTGCACGAAATTGGGAGAGCAAGTAGCTAACACCATGTGGAACTACCTAGAGGGATCGCACCCCAGTTGGATGCCACAATTGGGATCGGTACCGATCCCTATTACGCGCCTTAATGGACCTAGAAATTTTTAGGTGGCCTCGTCTTGGTCTCTCGAACCTTCTGTCAAAATTTTAGCTCAATCCATGCATATCTTCGCCTATAAATACAGCAGGCATGACATCAGAAATGAGATATTGTTTCTGATTCTCTTTATCTTCAACCTAGGCTACACTCTTGCAATTTTATTCATTGATTTCAGATTTTAATTGTAAAAAACTTCAGTATAATAAAAATGATTATTTTGGAGTGGACGTAGGCCAGAGTTAGCCAAACCACTATAAATCTTGTCTTCTTTTACTTTCTTTCTAATTGTTTTAATTTTGTTCTTCATTTATTTCTCTTTATATTTCTGGGAGTGGATTGGATATTGGAGTTTTTGCATAATTGGGTGTTGGTGGCAAATTTTGACACCAACAATTACTATGGTCTAAAATATAATACATATAAATAAAATTATATTTATTTATACACTTAATTTTATAACAACATTTTATATTATAAATATTTCAAAACATTTATTACAGTGTACACACACACAAATTATATTATTTTCATATACAAATTATAATATATTCAATATAATTTATCACAACGTAATATAAAATTTGAAATCAAAAGATATTTTCCAATCTAGATCTAATTTGAAATTTGTATTCGCATTTTAGTTATATATGTACGTACGTATGTATGTATGTATATTTATATATGAATATTACTTTATAAATATATGTATGCACAAGATTATATATAAGCAAAATTTTACTTTATTAAATATGTTTATTCAGTTATAAACCTATTTCTACATCACATTGTATGTGTGTATGTATGTATATAAGATAACACATATGTTTATGGAGGGGCTGACATATCCATTCTAGTGTAAATCCCAGCACTAAGATACATGCATGTTAAACCATATACATTATACGTATTGCATATTCACGTGCACGTACATCTGTGTATGATACACAAGTACACATTATATAATAAAAATATGATATCAAATCAAACTACTATTAAGAAAAAAAATAAAATAATGATTTTATTTAAAATTGATTTAGAACGGATCTAAATAAATTTTGACTTCATAGGCCCAATAAGATACAAAACACATAAAAAATGAAATTTGCTCATTTAACGCGATGCGTGCTGGCCTAGATCGAACAATAAGTTTTCGAGCACAATAACATATGCATCCTAAATTAGTAGTATTAGGGCTAACTCATTAAAGCTTACCCAATAATAGGGTGTTCAGAAAAGTAGCGCCTAAGGTTGGATATGAGAAATTAAGTACTCTATCCTATCTTGCTACCGCCTGACCCGAAATGACAAGGTAAGCCCAAAGGTTATCCTCAATATAAAGACCCAAATAGATTTGATATTTTTGCCAATTTTCAAATTTTGTTTTAAAACTAAAAAAAATTTAAATTGAAAAGGTTTAATTTAAAATAAAAAAATTATATTTTACATTTAAAAGGTTAAATGTAAAACAAGTAATGATTATATAAATGTCATAAAACAATTTTCAAAATAATTTTGAATATAAAATTATTATTTTTGAAAATTATTTAAAATTAATTGGATTAATTAAATAATTAAATAATTAAAATTTAATTAATTAAATTAAATTACACATATATTGATATATATAACATTACCTTAAAATGTTAAAGTAATATATATATATATAATTTTCAAAATTATTTATCATCAATTAAAATTGTTTTAATTAGCTAAATTAATCAAATTTTAATTAATAAATAATTTAATACACACACACATATAAGAAATATGTGTATAATTGTAAATGTTATAATATACATATTTGTAAAGGCCCATAGTTTTGTGCCCCTTTTAGTCGACAATATTTCACATCAGCTCAACTCAAACTAGATGGAAATACGAATCTTTAGGGTACAAGAAAAGATAGAAGAAGAAATAGAAACAACACAGAACCTCACAATCGCAGCGGAACAGAATATAATATATAATAACAGATTTTTTTATACAAAAGAATCTGTAACTATTTTATACATACAATCATCAGAGTACAACAATCAATACATCAAACTAAACAGTTATATAACTTGTCCTTAAACAACGAAATATAACCCAAGTACAGAAATACGTCTGAAACTCCTCTAGCTCGTCTCCTGAGTTCCACAACATTTATGCTTGAATCTGTAATACTCGGTCTGACCCGAGCATTATAATTAAATAACACTCGAGTCAGTTTGGAAAACCTGTAAGAGGAAAAAAGACACTCAATTTGAATTATTAAAGTTATCAAGTCCTTTGAAAAACAAAGGTATCTCGTAAGACAGCGTCACACATAAACACGACAGGTTTTTACCTTACGATGGCTAAAACATTTTATAAAAAATCTAGTGATACTATAATAGTGTCTAAATACAAGTACTTATTCAAATAGCTAAAATTGTTACATTAATTAAATTCCAGCATACTAGGCTCTACAAATGAAACCATAATCTCATATTAGAGAATGGATTCCAACGAATGACCGCGCCACTGGGGTACCGCCCACCACAGTACACCTCTAGAACAGTGTACCAAGGACAATGCCGGGATCCCCTGCTACATAAGACTGGCCTACCCCTAACCTGGATAGACCAAATATGTTATCACCTTGGGTGTTCCCACCTTTACTATCGAGCGCTCCTTCCATGCACAACCATATCCATAATAAAATGGTTTTCGAGGACATCTAGAAAGGCGATAACATATCCTAATTGGGTGCAACCCACTTAGCCTAGCTACATCTCCCTTGTTTTAGTCATTCCCGGTGATGAGGTTCGAGGCTAAGCATTACCTTTCAAGAACAATTTTACTTAGAACGCTCATCGTCCTTCGATGACGATGTTCTGGTAGCATTCGTCCATACAAGTTGTCCTGGGTCTGGACAAACCAAATTACCATCTTCACCATCTTCAAGGTATTCATTTGTAAAGTTCAAACCGGATCAAAGTGGTTTGCGGATAATAAAATCTGATTCCGGTCTCTTCGAAACGATTAACGAAATTGGCCAATATTGATAGTTGGTTATTTAACTATCAAATAACATCCAAAAGCAACACTAGGCCTTATTTTATAAATCTCCAAAATATTTATTTCAAACATCTTCACAAAGATATATATATATATATATATATTCAATCTCTTCAATATTTTATATTTGTAAACAATTTCAACACTTGTATCCATAACAGGATATTTTACCATTTCAATCCTTAGAAATATTTCCAACTTCCATTTACAACACTTAAAAAATATTTCTATTCCAAATCCTTTCCCACTAAAAATATTTCTGAAACCTTCCTTTCGATACTTAGGAAAATATTAACGTATAATTTCCAAAAACATTTTAATATTTATCTTGGAAATATTTCATACTTATATCATAAGCCTTCGAAATTTTTAATAAGTCATTCTTACGTTTCCAAATCGATTATACTTGTTTATAATCCCAATCCACCATTTATAACTCCTTTAAATGAATTCAAATCTTCCTAAAGTATCGCGTATAGACATCGAAAATTCTCTTAAGTTTCAAACATTCCATTTGTAAGATTTCTCTTATAAAAATTTCATCCTTTTAAAAATCCATATACACATCTCAAGAGCACTTATAAATAAATTTGCAATCTTTCAAAGTGATATTTATATATAATATATATATAACAAGTATTTTTCTTTAAAGAATAGTAGTTTTATTTAAAAATATGTTTAAGTTATTATTTAAAATATTTGTAACACTTTTATAACATCTATAACTCATTTTAGGTGAACGAATAAATTTCCAAAGATGAATTTAAAAGTTAGAATTTATTAAATAAATACTCAACATTTGAAAATCTACTTACCGAAGTATTTCAATCTCAACTAGTTTAAAATTCCATAGTTTTAAAATAATAAAATTTTCCTTTTAAAAACAAACTCACTTTTTAAAATTAAAAATACAATTTTAAAATCTCAATAACCAATTTAATTTATAACTTCCTCTCGATTTCACAACATATCGATTCATCGTCAATTTCATAACCATTCTCATTTTAAAAATAGAACCTACTATTTTCTCACACTGTTTTACCTATTCTCCCAATTTTCATCCGATATCGAATTCCTTTATTTATAAACATCGTTTATAAATCCCATAACCCCTTTGTTTTACATGTCCATAAAAAAAATCTTATTTATTAAATTCCATTATATAAATTCATTCCTTATAAATTCCCTTTATACTTCCATCCTATTTTCAATATTGATTTTAACTCTTTATATTTCCAGAATATCATTTGTAAAACCTCTTGTATAATTCATTTATAAAAGTCTCCATTCAATAGTTCACAATAGTTAAGTGTAACCAAAAATAATATATATATTTTATCCCTAATTCATTTTCTTTAAAATAATACTAATTCCAATATATATATTTATTTTTATATTCATTTTAATTCCATAAATTTAAATTTATTTTTTATAGTATTTAAAATATCAAAATTCAGGCCAGTGCTGCTGTAACAACCATGGTTTTAATGATTACATGTAATATTGAATTATAACAGAGGTTATTTAATATTGGAAAATAAATAAATAAATTAGATATTTAATTTTTTTATTTCAAATAAACAATAAAATTGAAAGAATAAAATGGAGTTATGATGATAATGTCGGTTATAAATGGTGAACAATGGAAATATGATGATTTGGGAAATTGTTGGAATAATTAAGTGAGATAAATTAATTTAAATCAACATTAATTTGTTGAAATAGATGTAAATTGTTGAAAATATAGTTTTAAAAGCTTTATTAGTTAGTATAGGCAAAAAATGATCATTTTATGATTTTAATTTGAGATAATGCAATAATTTTGCAAATTATTGCCAAATGTTGATTTTTATTAATTCTAAAACAAAGTATTTAAACTTTTATGGTATTTTATAAACAAAAAGATGGAATTTTGTTTTAGAATAATATTTTGATGGAAAATGATTAATTAATGGGTTTTTGTATTTAACTATATAAGAAAATAATCTTTTTGTGAATTTTGGAGTTAAAAGCAGTGTTTTATGTATACACTACAAGAAAACTGCGGTTTACCTACGCCAAAATGGCGTAGGCGGGGCGTAGGTAAATGCATTAACTACGTAACCCCTACGCCAACTTTGGCGTGGGTAAAACTTGCGTAGCTAATAAAATACCTACGCTTTACCTACGCCATCCGTTGGGTTGTTTCCTACGCCTTTCCTACGCCATAATTTTCTTACGCCTTCCCCACGCCATATTGTACCTACGGTTTTGCTACGACATTTTTACTTCTTTAAGTGCTCACGTCTTTCCTACGTCATTTGTTTACCTACGTCTTCCCTACGCCCAGTTTTCCTACGCCTTACCTACGTCATTCTTACATATTACGTTTCCTACGTCATCCATTTATTCACGGTTTACCTACGCCTGTGTTTTTAATGTTTTTCCTACGCCATGCATACGACTTTTTGCTGCATTAATATTTCATTTACCTACGCCTTCCCTTCGTCTTTTCTGAAGCAATTTTGATATATTACTATTCTATTTCATTTCACCACATTAAATAGAAACTAAAATCAACTTATTTTATATATATACACACATTCCAACAAAAAGATTAACGTCAAACAATTCATCTTTAATTCAAAAAACAAATATCTCATTCATATTACAAAGTCAAACAATATTAATCAAGTTCCTACATGTTAAAATAATATGATAATATGTTCATGATACATGACATCATACAGATACCATTAAAAAGTTTTCAATACCCTCATTCCTCATGATGATCGTTCGGCTCTTCATCAAATCGTCGTCGAAGCATCTCGGTGAGTTGTTCATACTGCATCTTCAGCATTTGAATCTCCCCTTCTTGACGCTCCACCTTTTCCTCTAGTTTGGCTCTAGTCTGTGCTTCTCCCTTATTAATGTTATAAGTAGCGTCTTTGTATTTCTGCATTTTATCAAATATTGCATCAATTTCTGCATTTTAAACTAATTAAAATAATGTTTTGTTGAAAGTTTAAATACTTACTCCAGGGATATTGCCATAATATGGCCTACGGTCCTTTCTTTTAGCTATAGCACCGGTAAGCTTGTCGAATACTTCTTCCTCGACATCATACGAAATTACTGTGCCTTGACTTTTCAATTCTTCAATTCTAGCTTGATATTGTGCCTATATTTGTGATTTTCCAAATACAAGAACAAAAACATAAATACATATTTGCATACGTGAGGAACCAGATGTGAAGAAGGTGTCCTTGTGTGGTTAAATTTGAAGTTCTTGTCCTAGAAGCCAAAAACTTACACATTAGCAAAAATTATAAATAATATATTATCACGATAAACGTATATCTGCTGATTATAAATAAAAGCTGGAATTCAGACGGCGGTATGCAAAAACATCCTTATCATCTTTGATTTTACATAATAGCTCTCATTCCTCCAGCAGTCTACCTCAATACAAAATTGTTAGATTTCAGTAATGGGTAATTTGATAATACCATATCAAGATACCTCTTTTGATTTGGTGATCATCATTACAAAAAGAGATACCGCGTAACCAAATGGATTGTGTATGGATTAATCAAAAAAATCATAAAATACATACTTTTCAAGAGAGAAAAAACATATTTGTATCTACTGTGTGTTGATATGCTAGTAGTAATTTCATATCAACAAGTCAATGAATACCAAGGTTCATAAGAGTAACAAAAGTTACCACGTTGAAGATGTTCTACGCGAGAAGTCAAGTATTCCACTTCATTCACACTTTCCTCCATCCCTTTATACATAAAACCAGTATTTAAGTGTCAATATAAGATAAAGCTATTAATTACATAATGCAGCAGTTAAAATAGCAGATGATCGTTGAAATGCGAAGGTTAAAATATATGCCATATAAATGCTGTGTATTAGACAATGATCCTTGCTAAAAGCGATAGCTAAACTGTAGACACCATAGAATTTTTTGGTCATTAAGTGTTTTAGTAAAGCAAACTAAGATAACAAATACATTGCTAAATCAACAGCAATGCCGAATGCATCAATTGATTCTACAGATTAATGTCAGTCAAAACTACTCACACCATAATTAGATCAGCCAAATTTAAAGAAATATTAAATTTTAACTAAAAGATGATAAGAACAAATGTACATAAATATAAAATTTTAACAACAGTGCCCATTTAAATGCTTATTACACTCCGAAGTGTAGTACATCCAAGCAACCAAGTTACAGTAGATTGCATCGCCAAATTAAAAGATGATAAAAATAAAATCACTCACAGAAGAAAATAATTTTGCTATTTTTCCTGTTTTTGTTATACACGTATGTTTCTAATTAGTTATGTTAATTGAATACAATCAGGAAAGGGGATACAAATCAAGCTACAAATTGCATGCATCAAATAAGTTAAATCAAAATAAAATAAAATATTGAAGGGCTTAATCATAATTCATACGTACATAAAATTATCGGAAACAGAAGACAGAACCTGAATTAGGAGTTGATTTTCGGATCCGCGATTAGCAGAGGAAAGAAAAAAGGAATCTTGAGTGGTTACTTTTAGGATCTAAAGTGCTTGGTAACAACAGACGATTTTGATTTTAAAGGATCAAATATCGCGGCAGTATAAAGAGACTGTAGCGGACTTCAAATCAGCAGTAGAAAATATCGCGTAGGAGGCAAGGATGAGCCGACGATGGCTGATGGAATAGCCGAGTATGCAGCGATGATTACTTAGAAGGCGTTGATTTTTGAAACCCTAGTTTTTTTGGGTTGAAGCCGACCTGAGTGAAAACTTTTTTTATTTGTTAAAAACTGATTTTAGGGATGGGAAGTACGGTGAGTAACGTGTAAAAAAAAAAAAATCTTTTTTTTCATGTGTAGGGACGGCGTGGGAAATTTCCTACGTCTTTCCTATGTCAACGTGTAATTGTGTAAAATTAGCGAAGGCGTGAAAATGGCGTAGGAGATTACCTACGCCTTTTCTACAGTATCATTTTACTGTAGACGATTTCCTACACCTTACTTACGCCACGATTTTTTTTCTACATGTTGAATTTGGCGTAGGAGAAGCGTAAGAAATTTCCTTACGTCTTCTCCACGTCTTTATCTCTTTCTACCAGTTTCCTACGCCTACCCTACGCCCCGCCTTTTGGCGTAGGAAAGACGTCGGAAATTTTGCGTAGGAAACTGCAGTATTTTCTAGTAGTGGTAATTAAAAGTGGAAATTGTAGTATTTATGTGAAAATAAGAATTTAATGATGAAAATAAATTTTAATAGCTAGATATTTTATTTATTATGTTGTGAAATAATTTTTTAATCATACATTTTTTTTTAAAATTTTATTTGGTTGAATATAAATAAATGTGTGTAAATAATGGGAATAATAGTGTAATATTGAATTACTTAGCCAAATTTAGACTAAGTGATTGCTAATGGGCAATTACATGTTGGTATAAGCCCAAATCCATTTCTAGAGGGGTCAAGAGATATTGTACATACTCTTTCCCTTCTCAGTTACTTCTTCTTCTCCAAAAACAAAAACAGAAAGAAAGAAAAATGGTCTCCTCCTTACAACTTGAAATCTAGCATCAAACTTAGTGAAATTAAAAAAGAAAGCTTGCAAAATAGAGATTATAAACAGCTTTTACAGGTCATTGAAGGCTTATTTGCATCAGGAAGCTTCTATTTTTCTTTAGTTTGATCATGCTAAATCCACTTTTTGCGAAGGTGAGTGCAAGCCTACAAATTAGCTAGCTTAAAGTGATAATCTTGTTAAAAATTTTGTTTCAGATTTAAGCTGAAACGAATTTTACCATAACTTTTTTGTTTCTTATCCAAATTTAGTAATTTTGGATGTTATGAATGCAAAGTCGTAGGGCTACAAGTTTAATGTTTTGAGTTTTCTAAAATTTTGATGTTTGCTTGATCAAAATCGTGTTTATTAGTTGCTATCCCGAGAGCAAATTGACGGCAACAACAATCACAGGCCTGAGAATTGTTTTGGCCATAACTCTTTCGTTTCTTAACCAAATTTAATAATTTTGGATGTTCTGGAAAGCTTCGATATAGAAAAAAGTTTCATGTTTCGAATTTTTTGAAATTTTGAATTTTTGTTGATCAAAATCGTGCTTGTTTGTTGCTGTCCCAAGAGCAAATTGACAGCAATAACAATCACATGCTTGAGAATTGTTTTGGCTATAATACTTTCGTTTCTTAACCAAATTCAATAATTTTAGATGTTCTGAAAATCTTAGACCATGTACTACAAGTTTCATATTTTGAGTCTTCTGGATTTTTGAAGTTTTTTTGGTCGAAATTATATTGAATTTTGCTGTCCTGAGTGCAAAATGACAACAAAAACAATCATCGACCTTAGAATTGTAGTAGCTCGTTTTTGCTCTCATTCTCCTTCGGTTTTGATGTTTTTTTGAGGTATTTTGAGAGCTACGACGCCTATTAGTAGGCTCGCTATATTGGAAGAATTTGAAATTCAAATTTAAATGGAATTTGAATTGATTTTGAGATAAATTTGAATTGAATTCATATTGAATTCAAGTTATCAATTTTGAGATATCCTTCTTAGTTTTTATTGTTTTCGAGAATGGTTTTCACTAAACCATTTTTGAAATGTATGGACATTTCAAATGAAAACCATTTTTGAAATATATGGACATTTCAAATTTATATTATATATTATCTTAAAATTATTTTTCTAAATAAAAATATATTTATTTCCTATAATAAAGAAATTTCAAATATTGGTTTTAATAATCGTTTTCGAAAAATCGTTTTAAATTCCTATTTTTCTCTAATAAAATTATTTTATAAATAAGATTACTTATTTTTATGAATTTCGGACGTATGAGAAAAACAACTAAACGGTAAAGTAAAACACGTGGTATGAGACACATGGATTTGCTTTGTCGCTTAATATCGGACTTATACGATCGAAACCCTTTCGATGAACTGTTTGAGATGATTTAAGATGTTATTAAATTTTGGGTAGATTATATGGTCCGAGAACTCCAATTTACGGGTATATTCGGTGAAGGACCAATTTTAGATGTATTTCTTAATCGTCGATGAAATGAGGCGAATTAAGGGCTAGAAATTCTCATTTGGAATTATGGTTATAAATAACATTCTAGATATTATTTTTCCCCATCAATGAGATGAGACATAGTATATTTTCATGATGTTTATGATGTTTTACTAGTGTGGCACCAACTAACGCCTAGTAGACCGTTAGGTGTGAACGTATGTTATGGGACGTACGTTAACACCTATTGGGTTCCTATCGGAGAAGTTTAGACACATTCACGATGCTTACTAGTACTATATACCACGAGTACTCAATTGGAGTCATCACGATGTAGTTGCGACTCTGATCATCACGATGTTATTAACTTGGATTTTTGTGACTGGGAGTCATTATGATATTATAGACTATAGTCATCACGATCTTCACGATGTTATGATGTTACTTGACTCTACTCATCACGATGTTTATGGTACCAAATATTAGTACTAGTCATGATGTAAACATGTGCAGTTTTCCATGAAGTTTTAGATGTTTTGATTTCAACTTTTTAAGAGGATGTTATTATAGCCTTGAGTAAGATGAAGGCTTATATGTATTGATGGTTTTATGGTGATTTCTAATATGATGTTTTTAACCCTCATTGAGTTCTATTATGATGGATTTATGAGGTTTTAGGTTGTTTTATGTTGATTATTTATATGGTTCAAATCCTTGCCTATTTCACTTATATAACTATAGAGGATGAACCATAGTTAGATAACCAATTGAATTCCCTTATGAAATCATGATGAATCCATAGATTTCTCACTTTAAATATGATTTGATGATCTTATATCGTTATGTTCACAACAACGGAATGGTTCTCCTTTTCCTCCTATTACTGTTATCTTTACTAATGATAAGTTCTAGCCTACCTGATCCGTGTATTTATTACTCGAGTCAGATCGAGTTGCAGGTTAGGTATGGATTTAGCTCACTCCTGCTTGGATCCATGGGATTGCTTTTGCATGATTGTATTTATGTATACTCTGATCTGGGTTAGATGTTCCGTGACTATTTATTTATATTTAGATATTGCATTTATTCTGAAACAGTCCTAAACGACCATGGTATCACATTAGCTGAGGACTAGGTATGTTGACCTTATATGAGGTAATGGGAAAAAATATCGACATACTTAGCTCTTAGCTAATGCATTATCATGAGGGTCGCCCTTAACCAACCCTATTTTCTGCCTCAGTAGACATGATTACTTAGTAATTCTCTTTATTAATGGGGTTTTTGGGGTGGGACATCGCAGCTTGGTATCAGAGTGGAATTTCAGAATATAATGGATATATGCAGAACAATACACAAGATTATCCTACATCAAATATAATACATTTGTACACATCATCCCCAATCATGATCCATCTCATCTTGTCCTTGTTTTGATTCGTGTCCCTTTTCGATTCCTTTGGGGGTAGATAGAAAGGAATATGTCTAGAAATATTAATTTAATTCGGTAGTATTCCTTAATTTCTGCATTTGGATTACTAATATATCTATCTACCCTATGAATAATCCTATCTTATCTTATCTTTTAGCTATCTCCGGTGGAGGTAGAGGGCGCTCTTCGATGGCAGGACCATCCAGTGGTTCTCGTCCAGAAGGTGTATATATGTCTACCGATCTGATTCTCGAGTTCATTAGGAGACTTAGCCTCCCATTCCAGCTCGATCTTCTCCTTCATGCAAATCCGCATTTGCGTGCATGTGTAGCGACTTCACTCATCTTGGTGGCAATATCTTTAAAGGAACTAAGACCATCTTAGAGGTCAACACATGGCTCAGTTCTTGTGAGTGCATATTTAACCATATGGAGATATCTAGCCAGCATCGCGTTCTTGTCGCATAGAGTGTGTTGCAAGAACGTGAATTGAATTGGTATGACTTTCTTGTGGCGGAAGTTGACGAATCTGCCTTAGAGTGAGATCAGTTTCGTGAGAGTTTCGAGCTTAAGTTTGTTCCTGAATCCGATAAAACTATTCTAGCTCGACATTTCCTTGATTTCAAATAAGGGAAGTTGACAGTTTCTGAGTATGTTGCATCTTTCGAAGCCTTATCTAAGTATGGTCTTGAGCACATTTCTACTCCGTACAAGAAGAATCTTAAGTTCGTTTCTGGACTTAAGAAATACTTGAAGAAATCCCTTATTCTTCATCTTGAACTTTCTTTTGAGAAACTTGTGGATGCGGCCCTTCAGCTTGAAGCGGTCGAGAGGGAGAAGGATAGTGTTGTTTAAGGTGATGTTCGGGGAAATTTGAATAAGAATTTTTTTTCTACAGGTCTAATAATTTCAACCCTAAAAATAAGAAGAAGTAAGAGGGATCCTCTTCTCAGTCTCTAGCTACTCCTTTAGCTAAGCATTTTGCTTGTTTCAATGGCGGTTCGCCTGACCATCCTGTGAGAGAGTGTCCTAAGCCTAAGAGATGCCTCTATTGTAAGAAGGAGGGACATTTGATTTCAACTTGTTCCAAGAGGGAGAAGAGTTCTCGTCAGGGTCATCTTAATGTAGCTACCAATTTTGTATATGCTTCT
The DNA here is from genome assembly GCA_030765085.1 of Allium cepa. NCBI lineage: Eukaryota > Viridiplantae > Streptophyta > Magnoliopsida > Asparagales > Amaryllidaceae > Allium > Allium cepa. The sequence goes on along the minus strand of CM060937.1, from coordinate 1,023,807,224 downwards.
CAGTCTTGAGGTATATTCTCTTCTGTTTTAGAGGGTTCTATTTTATTTCATGATCGTTCTATTCGAATGCTCTTCGATACGAGTGCTTCTCATTCTTTCATACAGAAGGAACTCGTCGATGCTTTACAATTAAATGTTTCTTGCATGCTTACTTCTTTACGAATTGCGAATCCTATCAGGAGATCTGCAACCCTTAGTCTTCTTTGGGATGATGTTGAGATCCTGATTTGTGGTTTTTCTTTCCATGTGAATCTGCATGTGATTCCTTCTCCTGGATTTGATATGATTCTTTGTATGGGATGGCTAGTTAGATACGACGCCAGGATTCTTTGTTTGGAGAAAGTTTTATATCTTCGTCATCTCGATTCTCCTACTCAGTTGTCTCTTCTATTTCAAGAGTCCGATCATAATTTTATGGCTTTTTTATTTGCCCTTGATACTCGAGAAAACGTGATAAAGTGTCTCGGATTCCCGTTGTTTGTGATTTTCTAGACTTATTTGATCCTGTTCGAGATTACCACCCAAGCGGCTATTGAGGTCCGCATCGACCTTATTCCAGGCGCACAACCAGTTAGTCATCCTACCACGAGGATGTCTACTAAAGAGAATGAGGAACTCAAGAGGTAGCTACTAGAGCTTGAAGCTAAGCATTTCATTCAATCTAGTTCTTCACTGTAGGGAGCCGTGGTGGTGTTCGTGAGGAAGTCCGATGGGACTCTTAGGCTATGCATCGATTATCGCAAGCTTAATGAGTTGACCATTAATAAACGCTATCCATTGCCTAGGATTGACGATATGTTCGATCAATTGAGTGGGGCTAAGATCTTCTCACAACTTGACCTTGCCATGAATTTCACCAGCTCCGAGTTGCGGAAGACAACATTCCACTTACAGTTTTCCGCACTCGCTATGGTTTATATGAGTGGCTTGTCATGCCATTTGGTTTGACGAACGCCCCTGCTTATTTCGTCGACCTTATGAATATGAGTGTTTTGGGAATATCTCGATAGGTGTGTTCTTGTTTTCATCGACGACATTCTTGTATATTCAAAGTCTGAAGCGGACCATATTCGACGTTTTAAATTTTTTTTGAGTACTCTTCGATAGCATCAACTCAAATAAAAGATTTCTAAGTATCATTTCTAGGAAAAGCAAGTTAAGTTCTTAGGCCACGTTGTTTCAACCGAAGGCATTTTGGTCAATCCTTCTAAGATCGAAGCCATCCAGAATTGGAAGGGGCCTGAGAATGTTCATGAGATTCGTAGCCTTTTGGGTTTGGTGGGTTATTACCATATTCATCAAAGACTTTACACGTATTGTGTTTCCCTTGACTTTCCTTATGAAGAAAGGCATTCTCTATATATGGTCAGATAAGTGTGAGGCTTCCTTTCAGAGATTGAAAGAGCTTCTCACTAATGCTCCTATTCTTGTGGTTCCTGAAGGGAATCAGGATTTATTGTCTATACTGATGCCAGTCATAGTGGCCTCGATGTTGTTCTTATGCAGAAGGATAGGGTAGTTACCTATGCTTCAAGGCTATTACGTCCGAACGAAGTTCGGTACACTACCCATGATTTAGAGCTTGCCTCCATTGTCTTTGCTTTGAAGATTTCGTGTCATTATTTGTTGGGATAGCACTTTACTCTCTTTACCGATCATAGGTCTTTCAAGTACTTATTCACTCAGAAGGAGCTCAACATGCGACAATAGCATTGGCTTGAGTTTCTAGCTTCGTATGATTTCGATATTCAGTATACCCTTGGCAAGTGGTATCGAGTGGCTGATGCTTTGAGTCATAATCATTCATCTATTGTTTCCGTGATGATTGTAGAGTGGAAAATTCTTGAGACTCTTTCCATGTGTGATATTCATGATTGTGCTTCCACTTCAGATTCACCAATTCTATTGTATCGCATGGAAGCTCGTCCTATTCTTCTTGATCGGGTTGCCGAGGGTCGACGGCAAGACTCTGATATATCTGTTCTTATTCAGAAGTATAAGTCTGAATCCCATGATGACATTGAGATGAGGGATTTCAGCATCGATATTCATGGGTGTCTTCGTAAGAAGAACCGTCTAGTCCTACCATCTATTCCAGAACTTAGGTGGGACATTGTAGCCGAGTGTCACCGTTCTAAGTATACTATTCATCCTGGCAGCAATAAGATGTATGCTGATATGCGTCGTCATTATTATTGGGAAGGCATGCAGCGAGATATAGCAAGTTATATAAGCAATTGCATGACTTGTCAGCTTATTAAGGCCGAGCATCAGTAATCCAGTGGTCTTCTTCAGCCTTTAGAGGTTCCATTATGGAAATGTGACCAAGTTTCTATGGATTTCATCGATGGCTTACCTCGTTTGAGGCCAGGCCATAGCAATATTTGGGTTATTGTGGACCATCTCACCAAGTCCGCACATTTCATTCCTATTACGTCTAACATGACAACATCTCTCTTATCGAAGTTATATATTAAGGAGATCGTGCGATTACATGGTGTTCCTTCATCTATTGTGTGTGATCATGATCCTCTTTTCACGAGTCACTTTTGGTCGAGTCTCCAGCAAGCTTTGGGCACAAAGCTTAACCTTAGCATAGCTTATCACCCACAGTCTGATGGACAGACTGAATGGGAGAATCGTATATTAGAAGACCTGCTTCGTGCTTGTATCTTGGATTTTGTTGGTAGTTGGGAGGATCATCTTCCTCTATTTGAGTTTACTTAGAATAATAGCTACCAATCTTCTATCGGCATGGTTCCTTTCGAAGCCGTATATGGAAGGCCGTGTCATTCTCCATCATGTTAGCTTGAGTCGGGGGGAAAAGCTCATTCTTGGCCCTGAGTCTATTTGAGAATCATTTGAGGAGATCCATCTTAGCCGAGAGAGAATGAAAGAGTCTTAGAGTTGATTGAAATCCTATGCAGACAACCATAGGAGGCCTCTTGAGTTCTCAGTGGGTGATTTTGTTTATATTCGAGCTTCTCCCCAGAAGCGAGTGATACGCTTCAGCCAAATAGGGAAATTGACACCATAATATATTGGGCCTTTTCCTACTACAAAGCGTATCGGTCCTATCGTGTAGCACTTCCCGATCATTTTTCTGGAGTTCACGACATATTCCACGTATCTTAGTTGAGGAAGTGCCTATGAGATTCAGATTCTGTGTTCGATTCTGATGCTTTAGAGAAGTTAGAAGTCTCTCTTGATCTATCATTCGTGCAACAACCTATGAGGGTTTTTGCTTTGGAGGTTAGACGCCTTTGCAACAAGAGTAATCCACTCGTGAAGATTCAATGGTCCAATAATCTCAATGACTGCACTTGGAAAGCAGAGAATTCATCAAGCGATCGTATCCTGGATTCTTATGTTCTCATGACGAAGGTAAGAATTTTCCATTTTAATTTATTCAAGTTTCCTTTGGTTGATGAAATAAAGTGTGTTGAATACAGATTTCCTCTAGAAATTGCAAGTACACAATTTTTATAAGGGGGAAGTCTGTAACAACCTTGGTTTAATGATTAGCTGTAATATTAAATTATAGTGGAGGTTATTTAGTATTGGAAAATAAAAAAAAATTAGAGATTCAAAATAGTTTATTTTGAATAAACAATAAAATAGGAAAGAATAAAATGGAGTTAAGATGATAATTTGGATATAAATGGTGAACAATGGAAATATAATGATTTGGGAAGTTGTTGAAATAATTAAGTGAGATAAAATAATTCAAATCAACATTAATTTGTTGAAATGGATGTAAATTGTTGAAAATAAAGTTTTAAAAGCTTTATTATCTAAGAATGGGAGAAAAATGATCACTTTATGATTTTAATTTGAGATAATGCAATAATTTTGCAAATTATTGCCAAATGTTGATTTTTATTAATTTCAAAATGAGGTATTTGAATTATTATGGTATTTTATAACTAAAAGGATGGAATTTTGTTTTAAAATAATATTTGGATGGAAAGTGGTGTAATTAATGGGTTGTTGTATTTAATTATACAGGAAAATAATTTTTGTGCAAATTTCGGAGTTAAAAGTAGTGTTTTACGTAATTAAAAGTGTAAATTGTAGTTTTTATGTGGAAATAAGAATTTAATGATGAAAATAATTTTAATAGCTAAATACTTTATTTATTATGTTATGAAATTTTTTTTAATCACACACATTTTTGTATAAATTTAGTTTGGTTGAATATAAATAAATGTGTGTAAATAATGAGAATAATAGTGTAACATTAAATTACTTAGCCAAATTTAGACTAAGTGATTGCTAATGGGCAATTGTATGTTGGGTATAAGCCAAAATCCATTTCTGGAAGGGCCAAGAGATATTGTATGGACTCTTTCCCTTCTTAGTTACGTCTTCTTCTTTGAAAAAAAATGGAAAGAAAGAAAAATGGTTCCTCCTTACAACTAGAAATCTAGCTTCAAACTTAGTGAAATTAAAAGGGAAATCTTGCAAATTAGAGATTATACATAGCTTTTACAGGTCTTTGAAGACTTCTCTGCATTAGAAAGCTTCCACTTTTCTAATTTTGATCAAGATAAATCCACTTTTTGCCAAAGTGAGTGCGAGCTTACAAATTTGCTAGCCGAAAGTGATAATCTTGTGAATTTTTTTTGAGATTTAAGCTGAAACAAATTTTACCATAACTTATTCGTTTCTTATCCAAATATAACAATTTTTGATGTTCTGGAAAGCATAGATATAGGGTAACAACTTTAATGTTTTGAGTTTTATTAAATTTTAATGTTTGCTTGATCAAAATCATGCTTGTTTGTTGCTATCCCGAGAGCAAATCGACAGCAACAACAATCGCAGGCCTGAGAATTATTTTGGCCATAATTCTTTCGTTTCTTAACAAAATTTAATAATTTTGGATGTTGTGAAAAGCTTAGACATAGAGATAATAGTTTCTTGTTTTGAGTTTTCTGAAATTTTGATGTTTGCTTGACCAAAATCGTGCTTGTTTTTTGCTGTCCCGAGGGCAAATCGACAGCAAGAACAATCACAGGCCTGAGAATTATTTTGGCCATAACTCTTTCGTTCTTACCCAAATTCAATAATTTTGGATGTTATGGAAAGCTTAGATCATGCACTACAAGTTTCATGCTTTGAGTTTTCTGAAATTTTGAAGTTTGCTTGGTCGAAATTATGTTGTATTTTGCTGTCCTGAGTGCAAAACGACAGCAATAACAAACATCGACCTTAGAATTGTATTAGCTCGTTTTTTCTCTCATTCTCATTCGGATTTGATGTTGTTTTTGAGATATTTTGAGAGCTACGATGCTTATCAGTTGGCTAGCTATATTGGGAGAATTTGAAATTCAAATTTAAATGGAATACGAATTGATTTGGGGATAAATTTGAATTGAATTCATATTGAATTCAAGTTATCGATTTTTTAGATACCTTTCTTATTTTTATTGTTTTGGAGAACGGTTTTTGCTAAACTATTTTATAAATATATGGATATTTAAATTTTTTATTATATAATGTTTTAAAAATATTTTTCTAAATAAAAATATACTTGTTTCTTATAATAAAGAAATTTCTAATATTGGTTTTAATAATCGTTTTTGCAAAATGGTTTTAAATTCCTGTTTTCTCTAATAAAATTATTTTTTAAATAAAATTACTTATTTTTATGAATTTCGGACGTATGAGAAAGACAATTAAATGGTAAAGTAAAACATATGGTACGGGACGCGTGGATTTGCTTTATTGCTTAGTATCGGACTTATACGATCGAATCCCTTTCGATGAACTGTTTGAGATGATTTAAGATGTTATTAATTTTTGGATAGATTATGTGGCCCGAGAACTCCAATTTAGGAGTGTATTCGATAAAGGACCATTTTTAGATGCATTTCTTAATCGCCGGTTAAATGAGGCGAATTAAGAGATTGAAATTCCTATTTGGAATTATGGTTATAAATAACCATCTAGATATTATTTTTACTTTCCGATGAGATGAGGCATAGTATATTTTCATGATGTTTATGATGTTTTACTAGTGTGGCACCAACCAACGGCTAGTAAACTGTTAGGTGTGAACATATGGTATGGGACGTATATTAATGCCTATTGGGTTCTTATCCGAGAAGTTGAGACACATTCACGATGCTTACTAGTACTATAGACCACGAGTACTCAATTGGAGTCATCATGATGTAGTTGCGACTTCGATCATCATGATGTTATTAACTCGGGTCTTTGTGATTTGGAATTATTATGATATTATAGACTATAGTCATCACGATGCTCATGATGTTATGATGTTACTTGACTCCAGCCATCACAATGTTTAGGGTATCAAACATTAGTACTAGTCACGATGTAAGCACGTGTAGTTTTCCATGAGGTTTAAGATGTTTTGATTTCTCCTTTTTATGAGGATGTTATTATAGCCTTGAGTAAGATGAAGGCTTACATGTATTGATGGTTTTATAGTGATTTCTAATATGATGTTTTGGACCCTCATCGAGTTCTATTATGATGGATTTATGAGATTTTAGACTGTTTTACGTTGATTATTTATATGGTTCAAACCCTTTCCTATTTCACTTATATAAATATAGAATATGAACCATAGTTAGATAACCAATTGAATCCCCTATGAAATCATGATAAGCCCATAGATGTTTCTCCTTAGAGATGATTTGATGATACTTATATCGTTCCGTTGACAACAACGGAATGATTCTCTCTTTCATCTTATTACTGTTATCTTTACTAATGATAAGTTCTAGCCTACCTGACCCATGTATTTATTACTTGGGTCAAACCGAGTTGCAGGTTAGGTATGGATTTAGCTCACTCCTTCTTGGATCCGTTAGCTTGTTTTGTTTGGACCACTTCTTTCGGACTTGCACATTGTACCTATTATTTTGTGGGATGGTAGTGTATGTATATTTTATAGTTCATGCTACTTATGTATGTTGTATTATGTATGATGTATGGAGATGTATGTATACTCTGATCTAGGTTTTCTATTCTGTAATTATTTATATATATTGTATATTACATTTATTCTGAAACAGTCCTAAACCACCATGGTATCATATTAGTTAAGGACTAGTTGTATCGACCATATATGAGGTAATGTTAAAAAATATTGACATACTTTGCTCTTAGCTAAGGCATTATCTTGAGGGTCGCCCTTAACTAGCCCTATTCTTTGCATCAGTGGACGAGATTACTTAGTAATTATCTTTACTAATGTGGGTCTCGGGTTGGGGCGTCACAGCTACAATAGCATCCAATAATTCCAATCACTACAATAATATATAATAGATTATTCCATACAAATCATATATCACTATATATGAAAAATAAACAATAAATTTGAGGAATCCTGTTGGAGATCCAACCCGTTTCCCAGCATCCAAAGATGTTAATACAACATAAAAATAATTCCAATCCCACTTCGAGGGGGATATCGTGGTATATAGGATCATTCGCTATTATGCAGGGGGCATATGGTCTCATCCGCTATAATGTGCAGGAATATCACTCTAAATACTAATATAAAAACCGCTATATATATTATATCATTCTATAGACAATAATTTATAAATTGGACAAGCATCCAAATTTTAATTCCAGCTAATGAAATTTAAAATTGGGTAATCCAAATGATTGAGAAATTTTCTTATCTTGATTTTTTCGAAATTATTAATCATTCCAAATTAGTCCCGGATTGTATATTTCTCATCTACGAATCCACACTTGTCTTGTTTTATTCGTTTTCAACCTCGTATGCAATCGTTATCAAAATTTTCAGTTCTTGAGATCAAAATTTTATTTTAATAAGGTAATTAATAAAAATTTAACTACATAAAAATAAAATTAATTTATTTACAGAGATCACCAAAGATAACTCTTCTTCCCATACTCACTGCCAAACATGATAGTAGCAGCCGCCGAGGTCACCTCACAGTCGCCATCACCGACCTACATCGCTGATGAACCCCCTAACCAAACACCCATCAAACACCCTAACCGCCTCGCTTCGACATGCAGCAGCAGCCTCGACCTTCCTTGCAGCTGCGACCATCGCCTGAAGCCACCTACTCCCGTTATCCATACGCATGCAAACCATCCACTTCACGCGCGCTCATCTCTAGGCGAGCTCCACCACTCCAGCTCTTGCAAACATGAACCACGCTCTCGCGTCTGTCACCATCACCTCTCGCTTCACTCCCACCAGCCACCGCACGCCCTAAGCCATTAGCCACTACAGTCGACGACCCTAATTAACGTGATCGAGAATCGCCCAATCACGAATTAAAGCTGGAACGCATGCCCTAAAACCTCGAACGAGCTTGTCTTGATTTTAATCGACTATTAAATTTACCCTTTTCCCTTTTTTTTACGTTCATTCGCCATTTTTTATGTTCGTTTGAAATGAAATTGAATTGAAGAATAAGAAAGAGGGCGACATGATTTAACGAGGAAAAGGGAGGCATCTCGAACACGGTTGGGGTTGAAGGGATGGAAATGACGGGTACGAGTTGATTTTAAATTTTATAATATTAATTTATTCCAAAATACCTCATTTTACCTATCTTGAAATTTTGAACCCCTACTGAGGCGTGCCGCCAGGCATCTATATGTTATACCCCTATTCCGAACACAATGGAAAATGTTTCGAGTCCTAATTCGAACGTATGGAGAGATAGCTTTTTCGAACCCAATTATTTTGTTGAATATAAATTTTAAGGCGTTTATATCTCGTACGACTAAATGATTACGCCAAAAGCTATGGTATTTGAAATCCAATAATAATACAATATTGTGGATCCAATGGAAATAGTTTCGTTGAAATTCGAGACTGTGCCCGGATCGCTATTTTTAAATGTCAATTTAAACAAGCTATTTTTAAAATTTGAACAGATCACCTTTAAATTCAATTTTAAAACTTTTATTATCTTTATTATTATCAATATAAATTTTTTAGGCCTTTAAGCTATTTTTATCGAGCTTAAAACTCAAGACACAATAATTTAACCAATATCCAATTATTAGATTCAATGATTAAATTATCCAATAAATCACTCTATATAAATTATGAATTTAACCCAAATCTTCATATTCGAAGTCTATCTATAAATTCAAATTCCATATTTAAAACCATTTAAATATTCCAAATTAAACGTCGAAAAATCTCTTTCTATTTGTTAATTTTCCTCAATGTCAAAATGAGATTAGAACAAAGACCAAGGGTTAGGATTTGTATATGATACAGTTGATAAAGTGTTATCCATCGTTTGCGGGCATATGATTTATTGATATTACTCAAGGTTAGAGTCCCTAGGCAAGCGATCCTAGCACTCACTAGAGAAATTGAAAGAATTCTATGTTTCTTCTTTGAGTTTTGAGAAACATAAAATTCTAGTTGGAGTCTTATTAGAAAAATGAAATGGTAACATTTAACCTTTCTAATATTGTAAAAACATTTGCTATGTACAAATTAGACCAATCTACATCGATAAGTTCATGCAATTAATTTAATTGATGAAACGTTTATCAATGAATATATATAAATGAACTGAATAGTGATTGACAAATTGAAAAACAATATACTTAAAAAAAATCATTTCGTTAATTCAAACCCGACGCAAGCGCTTAATTGTACAGCTACTAAACACATTTGTAACTTAATCACTTATATTTATTTGCTTGAGATTATGTAGTGTCCTTTATGAGTTTCAAACTCTTAAAGAAATAAAGAATATGAAAATTTGATCCATATACGATAGCACATAATCATTATTTATTTGCCAGAGTCGCCAAGATTTTGACCACGTCTCGACAACACGACCTTCGACCATCGACCAGAAATTCACGGCACTCGATCGCGTAGAGGAGTTACACTCGTTTGGTTACAGTCATGACAAAAACTTTGAACAAAAACCCTAAATCAATCTCAATCCCTTAATTCTCTTAATAGAAAAATTATCAGATAAATTTTACGTGATCATCAATGTTCGTACTTGCTCAAATACAAATTTGAACATTTATTATTGAATCAATAATTGTAATTGGTAGAAATGCCCCTTTTTATAAACCATGAACTGCTTCTTCAATTTTACACTAAAAATTTCCATTTCTGTTTTAAAAATCCTATTTCGCATTGAAGTTCCAAATTATCAACTTGAATTTATATTTTATAACAGTTAAATTTATCAACATAATCTTTGTTGCCTGTAAAAACTTGATTTTCAGTGCATAGCTTCTTAATATGTTTTTAAACAAAATTTAAATTCCTGATTGAAATTCGAGCATATCATTTTGTTGGAAAATTTAAAGCTTTTCCATGATCAAATGAAAGTAATTCAAGATTAAACAGTTTTCAACCTTGTAATCACTTAGCAGAAATGAACAACATATCCATCAAAGAACAGCCTGTATATAAACACAGATTTATAACAACATAAAATACATACATCACCATGTAATCCATAAATAATCCTACTGCTTTTAATTAAACTAAAGCTTGAAATTTTATATTTACTCACCAAAAACAAACTGTTGAATAGAGCATATTTGATGTCTGCAGTCCCATCTGTTCTTGTTTGAGTTAGATACATTTGAGTTGGAATTCAATTTGATTTCACTTTTTTTTTATGAATTATAGAATGAACTCGAAAAATAAAAGATGGTTTCACATATATATAAAAGATAAGAAGTTATGTATAAATGGAAAGAAGTTAACCAGGTTAGGTGTTATCTGTACTATTCATTTTGTTTTATCAGGCAAGATTTTTTTTATGGGGCTGATATGATAAAACATTAAATGCTAATGTACTTATTGTTTACACTTAATCTTATTAGTACATAGATTTTCATCACTTGCCTACATAATCATTTACAGGTTACATATATACAAGCCTGTTTTATTTTTTTATACTTATCTCACTGTTATTTAATTATGTTGATCAGATTATTTTCTGCAAAGTAAAGATTTGTGCATATTTGAAACAGACAAAAATATGTGGTTGAACAGAAGAGCCTTAAATGATGTGTTGCTTAATTTGTTTTCATAATTATGATTATGTTATACCATGTATAAATACATTTATATGTATTTGGATGAGGCTATGTTCTTCAACAAGAAGGCTAAAGTCTTGCATAGGAAGACATGTTATTTTATTGCTTTGCTATGAAATACTATGTTTATAAGAATTTGTCTTCTTGCTTGTATTTTAACATACCTGTGTTTGACAGGTTCCTTCATGCTTACAGATACTTTATGAATGAGGATTATTTCCTTTGTAAACATTTGTTTTATTATTTTATACTTTATCTTTAGATTTATATGTGAAGATATTGTGTAAAAAAATGTTTTATTAATTGCTTGCTTGAATAATGAATATGTTTGGGTCAGATTTATTTTTACTTTGGTTTGCTTTGAAAATAATTTGTTTCATTATTTCTAACTTGAATAACTTATATACATATAGTTGTTGTTAATTTGTGTATGAAAATATTTTGTTTTGCTAACTTCGAGTTTACATAATTTACATTTGATTTTGTTTTACTTTATACTTTGTGTTTTTATACCTTGTTCTTATTTTAGCTTTGTTTACTAATTGTTAGGTTATGTTGTATGCAATCTTAACGAATTAATTCTTATTTTAAATTTTACATTTGTATTCTATATTTAACTATCAATGTTTAAGTTATATTCAATATGGTTTTTTTTTGGAAAGGCCAGCCGGTTTTATAGTGGACCGTCCACTTTTATTACAAACGTAATAAAAATTGTAGTACAGGAGTAAGGTAGAAGCACCTTAACTACTAGAAATAAAGCAAAAAAATACAGCACAGGTACTTGACAACTATGTCACAGTAACTAAATAACAAAAACTAGCTTTCCCCTGAGGGAGAGTCACTAACAACACCAGACAACAATAAAGGGGCAGACCCAGAAAGGCCAGCAAATGGGCGAAACCGTAGAGCAAGACGAGGGTCATAATCTACAACATTAGAACTGTAGATAAAAGATCGATCCCAGGATGGATCAGCTAGCATGTCAGAATTTACAGTCGCATATAGACCTTCCATATCAAGAACAATAGAATCACCAAATTGTTTATAGCGTAGGCATCTAAGGTCCTGTTGATCATCAGATACAAACCGGAAAAAGGATTCATCAACCGGATTATACCGCATGTCAGAAATGGGATCAATCCAACACCCTTCTGGTTCATCCCAAGCAACAGGAGGCGGCAGCATGGTAGGGTCAGGGTCATCAATGTCATGAGCAGCACAAAGAACCTCAGGAACAGTCGGAGAAACAGGAGAAACCACGGGCAATGAAAGATCACTCTGATCAGGCAATATAGCCTCAGGAGGAGGATAAGAATGTGTCGGAGGGGCAGAAACCTTGGGGACCCAGATCCTACGACAAGGGAGCGACAAAGGAAACTTCGAAGCAGCCACGGATGCTACAGAATGATGACAATCTAAAGTAAGGTGTCCAAAAGAGTGACAGAAAGTACAAATATCCAGAACTCAGCCATAGCGAACCCTAACTTCCACAACATGACCAACAGCAAGCTGAACAGGAATTGAGGTTGGAAGTGGCTTAGAGGGAGAAATGTCAATAAGCGCCTTCGCAAACATCAACTTATCACGCGCCACCGTATTAGAGTCAAAACATTTCAGCTTCCCAACATTACAAGCTAACCAATTCAATCCAATTAGTGGCTGGAGAACAGAAGGAATCTGAGAAAAATATACCCAAACAGGGATAGAAAAAACTTGCTCTCGAGCACACGCCACCTTAGAAGACCAGGGGGTAACAATGAAAGGCCTTCCATCAACAAAGGAAGGCTCCGCATCCAAAACTTGCCTACGCTCCTCAGAAGAAGAGAACTTTAAGTAGTACATCGAATCAATCAACTTAACATGCTAATTACCTCGAAGCTTCCAAACCCTCCGAAGCACAGAAGCAGCCGATGAAAGACGGTGTTGCGAGTCAAGGAAAAAACCAACCAAATAGTCTGCCCAAAATTCCTCACCGGCTTGCAACACACTAGGGGGAGGAATCATCACACCATTTTCCTCAACCATTTCAAACTCAATCGGAACGTAGACTCCCGCATTACGGGGCAAGGATGTAAACAGAGAGGACCACGATTTTGTGGATTGCAACGGTGCATCAGCAACGTGGCTCGGTGCTGCAGGGGGTATTGTAGCATCTGGGTTCAAAACAGGGACTGTAGGTGCATTTTTCTCAGGGGAATTTTCACAAGCAAGTGAAGTGCCTTGAGCACAACAAGGAGAAATAGCAGTAACACGCCCCTGGACTTGGACAGCCTCACTAGCAACCACAGTGGGAACCACAGAAGGTTCAAACCCATTAACCAAAGCAGACTTACTCACTTCATTACTCAACAAATTCGGCAAATTGGACACTTGCACAGTCGCAACCGAAAGAGATAGGCCATCACGCGTTGACACACTAGCTTTTAAGGCACTGGCATGAATCGGAGAGGATAGCAAGGGAGGAAAATCAGATTGCGACTGGAGAGCAGGTGGACGCGTAGACATAGACAAAGATGGTTTGTAACCACGACCTGACCTAGTTGATGACGGAGAGAGGGGAATGGAAAGGAGAGGGGACGGTGATGTGAAGGGCATACGAATGGAAGAGGAGGCGAATGAACAGAAGATGGGGGGGACTAAAACAAGGTACTGGAGGCGCTGCAAAAAAATCGACAGTGGAAATCATCGGCAGTAGCCATTAAACTTTTTTCAATATGGTTTAGTTACACTTATTTGTATTTATTTCTATTTGTACTTTACTATCACTATTTAAATTAAATTATATACATATGTTTGATTTATATTTTACATTTATATTTTATATTGTTAGAATTAAATTTTAATTTAAACATTATCATCCATATGTATATTTCCAAATGTAAACAAAGTACAGTATTTTAATTCAGTTATATAAGGTAAATATTATTAAGAGATTTTATTTAAATTTCCAGAATCAAATTTCCCTTTAAAAATACAAATTTATATAAACAAATGGCAATTATTTCCAAAATCATATTCGTTTGAAAATAATCAGTTCACATTTTATTTAATTACATTAAATAATTATTAAAATAAACAGGGCCAAAATCCAGGGTCGTTACATTCCTCCCCCCTTAAAAGAATTTCGTCCCTGAAATTTAAAACAAAGATAATTTAAAAGCTGTTATACCAACCATTCACACATACATATCATTCATACATTAGCAAACAATCAAACAGTCTATCTTAACAAGCAACACTAGCTATCCGAACACAAATCCGGATAAACTTCCCTAGAACTATCCAGAGTTTCCCAGGTGTAATCACTGGGATCCTCGCTTCACTGCACTCGACAAGCTTCACTACTTACTCCCGAGTTGCCTCTCGTCTTAATCAACAATCTGAGCTGGATTCCTGACCATAGTCAAATTCTGTTCAACTTCCAAATCCTCCTGAACTACTGGTTCTACAACTAATGATGAATCCTGAACAAATCTCCTAGATGAGATGCATGGAATAGATTATGAATTCCAGACATCCATGCTGGCAATTCAATTCTATAAGATACAACACCGATCCAAGTTGAATTTTATATTAATAACTCAAGGTCTCAGCCTCCCATTCATTTTAATTTACAATCAAATTTATTAATTCACCATTCAACTTTTATTTGACCAATTCCAATTTCCTTTACATATCTAATTTACTAATTTGTTTCAAATTAGTTTATTTCCACTTCCAATTCAATATTTGATTTCATCACAAAAATCACTTCATTATAGTTCTTGAGTTTATTTCTAGTTTGTAATTCTGGTTTGAATGTCTATTTCATTTCCCAAGTACAAAATAATTTTATTTTAGCTTATCATTCCACCTTTTAAACTTTATGAGTCACAAATTTATTTATTCTCCACACTTACATCCATTTATTCTTAATCACATTCATTTTCACTTTAAATTCCAGATCTTACCTTTATTAAACAAGTATACTTTTTATTTCAATCATTTAAATTCTTTTGATAAGCCATCGGAGTTTATTTATACAAAATTTAATTTTATCCAACTATTTCTATTCAAATAAAGATTTTATTTTATTCAACTTAAATCATTAAAGCTTTTACAAAATAAACTCTCACCTTCCTCGAAGCTACGCTTCTATAAAGTTTAATCTTAGGTTAATTTATTTGTTTCAATTTCATACTTAAATTTATTTCCAATTTATTTGATACTCACCTAGATCAAATTCCATTTATTTTGTCAAGATTAAATCCAAGGCCGTATTTATTTCATCTATACTTAAATTGGATTTTATCTTCAAAAAACATCTTATTATTTTATCTGTGTTCAATTTTATTTTATAATTCAAGTTTGGATTTTTATTTCATTCTCTAAATACAAATCAATTTATTTTGGCTTACTATTTTACTTCTCCATATTTTCTTTTATAAGTTTCACATTCATATTTTCACATTTTTACCCAATTTAAACTTGAATATATTCATATTTCATTTTAACCCAAGATTGAACACTCATCTACGGCCAAAATATTCTTAATCAATGTGTTGCCAATTTCCTTTATAAGTTATCGGAATATATTTATTCCAATTCAATTTCATTTCAACTTACTTTTATTTATTTAAGTAAGAATTTAATTTATTTAACATTATCTATAACTCAACTGAATTATATTTCAATTCAGTTTGTTTAACTTAACTTCCGTTAAATTGAGCATCATACTATTCTCTAAAATCTACCAATTCACTTGGAATTAATTAAATAAGAACTTAATTTCATTTAATATAATCCATATCTCAATTCATTTTATTTCAATCTTAAATTTAAATCCAATTATTAAGCTTAAGTTAATCTCAACCAAAATTTATTTTTATTAATTTTCCCAATCCAATTTATTTACATTCTAGATTTGATGTACTTCATCAATCATTATTTTTTTATCATTGGTTAAATTCCAAAATTAAATTAAACTTTCAACTTAATCCAAAATAAATCCTAATTTGTAACTTCACTTTTAATTTTAATTCCAAATTCAATCTCATACTTTCCTTGGTTATACAAGCCATTGTAAATCTTTATAATCTTATTTGTCAGTAACACTATCACCCAAACACTTTAATTATATATAATAACTTGCAATTTTTTTTTATATCAAAATATATTTTGGGTGAAACTATTTAATTCACCCACCTTTGAAAACAATATCATGTCGAATTTTTCTATTGAAGTGTTTGAAACCCCTTCGGTACAGTTGTGCAGACCGCACCGACGAAGGTTCATATACCACTCAATAAATCAATCAACATAATATAAAACCATTTTATATTCACTAACAAGTACGCACTCATATCTATTATTACGCTCAGACTCATTCTCGAGTACTACTGACTCTATCTCTAATGAGAAATCTCCACCAGAGCCAAGGTTCTCACTTAACCTTTCAGCTCTGATACCAACTGTGACGACCCGCCCTTCTACTACCAGAAAGACGTATCATCATTATGTAAGAAAGAGGTAGAAATAGAAAAGAAAAGAAAGAAAGAACAACAACAAATGAATCTCACAGCGGAAACGGAATAAAATATAATACATCACATAATAGTTGTGTAGTTTGCATATATCAGAGTTATACAATATTATACACTTGACAAATTTATATACATCTGTCACTACATACATCTCAAAATACAACATACTCTAACTAATACAGCGAAACTAGATAGATATCTACATACGTCTGGGCTCCTGCTCCAAGCTCCTCCAGAACTCAATAGTCCAAGAACCTATCACTTGGCTACTCGTAAAAATTTGAGTACCCAAGAGTTTATGAAAAACACAAAATATAAACTCCGGGTCAGACATGGGTCTGGTATGAGTAAACGGTTTAAGGTTGTTTAACTTGAAAAACATTTTAAAATAAAGGTATCACGTAAGACTCCCCACACATAAATACAGGTAAGTTTTTACCTTACGCTAACCAAAACATTTCATAGGAAATTCAATGATATTATAATAGTGTTTAGGGTTTTCAAGTAAATAGAAAATAGCCAAAATTGTTGCATCTATTAAATTCCAGCTATTAGCCACAAAAGTGGGTAATACAATCAAAACCGTTGGCACTTATTGGAAAATGGGTTCCATACAATGGCAGGGCTACTAGGGTACCGCCCGTCACAATACGGGGCCTAGATCACCGTACCGAGGAGTACGCCCGCTCCCCTGCAACACAAGGCCGGAACCATTTCTTACTGAACAGTCCCGAACAAGATAACCCCGCAGTTGGCGCGACCAACCGCTCACTAAGCCGAATAAAAGGGACATCTAGACAGGGGAAAATCTTATCCTGCTTGGGCATGACCCACTTAACCTTGCTGCACCTCCCCTGTTTTAGCCATTCCCGGTTGATGAGGCTTGAGGCTACGATTACCTTACAGAACAAATTCCTTAGAATGCTCATCGCCCGTTTGACGATGTGCTGAAAGCATTCGATCCATACAAGTTCGTTCCGGGTTCGAACGAAACCGAGGGCATTATCTCTTACACTAATTTTGGAATCACCCACAGAGTTAACGACGACACCCCTTGCATTCTGAATCTTCATCTTCACATCAGATTCACGACCCATCGTTAATTTGGATCTATGTGGTTTTCGGATGTCCAAATATGGAAACCCGATCCCAGTCTCATCGAAATCCAAAACGTGTCTTTTAAGGCCAAGTTGTTTTAAAGTTTAAAACAATTCAATTATCCATATACACTCAGATAGATAATATACAGTATCACAATAGATAATCAACATTATCATCATAAAAAGATAATCAATATTATCATCACAACAGATAATCCATATTACCATCATACTTCAATCAAAGCATACATTTCACACGGTATTATCTATCTCATATTTGAGATCTCAAACCATTCAAGGTAAACAATATCATCCAAAAATATATAAGTAATCACACCAGCTATAATTAATTTAAAATGAATTAAATTAATTACTTGCATCTCTAATTAATTTAAAATAAATTAAATTAATTACTTCACCATTATAAGTCTTGCTTATATAACTATTAACCAATTATCAATCAATTAATAAATTCATTTCACTTAATCATACTTGATTAATTAACATTTAATTATATTCAAGTAATCATCCTTTAATTATTTTCACAAATTAATTATCTAATCCAAATATAGAAATTACCTTCAATTACAAATATTACATTACTTCTTAATTACACCAATTAATTATTCTTTAATCTCTTATTATTAATTATATTTATTAATGATTACTAATTATATTTTAATTTCATTATCCTGTTTAAATTAATTACCTTAAGTAATTTATCTTCAATTAAACTATATTTATTAATCACTCCTGATTAATACTATTCAGTAATCAACCACCTTTAATTACTCTATCACATCACTTAATTACACCTCAATTAATTCCCTTTAAATTAATCCCTTGATTAATTGCACACAGTAATTATACTCAAATTACTTTCATTATTAAATCATCCTCAGTCAATTGCATCCAGTCATTATCATTAATTACTTTCCCAAGTAATTTACTTATCACATCTTCAATAATTATTAAATTAATTAAAATTAATTAATTAACTTAAATAATTCATCTTAAACTTCATTAATTACAATAAGTAATTAATTCCCTAATTACTTAATTACTTATTTATTTATTTATTTATTTATTTTATTTCATGTCATTTAGTTTATTACTTCCTAATCAATTTATTTACCTTTATTAACTTAATTAACTATTCTTTAATCATTAATTGATAAACTCAATAAAACTTAATTATCCATTTATTAATTAATAACTACTTAATTTATCACTTTATTAAATCTTAATTAAATTATTTAATCAATTAACCATTAATCATTAATTTACTTAAGTATTTAATTTATTTATTACTTATAATCCATCTCTAATTAAAATTAGAAAGTAATTATTTTTATCCACTTCCTGAAATCATCAATTAATATTAATTTTCAGCTTAACCGACATTTTTAAAAGCCTTCATTGATTCTGGAAATCAATTATGTTAACTAACAACAACTTAATTGTTAATTTACTTTATACTTAATTAAAATAATTACTGGATTATATAATAATTAAACGTTTTAAAAACATCGTTAAGTATTAATCAAAAATCATTATAACTTGAATCAAAATTTTAATTTAAACTTGTTAAACATTTAAACATTCATTATGTTCTCAGTACATAAAAATTTGAGGAAAACAAATTTGTTTAACTCCAACATTAAAATGCATTACTGCAGTTCCAAGGAAACTCGCGCCATTCCTGAACAAACTCGAGTATAACTCCAAGTACAACACGCTAATTCCCGAGCCTCACTCCCTATACACAAACTTCTTCTTCTCCTCTTTTTTTAGTTCCTGCAGTTTAAATTTGCTAAGTAAAAAAAATAGCATCAGCCTTAAAACTACGCTAGCGATAACCCAAAGCCACCTACCTAATCCCTCGTGCTCGACTCGAGAAACGACACTAACACGACGCCGACTCCCTCCTCCACGCTGTGCACGTGCACGGCGGCACGAGAAGCTCTGGCGATCTTCCAAGATCATCAGCAAGTCGCGTCTTACCCCAAAGTATGGACTCTAAACTCAAAACTGCTTCAGAAGCTTCGAATTGATAATCAACAGTTCAACCCATAAACATAACTCGCACCCATCCAACAGAATCACCTCGCGATCACCATTCAAGCCGCCGGAGTCGCCAAGATTTTGACCACGTCTCGACAACACGACCTTCGACCATCGACCAGAAATTCACGGCACTCGATCGCGTAGAGGAGTTGCACTCGTTTGGTTACAGTCATGACAAAAACTTTGAACAAAAACCCTAAATCAATCTCAATCCCTTAATTCTCTTAATATAAAAATTATCTGATAATTTTTACGCGATCATCAATGTTTGTACTTGCTCAAATACAAATTTGAACATTTATTATTGAATCAATAATCTGTAATTGGTAGAAATGCCCCTTTTTATAAACCATGAACTGCTTCTTCAATTTTACACTAAAAATTTCCATTTCTGTTTTAAAAATCCTATTTCCCATTGAAGTTCCAAGTTATCAACTTGAATTTATATTTTATAACAGTTAAATTTATCAACATATTCTTTGTTGCCTGTAAAAACTTGATTTCCAGTGCATGGCTTCTTAATATGTTTTTAAACAAAATTTAAATTCCTGATTGAAATTCGAGCATATCATTTTGTTGGAAAATTTAAAGCTCTTCCATGATCAAATGAAAGTAATTCAAGATTAAATAGTTTTCAACCTTGTAATCACTTAGCAGAAATGAACAACATATCCATCAAAGAACAGCCTGTATATAAACATAGATTTATAACAACATAAAACACATACATCACCATGTAATCCATAAATAATCCTACTGCTTTTAATAAAACTAAAGCTTGAAATTTTATGTTTACCCACAGATATTCGTGTTGGAATTCAATTTGATTTCACTTTTTTTTATATGAATTACAGAATGAACTCGAAAAATAAAAGTTGGTTTCACATATATATAAAAGATAAGAAGTTATGTATAAATGGAAAGAAGTTAACCAGGTTAGGTGTTATCTGTACTATTCATTTTGTTTTATCAGGCAAGATTTTTTTTATGGGGATGATATGATAAAACATTAAATGCTAATGTACTTATTGTTTACACTTAATCTTATTAGTACACAGATTTTCATCACTTGCCAACATAATCATTTACAGGTTACATATATACAAGCATGTTTTATTTTTTTATACTTATCTCACTGTTATTTAATTATGTTGATCAGATTTTATTCTGCAAAGTAAAGATTTGTGCATATTTTAAACAGACAAAAATATGTGCTCGAACAGAAGAGCATTAAATGATGTGTTGCTTAATTTGTTTACATAATTATGATTATGTTATACCATGTATAAAGGCATTTTTATGTATTTGGATGAGGCTATGTTCTTCAGCAAGAAGGCTAAAGGCTTGCATAGGAAGACATGTTATTTTATTGCTTTGCTATGAAATACTATGTTTATAAGAATTTGTCTTCTTGCTTGTATTTTAACATACCTGTGTTTGTCAGGTTCCTTCATGCTTACTAATACTTTATGAATGAGGATTATTTCCTTTGCAAACATTTGTTTTATTATTTTATACTTTATGTTTAGATTTATATGTGAAGATATTGTGTAAAAAAAATGTTTTATTAATTGCTTGCTTGAATAATGAATATGTTTGGGTCAGATTTATTTTTACCTTGGTTTGCTTTGAAAATAATTTGTTTCATTATTTCTAACTTGAATAATTTATGTACATATAGTTGTTGTTAATTTGTGTATGAAAATATTTTGTTTTGCTAACTTCTAGTTTACATAATTTACATTTGATTTTGTTTTACTTTATACTTTGTGTTTTTATACCTTGTTCTTATTTTAGCTTTGTTTACAAATTTTTAGGTTATGTTGCATGCAATCTTAACTAACTAATTCTTATTTTAAATTTTACGTTTGTATTTTATATTTAACCATCAATATTTAAGTTATATTCAATATGGTTTGCTTACTTATATTTGTATTTATTTCTATTTTTACTTTACTATCACTATTTAAATTAAATTATATACATATGTTTGATTTATATTTTACATTTATTTATATTGTTAGAATTAGATTTTAATTTAAACATTATCATCCACATGTATATTTCCAAATGTAAACAAAGTACAGTATTTTAATTCAGTTATATAAGGTAAATATTATTAAGAGATTTTATTTAAATTTCCAGAATCAAATTTCCCTTTTAAAATACTAATTTATATAAACAAATGGCAATTATTTCCAAATCATATTCATTTGAAAATAATCAGTTCACATTTTATTTACAGGAAAATAGGCGCAGGGAAGAAGTTGCGAAAAAATTTAGTCTCAGGGACAGCAAGTTTGCATTTTAGTCTGAAGGACATTTGTTAGTGTAAACAGAAAATGATAGTTACAACTATCATTCTGTGATTTACACTAAAAAGTGTCCTTCAGCCTAAAAAGCAAACTTCTTGTCCCTAGAACTAAATTTTTCAACAACTTTTTCCTTGAGCCTAAAATCCCCTTTTATTTAATCACATTAAATATTTATTAAAATAAATAGGGCCAAAATCCAGGGTCGTTACATTCCTCCCCCCTTAAAAGAATTTCGTGCTCGAAATTTAAAACAAAGATAATTCAAAAGCTGTTATACCAACCATTCACACATATATATCATTCATACATTAGCAAACAATCAAACAGTCTATCTTAACAAGCAACACTAGCTATCCGAACACAAATCCGGATAAACTTCCCTAGAACTATCCAGAGTTTCCCAGGTGTAATCACTGGGATCCTCGCTTCACTGCACTCGACAAGCTTCACTACTTACTCCCGAGTTGCCTCTCGTCTTAATCAACAATCCGAGCTGGATTCCTGACCATAGTCAAATTCTGTTCAACTTCCAAATCCTCCTGAACTACTGGTTCTACAACTAATGATGAATCCTGAACAAATCTCCTAGATGAGATGCACGGGATACATAATGAATTCCAGACATCCGTGCTGGCAATTCAATTCTGTAAGATACAACATCAATCCAAGTTGAATTTTATATTAATAACTCAAGGTCCCAGCCTCCCATTCATTTTAATTTACAATCAAATTTATTAATTCACCATTCAACTTTTATTTGACCAATTCAAATTTCCTTTACATATCTAATTTACTAATTTGTTTCAAATTAGTTTATTTCCACTTCCAATTCAATATTTGATTTCATCACAAAAATCACTTCATTATAGTTCTTAAGTTTATTTCTAGTTTGTAATTCTGGTTTGGATGTCTATTTCATTTCCCAAGTACAAAATAATTTTATTTTAGCTTATCATTCCACCTTTTAAACTTTATGAGTCACAAATTTATTTATTCTCCACACTTACATCCATTTATTCTTAATCACATTCATTTTCACTTTAAACTCCAGATCTTACCTGTATTAAACAAGTACACTTTTTATTTCAAGCATTTAAATTCTTTTGATAAGCCATCGGAGTTTATTTATACAAAATTTAATTTTATCCAACTATTTCTATTCAAATAAAGATTTTATTTTATTCAACTTAAATTATTAAAGATTTTACTAAATAAACTCTCACCTTCCTCGAAGCTACGCTTCTATAAAGTTTAATCTTAGGTTAATTTATTTGTTTCAATTTCATACTTAAATTTATTTCCAATTTATTTGATACTCACCTAGATCAAATTCCATTTATATTGTTAAGATTAAATCCAAGGCCATATTTATATACTTGAATTGGATTTTATCTTCAAAAACCATCTTATTATTTTATCAGTGTTCAATTTTATTTTATAATTCAAGTTTGGATTTTTATTTCATTCTCCAAATACAAATCAATTTATTTTGGCTCACTATTTTACTTCTCCATATTTTCTTTTATAAGTTTCACATTCATATTTTCACATTTTTACCCAATTTAAACTTGAATATATTCATATTTCATTTTAACCCGAGATTGAACACTCATCTACGGCCAAAATATTCTTAATCAATGTGTTGCCAATTTCCGTTATAAGTTATCGGAATATATTTATTCCAATTCAATTTCATTTCAACTTACTTTTATTTATTTAAGTAAGAATTTAATTTATTTAACATTATCTATAACTCAACTGAATTCTATTTCAATTCAATTTGTTTAACTTAACTTCCGTTAAATTGAGCATCATACTATTCTCTTAAATCTACCAATTCACTTGGAATTAATTAAATAAGAACTTAATTTCATTTAATATCATCCATATATCAATACATTTTATTTCAATCTTAAATTTAAATCCAATTATTAAGCTTAAGTTAATCTCAACCAAAATTTATTTTTATTAAATTTCCCAATCCAATTTATTTACATTCTAGATTTGATGTACTTCATCAATCTTTTTTTTTATCATTGGTTAAATTCCAAAATTAAATTAAACTTTCAACTTAATCCAAAATAAATCCTCATTTTTAACTTTACTTTTAATTTTAATTCCAAATTCAATCTCATACTTTCCTTGGTTATACAAGCCATTGTAAATCTTTATAATCTTATTTGTCTGTAACACTATCACCTAAACACTTTAATTATATATAATAACTTGCAAAAATTTTTTTTTATATCAAAATATATTTTGGGTGAAACTATTTAATTCACCCACCTTTGAAAACAATATCATGTCGAATTTTTCTATTGAAGTGTTTAGAAACCCCTTCGGTACAGTTGTGCAGACCGCACTGACGAAGGTTCATATACCACTCAATAAATCAATCAACAGAATATAAAACCATTTTATATTCACTAACAAGTACGCACTCATATCTATTATTACGCTCAGACTCATTCTCGAGTACTACTGACTCTATCTCTAATGAGAAATCTCCACCAGAGCCAAGGTTCTCACTTAACCTTTCAGCTCTGATACCAACTGTGACGACCCGCCCTTCTACTACCAGAAAGACGTATCATCATTATGTAAGAAAGAGGTAGAAATAGAAAAGAAAAGAAAGAAAGAACAACAACAACTGAATCTCACAGCGGAAACGGAATAAAATATAATATATCACATAATAATTGCATAGTTTGCATATATCAGAGTTATACAATATTATACACTTGACAAATTTATATACATCTGTCACTACATACATCTTAAAATACAACATACTCTAACTAACACAGCGGAACTAGATAGATATCTACATACGTCTGGGCTCTTGTTCAAGCTCCTCCAGAACTCAATAATCCAAGAACCTATCACTTGGCTACTCGTAAAAATTTGAGTACCCAAGAGTTTATGAAAAACACAAAATATAAACTCCGGGTCAGACATGGGTCTGGTATGAGTAAACGGTTTAAGGTTGTTTAACTTGAAAAACATTTGAAAATAAAGGTATCACGTAAGACTTCCCACACATAAATACGGGTAAGTTTCTACCTTACGCTAACCAAAACATTTCATAGGAAATTCAGTGATATTATAATTGTGTTTAGGGTTTTCAAGTAAATAGAAAATAGCCGAAATTGTTACATCTATTAAATTCCAGCTACTAGCCACAAAAGTGGGTAATACAATCAAAACCGTTGGCACTTACTCGAAAATGGGTTCCATACAATGGCAAGGCTACTGGGGTACCGCCCGTCACAGTACGGGGCCTAGATCACCGTACCGATGAGTACGCCCGCTCCCTTGCAACACAAGGCCGGAACCATTCCTTACTGAACAGTCCCGAACAAGATAACCCCGCAATTGGCGCGACCAACCGCTCACTAAGCCGAATAAAAGGGACATCTAGACAGGGGAAAATCTTGTCCTGCTTGGGCATGACCAACCTAACCTTGCTGCACCTCCCCTGTTTTAGCCATTCCCGGTTGATGAGGCTTGAGGCTACGATTACCTTACAGAACAAATTCCTTAGAATGCTCATCGCCCGCCTGACGATGTGCTGAAAGCATTCAATCCATACAGGTTCGTTCCGGGTTCGAACGAAACCGAAGGCATAATCTCGTTACACTCATTTTGGAATCACCCACAGAGTTAACGACGACAACCCTTGCATTCTGAATCTTCATCTTCACATCAGATTCACGACCTATCGTTAATTTGGATCGATGTGGTTTTCGGATGTCCAAATATGGAAACCCGATCCCGGTCTCATCGAAATCCAAAACGTGTCTTTTAAGGCCAATTTGTTTTAAAGTTTAAAACAATTCAATTATCCATATACACTCAGATAGATAATTTACAGTATCACAATAGATAATCAACATTATCATCATAAAAAGATAATCAATATTATCATCACAACAGATAATCCATATTACCATCATACTTCAATCGAAGCATACATTTCACACAGTATATCTATCTCATATTTGAGATCTCAAACCATTAAAGGTAAACAATATCATCCATCAATATATAAGTAATCACACCAGCTATAATTAATTTAAAATGAATTAAATTAATTACTTACATCTCTAATTAATTTAAATAAATTAAATTAATTACTTCACCATTATAAGTCTTGCTTATATAACTATTAACCAATTATCAATCAATTAATAAATTCATTTCACTTAATCATACTTGATTAATTAACATTTAATTATATTCAAGTAATCATCCTTTAATTATTTTCACAAATTAATTATCTAATCCAAATATAGAAATTACCTTCAATTACAAATATTACATTACCTCTTAAGTACACCAATTAATTATTCTTTAATCTCTTATTATTAATTATATTTATTAATGATTACTAATTATATTTTAATTTCATTATCCTGTATTAAATTAATTACCTTAAGTAATTTATCTTCAATTAAACTATATTTATTAATCACTCCTGATTAATACTATTCAGTAATCAACCACCTTTAATTACTCTATCACATCACTTAATTACACCTCAATTAATTCCCTTTAAATTAATCCCTTGATTAATTGCACACAGTAATTATACTCAAATTACTTTCATTATTAAATCATCCTCAGTCAATTGCATCCAGTCATTATCATTAATTACTTTCCCAAGTAATTTACTTATCACATCTTCAATAATTATTAAATTAATTAACATTAATTAATTAACTTAAATAATTCATCTTAAACTTCATTAATTACAATAAGTAATTAATTCCCTAATTACTTAATTACTTATTTATTTATTTATTTATTTTATTTCATGTCATTTAGTTTATTACTTCCTAATCAATTTATTTACCTTTATTAACTTAATTAACTATTCTTTAATCATTAATTGATAAACTCAATAAAACTTAATTATCCATTTATTAATTACTAACTACTTTATATCACTTTATTAAATCTTAATTAAATTATTTAATCAATTAACCATTAATCATTAATTTACTTAAGTATTTAATTTATTTATTACTTATAATCCATCTCTAATTAAAATTAAAAAGTAATTATTTTTATCCACTTCCTGAAATCATCAATTAATATTAATTTTCAGCTTAACTAACATTTTTAAAAGCCTTCATTGATTCTGGAAATCAATTATGTTAACTAACAATAACTTAATTGTTAATTTACTTTATACTTAATTAAAATAATTACTGGATTATATAATAATTAAACGTTTTAAAAACATCGTTAAGTATTAATCAAAAATCAT
Source organism: Allium cepa (assembly GCA_030765085.1). Classification (NCBI taxonomy): domain Eukaryota; kingdom Viridiplantae; phylum Streptophyta; class Magnoliopsida; order Asparagales; family Amaryllidaceae; genus Allium; species Allium cepa. Next base: position 1,023,779,884 of record CM060937.1, on the reverse strand, counting down.
TATAACTTGAATCAAAATTTTAACTAAAACTTGTTAAACATTTAAACATTCATTATGTTCTCAATACTTAAAAATTTGAGGAAAACAAATTTGTTTAACTCCAACATTAAAATGCATTACTGCAGTTCCAAGGAAACTCGTGCCATTCCTGAACAAACTCGAGTATAACTCCGAGTACAATACGCTAATTCCCGAGCCTCACTCCCTATACACAAACTTCTTCTTCTCCTCTTTTTTTTTTAGTTCCTGCAGTTTAAATTTGCTAAGTAAAAAAAATAGCATCAGCCTTAAAACTATGCTCGCGATAACCCGAAGCCACCCACCTAATCCCTCGTGCTCGACTCGAGAAACTACACTAACACGACGCCGACTCCCTCCTCCACACTGTGCACGTGCACGGCGACACGAGAAGCTCTGGCGATCTTCCAAAATCACCAGCAAGTCGCGTCTTACCCCAAAGTATGGACTCTAAACTCAAAAATCCTTCAGAAGCTTCGAATTTAAAATCAACAGTTCAACCCATAAACAGAACTCGCACCCATCCAATAGAATCACCTCGCGATCACCATTCAACCTACCGGTGTCGCCAAGATTTTGACCACGTCTCGACAACACGACCTTCGACCATCGACCAGAAATTCACGGCACTTGATCGCGTAGAGGAGTTGCACTCGTTTGGTTACGGTCATGACAAAAACTATGAACAAAAACCCTAAATCAATCTCAATCCCTTAATTCTCTTAATATAAAAATTATCTGATAATTTTTACGTGATCATCAATGTTTGTACTTGCTCAAATACAAATTTGAACATTTATTATTGAATCAATAATATGTAATTGGTAGAAATGCCCCTTTTTATAAACCATGAATTGCTTCTTCAATTTTACACTAAAAATTTCCTTTTTTGTTTTAAAAATCCTATTTCGCATTGAAGTTCCAAGTTATCAACTTGAATATATATTTTATAACAGTTAAATTTATCAACATAACCTTTGTTGCCTGTAAAAACTTGATTTCCAGTGCATAGCTTCTTAATATGTTTTTAAACAAAATTTAAATTCCTGATTGAAATTCGAGCATATCATTTTGTTGGAAAATTTAAAGCTTTTCCATGATTAAATGAAAGTAATTCAAGATTAAATAGTTTTCAACCTTGTAATCACTTAGCATAAATGAACAACATATCCATCAAAGAACAGCCTGTATATAAACACAGATTTATAACGACATAAAACACATACATCACCATGTAATCCATAAATAATCCTGCTGCTTTTAATTAAACTAAAGCTTGAAATTTTATGTTTACTCACCAAAAACAAACTGTTGAACAGAGCATATTTGATGTTTGCAGTCCCATCTGTTATTGTTTGAGTTAGATACATTTGAGTTGGAATTCAATTTGATTTCACTTTTTTTTATGAATTACAGAATGAACTCGAAAAATAAAAGATGGTTTCACATATATATAAAAGATAAGAAGTTATGTATAAATGGAAAGAAGTTAACCAGGTTAGGTGTTATCTGTACTATTCATTTTGTTTTATCAGACAAGATTTTTTTTAATGGGGTTGATATGATAAAACATTAAATGCTAGTGTACTTATTGTTTACACTTAATCTTATTAGTACATAGATTTTCATCACTTGCCTACATAATCATTTACAGGTTACATATATACAAGCCTGTTTTATTTTTTTATACTTATCTCACTGTTATTTAATTATGTTGATCAGATTTTGTTCTGCAAAGTAAAGATTTGTGCATATTTTAAACAGACAAAAATGTGTGCTCGAATAGAAGAGCATTAAATGATGTGTTGCTTAATTTGTTTACATAATTATGATTATGTTATACCATGTATAAAGACATTTATATGTATTTGGATGAGGCTATGTTCTTCAGCAAGAAGGCTAAAGGCTTGCATAGGAAGACATGTTATTTTATTGCTTTGCTATGAAATACTATGTTTATAAGAATTTGTCTTCTTGCTTTTATTTTAACATACCTGTGTTTGTCAGGTTCCTTCATGCTTACAGATACTTTATGAATGAGGATTATTTCCTTTGCAAACATTTGTTTTATTATTTTATACTTTATGTTTAGATTTATATGTGAAGATATTGTGTAAAAAAAATGTTTTCTTAATTGCTTGCTTGAATAATGAACATGTTTGAGTCAGATTTATTTTTACTTTGGTTTGCTTTGAAAATAATTTGTTTCATTATTTCTAACTTGAATGATTTATATACATATAGTTGTTGTTAATTTGTGTATGAAAATATTTTGTTTTGCTAACTTCTAGTTTACATAATTTACATTTGATTTTGTTTTACTTTATACTTTGTGTTTTTATACCTTGTTCTTATTTTAGCTTTGTTTACAAATTGTTAGGTTATGTTGTATGCAATCTTAACTAATTAATTCTTATTTTAAATTTTACATTTGTATTTTATATTTAACTATCAATGTTTAAGTTATATTCAATATGGTTTACTTACTTATATTTGTATTTATTTCTATTTGTACTTTACTATCACTATTTAAATTAAATTATATACATATGTTTGATTTATATTTTACATTTATATATTATACTGTTAGAATTAGATTTTAATTTAAACATTATCATCCATATGTATATTTCCAAATGTAAACAAAGTACAATATTTTAATCCAGTTATATAAGGTAAATATTATTAAGAGATTTTATTTAAATTTCCAGAGTCAAATTTCCCTTTAAAAATACAAATTTATATAAACAAATGGCAATTATTTCAAAAATCATATTCATTTGAAAATAATCAGTTCACATTTTATTTAATCACATTAAATATTTATTAAAATAAACATGGCCAAAATCCAGGGTCGTTACATCCATTCCATAAGTACATACACATGGAAGGAGTAGCATGATTTAAGGAGGTAGAAGTAAGGAGGTAATGCATGCTAGGGGTAGGAGAGGCATGGTGTAGCATACATGAGATTATATTATTTTATGCTAAGGGTATTTTAGTAAATTCTAGTTTTCTATGCATATAAATACCACTATCTCTTCATAATTTCCACTTTACAAATCCTCCTTCTTCATTTCATAGTTCTCTCTTCATTTTCTTCATTTATATTTCCATGGCTTCCATATTGAAGTTCATGGCATAAAACACTTATTCTTTCGCTTCCATATTGAAGTTCATGGCATAAAACACTTATTCTTCCGCTTCCATATTGAAGTTCATGGCATAAAACACTTATTCTTCCACTTCCATTCGCGTAAAACTAGCTTATTCCTTCTCTACTTCACTCTATATTCAAATAAGACCTATATCTCCTCATTTTGAGCCAGGGCCGAGCCATAATAACCCATGGCCAAACCCAAACAGCCATGGGCCCAAAAGTCCAAGCTTGAGTAGAGTGAAGTATAGTTCGTGCGCCATAATAACCCATGCAACATTTATTTATGTTTAATTTCAATTGATTTCCAATAAATAACACAGACTAATTAAATAGGTAATTTATAATAATTGCCACCATTAACTTTTAATCACATATTAATTTATTATTTGCAAACAAGTGTTACCATTGCTTACATAATATTGTTTTTATTAAATTACCATTTATTATCCCATTGCATACATTAATTCAATATTTACATGTGTTCCCTTATATTAAATTAAAAACCAAGTTATAACATTTACATTATTTCCATAAATTGGAATTCCATTAAGATTTATCAATGATTAACTTTATTTAACATGGTTACTTTTCATTCTAGTTATTATTTCATTAATACATCACAAAATTTTATTTCTCTCAATATTAAATCATAAAATCTTATTAAATTAGCAAATCTAATTTTCGAAATTTACGGATCGTTACATTCTCCCTCACTCAAAACTTTTCGTCCCCGAAAAGGAAAAAGAAAGGAAAAGAAGGAATTAAGTAATCAATATATCTTATTCAAAATATTAAATTTATAAACAGATAAATTTACAAAATTAAATAATTTAAATAAAATATTTCCATTTATAAACAATTATTTCCTTTACATTCAAATTAGTAAGAGTTTGAAAACATTTCATAGAATTTTCTAAGTCCAAAATTTACGAAAAATCTTGACAGAGTCTCCTTTGTACGGAGAGCTCTGGGAATAATAATATCAATAATAAAAATATATGTCATATTTTTTAAAATAATATATCTCAGCAGTGGGAAATACAATATAAAATATCACTATAAACGGTAATCCGAGAGCGTACCCATTTGTCGGGCAAATAACGCTTGTTTTATAAAACCAAGAGTAGTAGCTATTGCCATAAACCTGTATTCCACTTATATAGTCCAAAAGAGTTAATAATTATATATAAAACAGAATATTTATGTCGTATCAATTAATAATAAACAAATCAACATAACATAACGATATTCACTTGCAAACAACATACAACAAACACTTGCAAATAGAACTGTACAATCATCACATGTAGTTAAAAGTAATCATTCATCCATCAATAGCAACCAAAAAATGGCTTTATAGGGTTCATAAATTTTTTATTGTATAAATTGAAAAATAACCACTAAGTGTACTATATACTCCACGGTCAAGATAAAAACTCAATAGATTATCCAAACATCCAAACAATTAGAAGTATCCTTTTCCCAAACAATCCAAAAGCCAAAAAAACAACAGGTCACAAGCATTATCTAAGTTTATTCTTATAAATCTCTCTTCACAACATTTATTGTTATTTTTTATACAATGATTACATCTTTAACTTACCATTATTTCTAGCAAAATTTAATGTTCCATTCATTTATTTATATGTTATTTACCATTCTTACATATGTGACTCATATACAATTGTTTAAACATATGTAAATCAATTCATAAAATACTATATAGGTTTCTTTGTAAATAAATTCACATTCATTCAGTGCTTATTTTATTTATCTCCATTCATTGTTTACAAAATTCATCATTTATTCATTTTCCACTTATTTATATAATGCAAATTTCTTTTTATTACATTACATTCATTTCTTATAATCCATTATTCTATTCAATTGTTTATAAGAACCAATGAATTCATTATTCAAGTATTACATATATTTTATTGCAGTTCACATTTATTTATATACTTGATTTATATTAGATATTAATATTCATTAGTGCGTAAATTTATTCTCAAGTTTCTTACTTTTTAATTTACATTCATCTCTTATTATATAATGTCATTGAATATTAAATCTATTTTTTCTGAATCATTTCAACCTTTCTAAAGTTATAGTCATTAACTTAATATAGTATTCAATTTAATTACAAAGTGCTTCATCATTGATTTAAGTTTATAATCATCTACTTACAGTATTCCTTTTCTATTCCATTTTATTATTAGCATTTCGATTATAACTTAAGTTTATAACCATTATAATATCAAAATTCTTATATAAAAGTAATTATATTGAACACTTTCACTACTTAAGTTTTTCTTGTATAATATTCCATTACATGTTCTTGTTAAACATTAAAACTTTTAATATTTTGGTAAGCTATATATATATGTATATGTATGTGTGTGTTTATGTGTATATATATATGTTTTTAAGAATATAATTGAATATTACACATGGTTATCTTATTTATTTTAATTAGCAAAATGTTCAATAGTTATCACTTCTCATTTTCTAGTCCTTTTTATTTACAGGTTACAAGTTTTAAAATTTCTTATATATTTCATTTATTACTTAAGTTTATAACCATAAATAAATAAATGCAGCGGAACAACATAATGCAATGGGATACATATCATAAATAATAATTGTATAAATGTTCTTCTTCGTCCTCCAGAAATAAGGTCTTCAACCATGAAATGGTCAGGCTAACCTGAGCGAATTAAAAAGACAAAACACTCGATTCAGAACTAAAAGATCTTATGTAAGTTAAATAACCGGAAAATATGTATGGAACGACATAAGAGATGTTTACGGGGTTTGACATCTCCTAAGGATCCCTTAAACTATCTATATATAGTACAATACGCTATTATAATAGTGTCAACAGTAGTGTAAAGTATTAAAATAGCGTTAAGGAATTACCTATATCCCCCTTAACACATTTTTTATATTCCCATAGTCTATACAGTACTATAATTCCTCCATAAACTGGAGGGATATAAGAGGACACTCCATAGGTATGGTACAAAACAAACTTGCAGAAGGCACGATAGGGCATGCGCCACGGCACATGAGGAAATGCCAGGGTAGATAAACCATTTGCGGATCCAGACTGGTGGTAAAGCAAAGCAGCTACTACCGCCCACCTCGAAACACATTCCCAAATCAAAATCAAGGGTGGCTACCAATCAAATCACAAAGTCAGAATATAGTATCGAAGAAGTATGCCCGATCGAAGGAATGACGTCACTTGGTCTGGCATGGCTCCTGATTTTAGCTATATCAAGCTGACTCACGGGAGTTAGGGTCACGTAAATCCTCATACAGAAATGATTTTCCCAACCATCCTACTTCATTTCTAGAATCTCCACCACATACACAGTTGTTAAAGTGGTTTTCTTATTGGCAGAGAGTATGACAATATCCGATCCAGGTCTCTTCAACAACCAATTGCTTATTACACACCGAATGTTTCTTTTAAACTTTCAAAAGTCAATTCACAATTTATATTACACTATCATATTCTCAAAACTGTAATACTTTCGAAATCATATTCACTTTCAAATTCTTATCACGTTTGAATTCATATCGTTTTCGAAATCATAATTTCTTTCAAAAAATTCATATTTCCAAATAGGTTAAATCTATACTTCAAAAACATCATATTCATTTAATTATAACATTTAAATCTCAACTTAGGTTATAACATCATTTAACGGTATTTGCTTTAAACCAGTGAATTTGAATATAAACACTTCCCTCTACTTAGTCTGAAAAATTACAAAATAGTTTAAATAATTATAGATAGTTAAAATAGTTATAAATAGTTAAAATACTCTAAAATAGTTTAGTTATAGATTAAAGATAATGTTAAAATTGATTTAAGATAGTTAAATAATTTTAAATTAAATTAAATATAGTTTAATAGTTTGGAAATCTTAATCATTAAAGTTTTTGAAATAATATATTTTTAAATAGTTTATATTGAAACAAGAATTTGAAATTTAATTTGGATTTTTTTCAATTTCCAAAACCCAATTCCAAATTTTAAAATTCCAATTCTCAATGAAATATTTAATTCAATATCGCTTCCAATCCATGTTCGAAATACCAATTTAAATTACTCACATCTCAATATATTTCAAAGTTATATTTCAACAATTTTAATAACTCAATTCTGATAAATTTCCATTATACTTCAAAATCAATTTAAAGAATTAAATTTTATTCCTTTAAACCAATTCAAATTTTAACTGAAAAATTAGATTTTGATAATAATTCGATTTATATAATCAAATTTTATTTCAAAATATCATTTAACTAAATGCAAGAAAATTAAGGATTTAAAGTCATTTAAATTTAACCAAACCAGTGTCCGTATATAATTCTCTACCCTAGGGTCAAGTGATACGGATATTTATCATTTCAATCCGCAATTTAATATTTTACGGTTATATGTCATTTCGAGTTGCAATCCCGAATTAAATAAAATCCATAAAATCACTCGAGTCTATCATTTCAACTTATAATGATTTTTCCATAATCTATGGATCGTTCAGGTATACAGCTGTTGGCGCCAAAATTGGTCACTAACACCCAAATCTAGATGAAAGCACCAAATCACAGCCACAAATCGCAGATAGAGTGTACGTAGAGAGTATAAATATGAAGCACGGTAAAAATAAAAAAGAAAGCAGTAATAACATAGGATTTATAGTGGTTCGGCTGACTCCGGCTTACGTCCTCTCCAGAAATTTCATTTTTATTGATGTTAGAATCAATTACAGTTATAATCTATAGTTTTTAGAACAACAATGGCAGAGCAGCCTTAGTAGGGAAGAAGAAGGGAAGCGAAATGAGGATCCCTTTTATGAAGCCCCACATGCCGTATTTAAAGGCAAATCCCGAGTTGCTAGGCTTCCTGAGTAGTCGGGGCCCATCAGAACCATAGTCGAGCTAACGTCGTTCATCATGACCAACTCACATTGCCATGCTGACTGACCTATGCCGATCCACTCCATTCTCTAGTATGCCGATCCACTCCATTCTCTAGTATGCCGATCCACTTCAACATGCCGATCCACTCCATCAATGACCGAGCCGCACCATCCAGTCCGAACCACCAATGTCGATCCATGTACGAGTTTCCATCCTTCACCGAGCGGCACCTGTCGACCCACCTAGGCCGATCCATGCACAAACTTCCATCCTTGACCGAGCGGCACCTACCGATCCAACTATGGCCGAGCCACAACTGGCCGACCCATGTCCACTTTCACACCACGACCGAAATTGCCCAATCGATCCTCCCTAGCCGACTTCCTGACCTACCTACTTTGACCGAACCTACACGACCGACCTGTTCCTCCCAGACCGAACGACTACCAAAGCCGACCGAACCATTCCTCCCAGACCGAATGACCACCAATGCCGCCAGACCTTAGCTCACCAAGCTTAGCCGACCCACTGGTGCTGATCAACTTCAATACACCGACCCACACCACCAATGATGAGCTATATACAACCGATTCTCCCTTGCCGAATGACCCACACCGAACCATCCATGGCCTATCGTATATCCATCCAACTTTCTCAAACCAACCGTATTCCGATCTTGACAAACGAGTTGTCAATTAAGTTAAATTCGTCTGTCCACAGCCTTGCCAAATGACGGGTTAACATTTGCCCCCCAAAACATGGCTTGCTATTGGAAGGTGTGTTTTGAATAAACTCAAATCCGATGTACGAGGTCCACATGTCATCCATAGCCGTACCTTCCGATTCATAATCCAATCCATTTTATCCAAGTGCCATTGCCGTATTCTTATCCAAATCAACGACTGCTCTGAGTCGATATCCGATTGCTATCCAGTGACCAAATCCTTATCCAATTCCACATCCATCTGAACCCGACAGCTGAATTCTAATCCATCCATATGCTATAACCAATAACCACATCCATGACCTCTCTGGGTCGATATCCAAATCCGGGACCGCTCCGGGTCCATGCCCAAATCCTTAGCTATTCATAGCCAATATCCAAATCTGTAACCTCTCTGGGTTCTTTCCATGCGCAACCTACACCAGACAACCTATGTCAAGTAATGCCATGATGTTCCTGGTTTAGTGTCCCTGAACGTTGAGTAATGTTGTGGCTTAAGTCCCAAGCTGAATCATGGTCGGTCCAGACCCTTTCCAAGCATAGTCCATACTCGACGACATAAAATAGAAACCGATAGATAACATGGGGCCTAAGTCCTAGGCCGAATCCTGGTCTCTCTGGACCCTTGCTGAGCATAATCCATACTCGACGACCTTTTAGCCAAAAACCAGATAAAAGTCAATCAAAATTGAATCTGAAACCCAGATTCAAACCAGAAAACCAGAAATCCATATCAAAAGTCCAAATCAAAATCCAAATAAAAAATCAAGCATCTAAACAAAAATCCAAACCAAGAAACCAACAAAACCGGGAGTTCAAACCGAACTCCAAAACTAAAGCAGAAAAAACAGATTTCACAAATAGAAGCGCCTCGATAAACCAACATGTCAGAGCATGCCTAAGGGACATCTCTGGCCGTGTACATGAGTAAATGATTTAGCTATTTTGCCCAGAGTTTGTTACTTATTCCAAACCATCATGATTAGTTGATGAACAACCGGCCACCATTCCTTGGCCTCATGCCATCATCGTTCAAGGTAGGCGGTGGCTGCTCCTATTCCGTCGCCGCATTCCGACATATTGTCACAACTGACCAGTCCTTACATGCTCCTTTATTATATCCTTTAGAAGCCTACAGCCGTTGGTATCTTTCCCGTCTAGATCATGAAAGAGAAGGTGCCTTTCAGATGCCCTTTTGCATTCTAAGGGTTCCCACCTTGCCTGCCTTCGATAAGGAAGGCGATCCTGAGTTTCCAGGTATATCTGTTCCAACGTTACATTCAGTCCCGTGTAAGTGGAGAATTTTGGTTCTCCCCAACGCTTCCTCTTTCTTTTATCCTTGTCTTTACCCGAGCTTTCACAGGGCAGTCCTCCATCCTTAACCATGTTTACTTCCTTTGACTTCATATCCAAACATGCATCCTCTTGTCGAAGAAATCTCTCAGCTTCGTGAAAAAAATTCCTCGAGATCCAGTGGTGGATCCTATATCAATGATACTCTGAAATCCAAATCATCCCCGACACCTGACACTGCCGCCATCAGAACCATTGATGGATCCGACTGCTCCACCGAAGTAACTGCTGCATTAAACCGAGTTAAGAAAGTCCTGAGTGATTCATCCACCTTCTACTTAACTGACTTCAGCGTCGTCACATTCTTTGACCTCTTAATGTGAACTCGAAACTGACTTAAGAACTTATCTACCAGTTCTGTCCATGTTTCAATGGATCCGTCCTCTAGCTGTCTGAACCAATAACAGTTAGTCGGTCATGTACAAGGGGAAACATCGGGCCATGACCTCCTATGATGCCCCTATCACTTCCAAATGCCTTGTGTACGTCATCAAGTGGTCAGTTAGATCCGTCTCACCATTGTATACTTCTAGATTGGGTAGCTTGAAATTGGGTGGATTCCTAGCTATCCTAATGTTCCGGGTAAATGAACTTTTGTTGACTCCCTCCAAATCCCTGTTTGTTAGACCTCCGCGAATGGTTCGCCTATTGATGTCAGCCAATCCAGTGTTACCTACGAAGGTTGCCCCCTATTTAGATTTCCTAACTGCCCTCCAAGTCCTCGAGGGAATTTCGGAACATACTCCTCGTTACTTACTCTTGTATTCCTGTTGGCGTCGAGTTGCGCTGCGTCATCTGGTATCCCTTCATGAATTGGTCCAGCATTTCCTGATGGTGTGCCCTCGAGTCTAGGTCCATCCAGATTGATAGCCATTTGCTAATTGGGGGCTGCTTTCGGCTGAACCACTCCATCTGCTTGCCTGTTGAGTCCTTCTGATCCAGCTTCATGGATCTAAGCTCTTGTAGCTCCTGTTATTCCTGCTTGTTCAAATTGTCTGAAAAGTGCCTGCAGCATTTCCTCTTGCCTTTTCAACTGTTCCTGCATGGAATTCATCATGACCTGCATCTCATCCCTAGTTATGTAGACGGAGGCCTGATTAGCTCCAGAGGAAACCTCCCGACTTCCCTCCTGCCGACTTTTTTCCGTCCTCTATCTCCTACTTGATTGCTTTGCCATAGTCTCTAGAATCCAAGTTCCAAACCTTTAAATCCAAAATCTAAGCTTCTAAATTCCTGAGTTCAATTCTCAGTGAAAGCACCAAAATGTTGGCGCCAAAATTGGTCACTAACACCCAAATCCAGATGAAAGCACCAAATCACAGTCATAGATCGTAGATAGAATGTATGTAGAGAGTATAAATATGAAGAATAGTAGAAATTAAAAACAAAGCAGTAATAACACGGGATTTATACTGGTTCGGCTGACTCCGGCCTGCGTCCACTCTAGAAATTTCCTTTTTATTGATGTTAGAATCAATTACAGTTACATTCCATAGTTTTTAGAACAACAATGGTACAGCAGCCTTAGTAGGGAAGAAGAAGGAAGCAGAATGAAGATCTCTTTTCTGAATCCCCATATTTTGTATTTATAGGAAAATCCTGAGTTACTGGGATTCCTGAGTAGTCCGGGCCCATCAGGACCATAGCTGAGCCAACATCCTTCATCATGATCGACCCACACTGCCATGCCGACCGACCTATGCCGATCCACTCCATACTCTAGTATGCCGATCCACTTTAACACGTTGATCTGCTCCATCGATGACTGAGCCACACCATCCAGTCCGAACCACCAATGCCGATCCATGTACAAGCTTCCATCCTTCACTGAGCGGCACTTGCTGACCCACCTAGGCTGATCCATGCATTAACTTCCATCCTTTCCCGAGCGGCACCTACCGATTAAACTACGGTCGGGCCACATCCGGCCGACTTACCTCAACTTCCATACCACGACCGAACTTTGCCCAACCGATCCTCCCTAGCCAACATCCTGACTTACCTACCCTGACCGAACCTACACGACCAACCCATTCCTCCCAGACCGAACGACCACCAATGCCGATCGAACCATTCCTCCCAAACCGAACGACCACCAATGCCGACTGAACCATTTCTCCCAGATCGAACGACCACCAATACCGACCGAACTTAGCTCGTCGAGTTTAGCCAACCCACTTGTGCCGATCAAATTCAACACACTGACCCATACCACCATTGACCGAGCTACATACGACCGAGCTACCCTTGTCGAACGACCCACACCGTACCATCCATGAACGATCGTCTATCCATCCAACTAGCTCAAACCCATTGTATTCTGATCTTGATAAACGGGTAGTCAATTAAGTTACATCTGTATGTCAACTGCCTTACCAAAAGGCGGGTTAACAATACCGTTTCAACCCATAATGATTTTTCAAATAAAATTAAGGGAACTTGCAGAGTGATAACAATTTATTAATCAACCAAAACATCCAACCATTCAATATTAGAAATAAGATATCCATCACAATTTGTCATCCAATAAATTTCAACAATTAACTAATTATCAATGACAGGTATTTAACTAGCAATTTAAAGTCAATAATAATTTAAATAAAAATTTAATTCAAAATAATACAAATTAACAGGAATAGCAATTTTAAATATATCAAATAGCCATAACAAAATTCCTAATCACATCATAAATTTAATTTAACTAACATAAGAAATTTTAGAAGTTGTGAGTGGGTTAAAACACTCACCTTTGAATTTAAATCGAATTTAGGCTCAAATTCAAACAATCTCAGAATTCGTCCAAACCCGCGTCAAAATGACTAGAATCTCGATACAATCCCGACAAAACAAACCGCGCCTAAATCCAAGTTCATGTGAAAAAGTTAAGCGTGTTAGAACATTTTAAAAATTGAAATTTTAAATAAAATGAAAAAAGGAAAAGAACCAACCACTCAAAGCCACGTACAGAGCCTGCCCAAAACCCTAGGACACGATTTATCTCATCCTAGCCGCCATCGTTCGAACTTCCACCAATTTTTGCCATGCCACCGTTCAATTCCATCACGATCAGGCACTACCATTGAGACCACAACTTCACTACCAATATGGCCCCCCTCATGCCATCTCGATTGCACATGGCCACCTGTATTTATCCTCCAATTGCGACGAGAACTCTAAGTGCTTCGACCCATTAGCCGCATGGATCTAGGATGCTCGAAGTCCCCTTCGACCCAGTGCTTCTCGATCGAGCTCTTGTCGCGAATCCACCGTTAAATGAGGCGATGGATTATGGACGGTCGAGAACAAATCAACAGTTTCTGGCCACAACGAAATCCAACTCGAAAAACCGACTGCAAATTTTACTTTCTCTCATCGAGAGCTTCAAATCGATATATAGTACGATATGTTTTGGAGGAGTTTCATTTTTGAATTGATTTCGAAATTGAATTGAGGGTTTGGAAATTGGAGTTTGTTTCTGCCTTTGGAAAGGAGGAGCCATAGAGAATTGTATATACAAACAAATGAAAAATAAGAAGTAGCTAGAGTTTATAATAGGCTATTTATAGGCATATCAGAAGTAGAGATGAATGGGCATTATTGATTTGAAAGTTGAATGGTAAACGACCCAAAAGCCCGTTCTGACTTCGAAACCAAAAAGGGTCATCCTATATATCAAAATAGATGTTTTTTATATTTTTAAAATCAATGGAACAGATTTCAAGTCCTAATTCCATCGTATGAAGAACTTATGCTAAAATCAGCTTACTTCAAATTGATTTCAATAAAATTGATTTCTAGGTGTTTCGAGCATGCGCGATCAACCGACAGGTCCGATCGACACGAAACTTGAAATCCTACAATAATTCAAGTTTACGGATCTGATGAAACTTGTTTCATCAAAATCCGTGTCGGTGGCCAAAATGGCTATTTTCACATTAATTAAATGAACTAATATTATATTAATTAAATCACCTTTCCAGTTCTAATTTAAATACCAACAAATTTGATCAATCTTGATTACCACGGTCCATTACAATAATTTAAAACAATTTAACATATCAATTCTGTGTTTAAAATTTCACTGATTGCAGTGTTCAATTTCAATTTGTAATTAAATCCAGTTTAATAATAATTTCACTTCAATAAATTGCTTTAATTTGATTTCAACCTTTATATTCAACCAATTATAAATCTGATAACATAGTTAACATTTGCTTTACATTTCATTGCATTAGTATAATCCAATTTCCATCTTTTATTTGTATTAACTATTATATTTCCATTTTATTGAATTTTGGTCCATTTCACACATGATTTCACCATTCTATTAAATCAATTTTTACATTATGAATACAATTAACATTTCTATTCATTTTATTACGTTCACAATTTACAGTTATTGCCTTAACTCACCTTAATGTAACATTTATTTATGTTTAATTTCAATTGATTTCCAATTAAATAATATAGACTAATTAAATAGGTAATTTATAATAATTGTTACCATTAACTGTTAATCACATTATAAGTTTATTATTTGCAAACAAGTGTTACCATTGCTTACATAATACTGCTTTTATTCAATTACCATTTATTATCCCATTTCATACATTAATTCAATATTTACATGTGTTCCCTTATATTAAATTTAAAACCAAGTTATAACATTTATATTATTTCCATAAATTGGAATTCCATTAAGATTTGTTAATGATTAACTAACATGGTTACTTTTCATTCTAGTTATTATTTCATCAATATATCACAAATTTTTATTTCTCTCAATATTAAATCACAAAATCTTATTAAATTAGAAAATCTAATTTTCAAAATTTATGGGTCGTTATACTCTCCACCACTCAAAACTTTTCGTCCCCGAAAAGGAAAAAGAAAGAAAAATAAGGAATTAAGTAATCAATATATCTTATCCAAAATATTAAATTTATAAACAAATAAATTTACAAAATTAAATAATTTATATAAAACATATCAATTTATAAACAATTAATCCCTTTATATTCAAATTAGTAAGAGTTTGAAAACATTTCACAAAATTTTCTAAGTCTATAATTTACGAATTTTTTGGCAGAGTCTCCTTTGTACGTAGAGGCCTGGGAATAATAATATCAATAATAATAATATATATCATATTTTTTAAAATATCCCAACAGCGGGAAATACAATATAAAATATCGCTATAAACCGTAATCCGAGAGCGTACCTATTTGACGGGCAAATAAAGCTTATTTTATGAAACCATGAGTAGTAGCTATTGCTTCCATAAACCTGTATTCCACTTATATAATCCAAAAGAGTTACTAATTATATATAAAAGAGAATATTTATGTTGTCTCAATTAATAACGAACAAATCAATATAACATAACGATATTCACTTGCAAACAACATACAACAAACACTTGCCAACCGAACTATACAACCATCACATGCAGTTCATGAAATCATCCATCCATTCATAGCAACCAAAACAAATGGTTTGTTCAGGTTCAGAAACTTTTAATTGTATAAAATGACAAATAACTACCAAGTATACCATATACTCATTAGTCCAGATAAAACTCAATAGATTATCCAAACAATTAGAAGTATCCTTTTCCCAAACAATCCATAAGCCAAACAAACAACGAATCCCAAACATTATCTAAGTTTATTCTTATAATCTCTCTTCACAACATTTATTGTTCATATTTTTTTATATAATGATTATTTCTTTAATTTACCATTATTTCGTACAAAATTTAAATTTCCATTTTTTATATATATGTTATTTACCTTTCTTACATATGTGACTCATATACAATTGTTTAAACATATGTAAATCAATTCTTAAAATGCTATATAGGTTTCTTTGTATTCATTGTTTGCAATATTCATCATTTTTTTCATTCATTAATTTTCCATTTATTTATATAATGCAAATTTCTTTTATTACTTAACATTCATTTCTTACAATAAGTTATTCTATTCAATTGTTTATAAGAACCAATGAATTCATTATTCAAGTATTACATATATTAGTTTACATTTGTTAATTTATACACTTGATTTCTATTAGATATTAATATTCATTAGTGTATAAATTCATTCTCAAGTTTATTACTTTTTAATTTACATTCATCCCTTGTTACATAATGTCATTGAATATTAAATCTATTTTTTTCTGAATCATTTCAACCTTTCTAAAGTTATAGTCATTAACTTAATATAGTATCCAATTTAATTACAAAGTGCTTCATCATTGATTTAAGTTTATAACCATCCACTTACAGTATTTCTTTTCTATTTCATTTTATTAGTAGCAATTCGATTATAACTTAAGTTTATAACCATTATAATATCAAAATTCTTATTTATAAAAGTAATTACATCGAACACTTTTCACTACTTAAGTTTTTCCTATATAATGTTCCATTACATGTTCTTGTTAAACATTACAACTTCTAATATTTGGGTAAGTTATATATATATATATATGTATGTATGTTTTTAAGAATGCAACTCAATGTTACACAAGTTTATCTTATTTATTTTAATTAGAAAAACGTTCAATAGTTGTCGCTTCTCATTTTCTGGTCCTTTTTATTTATAGGTTACAAGTTTCAAATTTCACATATATTTCATTTATGACTTAGCATTTACTTTCTTATTTTCATTTAGAAGTTCCAATTATTAAATAGTTAAAATTTCATTTTATTACAATTATTAAAATCACTAATTTATGAAAATTTAAGAACTAAATGTCAGGTTCCATTCCAAATCATTTAAAATTATATATATATATATATATATATATATATATCCAATCATATTTAACATGAAATTTATATTTTTTTAACAAAATAAATCTACAGTAAAACTGCTACAAGGTCCTTCCCACTTTAAACTCGAAAATGAATGTTGATGATGCGTGCACTCATCATCCAAACTATTTTTCAGCGATAGAGAGAAGTTACAAAACTTATTTCTTTCCAAAATTTCTTTAGACTATTATTTCAAATCATATCGAAATATTTATATCAGAAAATACTTTTAAATATTATTATTGTTATTATTATATTCCAAAATCATTCGAAAGAAATTTTCAAAAATCTCAGAACTTAAGTTCTAAAATCTCCAATTTATAATTATTTTATCTACAAATCTTTCTTTTCAACCAATATTTATAAATTCCAGTACCTAATAAACAAATATATTACAACCAAATATATCATTTATAAAATTTATTATTTTATGTACAAAAATATAATAGGAAAAATTTATTATATTTATCTATATTTCAAACAAATACTATGTCAGTATGTCCTATTAAGTGTTTAGAAATCCCCATCGATGTCATAGCATCCTATGAACCAAACCAGAATTTATAAATACGAAATGAAACAAATTAATACAATATAAAAACCTTTTATAACACTAACAAATACGCTCTCACATATATATACTCTCATGACTCATTCTAGGGTATTACTATCCCGTTTAATACGAGTCAGACCCCATAAAGCTAAGGTTATCGGTAAACCAAAGCTCTGATACCAACTGTAACGACCTGCCTTCTTGGACGTTTTAAGCAGACACGCATGCTATACACGTCATTCAGAATGGCAGATTGTTATGGGGTAAATAAGAAAATGAGAAAGAAATAAAACAAATACAGTATATTGCAGCGGAGTGACAAAATATAATAATAATCAAATAACAGTTCATGAAGTTATTTACAAATAAATTTGATTATACTAATACAACTCAGAATCAGATTTACAAACAACAAGAATAAATAAATGCAGAGGAAACATGATGTAGTGAGATACATATCATAAATAATAATAGTACAAATCTTCGTCTTCATGCTCTAGAAATAAGGTCTTCAACCTAAAATGCTCAGGCCGACCCAAGCGAATTGAAAAGACAAAATACTCAAGTCAGAACTAAAAGATCTTATGTAAGTTAAATCAATAGTAAATATGAGTGGAACGGTGTCAAAGATGTTTATAGGGCTTGACACCTCCTATCCAGTGTCTTACGTGAGTGCGGTAACTTGAGAGATGTTCGAGATTTACATCCCCTAAGGATCCCCTAAACTATCTACTATGTAGTATAATACGCTATTATAATAGTGTCAACAGTAATGTAAAACATTAAAATAGCGTTAAGGCGTTACCTATATCCCCCTTAACACATTCTTATATATTCCCATAGTCTATACGGTACCGTAATTTCTTCGTAAACTGGAGTGCTATCAGAGGGCCTTCCATGGGTTCGATATAAAAAAAAAATCTTAAAAGGCATGATAGGGCATGCGCCATGGCACACAAGGAAAGACCATGGCAGATATACCATTTACGGATCCAGACTGGTGGTAACGCATAACAGCTGCTACCGCTCACCTCGAAACACACTCCCAAATCAAAATCAAGGGTGGCCACCAATCAAATCACAAAGTCAGAATATGGTATCGAGGAAGTGTGCCTGATCGGAGGAATGACCTCACATGGCCTGGCATGGCTCCTAATTTTAGTCGCATCAAGCTGACTCACGGAGTCAGGGTCACGTAAATACCTCATACAAAAATCGTTCATCAAACCATCCTACTTTATTTCTGGAATCTCCACCATGTACACAGTTGTTAAAGTGGTTTTCAGTATTGGTAGAGAGTGTGACAATATCCGATCCAGATCTCTTCAACAACCAATCCCTTATTACACACCGGACGGTTCTTTTAAATTTTCAAAAGTCAATTCACAATATCAAAATATCGTATTCTCAAAACCGTAATACCATCGAAATCATATTCACATTCAAATTCTTATCACGTTTGAAATCATAACCTTTTCGAAATCACTTATTTCTTTCAAAAAATCATATTTCCAAATAGGTTAAATCCTTACTTCAAAATCATCATATTCAATTAATTATAACATTTAAATCCTAACTTAGGGTATAACATCGTTTAACCGTATTTGCTTTAAACCAATGAATTTGAATATAAACACTTCCCTTTACTTAGCCAGAAAATTTACAAAATAGTTTAAATAATTATAGATAGTTAAAATAGTTATAAATAGTTAAAATACTCTAAAATAGTATGGTTATGGATTAAAGATGCTGTTAAAATTGATTTAAGATAGTTAAATAATTTTAAACTAGATAGTTTAATAGTTTGAAAATCTTAATCATTAAAGTCTTTAAAATAATATATTTTCAAACAGTTTATATTAAAACATGAATTTGAAATTTATATTGATTTAAACTAGTTATTCCGTTCCAACACATTTGGAATATTTTCAATTTCCAATTTCCAAAACCCAATTCCAAATTTTAAAATTCCAATTCTCAATAAAATATTTAATTCAACATCGC
Source organism: Allium cepa (assembly GCA_030765085.1). NCBI lineage: Eukaryota > Viridiplantae > Streptophyta > Magnoliopsida > Asparagales > Amaryllidaceae > Allium > Allium cepa. The sequence continues at coordinate 1,023,760,317 of CM060937.1, read as the reverse complement.
TTCTAATTCATGTTCGAAATACCAATTTAAATTACTCACATCTCAATATATTTCAAAGTTATATTTCAGTAATTTTAATAACTCAATTTCGATAAATTTCCATTATACTTCAAAATCAATTTAAAGATTTAAATTTTATTCTGTTAAACAATTCCTTTAAACCAATTCAAATTTTAACATAAAACTTAGATTTTGGTAATAACTCGATTTATATAGTCAAATTTTATTTCAAAATATCGTTTAACTAAATTCAATAAAATTAAGGATTTAAAATCATTTAAATTAACCAAACTAGTGTCCGTAAATAATTCTCTATCCCAGTGTCAAGTGATATAGATATTTATTATTTTTATCCACAATTTAATATTTTACGGTTACATATCATTTCAAATCGCGATCTCGAATTAAATAAAATTCATAAAATCGCTTCATTCTATCATTTCAACCCACAATGATTTTTCCTTATTCTATAGAGTATAGATCATTCGGGCACATATCATTTTGACCCATAATGAATTTTCAAATAAAATTAAGGGAACTTGCAGAGTGATAACAATTTATAAATCAACAATAACATCCAATCGTTCAATATTAAAAATCAGACATCCATCATAATTTATCATCCAATTCAACCAACAAATTTAAATAATTAACTATCAATTTAAATTCAATAATAAATTAAACAACAGTTTAATTCAAAATAATACAAATTAACATGAATAGCAATTTAAATATATCAAACAGTCATAACAAATTCCAAATCACATCATAAATTTAATTTAACTAACATAAGAAATTTTAGAAGTTGTGAGTGGGTTAAAACACTCACCATGGAATTTAAATCAAATTTATATCCAATTTAGGGCCCAAATTCAAACGATCTCAAAATTCAACCAAACTAGTGTCAAAATGTATGGAATTCCAATACGATCTCGACAAAACAAACCGTGCCCAAATCCGAATTCTTTATAAAATAGTTATGCGTGTTAGAACATTTTAAAAATTGAAATTTTAAATAAAATGATAAAAAATTAAGAAAAGAACCAACCACTCAAAGCCACGTGCATAGCCTTCCCGAAACCTTAGCACACGATTCATCTCATCCCAACTGCCATCGTTCGAACTTCCACCAATTTTTTGCCGTGCCACCATCCAACTCCATCGCGATCAGGCACTACCATCGAGACTACAAGCTCTGGCCGACTCCACCACCAACGCGCGGCCCCTTCATGCCATCTAGAACGCACTTGGCTACCTGCTTTTATCCTCTAATCGCAGCGAAAACTCCGACTACTTCATACATTAGCCTCATGGATCCGGGCTGCTCGACGTCCCCTTCGATGCAGTGCTTCCCGATCGAGCTCTCGTCGCGAATCCGCCATCAAATGAAGCGATGGCTTAAGGGCGGATGACAACAAATCAACAGTTTCTGGCCACACCAAATCCAATTCAAAAAACTGTCTAAGTGCTTCAAATCGATGTATGGTCCGATATGTTTTGAAGATTTTTGAATCGATTTTGAAATTAAATTGAAGGTTTGGGAATTGGAGTTCGTTTCTGCCATTGGAGTGGCGGAGCCATAGAGAATTGTAGGTGTAGACAAATGAAAAATAAGAAGTAGCTATGGTTTTTAACAGGCTATTTATCGGCAGATCAGAAATAGAGATGAATGGGAACAATTGATTTGAAAAGTTGAACGGTAAACGATCCGAAAACCCCGTTTTGACTTCGGAACGAAAATGGATCGTCACATATATCAAAATAGACGTTTTCAATATTTGTAAACTCAATGGAGCAGGTTTCAAGTCCTAATTCCATTGTATGAAGAAATTATGCTAAAATCAGCTTATTTTAAATTGATTTCAATCAAATTGATTTCTAGGCGTTTCAAGCCCGTGCGATCAACCGACACGTCTGATCGGTACGAAACTTGAAATCCTATAATAATTCACCGTAACGGGTCCAATGAAATTGGTTTCATCGAAATCCGAGTCAGTGGCCAAAATGGCTATTTTCACGTTAATTAAATAAATTAATATTAAATTAATTAAATCACTTTTCCAATTCAAATTTAATAATCAACAAATTTCATCAATCTTGACTACTAGGACCATTACAATAATTTTAAACAGTTTTACATATCAGTTCAGTATTTAAAATTTCACTAATTGCAGCGTTAAATTTCAATTTGTATTTAAGTCCAATTTAATTATAATGTAATTTCAATAAATTTCTTTAATTTGATTTCAACCTTTAAATTCAACCAATTATAAACCTAATAACACAGTTAACATTTGTTTTACATTTCATTATATTAGTATACTCAAATTTCCATCTTTTATTTGTACTAACTATTATATTTCCATTTTATTGAATTTTGGTCCACTCAACACGTTAATTAAAATTTAAAATCCCATATGATTTATTTATCTTATTTTCTCTATTCTATTAAATCAATTATTGCATTGTGAATATAATTAACATTTCTATTCATTTTATTATATTCACAACTTACAGTTATTGCCTTAACTCACATTAATGTAACATTTATTTACGTTTAATTTCAATTGATTTCCAATTAAATAACATAGACTAATTAAATAGGTAATTTATCATAATTATTACCAATAACTTTTAGTCACATCATAAGTTTATTATTTACAAACAAGTGTTACCATTGCTTACATAATACTGCTTTTATTCACTTACCATTTATTATACTATTTCATACATTAATTCAATATTTACATTTGTTCCCTTATATTAAATTTATAACCAAGTTATAACATTTACATTATTTCAATAAATTGGAATTCCATTAAGATTTGTTAATGATTAACTTTATTTAACATGGTTACTTTTCATTGTAGTTATTATTTCAATACTATATCACAAATTTTTATTCCTCCCAATATAAAATCACAAAATCTTATTAATATAACAAAACTAATTGTCGAAATTTATGATCATTACATGATTTTTAAAAGAAAAAGTTTAATTCGTTTATGGAATGAATTAATTTCTGTAAAGCAATATCACTTAAACGTCGAAGACGTAGACTTGTTGCTATCCCAAAAGTTAAGAAGGGTCGTGAGGCATGACTTTGAGGTAACACTACCTTGACTTGTTCGGCATTTTTGTTAACCCAGGAATAGTGAAATTTGAATTTAATGAGTGGTGACGGGTATACAAGAGTTAATTTCCATATACGATCGTTTTATATCCCCGATAGTTGGTTCCCTAGCTATCGTCAACCTTAGCTTCATTATCATCATCATTATAAGAATATTTGTTGCTCTGTTGAGCTTTGTTATCCTTTATCGGAAATGAAATCAAAGCGCATGTTTTTGGCGGCCATGTTATTCGAGTTTTCTCCTATTAGGGTATTTTCACATCTAGTCTAGATTGGATTCGGTTTCGCACATCTAGATGTGAAATGCTCGAATTCTCGGTAACGATTGGTGGGGTCCGGCTTGGAGTTACCGGGGTTTTCAAATATATTTCTAGAGGTATACTTCTTTTAAGGGGGATGCATCCTCCTAGTCATTTGTTGGAAATTTTCCTTTCCTTATTTGATTCGGATGTTCGAGTTATTTTTCAGTAATTGCAACGGAATAAGCCAACCACTCTTTACAATGTTTAATTATAATTTTTGTCTGTTCTATACTTTAGACTATTATCTTGTTTTATCCATTCTGTCCAGTTTGGATTTTGTTAAGACTATTTCCATTCTTTCGAGTCTGGATCTTTATACTATTTTTGCCCATCATCTATGTTTGGATTTGTTTCCTATTGTTCTTTTCTATTCGTACGTTTAGTTGTTGTTCATGTGGGAGAAAACCCATCCCACATTAGCGGTGTGGTACCACATATTATTGTTAAATATATTTCCTTCTGTTTTATATTTTTACAAATACCAGACATTTTGTCCGACCCGAGTTTTTTACTTTCCCTAAAACTCTTGGGTTCTCAATTATATTTGAGTAGTCCGAGAGTAGCAGGTTTTCTTTGGAGCTCTTTGAAGACGGTGATCGAACAGGCGACCCTTAGTTATCCAGTTATTTATTTCCACTGTTTGACTATGTTGGTACATTTGGTATCTAAAAAATGTAAAGTCAAAATGTATAGCTGAAAATCTGATAGCTCCATGCAAGGGGTAACCTTTTGTAATATATCATTTTGTATTTTACGTAATCATTCCATTATGAGGTTTTTCTACTATGTTCTTTCTTTTATTTATTTTATCCCAAGACAACTTATCTTTTAGATGCTTGGGTAAGGGCACACAGATACTGAGGATGTATTAGTTGCATTCCTAGGAATTGGAAAGGTGGGTCATTACAGATGGTATCAGAGCTTAGGTTTAGCGAACCCCTGGTGGGGTAAACTCTCTATGGATAGGATTAGTAATGTCATAGGATAAGTCCGAGAGTGTAAATATATATATTGAGTGTGTATTTGTTAGTGTTATAATTTTTTTAATGTTGTGTTGTTTGATCAGTTGAGTGATATATGAATTCTGCTCAATGCGTCCGATCCACATTGTCGATAGGGATTCCTAAACACTTGAACAGATCTACCGATACAGTTTTGTTTTAAAATGGTAAATGAGATAATTTTATCTAGGAATATATTTCATATATATAAAAAGGTGATTTTCAAAAATTAATATATCTATGATGAGTTGATTATTAGGAAATGATAATATTCTATTGTTATTACATAGGGTTTGTTTAGTTATAATCATCCTGTTTGAGCATTAACTATTATTAAATAGTTTATAAAAAAATTTCCTTAGTAAGGTATAGAATGGGCAGATAGGAATTAGGGAACCTTGAAATGAACTCCTTGTGAATTAAGTTTCACAATATGATTATAAGGTGTTTGGTGAAATGGTTAATTTAAAAGTCATCTTTTAATTGCGTTAAGCAGTAAACTTTGAATAAAAAGTTGTTTAATATAACCATGGTAGGGATAAATATTTTGGAAAATTTAACTATAAAAAAGAAGAATTATTTAAATATGAGTTTAGCTCACATTCAAATTTACTATATCATATCCATAATGCTATAAACTAGTGTGGATTGATTAGGTATTAGTTAAATTATTTGATTTATTGTTTGGTTGAATTTCCATTTAGAAAATGGATATTTAATAGATGTTAATCTTGATATTCCATTTAAACTATTTAGTGTTGTTATAGCGATTTTCTCTATACCGTCATTTATTGAATACCATCCCCTAAACCCTTGTGTATGTGTCTGAGCTAGAGCTTGTGTTTTCTCAGAAGTAGATGTTTAAAATTCATTAATCATTTTGGTTAACGATACTTTAAATTATTTAATCATTTTAACTAATGGTATTTAAAATTAATTAATCTTTTTGATTAATGAGATTTGAATTTAATTAGATCAATTTAATTATTGACATTAAACTTTAATTAATCATTTTAATGATTGGCTAAATTTAATTAATTTTTTTAAATAATAGTGTTTTGAAATTTAGTTAATCGTCTTAATTAATGATATTTTGAATGTAACTAAATCATTTTAATCAATGATAAAATGTAATTAACCATTTTAACTAATGATAATTTTGAATTTAATTAAATATTTTGATTAATAATATTTAAATTTTATTAATCATTTTAGTTAATAATGTTTGAGATTAATTATTCATTTTAATTAATGATTATTCAGATTTAACAAGTCTTTTAATAAATAATATTTTAAGTTAGTTAATTGATTTTATAAATGAGTTTAAAGTAAAACAATTGATTTAGTATTTTAAAGTTAATTTACCGATTTTATAAAAGTGTTTTCATAATGATTAACTATTTTATATAAAAAATATATTTATTTATTAAAAAAAATTGTAAATCTGATTCATTATCTTTCGAGATAATTAATATTGTTATAGATTTAGAAAAGAGTATTATAAATTGTCCCATACGATGATCAACATTGTTGTAAATTTATAAAAGGTATATAAATTGTTTTCTTTTATTTTGGAATAATGAATATTGTTTTAAATTTATAAATAATGGTTTTTAAATGAGAAATTGTTTTGGGTTTTTAGCAAACGATGTTTAAAATGACATTTGTTTTTTACCCTTGTTTTAATACACTTAGTATTATAAATTTGCTTTCAAAGTCACATTTTAAAGAGTTTTTGGAAAATATAAATCCCGGAATTGTTTGAAGTTATTATTTCATAAAGAAATACATGATGTTTTCAAAAAAGGAGTTTGGAAATAAAAACTAGGTAATTAGTTTTTAAGTTCCCTTAAAAGGAATTGATTTCCAAATAAATATTATTTTTGATAAAAGATTGTTTTGGATTAATGAATTTTTACCCTTAGAGAAGATAAGAGATAATTTAACACTGACTTAATTGGGTTAGATTGGATAGGAAGGTTTTGATAACATTGTTTTATCGAAACCATAAATATTATTTAAGTATCTAAGCAGTATAAACGAATTGGTATTATTAGACCAATCCATAAACATCATCCACTATAACACCTTAAGGTAAAAAGGGTAGGAAGATTTTAGTAGACATTGTTTTATTAAAGCCATAGCTTTTGTTTAAAACATGTGAGTGGTGTAACCTATTTTTAATTTTGGATCAACCCATAAACATCGTCCATTTTAACACTCTAAGTTAAAGAGATGGAAATGTTAACTCAGTTTTAAAAGACCCAAATTTGGATAAGATCTTCACCTAAATTGTGAAAAGAAAAATAAATTTTATGTTTTGTATATGCTCTTAGGATTTAGAAGGGTATTATATAAGCAAATAAAGTAGAATAAGTTATTATTTGATGTTTTATAAAGAAATGGCTTTATAAAATAGTTTTAACCTTGGGTGAAAATTTATGAAATAATTTATAAACAATTTGGGTATTGAATAAAATACTAAATGCAAATTTAAGTGATTTAGAAATTGTGGTATAATTAAGAAACCAATAATTTTAGAAAGTGACTTCCAATTTTATTTGAATGAACATAGGAAATCCTCTAAACAATAATCAAAGGCCGATGAGCAAAATGGTACGCTTAGAAAATTATTTATATTCTTATGTAATCAAGAAAGTTTTGAACCTAAGTTAAGAATTATTTGTTAGTCATTTGACATTTTAAATAACGTTGAGTGTTAGATGTTCCTTCATGGAATTTTATTGATTGGTTGTGTTATCTTATATACTATAGTTTATAAAGTTAAAATTTATAAACCAAGGTTTTTAAATTGTTGTTTATTAGGACTTAAATCCTGATGCTTTTGGAAATGCGATTTTGGAAATTTTTGGGAAAGAAAGAAATAGATTGTTTTCTCTAGTTGTTGTTTTAGGAGGAACCAGAATACCACTGGAACCTCCATAATGTTTAGAATCTAGATTTTAACATGTTTTGTTAGGAGGACCCCCTCCTTGACATTTTTTATTTTGGTTTTGCTTTACTTTCCTTTTCGAGAAATTTGAAAATAAGTTTTGACAATATTTTGAATATAAAGCCCAAGCATTTAGTTCTAAATTTTGGAAGTATTTTGAAACATATTGGATGCATGTCATTTATTATAAAATATTCTCTTTATTTCATTGCATATGTTTCTTGCGTTATTTCTGGTTGGATCATGTTACCTGATTGTACATGGTTCTTGTAGTGTTTATATTACATATGTTTTACCATAGGAAAATAAAACTAATGAGGTTTACTGGAAACCAAGTAAGTAAATTGATTTTCTTAAGTTGGTTATTGCTGCTTCCACTTCGTAATAATATCGGGGATGAAATTCTTTTATGGGGAGGTAGAGTGCAATGACCCGTAAATTTATCACTTTGAATTTGAATATTTAAATCATTTTTAAATATTTAAATAATGGATTTTAATAGCCAAATAAACATATTTTAAATAATAATTAATGATTTTAAAATTTCTTTAAAAATATGTTTACTAAAATAGTTAGTTTAAATAAAAAAGAAAACTTGACCAAAAAACGTTTTTCAATATTACGATTTTTCGGAAACGTAAGAGTTATCGAAAAGTCATGCATATTTGTATCAACATGCACACAGTTATATGTGTTAGGATTACTAGCAATAAAGCACACTTAAATATATTAACATATACATATTAATACTTAAGCATGGATGTGACTTATTATGTTATAAAAGGTATATATACACATATAAACAAACTTATATGTATACAAATAATCTCCATTCCCTAAGTACATACACATGGAAGGAGTAGCATGATTTAAGGAGTTAGGAGTATGGGGTTAATGTGTGCAGGGGTAGGAGAGGCATGGTGTAGCATGCATGAAATTATATTATTTTATGCTAATGGTATTTTAGTAAATTCTTGTTTACTAAGCTTATAAATAGCATTACCTCTTCATAATTTCCACTTTAGAAATCCTCCTTCTTCATTTCATTCTTCTCTCTTCGTTTTATTCATTTCCATGGCTTCCATATTGAAATTCATTGTTTAGAACACTTGGTATTTCACTTTCATCCACTTAAAACTTGCATGTTCATTCTCTACTTCACTCCATATTCAAATAAGACCCGTAACTCCTCATTTTGATCCAAGGCTGAGCCATAACAACCTATGGATGAACCCAAACAGCCCATTTAAGGGCCCAAAATTCTGAGCTTGAGTGGAGTGGAGTACGGTTAATGTGTTAGCAAGTTATTGTAGGAGTTCGCCTTAGTTCGGTTGCATTTTTGTAAGTAAAACTTCACCCTCAAAAATCAAAGTTTTTAAACTATATTTATGTTCATATTAGTAGCTAATTAATACTTGCAGTATGTATTGGATGATATATTGGTTGGCATTTGGTTTATGCTTTGAAAAGTTGTCGCATTTGGAAGTTAGTTTGCATGTGGTAAGCGATATGAAAAGCTGGTGGCTAAAGTTAATTATATTGTTAGAAAATGTTTTATATATGTTGTATTATTGTAAATTACCATGTATGTATGTTCGTACTCTTGTTATGTGATGTTTGGTAGTAATGTTAACGCCTTGAACTTGCTTTCTGAACTGCCCGTATAGCGGTAGTCGCTACATCGGCATTTTCGGAAAATCAACTTTTATTGAAACCATCAGGTTTCATCTTCGTGCTTGGATTAGTTTTACCAGTTAACAAAGTTTTGAAAGAATAACAATTAAAAATTTAATTAATTATTTTAATAATTATTTTTTAATTTAATAATTATTTAATTAATAAAGACGAGGGTTAACTAATTAACTGATTAATGATGTGTTTAGTTTAACTAACTACTTAGTTAATGACATTTAAAATTTAACTAATCATATTACTTAATGGTGTTTTTAGGCTAATCAATCTTTTAATAACGATAGATTAAAATTAATTAATCAAATGAATTGATGATGTTTTTAACTTAATTAATCTTTTTAAATAACGGCTTTTCCATTTAATTAACTTGTTTTAACTTTGATTAATCTTCCCTTTAATGATGTTTATGATTAATAAATAATTTTTAAATAATGATATTTAATTACTAATTAATTAATTTCGTTAATTATATTTAAATATTACTAATCAATTGAATTAACGATGTTTTAAAGGTAATTTACGCTCTTCAATTAAAGGTATTAGAAGTTAAATTATTAGCTTAATTAATGGAGTTTCAAAGTGAATTTATCAAAATAATAAGGATGATTTTACTTTGTTATTCATTTTAAATAATGATAACAAGTTATTTATTTAATATAATTTAATTAATTATAATTGTTAATTAATTAAATTAATGATGTTCAAAGGTGATTAACTTTTTTTGAATTAAGGGATATAGAAGTCAATCAATCAACTGAATTAATGAAGTTTTAATGTTAATTAATCAATGTAATAAAGACGTTTTAAGTTATTAAATCCGTTTTATAATGAGGCTTCCAAGTTAGTAAACTCTTTAAACAAGTTTTTTAAAGCTAATACCTGTAATATGTAGCCAAGCACGAATTTGGATTTAAAAGAAATTTTTTTATTTGTTTATGAAAATGAATTAATTTCTGTAAAGCGATATCACCTATATGGAAACGATTTATTTGTATACTTAATACTAAACGTCGAAGATTTAGACTTGTTGCTATTCCAAAAGTTAAGAAAGGTCGTGAAAAATGACTTTGAGGTAACACTATCTCGACTTGTCTAGCATTATTGTGAACCCAGGAATAGTCAAGTTTGAATTCAACGAGTGGTGATGGGCATACAAGACTTAATTTCCATGTACGATCATTTTATATCCTTGATAGTTGGTTCCTCAGCTATTTGTTACTTCGGATTCTTTATTATCGTTATTTTAAGAAGATTTATTGCTCCTTTGAGCTTTGTTATCCTTTGTTGGAAATGACTAAATCAAAGTGTGTGTTTTTAGGGGCCAAATTATGTGGTGTTACTCCCATTAGGGAGTTTTCACATCTCATCTATACTGGATTCAGTTTTGCGCATTTAGATGTGAAATGCTTGAATTCTCGGAAAGGATTAGCGGGATCCGACTTGGAGTTTCTGGGGTTTTCAACAATATTTCTCGAGGTATACTTATTTTAAGAGGGATGCACCCTCCTAATCATTTGCTGGAAATTTTCCTTTCCTTATTTGATTCAAACCTTCAAACAAAATTCTGTAATTACAACAGGAAGAGTCAACCACTCTTCATGATGTTTAATTATAAGTCTTGCTCATTCTATCAATTTTGGATAGCTATCTTGTTTTATCCATTCTATCCAGTTTGGATTTTGTCCAGACTATTTTTGTTTTTTCAAGTTTGGATCTTTATACTATTTTTGCATATCATCTATGTTTGGATTTGTTTTCTACTGTTCTTTTCCATTCATATGTTTGGTGGTTGTTTATGTGGGAGAAAACCTACACCACATAGCGGCGTGGTCTCATATATTATTTTTAAATACATTTCCTTTTGTTTCAGAGTTTTACTCATACCAGACATTTTGTGTGACCCGAGTTTTTTTACTTTCCCTAAAACTCTCGGGTACTCAATTATATTTGAGTAACCGGAGAGTAGCAGGTTTTCTTTGAAGCTCTTTGAGGATGGTGATTGAGCAGCTGACTCCTTAGTTATCTAGTTATTTATTTCCACTGTGTGATCACGTTGGTATATTTGGTATCTGAAAAATGTAAAGTTAGAATGTATGCAAACCTATTAGATGTAATAATTTGTTTAACTCTAATAACTCCATGTAAGGAGTAACCTTTTGTACTATATCATTATATATTATATGTAACCATTCCGTTGTGAGGTGCTTCTACTCGGTTCTTTCTCTTATTTATTTTACTCCATGACAACAACGACACACGAAATCCGTGGATGTATTAAGTGTCCCTCTCAGGGATCAAAAAAGTGGGTCGTCACAAATATTATGAATATTTGTTATAAAATTATTTATAAAACTATAATAGTGGTATTTTTTTCACAACAGAACGAATACATTAGAAAATATAGAAGTACCTAAAATTATGTGCAATTATTTTTGAATTATAGACTAGGCTATAGTTTTAAAAAAAATTCTTTGATTAGATGATTATGAATTATATGGTACTAGCGACTTATATCTTAAACGATTAAAGCAAAGCATTCATTTAGTGGAAGCAACATAAGAGTTGATGAACTCTTAGGATTGATACATATAGGTCGTAAGTCTAATAATACCAAACGGTTCCACACAGTTCATTGAATTCACCAATGAATTATCACAAATATGAACATGTGTATTTGACACTCATGTAGTATGTTATATATAAGTTTTAGAATATAAAACAGATGTAAATAAATTTACATGCAAATAGAAAATAAAATGATTTGATTTGATTTGATCCAGTAGCAAGTATATTTTAAAGAGTTTCGAACTTAGCTAAAATGAATAAAGATTCAATCTCAATAGCCACTCCTCCTAATGTTTTATAATGATGTATTAACCAGGAGTAATCAAACTATGTTTAAAAGAATACGATCGATAAAAAGGAAGTCGGATTAACTTCTTTCTATAAGGTCATGTACATAAGGATAGTAAACACATCTAACGAATAGTTTATAAAATCATACAAAAATAGGGGTTTATAAGAAACCTGAACATATCCTAAGTCAAGAAGCTGGAAGGTTGTGAGATATGAATGACTACACGTAGTGATTGTACGTAAGGGATCTTTTATGAATCACTACAAATGGAGTTTGGGAATGATCGTTGTTGGATGATTGATTTATGTTTTGAACATAAGTCTTGTAAATTAAAACCAAATTATTTTTGTGTATGAGAAAATTAATAAATTTTTTATGAATGCCTATATCGTTGCACTGAAAAACAATTGTTGTTTCAAAATATACCAACTTTGCAGCAAACGATTTTTTTTTTAAAATTATTGGTAGCAAAATGGATTTATGAACGATCCAAAGATGAAACTGATTACATGGGATTACATCGAATTAACCAAACCTAAATAAACACAATGCATTAGAATGCCTAAGAAGTGTTCTCACAAGTTGAAGAAACACCATGGGTTTCTTATCAATGTGAAGAATAGATAACCTTCGATTGTCAATAAAACCATTAAGAGTATTGACTTTAACATTGGGTATGATGCACAAATATGAAATGCGTTCCAAGCACATTGTCAAATTATGATTTTAGTAGTTCTATCCAAAGGGGTATGATCCATCGTCCGCATATGTATCTTGAAGGGAAAGTCTAATATAGTTGGAATACAGTGAGCAACATTGACAAGAATAACATCGTATATTTCAATTGTTGAAATTAGCATAGACAATTCATTATTTGATGTGCTCAATTTAAATCAAAATTTCACTCAAAAAATAATCGTCTGGTATGATTTTAAATTTCGGTGCATATATGTTGAAATAGAAAATTATAAATAATGATTTATAATAGACTATTTGCTCATAACTACCGAAGTGTCTCGATGTTAGTGGGAGTGATTTTAAGATTGTGGGTTTTAGGATATGATCCAAGAATGGATACAATAGTACCATTAGAAAAGCATCATAGTCGAACATGCATTTTGATAGAAATACCGAATAGTTTGGTTTCAATAAAAATGCAATGGAAGCATGTGCCTATGAGAAAGAACGTTAAAGTGGTACATAGATATTTATAAATCATAAGTAAACTACATAATCTGATTATTGACAATGCACTAACTTAAAATCAGTTCTAGTATGATGTTTAATTCTCAACACAGGATTTGAAAAACATTTTTTTTATAATCAGTATAAAAGGATGTTGGGAATGCCCCAAATGATATGCAAAGACATCTTATTAAATCATTTAATATGGAACGTGTAAGATGGATTCCTTATTAGCAATAGGAATTATCATACATGTTGTATTGTCTATAATATCATAATTTGCTTAAGTGTTTGATGCATGATGCAAATATCAAATCCTAATGAGGATAATGAAATGGTAGTTTAGAGTCTTCTCGATTATTTAAAAAATGCTATGGAATTGTTTATAGAAACAACAAACTCCTTATGAAGGAGTATTCAGACTTGAACTTCATATGTGCTACCTAGTATAATATGTCAATATTAAATGAAAATGTACAAATTTTTTACCGATCTTGGGGTGATTCCAAGTATTGAGATTTAATTTGGAAATGTTCTGTATAAAATATGGTGGTTGATTTAATGAAAAGACTAAGTTCATCGCCTTGAATAGCACAACAATAAAAGCAATATATAAATATAAATGCACAAATTTATCATTGAGATTAAGACGGTTCCAAATATTGAGAATACTACATCATTGTTATATGATAATAATGTAATGATAAGAGCTCATTAGAAGTCGAGAAACATATTCTGAAATAGTTCAACATGACAAATGTAGTTTATCAACATCGTAAAGGGCTGATTGATAGAGTAGAAAACTAAAATTAATAATATAGTAGATCTATTCACAAAAGGATAGATTACATCATTTCTCATTAAACTGATCGAAGAGATGGGATAAATATTTCATAATTGGCCTTAAGTTATAGTGAGAGATTAATAGAGTTATGGGTATGCCCTAGAGGTAAATATGTATTTTGTTGTAAATTATTTACTCCATAGCAAAGTCTCGTTCAAAATAAGAGGTAATTTTTTTATTATATAGTTGATACAATGTTTCATATTAATTAACTATTTAATTCAAGTCTATTTATTAGAAAATTCATAAATGGTGTATTTTGTGATAGAAATTACAATGTGTTGCAATCGCAACAATTTATCACAGTGTAATAACAAATCATTTTAAATATTCCCGGTCAAAATGTATCGGGACTGGATGTCGATACATCCGTTGTGAGTAAATTACGTAACACTCTCCAAATGTTAGACAGTATATTACTCAGGGCTGGTGGGGGAATCAAAGAGGTTATGTACCGATAATTATTGGGTATATAGACTGACTCATTCGATAGTTTATGTTGGCTAATATAACTTAGGTCAAACAGAAAATATTGATGTTATGATATTAGATAATTCTCTCAAACTAAGGATACTATCGAGCTTCAATACAGAAACTCCACTTTGATTATAGTTAAATCATGGCATAACATACCTCGAATGATTATAGTTGGGTCAAGTGGAAGCATTGGAAGTGAAACATTATCCAATTGAGAATTCATCTCCTAGGTTATATGAGGTTACTATCACGGTCAATTGAAGTCAACTCAAAGTCAAAATCCATTATCAAAGTGGTATGGTTAATATTAATTGTTATTTTGAATCGATGACTTTATGTTTTGAATATAAAGTTGAATGTGAATGATATTGAAATTTTAACCATTACCAAATGTCATATGTCCAACGTGATATAGTTTTGACCAAGAGAATTGGTATAGATACTTATCATTACTTGATATTGCTTAAAATAAGTGAAATTGAATTTTACCGAAGCTATTTAAGTGATAAATTTGGCCATAATGTCACACCACTAGCTAAGGTGGTGTGTAAACGTTTATATTCGAAATGTTCGGTATTAATCGCTGATCGAATTACAACTAAGAGTCATATAACTGAAATGTTGAATACTCCGACTACCACCTAATTTGATTAAATTATAATTGTTGAAAATTAATCAAATTAACATTTTTGAAATATTAATTATGAAATTTTATTTACTTTGTGTTGGAAATAGAGCGTATATAAAGTTATATACACATATTGATATATGATATCCATGTACGTTTAGATTTGATTTAAATGTACGTTATTTGATCCGGCTTGAAACGAGATGAAGGCCAATATATGGGGCAGTTGTGGTTAGTTATACATGATAGGGAAAAGGGGTTAGATTTGATTCAAATAGGGTTTGAAATGGCAAGAGAAAATAGTGTATCTGGATCCACTTTCAGCTCCTCTATTTCTCTACTGTTTAACCAACCTTAACCCTTCATTCGAAGCTCTCTCTTTTGGTTTCTCCTTTATCCAGCTACCCGAAAATTTTCCCTAACCTCCTCCATATTTTAAATTTCAATAAAGACAAATTTAAATAAAAACAGGGAAACGATTTATAGATCTTTCAGTTGGGTCTCTTTCTGGGAGATTTTGGATTTGGATTCAGACGGAGCCAATTGATTCAACATTTAAGGTGTAAATACTGGGCCATAGAATGTAATACTTTTTGTTTACATATCACATATTTATTAGTCTGTAATATGATTCATGTATAGTTAGATAAAATATACTATCTCGAGTCCCAACATACAAGTGTGCTGCCAACATGGGACATGAATATAATTATATATGTATGTATATAGGTATGTGTGTGTGTGTATGTATATGTATGAATGTATTAGTATGTATTATGATTAAAATTAATTATATTTCATGTAGTTATACTTTCAGCCATAAAAATTGTTACTAAACTGCATGAACATAAACTTTTGAAAAAAAGTCTTCTCTAAAATAGTCTTTGCAAAATAAAAAAATAAATTATATAGAGATTTCCATATAGAAATCGTTTAAAAATAATAATAAAAGAATAAATTCATACCGATTTAGAGTAAAAAAATTATTATTTTTCAGAATATTTGTATGGTAAAAATATAATACATATGAATATAATTTTTTTACATAATTAATTTTACAACTACATTTTATATTATAAACATTTTAAAACATTTAGAACAATATTTATATTTGCGAAAAAATTATTATTTCCGTGTACAAATCATAATTTATTAAATATAATTTTTTATAAAGTAATTTTGAATCTGAAATTTAAAGGTATTTTCAAATCTAGATCCAATTTGAAATTTGAGTTTGTATTTGAACTATAAATACATATACGAGTAATACTATAAATATATGTAATATAAACTGTATCTTACATTATTAAATATATTTACTCAATTATAAAATTAATTCTAAATCACATTAATATGCATATGTGTATATTTACTAAACAACACATATGTATATGGTGGGGATAACACTCGCATTGTGGTTTAAACCCAGCACGTAGATACGTGCATGTTAACCTGTGTACATTTTATATGTTACATGTGCACATATGTTAATATCCAAGTTATTGAATCTGATGATAACAACCACATAACAATTTTAATGTTGTTTTCTCAAGTATATAGTGTATTGTGTAGGATATCAGTAATATTTAACAAGTTTAAACAAGTGATTATTGGATTAAAGCTTGAAGAACTAAACACTATAGAGTTATTGAGATATATTGACGACTCATGAGTTTTGAAGAGTTTAAGAATAAAAGCACGAAGAGCTCAAGACATTTATGTCAGTATTTTATTTAATGTTAGATTAAAATGTTAAAGACCTAAATAGTATCCTATCATTGATTATCTTTACTTTGAAAATTATTTTTCCACTCAAAATTATTTTATAAAAGAATAATATTTAATATAGTTATAAAATAAAATATATTGAGTTTTTATAAAAAGATATTTTAAAACATTTTCAAAGTGTTTCTAAAAATATACAAATTAGTTAGTATATGACGGCATATCAAAAATATGTATGTCAACATATAGACTGTTGAGGTGTTTTTCAAATTTTCAAAAATAGCAAATTTTGGCTCTATCCTTTCGTAATTGGATCCAATTCTTCAACCTCTATTTAAAGTCCTTTGATTTTGAATTTTTAACAATAATTCTAACTGCTTTCCTTTTCTCTCTCTTCTCTTTCTTATTCTCTTTATGATTTCAACAAAATACTGCCGATTTATAAATCAATTCTCTTTCTTTACATTCATAGAGAAGTTCAAAGAAGATTAATTTTTTTCCTACACCATTAACTCTTTGATCTTCGCTTTATTGTACTCTAAAGAAAAGTTATTCCTCTAATAAAGATCTACAGGAAATTGTATTAACAAACTACTTGGAATTTTGATTGAAAGGCTCAATTTCTTATAGTCCACTACTACTTGTAAAAAGGTGACATTAACCACCTGAGTGAAAGTTAAGATGAGATTGTAAAAAGATTTTTCCTGCCACCTGAGTCAAAGATATGATATGTGTACTAGTTACATGAGTCAAATTTCAAAGGGTGTGCTGGTTACTCAAGTCAAATTCTAGCATGTGTCCTTGTCGCCCTAGTCAAAGTCAAGAGATGTAAAGGGTGGTCTTACCACCTGATTTAAAGTCAAGATGTGGTTAGTGAAATTTTATACAAGGTACTGGACTGAATGTATGATTGAGAATCCGAACCAGTATAAAGTTATTTACTTCTTCTTTTCCTTTACTTTTACTGCATTCACTTACAATTCTCTAATTGTTCTGTGATTACATTATTTGGTTATGCTTTGAATTTACTACGATAAAGTTTGAAATCTGCAAGTATATCGTTAAAAGGTTTGAATACACTATTCACCCACTTTTAGTGTAAAATAGCCTTAAGATCCATTCTGTTGTAGTATATACTAGGATATCACATCTACATTTGGTTTTAGAGCATATAGTTTTCAAAAACTTGTAATTTGATTATTGAAAATTTCAATAGCTACTAACACAGGTAACACACTTTTTAACACTTTTGTGGAAGGCCAATCAACTGCTAGACCCCTAGTTTTTAGTGGTAGTAATTATGCATACTGGTCATATGGAATGAATGTTTATTCAAAATCCAATAGCTTTGAAATTTGGAATATTAACCAAAGTGAGTATAGGGAACCCGAGACGGCATATGCTCAGTAATAGAGTTAGAGATATGCCCTTGGGGAAATTATGTAATTTGTTAAACATATCTAACTTGATAACCAATCTTGTTCGAAATAAAAAGTGTTCCTATTATATACTTGATATAATGTGTTGTATTAATTAGTCAATTTAATTAAAAATATATTTAATTGAAAATCTGTAAATGGTATGTTTTATGATAATAGTTACAAGGTTTTGTATCCATAGGTAATTTATTACAATAAAATTAAACATATCGTTTTAAATATTTATAGTTAAGATGTATTATGATGAGATGCCTTTTCGATCCTTACAAATCAACACTTATAGATCCACGATATTCATATGGCAAGCATCCGAGTGTCAAAAAGACAAATTGTCGGAGTAAAAGAAAATAAAAGACAAAAAAAATCTCACATCATGATGAGTAACTTATAATGTACACATGATCTTTACAAAAGAAAATTGTATTATACATATAGCAATCAGAGTAAACTAACCTATCATTAGCTTAGACTGCTATAACAGCCAACCCTCACAAATGTTGAAAGATACAAACAAGTAATAATTTAAAAATAAAATATGTGAATATGTCTTGGAGGCATCCGGGTCATCTCCTGAAGCTCCAAAGCATTCATAACTAAATCTGGAAATATATTCAAGTCTGATCATAGTATTATAAGAACCTGATCAGTTTGGTAAACTAGCATGAGAAACTCAAATCATGCTGATTTTTATGTTTATAAAACCCTTCAAAATATAAAGATATGTCCTAAGACCATGCCATACATAAACATATGCGGGTTTTTACTTTACTGTAATCATACCATTTTTATTAGAAAATCTTGTGATATTATAATAATGTCCAAGGTTTAAAATAAATATATAACATAGTTGAAATGCTTGCTTCTCACATTCCAACATATTTGGTATACAACTAAGTCTGTGAGGCACATACTGGAAAATGGATTTCATCAATGATAGGGCTACTATAGTACTACCTGTCATTAGCCCTTTCATTGCATACATCTAGATAAATGTATCCAGGTTACAAACCTTGCAACCCTTACATGGCAAGACTGGCCTACCCTTTTACTAGATAGTACTGAATATGATCATCACCCAGCTGCCTACTTGACAAACTGTTTTCATGGCCACAAGCATACAAAATCCATAAATATCAATCTAGATACAAGTGATGATCATACCCTAATAGTAGAAAACCACATAGCCTTTCGGCATATCCATTGTTTTATTCATTACCGTGTGTGAGGCTTGAGGCTAAGTTTTACTTTTTTTTAGCAAATCCCACTTGAAATGCTAAAACCATCCTCCAAGAAACAATGCAATGCCAATATTCATCCATACAAGTTGTTCAGGATATAATCAAACTGAAGGCACTACTTCTACTACATCCTTTTGGAATCACCCTCTGAATTAGTAGCAAATAACCCTTGCACATTAACGAACTCTATCTTCTACTCCATCATCTTCAAGATGTCCCCAACTCGAACGCTTATTCCGGTTCGAAGTGGTTTCTGGATAACTCATTCTTATCTGATCCAAGTCTCTCCGAATCAACAATCAATAGTTTAAAAATAGGCCAAGATTTGATAATCGATTATTTTACTATCAAATTAGAAAATAATCAAACTCGTGATCTAATTTCATATGGAAACCAAGCATGGTTAGGCAATAAGCAACCACAAAGCCTCTATAGGTAGCCCTTTCATTAATTAAAATCACTTTGTAGTACTTGAATCAAAATACTTTGACAAAGATATATTCACAAACCCTCTCTGCTCTCTTCAACACTAGAAAATATATTCATATACTTATCTCACCGATATAATAATATTGACAAAATCTAAAGAAAAATTTTATTTCTAAAAAATTACTTTACCGGGTTACAAGAAACGCCTTTTAAAAACATTGATAACATCAAACCTAATGGTATAAGTAAATGGATCGTATAGAAATTAGACCTTACCACCACTTTCTGATTTCAAACTTGTACTAGCCCTTAATTAACAACATAGTCGGAAAAGTTAGCGTACTATCCTTTCCTTGATGTGCATTCTTAAATTCTCATACATAGAGACGAGTTTCCTTACCTTGGAATTTAGTGATAAGCATGAAAAGAATACTTTCCATACGACCATAATTATCAAAATTATTATTTATAGAAATCAAATCTCCTACACTTGCCACGTTTTCAACATTTCGACTTACTCTATCCCTCGCCTAGAAACAAAGCCAAGTAAGCCAGGGCACTGATTACTCCTAGCCTTGCCTAATTTAAAACACTTCGATTCTAGATCTCATAGATAAATGATCTAACTACTCATAGAATTTTAGTGCCAAGTATATGACACTTAATTTCCATAAGCATCAAAATTCGTATAAAAAAAATAATACCTCATATACTTAACATCAATCTTCAATTTCAAACTTAAATTGTCCTTTGGTTAACAATGAAGCCTTTCAAGTTGGGGTATTATTACCTTTCAAACCATGACTCAATAGCATCCTTATCTTTCAGGATATGTAGAAGTTTCCCTACATCGTAGCTTAATATTATGTATAAAACTTCATGAATTCCGTATACTATTTAAAACAAAGTTTTATAAACCAACCTCCTTTTCCACTTTCCAAAATCATTTACTATAACTAGAATATTATAGTTCGTAACTTCCTTCTATTTTCCAAAAACCATTTAATGAAACACAGAGGTTCTAATATTAGACGTTCCCTCTGCATCCTACCAAATTCATTTAAAACACTTACAGTATAGTTTAAACTTTTTATTTAAAACATATCTTAATTATCATTACTTTCAAAAGAAAGTTTAACTTTGAAATAAAAGATATTTCCCCTTTTTCAAAGTACCACTTTCTTTGTTATATCAAGTAGTCCTTTAAAATCATTAAACAAATTTCAAACCTCTTTTAAGAACTTTAAAAAAAGTTTGAACTTCCATCCAAATCATTACCTAACCATTACCTTTTAAAAAGAATACGACTTTGAGAAGTAAAGGTATTTTTTTAAACAAACCACTTATTTTAAATACCTACAAAAACATTCAAACTTCAAACACCTTTAAAATATTAATATAACCTTAATAAAGCATATTTGAAAAAAGTTGTAACAACCTAGAATTTGACCACTCTAAAATATAACATTTGATTTGATTTTAAATATTAAATATATAAGACTTTATGATTTAAATAATATAAGATAGGATTTGGAGAGAAAAATTTGCACAAAAATAAGAACCGTTGCTTATATCGGCAAAAGTGACAAAAGTCCGATTTCAGAAAATTAAGTTTTAATGGATAAAGAATTTTTTTAATTATTTTAAGAAGGGTTTCTGTTTTTAATAAAGTATACAAATTTATTTTCAAGTTTTCTTCACACGAATAGATAATTTAACAAAAACGTCAAAATGTAACCTTAAAACATTTTGTCATAGAACGATGTTTTGTCAAACAAAAGTTGTCCCAACGTTGTTACACCTTTATTTTCATATTTATGCACACATATTTAAATAAAGTAAGTATTAAATAATTCACTAAACATGTTTACTTTTCCAAAACAACTTTAGAAAATTGTAGAAATCATTAACAAAAAGTAAGCACTAAAAGATAAAAATATCAAAATCAAATCTAAAACAAATATCTTACTTTATTTTACTTAACACCTAAGTGATTAAGATATAAAGTAGAGATGCGAACGATAATGTTAAGTGTTGAAAAATGTAGTTTACTTAAAGATGAAGTAAATGACATTTTTGTCGTTTTACATAATAATATTTTATTTCAAAACTTTTCCTATAATTACCCATCCACTTCTTCACTTTTTTTTACACTTCTTCTTCGTTTCCAAACTTTCCCTTTTCATTTTTATGGCTTCCCACCTTAATTAAATAATGCCAAAATTCAATTCAAAAATTTACTAAAACAAATATCCTGCTGAACACCGCAAAACCACACCTAACACCTTCTTCCTCTTCCCCCACCTATGGCCTCACCCCCTACCCACAGCTGAGTCATCTCTCCCTCAGCCAAGGCCATGGCCATCCTCTCCCACTCCAAGTCCAAGCCAATCCATTTAGAGATGAGTGTGCAAGGATTCGTGAGCTAGAAATCCAATGTAACGGAGCTATAGCCGATTCTCCGACTGTAAACCAAAAAAAAAGTGAGAACTCCTAATTATACACACACACACATGTATGTATATATGGATGTGATGATGTGAATGATTGTATGGATGTTTATTTGTGATTTTGATCATCATATATTGTTCATCTCATGTGAATGTTTGAACAAGTCACGATTAACACGTCGTTATTTCATGTGGAAAACACTTTCGAAATGAATTTGAAAGTAATAAACTTTTAAAATGATCGAAAATGTCTTATAAATGTTTCACAAACATATAAAATTATTTCGACAAGTTTTGCATGAAAACCAATAAATGAGTCAAAACCAGGCGCGTTTAGTAAAGGTAGTTCGCAATTTCAGTCGAAGAATTCAAGTAAGCATACAGAATGGGATTTAGCTCGAAATTCTTCGAGATAAGAATTTTTCAGACTATTATATCTATAGTTTTAGAATGAAGTAATAAAATCTAGATTTCATTCTGCAGATTTTGTAATATGTCCAAATCAAATTTTTAGAAAAAATCGTGCTTTTGTAGTAAAGCGACCAAAGTATAAAACTCTTGAAATGAATATTTTTAAACGTAAAAAATATGAAATATATTTTATAAATCAAATAAAATGGTTTAAAAGACTTTTGAATTGAAAAATATGGATTTTTAAATATTAGTAAAGTTGTTTTAAAATCGAATCAACTTTTAGCGCTTTTCGTAGCACTTTTCTGTTGTTGTTTCAACATCTTAAGAACTAAAATTTTGAACTTAAGTATTCTTCCCCGAATCCTTTATAAGTGTTTTCAAATAAATGAATAAGTGTTTTAAATAATGATTTGGAAATTTTGTAAATCATTTCTAAAAAAGAATGGAAGGAGTATGCGGAAATGATTAGTACATTTTTCCAGCCTGTGAGATCTAGAAACGTAAACGAGGTATGCAACTAAGGTTAGCATTGGAGAAACCACTGCCCTAAACTTACCTGGACTATGTTTTCTCTTTTTAGGTGAGGGTTGGAACAAATTGAAGGGAAAGCCCGGATGCTCTAATAATGTTTTTCCAATATATGATTGAAATAAATGATTGGAAAACATTTTCCTAAGAAATAGTGAAGTGCTTTGGAATTATTCCAAGATTTAAAAAGGTTTAAATTTACCTAAATGATTTCAAAAATGAAGGTTGAATGATTCCATGTTTACCAAGGAATATTTTTATGATATGTATCTCTCGAAGATATTTTGATAAAGAAATAAATGAATCAAACAACATCATCTACCTATAAAACACCATTTTTATCGATGGATTTCGAAGAAAACGAGGTCGAATTTGGAAATCCCTATCGAAAAGCCACTTCGAACCAATTTATATTCGAAGGAAAACATCTTGAAGATAAGAGTGTGGCGGATGGAGATATTCATGATATAGGGATGTTTGCCACTAGTCCCTCGAGGTGAAATTTACCACATCATATATTTATGGTGGCAAGTAGTGCTCCGTTATGAAAATATTCGAATTGCAAGGACAAATCGTTACTGATTCTAAGGGAGATTCCTAAAACATGATGCGGTGGGAGGATTGCCTTCGGTTTTGTTCAGTCTTAGAATGAACTAGTATGGACGAATGTTTGACAATGCATTTTAAAATCACATTAATTGATCTCGATGAATGTATATCTTCTTGGTGGTGGAGAAGACAACTTATCTTAGCTTAACATCCTTTCCTGATACGTACGAGCTTACGAGTTATACATTTGTAGAAATCGGTTGTGTGATTATGGAATGGCACTGTGGAATTCAAAGAACAGAGATGATGTGCTATGTGAAAGTTAATCATTACCTCAAGCCTCACACTCGAAAATGACCGAAATAAGGTAGATGCAGCAAGGCTACGTGGTTCGCAACCATTAGGGTATGGTCATCCCCTTCTAGATATATTTATTCCTTCTATGACGTCGTGTATTAAATTAATGTAGTGTATGTGAAGAGAGCTCCCGAATAGGTTGGTAACGACCGGGGTTTTGACATATTCAGTACTATCTAGGAAGAGATAGGCCGACTTGTGTTGGTAGAGGACCATCAGTTGGGCCTCGATACACTCCCTAGAGATGTACTGTCGGAATGTGGTTCCTTCACCTGGTCATTTGTATGGAAATCCATTCTCTAGTAAGTGCTTACCATTTTGTTGGTAGAACCCACTTTGTGGCCAGTATGCTGGAATTTAATCAATGTAACAATTTCGGCTAAAATTAATAAGTTTACTTGCAAATGTTTTTCAAAGAAATGTCATTAAAAATAATATTCCTTATTTTTACTTAAAAATGTTTATGTTATCATAAGGTAAAATCCCGTCCGTGTTTAGGTAAGGCGTGGTCTTATGAGATACCTAATTGTTTTCAAATATCGTATTTTGAGTTCTCACACCAGTCCCATGACTGACCAGGAGTTTATTTTGTTTTCCTTTAAACTCTGGATGTCTTATTTTTCCAAGCAGCCAAGTAGTAAGGATCGTGATAGGAGTATTTTGGTGGAGCATTTTGGAAGAGTTTTTGGAGCATGAAGCTTGGACATCTGATGTGGATATCTATCTATCTTTTATTTTCTGTTGTGCTTAGTTTGTTTATACCAAAAAGTATGGGAGCAGACAGTTATAACTGTTCCTGGCTGGGTTAGTTCATACCATAACTTTGATGTACCTTAGTAAGAGTGATTGTATGTACTAACTATTTATATAATTAATTGAAATGTGAGAATTTGTGTTCCTATCTTTTACTTTATTTTACTTTACCCTTGATAATCTGCCTCTCCACCACTTGGGTTTACGGCAAGTGAATACAGTGGATGTATTAGTGTCGATTCCTAAATGTCGAGGAGATAGGTTGTCATATTTGGTATCAAAGCTGAAGGTTAAGCGAGAACCTTGGTTTGGTGGGGTATGACTCATTATAGATAGGGTTAGTAATGCCCTAGAATGAGTTTAATTTTCGAAAGCGTGCATTTAGAATCCTTATCTAAAAAAATTCAAGTTGTGTTATGCTTAATATCCTTTCCCCAAGATAATTTCATCTTTGTATTCTAAATATATCTTACTAAATTCAGGTAGGAAGTCATGAGTACTAATAGAGGACAAAGACAGGGAAATAGCAGCAACCAAAGGTCGAGCTCCAACTGTAACGGGACCTGCCTTTTGGTCGGTTTAAATCGATGATAAGCCACACAAGTCAAATTCAAACCATTCAAAAGGGTAGATTGTTATGAGGTAAATAAGAAAAAGCTGAGAAAGAAAGAAAACAAATACAGAATCTCGCAGCGGAATGACAAAATATAATAATCAAATAAACAGTTCGTGAAGCTATTTACAAATAACATTGATTATACTTTTATAATACAGATCAGAGTTACATACAGTAAGAATAAATAATAAATAAATGCAACGGAACAACATGATGCATTGAAATAAATATAACAAAAGATAATAGTACATAATCTTTGTCTTCACCTCCAGAAAGCAGTCTTCGATAAACTGAAAAGCTCAGACTGACCAGAGCAAACTGAAAAGTCAAAACATTTGAGTCAGAACTAAAAGATCTTATGTAAGCTAAATCAACAGTAAATTAATATGAGTGTAATGACGTCGGAGATGTTTACGAGGTTTGACATCTCCTATCCAGTGTTAACGTGGGTGCAATAACTTAAGAGATGTTCGGAATTTCCATCTCCTAAGGATCCGTTAAACTATCTACTACGTAGTATAATATGCTATTATAATAGTGTCTCCAGTAAAGTAAAGTATTGAAATAGCGTTAAGGTGTTAACCATATTCCCCTTAACACATTTTATATAATGTCGTAGTCTATACAGATAATGTAAATTCCACCCCTGGTGGGTTATCTGGGAGCACTCCATAGGTACGACACAAAACAAACTCGTAGAAGGCACGATAGAGCATGTGAACACGTCACTCGAGGCAATGCCAAGGTAGATATACCAATTTCACTCCTGAGCTGGTGGTAACGCATAGTAGCTACTACCGCCCACCTCGGAACACACTCCTATAATCAAATAAAGGGGTGGCCACTAAGTCAATCACAAAGTAAAAATATAGTGTCGAAGAAATGTGCCCGATACGAGGAATGACCTCACTTGGCCTGGTATAGCTCCTATTTTAGTCACGTCTAAGCTGACTCACGGGAGTCAGGGTCACATATATACCTCATATAGAATCGTTCGTCAAACCATCCTACTTCATTCCTGAAATCTCCCCCACATACACGGTTGTTAAAGTAGTTTTCGGTATTGGCAGAGAGTATGACAATATTCGATCCCGATCTCTTTAACAACCAAACGGTTATTACACACCAGATGGTTCTTTTACTTTTTCCCAAACCATTTCATGATTAATATCAAAATATCATATTCTCAAAACCATATCGTTTCCAAATCATATTCACTTTGAAATTATCGATAAGATAGGTTAATTAAATCCTCATTCCAGAACCATTGTATTTACTCAAATATGCCATTTCACAAAAGGTATCGATTCCAACTTAGGTCGTGTCATCATCAAGGATTTAGATATAAATATTTCAACTTTACGCAGTCTGAAACTTTAGAAAATAGTTTACATAGTCATAAATAGTTTAAAATAGTTAAATAGATTAAAATTGTTTAATTGGTAAAAATAGTTTAAATAGATTAAAATAGTTTAAATAGTAAAAAATAGTTTAAATAGATTTAAATTTGATTTAATTAGATTTAAATAGATTAAATATAGGTTAAATAGATTTAAATTATATTAAATAGGTTTTAAATAGATTAAATAAATTTAAAATAGATTAAATAAATTTAAAATAGATTAAATAAATTTAAAATAGAGTAAATAAATTTAAATTATATTAAATAGATTAAAAATAGATTAAATAAACTTAATTAGTTTAAAGTAGGTAAATAGATTAAATTGAATTAAATAGGTTATAATATATCAAAATAAATTATAATAGTTTAAATTGATTAAAATAGTTTGAATTGATTAAAATAGTTTAAATTCGTTAAAATAGATTTCAAAGTTATATCCAAACATTTTTAATAACTCAATTCTAATAAATTCATTTATATTTGATACTTTAACTTTGAAATTCCATTTTAAATCCTTTGAACAATTCATTAAATCAGTTCCAATTTCAACATTAACTCTTGGAACATCGAGAATAGTTCCGTTTATATAAGTCTATTTCTCTTTCAAAATGCCAGTTGACTGAATTCTAAATTTAAGGAATTAAAAACCCTTTAATTTAACCAATCCAGTATCCGTATGTAATTTTCTACCCTATGGTCAGGTGATATGGATATTTATCATTTCAGTCCGCAATTTAAAATTTTACGGGTATATATCATTTCAACCCACAATTTTGAATTAAATAAAATCCATAAAATCGCTCGAGTCTATCATTTCTACCCATAAAGAATTTTTTTTCTAATCTATAGATCGTTCGGATATGTATTATTTCAACCCATAGGGAACTTGCAATGTTATAACAATATAAAATACAACATTCAGTCATCCAATATCATCCATCAAACATACATCACAATCATCATCCAAATCAACAAATAAGCATCGTTAGATAACTGATTATCATTAACGGGTATTAAATGACAATTAAATTCAATATCAAATTAAACGATGATTTAATGCAATAAAAGTCAACTTTAACTAGAATGGCAAATTAAGCATACCAAACATCAATCAATTAATTTATAATCACATCATAAATTAAATTTAACTAACATAAGATAATCTACTAGTTGCGAGTGAGTTAAAACACTCAAATCCAAAATAAAGCTCAAAATTTAATGGTCTCAGAATTAGTCCAAACCAGCGTCAAAATGTCCGAAACTTCAATACGATCTCAATGAAAAAAACTACTTATGCATCAGACCTCGTACGTGAAAGTTTTGCATATTAGAATTTGAACTATTTAAAATTAAAATAAATAAAATAATAGTAAATAGGATACACGTCGTACCCTAGCCAACAGGAATGCATGCACGCACGATTGAGCATCTCAACCTCCAATCGCCAACGTTACTTTAAAATTTCATCGCTGCTTCGAGCGTCATCGACAAGATCTGGACATACCATCGTCCTCCATACCTCAAGCTACCCCGCGCCAGAGTTTCGCCGAAGTCCGGTCACCTCTAGCTCCATTCGCCGCCATCGCTGTAATGACCTAATCGTGGAGAATCTGATAAGCTTTTATGCCAAGCAGTTGTATGGATTGAACCTACTCGTCACCCTCTACCAGCTTATGCCCTCCGATCAACTCCTCGTCGCACATCCACCTTTAAACGAAGCAATGTCCCATAGACGGTCGAAAATGAATTGGTGATTTCTAGCCAAATAATGAACCCAACTGAAAAACGAATTGCAGATCTGGGTTATACTCATCGAGAGTTTCGAATTGATATATAATTTTATATGGTTTGGAGGAGATTGATCTTGAAATTTGTTTGGAGATTGAATTTTAGGGTTTGGAATTTAACTGTTTGTTTCTGCCATTGAAAAGAAGGAGATAGACTGACGTTGAAGTACGTAGAGAATAAGAAAATGACTTCTAGGTTTAGAACAGAACAATATATACTAACGAAGTCCGATATGAAATGAAAATAATCTAAATTGATTTGAAACAACAAATACGACCAGAAAAGCCCGTTCTGCTTCCGGAATGCAAGCAGGTCATCCCTTATATCAAAATAGATGTTTTCGATAGTTTTATACTCAATGGAATAGATTTCAAGTCCTAATTCCATTGTATGAATAAGTTAGCTTTAAAATAAGCTTATTTCAACTTGATTTCAATTGAATTTAAGTAAATTGATTTCTACGTGTTCGAGCCCGTACGATCAAACGACAAGTTTGATTGCTATGAAACTTGAAAATCTACAATAATTCACTGTCACGGATCTGATGAAACTGGTTTCATCAAAATTCGAGTCAGTGGCCAAAAATGGCTATTATCCACAATTACCAACTTTTAATTATTAACGACGATATTTCAATTATATTGAATTTTTGTCGATTTTCACATTAATTATAAATTAAATTCCAATTAAATTCATTTATCTTGGTTTCACTCTTATTATTAAATCAATTATTGCCTTATGACTATAATTGACATTTTTGTACATCTAATTACATTATCATCTTAACTTATATTAACGTTATATTAATTACATTTAATTGCAATTGATTTCAAACTAATATTCAACAAATTAAATAAATTGGTAACAAATGACAATCGTTAACTTTTCTAAATTTAATCACATTTGTAAGTTTATTGTCTACATAAATGTTATAATTATTTGTACAGCACTAGTTTTTTTCAATTACAATTTATTACGTACTATTGCATTAATTAATACAATATTTAAATTATAAATTACTCTTTTCATCCAGTTGTCAATTGATACGCACATTATTACAATTAATTTACAATCTATAACCAATTATAACTTTTTAACCATTTCAATAAATTGGAATCACATTTAAAGAAGTTATAAATTACCTTAAATTAATATTATTACATTGCATTTCCGTTATATTCTTATTATTATCATAAATTACCAAACCTTATTAAATTAACTAATTTTAATTATCAAATACGGGTCGTTACTCCAACAATTCCTACGGTTGAAGAAGTAGCTCCTGTACAACCCCAGGTTAATATGCCACCCTGTACCAACTTAGGGGGAAAACCCTTCAAAGGCATGGAAATTATCATTGAAGTACAAGCTTGGATTAAATCATGCGAAAGAATCTTTAAGGTATTGGATATTAGTAATGAGAAAAAGAGATTTTTGGCCTCGTAGCAACTAAAGAAATGGGTTTGGCTTGGTGGGAGTCCATTACCTTAAATGGTTCGAAAGACTGTTTCTCTTGGGAAAGATTTAAGGAAGTCTTGGAGGAGCAGTACATTCCAACATCTAGAAAATCTCGTCTTTACAGAAGCTTAGCAGGATGGAATGACTATTTAGGAGTATGCAAATAAATTCAACGAATAATCTTATTTTGGGCCAGGTCATATTGACATGCATTTGAAAAAAAGAAGTTTATTTCCTGGATAAACGAGAAGTACTAGAGTAGGATGACTACTCATGTAAAAGGATTGTTTATTAGACTTGGTGGATATGAGATTCCATTATGAAACATTGGAAAAGAAGAATCCAATGGTAGCTCAGGCCAACAACAACACCACTAACAATTGGAAGAAGAGAAAGTTCAACCAAAGTGGGAAAAAGCCAAGGCAAGGAAAATCTGGAGGAGGATCCCAAGATAATTATTTGAGGGATGCTACATGTTACAATTGCCAATAAAAAGGCCACCTAGCAATTAATTGCAAGAACCCCAAGGTTCATAGGCCACCTCCAAACTATTATAATTGTCATCAACTGGGCACATGATAAAGAATTTTCCAATTATGAGATGGGGAGTGAAAGCCAGAGTATATGTTATAAAGGATGAACCTTCAACCTCTCAGGATGTGAAGTGCAAGTGAGTTTTGGAAGGTAATATTTTTATCAAAGATGTTTTAGTTAGAGTGTTATTTGACACAGGAGCTTCTCATAGTTTTGTTGCTAAAGGATCCGTAGATGAATTGAAACTTGACCCTAAATTCATTGATACCTCCATCTACTTGACAAATCCTGTAGGTGGTACCAATAACCGTTCTATGAATTGTGAATGAGTCCAAATTTCCCCCTCTTCTCACAAATTACCTTCGACCTATTTGTCTTAGACTATATTGTATTCGAAATTTTACTCGGTATGAATTGGATAACTAAGTATAAAGCTGTTATCGATTGTGATAGAAGGACGATATCTTTATGGACAACCTTTGGGAAGTTTATAGAAATATTATGTGAAGATCCTAATCCAAGGAGGGATAGTTTTCTTTATTCCTTAGACTCATCACAAAAACTATTAGAAATGATACCTATCAATAGAGAATTCCTAGACGTTTTTGAAGAAGTAAAGAGTTTACCCCCATATCGAGAAATCGAGTTTCGTATTGACATGATTTTTGATGCAAGGCCAATTAAACAATATGATTGAAGGATGGCTCTGAAGAAAAGGGATGAGCTGAATAACCGAACCTAGGAACTATTAAAGAAAGAGTTGATAAGACCTAGTCGTTCAAGTTGGGGATCGACAATAGTTTTTGTTGCCAAGTCAAATTGATCTTTAAGTTTATGTGCAGACTACTGAGATCTGAACAAACTATAACAACCCGCATTTTTCCAATAATCAAAATATTGAATTGAATAAGATTTTGTAATTTAATGGTGGAAGAAAATTAGATTTGTGATGTAGGAATGAGAAAATTAACTAGATTGAAGTTTAACAATGTAAATTAATATAATAAATGACTATTTGAATGTAATCTCAAGTAATTGTAATAATTGTAAGTTATAATTGTTTATAAATTTAAAATAAGGACATATAAATTTAAAATAAGGAAATAAATTTAAATGTTATATCAATTGATGAAATAATATGTAATAAATTGAAATTGGATAAAATTTGTGTTGTGTTGGTAGTTATAACATTCGTGTGCAGATAACAAACTTATAAATGTGATTAAATCAAGAAAAGGTAACAAGTGTTATTTATTACAAAATTTATTTAATATGTTGTATTAAGTTGGAAATCAGTTGAAATCAATTGTAATTAAATATTACGTTAATATGAGTTAAGACGATAACGGCAAAATGTGAATGTAATAAAAATGTACAGAAATGTTAATTATATTCTTAAGACAATAATTTATTGAATAAAAAGAGTGAAACTAAGATAAATGAATTTATTGGGAATTTAAATTAATTTTTAATGTGAAAATCGAAAAAAATTTAGTATAATTGAAATATTGCAACTAATATAGTAAAAGATGTTAATTGTAGAATATTAATGCAATAAGATGTAAACAAATGTTAACTATGTCTATAGAGTAATATTTGACTGAAATCTAACTAGACCAATTTATTGGAATTAGAATATAATTAATTGGAATTAAATGTAATTAAATATAGCAGTAATTAAATATAATTAAATATTGTAGAAAAGATGTTAATTATAGAGTTGAGTGAAACAAAATGAAAACTTACATTGAATAAATTCATAAGGTAATAGTTGATTTAATATGAGAACATTTAAATCAAAAATAAAAGTATCAAAATGAATAAGTTTAGTAAAGGAGTAAACATATGTTTATTTGTTTAAAATGTATTGTAGCTTACAGATTAGTTACAAGAATAAGAAAGCAATTATTTAATGATAAATTAATAGTTTTTGGTCTGTATACAATAATTCCATAAATACATTAAATTACTATAAAAGGGAATTAAATTGTCTCATTTCTCTTTTAAAATTTAACTTAGAAATCAATGGCAATTATTGTGATTGGAGCCTTTTAAATAAAAAGAGAGAAGACGTTAATTGTAGATGTATATTTAAATAAATTTAATTTGGGTAATTTATTTCCAATTAATTCAGTTTATGTTTTAAATTTTAGTGTTGGTTTACTGCATATATGCTTGTACCTAAATATAACTTAGGTTTCAGATCCAATTAAAAAAAAGGAATATTTAGGCTTGAATCTCATATGGTGTTAAATTAAATGTTAATAGGAGATTGTAAAGGGGTAAAGTATATTTACACTTGACTATTTCCTTTTCACTTAGGCTTGATTAGATTTTAATTGCAACATAACTTACCTTTCCATCTTCGCTCTTCTAATTTACTCTTACATTCATTGCCTCCTTTTGTGGATTAGTAGCATATCTTTTATTTATGAATGTAAACTATAAGGGGAGATAAACATGTATACACACACATATTGTACACCTGTTTCTATTACCTCATTTATGCTGTCATCTTTGATTAATGTATGTTAATGCATTCCTAGTAAAATATTTAATCAAAATGTTAATATGTTTGTTTAAATTCCCAATCTAATCACAAAGAAAGAAATGAAAGGTTCTTAATGCTGTATATTGCCTTAATTAATCACACAAATTTGTGTAGAGAATTTATTTTCATTTATCGTGCGTTAACGTAAAATTAAATAGGTGTAACTGTGAGTTTATGAGAGTTAAGGAAAGTAATAAAGAGGAGACATAAGTTTGAAATTTGACTTCCAAAGGTTCGTTGGTAGTGCACATCTGGCCTGTGTATTACTTCATCATTATTTAATACATACCACATTTCTTTCCTCATTTTTGTTGTTTCTTCATTTTTGTTTATTTCCTTTCCCTTTTTCCCGAAGCCACATCTTGTCAAACATGAGTTTCATTTTTATATGTATACATTTTTTTATTCAACCCTTCTTCACCTCTTTACACCATGTCCTACCTCCAATTCCTAAAAAAAAATTTATGAGTTGTTTCTCCATATTATCATATTTCTATATCCACTTCATTTCTTTTCATTTTGATTTCTTGTAGCCTTCCTCTACAACCTCATATTTTTGTTTTTATTTTGGTAGCCTATATTTCCTAAAGCCTTTATTTTAGAGACGTGACATTCGTTTTTGTCCATCCACCATCATTTCTATGTTATTAAATAAGCTACCACTTTATTTCTTCTTTTACATTTTGTTCCTCTTGACACCTCATATTCATTTAGTTCAAATTATTCTTTGCTGTAGTTATAATCTCATCAGCAAATTGTTCACGTTTTTAAAAAAATTCCTTCATTTTCTTATCGCCGCTTCATTTCCTTTGTTTAGATCTCCATTTCAAATCTTCATTTCCCCAAATCATTTTGATGTGAACTTGCAAATTCAAAAGCTTTCTTTTATGAAACATGAGTTTCATTTTTTTTCATTTTTCCTACATGTCTTGCCCCCATCTTAGTTTGTTCTTCGATTTTTGTCTGAAGCCTTTTCTTGAGAAAACGTAAGTATTAAAATTTGTTTATTTTTTTACTTAAACGCACACTAATTATTATTTTAATAATATTTCTTGTAACATGAATATCTTTTGCATATAAACTTCGATTCACGCGCGATTTCTTCTATTGGAATTTTGGGCTTTTATTGGATTTAAATCAATTATGAATCAAAGGTGAGTGTTTTAACCCACTCGCAACTACTAAATTATCTTATGTTAGTGAAATTGTATTTATGATCTGAATTGAAATTGATTGGCTGATATTTGGTGTATTTAAATTGTCATTCTAGTTAAATTTAACTTTTATTGCATTTAATCATCGTTTAATTTATTATTGAATTTAATTGTCAATTTAGTACCTATTACTGATAATCAGTTATCTATTGATGTTTGTTGGTTGATTTGGATGATGATTGTGATGTATGTTCAATTGTTGATATTGGATGATTTGATGTTGTATTTATATTGTTACAACACTGCAAATTCCCTTGGTTATTGTTAGAAATCCATGTGTTTTGAAATTATACATAGCTGGACGATCATATAGAAATGGAGAAAATCGTTATGGGTTAAAATGATAAACCCAAGCGATTTTCATTGATTTGGAATTTGGGATTGCGGGTTGAAATAATATACACCTGTAAATTTAAATTTTTGCAGATTGAAATGATAAATATCCGTATCACTTATAAAATTATATACAGACACCGAATTGGTTAAATTAAATGATTTTAAAACCCTTAAATCTTGAATTGGATTAAATGATATTTTGAAGGAAATTGATTTATATAAATTGAATTACTTTGAAAATTCGGGTTTGAAGGTAGGATTTGGAAATTGGTTTTAAACGAAATATAAGGTATTTTATTCTATTTAAATCTATTTAAAGTATTTTAACCCATTTTAATGTATTTTAAATCTATTTTAACCTATTTAAACTATATTAAACTATTTTAATCTATTTTAAATCTATTTTAAATCTATTTAATCTATTTTAAACTATTTTAATCTATATTAAATTATATTAATCTATTCTAAACTATATTAATCTGTTTTGATCTATTTTAAACTATCTTAAATGATTAAATGATGCTATACCATAAGTAAGGATTTAAATGACATATTTGAGGAATATGTTGATTTTTAAATGAGGATTTAATCTACTTTTGAAAATATGAATTCGAGAGTAATATGATTTACAATGTGGTATAATTTTGAAAGTGAGTATGATTTTGAAAATGATATGGTTTTGAGAATATGATATTATAAATCAATTTTGCAAATGTAAAAGAACCATCCGGTGTGAAATAAGCATTTGGTTGTTAAAGAGATCGAAATTAGATATTGTCATACTCTCTGCCAATACCGAAACCCACTTTAACAACTATGTATATGGTGGAGATTCTAGAATGTAGTAGGATGGTTTGTCAGACGATTCTATATGAGGTATTTATGTGACTCTGACTCCGTAGATGTGACTAAAACAGGAGCTATACCAGGTCAAGTGAGGTCATTCCTCCTATCGGATACATTTCTTCGATACTATATTTTTACTTTTGATTGATTTGGTGGCCACCCCTTGATTTGATTATGCGAGTGTGTTCCGAGGTGGGCGGTAGTAGCTGTTATACATTACCACCAGTCTGGTTTTTCAAAACGATAGAGTCCTACCATGACATTGCCTCGAGTGTCATGTTCACATGACCTATCGTACCTTCTATGAGTTTGGTTTGTACTATACCTATGGAATGCCCTCTGATAGCCCTCAGGTTTACGGAGGAATTACGGTACTGTATAAACTATGGGAATATATAAAATGTGTTAAAGGGGGTATGTGTAATGCCTTAATGCTATTTTAATACTTTACTTTCTATAGACACTATTATAATAACTTGTTATACTATGTATGTAGATAGTTTAACGGATCCTTAAGAGATGGTAATTTCGAACATCCCTTAAGTTATTGCACTCACGGTAGACACTGGATATGAGATGTCAAACCCCATAAACATCCCCGACATCGTTACACTCATATTTATTTACTGTTGATTTAACTTATATAAGATCTTTTAGTCCAAACTCGAGTGTTTTGTCTATTTAATTCGCTTGGGTCAGTCTGAGCTTTATAGTGTATCGAAGACTACATTTAAAGGACGAGGACAAAGGTTTAGTACTATTACAATTTATTATATTCATACCACTGCATTATGTTATTTCACTGCATTTTTATTTATTTTTGACGTAACTCTTATTTTGTATTGTAAAATTGTAATCAAATGTTATTTGTGATGACCCGGAATTTTGGGCAATGTCAATTTAATAATAATTAAATTGGTTTGATAATTTTCTTTTATAACTAATTTAAATGGGAAAGCTTATTCTTTTCAAAGCTAATAAATATTTAACTGGTAATTTTTTTTCAAAGCTGATAAAAATGTATTCTATTTATAATATATATATCTCTGTGTGTGTGTGTGTATTGTAAATAGGAAGACTTTGATTTTAATAAAAGGTATGTTTTCAAATTGTAATATATATGTATGTATATATTGTGATTTGAAGTTTTGTTTTAAAATTCAATATAATAATTTTGAAAACTATATTAAAATATATTCGATTTATAATGTATATATTTATATATATTGTAAATAGAAAGGCTTTGGTTTGAATTTAATAAATAAAAACATGTTTTCAAATTATATATATGCATATACATATACATATACATACATATATATATATATATATTGTGATTTGGAAATTTTGTTAAATTCAATAATAACACTTTTCAAAAGCTATTTCAAAGTTTATCATTATTTTCAAAACACTTAAAGACAATGTTTATTCATCTAAAAAGTATAATAGTTTTAGTTTGAATAAGATTTTATAAAATTTTATTTTACTTAGGTATGTAAATACATGTGAAGGTTTAATTTTACTTTATTTTTAAATATCTTATGAACTAAAAATTGTTTGAAAAAATATAATGTATTAATTTACTTAAAAACGTAAGTGTATGTAAATAAATATAAACATAGATTCCTATTTGCATAAATAAAAGGCATAATAGATTTTTAGATAAGGGTTTAGACATAAAAATCCTTGTAATTAACATTTGTAAGAAATAAAAATCATGCATTTACATTTGTTAAGCATGGATAACTTAAACTAACAAGTGGCAAGATTCATTTCTCTCTAAAAATTAAATTAAATAAATAAGCTTTAGAAGAAAAATCTGGTTATTGTTTTCAGTTCAAAAGTTTATAGTTCAAATATATTCTCTTCTTCTTCCTATATCTAAAATAAAAATAAATCAAAAGAAACCTGATCAAGCAAGTATTCTAATATTTCAACTCAACATCAAGCTGTAGGAATCAACTCAGCAGTTTAGAATCAAATTCAAAAGTGTAACAATTCCAGATCTAAGAAATTAGAGCCTGGAACAAGAAATCTGCTCCACTGTTCATTTAAAAGGTGGGTAAACCTTTTTCCCTTTGAAGATAGTTTTAATCAATCTGATGTGACAAATCCATATAGAAATATTGAATTTATGTTTGCATGAATGTTTTCTGGAATGTGGCTGAACTGCTCTATATATGGATGTGAATGTCTCTGTGAATATACATACATACATACATACATACATACATACACTTCTCTGTTGATTTATCAGGCTTCATTTTGTTTAATTTGAAAATTCATATCTCCCTCTACAATCAGATTCAAACATTGATCTTTGAATGAAAAATGATTATTACAGTGTAATATCAATTTTAAAAATTGTTCAAAGATTTTACATTTAGAATTTTTTTTACAGAAATATAAATATACAAAGATGATCTAAATATGACTTAAAATCCATCATCTTAATTTCTGAATTGGATTTCAGAACTAGATTGGCCTTAGAAAAGATGAATTTAGACACCAAAATCATGACTTTAAGTGTTATATAAATCGAGATATGCTTAATTGAACAGTTTTGGGTATTTTGTTGATTGTCGGCGATCATAGAGGATTCGTAGCTCGAGATCGCTAATGTGGGTAGCTTTAGGGTTGATGATCTCTAGAAAAATGTCGAGGGTATTTATCGATGGCTGTAGTGGCCATGAATCAACGAAGTAGGGTTTTGACGTCCAATTGGGTAGGCCGTGTATTCGAGGTGACGTCGAGGGCTATGGTGAATCGAAGGTGATCGCGAGGTGGGGGTCGGTGCTGGAGGTCAAGGTGACTCTTTGGTGAGGTCGGCGAGGATTATCGGGGAAGAGTTCGTCGACAATGGTAGGATTCCGATCGGGCAAGTTTCAGATATTTGGAACGAAGTGCTCGATTTTATTTTGCTTTCGTAATCGCCGATCTGGGTGATTAGATGGTTAGTGGGATTATCGGTGATGTATCGAGGCCGGCGTAGTTGATCGGAGCGACGTGGAGTCGCCGTGCAGGTGCACTGTGCACATTTGAATATCTGGGTTGTTAAGTTTTAGGGAAGAAGACTTGTACTTGGGTTTTGTCTCGAGAATAATATGGGTTTGACTAGTAGCTTTGTGGGTTGCGATTGGCTCGGGTAGATGTTCGGGGTTTTAGTGTTTTGGCATGGGAATTGTTTGTCAAGCTCGATTTTTGTTTTAATTAAGTAACTAGGTTTCTAATTTTTTAAAAGAGATCAAGTTTAAGTTTAAAGCAAAACAAAATTTAGTTTTACAAGCTAGAATATTATTTAAAGTTTCAAGTTAAGTGCGTAAATAAATTTTAAAAGTTTTAAAGACTTTAAAATATTAGTTTTCTAAAGAAGATGTTTAATTAAGATTTAAATGTATTTAAGATTAATTAATGAGTGTGACTAATTAAAGATTACTTGTTAAAAATAATTAAATAAAAGGAGTAACTAATTAATGAAAGTAATTAGAAGATCACTAATTATTGTTAAGTAAGAAGGATTTAAGTAATCCAAGTGATTAAAAAGTTAGTGATTAATTTAATTGGAGGTTAATTAAATTAATTAGGAATTGTTCAACTTAAATATCTTGCTTATGAATGATGAATGATATTGGATATTTAGGACTATGTGATATCTCTGATATGTGATATGTTCTGCTTGGTGATATGAGATATCTTTGATGAATTGTGATGATTTGGATTATCTATCTGTGATATTGTAAATCATCTATCTGAATATAAATTAAATTGTTAAACCTTTAACAATTTGGACATTAAAACGGCATTTTGGATTGCGGTGAGACCAGGATTGGATTTCCAAATTTGGATATCCGAAAACCACATCGATCCAAATTAAACATAGGTCGTGAAATGTCAAGTCAAGTTGAAGACTCGAAGTGTAATAACTATTTGTCGTTAAAACTTTGAGGGTGATTCCAATACGAGTATAACGAAGATAGTGCTTTCAGTTTCGAGATGAAGATTCAGAGTGCAAGGGCTATTGTCGTTAACTCTGATGGTGATTCCAAAATGAGTGTAACGAGATAGTGCCTTTGGTTTCGTTCGAACCCAGAATGAACTTGTATGGATTGAATGCTTTCAGAACATCGTCAAAAGGATAATGAGCATTCTAAGATAGATGTGTCCTAAAAAGGTAATGGCAGCCTCAAGCCTCATCAACCGGGAATGGCTAAAGCAAGGGTGGTGCAGCAAGGCTAAGTGGGTCACGCTCAAGTAGGACGAGATTTTCCCCTGTCTAGAGGTCCCTTTATATTTGGCATAGTGGGAAGTTGGAATCGCAAGCCAACTGTGGGGTTGTCTTATTCGGGACTATCGAGTAAGGGATAGTTTCGGCCTTGTGTTGTAGAGGATCAGGGTGGATCCTTAGTACTCTGATCTAGACCAGGTACTGTGATGGGCAGTACCCCAGTAGCCCTGCCATTGATGGAAACCCATTTTCCCTACGTGCCTTTACAGTTTTGATTGTATAACCCACTTTTTGGCTAGTATGCTGGAATTAATCATGTAACAATTTCAGCTATTTTCTAATTTTACTTGAAAAACCTAGACACTATTATAATATCACTGGATTTCCTATCAAATATTTTGATTATCGTAAGGTAAAAACTTTTCCATGTTTATGTGTATGAAGTCTTACGAGATACATTTTCTTTCAAATATTTTTCAAAGTTAAGAAACTTTAACCCGTTTACTCACACCAGACCCATGTCTGACCCAGAGTTTATTTTCTGTTTTATTAAACTCTTGGATACTCAAATTTTTACGAGTAGCCAAGGGATTCAGCTTAGCTTTGACGAGTTTCTGGAGGAAATATGGAGCAGGAGGCTTCAGTGTATATAGATATATAGTGGTTCCTCTGTGTTGTATCTCTGTG
Source organism: Allium cepa (assembly GCA_030765085.1). Lineage (NCBI taxonomy): Eukaryota > Viridiplantae > Streptophyta > Magnoliopsida > Asparagales > Amaryllidaceae > Allium > Allium cepa. Next base: position 1,023,719,706 of record CM060937.1, on the reverse strand, counting down.
ATGGTGTCGATATTGTACTGGAGTTGTATAATAGACGGGTTTTTATAACTATCTAGTTGGTGATGTATAAGCTGTGTAACCCTGATAGATGTGTATACTATGTATTAACTATGTGATTAATATATTTTATTTGTTCTGCTGTGAGATTCTGATATTGTTGTTCCTTCTTTCCTTTCTTTCTCTTTTCTATCCCTTTCTTTCTTAATAATGATGCTTCTTTCTGTGGAATGAAAGACGGGCCGTCACATTATTTATAAAAAAAAATTCATGATTGTTTATTTGATTATTATATTTGGTCATTCCACTGTGAGATTTTGTGTTTCGTTTTCGTTCTTTCTCTGCTTTTTTCATATTTACCCCATAACAATCTACCCTTTCAAATGATTTGAGTATACCATGTGTGGTTTATCGTCGATGTAAACCATCTAAAAAGGTAGGTCATTACATTTGGTATTAGAGCTTTGGTTTAGCGATAACCTTAGCTTCGTGGGGTCTGACTCATTAGTAGATAGGGTAGTAATACCCTAGAATGAGTCATTGAATGTATATATAAGATAGCGTATTTGTTAGTGTTATAAAAGGTTTTTGTATTGTGTTAATTTTTTCTGTTGGGTATTTACAAATTCTGGTCGGTACGTGGGACGCTATGGCACCGATAGGGATTTCTAAAAACTTAATAGGGCAGACCGACACAATATTGTTTTGAAATATGGGTAAATGAAATTGTTTTGCCTAGTTTTATATCTTGTATATAAAAGAATAATTTTAAAAGCAATATAATTGGATGTGATATAATTGTTTGTTAGGTAGTGAAATTCATAAATATTGGTTGAAGAATGAGATTTGTAAATAAAATAAATATAGAATGGAAATTTTAGAACTTAAGTTCCAGGACTTTTGAAAATTTCTTTCGAAGGATTTTAAAATATAATATTAGTATAATTTAGAAGTATTTTCGGATAGAAAATTTTAATATGTTTTGAACGCAATGTTTTAAAGGAATGTTTTAAAGGAAATAATTCTATGCTCCTCTCTTTGTCGTTGGGAAATAATTTCGATGATGAGTGCAAGCATCATCGACGTTGATTTTCGATTTTCAAAGTGGGATGACTACTATACTAGTTCATTACACATTTGTTTTGATAAATAAATCTTAATTTTAATTTCCAAATATGATTTGATATATGTAAAAGATATGATTATATATATATATTATTTAAAATGATTGAAAATGCGCATTTAGTTCTTAAGTTTTCTGCAAATGGGAAATTTCAATTATTATAATGAAATGAAATCTTGACTATTTTAATAATTGAAAACTTTTAATATGTGTAATTAGAAACTAGATGCTAAGTGGTTGATGAAAATATAAGAAATTGAAATTTTGTAAACTGTAAATCAAAGGGATATGAAAATAAGGAAATGTAACTATTGAACATTTTGTTAATTAAAATAAATGTGATAACTTGTGTAACTTTTTATTGCATTTTGAATATATATATATATATATATATATATATTACCAAATTATTAAAAGTTAAAATGTTAATAAGAATATGTAATAGAATATTATACAAGTAAACTTAATTAAAGGAAGTGTTCCTATGGAATTATTTCTATAAAAAGAATTAAAGTGTATAGGAATGTTATAAACTTATGTTAATTATTGAAGTCACTTATAATGTAAAAGTGGAATAGTATAAGTGAATTATATATGAGAGGAATAAAAGCGAAAAGAAAAAAATCTAAGTATGAATGCTTCATAAATGAATATTGATGTTAAAAGTAAATAATAAATGCGAGGTAAACTGAAATAAAAAGTATGCAATACCTAAATAATGAATTCATTTATTATTTTAAAGAATTGAATGGAAAAAATGATCATTTAAGTAAATGGATGTAAAGAAATGAGAAAAAAAACATTATATGTATAAATGAGAAATAAAAATTTGTAGGTAATGAATTTAAATTTAAGAGAATAATCATTGTATGAAAGAAAATTTTGAACAGTAAATAATGTGAAAGGGGATTTATAAGGAAAACTTACATGACATTTGAATTTATTAGTTGTTTAACTTATGGGATGATTTGGAAGTGATACTTTAAATTGTTTGGAATGTATGAATAATCTATTAAGTTTTATCGAAGACTGTTGGGTGTATGGTATACTTAGTAGTTATTTATCATTCTATACGATTAAAAGTTCTAATCTCGAACAAACCAATAGTTTTGGTTGCTATGGATGGATAGTTGATTTCTTTGATTTGCATGTAATGATTATATGATTTTGGTTGCAAGTGCTATTGTTATATTATGTTGATTTGTTGTTATAAGTTGAAACAACATAAATATTCTCTTTTACTTAATTATTAACCTCTTTGGATTATATAAGTAAAATATAGGTTTATGGAAGCAATAACTACTACCTTTGGTTTCATATATAAGCGTTGTTTGCCCAACAAATAGGTACGTTCCAGCTTACGGTTTTATAGCAAAATTATATTGTTTTCCCATTGTTTGGGATATTTTATTTCAAAATATATGATATATATTGTTATTGTTGATATTATTATTTCTTTCAGACCTCTCTGTACAAAGGAGACTGTACCGAAATTTTCTATTAATTTTGGACTTAGAAAAATTTTGTGAAATGTTTTCAAACTTTTGTTAACTTGAATTTAAAAGGATTTAATTATCTTAAATTGTATATTTTATTTAAATTATTTAATTATGTAAATTGATTGCTTATAAACTTAAGATTTTGAATAAGATATATTAATTCCTTATCCCTTCTTTTCCCTTATCGTGGACGAAAAGTTTTGAGTGGGGAGAGTGTAACGATTGAATTAAATAAGATTTTTTAATTTAATGTTAGAAGAAAATATAATTTATAATGTAGGAATGTGAAAACTAAACAGAATGAAGGTTAATAATGTAAATTAATGTAATAGATGATTATTTGAATGTAATCTCAAGTAATTGTAATAATTGTAAGTTATAATTGGTTATAAATTTAAAATAAGAAAGTAAATTTAAATGTTATATTAATTAATGAAATAATATGTAATAAATTGAAATTGAATAAAATTTGTGTGGGGTTAGTAGTTGTAACATTTGTGTGTAGATAACAAACTTATAAATGTGATTAAATTAAGAAAAGGTAATAAGTGTTATTTGTTACCAATTTATTTAATATGTTGAATTAAGTTGGAAATCAATTGCAATTAAACGTAATTAAATATTACTTTAATATGAGTTAAGATGACAACTGTAAAATATGAAGGTAATAAAATGTACATAAATGTCATTTATGTTCTTAGGGCAATATTTTATTTAATAAAAAGAGTGAAACTAAGATAAATGAATTTATTGGGACTTCAAATTATAAATAATGTGAAAATCGACAAAAATTCAATATAATTGAAATATTGCAACTGATATAGTAAAAGATGATAATTGTAGAATGTCAATGTAATAAGATGTAAACTAATGTCAACTATGTCCATATAGTAATGTTTGATTGAATAAAAAGATTGAAATTCAATTAAATCAATTTATTGGAATTATAACATAATTAATTGGAATTAAATGTAATTAAATATTGTAGTGAATATAAGAAAATATGTTAACTATAGAGAGAGTGAAATAAAATGAAAACATATGTTGAATAAATTTATAAGGTAATGGTTGATTTAATATAAGAACATTTAAATCAAAAATAAAAGAATAAAAATGAATAAGTTTAGTAAATGAGTAAACGTATGTTTATTTGTTTGAAATGTATTTTAGCTTATAGATTAGTTACAAGAATAAGAAAGCAATTATTTAATAAGAAATTAATAGCTTTTGGTTTGTATGTGATAGTTCCATAAATACGTTAAATTACTATAAAAGGGAATTGAATTGTCTCATTTCTCTTTTAAAATTTAACTTAGAAATCAATGGCAATTAACGTGATTGGAACCTTTTAAATAAAAAGGGAGAATATGTTAATTATAGACGTATATTTAAATAAATTTAATTTGGTTGATTTATTTCCAATTAATTCAGTTTATGTTTCAAATTTTAGTGTTGGTTTACTCCATATATGCTTGTACCTAAATATAAACTTAGGTTTCAGATCCAATTAAAAAAAAGGATTATTTTGGTTTGAAATCTTATATGGTGTTAAATTAAATGTTAATAGGAGACTGGAAAAGGATAAATTAGATTTACACTTGACTATTTCCTTTTCACTTAGACTTGATTAGATTTTAATTGCAACATAACTTACTTTTCCATCTTCACTCTTCTATCTTACATTCATTGCCTCCTTATGTGGATTAGTAGCTTACCTTTCTTTATGAATGTACACTATAAGTGGAGATAAAGATGTACACACACATACATATATTTTACACCTGTTTATATTACCTTATTTATGATGTCATATTTGTTTAATTTATGTTAATACATTCCTAGTAAAATGTTTAATCAAAACGTTAACATGTTTGTTTAAGTTCCCAATCTAATCACGAAGAGAGAAATGAATTGCTAAATATTGCCTTAATTGATTACACAAATTTGTGTAGAGAATTTATTTTCATTTATCGTGTGTTAGCGTAAAATTAAATAGGTGTAACTGTGAGTTTATGGGAGTTAAGGAAAGTAATAAAGAGGAGACACAAGTTTGAAATTTGAATTCCAAAGGTTCTTTGGTAGTGTAGCTTTGGTCCGTGCATTCCTTCATCGTTATTTAATACATATCACATTTCTTTCCTCTTTTTTGTATATTTCCTTCCACTTTTTCCTGAAGCTACGTCTTCTCAAATGTGAGTTTCATTTTTATATATATACATATTTTTTAATTCAACATTTCTTCACCTCTTTACACCATGTTCTACCTCAAATTCCTAAAAAAATCGTAAGTGCATTGTATTCCCCATTTCATTTCATACTTCTACAGCCTCTTCATTTCTTTTCATTTGGGTTTCCTATAGCCTTCTTCCACAACCTTATATTTTTATTTTTATTTTGTTAGCCTATATTTCATAAAACCTTCATTTTAGAAAAGTGACATTCGTTTTTGTCCCTCCACCTTTATTTCCTATGCTTAGATCTCCATTTCAAATCTTCATTTTCCCAAATCATTTTGATGTGAACTTGCAAATTCAAAAGCTTTCTTTTATGAAACAAGAGTTTCATTTTTTTTCATTTTTCTTACATGGCTTGCCCTCATGTTAGTTTTTTCTTCCATCTTTGCCTGAAGCCTTATCTTGTGAAAATGTAAGTATTAAAATTTGTTTATTTTTTTAACTTAAACTTGTACCAATTACTATTTTAATAATATTTTTTGTAACATGAATATCTTTTGCAAATAAACTTCGATTCACGTGTGATTTCTTCTTTTGGAATTTTGTGCTTTTATTGGATTTAAATCGACTATAAATCAAAGGTGAGTGTTTTAACCCACTCACTTTTATAGGATTTAAATCGACTATAAATCAGTTATCTATTGATGTTTATTGGTTGGTTTGGATGATGATTGTGATGTATGTTCAATTGTTGATATTTAATGATTTAATGTTATATTTATATTGTTACAACACTGCAAGTTGCCTTAGTTATTGTTAGAAATCCCTGTGGTTTGAAATGATACATACCGAAACGATCATATAGAATAGGAGAAAATTGTTATGGGTTGAAATGATAAATCCAAGCGATTTTCATTGATTCGGAATTTGGGATTGCGGGTTGAAATAACATATACCCTTAGATTTAAATATTTGCATATCGAAATTATGAATATCCATATCACTTGACCATAGAGTAGAAAATTATATATGGACACCGGATGGGTTAAATTAAACTATTTTAAAACCCTTAAATCTTGAATTGGATTAAATGATATTTTTAAGGAAATTGATTTATATAAATTGAATTACTTTGAAAATCCAAGTTTGAAGGTTGGAATTGGAAATTGTTTTAAATCGAAATTCTAAAATATCTTAATGTATTTTAAATCTATTTAAAGTATTTCAATCCATTTTAATCTATTTTAAATCTATTTAATCTATTTTAAATCTATTTAATCTATTTTAAACTATATTGAACTATTTTAATCCATTTTAAATTATATTAATCTATTTTAATCTATATTAATCCATTTTAATCTATTTTAAACTATATTAATCTATTTTAAACTATCTTAAACTATTTTTTAATTGTTTTAAACTACCTAACTATTTTCTGAATTTTAGGTTTTGTAAAGTGGAAATTTTATATTTGAATCCTTGATTTTTAAGTAGAATACGATTAAACGATGCCATAACATAAGTAGAGATTTAAATGACATAGTTGAGGATTATGATGATTTTTAAATGGGTAATCTATTTTTGGAAATATGAATTCGAAAGTGATATTATTTCAAATGTGATGTAATTTCCAAAGTGAATATGATTTCAAAAATGATATGGTTTTAAGGATATGATATTTTGATTTAAATTATAAATCAGTTTTGCAAATAAAAAAGAACCATCCGGTGTGAAATAAGCATTTGGTTGTTAAAGAGACCAAGATCATATATTGTCGTACTTTCTGCCAATATTGAAACCCACTTTATCAACTATATACGTGGTGGAGATTCCAGAATAAAGTAGGATGGTTTGACGAATGATTCTATATGAGGTATTTACATGAATCTGACTCTCGTGAGTCAGCTTAGATGTGAGTAAAACAGGAGCTATACCGGGCCAAGTGAGTCCATTCCTTCTATCAGGCACGTTTCTTCAATACTATATTTTGACTTTGTGATTGATTTGGTGGCCACCCCATGATTTGACTATGGAAGTTTGTTCCACTGCATTGCATCGAAGACTTCTTTTGGAGGACAAAGATAAAGATTTAGTACTATTACTATTTCCTATATTCATACCACTGCATTATGTTATTATGCTACATTGTTATTTATTTCTAATGTATGTAACTCTGAATCTGTATTTTAAAATTACAATCAAATAATATTTGTAAAATTAGCTTCATGACTGTTTATTTGATTATTATATTTTGGAATTCCGCTGTGAGATTCTTGTTTTGTTTCCTTTCTTTCTCTACTTTTTTCTTATTTACCCCATAACAATCTACCCTTTTTAATGGTTTGAGTCTACCATGTGCGGTTTATCATCGATTTAAACCGTCCAAATAGCAGGCCGTTACATAAAAAAACATTTCAGAACAAGTATCCTCTACCCCAAATAGATGAATTATTTGATCAGTTACATGGTGCTCGAGTATTCTCGATAATGGATCTAGCCACGAGATTCCATCAACTAAGGAATGCTGAAGAATGCATCCATATAACTGCATTTAAAGGTCTAAATACTTTCTTCGAGTGGTTGGTTATGCCTTTTAGGCTAACCAATGCGCCCGCTTATTTTGTAGACCTTATAAATAGAGTATTTAAAGATGCACTCAATAAATTCATGTTAGTCTTTATGGATAATATCCTTATCTATTCTGAGGCAGAAGAAGAACATAAAAGACATCTAGAAATTATGTTGGAGATATTGAGAAATAATGTGCTTAAAGCCAAATTCTTAAAGTGCCACTTTTCAGAGAAGGATGTAAGATTCCTTGGACATATATTGTCAAAGGGCGGGATTTCAATAGATCCTGTAAAGGTTGCAGCTGTTCAAGATTGGAACCAGCCACAAACTCCTAAAGAAATTCGTAGTTTCTTAGGTTTGGTAGGATATTACAGAAGATTCATTCTAGACTTCTCAAAGATTGCCTACCACCTAACGAAGATGACCATGAAAGATGCTAAATTTATCTAGACTCCTAAATGTGAAGAAGCATTCCAGGAACTCAAATGGAGGTTAACAACCGCTCCGGTTCTAGCAACTATAAATGGAAATAGTGGAGTAACCATTTATACAGATGCATATGGAGAGGGAATTGGTGCTAACTCGATGAAGGAAGGAAAGGTGATCGCTTATGCAAGTAGGCAGCTAAAGAATCATGAGAAGAATTATGCAACACACGACTTAGAATTATTAGTCATGGTGTTCGCATTAATAATATGGAGGAATTATTTGCTGGGTAAGAATATTTCATAGTTTATTTCAATAAAACTTTGAATTGACCTTAGTAAATAAAATTCCCTCTTTTAATTAGGTGAAAATTTAATCCCTTTACGAATCATAAATCTTTAAAGTATCTTTTCACTCAGAAAGATTTAAACATGAGGCAGCAACTTGGCTAGAAGTTCTTGCATCTTTTGATCTAGATATTTTATATACATCCGGGAAGGCCAATGTAGTTGAAGATGCGTTGAGCAAGAAAAATGTTGTTGTTTCTTATTTGGTAGTAACTCCCACTCTTCTGGAAAGAATTACTAGCAAGCAAAAAGAAGATCGATTACTAAATGAGATTATTAAAAATATGTACAAAATGCAGAATTCAAGCTTCAAAGTAGAAAACCGTGGATTATTGCGGTTTGTTTTGGATGTGGAAAGTATTAGGCATGAGGTGTTACCAAAATTTGTAAAGACATGAAGCACACATTTTGGTGGAGAAACATGAAAATGGACATATCCATTTATGTTAGCCAATGCATAAATTGCCAACAAGTCAAGAGCAACCAACAGAAAATTGTAGGATTTTTTAACCTTTGGAGATTCCAGCTTGGAAATGGGATCAAATATCAATGTACTTCATTGATGGCTTACCTCGAACAAGGAAGGAGAATGAAGGCATTTGGGTTATCATAGACCGGTTAACAAAAAGTGCACACTTCATTCGAGTTAAGCCGACAAGGACTGCTGCAAGCCTTGTAGAAATATATATGAAAGAGATTGTGCGATCGCATGAAGTTTCATGTAGTATAGTAAGCGATCGGGATTCAATCTTTACTAGTTAGTTTTGGAAATTATTACAGGCAGCTTTGGGAATGAAGTTGAGTATATGCATTGCATATCATCACCAAACTAATGGACATACAGAGAGATTCAATTGCGTTTTGGAAGATCTTATAAGAGCATGTATTCTAGACTTTGGAGGCTCATGGGAAAATCATTTACATTTAGTAAAGTTTTCCTATAACAACAGTTATCAAACTAGTATCGGCATGGCACCGTATGAAGCTCTACATGGTCTCCCCTGCAAGTCACTAGCATGCTGGATCGAGATCGGAGATCGGTTAACACTTGGTCTTGATATGACACAAGAAGCTTCAAAAAAGGTAGATATGATTAGAAAGAAGCTAAAGGAAACCCAAAGCAGGCAAAAATATTTTACAAACCAAAGGCATAGAAATCTGAAATTCTCAATTGGAGATTCTACCTTTCTGAAAGTCTCTCCACGAGAGTAGTGAGGTCCTCGATATATTGGACCTTTCCCATTCTTGAATGAATCATCCCACTATCTTATCGAGTGCACAACTTTTTTCATGTATCTCATATGCGGAAACATGTGCATGACCCAAAGCAAATCATAGAACAGCTGCTTAGGAATACTTGGAGGTGGAACCAAATTGGGCAGTTATTAGACGGTCTATTCGAATCGTTGATCATGATGAGAAATGATTAAGGAGGAAGGTGGTAAGGTTAGTCAAAGTTTATTGTAGTGGAGACGTTGAGGATTACACTTGGGAAATGGAGGAAAGAATGAGGAAGTTATATCCTGAGTTTCAGATTGATGTGCAGACTGTACAAATTATATCATCATAGTGTACTCATCACCTGTGGTGTAGTCACTTATTCATATTCTTGTATATGTTCCATCTTATCAAATATATTTCCTTATGAGCTATCTACTTTTTTTCTTAAATTCGAGGACGAAATTCTTTTAAGGAAGGGAGACTGTAACAACATAGAATTTGACCACTCTAAAATATAATATTTAAATTGATTTTAAATATAAAAATATGTAATATTTTATGATTCAAATAATATCGAATATGATTTGGAGATAGAAATTTACACAAAAATAAGAACAATTGCTTATATTGGTAAAAGTGACAAAAGTCTGATTTTAGAAAATTAAGTTTTAATCGTTAAGTAAATTATTTTAAGAAGAGTTTTTATTTTTAATAACAATATACAAATTTACTTTCAAGTTTTGTTTACATGAATAGATAGTTTAACAAAAACGTCAAAATATGGCTGTAAAACATTTTGTCAAAAATAAACATTTTGTCAAACAAAAAGTTGTCACAATATTATTGCACCTTTATTTTCATGTTCGTGTATGCATATATTTAAATAAGGTAAGTATTAAATAATTCACTAAACAATTTTTCTTTCCCCAACAAGTTTGGAAAATTCTAGAAATTATTAACAAAAAGTAAGCACTAAAAGACAAAAGTGTCAAAATCAAATCTAAAATAAATGTCTTACTTTATTTTACTTAACACCTATGTGATTAAGACATAAAGTAGAGATATAGAAGATGATTTTAAGTGTTGAAAAATTTATTTTACTTAAAGATGAAGTAAATGGCATTTTGGTCATTTAACATAATAATATTTTTATTCCAAACTTTTTCCTATAAATACCCACCCACTTCTTCACTTTTCTTAATACTTCTTCTTCTTCATTTCCAAGATTTCTTTGTTCATTTTTTTGGCTTCCCACCTTAATTAAATAATGTAAAAATTCAATCCCAAAATTTACTAAAACAAATATCCATCTGAACACCATGAAACCACACCCAAACCTCCTCTTCCCCTTCCCCTATCTACGGCCTCACACCCCCACCCACGGCCGAGCCCATCTCTCCCCCTAGTCAAGGCTATGACCATCCTCCCCCACTCCAAGTACTAGCCATTTAGAGACCGGCACACAAGGATCCGTGATATAAAATCTCGTGTAGCAAAGCTATAGCCGATTCTCTGATTGAAAACCAAAACAAAAGTGAGAACTCCTAATTATATACATATGCAAATATATGGGTGTGATGGTGTGATATGATTATATAGATGTTTATTTATGATTTTGATCATTATTGTGACGACCCGCCCTTCATTCCATAGAAAGACGTGTCGTGGAATAAAGAGAAATAGGTAGAAAAGAACAGATAGAAAAGAAAGAACTAAAACAAATCATAGAATCTCACAGCGGAACAGAATAAATATATTACATCACATACATATATCACAAAAGTCACTAATACAGTACATCAGAGTCATAAGTTCTACATATATCATACCAGACAGTCGTGGTGACCTGCCTATTCATTACAAACCAAAATGAAGTCATAAACACTAATATAGCGGAAATAGATATAACTAGATATGCAGAAGCCTCCTGCTCCAAGCCCTCCTCCAAAATACATCAAAGCTAACCTGGAATCACTTGACTACTCATAAAAATTTGAGTACCCAAGAGTTTAGGAAAAACAGAAAATAAACTCCGGGTCAGACATGGGTCTGGTGCAAGTAAACGATTAAATTTATTTAACTTGAAAATCACTTGAAATCAAGGGTATCTCGTAAGACTCGCCGCACATAAAAACGGACAAGTTTTTCCCTTAGGATAACCAAAACATTTCATAGGAAATCCAGTGACATTATAATAGTGTCTACGGTTTTCAATACAAAATAAGAAATAGCTAGAATGCTTACATCTCACGTTCCAGCATAGTTGGACACAATCAAAACCGTACGAGCGCTTACTGGAGATTGGATTCCATACAATGGCAGGGCTACTTGGGTACCATATGTCACAGTACCTGGTCTAAATCAGCGTACCGAGGACCACTCCTTATCCCCTGCAACACAAGACCAGAGCTAATCCTTACCTAGATAGTCCGAATAAGATCACCCCACGGTTAAGGCCAGCAACCGCCCACACAGCCGAATAAAAAGGGACTCTAGACAAGGGAAATCTTACCCTAATTGGGTGCTACCCACTTATCCTTGTTGTACCTCCCCTGTTTTAGCCATTCTCGATTGATGAGATTTTAGGCTACAATTACCTTTATAGCACACATTTCTTAGAATGCTCACCGTCCTCCAATGACGATGGTCTGATAGCGTTCGTCCATACAAGTCCGTTCCAGGTCTGAATGGAACCAAAGGCACTATCTCCACTACACTCGTATTGGAATCATCCTTAGAGTTAGCGACAAATAGCCCTTGCATTCTGAATCTTTAATCTGGATCTTTGTCGAGATCTTCACGATCTGATCATTTATTTTGAATCGATGTGGTGTTGGGTTAGCAAATGATATCCGATCCCTGTCTCATCGGAATCCAAACGCCATCTTTTAAGGCCAAGTTGTTTTTAACAAAAAAATTCAATTTCAGCATGTCACATTCACATAGAAATTTCATCACAAATATCTATTTAATAAAATGTCTCACGGTTTACATTAACAGTTCAATTCAGGGTGTTTCATATCACAGAATAACTAGAAATAACATATTTGGGAAAAAAGGAAATCTAAAGTACTTAAACTGTTCATAGACTAGATTAACTAGCCACACAATCATCTATTTAATTTAAACAGAATTAATTATTTATTTTCAAATCCTGTTTAATTATTATTAAATTAATTATAAACCATTTTATTTTATTTTAATTAAACATTTGGAATTAATTAATAATTAACCTGTATAATTAACCTAAGGCTTTTAATTAATTTAAAGGTTTGAAAACACTTCATTTTATGTTAACCATAAACTAATTAATTTGAAACTATTTTCAAATTTATCAATTAACAAGTGTGTTAACAAGTGTTACATGAATTAATCAACTTGGTTCCTATATTTAAAAAAAACAGAGATTTTAGAGCTTTTTAAAAAGGTAAATAGTTTTTAAAGTTAGCTTGGGTTTTGAAAATACTAATACATTCTATTTTCGTTTTCATTTAAAATTTTGTTTTCTTTTATTTTGAAAACTCGGCCCACTGACCCAAATCCAGATCCCGGATCTCACCCTTTCCCTTCTCTTACTTTACTTTCTCTTCTCCTATCCTTATCTCCTTTTCTCCTATACCACCTGGTACTGCCTGATACCAAAACCTCCATATGCACATGCACACACCATCGGTGCTATGCCGACCACCGCCGACACCACTTTGAAGTCACCAACGACTCCCTCGACCACCCCAGCTACCCAAAATTTCACAAAGAAGCAAGAAGCAAAATCAAACAGCATTGCCATCACCTGAAAGAAAACCAACACCTATTCGCACCTCGCGCCACCGCCACTGAGCACCAGAGCCTACGCCCTCGCACCTGGAGCTGTGCCTAACTTCCCTCTCTCTTTTCCCCTTCCTCCGAATCACATCGTCGCCACCATGATGTCAGAATCAAACGAAACATCACCTCGACCACACTTGAGCTTAAAACCCTATATCCTCTTCGATCCGCCACCATGACACTCGAAAAATCATGCCACTAATTTTCCTATGACCGCCGACCCCTCAACCTCCTTTGACCTAAGCCTCAAAGCCCAAGATTCTCGCAGTCGCCAGAAAACACCCCACGACTATATTCTGGTCATCTCCCAGCATCCCAACAATCACACCACTAAAAATTATGAACATGATACTAAAAATCATCATTCTAACATCGATTCTAGTTCTGTAGGCAGAAACATGAATTAACATGATTAATTTCTGGAAATATTTGATTATCCACTGTAAAAACCTATTTCCAGTGACTTTGCTTGCTAATTTTTCCATTTAATTAATTTTAAAATAAGTATACTCAAGTATAAACATATCTTCTTCAAACATCACAACCTAAAACTGTTTAGATTAAGAGAATTTTAATTTTGAAAGGGTTTTAACATGCCAGGGAAGCAAAACACAGAGATAAAAATGATACATGTTTTATATGCATCCATATACAACATACATATACATTTACTTCCTATGCAACCACATTTTCAAAATGTTACTTCTATTTAATTTTTGAACATAACCATATTATAAGCAAGATTTGATTTTTAAAGGAAGTTTACTCACTTATTTTTTTTTTGAATAGAGAACAATATCCTGTTTTGAAAAGCAGCTAGCTTGCTTGTTTGATTTTGATCTTCTCTGAAGAATTGTTTTTGTTCGTTTTAATTTGAGGAATGAAAGTAATGTTTATCTGTTTTTATACTTAGATATTTTCGAATGAATGAAGAACAAAGATGGTAGAGGAGAGATATATAGGAAAAGGTAGGCTGCATGCTTGTATACAGTGAATTCTTTTTTCCTCTTTACTTTTAAATTTTTATTTTTACTTTGATTTCTTTGGTCGGAGATTCTTTGACCTATCATGACTTGTGAAAGTGAAGTGATTTATTGGAAAGGAGATTAGATGTTTTATGTGCTGATGGAATGTGCGTTCAATGTGTGTGTTCCGTCTTATGTTAAGCACATATCATTCTTATGTATATACGTATCTCATACATAGGGATACAAGTATTTCTTTTTGTCAGGTTTGCCTCATATACATATAAATATATTCATATATTACCATAGTTAATTTTATATGTTTTACTTATGTTTCACATAACAATGTAAATCTCTTATAACATTTATTCCAATTTTTAAACATATTTTTTTATTTTTTTATTTTTAACCAAGGTTTAAGTATCAACATCTAAATTTTATTCATATCTACGTATACTTATATTTAGTGTTAATAAGGTAGAGTTTTTTTAAATAAATAGTAAATAGCCAGAATATTTTACTTACTTTTAAATGATAAACATGTATTATGAATAATTAAGTTAGAGAATTATGAAAAAATAGTGTCAAAATCCCGGGTCATTACAATCCTCCCCCTTAAAAGAATTTCGTCCTCGAAATTTAAAAGCAAAAGACAATTCAATTTTGTTTTTCAAAAAGCTTTTATATTCAAACAGCAAGGCATACACATCATTCATATCCTACCAACAATAGAAAAAAATCATTCACAAACAAACAATCCTAACTATCCTAACAATAATTCAGGATAGGCCTTCCTTACACTATTAGAGTTTCTCAGGTACAATCTCTGGGATCCTTGCTCCATTGGATCTTAACTAGCCTAATCACCTTGTTTCGGAGCTCTTTCTCATCTTGATTCACAATCTGAAATGGATGCCTAACCATAATTATGTTCGATTCGACCTCCAAATCTTTCTGAACTGCTGGTTCTACAACCAATGATGGGTCGTGCACGTATTTCCTCAAATGAGATACGTGAAATACATTGTGAATCCAAGCCATCCGGTTCGGTAATTCAATCATGTATGCCAAAGCACCGATCCTTTCGAGAACACGAAAAGGTCCTATATATCTTGGAGCTAGTTTCCAGTCTTACCAAACCTGATTGCTCCTTTGATTGGGAAAATCTTTACGAATACCAAGTCTCCAACTTCGAATTCCAGATTCCTCCATCTCTTATCTGTGTAGCTTTTTTGCCGATTCTAGGATGCCTTCATCCTTTTCTTGATGAGCTCGACCTTCGCAGATGCTTTCTGAATCATGTCTGGACCAAGTATAAGACAGTCTCCTGATTCTATCCAACAAGCTGGTGATCTGCAGGGCCTTCCACACAATGCTTCGTATGGTGCCATCTTAATGCTTGCCTAATAGCTGTTGTTGTATGAAAATTCCACCAGATGTAGATGATCCCCCCAAAATCCATCAAAGTCCAGGATGCAAGCTCTCAACATATCTTTTAGAATGTGATTCAGCCTCTCTGTCTGACCGTCGGTTTGCGGATGATAAGCGGTACTTAAACTCAACTTCATTCCAGAGCCATTTGCAAAGCTTTCCATAATTTGCTAGTAAAAATTGGGCCACGGTCACTCACTATGCTGATGTGAACACCGTGGAGCTTGACAATCTTTGTCATGAAAATCTCAGTTAATGAAGTTGCAGTTCTGGTTGACTTAACTGGCATAAAGTAGGCGCTTTTAGTCAGTCTATCTATAATTACCCACACTCCCTCATTTCCTTTCCTGGTTCTTGGAAATCCATCGATAAAATCCATCGATATCATCTCCCATTTCCACTTCGAAATCTCTAGAGGTTGCAAAAATCTTGTAGTCTTCTGTTGATCCTCCTTTATTTGTTGATAGTTTACACATCCATTGACAAAGGTAGCAATGTCCTCCTTCATTCCCGGCCACTAGAAAACTCTTTTCATATCTTTATAGATCTTATTTATCCCTAGGTGGATACTCAATCTAGATTTGTGCCCTTCCGACAAAGCTTCCTGCCTTAGTCGATCCACATCAGGCACACACAATCGTCCATTTATCCTTAAATCTCCTTGACTTCAATCTCAAAATCTGAATACCGACCTTACTTAGCTCCCTGGATTAATTCTTCCAGAGTCATGTCCTCCCTTTGATTGCTTATGATCCTTTCCTGAAGAGTCGGAGTAACTTCCAGAACAGCCAAAACTGCATTCCTACTCAAGGCGTCTGCCACCATGTTGGCTTTCCCTGGTGTGTAGAGAATGTCCAGATCATAGGATGCCAAGAATTCCACTCATCTCTGTTGTCTCAGGTTCAGGTCCTTCTGGGAGAAAAGATACCTTAAGGGTTTATGATCAATGAAAAGCATAAACTTTTCACCCAACAGGCAGTGCCTCTAAATCTTCAGCACAAAGACAATAGCCAGCAACTCCAAGTCATGCGTAGAGTAGTTCTTATAAGGCTTTAACTGCCTACTCGTGTACGCAATCACCCTTCCAAACTGCATCAAAATAGCTCCTAGTCTTATTCCACAAGCATCGATGTATACCTCGAATTTACTGTTCCCATCAGGATTAGCCCAAACAGGTGCACTGGTCAATCACGCCTTTAGATCTTGGAACGCTTCTTCGCATTCTGGAGTCCATTTAGATCGCTCCCTTTCTAGTCAGTTTGGTCAAATGAGAGGAAATCTTAGAGTAATCCCGAATGACATTCCTGTAGTAACCCGCCAAGCCAAGAAAACTGCAAACTTCCACAGGAGTCTGCGATTGCTTCCATTCTTGAACGGCTTCCACCTTGACAGGATCCGTAGAAATACCATCCCCCGATATGATGTGTCCCAAAAATTTTACTTCTGATTTCCAGAAATGGCACTTCAAAAACTTTGCTTTCAGAACATGCCTCCTCAAGGTCTCCAATACTATTTCCAGATGATGCTTGTGCTCCTCATTTGATTTGGTGTAGATAAGAATGTCGTCAATGAACACAAGCACAAACTTGTTTAGCACATCCCGGAAGACACGGTTCATTAGATCCACAAAATAAGCCGAAGCATTGATTAGCCCAAAAGGCATAACCAACCACTCATAGAAACAGTTAGGTCCTATGAATGCAGTCAAGGGTATACTGTCTTCAGCAACCCTTAGCTGGTGAAATCACGAAGATAGATCCATTTGGGAGAACACAGTCGCCCCATGAAGTTGGTCGAAAAGATCGTCGATGAGAGGCAAGGGGTACTTATTTCTAATGGTCAGCTTATTTAATTCCTGATAGTCTACAAAAAACCTTAATGACTCGTCCGATTTGGTTGTAAACACTACGGCAGAATCCTGGCTAGAACGACTAGGTCCGATCAGTTCTCTCTCTAAGAAATCCCAAGTCTGTTTCATCAATTCATCTTTTTTCCTAGGAGCCATCCTCCTATTTGGTTAGACTATGGGTATGGCGCCTAGAACTAAATCAATACGGAACTCGATCTCCCGATGCGGGGGCAAACCTTTGACTTCCTCTAAAACGTCTGGAAAGTCTTTGACAACTTCGATAGATCCTACTTCTTCTTGAGATACTTCGAGCCCATGCAAGAGACTACATAGGTGAATACCTAGACTATCACAAGTCACCCTTGCAACCCTTCCCAGCTCGGTTTCCAAAGACACGGTCCTCTCTTCATACGCTAGAACAACTTTATACTTGTCTGACCAATCCATTTCCAATATAAGGTCAAATCTTTTAAAGTCTAATACATAAGGATCACACGAGAAGCTATGAGATAAATAAGAAATTTTCAGGTCCTCACAAATCATGTCTAGTTTGGTCACTCCCCTTATGAGATTGGATACAAAAATAGGGTGGTCTATAACCTTAGGGGTAAGGTGAAATTTCTCCACCATTTCCAAAGAAATAAAGCTAAGGGAAGCACCAAAATCAAGCAATACTCTGACATAAGCACCATGTAAAAGCAAAGTACCTTTGAGGACGCCTTTGCCTTTCCCATCTGGAGAAGTGGGCAAGCTTTCACCATATGCCTGGGTTGCTAAAAATTGAAGCACAAGGTCTTCTGAACCATTAGGGAAATGGGTCCACTCTGCTGCTGCTTCAGATCTCCACCTTTAGGACAGATTCTTGCCAGATGACCTTTCTTTAGGACAAGGTCTGTTTCAAATTTATCATTAAATAAGTGTGTTAATAAGTGTTACATGATTTAATCAACTTGGTTCCTATATTTAAAAAAATCAGGGATTTTAGAGTTTTTTAAAAGAGTAAATAGTTTTGAAAGTTCGCATGGGTTTTCAAAATACTAATACATTTTCTTTTCTTTTTCATTTAAACCTTTATTTTCTTTAATTTTGAAAACTCGGCCCACTGGGCCAAATCCAGAACCCAAATCTCACCCTTTCCCTTTACTCCTTCCCTTCTCTTACTTTACTTTCTCTCCTCCTATCCTTATCTCCTTTTCCCCTATACCACCTACTACTGCCTGATATCGAAACCTCCATGTGCACGTGCACACATCACCGGAGCCATGCCGACCACTGCTAACACCACCTCGAAGTCACCAACGACTCCCCCGACCACCGTAGCAACCCAAAATTTCAAAAAGAAACTAGAAACAAAATCGAACAGTAATGCCATCACCTGAAAGAAAACCAACACCTATTCGCATCTCGTACCGCCTCCACTGATCACCAGAGCCCATGCCCTCGTATTTGGAGCTGCGCCTAACTCCCCTCTCTCTTTTCCTCCTTCGTCGAATCACCTCTTCGCCACCACGACGACGAAATCAAACGAAAAACCACCTTGACCACACCTGAGCCTAAAACCCTATATCCTCTCCGATCCGCCATCACGACACTTGAAAAATCGTGCCATTATTTTTCCTATGACCGCCGACCCCTCAGCCTCCTTTGACCTAAGCCTCAAGCCCAAGATTCTCGTGGTCGTCAGAAAACACCCTACAGCCGTATTCCGGTCATCTTCCAACATCCCAACAATCACACCACTAAAAATTATGAAAATGCTACTAAAATTCATCATTTCTAACATCGATTCTAGTTACGTAGTTAGAAACATGAATTAACCTGATTTCTGGAAATATTCGATTATCCACTGTAAAAACCTATTTCCAGTGACATTGTTTGCTAATTGAGGAATGAAGTAAAGTTTTTCTGTTGTTATACTTAGCTAATTTTTGAACGAATGAAGAATGAAGAAGGTAGAGGATATATATATATATATATATATATATATATATATATATATAGAAAAAGGTAGGCTACATGTTTGTATGTAGTGGATTCTTTTTTCCACTTTTCTTTTAAATTTTTATTTTTACTTTGATTTCTTTGGTCAGAGATTCTTTGACCTGTCGTGACTTGTGAAAGTGAAGTGATTTATTAGAAAGGAGATTAGATGTTTTATGTGCTGATGGAATGTGCATTCAATGTGTATGTTCCCTCTTGTGTTTACAAGCACATATCCATTCTTATGTTTATACATATCTCACACATATGTATACAAGTATTTCTTTTTTTTGGTTTGCCTCATATACATATAAATATATTCGTATATTACTATAGTTAATTTTATATGTTTTACTTATGTTTCATACAATAATGTAAATCTCTTATAACATTTATTCCTATTTTTAAACATATTGTTTATTTTTTTTTACTTTTAACCAAGGCTTAAGTATCAACATCTATATTCTATTCATATCTACATATACTTATATTTAGTGTTAATAGGGTAGAGTTTTTATGTTTTTTTAAAATATTCTGGAGAGATTTATTTTTGAATTTCCAAATCATGTGTCTTTACAAATATATATTTGTATAAATAAATAGTAAATATCCAGAATATTATATTTATTGTTAAATGATAAACATGTGTTATAAATAATTTAGTTAGAGAATTATTAAAAAAATAGTGTCAAAATCCCGGGTCGTTACAATTATATATTATTTGTCTCACTGAATGCTTGAACAAGTTACGATATACACGTTGTTATTTCACATGAAAAACACTTTCTGAATGAATTTTAAAAGTAGTATGGAATCATTAATACCTTCTTAAATGATTAAAAACATTTTAGAAATGTTTCACAAACATATAAACTTGTTTCAAAAAGTTATGAATAAAAACCAATAAATGAGTCAAAACTAGGCGCGTGCAAATCGGTAGTTTGCGATTTCACGCCGAAGAATTCAAATAAGTATACAAAATGGGATTTAGCTCGAAAATCTTTGAGATGGGAATTTTCCAGACTATTATATCCATAGTATTGGAATGAAGAAAGAAAATTAATATTTCATGTTGTAGATTTTAAAATATGTCCAAATCAATTTTTCATAAAAAAATCACGCATTTGCAGTATATCGACCAAAGTAAAAAACTCTTTGAAATGAATATTTTTAAGTGTTCAAAAATATGAAACAATTTTCATAAATCACATAAAATGGTTTAAAAGAGATCTGAATTGAATAATATGGATTTTAAAATATTAGCACAGTTGTTTTAAAATCAAATCAGCTTTTAGCACTTTCTACAGCACTTTTCTGCTGACTTTTCAACATCTTTAGAAATGAAACGTTAAACTTAAGTATTCCTTTCCGAATCTTTTATAAGTTTTTTCAAATAAATGAATAAGTGTTTTAAATTAGGATTTATAAGTTTTATAAATCATTTCTAAAAAACGGAAGGAGTATGCGGAAACGACTAGTACATTTGCCATGCCTGTGGGATCTATAAAGGAAAAATGAGATGTGTAACTAAGGTTAGAGATGGAGCAACTAGTGCCCTGAACTTACATAATATCTTTTTTCTCTTTTTAGGCGAGGGGTGGAACATATCGAAGGGAAAGCCCGGATGCTCTAAAATAATGTTTTTCCAATATGAGATTTAAATATATGATTTGGAAAAAATTTCCTAAGTGAAAAGCGAATTGATACGGATTTGTTCCAAGATTTAAAAATGTTTAAATTTACCCAAATGATTTCAAAATTGAAGGTTGAAATGACTCCATATTTATTGAAAGAATGTTTTTAAGATATATATCTCTCGAAGATACTTCGATAAAGAAATTAATGACTCAAACAACAATCATCTACTTATAAAACATCATTTTTATCGATGATTGGACTTCGAAGAAACCGGGGTCGAATTTGGAAAATCCTATCCGAAAACCACTCGAACCAATTTTCGTTCGAAGTAAAATAGGTTGAAGATAGGAGTATGGAGAATGGAGATATTCATGATGTAGGGATGTTTGCCACTAGTCCCTTGAGGTGGAATTTACCATGGCATATAATTATGGTGGAACGTTGTGCTCCATTTTAAAAATCTTCGAATTGCAAGGACAAATCATTACCAGTCCTAGGGGTGATTCCCACAACAAGGTGCAGTAGGAGGAGTGCTTTTGGTTTTTTTCAGTCTCAAAACGAACTTGTATGGACGAATGTCTACGTTGCATTTTAAAATCACATTAATTGACTTCTATGAACGTATATCTGCTTAGTGGCAGAGAAGGCAACTTCTTCTAGCTTGTAATGACTTGGAATTTTGAGTATTTGAAATTGGAATAGTTAATTGATTTTAAATATTTAAAAGTTAATTTTTAACATGAATTTCAAATATCTCTATTTATTGGATAATTTAATAATTGGATTTAGTAATTGGAAATTGGGTAAAATATGAAATCTTGGTTTTTAAGCTTTTTAAAATTAATTTAAAGGCTTATAAAATTTATATTGATAATAATAAAGATAATAATTTTAAATTTAAATTTAAAGGTGATTTGTTCAGTTTTGAAAATATATCGTTTAAATTGACATTAAAAATAGCCTTTTAGGGCACACTCTCGGAATTCGATGAAACTAGTTACGTTGGATCCATGTGTATTATTATCGTATTCTAAATTTTGTAACGTTCGGAGTAATCGTTTGGTCGTATGGGTTAGAAATGCTCTGAAATTATATCGAAAATTCAATATAATAATTGGGTCCAAAAAGCTATCCAAAAAGCTACCAATTCAATATAATCGTTTGATGATTGGTATTGGTTGTCTGGTATGGTTTGTAATCTCAGCTATGAGATGGGAAATGTATGTGATATGGATGCATTGGTTGCTTTTGGATGATAATATGGATTATCTGATTATGGTATGAATTATATGTTGATGATAATGTTGATTATCTATTGTGTTGTGAATTATCTATCTGTGTGTATATAGATAATGAATTGAATTGTTTTAAACTCTAAAACAACTTGGCCTTAAAAGGCACGTTTTGGATTTCGATGAGACCGGGATCGGGTTTCCATATTTGGATATCCGAAAACCACATCGATCCAAATTAACGTTAGGTCGTAAATCTGAAGTGAAGATGAAGATTCAGAGTGCAAGGGTTATTGTCGTTAACTCTGAGGGTGATTCCAAAATGAGTGTAACGAGATAATGCCTTCGGTTTCGTTTGAACCCGGAATGAACTTGTATGGATTGAATGCTTTCAGAACATCGTCAGGTGGACAATGAGCATTCTAAGTGATATGTCCTATAAAGGTAATCGTAGCCTCAAGCCTCATCAACCGGGAATGGCTAAAACAGGGGAGGTGAAGCAAGGCTTCGTGGGTAGCCCCCACTTGAGAGCGAGATTTACCCCTGTCTAGATGTCTCTTATTTCGGCTTAGTGGTGCGATTGCTGATCACAACTGCGGGGTGGTCTTGTTCAGAACTGTTAAGTAAGGAATGGTTCCGGCTTTGTGTTGCAGGGGAGAGGGCGTACTCCTCGGTATGGTGATCTACGCCTCGTACTGTGATGGGCGGTACCCCAGTAGCCCAGCCATTGTATGGAATCCAAAATCCAATAAGTGCCAATGGTTTTGATTGTATTACCCACTTTTGTGGCTAGTAGCTGGAATTTAATGAATGTAACAATTTCGGCTATTTCTTATTTACTTGAAAACCCTAGACACTATTATAATATCATCGAATTACCTATCAAATGTTTTGGTTAGCGTAAGTAATAACTTTTCCATGTTTATGTGTGGGAAGTCTTACGTGATACCTTTTCTTTCGAAGGTTTTTCAAAGTTAAGCAACTTTAACCTGTTACTCACACCAGACCCATGTCTGACCCGGAGTTATTTCTGTTTTTCTTTAACTCTTGGGTACTCAAATTTTTATGAGTAGCCAAGGGATTCAGGTTAGCTTTGACGAATTATGGAGGAGCATATGGAGCAGGAGGCTTCTGCGTATAGTTATATAGTTTTCCGCTGTGTTGGTATCTCTGAGTGTCTTCTGTGTGTATTGAGTTGTAATAACTAGACAGGTGTTTATAACTTTCTAGTATGTGATGTATTGTCTGTGTAACTCTGATATTTAATGTATACTATGTAGTACTTATGTTATTTATTTAATTTATTTGTTTCGCTTTTGAGATTCTTGTGTTGTTTCTTCTTTCTCTTCTTCTTTTCTCTTTTCTATCCCTTTCTATCTTAAGGATGATACGACTTTTAATGAAGAAAAAGTCGGGTCGTCTCAAATTATGTTTGTAACTTTGTCGTTTACTAGTTTACTTTCCCAAGACCGTGTATAGTCTTCATTGAGTTTCAAACTCAAGATGTAAACAAGAATGGACATTTGATCCATATGCGATCACGTATAAATGTTATATGGTGAACGGTCATAATTTATAATATACGAAACCCCGATGAAATTAGTTCATTGTAATAATCGTGTAAATTATAGCGTGAGATCGTGTATTCAATATGGTTGATTACAATAACAACCTTGCTATGTTAACATAACACTAGACCAAAGGCTACAAGGTTGATCTAAGAATTCAATCATTGAAATGTCAGTTTGGTCAGTTTACGTAAAGTGCAATTTATTTAATATCCTTAAAAGTTAAGAATAACTAAATACACTTTTTATAAAGTGCTCGTTATGATATTATAATAAGGATTTCCTTTAATGGTTCAACCGCTTGGAAAGGAAATTGAATGTATTTGAGTGGATGTAACTTATGGCACCGTTGGGATGAAGAGAGTGAATGTTTACTTCTGCTTCATAAAGAAATTCATAAATCGAAATTGTAAAATGCTTAACACAGGAATTAGTAAAATGGTTTTTCTATTCCAAAAAAAATTATATAGAAAATTGTTTTCTATGATATTAATTTCTTTGAATTTAAGATAATTGATTTAAAAAATTTCAACTGTAAACCAGTTATAATAAATGAGATAAATAGCCTATATTAAGTGGATGAATGGAGCTTCATATGTCATATGCTATTGTAGTAATGGCAGAAATAGTGGGAGCATGCCATATAACATTTACTGGTCGCATCAAGTTATGAAAGTTGTTTTTGTAAACTATATGAAATATTATTTGTGAAATGAAAATTAATTTTCATTATTGGCTGAAAATGAGACATAATTTCATTTCAATATGAATATTATAAATATTTGGTATAAAATAAAGCTATAATAGTGGTATGTGTAATGCATTGGAAAGTACAAAAGTATCCAAATTATTTGGAATAGTTTTAGCTTATGGACTAAGCTAACATTTGGAGAAATAATTCTTTGATTATATGATTACGAATTGTATGGTACTAGTATATTATATCTTAAATAATAAAAGGCAATGCACCATTGGATTGGTGTGAGCAATCATAAAAATTGATGAGCTCTACGGATTGATCCATATAGATGTATGCAATCGAAAGTTTTTAATTTAAAAATGGTTTAATGTACTTCTTTATATTCACTAATAATTTTTCACAAACATAAATATGTGTATTTAATATACATGTATTATGTCTATGATAAGCTCATAGAATATAAGTCGAAAGTAATTTAAATAACATGCAAAAGAAAATAAAATGATTTGATTTGATCGAATAGGTGAGTATAACGGAAAGAGTTTCGAATGTACTTAAAATGAGTAAAAATTCAATCTCAAAAGTCACTCCTTCCTATATAGCGTTACAATGTACCGAAAAGTAGTAACTAAACTTTGTTGAACAATGTACTATTAATAGTGAATAAAGTTAAGTTAACTTCTTTCTTCAAGGTCATGTGCTTAAGAGTAGTACACAAAGTTAAAATTAGTATCATCTATGGAATAGTTTACAAAATCATACAAGATGAAGATTTATAAGAAAATCTAACATATGTTAGGCTAAATGTCGGCCGGTTGTGTGAGTCAGAAGACCACACGTAATAATTGTATGTGCGTGATCTTGTATGAATTGCACCAAAATAAGTTTAGCAACTGCTCTTATTGGATGACCAATTTATGTTTTAAACATATATATTGTAAAATAAAAACAAAATTATTTTATATATAAGACAATCTATAGAGTGTCTATGATATCTATTCTATTGCACTAAGAAACAATTATTGTTTCATGAAATAATGACTTTGTAGCAATGGAATTTCATTGTGAAATTATTGGTATTGAAATGGCTTTGTATACAATCCAAAGATAAAACTTATTATGTGGGATGGAATGAAGTTAACCTAACCTAAACGAATGTATCACATTAAAGCGTCTAATAAGTATTCTCACAAATTGAAGAGAAACTATAAATTTCTTATTAATGTTGTGAATAGATAATCCTCGATTGTCAATTAAGCCATTAAGATTTTTAACTCTATGATATGGTATGATGCTCAAATTCGAAATAGATTCCAAGTGTAGTATCAAATTATGATTTCAATAGTTAGACCCCAAGGGAAGTGATCTACCGGCTGCAAACGTGTCTTTAAGAAGAAGACTAATGCAATATGAATTTAATGAGCAATGTTGATAAGAATAATCTTATAAATTTCAGTTGTTGAAATTAGCATAATAGATTCATTATTCAACATGCTCAAGTTAATTCAGATTTAATAACAAAATTATCACTTGATATAACTTTCTTTTTTGATACATATGTGTTGAAATGTAAAATTCTAAATAATAATTTAGAATTGAGTATTTGTATATAACAATCAAAGTGCCTTGATGTCAGTGGGAGCGACATTGAGTTTGTGGTTTATTGGATATGATAGATGCGGTAGTGTCATTCGATATGCATTAAAAATTGAACAAATGTTTTGATAGAAATATCAAATAGTCTGATTATTAGTCAAAATGCATAGGAAGCGCATGTTCATAAGAAAGGACGTTAAATGGAACATAGATATTTCTACACCATAAGTAAATAATGCACTGCTAATTTTTAACAATGTACTTGTATTAAAATTAGGTTTAGTTGTTTTAACACTTGATGTTGGATTTGCATGTCTTTCATAGATAGTATAAAGGACATCGAGGATGTCCAAGACAATATGCAAAAGCACTTTATTAAAGTGTTTAATAAGGAACATGTGAAATGGATTCCTTATGCATTGGTAGTAGGAATTAGCATACATGTTATATTGATTACAATATCGTGATTTGTTTATATATTTGATTACTTGAAGAAAATATCAAATCCAAATCGATATCACTAAATCATTGTTTAAGGCGTTCTCGTGTACTTATGAAATACTAGATAATTGTTTATAGAAACAACGAACTTCTTATGAAGAAGTGTTTGGACTTAAATTTCATAAGTGATACCGAGTATAATATGTCAATAATAAATTCAGGTTAAACCACTTTAAGTTGGGAAGTTCCAAACGAAAAGTTATGCTTGATTCAATGAACATATTATGTTCATCGCTTTGAATAGCACCTCAATAAAAACAAAGTATATATGTAATTGCGCAAATTTATAACTGAGTTAAGGGATAATTCCAATTATTAAGAATACTAAACATTGTTATATGATAATAATGTTATAATAAGAGCTTGCTAGAAGTCAAGAAACATACTTTGAATAGTGACAACTGATACAATTAGTTTATCTGCATT
The DNA here is from genome assembly GCA_030765085.1 of Allium cepa. Lineage (NCBI taxonomy): Eukaryota > Viridiplantae > Streptophyta > Magnoliopsida > Asparagales > Amaryllidaceae > Allium > Allium cepa. The sequence goes on along the minus strand of CM060937.1, from coordinate 1,023,692,637 downwards.
AGAGAGAGTTGATTGAAAGAGTAGACAATTAAACCAACATAGTAGATCCCTTCATGAAAGGTCCAACTCGATTAATTCACATTAAACTAATTGAAGCAATGACATAAAGATTCCACAATTGAATTCAAGTGCAAGTAGAAGATTGATAGAGTTAGGGATATGCCCCAAGGGTAATCATGTAATTTGTTACATATATCTAATTCGATAACCAATCTTGTTCGAAATAAAATGTGTTTTCTTCCTATTATATACTTGATATAATAAGTCACATTAATTAATTTAGTTAAAAGCACATTTAATAGAAAATCAATAAATGGTATATTTTGTGATAATAGTTACAATATGTTGTAACTATGAGAATTTATCACAATGGAATTAAACATATTATTTTAAATATTCCTAGTCAAAATGTATCAAGACTGAATGTCGAAACACCCATTGAGACTAAAGTGTGTAAGGATCTCCAAATGTCGGGCAGTGCATTATTCATGATTGTTGCAAGCAGTAAGGGGTTGCGTATTGATAATTATTGGCTAATTATGGAAAGACTCACTTGATAGTTTTTTATTGGTTAATATAACTAAGGTGAAATAGAAAATATCGATGTGAAAAAATTATACAGTTCTCTTGATTTCAGGACACTGTTGATCTTTAAATGGAAAATCGCTTTAATTATAGTTAAATCGTGGCACGACGTATGACGTACATTGAATGATTATAGTTAGTTCGACTGGAAGCATTGGAAGTGAAACACTGTTAAAGAGAGAATTCGTCTTCTCAGTTATATGAGATTAGTATCACAGTCAACTCAAAGTCAAAGTCTCTGGAAAAAGCATCTCGATTAGTAATAATCGTTGTTATTGAACTAATGACTTTGTATTTGGACTACAAAGTTGAATAAGAATTATATTGGATTTAGACCATTACCATATTCCATAAGTCTAATGTGATATAGTTTTGAAGAATAGAGTTGGTATAAATGATTGTTACTATCGAGTAACACTTAAATAAGTAAAATTGGATTTTACCGAAAAATTTCCTTCTCTAAATTCATTTATACATATTCTATTTACACATATAGACACTATTTATATGCTACATTTACACTTCACCAAAATGAATATATTTGATACATTCATTTATAACACCTATAAATTTAAGTTATATTTAAATCTTCATTTTAAAATTTTAAACAAAATAAGATTTTATTAAATTTTTACTAGATTGAATCTAAATCCAAAATGGTAATTTTTTTCAAATTCATTCATTTCTTCCGCTGCGGGATGGGTCGGTTCTAACACTCGGTGGACAAATGAGAAAAAGGTACAAGCACTTAGTAACTCAAAAGCTACTAATATAACATTATGTTTACTAGATAAAAATGAATTTAATAGGGTTTCTATATGTAAGTTTGCATGTCAAATATAGAGAACATTGCAAGTTACACACGAATGCACTAGTAAGGTTAAACAAACCAAGATTTCTATGTTAACTAACCAATTTTGATTATTTTAAAATGAAATCAAATGAGTCTATTTCTGACATGCATCCTGGATTCGAAGTCATATTCCATGCTTTAATTTCATTAGGAAAAGAATGCACTAAAGTGGGTCAAGTCGAAAATATCCGTAACTCACTTAGAAGTGAATAGTGGCCATAGAAGAAGCCCATAATATCAGTACAATGAAAGTGGAAGAATTAATAGGTGATTTAATGTAATATAAAGTTCAATTGTAGGAGCAGAAAGGAAAGCCAATCGGGTGAGAAGAAAATGCTGGCATTCAACGCTACTCATGGAGATGAAGGACCACATGACGATGAGAAAATGGCGTCATTACACCATACAGCTCAATTTGCCACATCCAGATGCGCAAAAATTGCCACGATCTTAAGCCGTGGCAATTACCTGGCAATTTTGCCATGGGTCGGAGCCATGGTAAAACAAATTACCATAGTTGCAGACCATTTCATCCAAATCGATCACCGTCGACGCTACTTAAATCGAAATTAGGGATCTCTGTGGTAATAGTTACCATCGACGCTGCAAATTCGAGAAAATATAGTTGTATTTTTCGCTGGTTTCATCAATTATCTGCTTAAATCTAAAGTTAAACTGTTTTCCGTTGTTTATTTTCTGAGTGAATTAGTAATTATATCTGATTTTATGAGAAGTTTGATTTTGTCAAATATATAGTAATCTTAGAATTATTTATGTCTATAATTTCTTTTTCCTTTGGAGAGAACTTCGAATTTTCTTGTTTTGATTTTATTGAATAATGAAGTCTGATGTTTGCATATGTTATGGTAGTTCAATGTTTCTGTAATATTTGGTTTCACAAATTAAACTGCATTTTGATAACATGTAATATAACTTCATGATAAGAAAATTAAAAACTAAAATGTTTTGTTAACTAAACTCATAATCATGTGTCCAAAGAAGTAGGGATTTTCCTTTGTAGCAACATATTTGAGCAAATATGCCCAGTATAAACCTATGTAAATTAATCATTTTTTTTACATTTTAACATCTTTCTGGTGAAATATGGACCAAAGAGCGTGAACTTTAAAAGGTTTTTTGAAATGTTATAATTTCATTGACCATTTACAGCATTTGTAGTTTTTTTAATGGTAGCTCAATATAAGCTTTTAGTGCGAAGCTACAGAGAAAGCTAAATATTTAGTGCATCTAATCTACCATAAACTTGCCACCATGAGATATAACATGTTTCGATTTTCCTTGTTTGGTTATCTTGTTACTATAAACTAAATGCATGATATTATATACTAATGCAAATATAAACTAGATATAACATTGGAGTGAATATAATTATAACGCTACAAAGTCTTTGATTGACATATGTAAAGGTGTATTTTTGTGACAGTAGCTCCGTCAGTAAGAGTATATGTATAGTTGGGGGTGTGTGATTTTTTCTTTTTCTTGTTGTGCATCGCCCGTGCTTGTCATTTTTCTTTTACATATACCCTATTTTTAATGAGCATGAATGCTTTTATATTGTTATACATAGATGGGTTAGTATAAATCATTTGCTGTTTTAAACTCTATCATCGTTTTATATCTTGCTGAGGAGTATCTTATGTTTCAATCTACTTTGCATTTAGTCTTGTTAATTAAATTACTTTGCTATTACAAACTGCAATATATATATATATATATATATATATATATATATATATATATATATATATATAAAGTGATTGCGAAGTTGGCTGCTACTTAAACTTATGCAAGCTAATTTATATACTTCAATAACAGATCTTTCACTGCTACATCATCTTTTAGTGTTATATTATCTTCATATTTAATTTTAGCAACTCAATTATTTTACCAATATAAAGTGTTGTTATCATGCATTGTATAATAATTAGCAGTGTACTACTTTTTGCATACGAGAATGTAATTATTTTTTGGTATGCATGTGCTATGTAAATTATTTTTTCTTTTTCTTTATTTGAATTTTTTTAGAATTTCAGTGAATTTTTTCTTGGAATTCGATATAAACATGATTCCTCTCCATAAATAATGTTCTTATATCGGGGAGCTATATGATAAGGGAATACTCAAAGAAGAAAATAAAAAATATTATGCCTGAAAGTAGAAACAAAATTGTGGACTTTTAATTCACGAGGGCCTCACTTTTCTCTCTATTTATATTATGCAAATTAGTTCGGTAATTTAGTATTATATCAAGTGTTTTGTGGTTGCATTACTAATTTTTGTGTTTGTGATTGGTTAGTGTGAAGATTTCTGCATTTATTTAGTATACTCGGAATCACTTGTTCGTTTTCATAGCTTTTTATTAAGAAATATCCGAACTTTGAAATGTTGTTTGATGTCAACCAGTTTACTAATTTTTCCGACCAACTATGGAAACACATACATGGAACACTACCTATATTCATTCTTGTTTTACCAAGACATGGGCCTTTCTTTAAACTAACTATATAGTGCAAAGACCATTGTATCTGCTGAAAAAATTCATCGGGTCAAGATTTCTGTTTTCATTTTTGCTTTGATCATTTATGGTTTTTAAAATTCCAGCCTATTATACATTTGGTATTTCGTGTATTTTTATAAATAATTGTCTGAAATTCGATTGAATCATCTAAAATTTTAGGTTGATCTAATGTCTTTCAATTCAAATTAGCTGAAAGTTAAAGCAGTTTATCATGAGATTTATTATATGGATTTGTTTAATTTGGTTAATTAATCAGGTTAATTACCTAAATATGTACTAAAATTTAAGCTTTGAATAGGCTAAGGAGATAGGTACCTCAGGCATGTATGAAACTACACGAATTTTGAAAATGCTAGTTTTGCACATAATAATAAAGTTTCCAACATGTATACAGATCCCAAATATATCCCAAATAAACACAAAATGAAAAGTTAAGGCTAATGTTGTGAAAAGTTCAAAATTCGAATCAAATTTAATAGAATAGTGAATCTAAATCTTCATCAATAATAATTTTGTATATCATGTATAATAGCAGGGCAATATGTTGTCTAGTATAGACAAACAATGGATGAAAGAATCTAATCAAAGAACCACACGATATGAAGAAGGAGTGCAGATGTTTATTGAATTTGCTGTGGAAAATGGTGATGATAAGAAAATCTATTCTTGTCCTTGCACACAGTGGAAAAATATAAAAATGAAGATTAAATTAGATGATATTCATTATCATCTACTCAGGTGGGGAATTTTCAGTCATATACTATTTGGCATTTTCATGGAGAAGAATCGATAGAAAAGCAAAAACAATCTATTAGTCAAGCCATAAGTAATGATGAGGCTGAACATCCTAGGGTGGAAGACTTGGTCAATGATGCTGATAGATTTCATCATTTTCAACCTACCATTCTGTTTCCTGATAATATTGGGGAATTATCTACGGTTGATGTTGATCGATCGACCGATCAAAGGAAGAAGTGTAAATCACTTTTCAATAGTGCAAAAGAGTCGTTGTATCCTTCATGTTCTAAAAGTATAATAAGATTGTATGCCATTGTGAAACTAAATAGCTTGAAAGACAATTGTGTGACCGCACTCCTCGAATTTAGAAAGAAGTTACTCCCTGAAGGTAACACACTACTGACAAAGTACCCCAACAGGAAGAAGATGATTAAACAAGTTGGGATGGATTACAAGACTTATGATGCATGCATTAATGATTGCATGTTATATTGGAAAGAAGGTGCAAATAGAGTTTCTTGTACAATCTGCAATGAACCAAGATATAAGACAACATTCAATGAAGAGAAAAGAGCTACCAAAGTACCTTAAAAGACGCTAAGACATTTCCTTTTAATTTCTAGATTTAGAAGATTGTATACCATACCATGGATAGCATATGCTATGACTTGGCATGCTCGTGCAAAATCCGATTCAAATATAATGCGTCATCCAAGTGACACTTCTCAATGGCGAGCTGCATATTGTTTTGATGAAACATTTGCTGCTGAACCATGAAATATCATGCTTGGAATAGCAACTGATGGTTTCAATCCACATGCGTCTCTAGCTAGTCGTTATAGTTATTGGACATTAATTATAGTATCATATAATCTTCCTCCATCAATGTAAATGAAAAAGAGTTCTCAATGTTGACATTGTTGATTTCTACGCCAAAACCACCTAGAAAGGATATCGATGTTTATTTACAACCGTTGATAGACGAGTTAAAGCAGTTATGGGAAGGAGTCAATGCATTTGACTCGTTTAATAATTCCAAATTCACAATGAGAGCTAGGATGTTGTGGGTAATTCATGATCATCCTGCGCTCTGTACTTTATCGGAGTGCACAACTCATGGATATTTTGCATGTCCTATTTGTGGGGAAATACTTGTTTTTATTATCTTCCCGAAAGTAAGAAGACGTGTTACATGGGACATCGAAGATTTCTTCCTTTCCAACACAAGTTTTGAGACAATAAGGCAAACTTCAATAGCGAACAAGAATATCGTCGTCCTCTATGGCCATTGAATGGTTATCAAGTTCAAGAAGAGGTAGCTAATATCAAGATGAAAGTTGGTAATAACAGACAAGAAATCGGTCGAAAAAGAAAAAAGAAAACCGCTAATGAAGACCTTATCAATGTTCATGCATGGTATAGGAGGTCTATCCTCTTTGATTTTGCATATTGGAAAGCAAATTTGGTCCGACATAAGGTTGATGTTATGCATACCGAGAAGAATGTCACTAAGAATCTCATCAGTACAATTATGTATCATAAGGACAAGTCAAAAGACGGCACCAATGCACGCAAGAATTTGGGAAACATGGGTATAAAACAAAAATTATGGGTGAGAGAAGATCGTGAAACAAATAAAATAACTATACCGGAAGCAATTTTCACTCTGAGCAAAGAAGAAAAGGTACGGTTTTGCACCATTTTGAAAAAACCTAAAGTAGCTAGCATTTCTCTTCTAACTTTCACAATAATGTGAGCATCAATTATCCTGAGATAACAAATATGAAGTCACATGATTATCATGTCATAATGCAACAATTACAACCGGTATTGCTTCAACATTCTTATTCACAATATAAGGATCTGCGTAATGTTGTACACCATATAATTTTATTCTTTAACATTTTGTGCTCAAAGGTGATCAATAGAGATCATCTTCTAAAAGCAAAGGCTAGTTTGGTAGAAGCAATGTATGTATTTGAAAAACATTTTTCCACTTGCATTTTTTGATATCGATATCCACCCTATGGTTCATCTGGCGAATGAAGCATTGATTTGTGGCCCTGTTAAATATAGTTGGATGTATCCTTTTGAATGACAAATTAATAATATTTTCTTTATTTTTCATCATTCGATTTAAATAGCTACTAGTTATTACAATTAATTACCTACATAGGTTGATGAAAACATATAAAGATATGTACGCAACAAAAGATATATTAAAGGGTGTATTGCAAAAGGATATATTAAACAAGAAGCTAGTTATTACTACATAGTACGATGGATTGGATGAATAGGAGAAGTAAGTTCACTAATTTATCCTGAATTCCCACTATTGTAAAATAATTAACTCCTATATATGTATTGAAATGTCCATCGCGGGACGTATAACATCTATGTGAAAAGTACTAAATCTAATCTTGAAGTAGGGTTACATCCATGGAAACTTGTCAAAGTTTCACTCTATGGTTACGTGATAAAGTATTACATCTTCTTAGGTATTCATGTGTATTTAAGTGAATCATATACCATCACGATCATGTTTTCTTGCTTATTGTGTTTTTTACATAGGTCAAGACCAATGAAGTTGATGCAACTCTTTGGCGGTTGGTGAATGGGCCAAAGTTCAAAGTGCGTAGTTATACGTAGTACCTAGTGAATGGATTCATATTTTCTTCAAGAAGTTACGAAGAGCGGACAGTAACACAAGAAAGTGGCGTTTGTATCAGAGCAATTACAAAATTTAGAGTGAGCGGGAAGGATAAAAATTACAAGGAAGCAGAAACAATGTATTATGGAGTTATTCAACAGATAATTGAGTTAGATTACATTAACTTCAAAGAAATGGTTTTTTATTGTGTTTGTGTAAAGGTCGAAGATAAGGTTAATGGTTGTAAGATAGATCATGTTTCAAACTTGATTACAGTTAACTTAGAGAAATTAAAGAACAAAGATAGAGTGAACGATGAGCCATTTATTCTTGCATTAGAAGCGAGTCAAGTGTTGTACTCAAAAGATTTAAAAAGTAATGGATGGTTTGTGGTTTTATATACACCAAAATTGTTGACTACAACTGTGGATGACACTGAGTTTCCTATTGTCTATCATCAGCTTTCTAGAACAATCAAAAATTAAAAGACCTTACCAAATGCGTATGTTAATATAAGATGTATTTCTTAATTGAAATAATTTGAATTTCAACTGTGATTGAATTTAGAATTTCTTCACCATGGGTATTTAGCGTAGTAATGTTTGTTTGTTGTGTATGTTTATTGTACTTGCTTATTTCATATGTTCAGCATAGGAAGTTGATTTGTTAATATTTCGATCTAAGAAATTGTGGCCCTTCCTAGGATCTAAGTGGTTGATATCGGCTCTTCTCATCTTTGGTGATTAAGTTTATCTTTTTATTTTATATTGTTGTTTGTGTGAGTTTATGGATTCCACAATGTACTTTAAGATCTACTAATTGCTCTTATAGAAATAGAATTTTTGTTTAGGAAAAGACTACACCTGTATTCTATTATTAATATTTTTTTCCAATAATAAGTTTACATTCAAAAAATGATTAATGTGAGAATATTGTATATTATTTGATTTGAGCATTGATTTGTAATGACCTTTATTTGTATGTCAGCTAGTATTGTTTGAACTATATATGATTTGTTACTGAAGTATGAAGGATCAATTATTTTCAATTTGATTGTGTTTGTCACTACACTTGATAAAAAAAATTATATTGGTACTTTATTTGGCAGTGCCTGCTGACATATAGTTGTCAAACACGCCACAAAAATAATCATTTGGAATTTTTGTTGTTGGGAAGACTATATTAGGCCTAGTTATTCACTATTTCATAATGATTGTTAGCGAGAAGAGGGAAAATAATGGTTAATCTACACTGCTGCATAAAGAGAAAATTTACAAAAAAAAATACTAGTAAAGTAGAAGTAACTAGAACAAGACATTTAAACTTCCCTAAAATAGAAGCAAGAAAGTGAAAAGCAAGCAATACTAAATTAGCATACTGTACTTCACATAGTTTTGTCCATATTTTTCAAATATGCATTATTATTAATTCGTCATCTCCAATTCATGAGTGAACCATATTGGATAATAATGAATCTACAAATTAGCATTGAGTTTCATTTTTTTATTTTGAATAATAAATCAAGGACCTATGTATATCAAAAGAGTTGGAACATAATTCTTAAACCATGCAACTTTCACCTTTTCTAAATAATTACCTTTATATATAATATCAATAGTATGTATGTTTACAACAATATTTTCTGTTAACAAGCAATCTTTTTTTAATAATCTTGGTTGACGTCGAATTACATGTTGAAACTGAAACTTACGTTTCTATTGCAAAAAAATGTTTATCAAAATAGATCTTTTACAAGAATAATTGTGCTAATAAAAATAAATTTAAGCATTGGGCCTACCTCTTTATATGTTTTCGGAGTTGTAAATCGTTTCAGTCTTCATTGCAGCGTTATAAATTGATCCATGTATTATTTACCAAACTAAGTTAAATTCTGTTTGTTTGACACATGATGGTTGATATAGCTTGAATATCTTTGAATTGGTTATTGTCATCCCACCATTTCCTACTTCAAGCATATCTAGATCTTCATATCATAAAATAAGAATGAAGATATGTATACATATGAATTAGATGTTAATCTAGTGCAATTTTAATGTCGTAGAGATTTTCTTTACCATTCCATCCTCCTGGTTTAGCATAGCATGCCCATTTAACAATCTCATCTGCTCTTGATGTCATACTTTTAAACAAGAAGAGAGTTGAAGCTTTATTTTTTTTGGTTAACTGAATAGAAAATACAGATTCACTAGTGTTTGAAAACTTGTACCTATTCCAATTATCTTCAATATCACTTGTTGTCCTCCAGTTATTTCCTACATCAGCAGCCCATGTAGCTGGGTCTACTTGACCCCTGTATATATCATATAATATTAATTCATCACATTAGTACCCATGCTTTAAATTTAGCCAATCAAAATGTATTTATGTATTTAGTGTGTAAACTTACCATTCAAATAAGGAGTAAAAGAAGCTCCTTCCAGAGCATTGCAGACCTTTGCCCATCTTAATGTACCTATTTTTATATTGCAGTAATCAAATATTTATGCCCCAGTGCTACATAACCACTTATACTATTACTTACCATGTATGTGGATCAATATTCTGGTTGTTGTAGTTATCGTATTTCAAGTAATTAACTTCCTGAAGCAATACGATACGCAAGTCTTATTTTTTTCTATATATTTAATTCATCACTTGAATGATTATTTGCAAACTTATAAGATTGCCCTAATGATCATTTTCATTTATGAATGCAGACGCCTGGTGTATTCAAAATTACAAATACTAAATCACAATCAAAGGAGCGGGAAAATGAAATGATAGAAGCGTCAACCCATTCAATTACACAATCATCCTCTACACAACCCAAAAAAGTTGAGAAAAATGCATTAGGTGCTCTTATTTCAAAAAACGCTGGAAAAGTAAGAAGTCGAGTTGGTAAATTGGTACGAATTCATGTGCCAATCTCATATGAATATTGTGATAGAGTACCCAAAAAATACAAGACTAGCATTTGGAATGAGTTGCTGGTAAGCTAAAATTGATTTGTACTGTTGTGCAAAAATTGCACATATGCGGAAAGACAATAAACAGGATCTAGATTTGGCAATTTGAACATCACCCAATGTAGCAGCAATTATTTCATTACTCCAAATAAATAGCAAATAACTATAAAAAAGAAAGAAAAGAGACACACAATATTTATACTGGTTCCACTATCGTCTAGATAGTGTACGTCCAGTCCAAAGGAGAGAGATTTTATTACACTCGAGAGAATTACAAGAGATTACAAGATAAGAGTTTACATACCAAAGCCCTAATTAGGGATAACAAGAAGAGACACAACATTTGGGGATCACTGGCTGAATACCAGAATGAGTTTACAATGAAGTCTACCATCAATATATAACTAACATAAATTCATGTGAATCATCAATCAAATTACGAAAATATGGTAAGAAGATAATGAAGGAAAATTAAAACGATAACAAATCGCGCAAACATAGCAAGTAATTCACTCGTTCCAAAGATGGAAGAAAATAATTCCAAAGCAATGCGATTACGAAGAAAGAAATAATATGCATATCTTTTTGCATATATATTATTCCATAATATACGCATGCATATATTTCCTTGCCATCTCATTCAAATGCAATCCAATTATTTATGCATTTCCATAATGAACAAACGTGATTACTTTCCCTTTTGCATATTTGTTTCCTTCTATTTGTGATTTTGTATCACCAAAATTTAACATGTACCACTTTCAATTTTCTCTATAAATACATATTTTGCCACATAATTTCTTTTTTTTACATAAAGAACTCTTAACTTTACTGACATTTTACATGTTGAGTCAGATTCAAAGAACCAGTTTTTAAAAAAAATGGTCGAGTCATTTAGTAAACACAAGAGTGAATTGAGGATAAACTATTATGAAAAACACGATAATGACGAAGATAAGTTGAAAACTTTCCACCAACAATCGCCTAAGAAGATTGTAACGAGTTTTTGAAAAATGAAGCAAAACCCAGTGCAAGGGAAAGAAGAAATATATGCCAAAAAAACAGATCACTGTACGACTATGATCATCATACTGGATGTACAAGGCACACCGTAGTAGAACATGAAATAGTATGTTTGTTTCACTTTTTTTTATTAAATATAAGTAACAATACCCTAAAAAAACTCACACTTCAAAGTTGTTTATACTCTTTTAATGTTAAACATGGTTTTAGGACCTTAGAAAATTGGGTTGGAAGAAAGTTTATGAATTGGTTTTTATAAGTACATAAGGTTATTTTTATCTTAAATTTCAATAAAATTACAGTGTATATATAGTATTTTCTCTGTTTTCTAGCGAATTGAATAAATTAATTTAAAATATCTTGAAAATATCACACCATTGGTTTCGAAGTAGTTAAATGTGTGTGCTCACTAAAATAATAATATGATCACATACTAGGAACTGCCTTCCTTTTTTTTTCTTCGTTCTTCAGTTGGATTTTTGTTACCATATTCATTTTCCAAAATGAACATGAAAGCTATCAACATGTGTTTATATGACTAGTTTGATTTTGAATTTTGATCATATGTGTCACGATCCAAATTCCAGCGTTCGAAAATCGACATCCGTACTCCACTGTACTTGAATGCCGCAGATTCAAACGTCGAAATTCGAGTCGTGCCGGAGCTTATAACACATTAAGTAAATAACATAGCGGAAGGAAAAGAATATGCATATCAATATACAACATTTGATACAATAACTGATACAACATGAATGATACAACAGAATGGTACAATAGATATCAACATTATCAGAGATACAAAGAATAGCAGCGGAAATAAAAGATAACACCAGCAGCGGAACAAATCTCCAAAATAGTCTTCAAGGAAGAACTCCAGTATCGGTAATCTCCAAAGCACCAATCCAAAATAGCTCGAACTCCCAAATCAAAATGAAGAGAAGCAACTCGATCCAAATGCGATTGCCAAATCCTAAGGCTGAAAGCTATCGAATCTACACCTATTACTGATTATCTGAAAACCCCAACTCTAGACTGCCCGTGTGGGAAATAGTGGGCACCCAGAGTTTAGGAAAGGAACAATAAACTCCAGGTCAGTCATGGGACTGGTATGAGCAAACAAAAACATTTGGTCTTTTAAAACAAACAAAAGAATTTAAATTTGAAATCCGCAATGCTTTTTGGAAAATGAAACTACCATAAGGCCTCCCGGCACACACACAATGCAAACGCACACATGGGGGAGATTTCTCCTTATGATAGTCAAACATGCTTACTACGAGAAAAATTCTTTGATATTATTACTAGTGCATAGTGGAAAATATTTCGAAAGTATAATATAAATCCTAGCCAGCATAGGTACCATGATGCTATGCCTACTATAGCTGCCATGTTAAATGGCAGGTTCTACAACTAAAACCGTACAAGGCACGTATTGGATGAATGGATTTCCAACAAATGGTCAGGCTAAGGAACTTCCTACTGCCACATGGGATCGCCTCTGGCGGGACGTCCCGAGAACTAACGTTACGGTTAGATCTCTGCCAACACAAGGCCGGGTTACCTCTGTAACTAGGTAACTACTACACGAATATGTCATCCCCCGGTCCTTTGGGACCTTTATCCGAGCGCTCGCAACAACCACAAAGTATCACAAAGTAATAGATCTGCAGTATCCACATGAGTAAGTATCTGGGCTCCATACCATGATACCACCCTTTACCAGAAGGGAATGACATACCCTAAAGGGTGCGACCCTCATAACCTTGCCGCATCTTTCCTGTTTCGACCATTTCCGGGGTGTGAGGTCCTGATGCAGTCTCGTCCACATAGCTACGCTTTGTGCAACAAAGCCATGCTTTGGGTCAACAGATGACCAAAGCAATGATCACAAAGATAAATGATCAAACAAATGATCATATCACAAATGATCAACCAATGATCATCACACAGCAGCACTCAGCATGCCACATTACCAAATTTGGAATATCACTGATAAATATCAACTACATAACCTCTGAGCTCGTACGTCTCAGAGAAGGGTGTTAAACTAAGAGAATAACTTCTCCGCCACCAAGCAGAAATATATTTGATAGAGATCAGTTAAATATCTCAAATTGTAATGTCGAACATACAACCATACAAGTCTGTTCCGGGTCCGAACAGAACCGAAGGCACTTCCGAAGAAGCCCTTGCCAACCCGGGTATCCACAATCCCGATCGGACTTCCCATCACTAAGGGAATCTCTATACCGTAGCTACTCGGTGCAGAGACAATCGATAGGTTATCCTAACGTTCTCGAAGACACCCGATCTTCAACACCGGTCTTCAAATGCTATCCATAACGTCATATCACTATTCGGAATGGGTTATATGACACAAGGTCCTCTCCCGGCTAAACCGAATAATGAGCGCCATATTTTAAAACATATGGATATGGGATTTTAGTCAAGTCACAACTTATAAAATCCATAACTTCCTTCCAAATGGTTAAACAAATTACCATTTTAAATCTTTAAATAAAAAGATCAATCTCACAAAGTTTTACCAAATTTCACAAAGATCTATCCATAGATTTCAAAACAATTCCCATTCAATTTGGATTAACCAAATTAAATCTTTAAAATTAAAGATTTATAGCTTTCAAACCCATTTCCAAAGATTTATCTATAACTAGGAAAACAATTTTCCTTTTAGACTTGAAAATCCTTTTAACACAACTTGGAAGTCCATTTCTTATGAGAAGCAAATCAAATTCATACAAGTTGAAATCTTGAGTTGAATTTAAATTTCAAAACATCACCTTCAAAAATGGTTTAAAACCCATATAACCCATTTGTAAGTTGAATAACTTTTTAAACAATAGTTTCCAAGTCATAGAATTCAATTTCAAATATTGAATTCAAATTTAAATTAATTTATTTACATTTCAAAACTCAATCAAGTTATTCAAATAACTTTTATTTTTGAAAACTCATTTTCAAAAGCATCAATTCTAATTCCAAAACTATTTTGGAAAAAATTCAATTTTAAAACGATTTTTAAAATCTGTGACTTAACCCATTTCCACGTGCAATCCATATTTGTGTGTGTATAAGTGTGGTCCAGAGGTTCAACACAATAGTGCACAACATCATAATCATATTGATAAGCGGTATAACCCATAACGCTTATCTATATTCACAGATTCATAGGTAAATTAAACTATCAATCACAAAGATTCACTAATACGATTCGATGTGGGTTTCGGATAACAAACTGAAATCCGACTCCCTGTCGCATCGAAATTCAAATGCCGTTTTACGGGTCAAAGGGCTTCATATTCATACGACAGTATATTCATCACAAATATAGCAGATCAGCGCAAAGTATCACATAGCATCACATCACATATCAAATATATCAATCCATCACACAACATTCAATAACAATCAGCATCTACAATTAAGATGAATAAACTGGGTGGTTTTAAATTTATTACCTACATGATTACTTTCATTTATTAGTCCTAATTAATTTACTATCCATATTTATTCAATTAATAAACTTCAATTATTAATTTAAAATCTAATATCATTCAACTAATGATTTCTTAATTATAAATTTATTTTTTCTAAGAAAAAAATTAATCTTAAACTTTAATTAATCAAATTAAAACCCTTAATTACTTTAATTAATTATCCATTTCATTAATTAATTAATTATATTAATTATCCATTTGTACTACCTTAATAATTAAATGAATTACAAATCATTAAACTTTTCTTTATCTTTAGATAAACATTCCTTATTTAAATTATGCATTTGAAAACAAAAATGTTTTTAAATTTACATTAAATTCCATTTAACATTCTCTTTTAAACTCAAGACTCAAATTTGTCTTAAATAAGAGTTTAAAACAATACACAACTTAATCTTATATGTTTAAAAGAACATATACTTTATTAATAAGCTTAAAACAATTTAGATTTCAATTCAACTTGAATTCAAATAAATTTTAAAAATTGCTTTAAAATCTCAAAACTGAAATATAACTTCCATTTTCAATTTAGTTTAAACTCTTTAAAACTCTTCCTACAATTTCACCTTCAATTCAAATGTAAATCATTTGAAGGCAATTTAAATTTAATTCTTTACTTTAAAACTGAAGTTTAAAAAATTTAAATCCAGATTTAAAAACTCAGTTTTCAATTCATTTGAATTCCTAAATTAAATACTTAACCTTCCATTCCAAATACAAATCACATATGCATTTATGCTTGAGATTTTCAAATCAAATTTAAATTTAAAAACACAATATGGTTTCAAAATTCAGACAATTAAAATTTGAATTCATTTTCAAATTCAAACTAAAACTCAGTTTAAATCTCCACCCAAAAAAAAGTATTTTGAACTTATCTTCACATTTAAACAGAAAACAGTTTCTGTTTTATTAAAAACTTAAACTTTGAAAATTTCCAGAATTTAAATAATTTCAAAAGAATAGAATTTAAACTTATTTATATTTGAATTCTGGTTATTAAAGCCTAAGTCTAAATCAAGTTTACAATTTAAACTTTCACTTCAAATTTAAAAACTGCAAACAGTTTCCTATTTCCTTTTTTTTTTTTTAACCAAATTTGAATTCTGCATTTAAATTATGATAAATTTAGAATTCAAAATTTTTGAATTCATTTTTAAATTCAGGTTTAACCCTAAGCTCAAATTTCCAGTTTAAATTCAAACTTGATTCTTAAAATTCTAAAAAAAAACAGAACAGGTCTGTTAAATAAAACCTGAAACAAAATCACACAAACCCCATTTGACTTCGAGTAAACCACTACCTTGCTTCGAGTTTTCCCCTCCATTTACCCTAGACCAACCCGAGTCAAAAATCCCTGCAACCCAAACAATCTCCTCAACCCTGTACAACATCAACCCCACTGCAGTGACAACCTGTCAACACCAGATTCTCTCAACTCCGACCAACATCATCGACCAAACTCCGGTGATAGCTTCTTCACCTCACCATCCACCATCACTTCCAGAAGCTTCAAACTCGATGCACTGAGGAGTTCAAAATCGACCAAAACTGTAACCCAAAATAAACTAGGGTTCTACACATAAAATCCCCAATCTAAATTCCAAATTTGAATTGCAGACCATATCAATAATTTTCCTATGATCATTGCGAGCTACACTCACTCCAGAATAAATTTCACTCAAATTCAATGCAAGGATCCATTGATCTTGATAAAAATGTAAAATACAATTAACTTAACACTGCATTTTATTTTCTTAACACTGTAAACTTAGTTTTAGTTTTAAATTCTTGAATTTACTAAATGATTCTGTTAGTAATCTCGAAACACCAATTCATGATATCTACATTTCAAATTTATACAGAAATTAGTTTGTGTTTATGTTTCCAAATATCACAGAACTAAACAACCTATACAACAACAACATTTACATTCATGCAACCAATTTTCACTACTTTGCAGAAACAAGCATAACACATCACATAAATTTAAAGATTGGGTCAAAGAAGTTTGCTCACAAGTTTTGTTTCTCAGAGGAGAACAGAGACATAGGATTGTTGACAGTTTTAAATGCTTGAACCCTCTCTTTTTTTCTCTTTGAATCTTGAAGTTACAACTGCAAAGCTTGTTAAACAAAACTTTGCTTAGTTCCTGTTGTACTTACTTACTTCAACAATAACAACAATTTTAAATTTTTTACTTACAACTTTAAATTTTATTTAAAACTTCAAACTTGTTCTATTTTCCCAGCTGCAGGCTTCATGTCTTTTTCTTTTGATTTGTTCAAGTGCTTTGAAACTTTGGATTTCCTTCTGTTAACTGATCAAACATGATTGTTTAAATCTTTTGTTTTTTTTTATTACTGAATATCAAATTCAAATTTTAAAGAAAAGAACTTGCCTTCATTTTCTTCTTTCCAGAGAAACTTGTTTTCTTTTGCTCGCTCACTATCTCCAGATTTGGTTTGCTTTGCTTCTGATTTGCATTTCAGTTTAAACTTTGAATCCAATTTGCCATTTTTGTTTTGTTACAGGTTGAAGATTAAATTGGTTTCCCAGGTTGAAGACTTTGCATTTCTTGAATTTGCTTTGAACTGCAACCTGAGTTTTGAACTTGCATGCTTGAGTTGCTTGTCTCAGGTTGAGGCAGAACAAGCTTTGATTTACATTCTGAAGTGAATTACAGGTTGCATGCAGAGCCCATTTTCCAGATTTAAGAAAAATGTAGTTGCTTTATGTTTGATTTTAAAACTGGTTGCAGGCTTGAAAACTTTCAGATTATCATTTCCAGGCTTCCACTTTTATTTTTATTGAACAATCTGCAAATTTTTCCAAATTTGTTTTTTTGATGTTAAAACTTGATCTTGCAATCATAATTTACTAACTATAAAGTTAAAATTTACCTGAGATTTGATCTTGCACTTGTTCTCAAACTTGTTATTAAATCTGAAATGATTAGCTCCTGTTGCTTCTTTGTTTTGAATTTAAACTTGCTGTTGAACTTTCTTTCTATCTTTTTTTTTTCTACTTTTGTATTGTTGTTTTGAGATGTTCAAATCTTTTTTACTGTTTTCTTTTCAGACCTGGCTGAGATAAAATATGATTGAGCATGGGGAGATGGAAAGTTTCTCTCAATTTTTTTATTTCTATTATTTTTTTTTATTCAGTTATAGACATTGGGTGCCATTTGTTAAAAACAATCTTAAGCTTAAGATCTTGTTAATTCTTCTACTCCACCCTCATGTGTATATGTTTACATTTGTATACATGTTTTCTTTGTTTTAACCTTTGTTTTAAGTTAAATACTTATGTTCATCTTTAAACAATTTAAATAGTTTTAAACATAACTTTATATTGTATTTATTTTCAAGTGAAAAAAAGAAAAGAAAAAGCAATTTGAATTTTTGATTTATGAAACATGATTTATGCTTTTAGCCCTTTATCAATTTATTTACAAGTTACTTACATACACTTGTATTCATTTTATTTTTACAACTTTTGAAATCCATCACATCCTACAACCATAATAAAAATGATTCTTATTTATTAACATATCTTTATTTATTCATACATTAATATTTAAACATACTCAATCACATCTGTGTTTAGATCCTCAGTTCAATAAATTTTAATTTATACATTTTGTTTTTAAACCTTGTTTGATTTTAATTTACAAGATATATCTATCCATTTTATCCCCTTATGTATATATTTATACTTATACAAATTAAAGTAAAATAGTTTGAAATTAAATTATACATTTTTTTTATCTATTATTTTGTTTGTTCAACTTGTTAAAGTTTTTAATCTCTAATTTATTTTTAATACATTTTATTTTGAAATTCAATATTGTTTTACAATTCACTTATTCTTAAACTTTAAATTTAAATTTCTATTTAAAATCAAAATTATTTATCTATTCTAAGAATTTTCTAATTAATTCACAATTTATTTTCAAAAATAAATTTAATTGCCAAATTAAACTTGATGAATTTCAGGAATGTTACAGATTTCCCCCCTTAAAAGAATTTCGTCCTCGAAATTGCAAGGAAGACGAGAAAGAAAAGATAATAGATAAAGAAATGATTGATTAGATCAGAATCGAGATATTTATTCTGCATTTGGTCTACCCAAATCAGAATATCGACAATATGAGAACAAACTCATATAATATTACACAAAATATTTGGGTCCACCGGTCTACGAATGTGCAAGGGCATTGATTAGTTCGAAGGGATAACTAATCGTTCGTAGAAATATCGGATCCCAGAGAATAGATAGATAGATTTAATCTTCTATTATTTCTCAAGCACTAGATATGGATTCCAAATTCAGGTCGGAATACCCCAAAGTATATACCGATTTGTCCCTCTTCGGGCTTTGATATACACAAGAAATTACAATAGAATTTCAATTCGGTTTTTAACCGATATCGATTTATTGATTCAATTCAAATTTAGCTTCATATTTGTTAACCAATTTAACTTAATTTAAAATCTCTAACTTATTTAAAATTTTCAATTTCAATTTCAAATTTATTAGAGTTTAGAACGAAAAGCTGATAAGAAATTGGATGAAGATATGGGGTAAGAATTTTCTACAACGATTCGTAGGGCCACCATCGCATCGAAACTTCTTTCTGGAGCTGTCACGAAGCAATCAAAAGAATTTGTGAATCGAATCAAAGGAGATTGATAGAGAAAAGACATTTCCACTGTTGCAGGGTATTGACCATTTGTAGTGGTACTCCCCCGTCCCCTATCTCGTTCTCTTCTCGCACTCATACTTACTATCGGTGAATAGTAAGAGAATTCACTGAGGCATTCGAACGGATATCTTAAGGATATACTCATTCTAGGGTTTACTTCACCCTATCTCTAATGAGTTACTTAATGTGTTATACTCCTGAGCTAAGGTTTTAACCATCAGCTCTGATACCAAAATGTCACGATCCAAATTCCAGCGTTCGAAAATCGACATCCGTACTCCACTGTACTTGAATGCCGCAGATTCAAACGTCGAAATTCGAGTCGTGCCGGAGCTTATAACACATTAAGTAAATAACATAGCGGAAGGAAAAGAATATGCATATCAATATACAACATTTGATACAATAACTGATACAACATGAATGATACAACAGAATGGTACAATAGATATCAACATTATCAGAGATACAAAGAATAGCAGCGGAAATAAAAGATAACACCAGCAGCGGAACAAATCTCCAAAATAGTCTTCAAGGAAGAACTCCAGTATCGGTAATCTCCAAAGCACCAATCCAGAATAGCTCGAACTCCCAAATCAAAATGAAGAGAAGCAACTCGATCCAAATGCGATTGCCAAATCCTAAGGCTGAAAGCTATCGAATCTACACCTATTACTGATTATCTGAAAACCCCAACTCTAGACTGCCCGTGTGGGAAATAGTGGGCACCCAGAGTTTAGGAAAGGAACAATAAACTCCAGGTCAGTCATGGGACTGGTATGAGCAAACAAAAACATTTGGTCTTTTAAAACAAACAAAAGAATTTAAATTTGAAATCCGCAATGCTTTTTGGAAAATGAAACTACCATAAGGCCTCCCGGCACACACACAATGCAAACGCACACATGGGGGAGATTTCTCCTTATGATAGTCAAACATGCTTACTACGAGAAAAATTCTTTGATATTATTACTAGTGCATAGTGGAAAATATTTCGAAAGTATAATATAAATCCTAGCCAGCATAGGTACCATGATGCTATGCCTACTATAGCTGCCATGTTAAATGGCAGGTTCTACAACTAAAACCGTACAAGGCACGTATTGGATGAATGGATTTCCAACAAATGGTCAGGCTAAGGAACTTCCTACTGCCACATGGGATCGCCTCTGGCGGGACGTCCCGAGAACTAACGTTACGGTTAGATCTCTGCCAACACAAGGCCGGGTTACCTCTGTAACTAGGTAACTACTACACGAATATGTCATCCCCCGGTCCTTTGGGACCTTTATCCGAGCGCTCGCAACAACCACAAAGTATCACAAAGTAATAGATCTGCAGTATCCACATGAGTAAGTATCTGGGCTCCATACCATGATACCACCCTTTACCAGAAGGGAATGACATACCCTAAAGGGCGCGACCCTCATAACCTTGCCGCATCTTTCCTGTTTCGACCATTTCCGGGGTGTGAGGTCCTGATGCAGTCTCGTCCACAAAGCTACGCTTTGTGCAACAAAGCCATGCTTTGGGTCAACAGATGACCAAAGCAATGATCACAAAGATAAATGATCAAACAAATGATCATATCACAAATGATCAACCAATGATCATCACACAGCAGCACTCAGCATGCCACATTACCAAATTGGGAATATCACTGATAAATATACTCTACATAACCTCTGAGCTCGTACGTCTCAGAGAAGGGTGTTAAACTAAGAGAATAACTTCTCCGCCACCAAGCAGAAATGTATTTGATAGAGATCGGTTAAATATCTCAAATTGTAATGTCGGACATACAACCATACAAGTCTGTTCCGGGTCCGAACAGAACCGAAGGCACTTCCGAAGAAGCCCTTGCCAACCCGGGTATCCACAATCCCGATCGGACTTCCCATCACTAAGGGAATCTCTATATCGTAGCTACTCGGTGCAGAGACAATCGATAGGTTATCCTAACGTTCTCGAAGACACCCGATCTTCAACACCGGTCTTCAAATGCTATCCATAACGTCGTATCACTATTCGGAATGGGTTATATGACACAAGGTCCTCTCCCGGCTAAACCGAATAATGAGCGCCATATTTTAAAACATATGGATATGGGATTTTAGTCAAGTCACAACTTATAAAATCCATAACTTCCTTCCAAATGGTTAAACAAATTACCATTTTAAATCTTTAAATAAAAAGATCAATCTCACAAAGTTTTACCAAATTTCACAAAGATCTATCCATAGATTTCAAAACAATTCCCATTCAATTTGGATTAACCAAATTAAATCTTTAAAATTAAAGATTTATAGCTTTCAAACCCATTTCCAAAGATTTATCTATAACTTGGAAAACAATTTTCCTTTTAGACTTGAAAATCCTTTTAACACAACTTGGAAGTCCATTTCTTATGAGAAGCAAATCAAATTTATACAAGTTGAAATCTTGAGTTGAATTTAAATTTCAAAACATCACCTTCAAAAATGGTTTAAAACCCATATAACCCATTTGTAAGTTGAATAACTTTTTAAACAATAGTTTCCAAGTCATAGAATTCAATTTCAAATATTGAATTCAAATTTAAATTAATTTATTTACATTTCAAAACTCAATCAAGTTATTCAAATAACTTTTATTTTTGAAAACTCATTTTCAAAAGCATCAATTCTAATTCCAAAACTATTTTGGAAAAAATTCAATTTTAAAACGATTTTTAAAATCTGTGACTTAACCCATTTCCACGTGCAATCCATATTTGTGTGTGTATAAGTGTGGTCCAGAGGTTCAACACAATAGTGCACAACATCATAATCATATTGATAAGCGGTATAACCCATAACGCTTATCTATATTCACAGATTCATAGGTAAATTAAACTATCAATCACAAAGATTCACTAATACGATTCGATGTGGGTTTCGGATAACAAACTGAAATCCGACTCCCTGTCGCATCGAAATTCAAATGCCGTTTTACGGGTCAAAGGGCTTCATATTCATACGACAGTATATTCATCACAAATATAGCAGATCAGCGCAAAGTATCACATAGCATCACATCACATATCAAATATATCAATCCATCACACAACATTCAATAACAATCAGCATCTACAATTAAGATGAATAAACTGGGTGGTTTTAAATTTATTACCTACATGATTACTTTCATTTATTAGTCCTAATTAATTTACTATCCATATTTATTCAATTAATAAATCTTCAATTATTAATTTAAAATCAAATATCATTCAACTAATGATTTCTTAATTACAAATTTATTTTTTCTAAGAAAAAAATTAATCTTAAACTTTAATTAATCAAATTAAAACCCTTAATTACTTTAATTAATTATCCATTTCATTAATTAATTAATTATATTAATTATCCATTTGTACTACCTTAATAATTAAATGAATTACAAATCATTAAACTTTTCTTTATCTTTAGATAAACATTCCTTATTTAAATTATGCATTTAAAAACAAAAATGTTTTTAAATTTACATTAAATTCCATTTAACATTCTCTTTTAAACTCAAGACTCAAATTTGTCTTAAATAAGAGTTTAAAACAATACACAACTTAATCTTATATGTTTAAAAGAACATATACTTTATTAATAAGCTTAAAACAATTTAGATTTCAATTCAACTTGAATTCAAATAAATTTTAAAAATTGCTTTAAAATCTCAAAACTGAAATATAACTTCCATTTTCAATTTAGTTTAAACTCTTTAAAACTCTTCCTACAATTTCACCTTCAATTCAAATGTAAATCATTTGAAGGCAATTTAAATTTAATTCTTTACTTTAAAACTGAAGTTTAAAAAATTTAAATCCAGATTTAAAAACTCAGTTTTCAATTCATTTGAATTCCTAAATTAAATACTTAACCTTCCATTCCAAATACAAATCACATATGCATTTATGCTTGAGATTTTCAAATCAAATTTAAATTTAAAAACACAATATGGTTTCAAAATTCAGACAATTAAAATTTGAATTCATTTTCAAATTCAAACTAAAACTCAGTTTAAATCTCCACCCAAAAAAAAGTATTTTGAACTTATCTTCACATTTAAACAGAAAACAGTTTCTGTTTTATTAAAAACTTAAACTTTGAAAATTTCCAGAATTTAAATAATTTCAAAAGAACAGAATTTAAACTTATTTATATTTGAATTCTGGTTATTAAAGCCTAAGTCTAAATCAAGTTTACAATTTAAACTTTCACTTCAAATTTAAAAACTGCAAACAGTTTCCTGTTTCCATTTTTTTTTTTTAACCAAATTTGAATTCTGCATTTAAATTATGATAAATTTAGAATTCAAAATTTTTGAATTCATTTTTAAATTCAGGTTTAACCCTAAGCTCAAATTTCCAGTTTAAATTCAAACTTGATTCTTAAAATTCTAAAAAAAAACAGAACAGGTCTGTTAAATAAAACCTGAAACAAAATCACACAAACCCCATTTGACTTCGACTAAACCACTACCTTGCTTCGAGTTTTCCCCTCCATTTACCCTAGACCAACCCGAGTCAAAAATCCCTGCAACCCAAACAATCTCCTCAACCCTGCACAACATCAACCCCACTGCAGTGACAACCTGTCAACACCAGATTCTCTCAACTCCGACCAACATCATCGACCAAACTCCGGTGATAGCTTCTTCACCTCACCATCCACCATCACTTCCAGAAGCTTCAAACTCGATGCACTGAGGAGTTCAAAATCGACCAAAACTGTAACCCAAAATAAACTAGGGTTCTACACATAAAATCCCCAATCTAAATTCCAAATTTGAATTGCAGACCATATCAATAATTTTCCTATGATCATTGCTAGCTACACTCACTCCAGAATAAATTTCACTCAAATTCAATGCAAGGATCCATTGATCTTGATAAAAATGTAAAATACAGTTAACTTAACACTGCATTTTATTTTCTTAACACTGTAAACTTAGTTTTAGTTTTAAATTCTTGAATTTACTAAATGATTCTGTTAGTAATCTCGAAACACCAATTCATGATATCTACATTTCAAATTTATACAGAAATTAGTTTGTGTTTATGTTTCCAAATATCACAGAACTAAACAACCTATACAACAACAACATTTACATTCATGCAACCAATTTTCACTACTTTGCAGAAACAAGCATAACACATCACATAAATTTAAAGATTGGGTCAAAGAAGTTTGCTCACAAGTTTTGTTGCTCAGAGGAGAACAGAGACATAGGAGTGTTGACAGTTTTAAATGCTTGAACCCTCTCTTTTTTTCTCTTTGAATCTTGAAGTTACAACTGCAAAGCTTGTTAAACAAAACTTTGCTTAGTTCCTGTTGTACTTACTTACTTCAACAATAACAACAATTTTAAATTTTTTACTTACAACTTTAAATTTTATTTAAAACTTCAAACTTGTTCTATTTTCCCAGCTGCAGGCTTCATGTCTTTTTCTTTTGATTTGTTCAAGTGCTTTGAAACTTTGGATTTCCTTCTGTTAACTGATCAAACATGATTGTTTAAATCTTTTGTTTTTTTTTTATTATTACTGAATATCAAATTCAAATTTTAAAGAAAAGAACTTGCCTTCATTTTCTTCTTTCCAGAGAAACTTGTTTTCTTTTGCTCGCTCACTATCTCCAGATTTGGTTTGCTTTGCTTCTGATTTGCATTTCAGTTTAAACTTTGAATCCAATTTGCCATTTTTGTTTTGTTACAGGTTGAAGATTAAATTGGTTTCCCAGGTTGAAGACTTTGCATTTCTTGAATTTGCTTTGAACTGCAACCTGAGTTTTGAACTTGCATGCTTGAGTTGCTTGTCTCAGGTTGAGGCAGAACAAGCTTTGATTTACATTCTGAAGTGAATTACAGGTTGCATGCAGAGCCCATTTTCCAGATTTAAGAAAAATGTAGTTGCTTTATGTTTGATTTTAAAACTGGTTGCAGGCTTGAAAACTTTCAGATTATCATTTCCAGGCTTCCACTTTAATTTTTATTGAACAATCTGCAAATTTTTCTAAATTTGTTTTTTTGATGTTAAAACTTGATCTTGCAATCATAATTTACTAACTATAAAGTTAAAATTTACCTGAGATTTGATCTTGCACTTGTTCTCAAACTTGTTATTAAATCTGAAATGATTAGCTCCTGTTGCTTCTTTGTTTTGAATTTAAACTTGCTGTTGAACTTTCTTTCTATCTTTTTTTTTCCTACTTTTGTATTGTTGTTTTGAGATGTTCAAATCTTTTTTACTGTTTTCTTTTCAGACCTGGCTGAGATAAAATATGATTGAGCATGGGGAGATGGAAAGTTTCTCTCAATTTTTTTATTTCTATTATTTTTTTTTATTCAGTTATAGACATTGGGTGCCATTTGTTAAAAACAATCTTAAGCTTAAGATCTTGTTAATTCTTCTACTCCACCCTCATGTGTATATGTTTACATTTGTATACATGTTTTCTTTGTTTTAACCTTTGTTTTAAGTTAAATACTTATGTTCATCTTTAAACAATTTAAATAGTTTTAAACATAACTTTATATTGTATTTATTTTCAAGTGAAAAAAAGAAAAGAAAAAGCAATTTGAATTTTTGATTTATGAAACATGATTTATGCTTTTAGCCCTTTATCAATTTATTTACAAGTTACTTACATACACTTGTATTCATTTTATTTTTACAACTTTTGAAATCCATCACATCCTACAACCATAATAAAAATGATTCTTATTTATTAACATATCTTTATTTATTCATACATTAATATTTAAACATACTCAATCACATTTGTGTTTAGATCCTCAGTTCAATAAATTTTAATTTATACATTTTGTTTTTAAACCTTGTTTGATTTTAATTTACAAGATATATCTATCCATTTTATCCCCTTATGTATATATTTATACTTATACAAATTAAAGTAAAATAGTTTGAAATTAAATTATACATTTTTTTTATCTATTATTTTGTTTGTTCAACTTGTTAAAGTTTTTAATCTCTAATTTATTTTTAATACATTTTATTTTGAAATTCAATATTGTTTTACAATTCACTTATTCTTAAACTTGAAATTTAAATTTCTATTTAAAATCAAAATTATTTATCTATTCTAAGAATTTTCTAATTAATTCACAATTTATTTTCAAAAATAAATTTAATTGCCAAATTAAACTTGATGAATTTCAGGAATGTTACAATATGACATTGACATTAAGTGAAATGTTTACAATGTTTCACACTTTTAATGCATTGCAATCCCTTGTATTGGTATTTCTAAACAGATTTCCTAGCATAAGACATGTTATTATCACTATTGTCCGAAAATGCTTGTGTTTACAATAGTTAATCTTAAGTATATTTCCAACAAGCTACCTTTAGTTAGTAATTTCCAGTGCAATATCAAAACACGGTTAATTCTCAACTCCTCTAAACTTTTTAATCCAGCCCCACCTTCAGCCTTAGGTCGCTTAATGTAGATTGGAAAATTTTATGTGACTTTCCCAATCAAAAGAAATCTGATGCATTTTATTTATCTTCTTTATTGTTGCTATAGGAGTTCAATAAGTACCCAATAAAGTATCATAGGAGTGATGGCTATAGGAATCCTGCCCTAATTAAAAATTAAGGTAATCTAATGAAAGAGGTCATAAGGATGCTTAGATGAAAATATGTTCATTTCACCTATTTATAAACTATGGAATATTATGCATGTGCACATTGTTGACTAAAACAAAGATGATTTTTTGCAGATTGATCCATAGATCAGCATTTATCTGTAGTTTACGTAAAGATATTTGCTAAATTTAGTGCACTTCAGATGTTAACATATGAAAATAACATCAAGCCATCAGCACATAATAAGTGTGACACACTTGGCTTATTAGTAAAAGATAAAAGAAAAATGCTTATCACTTGAACCTTTCTCTGGTTGTAATCTACAGCAATGTCATAACTGTCACACGCACGCAGCATGCTTGTGCGAGCACACACACTCTATGTGGGTGTAACTTTGTGATTGGTGAATAAATTTTGTGGATTTCAGGGTTCAATATTGGAATTCCTGCAGGATTTGTTTCTTCTTTCAATTCTCTGTTTCTTGTTAGATGCTTTATTTCCCCTTAACGAAGATTAACTCCTTAACAATTAGATGTTATAAGCACTACCGTTCAGGAGCATCTGCATTACATGTACAAATGTGGTTGTGTTTGATGTTTTTTTTATATATAGACTGAAATGAGAAACTTATATGCGGAATAAAATAATCGTCTTAGGATGATGGTTTCTTATAATGCTTTTGTTCAAAGTTTGTTTTAAATATTTACTTGTTTATCTATTGGCATACAGACTGAAATGTGGCGGTTTATCTAGGTACAGTTTAGTTCATATTCCTTGTCGATTTTGTGAACAACCAACTATCAAGCAGTCGAACATGCAAGTCATGTTTACCTTGTGTTCTCATCTTAGTGATACCTTAGCTATTCTTGTTAAATTCAACTGGATGATGATCTTTAAATTTGAAATTTTTTGAAATCACTTCCTCTTCTCAAATTTCAACCATATTTTTTTCTTCCAATAGCTCCTAAGTTTAATTATTTTTTATTTTTGAAGTAATTAAATTAATGTAAAATGATAACACGAAGAACAAGTATTTCACATGATTATGTTTTGTTGCACAGTTAAAGAATGGTTCTTTTTTGTTATAGGCGAGTGCAAATTCGATAGAAGAAATCATACATCGTCAAGTATGGGAGAAGACTCACACCAAAAAGGACGGTACCATAGCAAATTCGGCTTCTTCGTACTTCGTAAGTTAAACGCTTAGTAGTTCAGCTATTCTATGAAGTTGTGATGACCCATATTTCGAAAGATTAAGTCCAATCCAAACAATCCAGAACGTAGATAAACAATGTGGTTGATTAAGAAAAATAAGTAAAGAAAAAAAACAAAAACAGAACTACACACTGTAATGACAAAATATAATAATCGGATAAACAGTTCATGAATCTATTTGTACCATATATTTGATTATAATTTGTACAACATTTATCAGAGTTAAATATACAATAGGGATAAATAAAATAGTGCAGCAGACAACATGATGCAAGGAAAATTAATAACAATAATATAACATATCTTCATCTTCGTCTTCCAGAAAATGGTCTTCAATACGCTGAAATACTATGGGAATACCTGAGCGTAATGAAAAGACAAAACACTCAAGTCTAGAATAAAATACTATTGTGTGAATCAAAAGGATATCCCATAACATGAATGTAATAGCGTTAGAGATGTTTACAGGATTTTACATCTTCTATCCGGTGTATAATGTGCGTACAATAACTCATGAGATGTAACAGGATTTTCCATCTCTTAAGGATCCGTTAAAATATTTTATATATAGTAGAATATGCTATAATAGATAGTGCCTATTAGTAAAATAAATATATTCATAGTGTTAAGCCTTTACATTGATCCCCATTAACACGTTTTTAAGCATTGTCGTACAGTTTGCATATAAAACACCAATAAACCATCCATGGATAAGGATGCGCCGTGATACGACAACACTAAACCAAAATCGTAGAGGTCTCGTATAGGGATAAAAGTATGATAAGGCACGTGAGGAAATGCCCAAGGTAGGATACTACTAGTTTCCCTTCTCGGTTGGTGGTAACGCATCATAGCCATGATCGCCTACCTCGTCCAACACTCACATAAAATTGGAGGGTGTGCACTAATCAATCACAATGTAAATGATGGTAATACGAAGAAGTGTGTCTGCTCGGGGTAGCTAGCCCGCTTGGTCGGTACGACTCCTGTTTTTGTCATTTTAAATTGGCACAAGTGCTAAGCCAATCCATCATCGTTCTCTTTTTTAAATCCAGCAAACGTATTCCAAATCCAACCACCTCGTTCTGGATCATCACTCCACGTATACAATTATTAAAGTGGCTTCGATATTGACAAAGAGTATGCTCATATCCGGCCCCGGTCTCTTTAATAACCAAACGTTTTTTTACACACTGGTTAGTACTTTTACATTTCAAAAACAATTCATACTTGATATTAAAATATCATATTTGCTTCAAAATCAAATCCATTTCAAAATCATCATATTTATTCAAAATATAACATTTCACTTTAAAAATCATTTTTCCCGCAATATTTTGATTTCGCTTCCAAAACCATTTTGAATTTCAATTTACGTTATAACTTTATTTAACCAAATTCGCACTTAAATCCAAGATTTAATTATAAACATTTCATCCCTTCACCGGTTTGAATTTTTTTTTAGAAAATAGTTTAAATAATTTTAAAATAGTTAAAATAGTTTAGTAGAAAATAGTTTGAGTATTACAATGGTTTATATAATAAATAGGTTGGAGAATCGAATTAATTTTGAATATTTAAAAATATAGATTTAAGTAGCTTATATTAAAATAATTTATTTGAAAATAGTTTTAAAGTCAAACCGATTTGATTCCAAAATTTTCAATTCGTATCACTTTCAATTTCCATTGCCATTTAAATTCGACTTTTTTCCTTTAAATCAAAATCATTTAAATAATTCAAATAAAATTTTAAAATCATTTAATTTAACCAATCCGGTGTACGTATATAATTTTATATCCCATGGCCAAATGAATCCATTATTTCAATTTGATTTCAAGGATATATATATATATATATATATATATATATATATATATATATATATATATATCATTTCAATCCAAAATAAATGTCGTAGGTATATATCATTTCAACCTATTTCTTAATTTATTTGAAATAATTCGATTTACATTTTTATATACCGCAAATAATATACAGGATGATAGCAGGATATATCAAAATAAACAAACATCCAATCATCCAAAACATCAATCAACAACATCCATCACAATCAACATCCAAACTGTCAATAATTCACAACAACTAACCAATTATCAATGATCGGGAGTTTTACCAAAAGTTTAATTCCAATTCAATTTAACCGTCAATTTAAATTTCTACCAGTTAATTCATATTTCAATTTAAATGTTTGATGGATTGGAAAGAGGTTATGGTGGCTGATAGGAAGTTTGGGATGAAATGATATTGCAGTTTTCATATTTTTCTTTGACCAGGAAAATATTCTACCACTTTTATTTGTTAAATTCTTGACCAGGCAATACATGTGTTTTTTTTTCATTTTCACTTTATACCTTTGGTTGTAAATTTTTGATCAGGCAATGTTTACATTTCTAACTTGTAATTTTGCTTTACTTTTTACTTCCATTTTTACTTGTAAAACTTTGACCAGGTGAAAATTCTACTCCTTCCTTGACTTGGCATGAATTGTTATACTCTTTTATCTTTACTTGTGAACTTTTTATGTTAACCTCTATTTTTATACAAATAACATTTATGTTTCAAAGCGGATTTTGTAAAAAGATTCTCTTTTAAAACACGTTGAATGATTTTATTAAATCTTCTCTATCATATGATGTTCATATATATTTTCTTCTTTTACACATTGCACATACCAATATACATTGTATTAATTTGCCATTTTTATTTGTTCTTTTTAAACTTATATGTATATACATAAGAAAATCCCAATTAAAACTCTTTTCCATTTATACTACATCATATTTTCATATGCCATATTCATTTCAATTTTTCATGGATTTATTTTTTTTCATCTTTATTTGTTATGCATTTGTTTTTAATTTGCATATAAATTCTTTTGTTGTTATAAGTATATAAGAAATTCCATTTTAAATCAATTTTTTATTTTATAAATAAAATCTTAGAAATTTCAAAATATTATCTGGATTTAAAACTATTTATTATTATTACTTATTATTAATAGAAATTTATTTTGATTAAAAGAACATATTATTGAATATTAAAAATAAATATTCATAATTCAAGACGATAAAAATCCCGGGTCGTTACATTCCTCCCCCCTTAAAGAATTTTGTCTTCGAAATTGGTAAGGTAGGACGAATAATCCAAACCCACTTACTTTTCGCAAAAACCACTTGGTTAATTTACTATTTCATTTTTTAGTTCCAACCCAAAATAATAGTTTACATTTCTAAACCAAAATTCCTTATTTCAAATTCAATTCACTGATTAATTTGTCTAACCGGTTCATTTCCAAATTAAAATTTTGATTTTTATCTCAAAAATACTTCATTTTGTTTTGGCTTGGGTTCAATTCCAATTTATAATTAAAATTCTAATTTCCATTCCTTTAACAAGTCAATTAACCCATTTAATTGGTCTGTCTTTTTCATTTACTCAAATTTATAAGTTATTTAAATTTATTTATTCACAATTCCATAATTTTCACTTAATTTGTGTTCCATTCAAAATTTTATAACTTACATTTATGTAATCATTTTCCAATACAAATTTTTTCAATTCGGTATGGTTTCGAATTCAATCCAATTTTATTTAACTTAGCTTAAGTTAAATTTCACTCATTTTAATATACTCAAGCTAAAATTTAATTCCAAAATTCAAATTCCATACTGTTCTTACTTACTAAAATCATCCTCAATTATAAGTTCGTAACTTATTTTCTGATGTTTTTCCCAACATTATTATTAAAACTCTAGAATTCAAACACCTGGTTATTATTTCAAATCATTTAAAATCAATATATGTATATGTAGCGCTTTTGGTTTAACAAACATTTCTTTAGAATTTCAAAATTAACGTGATTTTATCCAAAACAATTTCCTCGGAATTTCCAAAACAACGCCTGCCTTTTCAATAAAAAAATTTCCATATCAAATTATTCTTGTTGCAATCCGTCACTTAGAAACTCGAAAATGAACGTCGATGATGCTGTAGTCACCACCAAAATTATTTTCCAACGACCGAAGTGAGTTAAATGCTTTCATTCCTTTTAAAACCATTCTTTTTATTCAAAATACTTCCTAAATAATACTATCATTATTATTTTTCTAAAACATTTTAAAATATATTTCAAAATTCCAGAAATTAGATTCAAAGCTTCTCAATTTAACCATTTTAATTTATAAGTCACATTTATGTACTTATATAATTTCACTTACTTAAAACATTCTACAATTATTTTATCATTGTTTATTTTATAATGCACATTTTTATTAAGGCACGCCAATCAATTAATAATGATAATCAATATTATCATTCCTAACAACCAAACACACTATACACCATAAAAATTTCTAAAAATCATTCCTTCATATATAAAATATAATTAGAGTAAAATTATTTCATTTACCCAATTTCAAAAACAGTACTATGTCGAGTTGCTCTGTACAAGTGTTTAGAGATCCTT
This sequence comes from Allium cepa, assembly GCA_030765085.1. Classification (NCBI taxonomy): domain Eukaryota; kingdom Viridiplantae; phylum Streptophyta; class Magnoliopsida; order Asparagales; family Amaryllidaceae; genus Allium; species Allium cepa. Next base: position 1,023,659,729 of record CM060937.1, on the reverse strand, counting down.
ATCAATACGTTAATTACTCTTATTGACCAGAATCCATAAGCCACTCTATTGATCAACCAACACAATATCAAACGATTTTATATCACTAAGAAATACGCGCTCATATCTACTAATACACTCAAACTCATTCTAGGATACGACTGCCCTATCTCCAATAAGTTACCCAAGCAAAGGTTATCGCAGAACCAAAGCTCTGATACCAACTGTGATGATCCACATTTTGAAAGGTTTAGTCCAATCCGAAACATAGATAATCAATGGGGTTGATTAAGAAAAATAAGAAAAAAAGAAGAAAACAAACACAAAATCTTGTAGCAGAATGACAAAATATAATAATCAAATAAACAGTTCATGAAGCTGTTTATACCATACATTTGATTACAATTTAGACAACATTTATCAGAGTTAGATATACAACAGGGACAAATAAAATAGTGTAGCGGACAACATGATGCAAGAAAAATTAATAGTAATAATATACCGAATCTTAGTCTTCGTCCTCCAAAAAATGATCCTCAATATGCTGAAATACCGAGGGCTAACCCGAGCGTAATGAAAAGACAAAACACTCAGTTAGGACTAAAATATTCTTATGTGAGTCAAAATGATATCACATAATATGAGTTTAATATCAGAGATGTTTAAGGGATTTCACGTCCCCTATCTAGTGTATAACATGCGTGCAATAACTCAAGAGATGTTTTAGGATTTTCCATCACTTAAGGATCCATCAGAATATCTATATATAGTAGAATATGCTATAATAGATAGTGTCTATTAGTAAAATAAACATTTTCATAGCGTTAAGCCTTTACATTGATCCCCCTTAACGCATTTTTAAGCATTGTCCTACAGTTTGCTTATAAAACACCAGTAAACCGTCAACGGATAAGGATGCGCTGTGATACTACAACACTAAATCAAAATCGTAGAGACCTCATATAAGGATAAAAGTATGATAAGGCCCGTAAGGTAACGCCCAAGGTAGGATACTACCAGTTTACCCTTCTCGGCTGGTGGTAACGCATCATAGCCATGATCGCCTACCGCGTCCAACACTCCCATAAAATCGGAGGGTGCGCACCAATCATTCACAATGTAAATGATGGTAATATAAGGAAGTGTGTCCACTTGAAGTAGCTAGCTCGCCTGGCCAGTACGACTCCTGTTTTAGTCATTTCAAATTGGCATAAGTGCCAGGCCTACACATCATCGTTCTCTTTCTTCAAATCCAGCAAACATACGCCAAATCCAACTACTTCGTTCGGGATCATCACTCTATGTACACAGTTATTAAAGTAGTTCCGGTATCGATTGAGAGTGTGCCCGCATCCGTCCCCGGTCTCTTTAGTAACCAAATATCGTTTTACACATCGGTTGGTACTTTTACATTTTGTAAACAATTCATACTTGATATCAAAATATCATATCCGCTTCAAAATCAAATCCATTTTGAAATCGTCATATTTACTCAAAATATACCATTTCACTTCAAAAATCATTTTCGTCTCAATATTTTGATTTCGCTTCCAAAATCGTTTCGAATTTCAATTTAGGTTATAACTTCCTTTTAACCAAATTCACACTTAAATCCAAAATTTAATTATAAAAATTTCACCCCTTTGACTAGTTTGAATTTTTTTTTATAAAAAATAGTTTAGACAGTTTTAAAATAGTTAAGTAGTTAAAATTGTTTAATAGAAAATAGTTTCAGTATTACAATGGTTTATATAGTAAATAACTTGGAAAATCGAATTAATGTTGAATACTTAGAAAGATAGATTTAAGTAGCTTATACTAAAATAATTTATTTGAAAATAGTTTCAAAACCGAACCGATTTAATTCCAAATTTTCCAATTCAAATTACTTTCAATTTCCATTTCCATTTAAATTCGATTTTTATTTCTTAAAATGAAAATCATTTAAATAATTTCAAATCAAAATTTTAAAATCATTTAATTTAACCAATCCGATGTTCGTATACAATTTTCTATCCTACGGCCAAGTGAATCCATTATTTCAATTTAATTTAAGGGATGGATATATAACATTTCAATCCAAAATAAATGTCATATATATATATATATCATTTCAACCCATTTCTTAATTTATTCGAAATAATTCGATTTACAATTTTATATAGTGTAAATAATACACAGAATGATGGTAGGATATATCAAAATAAATAAACATCCTAATCATTCAAAACATGAATCAATAACATCCACTACAATCAGGATCCAAACAGTCAATAATTCACAACAACTAACCAATTATCAATGATCGAGAACTTTACTAATTATTTAATTCCAATTCAATTTAACCGTCAATTTAAATTTCTATTAGTTAATTCAGATGTCAATTAAAATTATCAAACAACAATCAACAAATTTAAAGCACTCCATAATTGTTGTTTTAATCATACCCTAAAAATCCTGATCTCTTCACTAAAATTCATGTTTCGATCATGCCATCATTGTTGTAACCCTGATTTGATGTTTCACATATATCGAATTTTGATAAAACTTGTATTACTTACTATAAATTTGAAATTTTGCACAATGTATGTGATTAACTAGCTTCGAACTATTTTTAGCCTAATCTATATTTAAAAGTAAACACTTTGTTAGTTTGCATCATTCGCAGATTCGAATAGAATGGGGAGAAAATGATTTTTGAGCTCCAAATATATATAAATTCCTTTACTATGTTGGACATGATAGAGTTTTTAAAACATTTATCGGCATTCCAATTTTAAATCCTCACCTTAAACATGTTAAAATCTTTGAAAACTTCCAATTGATCTTTAGTCTAGGATCTGGAACCTTGGAAATCTTGTTTTTGCTTTTGAATTTGATAGAGCAGGCTGCTTTTCTTTCTTCACCGTATTTTGTTTTACAGGCTTTTGTTTTACAAAGGTTTTTGTTTATAGGTCGAACAACTGAAGCTACATACACACCTATATATATATACATGTTTTCTGCAAATGTAATGATGCATTTGTACAAATTTTGGGGCTCAAAAATATTTCAAATCTTTTAAGGTTTTTGATGGATTGCAAAGAGGTCTTGGCGGCCGTTAGGAAGTTTGACATGAAATGATATTTCAGATTTCATATTTTTCTTTGACTAGGAAAAGATATTATTCCCCTTTTATTTGTGAAACTCCTAACTAGGCAATGAATGTGCTTTTATTATATTTTTTCATTTTTATTTGTTTAATTTTGGTTACAAATTTTTGATCAGGCAATGTTTACATTTCTAACTTGTATTTTTTTTACTTTTTACTTCCATTTTTACTTGTAAAACTTTGACCGGGTGAAGATTCTATTCCTTCCTTGACTTGACATGAATTGTTATACTCTTTTATCCTTACGTGTGAATATTTTATGTTAACTTTTATTTTTATAAAAATAACATTTTTGTTTTAAAGCATATTTTATAAAAAGATTCTCTTTTAAAATGTTTAGAATGATTTTATTAAATCTTCTCATTTCTATCATATAATGTTTATATATTTTTTCTTCTTTTACACCTACCAATATACATTGTTTTTAATATGCCATTTTTATTTGTTCTTTTTAAACTTATATGTATATACATAAGAAAATCCTAATTTAAAACAATTTTCTATTTATACGACACTATATTTTCATATGCCATATTCATTTCTATTTTTCATGGATTTATTTTTATTCATTTTTATTTGTTATGCATTTGTTTTTAATTTACATATAAATTCTTTTGTTGTTATGTATATAAGAAATTCCATTTTAAATCAATTTTCTATTTTATAAATAAAATCTTGGAAAATTCAAAATATTATCTGAAATTAAAACTATTTATTATTACCACTTATCATTAACAGGAATTTATTTTGATTAAAAGATCGTATTATTGAATATTAAAAATAAATATTCATAACTCAAGACGATAAAAATCCTGGGTCGTTATAGAAGTTTTCGTAATAAATTACATCTCAAATAGTATCATATTTTAGGAAAAAAATTACAAAAGCAAAGGAATCAATCATTGATAACGATAAAGAAGATTTGCCATTGGATGAAGATATCTTATCACAAGTGTTTGGCAATGATAAAAGACGTCGAACTCGAAGTATAGGAGCCAAGATATCATGGACCCAAGTTAAGGCTTCTAATATTGTGCGTAAACTACTCTAAAAGACTCAAGGAGGCTCAGAACACTTGAAAGCTAGAATGGACAATATGGAGGGTATATTGAAGTCATTGGTCGACTTTTTGAAGGGACAATATGCGGGTCAAGAAAATCATTTACCAGACATTGATTCAAATGAAGGAGGAAGTGGTACACTATGTAGAAGTGTCAGAAGAATGCCGAATAATGACTTTGCTAATTCATTGAATTCGTCCAGCCAAAACAATCAAAAATGTAAAATCATGAACATTGACCTAGAGGTCATTGCAACAACCACTATCCGCAGAGACTCAACAACATTCGTTATACACGGGAAACCTTTACCTACAACACATGAGAAGTTAATTATGGACAATATAGTGCAACCAGAAGAGAAAACACGCAAATAATGGTAAATCATAGATAACGATGGGTTTCAACTGGTTCAATCAAGATCACAGAAGAAACGTCTACCCAATTTGCCCGACAATCAAAGAATTTCACGGATCAACTATAGTGAAATAAAGAAGAAAGATGGTCAGAATCCGACCGTCCCTCCCAGAATATGAGAAACCAATCATACCCGTCACGTAAACCTGTGAATTTTTCTCTGAATAGAGAACAGGGGCAAAAATCATGGGCAGACATTGTTTCTGAGCAATCCAAAGAACTAAAAGATGATGAATGCAATATTGAAACTATTGCTCCCATTAAAATTAACAATAAGAAATATGGTTTGATAAAGGAATCTGTCTGTAAAAGAGCAATTGATTGTTGGAATAATTCGATCTTGGTTTATGTTGTGGGTACCAAACCATATTATATGTTTTTTAAAGCTTACATTCAACGTGTATGGAAGCCTGTTGGAGAATTTGAAATATTTACCAGAGAGAATGGGTTCTTTCTTTTTAAATTCAAGGAATTTCAAGATTGAAATTCAATCATTCAGAATGGTCCATACTTCTATAATGGAAAGCTCATCATAATGAGAAGATGGTCCGAGTCCCTGAAAATGGATAGAGATCTCCTCAGTACGATGCCAATATGGGTTAAATTACCTAATGTCAATCTCAAATTATGGGATCGTGAAGCTTTTAGCGTAATGGCTAGCATTATTGGAAAACCCATAAAAATGGATGCAGCTAAAACCTTGAAAACGAGATTAAGTTACGCTCGTCTTCTGGCGGAGGAATCTGCAGATGACGAACTTCCTTAAGAAATCAATCTTACATTATACAATGGAGAAAACATTACTCAAAAGATTGAATATGAATGGGTTCCGCCGAAGTGTAGTATCTGTAAATGGCTTCCCACCCAAATTAGTGTAGTCGTTGCACATGCATGCAAATCCAGATTTAGGGTGAGTAGGTTTCGGATTAGAACCAGCTGCTTGAGCATTCGTGACAAGGTCAAGAAGTTGCTGGGTAGTCATAAAAACTCCATCTTGGGGTGGAACACTAGATGGTCCATCTCTGGGACGACCAGGTCTAACCATTTCTCTTCCTTAAGAAAGAAAGAAGGAAGAAGAAGAAGAAGGTTATTCACAAAATGAATATCAAGCAATCTTGATAGATAAAACAAGGAATCATAAAGAAAATAGGATAAATCGGTACGAAGACTCGAATTAAATCCTAAAGCACGACTCCTAAGAAAGACTTAGGACGATGATCCTTGTTATAATATTCCAAATTGTTCCGAAGTTTGGCTCTGATACCAAGCTATGACGCCCCACCTCTATACCCACGCTAGCCAAGAACACTACGGTGTAATTCTGTTAACTAGGACGGAGAATAAGGCTGTTGAGGAGCGACCATCCGTGTAATTGCTTTGCGCGAGCACCGATATGTCAGATAGTATAACATGCATTTTATTTCAAGTGGAAATCCGACATATCGATACAAACACAAAGCTACTACACAGTGGCTATAATAATCTTCGGAAACAAATATAGAAATAAGCATAACACATATCAGTCATAGATAATGCATATCACAAAGGCGGAAGGAGATATGAATATATAACTAACATATGAAAGTGTATATCAGAGTAGTGGTCAAAAAGATCCACAATAATACAAAAGAGTAGCAACACGTGCTATACAAAAGAATACATCTATGAGTCCATATCTCAAGAGTATACAACAAAATAAACTACTAATCTAAGTAGTTAGCCAAAAGTCAGAGTAATAAATCCCTAGGGAGAAGTCAAGCAGAAGCACCTGTAACATCTCGGTCTGACCTGAGTATTATTTAATAAGAAAATAATAAACAGACCAGTCTAGTTATAAATATCAGATAACATGATATAGAATAAAAGGTATGGCATAAACATATAATATCCATAATGGCATACTACTATAAGTATGCAATTGAAACTCAACATGAGATTAATCAATATCACAGAAATCTTCACAAAGATCTAAATAGGGTTTCATACCCAAAACTTGTATTCACAACAAGTCAATGACACATGAATTCACCAATGCACAAAAATTGATAAATCATATCAATAGAAATCACAAAAATAGGTGAAGCATAAATTCCAGAATTCAACACACGAAATCCAGAAATCACAAGAAAGGGGGGAGGCCTATCACACGAACGGGAGCATTAAAGCTCACCAAAATATGTATCACACGAACGAGAAGCTATCTCATGGTATCTAGCCATTAATTTTTGACACATGAATGGCCAGAAGACCTTAGGGAGCTACCCCACATGTGTGAGTCGAAATTACACCGAAACAAAGAGACATCGCACAATTGCTAGTCTAAATCTTAAAATGATCGTCATGATCAAAGAGAAGTGTCAATTACAATAAGCTAGTAAATATATGAGCTTAACTTCATGTCCCATAACCACGACCTTAACTTAAATATTTACGAACAAATTGTAGATCTCCACTAGAAAATTGTCACAAGAGATTCAATCGAACAAGTTCAAGAATTAACCGACGAAGTAAATGCAAACGTTTCATACCACTTGTTTTACTAAGTCGTTTAATTAGATTTCTCATCCGAGTGAGGTAAAGGTTTGTATATACTAATAGATTGGAAAATGGTTTAAGAAAACAAGCTTTGTAATAAAATAGTGTTGAAATCATTTGAAGAAAGAGTTTTGATATTTACTACTAGTATAGAAAACCTTTATATTTTTAAAGTGACAAATCAAAAAGAAGATTGTAGGAACAATCAATCACTAAAATTCACATACGAAGATGTGAATAAAAAATCCAACGAAACCGATAAAGAATCCATCGAAATGGATATTCAAAAATCCCTAAAAAGGAGTCATCAAAGTCATAATAAATGATAACAACAAATAGGAAACAATACGAATCGATTAAAGTTGGAAATTCAAGCAACTAGGCGAAATAGGCAAAATTGCATCAGGTCGGTCGGCCGGCTACAGAGCTCGGTCGACCGGACCCTGTTTCGAAAATTTTATCGGGAAGCAGGTCGGTCGGCTGAACCCTGTAGCCAGTCGACCGGACCAGAGACAGAAAGGTGCCTATGCACCTTAGTAGCAGGTCGGTCGACCGGCCCAGGGGTTCAGTCTGCCGACCCTGATATTCTGCAAATTGAAACCTACTTCAAATGAGGTGCAAACCTCTTCAATTTGCAATCGGTCGAGCGACGACACTAAGGGTTTACGCCAATCGACTACCCGGCCATATAAGCTCCTCGGTCATGACCAAAAACATGATCAAAACATCAAAGCCATGATTTTTAAAGAATTGAACCCAAAACACCAAAAATTAGAATATTCACCAAATCAATCCAAACCAAAAGCTAATGGACACGAATAAGTGTTAGGAATTCATACCTAACATTCGAAGATAATTATAAGCATAGATGTGTGATAAAAATCTCACCTTTGAACCCAAACGATTGAAGAAGAAGCTTGAAAGCAAAGGAGAATCAACCACTCTTCAAATTCAACTCAAGAAGCTTGATTCTAAGCTTAAAAGAAGAACATTCCCTAAGTTAGGTTTAGGAAATTTCTGAAATCAAAGAGAGAATGAGTTGGGGAAGATGAAGAGAAGGCTTACCAATGGGTTCTCTTGAATTTGGAGCTAAAGCTTGGATTTTTCAAATGAACTAGGGCTTAGGAATTCTAATTTCCAATCTTTTCCCCCATTATTTTCTTGAACTTGAGAGAGTTAGGAAATGAGGAGTGAATGAAGAGGAGAGGGGGTTGGGACTGAGTTAGTAAGTGGTTAATGAGTTCAGCCCAAACCAAAGCCCTAAATGAAAAAGTGGCAAAAATCAACTTTCTCCAAACATATCGAAGCTTACACTTAAAAAGGTCGCAAACGGCATTTTGAACTCAATGGAAGGGGTTCCGAGTCTTAATTCGACCGTATGCAAAAAGTAACTTTTCGGACTAAATTCCGAGTATTGATAAAATATTTAAATATAAAAAATCAATAAATATGCGGGTTGTTACAGACTCCCCTCCTAAAGAAATTGCGTCCTCGCAATATTTAAGAAGAAGATATATAGTAACAACCATAAAAGCATATTCAACACAAAAGAAATTTGAAATAAGAAATTCACCTCAAAGAGCACGGTAAAGTAAGTCCGGATGTGTTCGCTCGATGAACTCTCTAGACTCCCAAGAACAATCCTTAGGATTTGAAGACCATTGAACTTTCACAAGCGGAACATCTTTATTTCGAAGTCGTTTGACTTCCGAAGCAATGATACGAATAGGATGTTGCTCATAAGTTAAATTAGGCGAAACTTCAATCTCTTCCACAACACCGGGCTCAAGAATAGAATCGGAATCTCGAAGACATTTTCAAAGTTGAGAAACGTGAAACACGTCATGGATAGCAGAAAATTGAGCCGGTAATAAAAGGCGATAAGCCATGGAACCAATACGTTCAGTGATAGGAAATGGCCCAATATATCGAGGCGCCAATTTTCCCGATCGGCTGAAACGTACAACACCTTTCATAGGTGACACACGAATGAACACAAGATCTCCCATAGAAAACTCTAACTTCCTTCTCCGGTTATCGGCATAGGATTTTTGTCTACTCTGGGCTTCTTTCATCCTATGTCGAATAAGTTCAATCTTTTCTGTGGAATCACAAATAAAATCTGGACCTAAAATCAGCTTCTCACCGGCCTCAAGCCAACAAGAAGGAGATCGACATGGCCTTCCATAGAGTGCCTCAAAAGGTGCCATACCAATACTAGACTAGAAGCTATTATTATAGGAAAACTCAACAAGAGAAATATGATCTTCCCAACTTCCACCAAAATCAAGCACACAAGCACGGAGAAGATCTTCAAGAGTTTGATTCACACACTCGGTTTGCCCATCAGACCAGGGATGATATGCGGTGGTAAAATTAAGCTTCGTTCCTAAAGCTTTTTGAAGACTCTTCCAAAATCCACTAGTAAACAATGGATCACGGTCGCTAACAATAGAAGTAGGAACTCCATGTAATTTAACAATCTCTTTGATAAAGAGTTTGGCCAAAAGAGGAACGGTTCGATTAGACCGAACGGGAATAAAATGGGCGGACTTAGTAAGTCTATCAACAATCACCCATAAGCTATCATGACCCGAACGAGAACAGGGAAGGCCATCTATAAAATACATGGAAATTTGATCCCACTTCCAAATTGGAATCTCTAAAGGTTGCAATAATCCACCGGGCCTTTGATGCTCGGCCTTAATGAGTTGGCAAGTCATGCAACGCTTAATGAAGTTAGCGATGTCAAGTTTCATTCCCTCCCAATAATAAAGTCGCTTCATATCTACGTACATTTTACTACTACCGGGATGAATGGTAAATTTAGAATGATGAGAATCTTCTAAAATATCTTTACGAAGATCATTAATATTTGACACGACAAGTCTACCAAATTTTCGAATGCCGCCACGAGAATCAATATCAAAGTCTTTCTGTCAGGACCCGATTCTTCGTCTTCCGAAAATTCAACATCGACACTCACTTTATCGACTGCCGAGAAATCGAAGGCCGGAAAACCGAACACTGAGGGTTTTAAAGAAAAGAAAAGAAGAAGAAAGAAAAGAAGATAGTAGAAAAAAGAGAGAAAAGAAAATAAGGGGAAAGAAAAATAGAACATTTTAAAATAGAAGAAAAAGAGAATAGAAAATAGGGAGAAGAGAAAATAGAGAAAACATAGAGCGGAACAGGAAACAACAGAACAACATCAGAATCTCACAATTCGCAGCGGAACAACATATAATAATAAATGAATAATCTTTAAACAAAGAACTATACCAGTTATTACATTTTATACATTACATTACATCATATCATCAGAGTGTACAACATCATACAACATCAAATAGCGGAAAAAGAAATACTATATAACTAGTAATACGCCATGCCATCCATCTTGCCTCCAGCAACTCCAGAATATCCAGAATATCCTGATAAACCTTATTCTTGACTGCCCGTGTAGAAATTGGTGGGCACCCAGAGTTTAGGAAGGAAAACAATAAACTCCGAGTCAGTCATGTGACTGGTGTGAGAACTCAAAACAGTTTATTTATCTTTAAAATCAAAATAGAGGAATATTTTTAAAGTCAATACGCAATGCTTTTAAAAATGAGACTACCATAAGACCTCCCGCCACACACACAATGCAAACGCAGACTTGGGGAAGATTTCTTCTTATGTTAGTCAAAGATGCTTGATACGAATTTAAAATCTAATTAATTTTGATATTATTATTAGTGCATAGTGTAGAAGATATTTCGAAAGTAGAATATAAATCTTAGCCAGCATAGGTACCATTATATTATGCCTACTATAGCTACTTCCTGAGGAAGCAGGTTCTACAACTAAAACCGTACAAGTTTCGTATTGTTTCTTTGGATTTCCAACGAATGATCAGGCCAAGGAACTTCCCATTGCCACATGAGAATGCCTCTGGATGGACATCCCCGAGAACCAAACCGGATCTCTACCAACACAAGGCCGGGTTACCCCTAACTGAGTAACAACTGACCGAATATGCCATCCCCCGGTCCTTTGGGACCTTTTCACCGAGCGCTCGTAATCAATTCACACAATCATAACAAAGTGTTTTCAACATGAGTAAGTATCTGGGCTCCATACCATGATACCACCCTTTTCCAGAAGGAAATGCACACATCCTAAAGGGCGCTACCCCTCATAACCTTGCCGCATCTTTCCTGTTTTGACCATTCACGGGGTGTGAGGCTCGACGAAGTCACGTCCACAAAAACATACTTTATACAAAAGCCATGCTTTGGGTCAACAAATGATCATAGAAATGATCACAAAGATAGACGATCAAATAAACGATCCTATCACAAATAATCAACAAAATGATCATTTACAGCAACACTCAGCATGTCACATTACCAAATTGGGAATATATCGCTGATAACCTTCAACTACATAACCTCTGAGCTCGTACGTCTCAGAGAAGGGTGTTAAGCTAAAAGAATAAATTCTCCGCCACCAACAGAAATATATTTGAAAGAAATCTGCTTTATATCTCAATTTGTAACCTCAGACATACAATCCATACAAGTCTGTTCCGGGCTCGAACAAAACCGAAGGCACTTCTTACGAAGCCCTTGTAATCCGGGTATTCACAGTCCCAATCGAATTTCCCATCACTTAAGGAATCTCTATACCAGGAGCTACCCAGTGCAGAGACAATCGATAGGTCATCCTATCGCTTTCGCAAATACTCGGTCTTCAACACCGGTCATCAAATGCAATTCATAACGACGTATCACATATTCGGAATGGGTTATACGACCCCATGGTCCTTTCCCGGTTAACCCGAATAGTGAGCGCTTATTCAAAAATAAGTGTGGCATTTAAATTCAAACAAGTCACATCAAATACCCATTCAAAGGGAAATATTGATAGTCGGTTATTGAACTATCAATGGATATGCACACATCACCAGTTTCCAAATAATTTTCCAAATTATTTATTTCCCAAAAATATCTTCACTAGATATATAATTTCAAAACTTCAAAAATAAATCAATATTTATTTTTAAACAAATTCTCCTTTTCATTCATAAATTCCATAGTGAATTTATAATCCAAAATATCTATGAATATTCGATTTCGATTATTCATTTCAATTTATCTTCAAAAAGATAAATTCTTAAGATATTCACTTTATATTGGAAAACATTTCCATACTTACTTATTTATAAGTAATTCACAAATTTTATTTATTTTCAACACTTAGAAAATATTCAATATACTTCAATCGAAATTAAGTATATATTTCATTCTTTAAGGAAATCATTCTCTTAAACATATTTATTTGGGCCAAAATGAATGTTGCGTAAAACATCGTTACGACAACCCAAAATCACTAGTATAGGGATTCGAAATTAAAATAGATATATAAATCCCAATACTATACAAAAACATTTCCTTTCGGAAATCATCTACTATAGCAACAGTGTTATAGTCCACCATTTCCTTCTATTTCTCAAAAACGTCTATTTCAACAATAAATGTTGAAATCTATGGTTTCGAATCTCAACACATTTTAAAACATCGTTAGATCGTTTTAATTCTGTTTAAAATATCACATTCAAAACAATTTCTTTAACATATTATTCACTATTCAAAAACGTGAATATACTACGTTAATCAATTTCATCATTTCTATACATTTTATTTCAAAGGGTTATTCAAAGTCAAAAATGTGAATATAATTCCATTAATAGGTTTCAACAATTAACTTATCAAAATAAGTCGTTTGCGAATTTATAAAACAATGTTTATAAATTCCATTTCTATTTATTTTATAACAACTTTTTATAAATCTCCTTTATTAACCTATTCGATTTATAACTCAATTATAAAACAAAAGTTCACATTATAAGTTAAACACTTATAAAACGATTATTTTACAAAAATCGTTCTTTTAACTTCCCAAATTGTAAATCTTATAACTTATAAGATTGTTTATTTATCCAAAATTCATTCTTTCAATAACTTTATAAATTTTATAAACCTACTGTTTATAAAATTTCATTTATAACTTCACTGTTTAAAATTCTATAAATTTCATTCTTTTATTCATTTTTACTTCATTCAAACACTTATAAAAACTCGTTTTATAATGTCAATATTTCAATTTATAAATATCCATTTATAAATCTCTAAATATAATTCAATTTATATTATTCTTTTAAAACGTTTTTAATCTCCTTTATTATTTCACCATTTTGATTCATAAAATAATTAAATTTTATAAATCCTATATTTGAACTTTTCACAATAAATTCTAAAATCCCGATTAAACTATTTTATAAAATCAATAGCAACTTATTCTCAAAAATCAGTTTTTAACTATATTTCTCAAAAATCATAATTTTTATAACTTTAAAAATTATAACGTTTATTTATTTAAAATGAATCAATTTCCAAACATACTGTATATTTTCAAAAGTCACTTTATGAATCATTTTAAAATTCCAAAATTTGGTCCAATGATGCTACATACCAAATAGTCAATCACGACTACAACGATATCATATATCGATATGATAATCCATCAAATATCAAAATATCTGAAATCAAATAAATACTGTTGAGGAATCCAGTTGGATCCCTCCAACCTGTTTTCCTGCATCCACAAACATTAGCACAATACCAATTTCGCTTCAGTACGAAATTATCGCGGTATATGGGATTTAAATATTATCCGCTTAATAACGGCGCAATAGGGTCTCAACCGCTAAACAAAAAATGCGGGAAATCTGTAGGATCTAGATTAACCCTAGAGGGGGGGTGAATAGGGTTATAGCAAATTTTCTCGAATTAAACACAGAAATATAATAGCAGAAATAAATATGCTGAAAAGTAAATCACACACAAAATTTACCCAGCTTCGGCAACCCCTGCCTACTGCTGCATTCACAGATTTCTATTAGAATTAAACAGTATCACGCTTACAAACACTCTACTAGACTCTCAGACCCTTTTGCTCCCGCTCACAAACACTCTACTAGACTCGCACACCCTGCTCCCGCCTATAGAGTTCCGCTCACTCGCAAACACTGCTCCCGCCTATAGAGCTTTGCAAATTCGCACGCCCTGCTCACTGAACTAATTCAAAATAGACAATCTGACACTACCTAAACCTAGGTGGTGATTTACTAACTTTTTGATTCGTAAAATAAAAAACAATAATTTAAAAACAATAACCCTAAAACAATATTAATAAAGCCTTATAAATAAATAGAAACAAAACCCCTTTTTTTTTTTAAAGGACCGGCCCAATTCCTTATTTTGTTATCTCCAGCCCGATCCCCTTTTGTTTCGTTCGTGAGAATAATGGCGGCTTGCTTCGTTCCCTTTTGTTCCAGTTAGGGCTTCGGCTCTTTGTTCCAATTAGGGCTTCGAATTCTTCAATTAATCTGTTATACGTTGCCCTAGCTCGCTGCTTCTCTGATGGTTGACTATTGGATGTTTTGCAGTTGCTCGATCGAGTTCGTTTGCTTGTGAATTCGGTATGTACTGTGTCCTTTTGCTTTTCTAAATTGATACTTGAACTCGATCGTGATTCGAGTTGGATGATTTGTTCTTTGTTATGCTCGAACTCAAATAAAAATGCCGATGATGTTTCGTGGTTTATATAGGGTTTGTAACCCTAGATTTGTGTCGTATATTCTCTATTTGAATTTGTCATATTATTCACCTCGGCCGTTCGATTAATTTCTGATGTTTGATGATTTCTCTGACTAATTCATATGTGAATATTCTGGTTGCTTGATGATTACGACTTTGAATTAATTTCGTGATGACTTTCGACTTTGACTTGTTCAACATTGAAATTTTGACACGAACTTGATGCTGGATAATGTTTGACATCGACTTGGTTTTTAACTTGTTCCAATTTTGTAATTTCGGCTTCTTGAATTTCTGGCCCCTGTGTAATTTAGCTCTGGCCATCTTTGTTTCAATGCTGATCTTGATTTCATGAATTTAATATTGACACTGTTATGCTTCAACGACTTCGACATTTACATTGTTCAACATTGTCCTGATTGCTTTGGCTTCACTACATAGCATATTTGTGCATTTTAAAATGTTGCATCACTGAGTAGTTTTCATTTGTGTCATGTTGTATCATTTACCTGATGTGTTTGCACTGTACATTGAGCATAGATAAGGTTGCTTTGGTCTGGATTAGTGCAGTGTGTATTCTAGCTTGTAACTGTTGCATACTTTGATGGTTCATTGGTGCACTTGCTTGGTCATTTTGTACTCGCATCCATAGTTGAGTAATTTCCACTGTCTTTTGTTCACCTGCTGATGTTTGTTGCAGTCTTGAGTCACTTTGTTGTCGGGCTCACTGTACACTGATGCATTCTGGTTTGATTTGCTACTTGATGTAGTTTGTTTTGTTTGCATATGCTTAATGGTGTCACTGTGACCTGTTGCATTTGTGCATTGCCCTGCTGATTTACTTGTGATGTTCTTGTAGTCGAGTCATGTTGCATGCATTGAGTAGCTGGTCTTTGTATTTCCAGCTTCATCACTGTTTAACTTCCACACTGTTGCATTGTTGTTCACTTCTCTTGTATCATTGGTACATGTACATTGCTGCTATATTCTTGCTTCACTGCATTCATGTCACTGGTATGCTGCAGCTTGCATCTTTGTTGCATTTGCTTGAATTTGTGTCATCTTTATTTGCATTGCTGTACACTTTTGGTCATTGTTGTAGTTGTATCTATGTACACTACTGCCTTATTACAGTGGTCTGAGTTGAACTTGATGACTTGAACTTGCATTGAGTTTTGTACACTGTTTTTGACTTGTGACCTGCCCTGTGTTGAATCCAGTTTTTCAAAAAACTCGGGTTTGACCTTGTGCTCGATTCGAGATTTTCAATGTTATTGCACGTGAGTTGAACCCGGCTTTTCATTTGGGTTTGACCTGTGCTCACCTGTCCCTGTAAATCGATCAAGTGTATATATCGGTGTGCACGGCCTTGTGGCATATATAGTAATACACTGTGTATGTCACAAGTTGTTCGTGTATGATGAATTCAAATTTAAATGATGACGAACAACCCAAATAACTGAGGCAAATATTATTTTCAAAAACCATATTTTATTTTTGAATTGCAAAAATATTTCTTTTTCAATTTTACTGCGTTAGTTTATATTTTTGCAGATTGCTCAGATGCTGGATTCTAACTGGAATGCAGTTGAAGATAGATACGAGTGTGAGTGATATGTAGTGAGGTGCTGATGTAGATGTGAAATGTCATGTATTGTAGTCAAAATTATATATGTATAGTGAGAGCTTGAAATTGTACTATCAAAGTTGTAATAAATATTTGTTTGAATAAAAATTTATGTTTGAATTCAAAATCTGTTTAACTTGATCTGTTTGAATTCAAATTCGAATTCTGTGTAATTTAATTTTATTCAACAGATATTTATCTAACCAAATACATACTATTCAAAATATTTGTTTGAATAAAATTTCTGTTTGAATTCAAAATCTTTTTAACTTGTTCTGTTTGAATTCAAATTCAAATTCTGTGTAATTTAATTTTATTCAACAAATATTTATTTAAACTATGAAAAACAAAATAGTACATTACCAAATTCATTTATATGAATGTATATATGTTTATTATCATCAAACAAAAATCATATAGCGCAAAGCGCATATTCAACAATCTCCCCCTTTTGATGATAACAAACATATATTTAAGATTTTGAATATATTAAATGTATTTGATAATTTCATTTGCTCCCCCTATTTGAATGCTTCCTTTTTATGTGATACTCCCCTTACATATATGGCTCCCCCTACATATATGCATACAAATAAAAATATGTAAATGAGCCTATATGCAAAGTGAAAATTATTTGACCTTTGCTTGATTCTATTTGACAAAATCTTAACTTTTCTCTCCCCCTTTTGTTATCAGCAAAAGAATAACAGTGTTATAAAAATAGGGATGAAGTGATAGACATGAATCAAACATTTAACTCAATTAAATATAAATATCAAATTTCAATAAAACTCAAACAAAAATCATAATTACCCTTGTCAAGCGCATATTCCACTTTCAGAAGTGATGGAGATAGAATCATCAAAAATTCATATAGATATGTCTATTTGTGGTATATTTATTTCTGGAAATTTGAATATCTACTAACCATGCATAACCGTTAGGACTTTTAAATGAGATTAGTAGTATTCCAATTTAATTTAAAAATGAAATCAAGTATCTTCTAACCACGCATGACCGTGAGGACTTTTAAATGGGATTAGAATCAACTTGTCTATTAAATCAATTATTTTTAATATGCGTTCCATACATGCATAACCGTGAGGGCTTTTAAATGAGCATGGAAGCACATAATCAAAAATCCAAGTAATTCACCCATGCATAACCGTGAGGACTTTTAAATGAGAGTGAATACTTTGGATATTTATTTTTAATTGCTGAATATAATAAATTGAAGCACAAATAATTTCCTTCACCGATTTAAAGATATTGAAGAACAAATGATTTCCTTTGTAAACTACCACAAATTTACATACTAAATATGAGTGATGTTCGATAGAAAGATGATAGAAATAGAAATGGTCATGGAATTATTACCCAACAAATTTTTTTTATAACTCTTGTTATGAAATTCTAAAGAAATTTTCTAATTATACTTTCTCGAGTTATAATATATGATAAATATCAACACTCATCTCTTTTTCAATCACTATTCATCTTTTCGTTAATCAAAGGGAGTCAGATTAGTCAAATTTGTCATTTAAAATCAAATTAAAAATTATAAAATCAATTTTTCAAAAATAATTAAGCTGTAAATATGGTCAAACATGATTTCTTGAGGGGAGTTTTATAAGAAAATTTTCTGCTATTTGAAAATTATTTCAAGTGAAAAATATGCAGACTTTTTCTTTAAAAAAAAACAATGCAGCAAATGAATGTTTCACAAATTAATCACGTTACACTAATAATTTTTCTATCAACTATATTACCAGTGTAATCCGCATCTGAATTTAAATTTCACTCAATATTCACTTGTTGAATCAAACCATGAGATGTGCACCAAAAATTTCAAAACATCATTCTTTTGAATTTTGAATTTAAGCCGTGTTAACACTCAAACAAATATCATGATGTTAATTTCAGAAACCAGAAGATAAACAATTATTTTCATGAGTAATCAACAGTCAATCAATATCATAATTATTTCAAAAACAATTTCTTAAAAATCCTTTTTCTCATGAATTTGAAATCGTGCAAATTTACAAACAGTAATCAAAATGTCAGAACCAATATATCTACGTGTAGCATGAGTAACCAGCATTTGACCGAACAAATTTATATAAATTAGTTCAAAATTGAAAATCTGATTGGTCATCAATTAAGCACAAATTAATGCCATAAATAAGAACAAGTCAAAAATCATATCAATTAAGTCCGAATCAGTCAACCATCATAATTACTCCAAGTAATTCTCTTTAAAGATGGTTAGTCAATATTTTTAAAAAAAAATCATAGCATCAAAATCATCATCTTTTGTTCATCTCAATATTGGCTGATTTTAATTTAGAGTATGGTGCAGATAATCACATTTAATATATCGTTAACAACGATTTTACCTGTTTTACCTTTACGATAATTTTTCGTTGTTGTCCATTGTGATTCTGTCACGTTTGAACTAGGCTAAGGAACTTTGCTTTGTCGCCCATTGTGTTTCTGGAACAGCCAAAATCCAGAGAACACTGTTGTTGTTCCTTAGCCTGCCACCACACCTACACGATAAAAGATTTATGTGACCTATTTGTTTTTATAGGTCCATTGTTGTTAGTGGCAGAATATGAAAAATATGTTTTTGGAGACTCAAAACTATTTATACATGTTCCTTTTGGCACCCAAATTTGTTTGACTTTCAAAGATTTTATATTTGTGCCTTTTGGAACCCAAATTGGTATAGTTTTCACGTGTTTGGGTCTATACCAACAATTATTTCAATTATGTCCAAATTCTCTACAAAACGTGCTCATTAAATTGACTTGATTAAATTTTGTGTTCCTATGACTATGATTTTCAACATGATTTCCAATTATTTCAGATCGAGCAGCACTTTTACCTTTATCATCATCTTGTGATTTTCCAAAACCTAGTCCTTTTCTATTGTTAGCAAAAATTTGATTTCCCAATAGCATGTTGAAAGATTTTTCGCCTCTTGAAAAGTTATTCAAAGATTTCTCAAGATTTTGGACTTTGGTTTTTAATGTTGTATTTTCAGCGACAAGTGAGGTGCATCGATTTATAAAGTCCTTTTTTCTGGTGTCAATGTTTTCTTTAAGACTCAAGTTTTCTTTTTCAAGATTCTCAGAGTTATTCCTAATTTTTGATAGTTCCGAATCTAAAATTTTATATTGGTTACATTCTAGGTTTTGAATATTTTCAAGTTCAGTTTTTAACCTAAAATTTTCACGAGCAAATTCTCTCCTATCAGATTTCAGTTTTTCAATTTTAGATTCAAGAGTATCCACTACCTTAGTAAGATCAGAACACATAAAAACAAGTTCTTTATAAGAAAACTCACCTGCCTCACTAGATTCGTCGGAGGTTGCTTCTGATTCTGATTTTGCCATGCAACACAAGTTAGCCTCCTCTGGGCTGCTATCCGAAGCTTCCTCTCCTTCTTCATCATCCCAAGTCACCGCAAATACCTTCTTCGCCTTTTTCTTTTCTTTGTTGTTTTTGAGAAGTGGGCATTTTGGTTTGATGTGGCCAGGCTTGTTGCAGTTATAACATGTCAGTTCATTATCGGAATTTTCGGAATCTTTTGACCTATTGCCCTTTGTTTTCTTCTTGCGTGGCTTGAATCTAGACCATCTTCTAAGATTATTGACAGCCATTGCAAGCTCTTCAATTGGATCTTCTTCATCGCTTTCTTCTTTACTTTTTAAGGCAATCGTCTTCTTCTTTGGTTCGGAGTTGTTGCGTTCTTCCTTTGCTTTTAACTCAAGCTCATATGTCATCAAGTTGCCAGTCAACTCCTCCATGCTTAGTTTACTCAAATCTTTCGATTCTTGGATTGCTATGACTTTTGCCTCAAAGTTCATTGGTAAAACTCGTAGTATCTTCCGCACAAGCTCTACCTCAGTGAATACCTTCCCAAGTGCTCTAGCGTTGTATACCAAAGTTGAAAAGCGTCCAAACATGTCCTTTATGCTCTCGCCTTTGTCCATCACAAAGTTCTCGTATTCATTGCTGAATAGGGCTAGACGAGACTCCTTGACTTGAGAAGTTCCTTCGTGTGTCACCTCCAAAGTGTGCCAAATTTCTTGTGCTGTTGTACAATGAGAAATTCTATTAAATTCATTTTTATCAAGAGCACATATCAAAGCATTCATGGCTTTAGCATTTGTCGTTTTCAATCTCTTATCGTTAGCATCCCACCTATCCTTAGGTTTAGGAATCTCAGTACCACCAACGATTATAGTGGGAGGTTTATAGCCAGTTTCAATAATATCCCAAACATCACAATCAACGGAACTAAGATAAATACTCATCCTAACTTTCCAATAAGCATAATCGTTCCCGTTAAACATGGGTGGCCTAGCAATAGATTGCCCCTCAGAAAAAGCATTATTTTGTAGACTCATGACTCTAGAGTTAAATAAAAAAAAATTACCGGGCTCTGATACCACTTGTAGGATCTAGATTAACCCTAGAGGGGGGGTGAATAGGGTTATAGCAAATTTTCTCGAATTAAACACAGAAATATAATAGCAGAAATAAATATGCTGAAAAGTAAATCACACACAAAATTTACCCAGCTTCGGCAACCCCTGCCTACTGCTGCATTCACAGATTTCTATTAGAATTAAACAGTATCACGCTTACAAACACTCTACTAGACTCGCAGACCCTTTTGCTCCCGCTCACAAACACTCTACTAGACTCGCACACCCTGCTCCCGCCTATAGAGTTCCGCTCACTCACAAACACTGCTCCCGCCTATAGAGCTTTGCAAACTCGCACGCCCTGCTCACTGAACTAATTCAAAATAGACAATCTGACACTACCTAAACCTAGGTGGTGATTTACTAACTTTTTGATTCGTAAAATAAAAAACAATAATTTAAAAACAATAACCCTAAAACAATATTAATAAAGCCTTATAAATAAATAGAAACAAAACCCCTTTTTTTTTTTTAAAGGACCGGCCCACTTCCTTATTTTGTTATCTCCAGCCCGATCCCCTTTTGTTTCGTTCATGAGAATAATGGCGGCTTGCTTCGTTCCCTTTTGTTCCAGTTAGGGCTTCGGCTCTTTGTTCCAATTAGGGCTTCGAATTCTTCAATTAATCTGTTATACGTTGCCCTAGCTCGCTGCTTCTCTGATGGTTGACTATTGGATGTTTTGCAGTTGCTCGATCGAGTTCGTTTGCTTGTGAATTCGGTATGTACTGTGTCCTTTTGCTTTTCTAAATTGATACTTGAACTCGATCGTGATTCGAGTTGGATGATTTGTTCTTTGTTATGCTCGAACTCAAATAAAAATGCCGATGATGTTTCGTGGTTTATATAGGGTTTGTAACCCTAGATTTGCGTCGTATATTCTCTATTTGAATTTTTCATATTATTCACCTCGGCCGTTCGATTAATTTCTGATGTTTGATGATTTCTCTGACTAATTCATATGTGAATATTCTGGTTGCTTGATGATTACGACTTTGAATTAATTTCGTGATGACTTTCGACTTTGACTTGTTCAACATTGAAATTTTGACACGAACTTGATGCTGGATAATGTTTGACATCGACTTGGTTTTTAACTTGTTCCAATTTTGTAATTTCGGCTTCTTGAATTTCTGGCCCCTGTGTAATTTAGCTCTGGCCATCTTTGTTTCAATGCTGATCTTGATTTCATGAATTTAATATTGACACTGTTATGCTTCAACGACTTCGACATTTACATTGTTCAACATTGTCCTGATTGCTTTGGCTTCACTACATAGCATATTTGTGCATTTTAAAATGTTGCATCATTGAGTAGTTTTCATTTGTGTCATGTTGTATCATTTACTTGATGTGTTTGCACTGTACATTGAGCATAGATAAGGTTGCTTTGGTCTGGATTAGTGCAGTGTGTATTCTAGCTTGTAACTGTTGCATACTTTGATGATTCATTGGTGCACTTGCTTGGTCATTTTGTACTCGCATCCATAGTTGAGTAATTTCCACTGTCTTTTGTTCACCTGCTGATGTTTGTTGCAGTCTTGAGTCACTTTGTTGTCGGGCTCACTGTACACTGATGCATTCTGGTTTGATTTGCTACTTGATGTAGTTTGTTTTGTTTGCATATGCTTAATGGTGTCACTGTGACCTGTTGCATTTGTGCATTGCCCTGCTGATTTACTTGTGATGTTCTTGTAGTCGAGTCATGTTGCATGCATTGAGTAGCTGGTCTTTGTATTTCCAGCTTCATCACTGTTTAACTTCCACACTGTTGCATTGTTGTTCACTTCTCTTGTATCATTGGTACATGTACATTGCTGCTATATTCTTGCTTCACTGCATTCATGTCACTGGTATGCTGCAGCTTGCATCTTTGTTGCATTTGCTTGAATTTGTGTCATCTTTATTTGCATTGCTGTACACTTTTGGTCATTGTTGTAGTTGTATCTATGTACACTACTGCCTTATTACAGTGGTCTGAGTTGAACTTGATGACTTGAACTTGCATTGAGTTTTGTACACTGTTTTTGACTTGTGACCTTCCCTGTGTTGAATCCAGTTTTTCAAAAAACTCGGGTTTGACCTTGTGCTCGATTCGAGATTTTCAATGTTATTGCACGTGAGTTGAACCCGGCTTTTCATTTGGGTTTGACCTGTGCTCACCTGTCCCTGTAAATCGATCAAGTGTATATATCGGTGTGCACGGCCTTGTGGCATATACAGTAATACACTGTGTATGTCACAAGTTGTTCGTGTATGATGAATTCAAATTTAAATGATGACGAACAACCCAAATAACTGAGGCAAATATTATTTTCAAAAACCATATTTTATTTTTGAATTGCAAAAATATTTCTTTTTCAATTTTACTGCGTTAGTTTATATTTTTGCAGATTGCTCAGATGCTGGATTCTAACTGGAATGCAGTTGAAGATAGATACGAGTGTGAGTGATATGTAGTGAGGTGCTGATGTAGATGTGAAATGTCATGTATTGTAGTCAAAATTATATATGTATAGTGAGAGCTTGAAATTGTACTATCAAAGTTGTAATAAATATTTGTTTGAATAAAAATTTCTGTTTGAATTCAAAATCTGTTTAACTTGATCTGTTTGAATTCAAATTCGAATTCTGTGTAATTTAATTTTATTCAACAGATATTTATCTAACCAAATACATACTATTCAAAATATTTGTTTGAATAAAATTTCTGTTTGAATTCAAAATCTGTTTAACTTGTTCTGTTTGAATTCAAATTCAAATTCTGTGTAATTTAATTTTATTCAACAAATATTTATTTAAACTATGAAAAACAAAATAGTACATTACCAAATTCATTTATATGAATGTATATATGTTTATTATCATCAAACAAAAATCATATAGCGCAAAGCGTATATTCAACAAAATCAATAACTCCAATATATACATATGCCAATATATATATATTGATATTATATATAATACCAATTTCACTGTTTATGAAATATTCGCGGTATATGTTTTTAATAAATAACATCCGCTTACTAACGGCGTATAATGTCTATTTTAACAATCAATAGATAACAATCATCATTCAAACATGCATTCAAATATTTTAAATCTAACTATTTAAAATAAAATCGAAACTGATTCGATTGAGTGAGAAGTTCTCACCTTGATTTCAAATTCCGTTTTAGCGATTTATTTCGAATAAAATTAAACGGACGTTTAATTTTACCCAAAATTCTCACTAACTCCAAACGACTCCAATCCAATTTCATCGCGTAGTGCTCGTCCATACGATTCCAACGCAACTGGTTTCGCGCGTTTTCGACCTCGTATGAAAAAGATATGAATATTTAAAGTTACACGATTTTTATATAAACAATTACAACTTAATTTAATTTTTTATTACCTACAACTAACATGGGCCGTTAGATTCAAGCCCCTTGCATCGTGACCGCTCTTTTCTTCTTCCTCTCCCTCACGCAACTTCCTACAGGCCGTTCGAACCCATGCTCGATAGTTAGGGTTTAAATTTGCATCTTCCTCGTTCACCTATACTTCGATCAGGGAGTTCCATCGCGAAGAGCACGACAAGAATGACACTCGGCCAAGATAGCATGGAGCTCGGCCCCCTCCTCCTCCTCGTGTTGCGTGCGCAGCCGGCCCCCTTCAAACCCAATTTCCCGTCGTTCCATTGCTCCAAACGCGATCATAACCGTTGGATCTCTAGCTCTCTTCATGCTCTACCACATCCTAGTTGGAAGTTTTCTCTAATTGTTAGTGGATTGGAAGAAATCGAGGGAGAGAGAGGAGAGTGATTTTCGGCCCTTCATTATGTGGGTGGCGGCTGGCAACAATAGGGTTAGGGTTTAGTATTTTTTTTATTTTATTTGTGAATGGTGGGCTATTTATAAGGAAACGATCGACACTATTCATCCGGAAATTCCAAACTCCGATTTACGCGCCGTAACCAGCGTTTCTAGGGTTTACCCCGCGTTTCGGACACAATGGAATAGGTTTCGAAAGCTAATTCGGACATCTGTGCGAGTTATGGCTATAAACGTTCAATTTAAATTAAACCGATTTAAATCGATTTCTAGGCGTTTTAATTCGTACCGGACAAACGGTAAATCCAATTGACACGAAATTTTAAACCTTACAATAATATCACATTACGGATCCGATGAAACTAGTTTCGTCGAAATCCGAGACTTTTTGAAAAATGGCTATTTTAACTCGCCAAATTAAAATTAAAAATAATTCGATGCGTTTCGAGCTGCCACGATCAAACGATAACTCCGATTGACACGAAAATTGAAATCCGGTAATAACTAACTATTACGGATCCAATGAAACTAGTTTCGTTCAATTCTGAGATTGTTCAAAAAATTGACTATTTTCACTAGTCGATTTTAATATTAAAATATTCAATTTTCACAAATAAACTTTTAATTCGATTTTAAAAGTTCTAAAATATCATTCTAACTTCCATATGATAAAATAAAATTTTACAAATCATTTTCAATCATATTTAACCCAATTTTCAATTATTTCCATACTTTAACATATTAAATTATCGATTTAATTATTCAATTAAATCCAATAATTCAAAATAAAATTTATTCGACTTATAAATTCACTTATTAATATTTAAAATAAATTAAATATTAAAATTTTAATTGATAAAAATTCTGGGTCGTTACAATCTTCCCCACTTAAAAGAATTTCGTCCTCGAAATTATTAAGTAAGAAAAGTTACAGAATCTATTAACTTTCCAAAATTCATAGTTAAACTTCTTACAATAACTTTACTAAGTTTTCAAATCATACTTAGTTATCTTTTCAAAAACAACTACTATTGTTTAACTTTCAATTCAAAAATCAAAGTTAAAGTTTCCAAAAAAATTTCCAATTTTCTCAAATTTTTTCTAACGCCTTATATTTTCGGAAAAATTCGCCATAGTCTCCTTTGCGCGGCTCGATCCGAAAAAAAAATGACAGTATATATATCACAGATATACATCTCATCAAGTAACGAGGCATGCCGAAGGGAAAAATTTGTAAAAGTACGATATTTAATCCGAGATATGTACCTTATATTTTATTAGCGAGCATATACGGCTAATATAGCGCGAAAGCGAGCTCCAAATGCAAAGCAAACGCGATCCGCACCTACTAATCACTCAATAAACAACATGAGAACATGCATATAGATAATAGTATCAATATACAACATATAGCAACAAAATAACTATATATGCCAACATAGCAATTGCAATAAAAGCAATATATTCAACCATCAACCAATTATCATTCATAACCAACAAATGTTCATTCATATCCTCATTAATATTCAATGAAATAGATTTTCAATTTAATCACATTTGATTCATTAACAGTGGATGTTCTTACTATCATTCATTTATTTTAATTAGTTTATATTCACTAATTCATATTCAAGTTGGTTCACTTCCAAATCAAATTCAATTCTACTTAAGATTTACTTAACTTCAAATTGGATTTTAATCACTTTAGCTTTCAATTTCATTAACTCTTAATGAATTATATACAATCAACTAACAATCATATAACAACTAAGGTATATTAATTACAACCAAATTCCTTTGCTTATATTCATTCAGTTTGGTTTCAACACCATCACTTTCAATTGGTTTAATTAATTGATTTTCATTCAATTATTCAACTTTCAATAACTTTAGATTTTAATGAATTAACACTTACATTCATTATTTCATATCAATTATTCACATTTAATTGATTAATATTCAATCCATTCATTCAATTCAATTACAACAGTTGAATTTTATTTATATAACTCAAATTCATATTTATCACTTAACTTTATTATTTTACTTTGATACTCATATCAACTTCATTCAACTTCTCTTAAGTTATATTCCATTTAACTTTAAATTCATTTTTATTTATAACTCATATCCATAGATATATCCATATAGTTTCACTTGTTATATATATAAGTTTATTTCATAATTGTAAATCACTTTAATTATAATTCAATTCTTATAATTCTTTACTTATACAATTATTCTTTTATTTAGGTTATTCAAACAACTAAACAATCAACTTACATACACTTTAATAATTTTGAAAAATTATTTCTTTATATATAAAAATATAATCAAGTAAAATTATTTCATTTACCCAATTTTAAAACAATATCGTGTCGAATTGTTCTATTCAAGTGTTTAGAAACCCCTTCGGCATAGTCTTGCGGACCACGCTGACGAAAGTTCATATGCCACTCAATAAACCAATCATCACAATATAAACAATTTTATATTCACTAACAAATACGCTCTCATAGCTATTATTACACTCAAACTCATTCTAGAGTACTACTGACCCTATCTCTAATGAGTAATACCCAACAGAACCATGGTTGTCGCTTAACCATATGCTCTGATACCACATTGTCAGGACCCGATTCTTCGTCTTCCGAAAATTCAACATCGACACTCACTTTATCGACTGCCGAGAAATCGAAGGCCGAAAAACCGAACACTGAGGGTTTTAAAGAAAAGAAAAGAAGAAGAAAGAAAAGAAGATAGTAGAAAATAGAGAGAAAAGAAAATAAGGGGAAAGAAAAATAGAACATTTTAAAATAGAAGAAAAAGAGAATAGAAAATAGGGAGAAGAGAAAATAGAGAAAACATAGAACGGAACAGGAAACAACAGAACAACATCAGAATCTCACAATTCGCAGCGGAACAACATATAATAATAAATGAATAATCTTTAAACAAAGAACTATATCAGTTATTACATTTTATACATTACATCATATCATCAGAGTGTACAACATCATACAACATCAAACAGCGGAAAAAGAAATACTATATAACTAGTAATACGCCATGCCATCCATCTTGCCTCCAGCAACTCCAGAATATCCAGAATATCCTGATAAACCTTACTCTTGACTGCCCGTGTAGAAATTGGTGGGCACCCAGAGTTTAGGAAGGAAAACAATAAACTCCGAGTCAGTCATGTGACTGGTGTGAGAACTCAAAACAGTTTATTTATCTTTAAAATCAAAATAGAGGAATATTTTTAAATTCAATTCGCAATGCTTTTAAAAATGTGACTACCATAAGACCTCCCGCCACACACACAATGCAAACGCAGACTTGGGGAAGATTTCTTCTTATGTTAGTCAATGATGCTTGATACGAATTTAAAATCTAATCAATTTTGATATTATTATTGGTGCATAGTGTAGAAGATATTTCGAAAGTAGAATATAAATCTTAGCCAGCATAGGTACCATTATATTATGCCTACTATAGCTACTTCCTGAGGAAGCAGGTTCTACAACTAAAACCGTACAAGTTTCGTATTGTTTCTTTGGATTTCCAACGAATGATCAGGCCAAGGAACTTCCCATTGCCACATGAGAATGCCTCTGGATGGACATCCCCGAGAACCAAACCGGATCTCTACCAACACAAGGCCGGGTTACCCCTAACTGAGTAACAATTGACCGAATATGCCATCCCCCGGTCCTTTGGGACCTTTTCACCGAGCGCTCGTAATCAATTCACACAATCATAACAAAGTGTTTTCAACATGAGTAAGTATCTGGGCTCCATACCATGATACCACCCTTTTCCAGAAGGAAATGCACACATCCTAAAGGGCGCTACCCCTCATAACCTTGCCGCATCTTTCCTGTTTTGACCATTCACGGGGTGTGAGGCTCGATGAAGTCACGTCCACAAAAACATACTTTATACAGAAGCCATGCTTTGGGTCAACAAATGATCATAGAAATGATCACAAAGATAGACGATCAAATAAACGATCCTATCACAAATAATCAACACAATGATCATTTACAGCAACACTCAACATGTCACATTACCAAATTAGGAATATATCGCTGATAACCTTCAACTACATAACCTCTGAGCTCGTACGTCTCAGAGAAGGGTGTTAAGCTAAAAGAATAAATTCTCCGCCACCAACAGAAATATATTTGAAAGAAATCTTCTTTATATCTCAATTTGTAACGTCAGACATACAATCCATACAAGTCTGTTCCGGGCTCGAACAAAACCGAAGGCACTTCTTACGAAGCCCTTGTAATCCGGGTATTCACAGTCCCGATCGAATTTCCCATCACTTAAGGAATCTCTATACCAGGAGCTACCCAGTGCAGAGACAATCGATAGGTCATCCTATCGCTTTCGCAAATACTCGGTCTTCAACACCGGTCATCAAATGTAATTCATAACGACGTATCACATGTTCGGAATGGGTTATACGACCCCATGGTCCTTTCCCGGTTAACCCGAATAGTGAGCGCTTATTCAAAAATAAGTGTGGCATTTAAATTCAAACAAGTCACATCAAATACCCATTCAAAGGGAAATATTGATAGTCGGTTATTGAACTATCAATGGATATGCACACATCACCAGTTTCCAAATAATTTTCCAAATTATTTATTTCCCAAAAATATCTTCACTAGATATATAATTTCAAAACTTCAAAAATAAATCAATATTTATTTTTAAACAAATTCTCCTTTTCATTCATAAATTCCATAGTGAATTTATAATCCAAAATATCTATGAATATTCGATTTCGATTATTCATTTCAATTTATCTTCAAAAAGATAAATTCTTAAGATATTCACTTTATATTGGAAAACATTTCCATACTTACTTATTTATAAGTAATTCACAAATTTTATTTATTTTCAACACTTAGAAAATATTCAATATACTTCAATCGAAATTAAGTATATATTTCATTCTTTAAGGAAATCATTCTCTTAAACATATTTATTTGGGCCAAAACGAATGTTGCGTAAAACATCGTTACGACAACCCAAAATCACTAGTATAGGGATTCGAAATTAAAATAGATATATAAATCCCAATACTATACAAAAACATTTCCTTTCGGAAATCATCTACTATAGCAACAGTGTTATAGTCCACCATTTCCTTCTATTTCTCGAAAACGTCTATTTCAACAATAAATGTTGAAATCTATGGTTTCGAATCTCAACACATTTTAAAACATCGTTAGATCGTTTTAATTCTGTTTAAAATATCACATTCAAAACAATTTCTTTAACATATTATTCACTATTCAAAAACGTGAATATACTACGTTAATCAATTTCATCATTACTATACATTTTATTTCAAAGGGTTATTCACAGTCAAAAATGTGAATATAATTCCATTAATAGGTTTCAACAATTAACTTATCAAAATAAGTCGTTTGCGAATTTATAAAACAACGTTTATAAATTCCAT
Organism: Allium cepa; assembly: GCA_030765085.1. Lineage (NCBI taxonomy): Eukaryota > Viridiplantae > Streptophyta > Magnoliopsida > Asparagales > Amaryllidaceae > Allium > Allium cepa. Next base: position 1,023,629,526 of record CM060937.1, on the reverse strand, counting down.
TTCTATTTATTTTATAACAACTTTTTATAAATCTCCTTTATTAACCTATTCGATTTATAACTCAATTATAAAACAAAAGTTCACATTATAAGTTAAACACTTATAAAACGATTATTTTACAAAAATCGTTCTTTTAACTTCCCAAATTGTAAATCTTATAACTTATAAGATTGTTTATTTATCCAAAATTCATTCTTTCAATAACTTTATAAATTTTATAAACCTACTGTTTATAAAATTTCATTTATAACTTCACTGTTTAAAATTCTATAAATTTCATTCTTTTATTCATTTTTACTTCATTCAAACACTTATAAAAACTCGTTTTATAATGTCAATATTTCAATTTATAAATATCCATTTATAAATCTCTAAATATAATTCAATTTATATTATTCTTTTAAAACGTCTTTAATCTCCTTTATTATTTCACCATTTTGATTCATAAAATAATTAAATTTTATAAATCCTATATTTGAACTTTTCACAATAAATTCTAAAATCCCGATTAAACTATTTTATAAAATCAATAGCATCTTATTCTCAAAAATCAGTTTTTAACTATATTTCTCGAAAATCATAATTTTTATAACTTTAAAAATTATAACGTTTATTTATTTAAAATGAATCAATTTCCAAACATACTGTATATTTTCAAAAATCACTTTATGAATCATTTTAAAATTCCAAAATTTGGTCCAATGATGCTACATACCAAATAGTCAATCACGACTACAACGATATCATATATCGATATGATAATCCATCAAATATCAAAATATCTGAAATCAAATAAATACTGTTGAGGAATCCAGTTGGATCCCTCCAACCTGTTTTCCTGCATCCACAAACATTAGCACAATACCAATTTCGCTCCAGTACGAAATTATCGCGGTATATGGGATTTAAATATTATCCGCTTAATAACGGCGCAATAGGGTCTCATCCGCTAAACAAAAAATGCGGGAAATCAATAACTCCAATATATACATATGCCAATATATATATATATTGATATTATATATAATACCAATTTCACTGTTTATGAAATATTCGCGGTATATGTTTTTAATAAATAACATCCGCTTACTAACGGCGTATAATGTCTATTTTAACAATCAATAGATAACAATCATCATTCAAACATGCATTCAAATATTTTAAATCTAACTATTTAAAATAAAATCGAAACTGATTCGATTGAGTGAGAAGTTCTCACCTTGATTTCAAATTCCGTTTTAGCGATTTATTTCGAATAAAATTAAACGGACGTTTAATTTTACCCAAAATTCTCACTAACTCCAAACGACTCCAATCCAATTTCATCGCGTAGTGCTCGTCCATACGATTCCAACGCAACTGGTTTCGCGCGTTTTCGACCTCGTATGAAAAAGATATGAATATTTGAAGTTACACGATTTTTATATAAACAATTACAACTTAATTTAATTTTTTTATTACCTACAACTAACATGGGTCGTTAGATTCAAGCCCCTTGCATCGTGACCGCTCTTTTCTTCTTCCTCTCCCTCACGCAACTTCCTACAGGCCGTTCGAACCCATGCTCGATAGTTAGGGTTTAAATTTGCATCTTCCTCGTTCACCTATACTTCGATCAGGGAGTTCCATCGCGAAGAGCACGACAAGAATGACACTCGGCCAAGATAGCATGGAGCTCGGCCCCCTCCTCCTCCTCGTGTTGCGTGCGCAGCCGGCCCCCTTCAAACCCAATTTTCCGTCGTTCCATTGCTCCAAACGCGATCATAACCGTTGAATCTCTAGCTATCTTCATGCTCTACCACTTCCTAGTTGGAAGTTTTCTCTAATTGTTAGTGGATTGGAAGAAATCGACGGAGAGAGGAGAGTGATTTTCGGCCCTTCATTATGTGGGTGGCGGCTGGCAACATTAGGGTTAGGGTTTAGTATATATATATATTTTTTTATTTGTGAATGGTGGGCTATTTATAAGGAAACGATCGACACTATTCATCCGAAAATTCCGAACTCCGATTTACGCGCCGTAACCAGCGTTTCTAGGGTTTACCCCGCGTTCCGGACACAATGGAACAGGTTTCGGAAGCTAATTCGGACATCTGTGCGAGTTATGGCTATAAACGTTCAATTTAAATTAAACCGATTTAAATCGATTTCTAGGCGTTTTAATTCGTACCGGACAAACGGTAAATCCAATTGACACGAAATTTTAAACCTTACAATAATATCACATTACGGATCCAATGAAACTAGTTTCGTCGAAATCCGATACTTTTTGAAAAATGGCTATTTTAACTCGCCAAATTAAAATTAAAAATAATTCGATGCGTTTCGAGCTGCCACGATCAAACGATAACTCCGATTGACACGAAAATTGAAATCCGGTAATAGCTAACTATTACGGATCCAATGAAACTAGTTTCGTTCAATTCCGAGACTGTTCAAAAAATTGACTATTTTCACTAGTCGATTTTAATATTAAAATATTCAATTTTCACAAATAAACTTTTAATTCGATTTTAAAAGTTCTAAAATATCATTCTAACTTCCATATGATAAAATAAAATTTTACAAATCATTTTCAATCATATTTAACCCAATTTTCAATTATTTCCATACTTTAACATATTAAATTATCGATTTACTTATTCAATTAAATCCAATAATTCAAAATAAAATTTATTCGACTTATAAATTCACTTATTAATATTTAAAATAAATTAAATATTAAAATTTTAATTAATAAAAATTCTGGGTCGTTACACTTTCAAACCTTCAATATCAATTTTATCCTTAATATTTTGGCCAAGAAGAGTCAATTTAGGATCTAGCCTTTGAGCTTCAAGAATGCAGTCTAAAAGAGAAGGGTGAGCCTCAAGGCTACATAAAATAAGAGATGAACATAAATCGGAAACACGGTCTCGAATTTCACAAGTGGATAAAATTTCGAGATCGTTCCATTCGGATATCATCATAGAAACAACAGCTTGTTGTTTTCGGCTAAGAGCATCGACGACACGATTGCCCTTACCGGGGGTATAAAGAATATCAAGATCATAAGGAGCAAGGAACTCGAGCCAACGTTGTTGACGCAAATTAAGTTCCTTTTGAGAGAATAAATACTTCAAGGACTTATGATCGGTATAAAGAATAAATTTCTCTCCCAAAAGATAATGACGCCAAATTCGAAGGGCGAAAACAATAGCCGCGAGTTCTAAATCATGTGTGGCATACCTAGTCTCAGCTGGCTTCAATTGCCTTGAAGCATAAGCAATAACACGTTCTTTTTGCATAAGAACGGCACCCAAACCAACGCGACTGGCATCGGTATAAACAACGAAATCTTGATTCCCCTCGGGAATAACAAGAATAGGAGCATCATAAAGGAGTTCTTTTAATTTCTGAAAAGAAGTTTCACATTTGTCCGACCAAATGTATTTAACACCTTTCTTCATTAATCTAGTGAGAGGCACGATAATCTTAGAAAAGTCTTTGATAAAATGGTGGTAATAACCCGCCAACCCAAGAAAACTACGAATCTCCGTCACACTCTCCAGTCTCTTCCAATCTTGAATCGCCTCAATCTTTGAAGGATCCACAGAAATTCCGGATTCGGAAATAATATGACCGAGAAACTTCACACGAGATGTAACATCCCGCCTTTTCGCACACTTTAAACCGACACACGTGCCAATTCAAAGCATACGCAAGGGCGGATTGTTATGGGGTAAATAAGAAAAATAGAGAAGAAATAAAAACAAAACAGAATCTCACAGCGGAAGGATAAAATATAATAATAAATATACAGTTCAAAACAGTTTACAAACACTTGATTTGCTTTATACAATAAATATCAGAGTTACACATACCAATACAATCAATGCAGCGGAACAGTATGAGTGTGGTGCAATACTATAGATAATAATAATACGACTCCTTCGTCTTCATCCTTCAAAGCTAAAGTCTTCGATCCTGAAACGCTCGGACTGACCCGAGCGAATTTGAAAAGACAAAAACACTCGAGTCAGAACTAAAAGATCTTATGTGAGTTAAATTAACAGAAATAAATATGAGTGCAGTAACTCAAGAGATGCTCGGGATTTACAACTCCTAAGGATCCGTTAAACTATTTACTATGTAGTATATTGCGCTATTATAATAGTGTCTATTTGTAAAGTAAACTTACTTTTTAATAGCGTTAAGGGGTTACCCATATAGCCCTTAAGACAAATAATGCCAATAGTCTATACAGTACCGTAATACCTCCTGATCGGTAAGCTACTAGAGGATACTCCATAGGTACGACACAAATAGAAACTCGTAGTAAAGGCTCGGTATGGTAGGTGACACGGCACAACTAGGCAATGCCAGGGTAGATATACCAATTGCTATCCAGGCTGGTGGAAACGCGTAGCCGCAGTTACCGCCCACCTCGGACTAACTCCCCAAAATCAAAATATAGAAGTGGCCACTGAATCAATCCAAAATCAAAGTATAATATCGAAGAGGAGGGTCCGATCAGAGGAATGACCTCATTGGCCTGAGAATCGCTCCTGTTTTAGCCACCTTATGCCAACTCACGGGAGTCGGGTCCACGTATTTACCTTACAGGAAACGTCGCCACCACCTACTTCATTCTGGAATCTCCACCGTGTACACGGTTAGTCAAAGTGGTTTTCGGTATCGACAGAGAGTATGTCCATATCCGATCCCGGTCTCTTTGCCAACCCATCGTTATTATAACACCGCGGTCATTTAAAAATAGGTTATACTTAAAAATCAGAATAAACATTCCATTTCATAACCATGAATACGATATCATTTCAAAACCCAAAACCATATTTTATCACTTATCCCAAATATAATTCTTTTCCAAAATCATAATGCTTTAACTTCATAACGTCTGAAAATCAAATATTTTCAAAGCATAATATTTTGAAAATCATAATTTAAAACCATAACTTCTAAAAACTTGAATGGTTTGGACATTCAACGGTATATGAATTAAATGGTTTAACTTAAATGTTACTTTGTAAAGAAAATAGTTCTCATGGCTTTACAAATACATTTCTTTATTAAAGTCTAAACCAAAATTTATATTATCTCTCTCAAGTTCCAAAACCACTTCAATTTATTTATATATACGTATATCCATTTTGAGTATCAATATTTCAAACTAAAGTTGGATTTTATGCTTTCAACAAATCAATTGTTCTATTTATTAGTCTTGAATATTCATATAAAATCCATAAATAATAAGACTTCAATTTCTAGTAATAAAATATATATATATTTCCCAATTCAAATTATACTAGAATATTCATTTCAATTTATTTTGGGAAAAATCCAATTATAAATATCATATCTTAAAATTTCCAAACTTAACATTTAACCATATGATATAAATTATTAAACTCCATTTTCTTAATTTTCTTCCATTTTTAATAAAGATTTTTATACACCTTTTAATTTCAAAATTTTAAACTTCATATGTATATATATATATGGAAGAAAAATATTTATACAATATAAAATTTAAGATTATTATAAACCGTATTCCATCCAAACCATAGAAATCACATTAAAATAGTTATATATAGACCGCGGTGCCTGTATAAAATTTTCTATCCTATGGTCAAGTGATACGGATATTTATCATTTCAATCCGCAATTTAAAAGATATAAAATTTTGCGGTTGTATATCATTTCAAACCACAATCCCGAATGAAAGGAAATATGCATGATAATTTGCAATTTAATGATATACAATAAACATCCATTCATCAACATCACCCATCATCCAATCACAATCATCAAGCAATATCAATCAATAACAATTTATATTTGATAATATATAACAGGTAATAACTGGCAATTTTATTCAGATTAAATTTAACAACTATTAATCTAACAGTTTATATTCAGTAATAATCTATATAACTGCTAACTAGCAGTTTATAGGCAAACAAATAAATTCTAACTATCAATTAATACGCAATAAATAAATTAAATTAACAGTTAAACTTAATAAATGCAATTCAACAAATATGAGTGAAATAACATGCCAAATACTCATAAATAAATTTCTATTCATTTCTAAAACTAATTTAACAAACATAAAAGCTTCTAGTAGTTGTGAGTGGGTTAAAACACTCACCTTTTGAATTTAAATCGAATTTAAATTCGATTTAAACCCAAAAATTCGCCCGTCTCGGAATTCGTCCAAACTAGTGTCATCAAGTCCGGAATTAAATTACGATCCTAACAAAAGAAATTTCGTTTGAATCCGAGGTCGTATGAGAAAGTTATGGCGAAAAATGGTGATTGAAGTCAAAATTAAAACTAAACAAAATGACACATATTTCACCTAACATTTATATGCCACGTCAGCATCCACTACATCGCACTGTTGCTCTCCAGAAACCCACCTTCATCACATGAATATGCAGACCACGCACACGAGCTGCCACCAGATTCATAACGTGCTCGCCTCCTCGCCTGCCCGAGACCGCACTACCCAGATGCAGCCACCTCCCTCTCCTCGACACGCCATAGTCCATGCGCCATGTCTCGACGTCGACCAACGTCGCACAAAGCAGCAGCCGCCCCTAACATAGTTACCCTAATCCAATTATTCGCCCAAATCTGGCCGTCAACTCTCGAAACAAAACACATAGATGTACTCCCCTCCGTTCCCTCGTCAAAACCCAGAAACAGAATTTCGATCAGATGAAGTTTGTTACGGCGCTGATGAATGGCCACGAACTGTTTGAATTTATTCTGAGCAAACGATGACTCCATTCGAAAAACGAATTACACCATGAGATTACGTTTTCCGAGAATATTGACATATATTTTTGGGGAATTTTTCTGGAGATTTTGAATTTTCATTTTTTTTTGAACTGACTGGATCTAGGGTTAACCCCCATTGAAGAAGAAGAGAAGCTTGAAAAAAATACGCGCAGATAAATGAAATTAGGCGGAGGCTAGGGCTGAATAGCTGGGTTTATATAGAGGGTTAGAGGTAGCGTAGGTAGACCGTAGAATGAACGTGCGGAACAAACTATGGCCCAAAAAACCCGCTATGTCTCCGGAACGAAATTTCGTAAATCTATATATCCAAATAGGTAATTTAAAATATTCTGAACGCGATGGAAAAAGTTTCACGTCCAAATTTGATCGTATGAAGAAGTTATGCTGAAAACAAAATTTCCAAATTGATTTCAAATTGATTTTATAAAAATTGATTTCAAGGCGTTTCACGCCCGTACGATCAAACGACAAGTCCGATCGATACGAAACTTGAAACCCTATAATAATTCACCGATACGGATCCGATGAAACTGGTTTCGTCGAAATCCGAGTCCGTGAATAGGTAATTTAAAATATTCTGAACGCGATGGAAAAAGTTTCACGTCCAAATTTGATCGTATGAAGAAGTTATGCTGAAAACAAAATTTCCAAATTGATTTCAAATTGATTTTATAAAAATTGATTTCAAGGCGTTTCACGCCCGTACGATCAAACGACAAGTCCGATCGATACGAAACTTGAAACCCTATAATAATTCACCGATACGGATCCGATGAAACTGGTTTCGTCGAAATCCGAGTCCGTGGCCAAAATGGCTATTTTTTATATTCATTAAATAAATTATAAAAGTCCAAATTTTATATTAAATTCTAAATTTGGCCAAATTTTATTTCTTATATGATTCGTAATCAATTGAAAAGATTTAACAGGCTTAACTGTGAATTAAAAGTTGACAGTATATTAATTGCAATGTTAATTTCTACACTTTCTTATATTTAAGAATTTTATAAATTATATTCTCAAAACCCATACTTTAGATTTTTTATCTTTATATTCTCAACTTTCACCTAAAATAAAGATGCCATAAACCTTTGTTCCTGATTCACATCATTATTCTTTAAGTCTAATTTAAATCTCAATAACGTAGTATTTAACGTTAGAATCCATTTTATTATGCATAAATTCCAAATTTTACTGACCCAAATTTTCTTCTTTTCATTCCATATCAATTGTCAATCCTATAAGAAAAATTAACATTAGGTTCATACTTATTACAAATAACTCCAATTTCTTCCAAATAATAATTACATAACTATTAAATATTTAAATCCATTTAATTGCAATAAATTCAATTGATTGCATTTAATTTCCAAATAAATTTGGATCTTTATTTGGTTATACAAAAAAAAAATCCGTTATCACTTACCTAACAAAGTTATTATTACTTAAGATCTCATTGCATCCACATTTTCACATTTTCATTTCCTGGTTTCTTTACTTTATTCTACATAAATTATCATAAATGGGATTTTTCTTGGTTACATCTTATTTGTATTTAACATTACTCATTCACCAATTCATTTCACTTTAACTGCGGTAAATTGGCGGATAAATTGAATTTGATTCCCAAAATTTAAATTAACAAGCAACAAGAATAGGTAACACACAATAGTCGTTACGCTAAATTCTAGTCACCTAAATAAGCTTTTATTACTTTACAAAATGGAATAACTTTTAAACTCATAAATGTAATACCAAAACCGTTATAAATCCAATAAATTTCCAAATCAAAGTTTGTACACATTTTACACAACTATTATGATTTCTCACAGAACGTTGAATTTATTAAATGACCATTTATTATAATTTAATTCCCTTAATTGAATCAAATGCTTATAATTTTTACATTCTTACCATTCCTTCCCATTATAAATTCATTAACGGATTTACAAATCTCTATCTTCCAAATATTAAATAACCAAACTGATTACAACCACTGTTCTTATCAAATTTTCATAAATTTGTTCAAATCTATACTCTTTTTCCATATAAATAAATTTTATGTTACTGCTAGATTTTTTTTATCCACTACAGCCATTAAATTTTTACTATCTACACTTATTACATCTTTGTATAAATGAATCCCATTCAAGTTAATATTTATATTAATATTCACAAATTCAACATTTATATGTTTCTTAAAATTAACTTTCAACCAAATGTGCCAATTTACATTTCATTTCTATTCAATATATATTCATTTTATTCCGTTCATTCGGGTACTGCATTGAAATATATTTATTCTCTAATACTAACGTTATTATCATTAAATTATGATTGGATTCCAAGTTTTTATTCAATACCTTGAACAATAACTTACATATTAACCAAATCCTTCTTCTACTTAATTCAAATTGGATTATGTTCCAATTCCTATAACCTAGGTCTTGAGTCACCATTTACATAATTAAATTTATCGTTTATTTCAATCTTCGTTTATAATTTAATGTTCTACTAAACTAAATTACAAAACTTATGAACTTTAACAAATTTAATCCACCAATTAAATTTTTCTGATGTTTATATATTGCAATTCAATTCAGTTATTATTTCATTAATACCATTTTAATCTACTAATTATGACTTATAACCACAACACAAATCTTCGTTATTCTACCTATTGCTATATAACATTTCAATTGTTAAATCTTTAATCTCAGTTACTATATCCAACTCCTACATTTGTTATAAATTAGATTAAAAATTATATTAAGTTAATCCATTTAATATTATCAAATTTAACGGGTCGTTACACGAGATTGCCAAAAATGGCATTTAGAAAATTTTTCTTTTAATTGATTACTCCTAAGAGTTTCCAACACAATCCGAAGATGTTTTTCATGCTCCTCCTCGGTTTTAGAATACACAAGAATATCATCAATAAAGATGAGAACAAACCGGTCGAGAAAATCTTTGAAAACTCGATTCATAAGGTCAACGAAATAAGCCGGAGCATTCGTTAGACCAAATGGCATAACAAGCCATTCATAAGATCCATAACGAGTACGGAACGATGTCAAAGGAATGCTATCCTCTGCAATACGAAGCTGATGAAATCCAGTAGCTAAGTCTAATTGTGAAAAGACTCTAGCACCACTAAGTTGATCGAATAAATCATCAATCCGTGGTAAAGGATATTTATTTTTGATAGTAAGATCATTAAGCTTGCGGTAGTCAACACAAAGCCTAAGTGTACCATCGGATTTCTTCACGAAAATAGTCGAAGCTCCCAAAGGCGAGGAACTAGAGCGAATAAATTGCTTCATCTCCAAATCGGATAATTGTTTACGCATCTCCTCATTTTCTTTATTGGACATACGATAAGGAGGACGAGTAATAGGTTGAGCTTCAGGGATAAGATTAATTCTGAACTCAATTGCTCGCTTAGGTGGTAATCCTAAAACGGGCTCAAATATGTCAGAAAATTTACGAACAACGTGAATAAGAGAAATTATATCTTCCTCATCATCATTATCGTCATCACGAGGATTTAAAGAATATAAAGATGCAACTAAGCTGGAATCCGAATCTTTAAGATTAATAGAAATCTGCTTAACAGATTGAGGGTGTCGGAGATAAATAGTCCGCTCGGGACATAGGATGTGAGCTTCATAATGGTTAAGCCAATCCATTCCTAAAATCATTCCAAAGCCTAAATAACGCATGACATGCAAATCGGTTAGGAAAGGAAAATCACACAAAATAATCTCCACATCTTTACAAAGCAAACTAAGAGTTGCGGATCCACCAACCGGATTCGCAATTCTCAAAGAAGTTATTAAAGCAACAACACTTAAAGAAAAAGTATCAACAAGCTCTTTGGATATAAAAGAATGGGATGCTCCCGTATCAAAAAGAACTCGAATAGGTTGATCATGAAATATAATAATGCCATCAAGGATAGAATGAGAAATACCTTGACCACGAGATGTGTTGCCAGGGGCTTGAGCAACATTAAGCTTTCCCTCCTTCCTGCCCTGAAGCTTGGGGCAAGAAGATAAATAATGATCCAGGCTTTTGCAATAGCGACAAGTACGAGGCTTTGAACACTTGTTCGCAAAATGGTCTCTGGAACCACAGTTAAAGCATTTCCCTTCAGTAGAGGAAAAGGTCTTTGCAGTAGGAGTTGCTTTCCTCCCTTTCTTATTGGGATAAGGGCCTTTGAATTTGTTTGGCCTCTTCTTGTTGTTGAAGTTTGGTTTGGAACCCACCACTTCAACATCATTCTCCCTATCCACCTCATTAATCTCAGAAATAAGAAGTTCGTACCAATCCAATGCTCTTTCTTGGAGCATACTAGAAGCCACCTGAACTCGGTGAAGGTCAATAAGATTCATGGGAGAAAAGATTCGATCGCATGACCTTAGCCAAGCCTGTACTTCAATAATAGTTTCGTAACCTTTAAATGGCTTTCCACCCAAATTAGTGTAGTCGTTGCACAGGCGTGCAAATCCAGATTTAGGGTGAGTAGGTTCCGGATTAGAACCAGCTGCTTGAGCATTCGTGACAAGGTCAAGAAGTTGCTGGGTAGTCATAAAAACTCCATCTTAGGGTGGAACGCTAGATGGTCCAGCTCTGGGACGACCAGGTCTAATCATTTCTCTTCCTTAAGAAAAAAAGAAGGAAGAAGAAGAAGGTTATTCATAAAATGAATATCGAGCAATCTTGATAGATAAAACAAGGAATCATAAAGAAGATAGGATAAATCAGTACGAAGACTCGAATTAAATCCTAAAGCACGACTCCTAAGAAAGACTTAGGACGATGATCCTTGTTATAATATTCCAAATTGTTCCGAAGTTTGGCTCTGATACCAAGCTGTGACGCCCCACCTCTATACCCACGCTAGCCAAGAACACTACGGTGTAATGCTGTCAACTAGCACGGAGAATAAGGGTATTGAGGAGCGACCATCCATGTAATTGCTTTGCGCGAGCACCGATATGTCAGATAGTATAACATGCATTTTATTTCAAGAGGAAATCCGACATACCGATACAAACACAAAGCTACTACACAGTGGCTATAATAATCTTCGGAAACAAATATAGAAATAAGCATAACACAAATCAGTCAGAGATAATGCATATCACAAAGGCGGAAGGAGATATGAATATATAACTATCACATGAAAGTGTATATTAGAGTAGTGGTCAAAAAGATCCACAATTATACAAAAGAGTAGCAACACGTGCTATACAAAAGAATACATCTATGAGTCCATATCTCAAAAGTATACAACAAAATAAACTACTAATCTAAGTAGTTAGCCAAAAGTCAGAGTAATAAATCCCTGGGGAGAAATCAAGCAGAAGCACCTGTAACATCTCGGTCTGACCCGAGTATTATTTAATAAGAAAATAATAAACGGATCAGTCTAGCTATAAATATCAGATAACATGATATAGAATAAAAGGTATGGCATAAACATATAATATCCATAATGGCATACTACTATAAGTATGCAATTGAAACTCAACATGAGATTAATCAATATCACATAAATCTTCACAAAGATCTAAATAGGGTTTCATACCCAAAACTTGTATTCACAACAAGTCAATGACACACGAATTCACCAATGCACAAAAATTGATAAATCATATCAATAGAAATCACAAAAATAGGTGAATCATAAATTCCAGAATTCAACACTCGAAATCCAGAAATCACAAGAAAGGGGGGAGGCCTATCACACGAACGGGAGCATTAAAGCTCACCAACATATGTATCACACGAACGAGAAGCTATCTCATGGTAGTTAGCCATTAATTTTTGACACACGAATGGCCCAAAGATCATGGGGAGCTACCCCACATGTGTGAGTCGAAATCACACCGAAACAAAGAGACATCGCACAATTGCTAGTCTAAATCTTAAAATGATCGTCATGATCAAAGAGAAGTGTCAATTACAGTAAGCTAGTAAATATATGAGCTTAGCTTCATGTCCCATAACCACTAGCTTAACTTAAATATTTACGAATAAATTGTAGATCTCCACTAGAAAATTGTCACAAGAGATTCAATCGAACAAGTCCAAAAATTAACCGACGAAGTAAACGCAAGCATTTCATACCACTTGTTTTACTAAGTCGTTTAATTAGATTTCTCATCCGAGTGAGGTAAAGGTTTGTATATACTAATAGATTGGAAAATGGTTTAAGAAAACGAGCTTTGTAATAAAATAGTGTTGAAATCATTTGAAGAAAGAGTTTTGATATTTACTACTAGTATAGAAAACCTTTATATTTTTAAAGTGACAAATCACAAAGAAGATTGTAGGAACAATCAATCACTAAAATTCACATACGAAGATGTGAATAAAAATCCAACGAAACCGATAAAGAATCCATCGAAATGGATATTCAAAAATCCCTAAAAAGGAGTCATCAAAGTCATAATAAATGATAACAACAAATAGGAAACAACACGAATCGATTAAAGTTGGAAATTCAAGCAACTAGGCGAAATAGGCAAAATTGCATCAGGTCGGTCGGCCGGCTACAGAGCTCGGTCGACCGGACCCTGTTTCGGAAATTTTCTCGGGAAGCAGGTCGGTCGGCTGAGCCCTGTAGCCAGTCGACCGGACCAGAGACAGAAAGGTGCCTATGCACCTTAGTAGCAGGTCGGTCAACCGGCCCAGGGGTTCGGTCGGCCGACCCTGATGTTCTGCAAATTGAAACCTATTTCAAATGAGGTGCAAACCTCTTCAATTTGCAATCGGTCGAGTGACGGCACTAAGGGTTTATGCCAATCGACTACCCGACCATATAAGCTCCTCGATTCATCACCAAAAACATGATCAAAACATCAAAGCCATGATTTTTAAAGAATTGAACCCAAAACACCAAAAATTAGAATATTCACCAAATCAATCTAAACCAAAATCTAATGCACACGAATAAGTGTTAGGAATTCATACCTAACATTCGAAGATAATTATAAGCATAGATGTGAGATAAAAATCTCACCTTTGAACCCAAACGATTGAAGAAGAAGCTTGAAAGCAAAGGAGAATCAACCACTCTTCAAATTCAACTCTAGAAGCTTGATTCTAAGCTTAAAAGAAGAACATTCTCTAAGTTAGGTTTAGGAAATTTCTGAAATCAAAGAGAGAATGAGTTGGGGAAGATGAAGAGAAGACTTACCAATGGGTTCTCTTGAATTTGGAGCTAAAGCTTGGATTTTGCAAATGAACTAGGGCTTAGGAATTCTAATTTCCAATCTTTTCCTCCATTATTTTCTTGAACTTGATAGAGTTAGGAAATGAGGAGTGAATGAAGAGGAGAGGGGGTTGGGACTGAATTAGTAAGTGGTTAATGGGTTCAGCCCAAACCAAAGCCCCAAGTGAAAAAGTGGCAAAAATCAACCTTCTCCAAACATATCGAAGCTTATACTTAAAAAGGTCGCAAAGGGCATTTTGAACTCAATGGTAGGGGTCCCGAGTCCTAATTCGACCGTATGCAAAAAGTAACTTTTCGGACTAAATTCTGAGTATCGATAAAATATTTAAATAAAATATTTAAATATAAAAAATCGATAAATATGCGGGTTGTTACAGCTTTACCAAAAAATAATCAATCCAATGCTTGGAATCAAATTTTAAAATGCGGAGATTTGGGAAAATCTTTAATTCAAAGAAATTTTAAAGCCGGTAATGAAACTAGTCTTTGGTTTGATCCTTGGTTTCAAAATGATTCTTTTATAAATAGGGTTGGATGGGATAATCTTGTTATTTGTGGTGAAGCTAATGCTAATGTAAATGTCATTATTAAAAATAATCACTGACAACCTCATATTCATCCAATCACAAATCCACATAAAAATTTAATTATTAATATCCCCTTAGATCCTGATGCAGAATGTGACTACTGGAAATGGTTAGCTAACAGTAAAGGTAAATTTTCTTTCAAGAAAACTTGGGAGCATATCAGAAACAAACAACCCACTGTAGATTGGCATAAATGCATATGGAACAAGGTGAATAATCCTAAGATGGCGATCTACACATATTGTGCTATTAAAAATAGATTGCCAACTTTGGATATTATCAATAAATGGGGAAGAAATACTTTTTCACTTTGTTCCTTATGCAATTTAACTAATGAAACAGTGACTCATTTATTTTTTGAATGCGGTTATAGTTATTATATATGGAGTCAAATCAGAACTAAACTGAGCATGAGCAACAAAACCAGCATGGAGCTTAATCGAATTATAACAGTTATCAACAATCATTTCAGAAACAAATCCCTCGAAAGAGATCTCGTGCACATTTTACTGACTTCCGCAGTTTATCATATATGGAAAGAGAGAAATAATCGTACTCACAACAAATCATAGTTGTCCAAAGAGCAAAGATGGATTATAATTGAGAATGACAGCAAAATCATTCTCCAGAATTCTAAGAAAAAAAATCAGAGACCAAACCAGATTTGACTTCCTTGCGGATTGTTGGAGCAAAGAGGCTGGCAGTAAGCATATCGAACATTATCTCCACAATCCGAAGGCTTATCAAAATGATTTTAGCATTCATCAGCGAGTCAATCGTGTCAACAGCGAGCCTCTAACCAGCTATCATTCTGAAAATGGTGATATCAACTGCCGATCCATAGATCTGAATCGCAATGACACCAGATCTGTAGATCTTAGCCTCATGAACCAAAACTTTGACTTGAGAAACCACATCAGCTGAATCAAAGCCGATAGTAGCATGAGAAACAAGTTTAATCAGTGTCTTTCGTACTGAGAAAGGGGTGAGAGCAGCAAAAACGAGAAGACGAGAGAGATCTGATTTATCGCTTTTGTTATTTTCTCGTCGCCATTGTTTCTGCTTGTGTTTAGTTGGTGTTGTATGTCGGCAACCCTAAGTTTGTTTAGGGTTTTACTTTCGTGTATCGGGTTTTCCTTTGGTTACCCGCTCATTTGTATTGGGCTGGGCCCTTTAAGTGTTTTCAAAAAAAATGTATTATTATACTTTGGCATCTGAATCAATTACTTGGCATATGTGAATACTACTGAATTACTTGGCATATGAATCAATTACTTGGGATATAGAACCGATCAACACCTGAAAAGAGTATATTACTAAAGTTAGCCACCTTTTTGTAATAATATTTCCATTTTATAATATTTTTACTAACACCTGCAAAGCATTTGGTCGTTCATCGAATCCAAATATACAGTACTGAGTAAAATATCTATGGTCCAATTCCTCAGGTTTAAGGAAATTTATATAGCACGATTTTATGTACAGTTTCAACGTAATTCAGTTATACGTCTCTCATAATTAATTTAACGAACGAGGATATTGCAACCATAAAATATTGCAATTAATTTACAAAAAGTTTCAAAGAACAGATTTCCCGAACTTCAATTTCCTAAACATCATTCCTGTTATCATGTATCAAAACCTCATCTAAAATACCGATGAAAAGTTATAATACCTTTTGCTTACATACATCATTTTTAGTATTGCAAATACTTATGTTTTCTTATGCTTTGTTTCTCAAAAATTCAAACATTCTCAATTTATTAAAGGAAAATGTGAAATACGTATAGTCATGATTTATTACAATATAATACTGTAGGACTTACGTGAAGTACTGCTAGAGGTCTACTATATTTTCTAGTGAATGGGGTATGTATGTATAAACCCATAAAATGACAGAAACAAATACAAGGACAAACCCTTTATCAAACTTATAATTAACAAGAAACGTTTAAAAAATTGTGTAAAATTGTTTTGTGTTTTATATGTCATGAATTTTAATGTATGTTTTGCATACAGACTGTTTATTTGTTTAGTGTATAAGTTAAGTTACAAATTTATTTCATTTTTTCGAAATTATAACTGCTTTAGTTAAATAAATCCATTGATTGAGTAATACACGTGTAATGTACCAGTGAATTTTACAAAAAAGTATGAGCTATGTAACTCAATCAGCCCAAAAAAAATAAAAAAATAAAAAATAAAATAAAAAATAACGTGATTATTTTCATTATATCCAAAAACTGAGCGGGGTATTACATATAAAATTTTAAAAATTGTGTGCATAGAGGTACAATGAGAAGTTCCGATGACATGAAAATCAAATTAAATGCTAAGAACAAATGACTCATTTTAAATATAAACATCCTCAAAAACCTTACCTCACTAATAGGCCACAGTCGAAAGTCATTAAAAAATATACCTGATGTATTGCTGATAATCTTATAGCTCACGAAACAATACTTTAAAACGAATATGAAACTAAAAATGTGCCTGATGCAGTAAAGATTTACCTTTAAATATTCTAACCATTATTATTTGAAACATCAAAATGAAACAATATAAAATAGTTTAAACTGAACTCAGTTGAGCATACACGCTATTGAACAAATACTGTGTATCAAAACTAATGATACTTTGGTAACCATTTTCCTATATGACATAATCTTCGAACTCCACCCTAAAAAGAAAAAGAAAAAATCTCAAGGAATATTAATAACTTTCAAAAATTGAATCTACTTTTCAGTAATATTACTATAATGGTTGGAACTCAATTAATTCCATTAGTAAATTAAGAACAGATAAACTTTTTATGTAAACTAATCAATCATGTGAAACAAAGAAAGAAAAAGTTCACTAATTGATAACTACCTTAATGAATTGCTCAAAAGACCAAATTGGTTACCAATTTATGTCTGATGCATAAGTTTGAATTACTAACTTATTTGATACTCTAGTTATATATTCTTATGTATTGAAATGCAAGACGTATATGCAATGCGCAGGCATTGGTTGCTTCAAAAATTTCAATTAAATCAAAGGATTTTATATATAATGTCTACGTGCAAGAGAATAAGAGAAATTACAAAAGAATTTATATGTCATTAAATGACAGGTGAAATGGTGACCATGGTTAAAAGTTGCTATATACATTTGGTTTTTCTCGTAAAAACCCCTGCTGAAGGAAAACAAAATGTTCTCCCACAATTTAGCTTTATAATACTAGTGTTTTCAATTTTCCTCATAATTATTTTTATTTTTGCACAAACAATGGACAAATTATTTTCAGATTGTCATCTGTATTTTCTAGATCATCTGCTAGCTTGATTAGCATGGTTCTTTTTACTGAGTTCATCTAAAGAAGCCTCCCCAAAGGCATGTGTGAAGTTGCACATTATACATATGCATGTGTTTTTGTTTTGCATGCCATGTTCCCAGGAGACTGCGTTTAGGGAAAGTTAAAATATTGACAGGGGCAAAAAGGGCAAACCTTACTGCGATTTCTTATCGCCGCTTGTAAACCTAATTAAAATAGATTTCTTCATTATGTATTGTTCGAGCGAACATATGTCAACATACTATTAGTTTCACTCTTTATTTTATACCTTTTACTTTATATATGGATTTCCATGTTTGCATGCTTTAGTAACTGTGCAAATATTTTGCTAATTATGTACTAGACTTGTGACGTCTGAAGCTGTCTGCTAACCCCATAGTCTGCCCACAAATTCCCAATTTCTTGCTGTATGACTGGTAAATGATTTAGAAAATGTTTAGTTGTTGTTTATATTTGTTGCTTGGTGTACTTTGCTGTTTATATTTGATATATGCTCTTATTTGTAGCTTAGTGTAGCTTTGTTGCTTATGCTGTTGCTTATTGCAACAATTTGATGTTTATTATTTGAATAAAATAGGTTGATTAATTTAGTATCTACTTATACTTATTTGTTTAATCAAAATTAGTATCAAATATGATAAATTCGTATAGACAATTTGCTAAAAATGTTGATCTTGAAGCAATTGTGAATGATTTGGATTTCATGAAGTTCGTAGAGCATTAATTAAATATGGTACATAGTAATCCATGTTTATCTACTGTAACTATGACATATTTAAACTAATTTTATTTGTGAGTTTGCATTATTTAGTTAGTTGAAGCAAAAATCTTTTCTTATATCTCATATTTCTTGTTTTGGGTATTTTTTACACTGAACCTACAATGTTCAGATGATATACAGTAGGATACATTGGTAATTGTTTATTCATTTCCCCACTTTTTACACACTTTGTACTACAGTAATGTTACATTATATCTTTGTTTCTTGCAGATGTGGAGGTGCACTTCTTTACTGGAGTTCAGTGTTTCTAGTTAGCGCTTGGCTCAACTCAGAGTTGTTTCAGACTTGTAATAATACTTCATTTCCCTAGTGGCAAAAACATATATTTGGTTATGATATTTTGACTTGAAACTGTGTATATGTTTGGCTAATCAGAGCTTGTTTCTCTGAAATATATCCTTTCTACTTATCTTTTTGGTGCAAAAAATAGTCCTTATACCCATTTATTTTGATTTTGAAACTTTTGTATGGAACTTTCCTATTGAAATGGACGTTCTTCTATGGTGATGTATGTGCTCATGTCTCTGTTTGTCATATCTCTCTGTGTAGCTATTTTTGATTCTAGCTTGCTTGTGCAATATGAAGCTTTTATACAGTGTCATGGCTAATTTTATTGTGTTGTCTAAAGTTTATTGGTGATGTATTACAGCTTTTATTATGATGTTTGTGCTCACTTCATTCAGTCACGGCTCGGAGCCCAGACTAATTTTAATGAAATAAAAAATTGGCACGACTTAAAATCGTGACAAAATTTTATTCAGTCACGGCTCGGTTTGCCAAGGTTCGGAGCCATGGCAAAAATTTTGCCACACCCCATTTTGCCACGGCTTTGGGCCTGGCAAAATTATTTAGCCACGATCCAGAGCCGTGGCAAAATGGATTTTCTAGTGTAGTGCGTTTATGACTAGAAATTTAAAAAATTCTTAAATGTTTCAAAAACAAAATTCGAAAGGACTGATGGAAACCTGAACAGATTAAGAACTGAAGACACCATCAAATGCTTTAGATGCAATGAAAGTGGATATTTTCAAAGGGATCATCCAAATCAAAAGAAATCAAAGTTCTCACCCAATACGGACTCTTCAACAAAAAGAGGAAACGAGCTTATAATGTAACATAGGACAATTCAGATTCCACAAAACAGTAGTGACTCAAAGATGGAAAATGCAGATCTATACTTCCTGACGAAAGATAAACAAACACTAGTTGATCATCACCTAGAAAAAGCCACTGACACTGAAGGAAACCAGAAGTAACTCAAAAATCAGTAATTTTTTTACTAGAATTCATTAGTTAAGATAATTAGACTTCCGCAAGTAGATAATATGTGTTTCATTACTTCTTTTAGACACTTTGTTTAAAACAACAATATACCATTTTAAATTAATTATCTTTAAAACTAGGAATATGCTTATTATCTAAAATATACTATATATTTATATATAGAATTCAAATAAATAAAAATATAATATACCACAAAAAGTGGGTATGACATATAATAATTTCATATGTCGACACATAGACCGTTAAAATGGATTTCCCTCCTTAATTTAAATTTAAAAAATAAAAACTAAATTTATAACTAAAATATTTCATCTCTAGATCCATTTTCTCTCATTTCTTCTTTGTGAAAATTAAAAACACACACAATTAGTGGATCCAAACACCCAATGGAAAGAAATTCTTCCTCTCGCGGCTTTATATTCTAAAAAATAGGTAAAATAGAGAAAGAAATGAAGTATGTCATCGACGAGCTTAGTGGAATACAAGTACTTCGAATGCGGATGAAAAATGAACTAGAGAGGCATGGAAGAATCCCAAGGAATCTTTAGAACCATTTTTTGGACAATCAAGTGGACTCTATTACAGTAGATGAGAAAGAACTCAAGAATTTGGTTGTTCATATCCCTATTAGTGTGGGAAGCGACCTAAAGAAGAAGAAGAGGAAAGAGAAATGGGAAGTGACGATGGAGAAGTAACTTTTGATGCTAATGGAAATTTTGTATAAAAAGGGATATCTTTATTTTCATCATCCAAATTGTAGCATTTATAAATCTTAGATCATCAAGGAACGTTGTTAGGATAGTAATTTGTTTGTGTATGTTGTCAAATATATTTGTTAATAATATGTAATTACATTTGTTATACATAATAATATTTTAGTTGTATCATATATGACTAGTATTGTTATGATATGACTATATAAATATAAAAGTATCACATACTATTAATAAACGATTGTAGTACGCTTATATAAAGTATATAGATTTTAACATAAAGAAAATGTTAATTTACTCTCTAAAAATAATAATTACTCTAAAGATTATTAAATAACTAAATACTTAATCCAAATAAAATTTAAAACTATTTGTAGAAAAACTTGTATTGTCAACATACAAAAAGTCTATATGTCAACATGTAATGGTCAAATTTTAAAATTTTTAATTTTAATTACTTTAAGAGGGAACAATTATCAAATTAAAAATTTATCTTCTATAAATACTCATTTAAACATAGAGAAATATCCATATCTTCTTCTCTAGAAATTATATGTTATTTTAAAATAAAAATAGATTTACGAAATGGTATTTATAAAGAGAATTTGAGTGGCAACATGAAAGAGAGATCTATAATCTTTCAAGAAGGTTTTCTATGTAATTTTGAGAAAAAACATTTGAAAATGAATCAAAAGCAAATGATTCATGGACTCGATAGCCATCTCACATTAGTTTGATGTTTTACATGTTATGCCTTAGGTAAATAAAAAAGTTCAATTCCTAAAAAGACTGGTTATAAGGAGATCGATGATAAAGACATGGATGTAGACATGGCAAAGCTCAAAGACTAGGAAGAAAATTCTATTTAAGGAATTTTTGGTCCTGACGACGGAATGGGTAATAGTTTCATCAAAGAAACCATGATTTCCACAAAATAATTGTTCACTTATTTTTCCTGTATTGTTTTATATTATGTTTATTGTGTTTTTTTCTTAAATTATTGTACTCTAATGTCGAAATATATATGCATATATGTAAATATACTAACAATGGTAGTGTTTTACTGATTTTTTGATGACTTTTTAGAATATTACTTCACTCATACAAAGATAAATTGGTAACGTATGTATAATGTATAATAATCATATATTGTTCATCACTGTGAGTATAAATATTATAACTCCTAATATAATTCATTAACATAACTTATTCAACCATTTTTGTTGATGACAAAGATGGAGAAGTTGTAGAAAATATAGTAGGTAAAATGTAAGGGGAGTTGTATAGCATATGTTCAGAAGAAGTTATAGGGAGCTTTAACCAAACATCAGTATATTCTATAACATAATATTTAATGGTTGTCAACATAAAAAAGGGAGAGATTGTTATTTTCGAAGTATTGATTTTGATGACAACCGTCGTAAAAATATTATTACCAATGTTTTCTCAAGCTATATAAGATATTGTGCAGGATACTAAGTATATTTAATAGGTTTATACAAGTGATAATTGAATAAAAGCTTGAAGAACTTATCAGTATAACTCAAGAGTTTACAAAAATCTAGAATAAAAGCATGAAGAGCTCAAGACATTTGTGTCGGTATTTTATCGAGTCTTAGATTAAATCTTAAAGGCCGGAGTAGTATCACATCTTGTTTTTCCACTCAAAATGTTTATATAAAAGAATAATGTTTAATTTTATTATAAAATAAATTTTAATAAAGTCTTTATAAAGAAGTATATTTTAAAACATATTCAAAATGTTTCTGAAAATATATAAATTAATTTGTATGTGTCGACATATAGACCATTGAGGTATTTTTTAAATTTTTAAAAGAAGCACCTTTTGGCGCCATCCTTTCACGAATGGATGCAACCCATTAACCACTTTTTTTGAAGGCCTCTAATTTTGAATTTTGAACAACAATTCTAACTACTTTCTTTATCTCTCTCTTCTCTCTCATTCTCTTTAAGATTTCAACGAAGTGCCACTAATTTCTACATTAATTCTCTTTCTCTACATTCATACAAAATATCTTAGAAGATTCACTTCTGTTCTACACCATCAATTCTCCGATATTCACTCTATTCTATTCAAAAGCAAAGAATTCCGCTGCTAAAAGTCTGTAAAAAATTGTATCAACAAACTACTTGGAATTTTGAACGAAAGATTCGATATCTTGTAGTACACTACTACTATTAGTGGAAGGTTGATCTTAACAACCTGAGTGAAAGTTAAGACGAGATTGTAAAGGGATTGTCTTCCTTCTGAGTCAAAGACAGGGTAGATGTTTTGGTTACCTGAGTCAATTTCTAGAGGATGTGTTGTTTACTCGAGTCAAATTTTATTAGGTGTCCTTGCTACCTTAGTCACCGTCAAGAGGTGTAAAGAGTGTTCTTGCCACGTAATTTAAAGTCGATTGGTGGAGTTGTTTATGGGGTATATGACTGGATGTAGGATTAAAAATCCAAACTAGTATAAAATTCTTCATGCCTTCTTTACATTCACCTTTACTGTATTATTTACTATTATCTGATTATTCTGTCATTATATTATTTGGTTGTGTATTGAATTTACAGTGACTAATTTGAAATCCACAAGTATATTGTTAAAAAAGTTTGAATACCCTATTCACCATCCCTATTAGTATTAAATATCCTTAAGATCTATTCTGATGTAGTATAGATTAGAATATCACATTTATCATCATGCCATCCACAACATACATGTACATGTGTATATGATACATGTGTACACGTTATAAAATTCAGATATGATATCAAATTAAACTATCATTAATATATAAAATAAAATAATGATTTAATTAAAATTAATTCAGATTGCATCTACATAAATTTTAACTTTATGGGCCTAATACGACCCGAAATGAAACAAATTGAAATTTACTCATTTAATCCACTACGAGCCCGTGCAAATCCAACGATGAGTATTAGGCGCATTGAATTTAAAAGAGACTTGATACGTACATGTGTATATATGGAATCTTGTAAGGATATAAGCAAAAGATACATTGTATTTAAATGAGATTAAATGCATACATGTGGAAGTTTTGATAAATAATGAAAACTTTAAAAGGTAATCTATATATGAAAGATCTTATATGTAAATTCTTATATAAACGGTTTTAAATGCTAAGTTAATTATGTAAGGTTCTAAAATATATATGGAAACTTTAAATCATAGGCTACATATGGAAAACTTTAAGTTTAATGTTTGTAATTAGAAACTTATAAAGCCAAAATTTCAATACTTAAGCAAAATTTTAAAATTATATTATATTATATTTCACTCTGAAAATTTAACAAGGCAATTAATACATATATATGCTTTTTATAAGCACAATATATATACATTCCAATATCTACTCATGTTTATATTATACCATGTTATATTTAGTTGAATCATGGTGCTACGGTTACCTTTCTTCTTTAATCATGTCATTCATTTGCAATTACACCCTATATGTTTATGTAACCTTTCTCATATCTAAAAGTGAATAATGTAACTCTTAACTAATCGCACAATTGTTACATTTATGGTCTATTAAGTTATTTCCTTAAATAACATTTTGACCATTTGCTGGTGCAGTTAAGGCCCCACAAAATCTCTCCTATAGCGTATAGCGCTCTTCATCTGGTACACTATTTCAATTAGGCGCTATAAATAGTAGATCCATTTTAAGCCTCGCTATTTACCACTACATCCGCTAAATCAAGGATTTTTAGCACCCGCTTTAGAAACATTAAGGTTTATTTGAATAGTTCACTTTTAAACCAAATACATAAATAGGGTAAAGATCTAATTTCAAGGCATAACTGCTCAATAGAAATCTATTGTGGTCATCAAACCTAGTATGCAATAATTTGAATATTTCTCAGTTTTATTGTATAAGATTAAACAATTTTTTTCTTTTTCCTTCGCAAATGATATGAGGATGAGAATAATATATTTTTAATATTTGATTTTATATATGATGTAGCTTTTTGCACCTCCACTATATCCCTACTTTATCCCAGTTATAACTTTTTGCACCTCCAATGCTATACAACCGCTAAGCGATTTAACTGAATAGCCCTTCACATATCTAGATGATAGAACACAAATATCTAACTAAATTGCATGCATGCGCACGTGCACATATATTTATGTATGTGTGTGTGAATATCGCACTTACAATATATTCAAGTATGATATATGTCATTACGTTACCTTGTTAAATTATGAATATACATGTGATATATTCAAAACATATATTAATTCAAACTTAATTGATGTGATTAATTATAAATAAATATGAAATAATGTTACATAAAATATGATTTTATTGAATAACTAGATTGAAACTAGCGAAACCCTTTAGGCTTCATATACCCACCACGATCAACATAGGAATTTTTTTGAAATCCAAATGTTTCACCTACTGCAAATCGGCCCGGTTCCTTCACTTTTGATATCTTTTTATCTTAAACTACATACATTTGTATCTAACAACCTTGAGAGTTCATTAATTCTTTTATTGCTCCGACCAAATGAATACATTTCCGCTATCCATTTCGGATACAATTCAAAAGTATCATATGATTCATAATTATATGAATTAAAACACTATTCGTTTCTTATATAATAATTTCTCCTTAATATTGCCTAGTTTTGAGTCCCAATAGTAATGTCAAATGATTTAGGTGTTTTTGTATTTTCTATAGCTAACACATCATAATTGCTAAGAATACACATATGATCTTTGGACTACCATAACAGATCTGTTTCATAACTAATAGTTATATTATGCATATTAAAACAAAACTGCATTAATATTTGATCAAACACGAAAATGATCATTATTTCATAAAGTAAAGTTTGAGATACATGAAATTAGTTATTCAAACTTAGATGTGTCCATTAGCAAGCATTATATGGTATGCTTCCCCTTCTTTCTACTACATTGTTAATATTCGCAACATGAAGCATTAAACCTCTCACAACAAGCTTTTTATTTCTTCTACTGTAACTAATTTACAATATAGAGTTTCAAATCAATGATCTAAAACATCAATCTTATAGAATGCAATCTTCTATATAAAAAATACAACACTATATATAGATATTATGCTTTTTATTCCATATCAAGTGACTACTAATGTTTGACACGGTTCACATCAGGGATCTTTTCTTGAAGTAGAGTTGATATTCACCCTCTGTTAATCTAAACCATGCCTATGTTATTGTCAATCTTAAACTTTCATTTTCTACTCTCAAATGACTTACCTTTCAAAGAGAAACTCATTACTATGGTATTGCACTAGATTTCTTTATAGAAATACATTTTATCATCCTTAACCTATTAAAAGATTGAATAAGTGCATAGTTTTTAGAAATTTATGGTTTGAAAACTCTAGGCCGACAAGGGTTGAAATTATGATGGGGTTCAAAAGGCATGAATTAAGATGAAAAAATCATTACTTGATATTGGATTTGGGATTTGATCCTGTAAGGAGTTGTTTTAGGTGAAGTTTGCTTTTGATTTTCATGAGTTAGGAATGAGTCGATTAACGAAAAGTGATGACGAAAAAGGAAAAGAGGGAATAAGATGTAAGAACTGCATGATGGGGTTCAATGGTCCATGATTAGGTGTGGTAAGATGCAGAATGGGCAGGTAGGGTATATCCGTGCCTCCCCAATAGTCAACCTAGGCCTTGTAGTGCCACATCAATACCAACATTCTCGTAACCGCTCAAACAACCTACCTAACTGTGATTTATCCTTTATAATCGAGTGATTACATATACTTCTGTTTCATGCACTTGCATTGGAAATAATTTATCTTCAGACAATGCAAAATTTTATAACCGGTAGAGGTCACCAAGGAAAATCTAGTTAGGAAAGCTATGATAATTTATTTCCAAGCATCATGATACTAAAATGAAGAATTTTGCAACGAATATGTAAAATTGATGCTTGCTAGAAATGCTTACTCTTGACAAAATGCACTTTGTTTATTTGGAAGCACGCTTTTTGGGTTAAATTATATGAATAACTTTCTGCCTTGTTATATATCAACCAACGAATGATGAATTGAGAAGGTTGTCAAAGTGGAATATTAACGAATAAATTCGCCAACACCCAAAAGGTTGTACGAAGTGGAATATTCGAAGAAGTTTCAAATATACCCCTTGATTTTATGGTAAATCACAAGTTCGTTTAAATTGTAGTCCAAAAGTTCAAAAAGATTGAATAGGCAAGTCCAATAGTCAAATATGCAAGTCCATAAGTCACATATGCAAGTCCATAGGTCAATGGGTATAATAGGCAAGTCATGTTCTTTTATTCAAACATGAATATGGTATAAAAGTGCAAATATGCAATTGTTCAAGTCTTTATATGGAAAATTTATATGTCCTCCTCCTTCGTTGGGCATATGCCATTACAATAGTTCTGAAGCTCTTAGGAGAGCTTATAAAAGTTCAAATCTAAAAATTATGAAAGGGAAAGAAGTTAAGGGCTTCTTCTCAAGAGGGGGTGCATCTTTATTTATAGTGGTTACACCATCAACAATTATGAAATACAACATCGATTAATAGCTTTCGGTAATTGACATTCTTATTATCATGTTGATGAAGCGTGGCATCGACATCGACGAAATGCGATGTGGATGAAATGCAGTGTCAATGGAATGTGGCATCGATTATAATCCCATTTGTTTTGATGGTCTTTGTGAACATCGGCGATGGTCTTTGTGGACATCATCAACGTTGCGAAGATAGATTGTGATGATATTACCAAATTAAGACATCAATAGTAGCCTATTTTGAAGAGATTCGGCGCCATCGAAGAAGCATCATTGGTAGGAAGTGGAACTAATGATGTGCGACATCATTGGTAAAGCAACATGGATGAGGAGCGACATTGATAACATCAAGTTCATTTTCTCCATTCTTGTCTTGATGATATGCGACATGATGGTATGCGATAACCATAGTTGGAGACATCATGGAAGAGCGGTTTTGATGGAATGCGTCATGGAAGAGTGTTAACATAGTTGAGGAGCAAGAGTGTCGACATGGTTGAGGAGCAACATTGTTTTCTTCAACATAATCTTATGGTCTTCAATGTTGGTTCTTTTATTCTTTCGGTGTTGCTTATCTTCATACTTTTAGCATCATTCGTTAGTGTGGCGTCAATATGCTATACGTCTCTGACATTGACTGGGACCTTGATGTCGACATTCATCCTTGATGTTATTTGTGGAATGCTCTTAATCCTTAAGAGAAGTGCAGTTTCCTATCAGGACCGTTAACTATTTCCCTGTCTTAGCATCCGAAGCCTTCAAGTTCGTTATAAGTCTTCATCTTTGGCATTGATTCCATGGCTTGTATCATTTGGAAATTATATGGATAACATGGAAATTGTTGAAAAATTAGTAGATATCATTTGAAGAGGTGCAAAAGGATGACACATGAAAAGATGAAGAAACGAAGAAGTTACGATGGAAAAAGGGTTGGCTCAACAAAGTGTTAAGGTGGCCTGGTAATTGATTGACCTGACTATATAGCTGGCCCGAGAAGTTGAGCCATACGGCCCATGACTAATCAACCTAAAAAATCTGGTCAGTCTAGTATTAGGCTACCCGAGTTAGTCCACCAACCAATTCATGAATATGGGTTGATCTTGTGTTTCTATTGTCGATCCATGCTTCTTACCGACCCAGTACATATAGCCGACCTTAACCATATGTCAACCATCATTTATAGAACCTTCTTATTACAATATAGAACAAGCCTATTTTAATCTATTCTTCCTCCTGCTTTCCAATCATAGAATGCACTGTTCCCAAATTGTATGAGAAATCTTTGAGTTTTCCCGCTAAGCTATTAAACAATAAATAAGAGTTCCATCGTATGTAGAGGATTAAAAGGAGGAATTTTTAGAAAAATACAAGGAAACTTAGATGAAATTTCAAGCTATTTCTTTGTATTTTAAAGTTATTATATCGTAATTGTCCAATGCTCACTAAATTATCTAATAAATTAAAAGTGGGCATAAGCCAATGATTAGCTGAACCATTAAAAAAATCGTCATGTGATCCGATATACCATTTCATTAATGATAAAATAAAGTTAACGATTACATTCCAAGCCCTTGGCATACCATAATACTGTTATTCTCTATGCACATGATCGAAGATGGCCAACGGTTGCAAAAAAATGTAAATACAGCGGAAATAAAATAGTAGATCACACGGTCGATTTTATACTAGTTCGGAACTCCCGTTCTAAATCCAATCTCTAAGCACCTCTAAGGAATTTCATTGTCAACACATT
This sequence comes from Allium cepa, assembly GCA_030765085.1. NCBI lineage: Eukaryota > Viridiplantae > Streptophyta > Magnoliopsida > Asparagales > Amaryllidaceae > Allium > Allium cepa. Next base: position 1,023,600,431 of record CM060937.1, on the reverse strand, counting down.
CACTTTATTCGGAAAAACTAGTTCACACACTTCACCTGAAGAACCGAACAGAACTTCAATACTTACCTCCTGAGGACTCCGCAGCAGGATTTAATCTATTCTTTTACAAAGAAATAATTTGACTATATATTGTGTGTTCAATACACTGACTAGTCGCACTAGAGTACAACTTCTATAACCTTCAAAAATGATGCAGAATAACTGTGCAGAGGTTAGGTAGTGAATTAAAACCAGACTCAAATATTGTGGAGTGAATAAGCGCTGATCTAAGATTGATTTTTGAACGAATATAGAGTTTAGAGCATTTGGAAGCAATATGAGAATGGTTTGAGAGAATAGGGTTGTGTGTTTGATTTCAAGATGATAGGACGCTTATATACAAAAGTGATTGGAAACAAATATACAGAAGGAACCATTCTGAAATTTGCATCAGAAAAGTCACATTGTTAAAAGTTCGCAACACTTCAAAAATATGCTGGTATGCACTTTGAACTAGTCCTTTCTAAACGACCATATAAATGTTATGGCGACAGTTCGCTAAAACGTCGTTTGGTAAGTTGGTAAGCATGCCTGCTTCTCTCTGAGCGCCTAAGTTCGAATCCTGCTTCTGCCTATTACGTGTTTAATTTTCTACTTCTTTTTCGCCCATAATATAAAGGTTCTAGCAATCTTCAGAGCAAAGGGCGTTGAACCTGGGTTCGAATCCCTCTTCTGCCTATTACGTGGTTATTTTTCTGCTTCTTTTTCACCCATAATATAAAGGTTCTAGCAATCTTCAGAGCAAAGGGCGTTGAACCTGGGTTCGAATCCCGCTTCTGCCTATTACGTGGTTATTTTTCTACTTCTTTTTCGCCCATAATATAAAGGTTCTAGCAATCTTCAGAGCAAAGGGCGTTGAGTTATAATTGGTAAGGCATGTGCAAGTGTCCATGCCGTGCTAGGTTCGAGTCCTCCCTGTTATACGTCTAGTGTACTAAAACAGATAGCACGCTACAATAAACTCGTCGCACAAGTTTATTAATTAGAATTCCACTACGCTGGAATTTTGTATCAGATAAATGTAACAATAAGTTACGTTGTAAATAAATTACAACAACGACGTTATACTATTGTAAGAAATAGTACAACTTATAAACGGGAAAGATTACAGTGAATCTAACCAGTATATATATAAAGGAAATTCCGTCTGAGGCTTGTCGTAACAATTTCCTTAAGAATTTTATTTCAAAACTCTCCCAAGATACAACAGACGTAATCTGCACGAGATTGTAATGAGTATGTCAACTCTGTGATATGTATGTTAGAACAGCAGTTGTGTTTAGAAGAGAAGAGATAATTCAGATTAAAAATTCGGTGAGGAAAGTGATCGGTTTTCCTCCTTATTTATAATTGGTCTGTATCCCTTCGAACGGTCGCGACTGCACCCGTTTGTCCAAACGGTCGCGCCTGTTGCCCTTTCATCGCACCTGCCTGCTGTTCGGCCGCGTCTCCTCACATGGGCCGCACCTGTTCGTTTGCGCGCGCTTCAGATGTCGTGTCTCTTCAGTCCCGCGTCCGTTTTTACCCGCCTGCTGCTTCTCTTCGTATTCCAGGCCCAGCCCAGTTTCAGCCGAAGCCCAAAAACTGTTAACAATGGCCCAGCAAAAGAATGGTCATTTTAGACCCGTACCCGTACCCATACCCAAGCCCGGCCCGGTCGGTCGGTCGGTCGGACGGACGGCGACGCGCGTGCGTGTGTGGTGGTGATGCATAATCTCCCTCCTCACAACGAAGCATACATTTGGAAGCCCCAGGCCCCCAACCTCCTCATGAGAAAGCTATATTTAAACCAATATAGCTCTCACAATTTGGAGATGTAGGACTTGTATTTTTCATTCACTTTGCTCTTTAGGAATTCCAACAATCCCCCACATGAATGATAATATACATATCCCCCACACAAAGCGAAATATCGCAGAGTACATATGGAATAATGCTTTATCGTGGATAAGTAGATATTTCACTTTGAACTTTCCCTAGTTAAAATTTATCGGATCTACTTGGCTAATCGGTGAATTATTTCATCTTGAACCGTCGGCCTTCATTGTATATCCAGACAATAAGCTTTACAAAGCATTGATTCCCTTCTCATCCAATCTCTTGGTTGTGTTCATTTTGGTCCTGAACATTTTTTGGTTCTGCGAGTGTTTTTAGTGAATAAAAGCCTTTGAATATTCTCATAGAGCCGACCCAGCTCACACTAACATAGGTGATCGCAACCATTAAGAGTATCCTACATATACCCCACTTGTTATTGTCAAGATATGGTCATCATTAAAAAACATAGTTTTAACCTTTAAACACCTTTGTAGGCATGCATTTATATTTTGCACCATAGGAATGGAGTTGGACTATGTCCACGTAAATGCATTACGTCTTGAGTTATTCAGAACTGGTTTGCCTATTGATCCTAGTCCGTGGGATCTCCAATCGCTAGGATAGGTTTCCGTATAAGATAACTCTTGATGGTTTAGGCTTTTAAGCCCATTCCCCTCGATGCGCAGTCAATTTTCTCTCTTGATAAATCTTTAGTAAATGGATCCACTAGGTTATCATTTGTCTTCACATAATTAATGGAAATAGTTACATTAGAGAGTAACTGCCTAACTGTGTTATGGCATCGACGAATATGTCATGACTTTCCATTATACACAAAGTTTTGCGCTCTGCTTAGCGCTGCTTGGTTATCACAGTGTATGCATATGGCTGGTACAGGTTTAGGCCAAAACGGATTATCTTCTAAAAAGTGACGAAGCCATTCTGCTTCTTCGCCTGCTTTATCTAATGCAATGAACTCTGATTCCATAGTGGATCGAGCTATGCATGTTTGTTTAGTAGATTTCCATGACACCGCTGCCCCTGCTAGGGTAAAGACATAACCACTCGTTGATTTTGATTCCTCTGAATCTGCAATCCAGTTTGCATCACTATATCCTTCTAAGATGGCAGGATATTTTCCATAATGTAAGGAATAGTTAGTGGTATTTTTTAAATATCCAAGCACTCTCATTAGTGCTTTCCAGTGTTCCTTCCCTGGATTGCTTGTATACCTGCTCAATCGACTTACTGCATAAGCTATATCTGGTCTTGTGCAATTCATGAGATACATGAGACATCCTATTACACGAGAATATTCCAGTTGCATTACACTCTCATTAGTGTTTTTATGCAGCACTTCTGATGGATTAAAATGTGTATTTACTCCTTTTATTCCAAAGTTTTGAAATCTTTCAATCACTTTTTCTACATAATGTGATTGAGATAACTCAATTCCATTAGATGTTCTTATTATTTTTATTCCCAAAATAATATCTGCAACACCCAAGTCTTTCATGTCGAAATTGTTGATCAACATTTTCTTTATGGTCTCAATTACCTGAGTATTTGGACCGAATATTAGCATATCGTCCACATATAGACAAATCATCACATCTGATTGTCCAAGTTGTTTATAATAACACGAATAACCTCTATAAGAATGTTAATAGCAATTGCATCCATCTATAATCTAGAGATTCATCAAATGGATGTAAAAACAACATTCTTAAATGGAAATCTCGATGAGGAGATTTACATGGAGCAACCTGAGGGATTTATTTCCAAAGGAAATGAAAACAAAGTCTGTAGATTAGTCAAATCACACGTTCCAGACATACGCAAGAATCTCATCTCTGGAGCAGTCCTATCAAAGAAGGGATTCAAGATGGTATTCGAATCAGACAAGATGGTTCTGTCCAAAGCTGGAATGTATATCGGAAGGGGATATTTATGTGATGGCCTATTTAAGGCAAATGTAGCCGTTATCGGCAATAAAACTATGTATTCTGATTGTGCTATTAATAAAATTGAAGTTTCTTACTTGCTTGAGCACGAAATTTTACTATGGCACGATAGATTAAGACACATAAACTTCCAAAAAATGAAGAAATTATCAAACTTTGGATTGATTCCAAATTTCCAAGTAGATAAGAACTACAAATGTGAGACATGTGTAGAAGCAAAAATGGTCAAACAACCATTTAAATCTGTTGACAGAAGCACCGAACCATTAGGTTTGGTACATACAGATTTATGTGATTTTAAATCACTACATACAAGAGGTGGGAAAAAGTATTTTATTACTTTTATTGACGATTATACGCGATATTGCTATGTATATCTTTTAAATAGTAAGGATGAAGCAATAACCGTGTTTATAAAATACAAGGCTGAGGTAGAAAATCAGTTAAATAAAAAGATCAAGATATTGAGATCTGATCGAGGTGGAGAATATGAATCACCATTTGAACAGTTCTGTGCCGAAAATGGTATAATTCATCAAACAACAGCTCCATATTCACCACAACAAAATGGTGTAGCCGAGAGGAAGAACAGAACGTTAAAAGACATGATTACTGCCATGCTTTTAACTTCTGGTCTACCGACGAACTTGTGGGGGGAAGCCTTAAATATGTCTAATCACATATTAAACAATGTTATAAGTCTAGTGTATTAAAACAGATAGCACGCTACAATAAACTCGTCGCACAAGTTTATTAATTAGAATTCCACTACGCTGGAATTTTGTATTAGATAAATGTAACAATAAGTTACGTTGTAAATAAATTACAACAACGACGTTATACTATTGTAAGAAATAGTACAACTTATAAACGGGAAAGATTACAGTGAATCTAACCAGTATATATATAAAGGAAATTCCGTCTGAGGCTTGTCGTAACAATTTCCTTAAGAATTTTATTTCAAAACTCTCCCAAGATACAACAGACGTAATCTGCACGAGATTGTAATGAGTATATCAACTCTGTGATATGTATGTTAGAACAGCAGTTGTGTTTAGAAGAGAAGAGATAATTCAGATTAAAAATTCGGTGAGGAAAGTGATCAGTTTTCCTCCTTATTTATAATTGGTCTGTATCCCTTTGAACGGTCGCGACTGCACTCGTTTGTCCAAACGGTCGCGCCTGTTGCCCTTTCATCGCACCTGCCTGCTGTTCGGCCGCGTCTCCTCACATGGGCCGCACCTGTTCATTTGCGCGCGCTTCAGATGTCGTGTCTCTTCAGTCCCGCGTCCGTTTTTACCCGCCTGCTGCTTCTCTTCGTATTCCAGGCCCAGCCCAGTTTCAGCCGAAGCCCAAAAACTGTTAACAATGGCCCAGCAAAAGAATGGTCATTTTAGACCCGTACCCGTACCCGTACCCGAGCCCGAGCCCGGCCCGGCCGGATGGACGGACGACGGCGGCGGCGCACGCGCGTGTGTTGTGGTGATGCATAATCTCCCTCCTCACAACGAAGCATACATTTGGGAGCCCTAGGCCCCCAACCTCCTCATGAGAAAGCTATATTTAAACCAATATAGCTCTCACAATTTGGAGATGTGGGACTGTTATTTTTCATTCACTTTGCTCTTTAGGAATTCCAACAATCCCCCACATGAATGATAATATACATATCCCCCACACAAAGCGAAATATCACAGAGTACATATGGAATAATGCTTTATCGTGGATAAGTAGATATTTCACTTTGAACTTTCCCTAGTTAAAACTTATCGGATCTACTTGGCTAATCGGTGAATTATTTCATCTTGAACCGTCGGCCTTCATTGTATATCCAAACAATAAGCTTTACGAAGCATGGGTTCAGATAAAGCAAGGATTTGTATGGACCGACCAAGAACGATCCATGAAACAGCTCAAGTCATCGAAGATCGATCAATATCTCAAAATCCATAAGACCAACTCACTTGAAACTTTCAGAGCATCAATAAAATCAAGAGGGGAGCCTACAAAAACGATCGTGCATCAAAAGGTGAAGGTCTTGGGATGGCCGATCGTTTTGACCAAATGTTCTAGAACGATCCATCATAGCAACCGTGTATCATTAAGTAAAGACTTAAGGATGGTCGATCGTTATTGATCGATCGTTTTTGCCAATCTACCGTAGCAATTGCATATCATAGAGTGATGGTTTGAAGAAGGACAATCCTTATTGACAAATCATTATTGACCGATCGTTCATATCGATCAATCATAAAGATCAGTGTAGTTCAATGAACCATCCAATTTCAACCAAGATCAACACATATCTTCTAACTACAAGACAAAATGATTCCATACTTCCACAGAAACTTCAAGAGCCATGAAGAACCCCCGTGAAACGATCGGCCTTGGATTGGATAAAGGAAAAATGATTGGTGATATGTCGACTAGTCGTTATTAAATGGCAAATTAAACATGCCGATCGTTATGGTGGGCCCTTATGGACCTAGAAAGGTTTCTGCTAAAACCTTAGCGAAATATTCCCTCGTCTCTCTCTATAAATACAACAAGCATGGCATTAAAAAGTGGGATCTTCTTTCTGCTTCTCTTCATCTTCTACTTAGGCTATACTCTGTCAATTTTACTCCTGAGTTTCATAGATTCGTAACTGTAATCAACAGTATAAACTGATAAAAAAGTATTGGGGTAAACATAGGTTGGAATTTGTTGAATCACCATAAAATTTGCGCGTTCCTTTACTTTTTGTACTATTGATTCTATGATCTATGAGCATGTCTTTCTATTTGGATATTATATTGGAAATTTGGTGCTTTCACGTAAAACTGGGTGTTTATGACCAATTTTGGTGCAAACATTTTGGTGCTTTTACCCAAAAAAACTTGCACCCGTGGATTTGGAAGCTAGGATCTCTGATTTAGAAGCTTGAATACTTGGATCTAGGAAGCAATGACTAGACAAACAACAAGGAGACGGAGAACAGATAGGAGCCATCATGAAGCGAGTCAGGAGGGTTCCTCAGGAGCTAACCAAACCTCGATCTTCCTTACCAGAGATGAGATGGAAACAATGATGGATGCTATGTAGAAAAGGATGCTGAAAAGACAGAAAGAAATGATGCAGAACCTACTCGAAAAGCTGGAGTGAAAAACCAAGGAAATGAAGTAGCGGGGAATACTAGAAATACGGATCATAGAGTTAGAGTTACAGGAGGTAAAGAAATCCAGAATCAAAACCAAGGAAATGAAGCAAATAGGATGCGGGATGGAGTGGAACCATCAGAAGTAGCCCTCGACCAACCGAGAATGATCGGTGGTACTTTAGTCGTTCGTTCTAGAACGATTGGGGCCGACTGATCCACACTTTGGGGCATGCCGTCGGGTCATGTTAGCTCAATCCTAGGTGGGATACCGGATGGTGCTATGCGGTTTAGCATTGATCGGAACATGGATGCTCCTCTTGAAAAGCAGGTTTCAAGATTCCTCCACGGACTCGTGGGGCAGGTTTGCAGACAATGATCGAATACCACCACTGGATGACAACGACAGGTTGGCAGAAATGATCAGACGGGCAATGAGAGGAGGATTGGTAAATAGGGATCAGCAAGATGTGAATAGGAGCCCCTTCGCTCCTAGTATCAAGCAAGCAAGGAATCCATCGGAATTCAAACTACCAACGCTTGCGACATATGATGAAAAGACAAATCATGTCGTTCATCTGGCGAGATACACGAGACACATGGAAGTACTGAGGGTATCGGAGGAAGTCATTGCTCAGTGCTTCCCTTTGTATCTGATTGATATAGCTGCACTATGGTTTAGATAGTTGTAAAGCGGTTCTATCAGCATATGGATGAAATTGATCGAAGGGTTTATGAGCAGTTTAGGGTTCACATCTCGAGACCCAAAAATGTGATGAGTTTGGAAACACTGGAACAGAGGACTGGAGAGTCCCTCAGCAGTTTCCTAACATGGTTTAGTGCTACGGCAGCATCGGTAGATCGTCCAGATCCATCCATGATTTTGATGGCAGCTGTATCTGAAATTGATGATGACACGGAGTTCAAGGATTCACAAGCATGAGATCCACCTATGGATCTTGGGGAGTTATTCCATAAATCAGAAAGGTTCCTGCGATAGGAAGATGAACGAGCAAACAAACTGGAGGTAAATGCTATGCAAAGTGGAGGATCATCAGGGGACGTAATCAAGAATGATAAAGGCAAATGGAAATTGAATGATGGCATTAATATGTTGAAAAGGAAATAGTGATAACCGAAATTATCTTCTTACACGGATTTGACCGAACCACTGGAAATGATTTATTTGGGTACTCGACGCACCTTCAATATCAAAGGCCGGCAAGGAGGGAACCCACCGAACACAAGCGGGCATCAGGAAAGCATTGCATATTCCATGAGATGTAAGGGAACAATACAAATGACCGTTGGCATTTGAAGAATATCATTGAGGAATATGTGAGGAATGGTCAGTTACAACAATATATAAGGACTTTGGGTGTGGCGGTGGAATATGAGCGGCCGCCGTCCACCTCGAATAAAAATGGCATTGGATCAAAGCATTATCGCCAACTTATCATTAATTGATTGAATTTCTGATATAGAATCAAGGTTTTAAATATCGGATTTCGATCACGTTTCGTCTCGGAATTTTTACACAAGTTATCTCGTATCGGGAGAGATCTCGGACGAGATGAATATGTATCGGGTGTACATCTCGGGTCTTATAATGCATCTTGGAAATATCTCGGATGTACTTATGTGTTTAAATTTGATGTGTCAAAAATTTATTTAACGATTATAACTTTCTTAGTAAAAACAAAAATGGTAACATACTTGATTTACATGGAAAAAGAAATATTTTTAGAAGAGTAGTAGCTTGATTAGCTTAATTGATTTGGTAATGATTGAATAATATCCTTTTATTTGAACGTAATAAAGAAGTGAAACCTTTCGCTATGACTCATTAAGATAAAAAGTAAAGAATATGTTCAAGAAGTTGGTAAATTATAATTGGATTGAGTAGTTTCTTTTGAATCAATATGAAAATAAAAATTATTATGGAAAATAAGAAAAATGTATAACTTCGGGTGAGATCTCGGATTGATATTTCAATCCATATATCGGGTGAGATTTGAATATCTCGTACGAGATGAGTGTCGAGGGAGATATGGAGGAGATTTGATGTCTCGTCTCGTTTAAGTGTGAAAATGAGATCTCGGGAGAGATATAGGAGATTTAAAACCATGCATGGAATACGTTATAAACCCCACAGAAATGCGGCTAAGTGACTTACACATGTACGAGATCGAGGACGGTCTTTGGGCCTACTTTGAGATGATGATGAACCGTAGTGCTCGGGCTTGTGAAATTTTGTTTTTTCTTGTTTACTACAAACTTTGGTTTTTCTGATACTATGGATATTTAGTTTTTTGATTGCACGGACTCTTATTTAATATTTTACAAAATGGACTTTGGAATGCTTAAATCAGGATTATTGTAATAAACAACACAGGTCACGGTTATGGTCCCGATCGGAGAGACGGGGCAATAACCGTGAGTCACGAGTCCCTTTACAAGAGAGCGACATGACGGACCCGTACATGTATTAGTCCACGACTGGGGATCGAGACCGGAGTAAGATACCCCACAGATTAAGTCCTCGACCGAAGAGTCGAGGTCAGAGACTAGAACCCAACAGATCGTCGGATATAGACTATGTCTGGCAAGGGTTAGGCTGCTTGAGCGACATGATCGGCCTACTCAGGTCGTCTAGTATGGATTTTTCTCGGCAAGAATCCGATGTGATCAAAGATTTGGATATGGACTCGGAGAGGTTTATAGACTTAGATATGGACTTGGAGCGGTCCCTGATTTGGATAAAACGACCTGGAGAGGTCTATGGATTTTGATATGGACCCGAAGCGGTCCCGGATTTGGATAAAACGACCCGGAGAGGTCTATGGATTTGGATATGGATCCGGAGCGGTCCCAAATTTGGATAAAACGACCCAAAGAGGTTTGTGGATTTGGGCATGGGCCTGGAGCGGTGCCGAATTTGGATAAAACGATCCAGAGAGATCGTGGATTTGGTTAATGAATTTAGAATGGATTTAGATTTGGAATAAAGTTAGAATAGTCATAGATTTCGATAATGATCCGAAAGATCAAGGAATTGGATTGGCAACGAATTGGATTCTGGACTGGATAATATGACAGTCGATGGATTATGGTCGAGTTTTGGATTTATGACAATTCAAAACACGCCTTCCTATCACAGGGCATGTTTTGGAGGGCAAAGTGCTAACCCACCTTTTGGCAAGGTAGTGGACATGCGGATTTAACCCAATACGCTTCACAATTATCAAGGCTATGATATCATGAATTTGGTCAAATGGATGGATGGGAAATCGATATAGTTAAAGTTAAGGATGATAGATGAATGAATTCGGATGAAGCAAGAATTTGTATGGACCGTCTAAGAACGATCCATGCAACAGCTCAAGTCATCGAAGATCGATCAGTATCTCAAAATCCACAAGTCCAAATCGTTTGAAACTTTCAGAGCATCAATAAAATCAAGATGGGAGCCTATAGAAACGATCGCGCATCAAAAGTTGAAGGTCTTGGGATGGCCGATCATTTTGACCGAACGTTCTAGAACGGTCCATCATAGCAACCGCGTATCGCGAAGTAAAAACTTGTGGATGACCGATCGTTATTGATCGATCGTTCTTACCGATCTACCGTAGCAATCGCATATCATGGAGTGATGGTTTGAAGATGGCCGATCGTTATTGATCGATCGTTCATATCGATCCATCATTACGATTGGTATCATTCAATGAACCATCCAATTTCAACCAAGATCAACCCATATCTCCTAAACTACAAGTCAGAATGATTCCATACTTCAGAAGCAACTTCAAGAGGCATGAAGAACCCCATAGAAACGATCGGCCTTGGATTGGATGAAGGAAAAACGATCGGTGATATGTTGGCCGATCGTTATTAAATGCCAAATTAAACATGCCGATCGTTATGGTACACCCCTATGGACCTAGAAAGCCTTCTACCGAAATCTTAGCGAAATATCCCCTCGTCTCTTCCTATTAATACAACAAGCACGACATTAGAAAGTGGATCTTCTTTCTGCTTCTCTTCATCTTCTACCTAGGCTATACTTTGTCAATTTTATTCTCGAATTTCATGGATTTTTAACTGTAATCAACGATATAAACTGATAAAAGATTATTGGAGGCATATGCCGAAGTTTGCCGAACCACCATAAAACTTGTGCGTTCCTTTACTTTTTAATTACAACCTTATAGTTGAAACATGGTCTCGAATTTGTAATCTTTTTTATTTTACAAAATATCTATTTGAAAATACATATTAGTTTTTCTTTTCGTAAGATTCAAACTTCGGACCTTTTGTTTGTGTATAAATACATTTTTTGAATTTCATGGATTAAAATTTTGCATTTCTATTTCAATTATTAACAAAGTTAAATATAAACGAAAATATTAAGTTTCTTGAACCAGCCAATAAACACTTCAACAATTTTGATACATTTTTACGTAGTACATGACTGATAAACCAAAATACTGCTAATTTTGATGTTAAAGTCAAAATATAGGTGAATTTGACAACCAAGCGTACCACCCTTCGATTTCTCTCAACTCCCACAAACCACTTTTCATCTTCATACTCCAACATAAAATAAATACCCGATCAAAACACAAACATCACATAATAACAATCAACCAATGACAACAATAATTCTGTCTCTAACCATCTTCCTTCTCTCCGCCCCTTTGATCATAGGAGCAGCTCTCAACCCAGAGAAAGAAACCCACCTCCACTTCTTCTTCCACGACATCGTGGTGGGAGCCCCACCCACAGCAGTACGTGTAGCAGCCGCCACCCAGTCCTACGTCTCCCTAACGGGTTTTGGAGCCCTGGTCATGATCGACGACCCGCTAACCGAGACCCACGACCGCAGCTCGAAGCTCATAGGCCGGGCACAGGGAATGTACGCCCTGGCCTCCCAGGAAGAAGCGGGGCTGCTGATGACTTTGAACTTCGTGTTCGTGGAAGGGGAATTCAATGGCAGCACATTGGCTGTGTTTGGGAGGAACGCCGTGTTTGATGGGGTGAGGGAGATGAGCGTCGTGGGTGGGAGCGGCAAGTTTAGGTACGCGAGGGGGTATGCCATTGCCAAGACATATGATTTGAGTTTGCTTACTGGGAACGCTATCGTTGAGTACGATGTCCACGTCTTGCACCCTTGATATGTATGTGTGTGTAATGTGAGTTTGCAGGTTTGCATGTAATGTTTGTGAATTGTGATAATACGCATGTATTTTCTTTTTCCACACTTTGAGACCAGAATCAACTTAAGGTAACCCACTCCAAGAATAATCTATACTATTATATTATTAGTGAGTTTCATTTCAAGAGCTCTCAAGCCTCCTCCAATTTTAGTAACCGAAAGGTCGCGCATTCTTTTTATTCTGTTAATCTCCCATTTCCGTACATTCTCTTCTCTTCCACGATCTTCCTTCGCCCCAGCCTAAATCAATTTTGCTCTAACCTAAATCGCGTTCTTCAATTTTACAACCGCAACCACCCAATCTCGATAAAGAAGATTTTGTTGCCTGAAGTGAAGCTTGGATCTGCCTTCATGCCATAAACCCTTTGTTTGATATCTAGGGTTTCATCTTTTCCCTTCCTCAGCAAAATGGGAATGATTTCGAAAATTCTAACTCTCCTCTCAACCCCAGTGTTTCCTAACCTCCTTTACCAACACTCCCCCCACTTCGTCCACCTTTCCCGCCGGCCACCACACTACTCTCTCATCTACTAACAGTTGTCCGATTTCCCATTCTTCTCCTCACAGAATACCTCCATTTGGATCATCATCGTGGCTTCATTCTCAGTCTAGCACCTCAAATTCCGACGTGTCTGGTACTGGCAATTTTTTGCGAGGGGATTCTCTATTCGTGAGCGAGATTTTGAAGCTACTGGAAGGGTTGAGACTTTGAGTAATCGTAAAGAAGGTTCCTTTGGATATTATTGTCAAGGTGGTTTGAGAATACATGAGGTTGAGCTTTTAGTGAATAAAGAAGAGGCTGGGAGTGATTTTTTGAAGGCATTTGATCTATGTTTGAAGATTTCTGTTGACCTCTATTTCCATCGATCTGATGTACCTGGTACACGCAATTCTTATGAAATTATGTGAATTTTTAATTTTACATTCTTCTCTGGATTAGTTGTGTCAACTGAATCTTATGTATGTTTTGAATCATGTCAGTTCTCATCGTCTGCTTTGGCTTTTAATATGTAGTTTAGCAACTCTTGCTGATAAGGCACGTAACAAGCATTATTATGCTTCATGATCTAACTACATAAAGTGTACCGATATTATTTTTTTATGGCAAACATTATAATATTGTTCAGTCTTAAAAAAGTTTATATTGATTATTTAACAGTGCTTTATAAGTTGAACACCAAATTTTTGTGTGTTGTTTGGTTTAGGTATTCAACCTAACTTTGCTACACATGTAAATATATATCTAATTTTCATGAACAACACTAACTTCTAAGCATACTTTGATTACAGAAAATTATTTTTTGTTGATTCCTGCTTATTCTTCATGAACAACACTAACTGCTAAGTATACTTTGAGAAATCAATTTTTGTTCGATGTGTAATATTTTTTCATGCATAGTTTTGTATCTTACAATTGGATGAGATAAGTTCATACTTCTTTGTACTAATGCGCAGCCTGCTATTTTATACCAAAATGTGAACTAGATGTGAGTAATGTCTCGTAGTGCTTAGGTTACGGAAAACTAATTGCTGTCTTCTAAACTTTATTTTTTGCAAGAGGATTCTCCTTTGATGTGTATGCAAATATTTAGAGTGTTAACGATTTTACGATAATCTGGTATATTTCAGCATGTATAATCGCTTTACTACTTTTTTCCTAATTATTACAATAGCAATATATGTTTTTCATAATGTATTAGGTTTATTTTGTGTTCTTTGAATTACAGTTTGGTGTGTTTTCCAAAATAATTCTGGATCATTTGTGAATGTTTATAAAATATTAAGTTTATGTTGCATGTTTGTTTACACTATATGGGAAAATTTCCCAATGGTTAACGAATTTTTTAAATATAATTTACTGTTTTTCATTATACAATTTCAGAAAGATAATAAATTATTTTGCACAAAATAGATGCCATCATATTATTCGACGTAAATTTGTTATTACACAATATATGTGAATCTTAAATATTCAGCTCTATCCAGATTTTCAGTTTTAAGCTATTTAAAAAGATTATCCATTTTGCTACTCATTTAAGTGTACTAAGGTTATTTATCAAATGTCATGTTATCGGACATAAATTGGTTATTAGACAACATATTTTAATCTTAAATATTCAGTGCTATCCAGATTTTCAGTTTTAAGCTATTTAAAAAGATTTTCCATTTTTCTACCCATTTGTTTATACTAAAATTATTTATCAAATGTCAATTACATTTGAAATCTTTTGTTCAGTTTTTAAATAAAACTGGATAAGAATATGTGTACATGTTTTAAGTAGAAATATTGATTGATTTTATTACCTAATATCTCGAATTGTCTATCAAAGGACACAATGCACAGGGTCTTTGGATAAGAGATTCCTTTTTTTTTATATGAATTGATGTTATTGATACATTTAATATATCCCCCGACCAAAGTGCTAGCACAACCCATCAACTCCTAATTCTTTGCAAGAATGAGTTCCAAAGTTAGATGTGAGATATATGGGGCGATGAAAAATTGAAAACCCATACAATGTGGTACGAAATGTATTGAGGATCCGTGGGCCGAGGTGGCTTAATAGGTCCTTCGTTAACCACCATTTCTTCCAAGTGCATGTAGTTACTGTTTTTTAAACAAAAGTCGCTGAGATTGATTTCCCTTTTCATGGTTAATCTCTTTGCAAATTTAGTGTCTTCCGCTTACCCTGCAATTAGGGAATAATGTCTTAAGCTGTATCCACTCCTTTAAATTTAGTTGATTCCAAGTTGAATTTCTTTATAAAAAATGTGAGGGTTTCTTCCTCCTCCTACTTTCTGTCACTAGAAATATTCATATTTTTTGGGTTTCCAAAAGTGATGTTTGAATGGGTCAACAAGATGTTGCCATGAGTTCACAGTTACAGGCTTTCGAATATAATTTTAGTTAAAAGCAAGTCCTGCAACTGTTGTGTAGAATATTATAAAATGCATAGAATTTGGACCATGCACTACCTTCATAGAAATTATATCACTTCTAAGATGTTTAATAGGATCTATAGTTGCATATCTTACTAAGGCAGTTGAGATCTTTTTATCCCAAAATCCTCAAAATACGAGCTATTAAATCATGATTTTAATCATGAAAACTCATATAGCAAAGTTGTACCAGGTGAAATTTTTTTATTTAATACAACACCATTTGAAAAGAAGAAGTAATTTCTTTTAACAATATATTTTGAATTATTTTTTGTTCATCTTGACTTGGCTCGAATGATGATATATGAAAATATATAATAATAAAATGAGTATATTCACAATTATGTATACATTATTTTGTAGTTTTTACATAGTGTTACTTTGTTATATTTAATTTATACGTTACTCATTAACCCAATATTGAACTGCAAATTTTGAATGTGTTCTGAATTTAAAAACTTCATAAACTTATGAAAAAATTATGCACTTACACAAAAACTTTATTTTTGAACATGAAAATATTTTGTTCTATGTATGTATGAAAGTTCATCTAGACTTATTTGTTGTTTGCTATTAAAATTCATTCTCTACCTTTGTCCTAAAAATATACAGCCATGATCACTGAAGTAGATCACCGCAGCGACCCAGTCATGGCTTTTTTTGTGTGGTGGTCTGATTTTGACTTCTTTCTTCAGTCCAATTCATACAATATCAACACGAAATGATATACTTTCTCCAACGATAAAGTTTGGTCAATTTTTCAGAGTGGAAACTATATACTTTCTTCAAATTGTTATTGTAAGAAAAAAGAAACTATGTTTGTCCGCACTATTTTTATTATGATCAATTTTTATGCAACTATTCCTACGTTTAACCAATTAATTTCATGAAGTAAATGATTTTCTGATTTCATATGTTGATGAGTGCGAACCCGTGCTACATTCTCATAGCATTTCAATAATTAAATTAATATGTGAAGACTTAATTTATTTAGTTTCACTTTTTATGAACAATTTTATTTTATATTTTGTTGGTTTCTTGATTTTCGTAACTAAATTTTGTTATTTTCGAAATCCACTTCGAGTGTTAGAAATTTTAACTTTAAATGTTAAGGCATTTGGAAAACTAAATTTGGTATGTATCGTTTTATTTTTGATTTACTTTTTATGCATAATCATGTTTAATGTTTTATTGACTTCCTCTTATAGTTAATTAAATTTGTTAACTTCCAAATCCACTTCAATTATCAGAATATATTCAACTTCATATACACAAGGCTATAAAAGTCAACACTCGGTGCTAAGAGGTTTTATAAGTTTGATTTTCATGAAGCAACTATTTGATGTACAAAATTTATAACTTTCTGGCTTTTACACTTGCTTTAATGAGAAATATTAAACCTTCGCGATTGTCATAAAGTTGTTTTATTGCAATCGAAGAAGAAAAAAGGTCAACTTCCACTCAAAAACTATACATTTTTTTATAGCTGGAGTTAGTTCCTAGACGATTTAACACAAATTCTCAGATCTGGGCTCAATTTACAACCTATCTAAGAATATGCGAGGCTCAATTCCTTCTTAATGAAAATTATAGATGAATTATATCTTATCCGCCATTTATAAAGAAATAATTTAACTAATTTTTCCCAATCAAGCCACTGACCTTGAGTAATCACATACTGTTTTCTCATAAGACCTTTCCTTTTCCAGTTTAGTCATAAAATCATCATCACTTACTTATGATGTCTATTTTTTGGCCTTAACCTTAAAAAACATTAAGTACATAACGTGTAAGATTTGGTCTTTCTATAATTTTCCTAGATTCAAATGGCATTGACAAATACAATTTAGTTTTCCTATAATTTTTATGAATTTAAACCGTTCTTCTCCAAATGTTGTATTTTGCATTGTTCATTCAAAATACTTTAGGTTTGGAATATTTTTGTAATAACACCTAACATATTACAATTTAACATCATCTTTATTTTTAATAGTGTTAGGCTCTTTATGCCCACTAAAATAAGTGAAATTCAAAGATTTTAGTGTTAATTTGCAAATTGTGTAAAGGATTCCAAATGGATACTATCATCTCCGTAGTCCAAGATAAATTTGATAATATTAAGCTGAGAGAAATCATCACTTCAACTTATATTCTTCTAAAACTTATAAGGTGCATTCTATTTGCATAAAATTTGATAGCCATATAAACTTTTACTTGGCCCTAGGAATAAGAACATTCAATTTCTATTTAAAAGGTTCTTAATGTTTATTATTCTTAAATATGTGTCCATTTCCATGTATAGAACTATGCAGTTTGTTAAAGAAAAGTAGTAAAGTTTTTATTTTTAATCAACTTCTATCTTTTTTTTTCCTCTGGTGCATACCACAATTAACATGGCACAAAAACTAAAGATTAGTGATCTTATATTTGCCTAACTAAATGATATTCTTTTGTTCCGCCCATTTGCAATTCAACCTACTGTACTTCTACCGGCTGATAAGAGGGTTTCCCTAGATTTATAGATGTGTTAATGTCATTTTTCATACTCGCCCTTGCTTATTCTATATTCAAGATCGGTTATCTCACAGCAGTTTTCTTCACCTTCTGCATAGAAAAAACATAGGAAAATATACGAACATATACACGAGTCCGTATATATTCCTATGTTCATATATACAGGCTATTTTGTTGGATTGGAGTATTTATTTGCATTTCACATAAAAGAATTTGTATATATCCCTACCCACTTTTCATTATATATTTGATATTTGATCAAACATTCTATCTTTTAGTCATCATTTTCATGAATCACATAAATATGACCTTTGTAGTTCGAAACATTTATAATTAGTTCTATGCACAGATTTAGTAAATAGGAGATGTTATCTTTATAAACAAATTTAATTTCATTACAAGACATAATATAGATTTATCTTTCAACTAGATTTTGATTTTATCATAATTAATAACATCATTCAATTTACAGCTTTTCCATGTTTCCAAATGTGAGTATTTTTTATATCTATTTTATCAGTTCCTGACACCACTTAATCTTCGCAGCTTGAGAATGGAGAAGGAATTTTTGAAGATTCATATGGTCATGAGGAAGGAATTTAGAGGCAAAAGTCCACAGCTGAAACTATGGTCCTTTTTCTCATAAAGCAAGGAATACAAGAAAAATTCATTTTCAAAATCAAAAAAATAAAGAAGTTACAGAAAAAGATGATGACCTGGAACCCATGGAAGGCATGGTGTTGTTCTTACTGTTGTCATCAAAGAGTTTAATGTTCTATCCCTCAAAGACCTATAGTTTTGTCTGGTATTACAACTTAATGACCAACCGCTATGATTGTTCATTCTTAGTGCACTCTAAACTCCTTTTATCATCTATTCTCCACCTTCATATTTACTCTTAAATGTTGATGGACATGATATAACTTAACATACCTGATATAATAGTACGGGTTCAGGATTCAGATGTTTGTTTACTATTATTGGGCTATCTGGCATTGTTCATAAATGATAGTTTATTTTAAAAGTAAATTATTCTTTCTTAAAAAACATATTTTATTTATCATGTTCTATTACATAGATTCCACTATGTGCTCTTTTTAAATCTCTATTTTATGGAGTTAACTATTAAATTGGTTTATGTTGTTTTATTATGTTGTGCTGAAAAAACCTTACTGTATGTTATGCTTGCTTCTTCTTGAATTTTAAGCTAAACCATGTCAACTTAGTTCAAGCTCTCATTATTTCTGATACTGGCTGACTTGATTATTGTGTAAATTTTATTTAGTAATATAATCAAATGGATTGTGTCAACTTTGTTGTAAGATCATTATTTTTAATATTATAAACTGTGAAGTAATTTTCTGCAATCGTTTTTAGCATTTACTGGGATGGTTCTTATTCTCAATTGGATAAACTACAAACATAATCCAGTTTGTTTGTAATAATAGACATTATTCCATTGTCAAATGGAATTTTCATACTTTCCATGTTTACGGACCATGTATGGGAGCAAATCGACGTGTTTGCTATTTATTCAAAAAAAATTAAAGTCGTGTCTTTGTTTGGCTCAATCTTAAAATTCTTCAAGAACATGTTGTTTTACAAATTTGATCCATAGAAATTATTACTGAAAGCATGTAGGTTGGAGGTTGATTTTCACTGTATATTAGTTTTACATCGGATAAAGTTACATAACTAAAGGTATGTCCATGAACTACTTAATAACATGTTAACGTTTGGTGCTAGACTCTAATTTCGTAGGGAATAAACTATTCAACGAATAACAAGTTTCATCTTCTAAATGAGTTTAAACAGTGATGTACACTAATCAATGTTTTTTTTTTCAATCTAAACAGCATTTTGAGTTACGAAAGAACAAGAAAAAGCAAGCAATATCTATGTTTTGGCAGAATGCGAAGGCTGCTAGATTTTATTCAGAATACGTTTGTAGCCTTAGTTCCGCTCTTGATTAAAGAACAATGAACTAATGTTCACTTTGACTTTGGTCACTATTAAATTAATCTAGAACATAATATATTAGGCACTCTTGCACTGATTAAAGCTTTGAATTCATATAATTGATTGACTAATGAAAATATTCCATTTCATATATATAATGCCTGATTTATAAATCAATTTTTCATTGAGGTTGAGTGAGGAATTATATGTGAGTATATTATTTGTATGAGGTACTATGCTTGATTACTTTATTTTTAGTTTCTTGGATTAGATGTGTTCTTTTTCATCGTAAATATTAATTTTTTTGATGATTTTTAGCTTGATCACCACACTAACCACGTGTTCCTGGCACCGAATGTTATGTGCTACTGGTTAAAAAAAACAAATCAAAACATGCAATTTTGGTTAGTAAGAAAAATACTAAATGGTTTTGTTCTTAAACTATTTATTGGAAAAAAAACATCCCTATAGTATTTCTTTATTAATATTTTTTAAAAATTGGAAACTAACAAGTTACAAAATACTAAACTAAAAAATTATAAGATTAAAGTTTCAAAAAACCAAATACATCTTAAATCTAAAGTTTGAAAATCCAATTTTTATTTTCTATAATTATCAAGTTTCAAAATCTCAATATTCTAGAAAATTCAAACTTCATAAAAAAAGAAAAATAAGGGTCGACAAATTCATCTTGAATGTATCAAAAAAAAATTAAGCTGCAAATTTGAGTATTTATTTAGTAGAATTTTTTAAACTAAAAAGGTTGGATATATTATATATCGCAATCACTAAGGGAAAACCCTTTTTTTCCCTTTAACAATACATTAATGATGCGCCTCATCTAAGTTATTTTTTTTCCATCTAATAATTCCTAACATTTATAATTGCACCCGTGTGCGTAGCACGGGTTCGCACTAGTATTACATGAATATTCAGGGCGAAGAATAATATTACATCAATGTTCAGGGCGAATTCTGGTTTTTGAATTGTTTGCACACAGTCGAGGACAACCGCCTGTTAAATAAACTTTTACTAATAAAGCAAAATCATTTATAGACGTTATAAATACGTCGACCGCCATCAGAGAAGAACCAGTCGATGCCATGCCGATGTCTTTTATGACGTCGGTGTAAATGTCAAGCGTGATGCACTTACCGATATGCCATATAGTTGAAATTTGCCAACGTCATGTCAACGTCATAATGACGACAACGTTACGATGACATGCATGCCGACTATGTTTTAAATTGTGTAAACCAAATATCACAACTCAAACCAAACATTCAAACAAAATCACACTACAAAATATACACTGTTTAGCGACGGATAAAAGCCGTTGACGGCCGTCGCTAATTGCCGTTACAAATTACCTCGTTGCAACTAAAGAAAGTAACGGCCTTAGCGACGGCTCCGTTGCTCACTTTGCAACGGCTCGTAACGGCTAATTGTCCACGTGGAAGCAACCGTTTGTTGTTGGTTTTCCGGATTGTCGCTGCAAACCGTTGCAATTCGTTGCAATGTAGTCGTCGCTTACTTTGACCAAATGACCGTCACCAGCGACGGCTAGCCGTCGCTTACTTTGACCAAATGGTTGTCGCTAGCCGCTGCAAACCTGGAGCAATTTTCCAGCCAAATTGCAGCACTTACAACCCTCAATTTCAATCAATCCAAATAATATAATTCCATCATTTCACACATATAATACCATTCCATCGTACCATATAATCAATATCAACATAACTAAATCATCAAATATTGCATATTCTAACATATATTTACAAAATCATATAAGAAAATCAACATAACCAAATACGAAAATCCACCAAACCAAACCACATTGTTCAAATATCAATCACAACAACCAAAATATTGAACCCACCAAAACATTGAGTACCAATCACAACATCCATATATATACACACATCATAATATGTACACAAATATATATAAAGCATACCCATGTCCAAATCAGAGCAGCTAAGCATCATCATCACCTACACCTCCTTCCCCGGGCATTGACCCATGCTCCTGATAGAACGCAGCAATACGCTCATCTATCTGCGTCGCCAACTGACTCTTCCGCCAATCATTGAGCTCATCCAATTGAGTTTGCATCCGAGCAATCTCTTCCTCATCTATGGATCTCTTATATGACCTTTGAAAATTAAGAGCCTGTGAAATAATTCAAGTGAATAAGAAGTTCATAGCATACAATAACAATACGATAAAAACTCAAGTTATTGGTAATAAACTCAAGTGAATAAGAAGTTCGTGGCATACATGTTTCTACTGTGTAAATGTTGAGTACATACCATATTGCCAAAATTGTAACGCCTGTTTCGACTTGCCGGTTCAATGATTGAATCGCATATCCGATTACACTCATCAACCGTAAGCGAGTCCCATCCACTCGCTTGTATCGTTCGTGCATACTCTGCGTTATATCTCTCCTACAATTACGAACATATATTTGACATAATTGCTATACAATTTACTTATTTACTATGAAATAAACGAATATGAAATATTTTCATTACAGAAATAAACATATTTACCATTACAGAAGCAGCCTTGTCGTCCGACCAATCATATGAAACATTCCCATCCCCATCCGTATGCTCCACTACTTGTGTCTCTGAAAACCTCAGCCGTTGTGGGCTCCCTACCATACTTTGCCCACTGAATATATACAAGAATATGTTATATTGATAATTTTCATGAGTACATACAAGAATACATTATATACAAGAATATAATATATGGTAAAGAGAAACTAGTAAATATATACATGCATAACATAAATATTGGTTAATTTATTCACCAATTCCCTCCTATGTTGTTGGAAGGATTTCGAGCCACCACGATGTAAAGCGGGATTTTTGTTTCGATTAGCCTTGTTTCTTTCCGACAATTTCTATTAATTTATACACACTATTAAGTAAAATAATTCAACACATTTAAATGTAAAAATATAGTGACAATATAACTTACTCTGAATGCTTCAAATTCCTAATATTGTTGGAATCCAGCCCAAACATCATCCCCCATCCAACTTGGCTTTTTTCCCGAACTCTTAGCCCACGACAGAGTCTCTTTGTAATTTTTCCTCATCTTTTTATTCCAATGATTTACAAAAACATCCATATCATGCGGATCCACACGTACAACTGCCTGCATATTGAATTATCATACGTGTTATGTAAAAGATATTGTATAATTAAAAAACAATGATCAAAACAGAATACGTAAAAACTAATATCATAAGGCATGATGGCATATTGTTTTTGGTTTCATATAAGGCATAATTATATATTACAAAATTGTATTTACCATAACATCAGCCCATATTGCGTTTTTTATATGTGTAGGAATGTTATCCCATTGAGGCCAACACTCGGACATCCTACTCTTATACGCCTCCTTCAATACTTGCAAAATGAAATCGGACGGCTCCACCTCGAACCCTCTGTTGAAAGCTGATGTATATATTCAATATATTTCATATAATATAATTCAAATAAGTTTGATACATATCTAGCACTTTTCGGAACTATCTCCGCAACTCGACGGAGATCTGGCTCAAAGGTACTCGGACCTGCTCCAAGTGAAGGTGACCGAGATGTACTAAGTCGATCACGTCGTCTATTAGACATAACTGACAAACATATATACAATATCACATAATCGTTAATCAATATCATCAATCAATATCATAAGCATCACATAATCATACTCTGCACATATCATCAATCAATATCAATATCAAGTGATAATCATCACATAAACATACTCTGCACATAATCATCGACAAAAGCGTACATGAAAAGAATATAGTCATCATTATTATTACATAGCTCAGAATATTACATAACATAGTCATTATTGTTAATACATAGCTCACATTTAACAACAAACGATGCCATCTATGATCAATCTTCGTCATATTCTGATTCAGACTCGGTCTCGTACTCTATATCATTTTCTTCAGTACTTACAAATGCATCTATTAAAACATTCGATTCATCAGTCAACGACACTATATCAATGTCATCGGTTATCACTATTTCAGTATTTGGCTCGAGATCCACTTGATATGCTGCTTCATCTGGAATATTATTTCCATCAAACGTATATCTTGCCTTCGTTTTAAAAACTGCCCACCAGTCTGTTTTATCTTTTTTTAAGGACGGATATGGAGTAAAATAAACTAGTAAAGCTTGCTTAGCTAATACAAAAGGATCATACTTATAGTAATGCGACGTATGCCTTATTTCAATTAGCTTATAATCTTTGTGCACGTTAATTCCAGAGCCAGGAACATTGCTAAACCAGTTGCATTTGAATAAAAAAAACTTTCTCTGCAGGTTGTATATAATATGTCAACTCTAAAACTTGTGTTAAGACGCCGTAAAAATCTTTTATATGCTCCTCTGGATCATCACTTCCTTTGACAAATACACCACTGTTATATGTTAATTTTTCAGCCCCGTAATCTTTGGTGTTGAATTTAAATCCATGGACGAAGAATATTGGATAAGTCTTGACATTTCGTTTTGGTCTGATAGCAAGATGCCGTAATCCTTCGTCAACAACACAGTTTTCTATATCATGAACGTGGTTTGAAAACCATCCAGCAAATTGTTTACTAAGATCGCCAGATGGATGTTGTGATTCGTATATGCTGCAAAATATGTATTATATTCCTTTATAATTAATATATACATGTATAATTGAATTATATATGAATTCATAATTACCTGACAAATGGTGTAACTTCAGCACAATTTAAAAGAACATATGTGTGTGCCACATGATAATCTCTTTCATCTAACCATATTTCCACACATTTTCTAGCAGGTCTTCCATGTTGTCTAAAAATAAATAACATTGTTTGAGAAGAATCTTGCTGAATAGTGTCTTCATTACGGGGAACACTTACAAGCGATAAGTTCACATCGTTACTGAAGTAATGTGAGAAAAAAAACGAAGCTTCTTCTTCAAGGTACTATTTGCAAATCAAACTTTCTACTCATGCTTTTTGTCTAATTTTTTTCTTCAAATGATTCAAGTACCTAAAACAAAATTAATTAAGTTCATATCGTGGTACAAAAACCGAAATTAATTAAATTACCTCTCAAATGGATACATCCATCCATATTACACAGGACCACGAAGGAGTGCTTCAGATGGAAGATGAACAGGTAAATGCTCCATTACATTAAAAAAACCAGGCAGAAATATTTTCTCCAGTTTGCATAGAAGTACAGGGATTTCTGCTTGAAGTTGACGTATACGATCTACCTTTAACGTCGTAGAACAAAGCTGTTTATAAAACATACTCAATTCTGTTATAACACTCCATATTTTTATAGGCAGCAGTTCTTTGAAAATCAGGGAAAAAAATTACTCCATCATAATGTGGCAATCGTGACTTTTCATCCCACTCAATTTGTTGTTTTTAAAGTCAACACATCTACGGAGGTTAGAAGAAATCTCATCATGACATCTAAGTCCTTCCACCCACTTTAGAACGAGTTTTACTTGCTTATTGTCTAGCTCATAGCATGCTTTGGGTTTCTTATTATCATCGTATAATTGAAGTTCGGGCCGCTTACAAAAGTGTAATATATCACGTCTTGAATTCGCATCGTCCTTGATTTTCTCCCTCGCATTCAAAATTGTATTAAATACGTTGTCAAACACGTTTTTTTCGTTGTGCATGACGTCAATGTTATGTCGGAGTAGGAGATTTTTCCAGTATGGTAACTCCCAGAATATACTTTGCTTGCACCAGTTATGAATGTCCGATTTACCTGGAATCTCAACCTGTACCCCAATTTCATGTATCTTTGAGTAGTCTTTTACAATTTCATATACCTCTTCACTTGTCCAAACCTTAGGTGGTAGCATACTCTCTACTCTATTAGCTTTAAAGTTCTTTTTATCCGTTCTAAATTTATGATTTCTATGTAGAAAACACCGATGACAGTCAAACCAAGAAATTTTCTTTCCATACTTTAATGAAAATGCTCGTGTTTAATCCATACAATAAGGACAAGCTAGACGTCCAGATGTGCTCTAACCTGAAAGCATGCCATACGCTGCAAAATCACTCATAGTCCATAATAAAGAAGCAAACATACGAAAATTCCTTTTTCTCGAAATGTCGTACGTTTCAACTCCTTCATGCCACAGTGTTTTCAACTCGTCGATTAGTGGTTATAGATAAACATCAATTCCTTGAGTCGGATCATCGGGACCGGGAACGACAATCGTTAGAAATATATATGGAGTTTTCATACACATCCATGGAGGTAAATTATAAGGAGTAATAATAATAGGCCATGATGAATATTTACTACCAAACTGAGAAAATGGCGAAAATCCATCCGTACATAAGCCTAGCCTAACATTACGGCTCTCTGCCACAAATTCAGGATAAGTCTTATCGAAATGTTTTCATACTTCTCCATCAGATGGATGTATCAAAGTTCCTTCTTCTGGTGTTCTCACAGCGTGCCATCGCATATGACATGCTGTAGCAGAAGATGCACATAACCGTTGAAGTCTAGGAGTGATGGGTAAATAATGCATCCTCTTATATGGAACTTCTTTTCCTTCCTTTTTTCTTGGTTTGTATCTTTCCTCGTTACATATTCTGCATTTAGTAAGATGAGCGTCTTCTTTCCAATAAAGCATGCAACCTTTTACACATGTATCTATCTTCTGATACGACAATCCAAAAGCAGACATAAGTTTTTTTTTACTTTATAATGACTATCACACATCAAATTATTAGGTGGAATGTGTCATTTTGCAGTTTGTACAACTGCTGTAAATGCAGATTCTGTAAGATTAAATTTCGATTTCATAGTGATGTATTCGGCGGTTACAGATAATTCGGTTCCGCTTGTACATCCATCTCATGATGGCCTCTTATCAGAATCCAATAAATCATAAAAAAAAATTAGCTTCCGCGGTCGGCTCTTCGTCAACATTTTCATTCCCATCATCACCTTGGTCAAAGGTAGGAAACATTGATCTTGCAGCATCTTGCACCATGATTTCTGTAGGATTGGTCATAGTATTATCGTCCTCTAACACAACAAGATTATCTGTAGGTTGAACAAGTTCTCCATGATGACCCCATAAGTAATAATTCGGCACGAAACCAAATTTGTACAAATGTACTTCTACTACATCTGGTTTCCAATGCTTCAGATGTTTGCACTTACTACACGTACAACGAATGTCTACGTTATTTCGATTATTAGATTGAGCAAATCTAATAAATACGTGTACGCCATTACAGAAACGTTCTTTTATTGATCCTTTCATACATTTTCGAGGTTCATACATCCAACTACGATCGACAAAAAATCGAACATATTTCCTGATTTGAAAAATGTAGGTTAGAAGATTGAATAAAACATTTCATATTAAAGTCTTGTAAAAATTCACATATAACCCTTCACTATTTTAACAAATTCAAATAAATACTGCATTAAAATTTTCAATTCTTAAGTTTATTGTTTTTTTTACTTTGATGGCCGGTTATCCTACTTCTCATTACAAACACAATAACGTAATCATATTTTATAAATCATTTCAGGTTAAACGATTCTACAAAATTTCGGCAGCACTTCCCCTTTTTCCCTGTATCGTACACAAATGCGTGTACACAGGGAAAAAAGAAAGTGCCATCGAAATTTTCTGAACTGTTTAAACTGAAATGATTTATAAAATATGATTACTTTATTGTGTTTGTAACTTGTCCAAATACTAGGACAATTCCAACAAATGTTGTATCAGATGAATATAGACATCCGTTCTGTGGAAAAACGAATATCCATATAACGATTATATACAACACTTGTCAGACGGGGCCAAAAATTCTCTAAGGGGTTCATATAAATAAAGAAAAAATAAAAAAATATTAATATTGAAGTGTTAGTGGTCTGTAGTGAAATAATGATCTTAATTTTTTTAGCAATGTGGCCAAATAGAATTCGTTTAATTATGAATCAGAATCCATGAGAACTGTCACTAACTCGGAAAATATGCCTTATCTCACAAATGGAAGCTATGAGTTACGATTTTAACAACTACAAAAACTATTTTATAAAATCGATTTAATGTTATTTTATAAACTACAAAAAGTACAACTACAAAAAGTACAAAAACTATTTTATAAACTATTTAATGTTATTATATTCATTTCTTCATTTTTTACAAAATTTATTTTACAAGAATATTTATTATTATTATTTTCATTTCTTAATTTTCTACAAAAATTGATTTTAATATAATATTTGTTGTTGTTATTGTCATTTCAAAATTATATAATTCATTTAACCATTTAAATATTTAATTTAATACATTTGAAATTTCAAAACGTATTTTAAAATTCAGCTAAAAATTTAATTTTTTTTATCGATTTTGTAAACGAAAATTAGATGTTAGCACTTGTAATAAACTATAGTAATTTAATTTTATACTAACAACTAATACGTAGAATGCACACACGCTAAGTAAATAAAAAATATTACTTCTGTTTAACTGTACCAATCTAGCAGCATATTAATCAACAATTGTACACTAATGTTTGCGCAAACTATGATAAACATTCAAACCACTAATTAAACAATTGTACACTAATTTTTGGATTAGTAATAAACCCTAATTTTTAATTACGAATTAAAAAATCAAACCACTAATTAATATCATCAACTCAACAAATACAATATTATCATTAACTACTACATAATAACAAACCCATAATTAACTAATTTGCCGAATTAGAGTTCTTAACATATCCCTAAATCAATCAATACGCTACTATGAACAACTATTAACGCGAACTCATCAATTTCTATCACATATAATCAACCAATTTTCAAAATTAGGGTTTTGATTAAACCTAGATTAAGCTAAAATTAGAAGCAATAGCATACCTTAGAGTTTTGGAGCGTTGTGGCTTTTGCGACAGGAAGATCGGCAGCCCGCGTCGGGGGGCGGCGGCAGTGGAGGAGGGGAGCTGAAGTGATTTTGGGGAAAGATGAAGTGTGTTTTCGGTTCTCTGGTTGCCTGTATATACACGTAAAGCGACGGCTAGCGGCGGCCGTCTTTTTTAGCCGTCGCTAGTACCGGTCGCTAAACGAAGCCTGTTTTGTAGTGTCATCACAATAAAACCAAATTTTCAAACCATATCAACACAAATGCTACATACTAACCTGAACCCGGTCCACCATCACCATTACCATCACCACCCCCAGCGGAAACGTCCTCGCCTGGAAAGCGTCGCAAAAATGCATTCGCAAGCAATCCAAACCTCTTCTCTAGTTTACTGACGTTTGACTTCAACTGTTGGCTTCTTCATCTACAACTCTACTAAATGTTGCAACTCTATCTAATGATCATCTTTTTCATTTTAACCAAATTTGTTTGTTAATAGTAAGTAAAAAAAAAAATCGACTACTGTATTTTTTGAAGGAAAAAAATTAATTTGCGCTAACCATATGTTTATTTAATTAATTGGGTGATTCAACTTTTATATTAGTTTAATTTATTGGGTGATTTAGAAAAAAGATATTTTAACTCGAATAAACTGTTGTATAATTTATTGAAACAAAATTTATAATATAACTCAACTATAATATATATGTATGTGTATAATTTAATTTATGAAACATTCTCTTGTTTAATTTATTGAAAAAATAATTATTATTTAACTCAAGTATATGTACATTTGCTTGATTAATTGAGTGATTTAACTTATATTCGTTTAATATATTTGGTGCTTTAGAAAAATGATATTTTTAGTCGAATAAACTCTTGTATAATTTTTTGAAACAAAATTTATAATTTAACTTGATCATACACACACACACACATGTGTGTGCATAATTTATTGAGTAAGCACTACACCAAAATAGTGATTTTCCAACATATATTTTTTCCAATTCCTAACACTTTTTTGGGGTTATTAGCTACCCACAGATGGAAAGTGTCGGCATACTCAAAAAATGTTAGCAAAAGCATTATATTTATTCTTTAAGCGGTTGCAATACATAGCTTTTTTAGACAACACTTATAAGCGTTTGCTTACAAAATAGATGTGTTACATCACTTGGTAAATTAGTAAATAATTCACAAAAAGTTACCTTTGTAATTTTTATGTTCTTATTTTTCTTATGCTTATCTATTCCAATCCCCTATTTCGGCCGCATATTTATTAATTCCAAAATTACGGTTTCTTCTCTAAGTGACATCCGCGGCAGCAGCATCAGCTGTCCTTTTTATGCCCAATCCTCCAGCGAGATCGGCGTAATCGACGGCAGCGACATGGTAGTGATAATGCTCAAGCCTCCAGCGACATTGGTGACAACTGCTCTCGGCAGTCCTCAAGACAACATCAAGTGATGGATTAACACGCGATGCGTCATCTTGCCTAGCAACATCACTGGACATGGATGACTCAACGAGCGACGTGTCACCTCTCCAGGTGACTTTTAATTGTTTTTTCCATTGGTGTTTTGGTTGACTTGGTATCTAATAGATATGTAAATGTTTAAATTGAGTCATGAATTATTTTCTGGTCTAGTTAAATTCATACAGAATTAAGTTGAAACTAAATAAGATTGCTCAAGGAATACATACACCCTTAAACATGCTTAGGATCACATTCTGTTATGTATTAAAATACACCTAAAAAGCATTACAAATTAATCTAATAGATTGATGCAAAATCAGTATTATTGTAGGACAATAGTTTAAAATTTTATATAATATATTATTATGCTCTATAGGACAGTCAACAGAGTTAAGACATTGTTCTCATTTTTTTTTAACAAGGGGAATAAAATTCTCGGTTTAGATGCAACACAAAATCAACGCAGTTCTCCCTTATCAAAAATTCATTCAACTTATTTGTCAAGTGAGAACAAATTAATTTGTAAATATCATTTTATAATTGATACAACTCGTAAGTGAACTATCGACTCATTATATACTATGATTGTGCTTTGTTATATATGTGTTTTCGTTGAATTATTATTTTGTTACATAAGCACAATAAACTAGTTTTTCACCTTGAGAACCCAAAGATCAGAACCAGCCCTGCTTTTAAAACTTCTATTGTTACATATCCAAACCATAAGTTACAACTAATGTAAAAATAGTACAAAAATGAAAAAATAAATTACTTGAATCACAGAGCAGATCTTGAATATTTATGAGGTAGGGTACAAGCTGAATTTCCTGTAGTCATAAAGAAAATTGCATACGGCGAGGCAATACGAATTTTAAATGACTTTCCTGTTTGTATTTATACCTTATGATTGTTGTCTGCAAATGTTTGCCCATGTTTAAACTCTTGAATTGTCATTTATATATTTCATGGTTTAAAGCTTGTATTGAACAAGGGATAAACTTACATGAGGCAATATTATCATGTAGTACATCACCCATGTTTTTATATGATCATCATTGCATATGCTAGAGCAACTCAATGAAAATACTTCTACTATAAATTTCATAGTTGAATCAAAAAAATAGTAACCTACATCTTGAGCTGAAAATCTATCTCGGTGACTACCATTTTAACCATAGGAATCTAGTCTCCATGGTGGTTTTTCCTTAGCATCAATAATTAATGAGGTAAACAACATAACTGTAAAGTGCTTAGTACTTAAGCTATAAGCTTCAACCATATAATAATACGACAGATTTACATGTGTATGTACTTGTGCTATGTACACTCTATTCTTAAATACAAATAGTATGTCAATGAAATTACTACGGGATTGTGGTATTTTGAAATAGATTTTTGAAATTACTTGTAAAGATCATTTGATATAAAGATCCTGGTGATTTGAAAAACCTTTTTTGTCTCCATGAGAAATGGCATTGTAATAAAGGTCAAACTAATGAATATGAATTATTACATTTTATATGCAACATATTTATAGTTTTAGTTGTAAATACAAATATGTTGCTTAAACATTTCTATCGAAAATAGTTTTTGATAAAGATCTCGGTAAATATCCATTATTTATATGCTACACTTGTACCTATAACCCTGAACATATAAAAAACTTACAGCAATAAGGTATATCTTTGTTGTACGATCAAAAAAGTGCCGAGTTACCATTAAATCATTTCTTTTAAATAATGCCTTATCAAAGAACATGTTCTTTGGAGTTTCAGACCGCAAACAATTAAGTGCACAAATGATTTGATCCACAAACGATTAAGTGCACAAATTATAAATATCAGAGAACTCATAAGTTTATCAATATGATTAAAAGTAACATATTTATTTATTTAAGAGAAAAGAACATTAAAGTCAATTACATAGGAAAACACGATTTAATCGCAATTTATTATATAGAGAGCCATAAAATAAAGATATCTCGCAAAAATTAATATGTTTAACCGTAGCAAGTTGTCTGATAAAAAGAGGTCAGACACTATTGATTAGCCTTTGTCCTTCTTCTAGATGCATATTTTCTACATTTGGGTCATTGTTTATCTATGCTTTAAATTTGAAGCTAAGGTGGAGAAAGTAAAGTTAACTATACACGTCAAATATTCTTCTATGGTTATCCAATATTAAAGTATAGCATAGTTCATGAAATTAAAATTATAATTTAAAAGATCAGTTGGTAGTTAATCTCCCAGAAAAAGATGTTTAGTTTCATTACAGCGAGTCATTGATCCTTGCCATTTTGTAGGATTTTTATGTGAATGCTCGTTTATTAATTGGCAAGATGAAAGGCTGCCCTATCAAATGTTACTCATGGAAGATGATGTAGTAAAAAAATTATGCCCCATAGTTTCTACACTTGCATACAACATGTCTTTTAGAATCCAATATGCAAGTGATCAAATGCACAAATGAGTTGAGTAGTAAATACCAAAGAGTGATTAAGACCATTGTGATAATTATAAGCAACCTACCAATTCATTTTCGATTACTTTGGCCATCTAACCTGGCACATTTGGATGGAGAAAAAATAAAAATAGATAAGAATACAAAGTTTTTATCAAGGTTAATTCCTTAAAATAGTAATTTTAAGATGTAAATAACTGTAGCATATACCATGCTTTTCAAGTTAAAAACCATAATATAAATCAAAACTAGTTTACTAACTGAGACTGGTCCTAGTTATCTATTAAAGTCGTCAGTCAAACATCACATAATTCAAATAAGAAAAATAATTTTGTTTAGTATTTATAAATTTACATTTGAGTATTTATGTACGAACACATTTTACTCCTTATTACTATCAATATTAACGACTATCCTTAGAAATATAGACAATCAAATAGTAAGCTTATTATGTATGTCATAATTTTAATCATGATTGCATCCATGTTGAAAATACAATTATACTTGAATGCAATGCCTTCGAGTTTGCAGTTCCTTTCCAGTTTATGCATTTCAGTTACTATACTTTTAATCAAATACAATTACACTTGAATATGGACTATAAAGACAATTTTAATAACTATATTTTTTTGGTTCATTATGTTACTAAACCATAATGATAAAATATAAATCTATTTATGTAACCTATTAAACCACTTGGTACAACTTCTTGCTATTAGTTTCTTTTTTGCTTCTTTCCTACTGTCAGATATGCATTCAGTTTTTAATGTAAATTGCATTTAATATTAATTAATTTTGAGATAATAGTTTACTGTAAATTATTTTAGATAAATCTATATAATGTTATAGGCCACAATTTAATGATTTTATGGGTATTCATATAGTTTCATCTGGGTTGCAAACTTAATTTGCAAATGCTACTTAAGTTTGCAAACTTGATTCGCATGTAATTTGCAAACTAGGTTTGCGAATTCATGAATACAAAAAATATATTGTAGAACTTGAGTTGTAACTCAGTTTTCAACCTTTTAATTTTGAATGCATTAAGTTTTTATTGAGTGCTGATATTACATGCAGGCACTTGTAGAGGGATGCTTTGGATTTTTGCATTGGACGTTGAAGAATGTGCAAAACCATTAGAGTTTGGAGTGGATGATCCAGAATGATTAGGTTAACCATAAGCTAAACTTTATGTGTATTTCGAAATTAATTGTTTTGTAGCTTATGTTGTAATATTTGAATACATGACACTGTGGTATTTGAGATATGTAAATAATTGTTTATGATATATTATACTCCATTTTCGGAGCATTTTAAACTTTGCATTGAGTATGTATAATGAATTATGTTTGATATGGAAACCATTGTTTATGCTATATTATACTTCATTTGCTTTAAGTATTTTAATTTTAGTACTGCAAGAAATTATGATATATGGAAACCATTGTTTATGATATATTATATCTTTCCACATTCATGTTACTTATAAGTGTTTATTTGTTTGTATTTATTTGTAACGCTTATAAGCGTTGGAAGATATTTTCCCCAACGTTCCCAACGCTTATAAGTGTTGGAAGATCTATTTTCCCAATGCTTATAAGCGTTGGTGAAAAGAATCAAGCGCTGGTGAAAAAAATCTTCCAACTCTTATAAGCGTTACAAATGAATGTCACCCTCTATAGCGATATAAGTGTTACTGGAATTTTTGGCAATGCTTATACTCGTTGGAAATCCTCTGTTTTGGTGTAGTAAATTTAACTTATATAAACATACTCTTGTTTAATTTATTAAAATAGATTTATAATTTAATTCAATTACATAGACATTTGTTTAATTTATTGAGCGATTCAACTTTTTTTAATAAATTTATTGTGTTATTTAAAAAAATCTATACTTTAGTTTGAATAAGCTCTAGTTTAACTTATAGATTTTTTTATTTTTTAACTTAATTATATATTTGGGAGCCATTGATTTTAATTTTTCAAGATTAGAGCAATAGTGAAAATGGAAATTTAGCATTTATAAATGGGCCAATGCAATGTAATACGTAACGTGGAATAGTTTTCTAATAGTTTGAATTTGGTGTGACCTAGTATGATGGTTGTAGTAAACTTGAAGGGAATTGGCCATTGTTTTAACATCGTAGGGTGGTGATTGCAAGATGTTATTGTAGTTGAAAGTAGGATATAACAACCTCTTTAATTATATATTAGTTTAATTTATTGAATAAATTAACTTGTATATTTTAACCCAAACTCAATTTATTTTTAAAACGACGACTTTTAACATTTACTACAAAATGAGGACTAAGTTAAATAATAATATTAAGCATTCATATATATATACACACACACACTCGCGCGCGCGCGCGCGCACGCGTGTGGTTTTTGGGATATAAAACCAATGTAAACATACATAAATTATACTACATATATGTGTGTGTGTG
This sequence comes from Allium cepa, assembly GCA_030765085.1. NCBI lineage: Eukaryota > Viridiplantae > Streptophyta > Magnoliopsida > Asparagales > Amaryllidaceae > Allium > Allium cepa. The sequence goes on along the minus strand of CM060937.1, from coordinate 1,023,565,508 downwards.
GGGTTTTGTATAAATATATACTAAATACCATACGTGTATAACAAATGCTTAAGCTATTATATACCTCAGAATAATGCTATAGTTGGACTTATGAACTGCTCTTTTTGCAGCAGCTCTAGTGAGTATATGGAATACATTTTCATCCATTTTTCTTGTTATCTCCCCACCTTAACTCTGAAGCTCCTCTATCCTAGCTTGATATTTCATCCATTTTGCATTTGCATAGTCATTAGAATTTTATACATGTATGTATACATGAATATTATGTGAATAATGTTTTGTGGATAACATACCGCAAACTCAATGGAAGCATCATATACTCAGTTGTTGGTAGTGGACCCTTATGATAAATCAATCTTGTGAGTCCTACAATAAAGTTGCCAACATATAGGCTCAATATGCTACTCTTTGTACTAAAATTTGAATTAAGTATGCTATCATATAAGTCTATTTTTAATCTAGTTAAAATGTTAAATAAATTTAACAAATAAATACACACTATATCGTTATAACGATCTACATGTGATCGGAGCCACTGCATGCAATCTAGGATTTCTATTCCTACTTTTGGCCTTCTTCTTTGATACTATCTTGAATTCTTATGTCTCCCAATGCCTCAAGAACTACTTGTATATTTTTTAACTAAGAGATGGATGCTTTTTCCATGATTACTCATACCATATGTCCACCCATATTATTTTTTTGATGCTATAGCTGACCAAGCCATATACCTTAGCTCTTTTTGGATGCCCTTTTCTAAGATAATTTCCTCTATAAATGTAAACTAAATATACTAGGAACAAAGTGGTGCAGTGTATGTGTGTGTGTATATTATGTTGTGTAATAAAATTATTTTACCATAAATTCTTCGAACATGACTTTCTTCACTTCACTAGGTATATCATCAAATGTATGTCAGAATGCCATGATTCGTGCAAGCAAGCCATCATGGATGGCACCAAATTTAATGCCACTACTGAAATAATACTTGTACATAAATATGAATGTATGAATATTTAATTTGTAAATTATTGTATGCATGTGCATTTGTGAGTGTATATATACATGTATAAGTATGTGCGTGGGTGTAGGTGTGTATGTATGTATGGGCATGTGTCTAAGTGCATATATGTATATAAGTATGTGCATGTGTGCGTACGTATGTATGTGTATGTGTATGTGAGATGTATGTAATTACTCACCTTAATCCTCGCACTTTCAAGAAGGCATCAAGTCGGTGGACGGAGGTTAAAGAATCTATCTCAAATACATGGGTGGATGGACTAGTATCATCAATAGGAGCTTCAGCGGTATGAATGAATTGTGACATCATATGTGCATCGATGTCATGCTCTATTGAGTAAGAGCCGCCCTGACCTGATGATGAGTCACCATGGCTAGGTCGGCGTCGGCTCGACATATCTGTTATAATAATACATATACAGATGTGTGTGTATATATATATATAATATAATAAAGAATGATAAATCCATCTTTAAATTATATGTAACAGCCCGCCCTTTCGGCCTTGTGTCTAACGCCCGAACTGATGAAAATACTAGAGAACTAAAAGAACATGTCATTGAGGCGAGATAAAATAAATATTGGATGTTATCACATACTGTGCTAATATACAACAACCGATGACATCAAATATCAGATATAGTTCTAACTAATACTATTTAATAACTATCTACTTATAGAGTCTCCTAGCAGAAGGAAATAAAATATAATACATTAATAATAACCATAGTCACATCACCATAACATGTTTAAAATGTCAAATATAATACATATGAATAAACAATACAACTACAAATCAACCCATACCAATAGTCAAATTTAGGTTACAACGCTCATTTACATCATATGCAATATATACAAATGTATCTCCATCTCTGATGTTATCTCATCTTCAAAATCCATCAACCTGGATATGTAAATAAACTGAAAAATAAGAGGGAGTCAAATAGAAATCTGGTGAGTGAGCCATACTTTTACTCTACATATATTAAAAACTTAATACATATGGTTCTATCGCTTGGTCACCTCAAGTCATGTCTTCGCGTCATACCCAACTATCATACACATCTAGCCATATTGCATCATTGCCATATAGACTTACTTCCCTGGACTAGCCTCATACCCTACTGGATCGAGCCCATCGTCACATAAATGACATATATGACTAATTTCTCTGGACCGTTTGAAGCCTATAGAAAAGCCTATTGCATTCGTAGTACTTGGATTCGCACCCTAGTCTGCCTGTAGCCTTAAGGGTTGCTTAACATCCACCTCCTCCACCTGGCCTGCCAATGCAACATACATGAGCAATGTAATATCCAAACTACAACTTGTGTTACATGGCTCTAATCGATCGTTTATTATAGATATAGGCTCTTTTAGGTCTAAGTTCAACCTGAGCCCAGAATAGGAGGCTAGTGCTCCGGCTACACCCACCGATGGACTACACATGATACATAGCAATCACCAAGTTGTGGGAATTGATTGTTTTTGTCATCATTTCTACCTTTAGCTACCTCCATTTTGCCTTCGATAGCCTGAGAACATACCTAGTGCTTAGCCCTACATTTTCAAGTCCATTTTATCACTTTATTTCATCAAATTAATTATATTTTCATCAAATTTCCATACTCCATAACTTAATTCTAATTCACTATTATTAACCAGTTCTGCCTTAAATCCCAGTTTAATATGAATTTAACTTTAGATAAATGTTTATATACTCTAGATTAGCCAATTTATCATTGTTCGAGGATCATGATTGCATTATATAAGGAGAAAATTATTGATTACCCACTAATTCTCCATTTCAGCCTAAACCTCCACTATCTGGCCTGCCATATCTCCTCATTTCATATTTTCATTTCCAAATCATTATGGTATGTAGCCTCCTTCCATAGCTCTATGACATCATTCGTCTCGTGAATTTTCATTGAGTTTTGAGAGATATATCGTGTGTTGATTTTTGGAATGTTAAGAATAAGAAGGAAGGAGGTAGAAGGAGTGATTGGGTGGATTTTGAAACTAGAGTACTGATTTAGATTTTAAATGAAAGGAGGGAAAATAACTACTCGTTCCTAAACTAAAAATTTAAACTTTCCGTTTTTGGTGCTCGTTCGACGTGATACTATTTTTCCCATATTTCCTTCACACAAACTCCAAACAGGGCAAATCAAAGTGCTGCATGAATCGGAAAAAAGAAATGGTCGCAATAGCACTGGTTTCATCATCAAAGTCCAAATTGGAAAATAATTATTTTTCCCCTTCCTATTTTAATTTATTTTATTGACATATTAAATTCAATTATTTTCATATTATATTTATTAATATTTAATTAATAAATTTATGAATTTCACGGTAATTACATTCTCATATCTTAAAAGGATTTGGTCCCTAAAATACCAAAGGAACATAAAATATAATATAACACTTTCTCATCAAACATATATCAACCAAATTAGCAAACACTGAAAGAGTTTGGCATGCCTTAAAGGCAATCATATAAAGTTTTACATAGTCTAACTCAATAACCAATCTTGTTCAAAATAAAATGTGTTTTCTTTCTATTACATACTTGATATAATGTGTTATATAACTTAATTAGTTAAATCAAAAACATAGTTAATAGAAAATCCATAAGATGTGTTTGAACTATGGAGTTGAATATGGATAATACTAGAATTTTGACCATTTCCAAATTTCATAAGTCCAAAGTAATATAATTTTGACGAAGAAAATCAGTATAAATAAAAGTCACAACCGGGTAACGCTCAATTAAGTAAGATTGGATTTTGCTGAAACCAAGTGAGCAATAAATTTATCTAGGTTAAACCACCTGCTAAGTGATGTATGAACGTTAATATTCGACTAGTTCGATATTAATTGCCGATCATATTTACACCTGATGAGTCATAAAACTGAAATGATAAATTCTCCTTCGACCAAACGATTTAATTAGTTGGGCTGAAGAGAGTGAATAGTCACTTCTACTTTATAAGGAGGTATTGGAAATGAGAATTGTAATGATAATAATAATAAATGATACTTGGTGGGAGCGTCATATGAATCGATGAACTCTTCAGATTGATACATATTGATGTATGAAATCGTACGTCTACTAATACTAAATCGATTTCACATACTTGGTAATATTAATCAAAGATTTATCACCGACATGGACATGTGATTTTGATACACGTGTAGTTTGTTTATGATAAGATTAGAAAGTATAAAACAAAAGTAAGTAAAATAACGTGCAATAAAATAAAACCATTCGATTTGATCAAATAGGTGACTATATTGAAAAGATTCCAACATAAAAATGAATGAAGATTCAACCTCAAAAGTTAATCCTCTCTATGATACATAATGATGTATGAATAAGGAGTAATCAAACTTTGTTGGACAAAACATGATTAATGATGAGTGAAGTTGAGTTGAACTCTTTCTGTAAGGTGCGTACTTAAGACTAATACATAAGTAAAAAATTAATATCATCCAAAGAATAGTTTACAAAACCATACACGATGAGGATTTATAAGAAACCCCTACATATTCTGGGCCAAGGAGTTGGTAAGTTGTGTAAGTCAAAAGATTACATGTAACAATTGTACGTAAGGGATGTGTATTTATGAGAATGACAAATGCAGTTGGAATATAATAAGCCAGATTGATAAGAATATTACGGTGGGTTTCAATTATTAAAATTAACGTAACAGATTCACCATTCTATGCGCACAGGTTTGTTTTTGTTTGCATTTTACTCAACAAACTATTGCTTATTTTGGCTTTATGTTTTGGTACATATGTGCTGAAGCAGAAAGTTTTGAAAATAGATTTAGACTATTCTGTTTGCACATAATAACCATGTGTCTCAAAGTCAGTGGGAGTGATATTGAGTTTATGGGTTTTTGGATAAGTTCCAAGAAATGATAGAAAGTATCATTTTATAAGTTTTTTATTAAATAAATATTTTGATAGATGTATAAATAGTTGATTATTAGTTAAAATACAGAGGAAGCGTGTGTTCATAAAAAAAGAACGTTAAAATGTACATTGATATTTCTAAACTGTAAGTAAGCAACTTATTGCTGATTTTTAACAATGTATTTGTTAAAATCAGCCTTAATTGTTTTAATATTCAATGTTGATTTGTAAATGATGTTTTTTATAGTAGGTATAAAATATATTGGGAATGTTACAAAATGATATTCGAGGATGCCTTATTAAAATGTTTAATATGCAACATGTAAGGTGGATTCCTTATGCAATGGCGATAGAAATTATCATACGTGTTATACAGTCTACGATATCGTGATTTGTTTATGTATTTAATACATGAACCAAATATCAAATTCAAATTGATATCCCCAAATGGTAGTTTGGAGTGTTTCATGTTTTTACGAAATACTAGAGAATTTGCAGCTTAATTAAGCAAGATTGGATTTTATCGGAACCAAGTAAGCGATAAATTTGGTCAAATTATCGCATCACCTGCTAGTAACGTATGAAAGTTAATATTTAAATAGTTCGATATTAATTGCTGACCAAATTTGCACCTGAGACTCACACAACTAAAAATTTGAATTGTTCTTTGGCCATAAGATTTAACTAGTTTATAATTGTTATAAAATAATTAAGTTAATTTGTAACAACCCTGATTCGACCTTCGGAAATCGACACCGAATACGACACTCATATTCAAATGTCGCAGATCCAAACGTCGAATCTGGTTCGTCAGAGCTTATAACACATTAAGTACAACACAGCAGAAGAAAATGAAATAATACATTGATATACAACATTTGACACAATATCCGATACAACAATGAATACATTAGAATGATACAATAGATATCAATATATATCAGAGATATGATACAAGACAATATCAGCGGAAAGATAATGTCTTCAATGCCAAACTCCAAAAAACTACATCTTCAATCCAAAGCTAGCTCGAACCCCATCACGTTTCACAAAGATAAGCAAGTGCAGCCCATGCACTGCAAAGACTCCAAAGAATACCAAACCAAAAGCTGACGGCTACCAAATCGATATCTACTATCTAACTATCTGAAAAACCAAACTCTAAACTGCCCGTGTGGAAAATTGTGGGCAACCAGAGTTTAGGAAGGGAATAATAAACTCTGGGTCACTCATGGGACTAGTATGAGCAAACACAAACAGTTTATCTTTGAAAAAACAACAAAAGAATTTAAAATTGAAATCCGCAATGCTTTGTGAAAAATTAAACTACCATAAGGCCTCCCGGCACACACACCATGCAATCGCACACTTGGGGAAGATTTCTCCTTATGATAGTCAAACATGCTTACTACGCAAAAATCCTTTTTGATATTATTTGTAACAACCCGCATATTTATCGATTGTATATTTAAATATTTTATTTAAATGTTTCATCGTTCGTCGGATTTTAGTCCGAAAGCCTACTTTTTGCAAACAGTCGAATTGGGACTCAAGACACCTTCCATTGAGTTCAAAATGTTGTGTGCAATCTTTTTGAGTATAAACATTGATATGTTTGGAGTTAGTCGAATTTTACTACTTTTTCTATTGGGTTTTGGATTTGGGTTCAGCCCAGTAGCTAACTTAATACCCTAACTCAGCCCTCTCCTCTCCATTCACTCATCCCCACTCCTCAAACTCAAGCTAAAACTGAAAATGGGGGAAGGGAAGAGGAATTAGAAATTCCAAGCCCTAGTTTCTTCTTGCAAACTCAAATCCTTGCTCCAAATTCAAAGAGAAGCATTGGTAAGTATCATCTCCTTCTTCTCTAACTCATTCTCTCTTTGATTTCAGAAAATTCCTAAACCTAATTTGGGAAATGTTTCTCTTTTAAGCTTAGATGCAAGCTTCTTGTGTTGAGATTTAAGTGTGGTTGATCTTCCCTTGTCTTCAAGCTTCTCATTCATTGTTTTTGGGTTCAAATGTGAGATTTTTATCTCACATCTTGTTTATAATCATCTTCGATTATTAGATATGAATTCCTAACACTCAATCATGTGCATTTGATTTGGATTTGGATTGCTTTTGTAAATATTCTAATTTTTGGTGTTTTGAAGTCAAATGTTTAAAAATCATAGCTTTGTTGTTTGATCATGCTTTTGGTGATGCATCGAGGAGCATATAGGGCCGGGTAAACGATTGGCATAAACCCTTAGCGTCGTTGCTCGAACGATTGCAATTTGGCCGAGATTGATCTTCGTTTAGATAGACTGGGAAGTGCTGGAAACAGGTTCCGCTCGACCGAACTCAGTAGGCCAGTCGCCCGACCTACTACCAGAGCACGTTTCTGTTTTTGGTCCGGTCGACCAAACTCAGTGATTCAGTCGACCGACCTGCTCCTATTTTCCTGTTTGCCTATTTATGCTCGTTTTGCTTTGTTTTTCCAATTGTTAATCGATTCTTCTTCTCCGATTAGTTGTTATCACCTTTGTCGACTTTGATAACTTTTATTTTTCGAATTTTTGGGTATTTCCACTTTGATGGATTCGATACCGATTTCTTTGGATTTTTATTCACGTCTTCGAATGTGAATTTTAGTGACTGATTGTTTCTACAATCATTTCTGTGATTTGTCACTTTTAATAATATAAGGGTTTTCAATACTAGTAGTAAATATCAAAATTCTTTCATCAAAACGATTTCAACACTATTTTATTACAAAGCTCGTTTGTTAAACCGTTTTCCAATCTATTAGTATATACAAACCTTTATCTCACTCGTATGAGAAATCTAATTAAACGGCTTAGTAAAACAAGTGGTATGAAATGCTTGCGTTCGTCGGTTAATTTTTGGACTTGTTCGATTGAATCTCTTGTGACAATTTTCGAGTGGAAATCTACAATCTGTTCGTAAATATTTAAGTTAAGCTAGTGGTTATGGGACATGAAGCTAAACTCATATATTTACTAACTTATTGTAATTTACACTTATCGATCAACAATGATCATTTTATGGTTTAGGCTAGCATTGTGCGATGTCTCTTTGTCCACATGGAGGACTGTACCTCATTTCTATTGAGATTCGGCTCACCAGGAGGAGCTTCGGCTCAAGGTCCGCAATGGGGGACTATACCCTGTCAGGAGGAACTTCGGATCACCAGGAGGAGCTTCGGCTCAAAGTCTGCAATGGGGGACTATACCCTGTTAGGAGGAACTTCGGATCACCAGGAGCAGCTTCGGCTCAAAGTCCGCAATGGGGGACTATACCTTGTCAGGGGGAACTTTGGATCACCAGGAGGAGCTTCAGCTCAAAGTCCGCAATGAGGGACTATACCCTGTCAAGAGGAGCTTCGGCTCACCAGGAGGAGCTTCTGCTCAAAGTCCGCAATGGGGGACCATACCCTGTCAGGAGGAGCTCCGGGCTCATTTTTATGGGATTGGCCATCCTTTCTTGTGATTTCTGGATTTCTAATTATTGATTTATGAAAATTATGTTTTACCAACTTTTACAATTGACATTGATATGTATGTCATTTTTTGTGGCTTGGTGAATTAAATAAAAAATATGACATTCTTTTTATGCTATGAGATTCGTGAGATATTTGTATGATTTTCCTTTGTTGATTTTCTAATGTATACTTGTCGAGGTTTGACATTTTTGGTTGTCATACGTTTTTATTACATCTCTTCTTATATCTCATTTTATCTGATAATTATAGCTAGACTGATCCGTTTATTATTTTCTTCTTAAATAATACTCGGGGCAGACTGAGATATTGCAGGTGCTTCCTCATGACTTCCTATCTGGAACCATCTTCTGACTTTTGCTTAACTACTTTAGTCTCGTAGTTTTTGTTGTATACATTTGAGATATAGACTCCTTGATGTATACATATTCTTTTGTCTAGCACTTCTATCTTTTCTTTTGTGACATTGTGGATCTTGTAGACCACTACTCTGATATACACTTTCGTGTGTTATATTCATATCTATTTCCGCCTTAGTGATATGAATTATCTGTGACCGATTTATGTTATGTTTATTCCTATATTTGTTTTCGAAGATTATATATAGCCACTGTGTAGTAGCTTTGAGTTTGTGTCGGTATGTCGGATTTCCTCTTGAGATGAAATGCATGTTATATTTTATCTGGCATATCGATGCTCGCACAAAGCCATTACACGGAGGGTCTCTCCTCAGCAGCCTTATTCTCCCTGCTAGTTGACAGCATCACACCGTAGTGTCCTTGCCTAGAGTGGGTATAGAGGTGGGGCGTCACAACTTGGTATCAGAGCCAAACTTCGGAACAGTGTAGAATAATTTAACAAGGATCATTGTCCTAAGTCCATCTTAGGAGTCATGCTATGGGATTTAATTCGGGTCTTCGTACCGTTCTATCCTATTTTCTTTATGGTGGCTTGTTTTATCAATCATTATTGTTTGATATTCATTCCGAGAATAACTTTTTCTTCTTTCTTTCCTTCTTATAAAAAAGAGAAATGGTTAGACCTGGTCGTCCCAACGCCGGTCAATCTAGTGCTACTCCCCAGGATGGAGTATTCATGTCTGCTCAGCAGCTTTTAGATCTTGTAAAGAATGTTCAAGCTGTCGGACCCATCCGAGAGCCTACTCATCCTAGATCCGGTTTTGCACGCTTGTGTAGAGACTATACTGATTTGGGTGGAAGGCCATTCAAGGGATCCAAGGGTGTTATAGAAATTCAAGCTTGGCTTAAATCATGCGATCGCATCTTTTCTCGCATGAACCTTATTGATCTACATCGAGTCCAAGTGGCATCTAGCATGCTCCAAGAAAGAGCGTTAGATTGGTATGAGCTCTTAACTTCGGAGATTATCGAAGCGAATCTTACTTGGGAGCAATTCCGGGGACGATTCGAATTAAAGTTTGTACCGGAGGCCGAAAAAGTAACTTTAGCCCGGCGTTTCATAGACCTTGTTCAAGGTGAATCTTCTGTAACGGACTACGTTGCATCTTTCGAATCTTTTTCTAAATACGGGGTTGAGTACATTAATACCCCATTGAAGAAAAACCAGAGATTTGTTTATGGATTGAATAAGAATCTTAAGAAGCCATTACTTCTGAAACTGGAAGTTTCATTTGATCAGCTTATTGATATCGCTCTTCATCTTGAAGAGGCCGAAAAAGAGAGTGATGTCGAGGTTGGGAGTGCCAAACCGAGCTCCAACAACAACAAGAAGAGGCATCCCTTTATTAGGTTCAAAAGTCCTAACTCTAATAAGAGGACGAAGCAAGAGACTTCTATAACAAAGACTCCCATCCCTAATCGTGGAGAATGCTACAACTGTGGCTCTAGGGACCATTATATAAATAGGTGTCCAAGGCCTATTTCTTGCCGCTATTGCAAAAGTGCGGATCATTATATATCTTCATGTCCTAGGCGTCAACGCAAGGGAGAAGGGAAGCTGCAAGCCCCTGGCAACTCTTCTCTTGATCAAGGTACTTTTTATTCAATCCTTGACGACATTGTTTTATTTTCGTGATCTTCTCATTTGAGTTCTTTTGATATGGGTTTCATCTCATCATTTATATATAAAAGGAACTTGTTGATTCTTTTTCTTTAAAACAATTTGGGCTTGATGTTTTCTTTGAGATTTGCGAATCAGGATTGGTGGATCCACAATACTCAGTTTGTTTTTTTATTGAGGTCGAAATTATTTTATGTGAATTTTCTTTCCGAGCCGATTTGCATGTTATGCATTATTTAGGCTTCGGAATTGATTTTGGTAAAAGGATTGGCTTAATTATTATAATGCCATATCCTATGTCCCGAGTGGACTATTCATCTTCGACATTTTTAATCTGTTAAGCAGATTTCTATTTTTCTTTGTGATTTTGATTCCAATATTGATGGCATCATTTTATTCTTTAAGCCCTCATCAAGAGGAAAGTGTTATTTCTCTCATTTAAATAGTTTGTGAAACTTTTCGGTATTTTTGAGTTTGTCTTAGGATTATCTCCTAAGCAATCTTTTGAGAGGTGTTAGGGTCTTTTTAGTTCGACCTTGCCACCGATTTTTATTTGCTACGAGTTGCGGAAGTTAGCATTCCATTTACCGCATTCCGTGCTCATTATGATTCTTATGAATGACTTATTATATCATTCAATTTGTCCAGTTTATTTCATCCATTTTATAAGTCGAGTATTCTATGAATATATCGATGAGACCATTCTTGTATTTACTGATTTTGGATGAAAATAGCAATTTAAAATTTTTTATAAATCTTTTTCATAAGATTTATTTATAAGTATAATTAGATTTTGTTCTTGAAACGAACAAAGAATATTCGTAAAGATTCTAAGAGATATTTTTCTCATATAGAAGATGATTTTGTGATTGTATTGCCCATTTAGTGTTTTAAGAATTTTGGTCGATGCGCTTGATCAACGTTATCGATAGAAAATTTCCTAAACGCTTTGATGAGACAATCAAACACACTAAATTTCACTTGAATAAGTAAAATTTTCTAGAAAAATGATTACATAAGTTAATTGTAATTTTGAAAGTTTTAGCTTTTCAGGAAAGTAGATTATTTAAATGAGCACTTTTCCGATACTCTTATTCTTGTGATTCCCGAGGGGAACCAAAACTTTATATTTTGTACTAATGCTAGTCGTATTGGTTTGGATGTTGCTCTCTTGCGAAAGAGAACGTGCTATCACTTTTGTTTCTAAATCGTTAAAGCCGATCGAGACTAGGTATGCCACTCATGATCTAGTGCTCGTGGCTGTTGTTTTCGCTTTTAGAGTTTGGCATCATCTTTTTTGGGGGACAAATTTATTCTCCACCTCGATCATAAATCTTTGGAATATTTATTTTCTCATAAGAAACTTAATTTGTTTCAATCTCGGTGGCTCGAATTCCTTGTATCTTTTGATCTTTTTACCAAGTTCATCGGACGTTTCGATGTACTTTGTTTTGTTGAGCTTCGTCTCATTTCTTTTATGGACTAACATTCGATGTTCTTTTATGGTGTTCGGTTCATTGGACGTACCGTTATTATACTACGTCGTTGTTCCAAATTATTCAAGTTTCTAGCCTCTCGGGCGTACCATATTGTACTACGCCATTGTACCGACTCAATTTTCTGCTACTCATGACGTTTTCCACGTCTTTCAACTACGGAAATGCCTTAGAGATTCCCATTTTTTTATTCTTGAGCATGGTGTTATTGAGGAAATTGAAGTTTCACCAGATTTGACTTATGAGCAACATTCCATTCGCATCATTGCTTCGGAGGATGAACGCCTTCGGATAAAGATGTGCTTTGTGAAAGTTCATTGGTTCTCAAATCTCAAGGATGGATCTTGAGAATCCAGAGAATTTATCGAGCGAACACGTTCGGACTTACTCTTTCGTGCTCTTTTTGGTGAACTTCTTATTTCATATTTTCTTTTGTGTTGATATGCTTTTATGGTTGTTACCATTTATTTTCTTCTTAAGTATTGCGAGGACGCAATTTCTTTAAGGAGGGGAGTCTGTAACAACCCGCATATTTATCGATTGTACATTTAAATATTTTATTTAAATAGTTCATCGTTCGTCGGATTTTAGTCCGAAAACCTACTTTTTGCAAACAGTCTAATTGGGACTCGATACCTCTTCCATTGAGTTCAAAATGTTGTGTGCAATCTTTTTGAGTATAAACATTGATATGTTTGGAGTTAGTCGAATTTGGCTACTTTTTCTATTGGGTTTTGGGTTTGGGTTCGGCCCACTAGCTAACTTAATACCCTAACTCAGCCCTCTCCTCTCCATTCACTCATCCCCACTCCTCAAACTCAAGCTAAAACTGAAAATGGGGGAAGGGAAGAGGAATTAGAAATTCCAAGCCCTAGTTTCTTCTTGCAAACTCAAATTCTTGTTCCAAATTCAAAGAGAAGCATTGGTAAGTATGATCTCCTTCTTCTCCAACTCATTCTCTCTTTGATTTCAGAAAATTCCTAAACCTAATTTGGGAAATGTTTCTCTTTTAAGCTTAGATGCAAGCTTCTTGTGTGGTTGATCTTCCCTTGTCTTCAAGCTTCTCATTCATTGTTTTTGGGTTCAAATGTGAGATTTTTATCTCACATCTTGTTTATAATCATCTTCGATTATTAGGTATGAATTCCTAACATTCAATCATGTGCATTTGATTTGGATTTGGATTGCTTTTGTAAATATTCCAATTTTTGGTGTTTTGAAGTCAAATGTTTAAAAATCATAGCTTTGTTGTTTGATCATGCTTTTGGTGATGCATCGAGGAGCATATAGGGCCGGGTAAACGATTGGCATAAACCCTTAGCGCCATTGCTCGAACGATTGCAATTTGGCCGAGATTGATCCTCGTTTAGATAGACTGGGAAGTGCTGGAAATAGGTTACGGTCGACCGAACTCAGTAGGCCAGTCGCCCGACCTACTACCAGAGCACGTTTCTGTTTTTGGTCCGGTCGACCGAACTCAGTGGTTCAGTCGACCGACCTGCTCCTATTTTCCTGTTTGCCTATTTATGCTCGTTTTGCTTTGTTTTTCCAATTGTTAATCGATTCTTCTTCTCCGATTAGTTGTTATCACCTTTGTCGACTTTGATAACTTTTATTTTTCGAATTTTTGGGTATTTCCACTTTGATGGATTCGATATCGATTTCTTTGGATTTTTATTCACGTCTTCGAATGTGAATTTTAGTGACTGATTGTTTCTATAATCATTTCTATGATTTGTCACTTTTAGTAATATAAGGGTTTTCAATACTAGTAGTAAATATCAAAAAAATTTCATCAAAACGATTTCAACACTATTTTATTACAAAGCTCGTTTGTTAAACCGTTTTCCAATCTATTAGTATATACAAACCTTTACCTCACTCGTATGAGAAATCTAGTTAAACGGCTTAGTAAAACAAATGGTATGAAATGCTTGCGTTCGTCGGTTAATTTTTGGACTTGTTCGATTGAATCTCTTGTGACAATTTTTGAGTGGAAATCTACAATATGTTCGTAAATATTTAAGTTAAGCCAGTGGTTATAGGACATGAAGCTAAACTCATATATTTACTAACTTAGTGTAATTTACACTTATCGATCAATGATGATCATTTTATGGTTTAGACTAGCATTTTGCGATGTCTCTTTGTCCACATGGAGGACTGTACCTCATTTCTATTGAGATACGGCTCACAGGAGGAGCTTCGGCTCAAGGTCCGCAATGGGGGACTATACCCTATCAGGAGGAACTTCGGATCACCAGGAGGAGCTTCGGCTCAAAGTCCGCAATGGGGGACTATACCCTGTCAGGGGCTCAAAGTCCGCAATGGGGGACTATACCCTGTCAGGAGGAACTTCGGATCACCAGGAGGAGCTTCGGCTCAAAGTCCGCAATGGGGGACTATACCCTGTCAGAAGGAACTTCGGATCACCAGGTGGAGCTTCGGCTCAAAGTCCGCAATGGGGGACTATACCCTGTTGAAATGGGTTATATGACACAAGGTCCTCTCTCGGCTAAACTGAAAAATGAGCGCAATATTTAAAAACATATGGATATAGGATTTCAGTTAAGTCACAACTGATTATCCAAACCTTTCTTTAAATGGTTTAAACAAATTACCATTTCAAATCTTTTTAAATAAAAAGATTCATTTCACAAAGTTTACAAATCTTCCATAAAGGTTAATTCATAGTTTTGAAAACTATTTACAGTTTCATCTTAAACTTGAAATCTTTCGATACAAATTGGAAATCCTTTCTTTAAATGAAAGCTATTACTATTTGGAAACAAATAGTTTTTGTTTTGGGAGAAACTGATTTTATTTACATAAGTTAAAGCCATTCAAGTATAAGACTTGGGTTTAAATTTAAATCCCCAAAACAATACTTTTTAAATGTTAAAAAGACTTACAAACACATTTATAACTTGTATAATCTTTTTAAAACATAATTTCCAAATGATTGAATTTAATCTCAAATATTGAATTCAAATTCAAATCAAATTATTTAAATTTCAAAACTTTATTAAGTTATTCAAAATAACTTTTATTTTTTGAAACTAATTTTAAAAATGCTTTTAATTCCAATTCCGAAACTATTTTGAATTCAAGAATTCATTCTTTAAAATCATTACAATTCTGTGACTTAACCGATTTCCTCGTGCAATCCATATTTGTGTGTGTAAGGTGTAGTCCAGAGGTTTAACACAATAGTGCAACATCATCAGTGATTACAGATACAATCACAACAATATCGATAAGCAGTATATCCTATAACGCTTATCTGTATACACGGCATCACAGATAGATAATATAAATGCATTATAAATAAACAAATTACATTCATCACAGCTTGAATTAAAACAATTCAAATCACAAAGCATCACATAGTAGAGATGACATAACAATTCACAGCATCCAATAGAATACAATCATCCATAAATAAGGTAAATTGGTCACTCGATTGATTAAAACCATATTAATCACTAATTCTGGTTGATTAACATTAATTAATTACAGTTTATGTTAATTAATTATCCTTTAATTATTTATTAATTAATCCTCAATTTATAAATTAATTAATCCTTTAACTATTAATTAATCAACCTTAATTAATAAATTAATTAACCTTTACTAATTAATTTAAATTAAATTTGATTAACAAATTAATCAATCTTTAATCATTAGATAATTAACTCTTTATTTTAAATAACTAACCTTTAATTATTCAATTATCCTTTAATTAATTATCTTTAGTTAATTAATTAACCCCTTAGTTGATCATCATTTTAATTAATTATTCTTAATTAATAAATGATTATCCTTAATCAACAATTAATCTTAATCACTTGATTACTTAACTTAAATCATTAGTTAATTCCTTTTGATTAAGTAATTAATTACCTTAATTTAATTAGTTTTAACTGATTAGTTATCCTTTAATTAATAATTAATTTATCCTTAAATGTTAATTAATCAACTCTTAATTACTTTTATTAATTAATTACTTCTTAATTAATTATAATAACAAAATCATCAATTATTTAATAAATCAAGAGATAAATTAATTACTTTTCTTAACCTTTAGAAATTTTTTAATAAATTATCTTTATCACATTATTTATTTAAAAAGGTTAGGATTAGTTTAAATAACATTTTATCTTAATTATCCTTTTTAATTACATTATCTAAATAAGTTTATAAAATAATATAACCAATTTAAGTAAATTAAAATTTAATTACCTTGAAAATATCTTACTTAAATATTTAACTAATTCAAACTTTAATCAAAAACATCATTTGAAAACATGGATTTAAAAAAGGTTTAAAAGTTTGAATTTGTTTAAAGCCAAAACTGTTTTCTTTCAGCAACCCGAGACTCACTCGAATGCTCCCCGAGACGAAAGAAAGTCTACTTCGAGTCTTTTACAAAACTGACCCGTATACTTAAATTTTCAAACTCAAATTTGTTCAAGTGCTAAACTCGGTACGTTCACAAAATTTCCTTGACCCATACTCGAGTCATTACTCTGTTCCCCCCGAAGGTTGCTTCGAGTTTCTTTCTTCTCTTCCCAACGCTGATACCCCAGACATGTCATGCATATGCACAACTGTTCCAACCACCTCTGGTCGAGGCTACGATCATCGACCAGTTGACCATTGTCCACTAGATTCATCGAAACACCTAACAACATGAATTTAAGATAAATATGAAATTTGACTATATGACCCAAATTCGAACAAGACCGAGTCACCAACAAACGCCACGTACACCCACCTTCGGCCATCAGAGGTCATGCACTTCTGGTCAAAACATCGCCTGACTCTCAAGCTTCGATTGCCACTGGAACGAACAATTTCGGTCCACTGAGGACGATGCAGCTATATGTTTTCTGACCACGACTATTTAAGGGTATAAAACCCTATTTTGACGACGCTCATCCACCACGGCCAAATTGAACCCCAACGAATATTTTTCCCATGGCCATCAATACACCATCCACCTCCAGAATTAGACACGACGAGCAGTTCGTCGCCGTTGGTCAGAATTTGACGAAAATGTCAAATTCAATGAATTTGAGATAACTCATCTATTACATCCTTAAAAATCGTGAAACGATTATCAATAATCATTAATTTGTAGCACGAGTCTAATTATAGAATCAAAAATAGAAATTAAGATAATTGATTTTCTGATTATCTTGGATTACTAATGATTTTTATCACCTTTGAGATAATTATTCAACCTTAACACTTACAATTATTTTTAAAAATAACATTACACTATTTCCATCCCTTTTCATTCAGAAATCTTAACCAAAAAAAATTTCTTTAGGGAGATATAGATTTATTTGGTACAGTTCTTAATCTTGTTAGTATAACAGAGTTAATGTCTGTACACAGATCACATTTGTATATGTATATATAAACATATTTATACCCATAAACATATTTCACGACCATGCAACAATTTGACTTCAGAAATAACATTAATTCATAGATTCAGGGTTTTAAGTTAAAGGTTTTCTCACCTATGTGGTTTAACAGAAAGAAACAGATTTTGAAAACCTGTAAACAAGACTGTAAACAAGGCAGAGGCAATCTGCCTAATTCACAGACATGCACACACTCAATCTATGCATACATACAACATGCAGGCACATTCAAATCCATACCAAAACATTATCACAATCTTATCTTCAGATGCAAATAGGTTTGAGGTTGAAAATTTTGCTCACCTGGAATGGTTGAACAGAGGAGCAGCTTGAGTTTGAAATCTGGAACATGAATTTTTTTTAAAATGCTCCGCCTTTTTATCTTTGTTTTGATCATCATTTCCTCAGGTCGAAAATACCAGAGTTAATTATGGTTTTAATTGCTTCAAATTTTAAATTTAATTTTTTCTCATAGGTTTGCTTGAATTTACCTGGAAGATGAAGCAGAGCCTGATATTTGCAACTACAGATTAACTTTTGAACTTGATTGTTTGTTGCAGTATGAATTGATCTGAATGCTTGCTTAAGCTGTATTTGTTTGAATTCTTGTTGAACTGGAAAATGTTTTGAAACTGAAGTTGTTGATCTAAATTTGATTTGTTTTTGATTTCTGGTTTGAATCTTGTGAAAGAAGCTATGCGGTAGGATCGTATAATATGGAATAGTGGATGGTATAGGTAAATAACAATAAGCAATAAGTAAAGTAGACACCAGGATTTTATACTGATTCGGACCTCTAGTCCTACGTCAAGTCCCTAAGCTTCACTTAGGAATTCTACTAACTAAAACTCTCTCTTAAATCCGGAGAAATAGGTTTACAACTTACCCGAACAACCGAACGGGATTTCTTGCCTTAACTACCAAAGAGGACTTCAACTCAATTACTAAAAACAATTATTCGACTTGTTGTGCTCTTGTCAACACTAATGAGTCCAATGTAGTACAATATTCCTATAATCTTATCCTCGAGCGTATGCAATGTGTTTGTGAAGATTTAGAAAATGTGAATTGCTATGAATCAAAAGAATGTTATAAACAAAGCAGAGATTCAAGCAATAGATTGGTGATTGCTTTGAAAACTTTTAGAGAATATAAAATATGTTCAAGAAAGTAGTGAGATTAAAGCATAAGAAAATTGGTAAATTGAAGATGTTAGAACCATGTATATATAGGTGTAGAAGAGATACATTTGTTGGCTAGAGATGAGACAAGAGATGCTTCCATTTCCATTGGAGAATGGTTGCAACTCTTGGGAGGAAGAAGGTGTCCATTCAGAGAAAATTCGCAGGTTTAAATTCAGTCGACTGAGCAGGGATTTTAGTCGACTGGAAATGTAAAGAAAAAAATTTCAGGAATAGATTCAGTCGATTGAGCAGGTTGTTTCAGTCGACTGGAACTGTGCATGTTTGTATATGTGTAACAGGTTCAGTCGACTGGTCTTACCTGTTCAGTCGACTGAGCTATTGGTTTTTGCACAGTGAATGTTTATCTAGAAAATGAAGTTTATAAAACGTGTTCTAGTGTTTGTGCAAGCCTCTTGAGGATAGATTTTAATAATAAATCTAAACTAAGACCTATATTTAAATTATACTCATGCTATCCTCGGTCTTCATCGTTCTTCCTTTAGCTTTGCATATCTCTTCCTTTTTGTTGAAGCACATTGTCATTGATCAAAATATAGCGTATCAACATCTAGCATTTTCTTTTACAGGTTTATTTCGATCTTGATTTCATCTTTTTTTTTATATTACAGGTTTTAGAAAATAAAGATGAAGGAATGTTAGATTAGCATGGTTTTTCTTTTAACATGTTATTTACATTTTTATTTGGAAGAAAACATTCATTTGCCACTTGTTTACATTGCATGTCAATTCAACTACACTTGTAAATCTTTGTGATTCCATGCCTTACACTTGTAAACATGAAGGAAATTTGTGTTTAAACCCCTTCCTACAAATTTGTGTTTTAAACCTTATTTTATTTTAATTTATGAAACATGCTTTATATTAATGTGTTTATTGCAAAAGGTATATTCATAACAAGGCCTTTATATTTATTCTAACTATATTCATCTTTAATTATATAAGATAAAAGCATTTTAAAATTTTAATTAAATCTTACTTTATTTCAGATTTACATTTTTTATTTTAAATCCTTAATCAATGTATTCACACATTATATTTATAAAACTTTTAAAATCCATTAAATTCAAATATCTTTATATTATTTTCTATTTATATTTCCTTTTATAACTATTTATACAACCTTAAGGAAATGAGTCTTATTTATCTAACATGTTTTTATTTATATATTAATATTTAAATATATTTAATCTAATTTATGTTTAGATCCTTAGTTAGTTTTATACTTACAAATTTTATTTTCTTATATATTAACTATGTTTATTTATGTATTCTACATGTATAAAATTCAAATCTTGTACTTATCACTTTTATATATTTATATACAACTATATTTATTTTCAAAATGTTTATAACTGAATTCTAATCCAAAATACTATTTTATAAACACATACTTTTAATTTATTCTGGAATCTTCATATTTATTCCAAAATAAATCCAATTTGTTTTCAAGATATTCATTTTAATATTTTCAAATCAACAATATTCATTGTCAATATATTTATTAAATTTCAAAATCTAATTTCCCAATTATAATTCATTTGTATAACTAAATGAACATATATCTTGTTAAATTTGATGAATTCAATTTTATTCTTACATTTCAAATACAAATAAATTCTAAATAAATTCACAATTAAATCCAAAATTAAATTTGATTACCAATTTTTTTTCAAAATTTAATCCTAAATATTAAATCAATTATCAAATTATTTTTAGCTAAAATCTAGGAATGTTACATAATTAATATTTTCGAAATATTAATTATAAAAATTTATTATGATTTGAGAAATAAATGTTGTTAAATATATATATATAAGTATATATATATAGTAGTTATAAATATATCAATCGGTACACGCACTACAAGAACATAACCCTTTTACAATTGGGATCCTACAACTGTTCAATGAAATATTGTAAAAAGTTGATCCTCCTACAAATAACATTTCCAATTTTAGTGTTGTAAAAGATATTTAATTGAAAATTTGCTCCAAAATCATCGTAAGACATGTATTTGACTTTGTTTTTTATGTATTGTGATAAGGTTAAATTTTCAGCAACATTTAGTTAACATTGTTTTGACATATAATTATACAACTTACTTTTACTAATGTAAAACATCACTTCATGACAACATCAACAAACGGTTAAGAACTCTATGGTTTTAAGTTGTTTATATGGCGAAATAAAATCGAGCTAATTGATATTCATGTATTGTTATCATAACCAATAATGTAAAAAAAAAAAAAAATTGTTGTAGATGGATTAATTGCATCGAAATATTATCTATACTAGTTAATATGTTCTAGATTAACTTACCAAATGGACTATTTTTGCACGTCATTTTATTAATAAATTTGTATATATAAAAAAAGGCAAATCAGAAATTTTATGCCAAGAATTTTTTTATGATTGACCATGGAAGTCATATAACGCACAATTTTCGTCAAAAAAAATGTTCTCAATTTTTGATTTCAAACTTCAAAATTTCCATTGCATCATTCTACAACTTTACAAAATTTAGGATCTCCATTTGTGTGTTAAATTAAAGTCACATATTTAGTTTTTGTTTAAATGCAAAATGCATTGATTTATCAAACGTTACTGTTAACATTATCCATGATTATTTAACATTTTATATGGAAAAAATTATAAAATTATATATTTTTTGTCATTGATAAAATTAATTTGTGCTATATTTCATAATTCAAGTTTCATTTAGATAGTTTTACATGATAACTTTAATTTTCGCTGAATATTTAAAAATAATTAACATGCTTATCTACTGGTGATCAAATAGAACTTCATAAATGTGATGACCCGCATCTTCGATCCTGGAAGATCGACATTAATACATCCTCAATATTCACATGCTACAAATTCAATAGTTGGATAGGCAGATAATCAGTGGTTTTTAAAAGAAATAAAGGTAAAGGACAGAATAACGATAGAATCTCATATTTTCATTAATTTAACATATGGAAAGTACATACAATCACTCCAAGTGTTTCATCAGAGTTATGATAAGTACTAACCCAGCCAAGGATAGTTATAACGGCCTATCCTTAAAGAGGCTGGTAGATACTAAATACATACTACATGATTACACCAAATCCAGCAAATCCAGCAAAAGGACCTTCCAGTCTTCTTGCTCCATGCTTCTTCCAAAATGTTCCAAGTTACCTGACTACTTGGATGGCCAAAAAATAGGGCATCTTGAGTTTAAGGGAAAATGAAAATAAACTCCGGATCAATCATGAGACTAGTGTGAGACACAAAATACAAATATTTGAAAAACAAAAGGGTATGTCATAAGATCACACCGCATATAAACACATAATGGGTTTTTACCTTATGATAACCAAATCATTTCCGTATAAAATCTACTAACATTATTGTTAATGACAATCTTTGAAAAGTATTTCGAGTAAACATATTCAAATAGCCAAAATTATTACATTGATTAAATTTGACGGCATAATCGGTTTACAACTAAAATAAAAGGCACTTATTGTAGATTTGGATTACCAATGAATGGCGAGGTAAGGGACCATCTTCCGTACAGTGCATTTCCTAAAGGAATGTACCGAGGATCGACATCTTTGTAACCTCTGCGAATTAAGACCAGCCTACTCGAAATCAAGAGACGGTATGGATAGCATCGGTTAAGATATCACCTCGGCTGTTACCTACCTATCTGGGATCTCATAGTATACACCACATAATTTAAACCCATGTCAAAGAAAGTAATAAATCTAAAAAGCCGATATCATACACAAATGGTTGCGATCCACTTAGCCTTAAAGCAACCCCTATTTCACAATTCCTCGGGTGTAAGGCTTGAGGTAACGTTAACATTTCTTAGAACATTTTCACCTAAAATGTCGCATTGCCATTTTCAACAAAAGTACAACCTCTAGGATCGTATGTCTCAAAGAAGGGTGTTAAACATAAGAGAGTTATCTCCTACACCACCAAACAGATGTATATTTGTATAGTTTAATGCACTGTAGTATGAGATATGAAATATGAGACATTCATCCATGAAAGTTGTCTAGGAACAAGAAAAATCGAAAGCACTCTCCTACCACATCCTATCGGGCATTACCCTTAGTATTAGTAGCGGGTAGTCCTTGCATATGAAGATCCCAAAATGAGGGGACCACTACTATTTATTTATCTCAAGAGCTACTTCGAAATTATCAACAAGCATTCCTTCCTTTATGAGGATCCCCGCCTTCAACTTCATTATCTTTAACATGTCTTCGATTTCGAACTCGTAAATTAGTTCAAAGTAGTTTTCGGATAGGGATCACCCCAAATCCGTTCTTTCAAACCAATCATCGATAAAAGTATGTTAAGGTTTAAGGGTGAAAATCATTTCATTCATTAACATCTTTTATCAAACAAATTATCTCTTTTAGAGATATAAATCTTTAAATCACACCTTTTCTAGTATATATTGAATCATCAAACCTTTCTTTAACTTTAGAAATACTAAATCAAAATCATTTCTGATAAATCACATTGCAACACTTTTTTGAGTAAAAAGGGTTCGATAAAAATTATACTAATTCTATTAAACATTAAGTTCTGTATTCAAACTTTACTATCCGTCGAATAATGGTGAAAATACCTTCTAAATTCACATGGATAGTACGAGTTTCCTTCTTGGAATATGATGCCAAGTATAAGAAGATTATTTCTATACAGTCCAAGTTGTATTAAATTTGGAAAAATTAAATCTTTTAAACTTGTCTCATTTCCGACATTTCGACCTTATGTATTCCTTGCCCAAGAAAGAGATTAGGTGAGCCAGGACATTGATTTCTTCTGAATATCCCCATAGTTCAAGCACCTCACATCCGGATATCTTGGATAGAAAAATTCATTCTACTCATTGCCTATTAGAGCCAAGATTAAATCACTTGATTATAACAGCTTCCCTTTAAATCATTTATTTAAACTTTTAGAATAAATTATAAAAAATTAAATTATCTTTAGAATACTTAATTATTTATTTGAAAACATATATAAATTATTTGGAAAAGAATACTTAATCTTAAAGCAATATTTAAGAAGTTATTAAAAGTGCTGCAAAAAGTGCTGCGAATAATGCTTTTAAGGCTTATTTGATCAAAACAACTTTTCGATCATTTAGAAATCCATTTTTATAACTCAGATCTCTTTTAAAAAAAATATAAATTATATATAGAATTTATTTCATATTTTTAAAGAATTAAAAATATCATTTATAGAGAATTTACCGCTTTGGTTTCTGAAGTGTCAAATCGCGACTATTTTGAAAACATAGTTTGCTCATATATCATAATCTACTAAAAGAAATCTCGATCTTTTTTGTTTGAAAATAAAGATTATAAGAGTTTGGAAAATTCTTATTACACAGAATTCCAACTCTGAATCATCATATAAATGGATTTAACTTTCTACGGTGTGAAAACGCGAACTGCTGTTACGCGACGCACCAAATTTTAACTCAACTTTCATAACTTGTCCAAACTTCACCAAATTAGGTTTTAGTGTTTATAAAACATTTATACACCATTTAATGGGGTTGAATGATTCCATATCACTTTTTTAACTTAATTTGAAAAGTGATTTCCTTGTGTAATATCGACGTGTATTTAACATGACTTGTTTACACAATTAAAAAAGGGGCATTTCACTAGAAGGACAAACTTTGCAGTCCAATTAGTTTCTAGGACACACATCCACAAAATTAATTTCAAGACCAAAGTCAACAGAATAATTACTTTTAAGGACAAAGTCAACGGTCCAATTACTTTCAAGGACATAATTTCATAGGTTTTTGGGCCTTAGAAACCAATTATTTTGCATTTTATCCTTAAAAGTAATTATTTCAGTTGTGTGTCCTAGAAACTAATTGCACTTTCTAATGAGGCCCTTGTGGCTAATTTCCACGTTAAAAAATGTATTAAAACAACAAACTTGACGACCAAGGCATAGTAAATTTCCATAGCAATCATTTCACATCATTATATATATACAGTTTCTCACTTGATTTTCGATCGGATTAACTTTAAAACGAGTACAACTCTGCTATCTCGAAATCAGAGTTCACGACTACTAGAACAAATGCTCCTAGGGGGTTTGGCCTTGGTGGCTTAGAAGGGCTAAGACTTACTTGGAAAATGGTGGTAGAGGGCTTGGTTGCACACGGCCTTAGTGGAGAAGAAGGAAGAGATCACTAGCTTGAACATTGGTTTGAAGTGGTATAGATTTTGGCATAACTTTATTTTTTAATTTATAGTATTTTCTTTCTAGGCCTTGGAAGCCATTAATGTAGGGAAGAAGAAGATGAAGAGCATAAAAATTTTATGAAGAAGAAGTGTAAATGAAGTGAAGATGGGTGGGTGCTATTTATAGGAAAATGTAAGGATGGAAATATCATGATATTTTCACATAAATACATCACTACCATTTCATCACCACCATTCCCCCCTCTCCCCTCATCATTCTATGTCGAGCATTTCCCTCATGTGTGTGATCTTAGGGTGTAAGATGTTGACTTTGGTTTTACTTAAGGGTTAATTTTTAGGAAAATATCTTAGATATTGTCTAACATATATATATACACACATATGTATGTATATATATTTGTGTAAGTATATTTGTATGTGTATATATGTTCACGTACATGTAAATGTGTTCATGTATATGTACGTGTATGTGTGCATATGTATATCTCAAACGATTCACAAGGTTGCATAACTTTTCTATGTTGAATCATTACGGATTTCGATTTCCGGTCGTATTTTCATTTCATATTTAAAATGTATATGTGTGTATGTGTGTATATATGTGTGTGTGTGGGGAAACAAAGTTTGATAATAATATTTCTATCATTATATAATAATTAAAAGGGATTATATTTAATAATTAAAATAATTATTAAATCATTTAAACTTAATTTAAATTCAAAAATCATTCTTTCCAAAATAGTGATATCATTGATGATGTCGTAAAGAAATTTTATTTTAAAAAATAAAATAAATAATTCTATTACATATTATCACTCATATATGTATAAATGATTGTATGTATCCGATTCCGCGAATGATGTCGGATGGTATAAGAGTTGTTTACTGATAAACCGGTTTTAGGTCATTTTATCGATATATCTTCCAAAGTATATATTTTTGTAAATATTTATTAAAAATAAAATTACCAAAATTATTTTTTATTCAAGACATTATCATTTATATTAAAAAAATCTTATACTTGAAAATTTTAAAAAAATTCTAAAGTGATGAATTTGCAGGTCATTACATGCTTCTCTCCTTAAAAGAATTTTGTCCTCGAAATTAAAGATGAGAAGAAGATAAATCAAAAGGAATCTATTAAATATTAATTCAAAAGAATTTAAAGGTCTCTTATTAATTCTAGATGGTTTCCCCATTCTCCTTAATTCTCTCTATGTCCGGATATTTTATTTTAAACACCTATAATTTATCACTTTACAATTATTTTACTAAATTTCTACAACTATTTTACGTTCTAATGTCCACTTTAGAAAATTACAATCATTTAATTTTCTTCTAATATCTTACATTGAAACCCATACATTTAATTATTTACATAATTCAAGCTTTAAAACTAATTGATAAACTCGATCATCTAATATTTATTAGTACATCAAATAAATCCTAAATATGCTAGGTTAAGTATATATAGAATAGGTACATCAACAAATTAGTAAAAAAAATTCATTAGATATATATCACATAAAATACATTATATATTTTAATGATTTATTTTATGATTTATTTAACTGGATGAATTTATTATACGTTGCATTGTAAAATTTTGTTAACTTCAAATATCTACATTTAAGAATTTATACAACTACTTGCAAACCCTTCTTAGTTCTTCTATAATATTGACATTCAAGTCCATTTCTTTAAATAAGTTTCTAATATTAAATTTAAACTATTCATATAACTAATATTCACTAAATCTTCAAATAAATCCTAAAAATATTAAAATTTTAGTATATATACACACAATATGATTAACCTGATTTCAATTAATCAGATGATCAATTAACCTTATTTAGGGATGATTGCATTGAATGCTGTGAATTGTTTTGTCATCTCTACTGTGTGATGCTTTGTGATTTGAATTGTTTAATTCAAGCTATGATGAATGCATATGAGAAAAATTATAAAATTAATTATTTATTCAAATATAAAGATATTTAAATCACATAACATAAAATATATACACAAACAGTAGTATTTCTTCCAATTTTTATTTCATTTATCCTAAAATATGTCATACATTACGTAACATAATTTCATTTTTAGCAGCTTTTAAAAACTAAAATTGAATTTTACAACACAGATTACACTGATGAATTTTAGATTATATAAACATTCCTAATTTCAACATAGTATTAAATCTTAATTCATATCTAAACTAAATTTTACATAACAATATATTGCAATTATTAAAATTTTGAACATGACTCCCCAACAACAACATGAAATCTATGGTTAAGGGAAAAGATAAAATTGTTTGAAATAAAAAAACTAAATAATGGATAAACATTCACATATAAATAAGTTGGCTATAAGATGCCTTTTTTTTATAAATACGTATAAAGCTCTTCTCGGTTTTCTCCAAAAAAATTCTACGTACAACCCATTATATTTAATTAGTTCAGTTGATTATCAATTTAAATTATTTAAATAAATTCAATTATTTAATATTCATTAACTCATTTATAAATCACTAAAAAATAACAATTCAGTATGTATGCAACATTCATATTAGCAAAAATGATAAAGTTATTTGTTCACTCATACATATAAAAAATATAAGTCACATAACATAAATTATTTACATGTACATACTAACAGTTTTAACTTATATTTGTTTCTAAGGTAAGACATTATCTCTCAAAGCGATATGTAGACAGTAAGGATTGAGCCCTCAACTTTTCATCATAGAGTAATATGTCATTTTAATTTATAATTCATCTATTAGAATTTGAAGATCACTCTTTCATCAAAAAAAGATCATTTATTTTCATGTATTGCATACTAAAAATTTATTTTTAACAATCATCAAAATGTAAATACTATTTTTTTAACAGCATTACCACGTGCAATGCACGGCTTATCCACTAGTATATCATATATGATGAAATATATACAAAGTTGTGATAAATGACTACACCACATGTGGTGAGTACACTATCTCGATACAATATATACAATTTATGCATCCATTCTAAACTTTGGATATGCCTTCTTTATTCTATTTTCTATTTCCCATGTACAGTCATTAGCATCACAACTCCAAACTTTAACTAATTGCACAACCTTTTTCCTATATCGCTTCTCATCATGATCCACGATTCTATAAGGTTGTCAAATAATCGTTAAATTGGGCTCCACTTCTAAATCTTCCTTCACATATGTTTCTACAATATGTTGTACATCATACATATACTTACATAAATGAGATATGTGAAACAATTTGTTTACGACCGACAACCTCTCTAATAGTTCTACTCGATGTACTAATGGGCTAATCCACTCTAGAATGGGAAGGGTCCAATATATCGAGGAGCTAGCTTGCTAGTTCTTCCAAATCTCACGACTCCCCTCATCGGAGAGATCTTCAGAAATACCTTATCTCCAACCGAGAATTCTAAATTTCTATGCTTTGATCGACGTAACTCTTCTATCTTCTTTGTTCTTCTTTTAGTTTCTTTTTGATCAAGTCAACTTTGTCTGAATCTTCTTGGATCATATCAAGACCAAGTACTAACTGATCTCCGGTTTTGATCCAACATGTTGGGAATCTACACAGGCGACCATATAAGGCTTCATAACTTTCCATATCAGTACTGGCTTGAAAGCTGTTATTATAAGAGAACTCTACCAAATGAAGGTGGATTTCCCATGAAACTCCAAAGTCTAATACATATGCTTCGGAAGATCTTCCAATACTCCGTTTACTCTTTCTATCTGCCCATTAATTTGGGGATGATATGTGGTGCTTATATCTTGCTTCATTCCAGAAGCCGTCTCTAAGGCTTCCCAGAACTGACTAGTAAAGATTGGATCTCGATCGATTACGATGTTGGTTGGAACTCTATGTAATCGAACAATCTCCTACATATATACCTTAGCTGAGCTTGAGGTTGTTCTTATGATCTTAACTAGGATGAAGCATGCGCTTTTAGTCAGTCTATCAACGATAACTCATGCGCCTTCATTCCCTTTCCTAGACCAAGGAAAGCCATTGATAAAATCCATGGATATTTGGTCTCGTTTCCACTTTGGAATCTCGAGTGGTTGGAGTAGTCTGGCAACCTTTTGCCGATCACTCTTAATCAGTTGACAATTTGCGCATCTACTCACATGGATGGAAATGTCTCTCTTTATACCGCCCCACTAGAAATTCTTTTTCATATCCCTATACATCTTGGTAGCTCCGGATGTACTGCAAGTGAACAATTGTAACAATAAGTTAAAGCTTCATGTCTAATCCCATCAACATTAGGAGCACATATCCTTCCATTCATTATTAGAATTCCTTGCTTATCCAATTTGAATCCTATCCATCTTCCTTATTCGTACCAAAATTAGGCACAACACTCTTTGAACATATCTGAAGAGATTAAAATGAAGAATCTAAATACAGAGGCAATCCAATAAACACGCCAAAATCAGCGAGAAGAAATGTAAAAAGACAGAGATTTATAGTGGTTCGACGTTGTAGCCTACATCCACTTTACAAGATTTGATGTTTTATTGATGTTTGCTAATTGATTACAATAGAAATAAATCAAACACTCAAGTTACAATGGATCTCTGATAGAGTAATGACGTAATGGCATCAAAAGTCCTTTTTTTGAAGTCATAAGGCTGCTATTTATGGGCATACTCTGAAAATATCAGGCTTAGACCTCGGAATACTCCTTGCCACATGTGGGTAGGCTTACTTGATCGATCCGAGATCATTTGGGATCGATCCTTAATCGATCACTACCTTATCTGTATCGATCAAGATGTGCTCCTTTTGGGCTGAGATCGATCTGAGACATTTTTGAGGTGGTGGGTAAGCTTTTGTGAAAATTTGGTAGCATTTGGACTTGTAGATTTTGAGTTATGATCGATTCAAGATTGATTTTGCAATTGGCTAAACCGTGCGTATCGATCGGTTCGTATCGATAACATTTCGTATCGATGTTATGCGTATCGATCAGATCGTTCAGCGGCGACGTGGAGCGATGGTTCAGGAGAGATCGACATTTCATGCCGGGTGACCGTTTTCTCTTTTTGACCATGTTTCTTCGTATCGACCCAGTGTAACTTTATTCGTATCAATGCTTTTAGATGCTGCTTCGTATCGATGTAACATGACTCTTTTCGTGTAGCTCATTGCACATGTTCTTTGTATTGATCGTTCAGTGGTATATTTCGTATCAATCTTGTAAATAGGAATTAAATTGAAAGAAAATTTGTATCCTTAAAAATTCAGTGATATATACATATATAGAAAATTTGGAATTGTGATTATAAGATGGAAATAATTCAAATGAGCACTATAAACTTTGAAGTAAATAAGTTGGTGAACCTATAAATAGGAAAACGGAATTATAATCACAAATGGAAAATGGTTGAATGGTATGGTAAATTAAAAACTTAATCCGAAATGAAATGTAAAGTAAGATGAGGTAAAGTGAGATATAAAAGATGTGAATGAACTTAAGTCAGCAAATAAATTTTAAACTTATATATGGAAAATTAAAATTGGATTGAATTGGATTTAACTTCGATTAAATGGAATTGAGTTGAATTTGGATTGAATTAAAATCAACTTCCATTTGTGTTACAAATAATTTTGAATAGAATGAAATTCTTATTTAAGATAGTAAAAGAAATGGAATGAATTCAAGTTGGCTAAATAAAACTTAGATGGACTTGAATTAAATTTGGAAAAGAAATTTAATTTAATGGAAGGATATTGTATGAATAAAATTTTAACTCAACTAAATTCAAAGGAATTGTTTGAGAATGAATTTAGCGTAAGCTAAATTAAATAGAAAGAAGCTTGAAGATGAATTTAGTGTAAACTAAATTAAATGGAATTTGTATTGGCATGGATGAAATTTTGGTGGTTTGTTAAGGAAATTTTTATGAAAGAAAAATAAAAACCCAGTTCTAGTATGGGATTTAATTTTGACAATGAAAGTTGAGAGTGTAAATGAAAAATGGAATTAGATTATAATAGTGATGGTTTGAATTGTAAATAAATTCAAATAATTGAAATAATTTAAAGTGGTCTCATTTGTCAATAAAATAAATTTAAAATGGTTTAAATAAATAAACGAATTGAATTAAAATTTGTAAATGAATTGGAATTGGATTGAATGAAAATCAAATAAAATAAAAATAAAATTGATTTAAGAAGAAATAAAATATTGTGAAACAAAAACTTAAACAAATTGGAAAATAGCCGTGGTCGAGCTTTATAAGTGATCTTGAATGAAATTTGTTTTGGTAATAAACAATTGAAATGCAAGTGAAAGAATTTTAATTAATTGTTGTGATGAAACAAAGATGTATGAGTTGTAAATAACATAGAATTGGATGATATTAATTTAAACTTATGTTGAATGAGGAACTTGAAGTGAGAATAAGGAATTAATTTAAAAATTGCAAGGAAATAAGAATATTTGGGATTGTGAAAATTCCAAATGAAATAAAATTTATATAAATATAAGTTGGAATTAATTTTTAATGGTTATCAACTTAAGTGACGGTTACTTGCTTGGATGGCATTAAAATTTGCATAGAAATTGGACGTTTTGTTATAAACAAAAATTTAATTGGCTTAAAGAAGCAAATGAAATTGGTTTTTGAATCAATTGGAATAGACTGAAATTTTATTAAGTGATTTTGCATATGAATGAAAGTGAATCATAAAGGAAATGCAAGTGTATCAAATTTAAAAATAAAAACTCAATTGTAAATCAATGTGGAATTAAATTGAAGAAAATCGATGCAAGTAATACACATGTTAAACCAAAATGATGTGAATATGTGCTTATTTGGTACAAAAATGAATTGGTTGTAATAAATATGAATTATATATAGTGAACTTGAATTTAAATCATTCAAGTGAAATAAAAGTGAAGTTTGGATTTGTCGAGAAATTAAATGGTGATTGAAATCTTTGAAGTGCTGATAAAATAAGGTTAACATTGTTAAATTATGAAGTTTGCTTGGTTAAGCTATGAAATTGATATGTTTGGTTAGGATTAATGAATTGAATGTTAATAAATTCTCATATTATTGAAAACTGATGTGTTTGTTTGAGTAAGTACAGGTACGAGAGGCAGTAGATAGAGTTGGAGTGCGTATATGCAATATAAATTAGCCGCATGCTGTTAAAATGCTAATAAAGGTATGCCTACACAATAAAAATAAGAAATATGAACTGTTTTTGGTTTTTCCGACCGTGTAGGCCGATGTATATATATTTATATCTATTGTGATATTGCAAAAGCTCCTCCGTACAGGGGAGCATCTGCCAAAATTTTCCGGAAATTTTGGGAGTTAGAAAAATTTTGGAAGATTTTGAAATGTTTCGTTAACGACCAATTGATTTCAAATTAAAATTTATTAAAAAGGATTTTGGGATAGGAATTGAAACTAGTAGTTTTGATTGAAACTAAAGAATTTGAGCAAAGTGAAATTGATATTTCACTAAGTAAGTTTTGCTATTGAGTTTGGAACATTCTTTCCACCTTAGCAAATTTCGAGGACGAAATTTTTATAAGAGGGAGGAATGTAACAACCCAAAATTTTGGGTCGCTAGATTTGATAATTTAATTCATTTTAAATGTTGAATATTGATTATAATTTAAATTTCGAAATAAAAGACTTTGGTTAAGTTAATAAAATTAGTTAAATTTCAAATACGGTAATTTAATTGAAATTTGAATAATAATAATTTAATATTAAAATTGGGATAATTGGTGATTCTGGGTGTAAATAGGTATAAAAATAGATTCTAAATTTATTTTAAGTCTGTTTGGGCTTGAATAATAATGTTGGACTATTGGATGAAATTAGAAGCTGATAAATTGAATTTGGAATTTTATATTAATTTAATAATGGAATTTAATAATATAATAATGCACATAATCAAATTTTGATTTAAACTAAATCAGAATGATTTCTAACGTGAATATACATTTTATACAAGTTATAATATAGTTAATAAAATTTTAAAGGTGATATTTTAAGTGATTTCGACGATTTTGAAAATCCCTCGAATTTATCGACGCGTTAAAATAGCCTTCCGAGGCACAGTCTCCGAATTCGACGAAACCAGTTCCATTGGATCCGTAATAGTTAGTTATTATTGGATTTAAATTTTCGTAGCAATCGGAGTTGTCTTTTGACCCCGGCCGCTTAAAACGCATAGAAAATACTTTAATCGATTTAATTTAAAATTGAACGTTTATTTCCGTTACTCGCGCATACGATCGAATTAGCTTCTGAAACACGTGTCATTGTGTTCGGAACATGGGTAAAACCTTACAAACGCCTGTCGGCACGCGTCTTTGGAGATCGTTTGTAAAAGTTGCTTTATAATGGTTTTAATATTAAAATATTGTTTATATACATACATACATACATACATACATATATATATATATATATATATTCACGTTGCTTAAGG
This sequence comes from Allium cepa, assembly GCA_030765085.1. Lineage (NCBI taxonomy): Eukaryota > Viridiplantae > Streptophyta > Magnoliopsida > Asparagales > Amaryllidaceae > Allium > Allium cepa. The sequence goes on along the minus strand of CM060937.1, from coordinate 1,023,532,126 downwards.
AAACCCTAGTTAATTACAGCCGCCACCTCTATCGTTTAATGGCCAAGGTTCTTCCAATTTAATCTCAATTTATCTCATTATCCATTTCTTAATTTTGAAATCTTCCAACTGGAAGATTGCTGAGCTCGCCGAACTCTACGGGTTAATTGGCTACGATCGAATATGGAGTTGTAGATGGCCGGCAAATCATGGTGGAAGGGCCGCCATTCGCATACGCGTCTCTAGGCTGTGGAGCTGCCAAGTTACTCCAGGCTTTGGTCGAAGGTGAAGGCTGCGACGTGCCGTCTCGTGGTGAGTTTAGATCGTGTTCGTGTGAATCGAGGATGGAGCGATGGTTAACCCTAAATAATAAATTGGGTTCGGTTTCTTCCTGTAGAGCGCGTTCGAGAAGAAAGATGAAACTTTTTCGGCCGTGTTATTTGGTAAAATAAATAAAAATAAAAAAAATTGTTTTTAAATTGGTGGTTTAACTTTGAAAATTCATATCTAATGCACATTTTGTCAGATTCAGACGGAACTGGCGACGCCGGAATCGCAGAGACACGTACGACGCAGTAGAGTAGTTCTGGAATTGTTCCGAGCAAGTAAAAATTTAGGTTAAATCGAACGTCGTTCGATTTAATTTAAATTTGAGCGCTCGTCGGAAACCCAAGGTGAGTTTAACTCACTCACATTTAGAATACTGGTTAATTTAAATAGTCAATATCTAAATGATTGCTTGATTGGTCGAATATGATAATTATTATCAAATTGAATCGATATATATTGTTGTGCTAATATTTGTGGATGCAGGGAAAACAGGTTGGAGGGATCCAACTGGATTCCTCAGAAATAGAAATTTATTTATATTCGGTAATATATCACATTCATATTTTGTGATAAAATTGTTTTAGATCCTGTTATACTATGCTCTGTTTATTTACTGTGATAGATAAATTGGATATTTAATTGTGTTGTACCATGATTGGATGAATACAACTTGGGAAATTTAAATATAAATAAAAAAATTGGATTTAAAGAAATTAAGGAAATTCTTAAGTACAGAATTTAAAAGGAATTAAATTCAAGCAATTGGTTGAAAATATGAAGTGTTTGAATTTGTGGTTTAAAAAGGGGATTGAGAATAGTTAAAAATAATAGCGAGATTTATTTTAAAGAATGGGAAGTGTGCTTTCTCCTGGAAATTTTATTTTGTTTTTAAGAAAGCTTTGAAATTATAAATTTGCAGTTTAAATATGTTTAGAATATTTTTAGAAGAAATATTATTTTAAAATGTTTTTAAGTGAAAGCAAATATTTGATTAAGTAATTATGGTATTTAATTATTTTTAAAAGGTAAAGTAGTATTAAGTTTTCAAAAGGAAATTTTAATATGAATATTTGATTTAATAACCTTATTTTAAAAGTTAAATTTTATTTAAAATACTTAGGTAACCCTTATATATTTCCTTAAGTATTATTTTCAATTAAATAATTTCTAGAGCTTATTTTAAATATTTTAAACGTATGTTTAAAAGTGATTTTCAGGAAATAGCAATGTGTTTAAAATAAAAGGAGCTATTTTTAAAGTATGGAAAGGATTTTACGGGATGAACGTAAAATTGAATTGGGATAAAACGTGTTGGATTGGTAAAAAGAATTCTTTGGTTATTCTAAGATAGAAGTGTATTTCCCTAAAAGAGAAGTACGTTTTTAAATAGATTTTTGAAACGTTAGAGTTTGAAGTTGTATTAAGGAATGTTTTCAAGAAATTATTTAAGTTATCATAATTTTAAAAGTAAGCATTTATCAAATTAGATAAAGGAGTAATTATTTTAATGGTAAGTAGTATTGTGTTTAAAAAGAGTATTGTTAACCTTTATACTTTATAAATGGTTCTATTTTAAAGATAATAAATTGAAGTTTTATTTGAAACTTGTATAGAGTTTCATAGCTTTATTTCAAGATCTACTACGACTTAACTTTATTTTAAAGATAATAGGTTATATTTTACTAAGCAGTTTTATTCCAGATATTTTTAAAGGTATATATATTAAATTAAGTTTGTAAGAAGTTATAAATATAAATGTTTAATGTATTTTCAAGAATATAGTATTTAAATTATTTTAAACTTTAAACAATGGCACCTGGATGTTTTCAAGGGAAGTAACAATTTGGGAAATTTATTTCATGAAAAGAATTGGGTTTGAAAAGTGTTTTCAACAGGATTTGAAATGGAAACATATCTCGCAAGATATTTTTTTGAGGAAATAAATAACGTGGGAATTATTTATTGTGTGATGGATGTTTGTAAATGTTAATTGATAGTTAAATCACCGACTATCAATATTGGACAAATGCGTTAATCGTTTCGAAGAGACCGGGATCGAGATTTATTTCTCGAAAACCACATCGATCCGGTTTGTACGTTTTCGTGGGAAAAACGAGTTCGAAGTCGAAGATGGAGCAGTGAAGTGCAAGGGCTAGTCGCTACTAATCCTAAGGATATTTCCAAAATGGATGTAGTAGGAGTAGTGCCTTCTGTTCCATTCGAACCTGGGACGGACTTGTATGGACGAATGCTTTCGGAACGTCGTCAGGTGGACGATGGGCATTCTAAGTGAAACGTTCTAAAAGGTAACGCTTAGCCTCAAGCCTCATCAACTGGAAATGACTGAAAATCAGGGGATATGCAGCAAGGCTTGGTGGGCAGCATCCATTTCCGGGTAAGGTCATTCCTGTCTAGATGTCCCTTTTATTTTGGCTTAGTGGTGCGGTTGCAGATCCCAACCGCGGGGTGATCTTAGTCGGGATTATCCAGTAAGGGACAATACGTGCCTTGTGTTGTAGGGGATCGGGCGTGGTCCTCGGTACACTGATCTAGACCAGGCACTGTGACAGGTGGTACCCCGGTGCCTAGTCATTAGTTGGAAATCCATTCTCCCTACGAGCCTTGTACGAGTTTTGTTTGTATTACCCACGATTGTGGCTAGTAGCTGGAATTTAATGAATGTAACAATTTCGGCTATTTTATAAGTATTTGTATATAGACCCTATTATAATATCAGAGGATTTTATAAAAAGTGATTTAGCTATCGTAAGGTAAAATCCCGACATGTTTATTTGTGGCGTGGTCTTACGATATGCTTTTGTTTTCAAAGGGTTTTTGAAACTTTAATAATCGATTTGGGTGCATTATTATCAGCCGGTATTTCAGACTGACTCGGGTGTTATTTCATTATAATGCTCGGGTCAGACCGAGTATTATATGTTCAGGACAAGATGCTATGGAGCAGGAGAGGAGCTGGAGGCCGAGACGTATTATCCGTACATGTATATATATACGCTGCTGTGATTGTTTGGGATTGTCTGTATGGTAAATGTTGTTTGTAGAGATACTCTGATGATATATTGTATAAAATAGATATAGTTTCATTTTGTGTAAAGCTCTATTTTTGACTATTATATTTATTCCGCTGTGATGGTAAGATTTTGATATTGTTTAGTTCCTTCTTTCTTCTTTTTCTTCTTCTTTAACCCTAATGGTTCGTATTTCTTTTCCACTTGAGTTAATTGATGTAGAATAGTGTTGACTCAAGGGGTACGGATTTGCAGGCTATTACAGATCTTTAGTTGTCTGCTTGCATATGCGATGACCTTTCCACGCTGTATGAGAACTACACCTACTCCTTCCCCATAAGCATCGGTATACATGATTAAACCGCCGCTTTCACCAGCAATAGCTAATACGGGAGCAGTAGTTAACCTCTTCTTGAGTTCTTGAAATGCTTCTTCATATTTTTGCATCCACTTAAACTTAGCATCCTTCATTTTCAGCTTTGTTAAGTGAGAGGAAATTTTGAAGAAATGTTGAATAAACCTCCGGTAACATCCAGCTAATCCCAAGAAGCTATGAATGTCCTTCGGAGTTTGTGATTGTCTCTAATCTTGTATAGCTAAGATTTTTCCTGGGACTACTAAAACTCCATTGCCTGACACAATATGTCCTAGGAATCTTAGTTGGGATTTGACTTTCGTATCGATGGCTATCGATACGAAGCAGGTGGTTTTGGAGATGATTTGTATCAATGGATACTAGTTCGTGTGGTCTTCAAGGGGATGGATACGAAATTGTTACTTCGTATCAATGGATTCGAATAGTTCAAATAAGTCTTTATTGCATCATTCGTATCGATCTGACTTTGACCGCCCGGACCAGTTCATGTTACTGGGAGGAGAATCATTTTTCCCATTAGTTTTGCATCCATATAAATTCATTTTGGACTTAGCCAAATTTTCACTAGCTATCATTTTCATATTTTGCCTTCGTATCGATCAAGGGCATGAGAAAGAGAAACTACCTTCTTCTTTTAATCACACAAACTTTTAATCCCTTGAACCAACTGTCTAAATTAGGTAATTAGTCGAAACAATTCATCTTAGAACGATGAGACTCGGATTTTATGCCAATTCATACAAAACTGCAATCGATTCCATTGATGTTAATGCCGGAGATAGGCCGGAGATAGGCCGTAGCAAGGTCGAGAAAGGAAGGAATGGCATTTATCCCGTTTGGAGAAGAAGGTGGGTAGATGGATACAAAGGAATCATTCATACCGATCACAAATGTGGAAGAGTGACTCATATCAGTCCAAAAACAATAGAAGTTTGTATCGATTCAAAACAATGGATATTCGTATCAAGGGAGGGAGCAGCTTCGTATCAATTGGAGATGGTGGGAGTTCGTATTGATCCGGAGCGATTGATACGAAAACCTGACTGTGTGATCAATACGAAGTATCAGTTCTACCAATACGAAGATGTAGCCCGTGATCGACACGAGATGAAGGGCTTGGGATTGATACGAACTAGCCTTTTGGTGATTGGTACAAGGTTCGAACTTTGATGGATATGAAATCTTGCATAATCAAACACTTGACTCCAACGAGCTTCAGCCTTACACATCTGAATTTAACTGTTAAAGGGCAATGCCCTTTGGTGTTCGTCGATGGAACTACAACTCGACGAACTTAAATAACTCGGACATGGATCATTCTCCGAAGTGAGGATTGCATGGTGGTGACGGTCGACGATGACGATCACCCTAGTTTAATCTCAAAGTATTATCGTTCTAACGCCTTTTGGATTTGTAGAATCCTAAGTATTATGTAGCACTGCATTGCACTGCACAACACATTCATGCACTTCACGCCGAGGGGAACATGGGTTAATTGCCATCTGATGACAATTTTTACCTAGTTCAACAGTTATGGAACCCGAAGTTCTAAGCCGTTGGATATCCATAGTCCTTCTCTTCTAGTAATTGAAATTCCAGCCATTGCAGTTAAAGTGATAAGTCCCGCTCCAAATGAGATGTCGGGTGCTACTTTTACTATGAACCCATAGGATTTCGTCCGCTCTAATATCTCCAAAGACATGTTAGGCAGGATTTGCCTAGGGCACGGGTTGTTGCTAAATGATGTCTTATTGCTAGGGCCGGAATATATAGCTCACAACCCTCCAAAGGGATACACGGCTTGCAATAGATTCGTGTGTGTAGCTGGGACACTTTCTCCCTTCAATCGGTTCATTTGGGAAATGTTGCTTTTCTTGAGGATCGCTATGTCTCGGTTGCACTTGAATGGGTATGCCTTGCTCAACAGCCTGTTTGTTATCTTCATATAGCACCTCTTCCGCCCTCCGACTGTAGAAGAAATTAGATATCTGTTCAACATGAAAAGTCAGGGAGACAACCCTTCTTTCATTTTTTTGTAAGCGGTTAGAAATTGCTAGCTTGGCGTGGGAGCTTGGAGCAAGCTAAGCTACTTTAAAACCGAATGTTGTCCATCGGGATTCGCCAGACGGTGGCTAGTTAGACGTAACTACTCTAACCTCATTGTTGATTAACATGACAATATCAATTGGAGTCTAGTTTAACACTTTGCTTCTTGTACAGCTTCGATTCCGTGACCCAAAGGGGCTCAGTTTAAAGAAATAGTAAGGGTTCTTCAAGTGGTGCAAACCATGCATAGAGAAATCGACGAAGTCCTCACAGATGAAAATTTGATTGTCGTGGGCTAGTAGATAGAGACCAAAGCATCAGATTGGCAGGAGTTCTTTGGAACGGCCCGCATGAGGCATGAAGGGAGAAGAGCTGCTGGTGCCATTATTATAGAACAGGGCAGTGATGATAATGTGCCCACTGGAGACGAGCCCGCGACTGGGCCTTCGCCAAGTCTTCAATCTTTAGAGCTAAAAATAAGAGGCAAGTCTATTGCCCACAAAGCCACGAGATGCAAAACTGTCGTGCTATCTCCACCCATTATAACCGGTGTAAGTGCGCAGACTTCTCCTAGCTTATTTGAGGTACTAGCGGACATTCCCATTCCGGATAACTTGCCTTTACATCAAGATATCGGACTAAAGGGGCTTTAGATATAGGGGAGCCAACTCCTTCGAGCACGGCCGCCACAACCAGTTGGTTGGGCGGTTTGCACATGCACGCACACACTTCATGGTTCCACACAACCTTTAATCACATGTTTCTCAATCTCTAGAGATATCTAACTTCGTTTCTACTTTCATTTTGCAAATACGATGACGAAGCGGGATCTATGCTCGGTAGTCTTCATTCTACATGCAACTCTTCTAGCTCATATTCCGAATCTTGTAGGCATGAGTCTGAAAGAGACTATGATCGCAGCCGCTCTAGTCAAGAACGAAAGCTTTATGAAAGAGAAAGGGATAAGGAGAGGCTGTATCAAAGTAGGTGCCACTCCCAGTCGCGCTCTTCGCCACCTAGAGGTCCTTCGCAACCCTCCAGCTCCGAAAAACAAACCGATGAAACATCACGTCAAATAGCACCTCCCCAAACTTTGGGATCTGGCGAACAATGGCATAGAACTGAGGCAGAAACTCATGTTGTCACCATATCGAATGCTATGGAACCCGCAGGAGAAGGGGCCATCGGAAACTAAGTTAAAGATGGATTTTTCGAACATCTGCTTCGATGGCTTCCATTTCCCCCCAAACTTAAACCAAATCCCTCATGTGGCAGAGCAGATGGTACATGACTATGCACATGATGTCTGTAATCAGTACCGAGAATGGGTGAAGACGACAGAGAAATCTTCAGTGGTGGCCTTCGATCGGGCGAAAACAATCGGGAAATTGGAGAAAGATCATGCCCAAAAGGACTGTATAATCAAAGTACTTAACAACAAGACTGAGTCTTTATGGAATTCGAAAATGGAGTCCCAAAAGAAAGCCGATGAGGCAAGCCAGTCTATGGAAAAAATACATCGGTCTCATATAGACTTTGTTCAAGAAATGGGCCATCGGAATTCCCTCGTCGCGGAGGAGAGAGATGCTGCACTGAAGGAGCTTGAGGAATTAAAGGTAAAGTTCGCCAAGGTCGTCAGGGAGAAATATGATGCTAACAAAGCTGCCAAGAGGCATGCGAGCAGACGATGGCTCTTAACGACGAAAGGGATGCGGCGAACTTGAAGGCTCTAGAAGCTAAAGCCAGAATTGAGAGTGAAGTTAAATCGATGGAGGCGAGGATGAAGGATGAATTCGGAGCTCTTATTGCCCTATATAATGCCAACATTTTGAGGAATGGCAATCTCAGCTGTCTCGAAGATTACCCCTTCCATCTATATAAGGCTTGCAGTCGCTTGTTCGAAGACGAGAAAATGGCCTGCAACACTTCAACTATTGCTGAATTCGAACTGGAAAATCAAACATTTATTGGAGATGAGGCCAAGTTTCTTCAAGAGAGCATCATCGCTTTTGAAAAGGAAAAACTAGCTGCCAAGTACTCGGACGTTGGAGAAGGGTCAGGAGTCAAGCATCATGGAGGAAGCTTCGAAATGCATGCAGCGGCCCAACCTGAGCTTACTTCAGCAACTGATCCTCTAGCTGTTTGGGCATACGACCTTGACCAACCAAGCTTTTCTCCAGTACATGAACATGGTCCTGAAGGCGCATCAGCTCAACATGTGAGTCAATCTGAGGAAGGTACTCTGAACACTTCTTTCATTTGCCTAAATGTAGGAGCATTGTCGGAAAATGTCGCTAATATATTTTCTTATCTTTATTCTGTTATAGATTCTACACCAGCCAATCCTCCTACAACCCAAGAATTGCATCATGAGAAGGAGGCTGTTATGATGGAAGCGACAACTATAACGGTCGCTGCATTGACTGGGGAGTTGCATGAAGGCAGCTGCGTGTTCGATCAAAAAATGTTGGAAGCACTCCTTAATCACGAAAGCGACCCGAACATTGAATTCCTTTCCATGTTGATGAAGATGTTATAATTACGGGATCCTCTGGCCCAACCAGCAGTATTCCGATGAGCATCCGAGCAGAGTGGACCAAGGAAATAATGAAAGAGATTAAGGATGATATGGCACAGGCGGAGCTAGATCGTGGAATTGGTGGCATGGTGGGTGTTGGCCTAATCCCGATTATTGTCATTTCTTCTGATGGCACTGTTATTGAAATCGGTGCACCTCCTTCCACCACGTAGAAATTGCCAACATCCTTCTAGTCCTACGTATGGAAGATGCTCTTGTTCATGCGAGCTTTGAGGAGGAGATAACTGTAATCCCTCTGGCCGAAGACAAATTTGCTAAAGCTGGCCGGGGAAGTAAGGCTCGAAGAGACATCCGAGCGGTAGTACAAGCTGGTCTACACCGAAGAAGAAGAAAAGGTCTAAGGCATATATTTGCTCTTTTGTTTTTTGGTAGATAGATGGAATAGGACTTCCTTTTGCATTTTATAGGCCGGGTATAGTGCGGGTTAGGCCACTGCTTATAGGAATTTTTTGAATAAGTTTTTGTACTTGTCTTTTTTCCAAAAAAATAGTGGAAATAAGACTTCATTTTGTTTTTCCCAGCATAACTCTGCATTTGTTTACTTAAGTATTTCAACATTTGAACTCTCATTCAATGTACTTGTGATACTTCAGTCTCTGAGTCGAATTTGAGTCCGGTCGTTAAGTCCCGAATTCATTCCTTCGGGTCATAACCAAACATCGAGTCGAATCTCAGTGTTGCACTGTCTCGATCTAGGGTTATGGCGGGTACTTGAGTAATTCCCCTAGACCTGGGAAGAATTAAAGTTGTTGTTCGACAGTCATTTTCTGCCTTCACTGATTTCAATTTAACTTAGTTAGAACAAAGTTAAAGGGAGAGGATTTTGAGTGGTCGGATCACACTCGCTCATTTGCTGGTATCAATATCCACGCTCTGGGGATTGAACTTATATTTCGGCGGTCAGTCGTGCCTACATAATGCTTGGAATTATGTCCACACTCTGGAATTATACCCCAGTCCGTGCTCTCGGGACTAGAGTCCTTCTATGGGCGATCAGTCATACCCATTTAACGTCTAGGATTATGGCCACACTCTAAGGACATAAGTTGTTTTATCGGTGGTCTGTCAGACCCGTTTAATGTTTATACTCTAGTCCGTGCTCTCTGGATCAGAGTTAGTTGGTGTTTATACTCCAGTTCCCACTCCGGGAAGCTGGAGTTAGTTGATGGGTGGTCAGTCACACCCATTTATATTTATACTCCATTCCATGATCTCGGGACCAGAATTAGTTGGTGGGTGGTTAGTCACACCTGATTATGTTTATACTCCAGTTCGCACTCTAGGAATCTGAAGTTAGTTGGTGGGTGGTCGGTCACACCCTTTTGGTGTTTATACTCCAGTCTGCGCTCTTGGGACCAGAGTTAGTTGATGGATGGTCGGCCGCATCCATTTGCATTTGTACTCCAGTTTGCACTTTAGGAACCTATATTTCATCGACAAATGGTTAGTTGAATATGTTTAGGTATTAGGATCTCGTTCGCACACTGGGAACAAGGAGTTGATCAAGGTTGTGGACGGTGGGATCACATCCATCTTGATTTGGCAATCAAAGTCCCGGGTGGACAGATCCTGCTCTTCAAGTTTGGATTTGGATTCTGTCCCTCAGCTCGCACTCTGGGAGCTGGAGTTTGTTAGAGAATTTTCATGTTTAAATCCTTCTTTTCTTTATAGGTGTTTTCCCTCGAGCTCGAGGTTTCACTTAGTGAGTTACCAATCAGATCACAATCACTCCTTATTTGAATGAGTCCCACCATTGGATGGGACTTAACTCTTTGTACATCGTGACGGTCGCACAATGCATTTCAAAAATTGTTCATCTGGCTTGATGAGTCTGCATTGCATTGCTGAAATAAGAAAGTACGACAAATTCAATTGCCTTATTACAAGTTCAAATTTTGAAAATGCATAAAAAACAGACTGAAATGAACAAAAGCCAGTTAAGTGTAAATGAATGAAATCATTTCCATAGAGCGAACGCAGAGAGATTCCTCCACGCCCTTACCCTTCTCCTTTAGTTGTGCATCCCGTAGATTAGCAGCATAACAGGCGTATCCAGCCGTTTGATTTACATGCAATACTCCCACCCTGATATTAGTAGGGAATTTCAAAATCAAACAGCACGGGGCAATCGCTACCATGAATTCAGCAAGGGTCGGCCGGTCCAAGAAAGCATTATGCGGAGAATTAATGACTAACACAACAAACTGTAGCATTTGGACTATTCGTCGATCTCTGATTCCCAACTCAACTGGGAACCCCACCATCCCATTGAGTAGCATTGCACTTTCATCAAATCCATGTATGTGAGACTGACACGGCTTTAATTCTTTAGCCTCCATTCTCATCTAGTCATAAGGTCGTTTAAAAAGAATACTTACGGAGCTTCCTCTATCCACCTAGATTATCTTCGTCCAAGCAGGACCTATCTAAGCTGAAATGACTAGCGGATCGATAGTAGGGTCTTCAACTCTATCAGCATCTTTGTTTCATAAAAAGATGTCAACAATCATTGTTTACTGTTGTTTCGTCGGAGCCCCATCATCAACATTAATGCAACACTTGAAGTCCGCTAGCCTAATCGAATTGGCATACGAATCCATTTCCTTCCAGCTCCGACCAGCTAGATGAGAACCACCACTAACTGTGTTTATAACCAACCTCCCTCCAGTACGCTTGGTTTTGAATTTGATTCTGGTTAGATGGGTACGCACCCCCAAACAGTTCCAACTTCCTATCTCTGGTCAACTTCTAAATGATGTCTTGTAAATGACGGCACTCCTTCGTGTTATGGCCGTAACAGTCATGGAATATGTAAAAAAAATTGGTTTGAATCTGCTTTTCAAATGATGGTTTCAGAGCTGGCTTCTGGTACTATCATGTATGGTAGGTTTGAAGATAAACATTCTCCAATGATGTGAGTATATTGGTCGAACATAGGAGCTCTATGTCTCGGTCTGCGATTTTGATCTCTCTTCTTCCCATGACCTCTATTATCTTTCTGTTGACCTTGCTTGCTCTATATATTCAATTGCACATTACCTAAGCTCTCACCGGATAGTTTCATAGTAATACTACTTTGAATGCCTTTAACATTGGGCCCCGCTCGTCCTGTTTCCTAGATCGTCTAGCTTCTTCTCTCCTTAGAAACTAGGTTGCCTTAGCCTAGAAACGATCCAACGATACGGGGGGTTTCCCAGCCAACCAACTGCCAAACTCGGAATCAGAAGCGATTCCTTTTGTAAGTTCCATTAAGATAGAATTTTTATTTGGATTGTCGACCTCAGCTTAGGTAGCATGAAACCTTTCCAGATAACGTGTAAGTGTCCCACCCGGAGCTTGGATAATGCTGGACAAGGTTTTGACGTCTTTTGGCCTTGTGACATGCATACAAAATTGTTCGACGAACTTCGTGGCTAACTGATCAAAACTGGAAATAGATCTAGGGGTAAACGAGTAAACCACATCATTGTAATACCTTGCGACGATATAGGGAAACTCTTGCACTTAACCACATCATCTCATCAAATCGTGCGGCATCATGAGCCATTCGTACTTTAATATGTGATGATTAGGATCTAAACTTCTTTCATACACAGGCAGGGTAGGCATCCCGAATCGGGGAGGTGGCTCAACATAAATGATGTCATTCATGAATGGAGCATGACCTCGGGAGATTCCCCAATCGTCATTAGTAAGGCCTTGAGTTTCACAGATCAAGGTTGGAATGTTAGGCATTTGGACACTTGGGACCAAGGCGTTGTCAGGTTCCACATTGCGAGGATGGTCCGGACGTGGTCAATGGTCCGTTCCTCACCTCCTTGGCTCCGAGTCTTCAGGAACATAGGGTTTTGGAGCATGAATATGTTGACAAAGGGTCGGAGTCTGTGGTTGTCACCAATCTTGTATAGCTAAGATTTTTCCTTGGTCTACTGAAACTCCATTGACTAACACAATATGTCCCAGGAATTTGAGCTCTTTTTCCTAGAAATGGCATTTTGAAAATTTTGCTTTCAGCACATTCCTTCTCACTACATCCAACACAATCTCATAATGCCTTTCATATGCTTCTTTAGTCTTTGAATATCTCAGAATATCATCAATAAAGACTAACACGAATTTATTGAGTACGTCTCTCAATACTCTATTCATAAGGTCCACGAAATAGGTGAGTGCATTGGTTAGCCCAAATGGCATAACCCACTATTCATTGAAACTACCTGCCCTTAGAATGCAGTCAAGGAAATGCAATCTTATACTATTCACAAATGATGAAATCCGATAGCTAGATCCACTTTTGAGAATACCTGAACACTATGTAATTGATCAAACAAGTCGTTTATGCAGGATGGAGGATACTAATTTTTAATCGTTTGCTTATTTAGGTCTTGGTAGTCTACACACAGTCTAGGGAAATAATCGGACTTTGTCAAAATACCACGGTTGCTCCCTAACTTGAGCAACTTGGTTTAATTAGCCCCTTTTTCAATAATTCATTAGTTTGTTTTTCCAGCTTGGTCTTTTCTTTTGGAGCCAGCCTACAAATAGGGTGAATAACGAGTCCGCCATCAAGGATTAAGTCAATATGGAATTCAATTTTTGATGTAAGGGAAAACTTTTAACTTCCTCGAAAACATCTTAGAAATTCTTTAACAATTGATATTCTTTGCAAGTTCATTTGAGATGAATCTAACGCATACATGAAGCTGTCTCTTAGTAGACTAGGTCCTTTATATATTATTCGTACTAACATCCTTCCGATTCGGCTTTTAATATAATCATTCGATTGATGCAGTCTAGAATAGATCAATACTTGGATAGCCAATCCATCCTGAGTAAAATATCAAACCCAATGAAATCAAGGACAAATAGGTCGCATAAGAATTGGTGGGTTTGGTAGGTAACTAGTACATTTATACAAATCATATAAAGATTGGTTGTATCACCTATGGGATTAGTTATGCGGATAGGGGTTTCTGCTATTTCTAGGGTAAGGTTTAATTTATCAGCCAATTTCATAGCAATAAAACTATGGGAAGCCCCAGTATCAAATAATAATCTAACTGAAATATCGATAACACATAAATTATCTTCGAGGACTTCCTTTCCCTTCACATCTTCAAAGGTTGAAGGCTAATTCTTTATAGCATAAACTTTGATATATTCTCCCAGTGTCCCGACTGATGGCAACTATAACAATTACTTTTCTGAACCATAGGAGAGACAGTTCCTCGCTGTTGCTTTTGCACCTTGGGACTCCTACGGTATGTTTCAAGATGGCCTTTCTTTTGGCAATTATACCAAACAACATCCTTATAATGGTTCTTTTGAGATCCTCCACCATTCTTTCCCTGCATGGCTTCTTTCTCTTCTTCTGATTGTTGCCATTTACTTGGGCTACCACCGGATTCCTTTTACCCAATACTTCATACAGAGTCCCATAAAAGTTCCCTTCACGTGTGTGGTCATTCGGTCCTAATATAGCTCTTTCATTCCTGCAATTAACATATCATTCTGCTTTAAGGATGTGTCTACTAGTCCAGGCCCAAAAAGAGATAATTCAGTAAACTTCTTGATTACTCCTCCATAGACATATCTTCTTGTTTCGAGTCCATAAAATTTCTATAAAGATGGGATTTTCTAGCTATAGGTGTATCCTGCTCTTCGAACACTTCTTTAAATCTAGTCCATGAGAAATTATCTTCAGAATATTCAAAGTGATGGATTCCCACAATGCTAGAGCTTCTTCTTGCAGTTGCCAGGAAGCTAAGAACCACTTTTGATCATCCTCTATGTTCAATTCTTTGAATATTCTTTCACAAGAGCGGAGCCATGCTTGCACTTTAACAATAAACTCGATTCCTTGGAATGGTTTTCCTCCCAAGCTAGTGTAATTCTTACAAAGAGTTGCAAAGTTAATTTGGGGTTGCATAGGGATTACCACTTCCTCAATTTTTGTAGCATTTAATCAACCATTGTTGGTCGTAGTATTTCAACCTCCTCTTAGTCCTCTTCTATTACTCATCTCCTACTATCTACATATAGAAAGGAAACAATTTTAGAATTATAGACGAAATTATCTTAGGGTATAGGTATTAAGCATAAAATGACATTGATGGATTTATTTAGATAAAATTAAAAATATGCTCTCCCATTTACTAAATTCGATTTAGGGTATTACTAACCCTATCTTTTATGAGTCGACCCCATCAAGGTTTAGGTGTTCTCTCAACCTAAGCTCTGATATCTACTGTGATCACTCACCTTTTCGACCCTCGAAGATCGATGCTTATACATCCTCGGCATTCACATGCCGCAAATTCAAGTGCCAAAGAGATAGATAATCATGGGTTTTTAAAAGAAATAAAGGCAGAAGATAGAATAACCATAAAATCTCACGTTTTTATTAATTTTACATATGGAGAGTATATACAATCACTCCTTGTGATTCATCAGAGTTACAATAAGTACTGACCCAGCCAGGGACAGTTATAACTGCCTATCCTCACAGAAGCAGGTAGATACTAAATACATAATACATGATACAATGAAAATTTTAAATAGATCACTATTGACAAAAGGACTCTCCAATGTTCATGCTCTATGCTCCTTCCAAAATGCTCCAAGTCACATGACTACTTGGCTGCCCAAAAAAATAAGGCACATAGAGTTTAAGGGAAAGGGAAAACAAACTTCGAATCAGTCATGGACTAGTGTTAGAGACTCAAAATATGAGTATTTGAAAAATAAAAGGGTATCTCATAAGACCATGCCACATATTAACATGAAACGAGTTTTTACCTTATGATAACCGTATAGTTTCTATGTATAATCAAGTGATATTATTTTTAATGACATTCTTTGAAAAACCTTTCAAATAAACATATTCAAATAACCAAAATTATTACATTTGTAAAATTTGATGGCATAATAGTGCTACAACTAAAACCGAAGTCACTTATTTGAGATTTTTGTAATTCCCCTGAATTTTAATTAACATTATTCGAGATATTTAATTGGATTAATTAAATATAACAATGTGAATAATTAGGGAGATGAGATTAATAAATCTAATGCCCATGTCTTAATGAATGAACTAAAATAAGACTTAAATAAATTAAGAATGAGGCATTTCATAAGGGGTAAACTTGGGAATGGGGCTACATTTCCTAGTATAAATCTCTTCCTTCACGTTAATAAACTATCGCTTTCTCATTCATAACACCTCGCCTATATTTCGGCCGACCATTAAAAAGCTCCAGGAAGAGTTCAAATTGAAGAATAAGCTAAGGAATAAAAGCTAGGAAAGTATCTCATTCGAAAGCATAAACCTTCAAGAGTATTTTTTTAAAAGGTTTTCTAAAAAGGTGTTTCAATACCTTTCGGCAAGCCGAAGGGTAAACCTTTCGACATGGTCGAAAGTATGCTTTCAAGGGTTGGTTCCAACACCAACACTTCATTGTTTTTGAATGATTTCGAAAGGTTTTGGTTTCGAAAGGTTTGATTACAAAAGGTTCACAAATGGTTTTAAAGGGGAGATACCCCAAACTTTCGATTAGGTCAAAAAGAAACCCTGCGATAGGGTCGAAGGGTAGGACCATTCGACAAGGTCAAAATGTATTGATGTGCACGTAAATGTGCATATTTTTACCACCATATTTATTCTATTTAAATTAAATAAATGATCATATTGGGTATTTTAACTTGTTTTAACCAAAATTTATATTAATTCCAAATTTTCACATATTCATCTTCATATAAGGGCAAAATGGCCATTTGTGCGCGTATATTAATTTGAAAGAATTTAATTGGAAATTTCTATAATATTTTGTAGGAATTTAGCTTCTCATATTAGTGGGTTCATGAAGAAACATGCATGCACAAAATGGATATAAAGGAATGAAGATGGAAATAATTCAAAGTGAAGATCATGGAGGACCCCACCTACCCACCTACCTTAAGTACAAATTAAAGGCTAATGCACATGCTTATGGAGCTAATGGTTTCATGTACATTTTATGGGGGATTAAGACATGTTAATGTTTACTTGGCCTCCACACTTCCTAAGGGGCATTTTGGGTACTCCCCAAAAATATGCATTAGGGTTTCTAACTTGTATAAATACCCCTTATGTTTCATGTAGCCACCCTCCTCTTAGTTAGTTAGTTTTAGTTTAGAAAATAAAAGAAAGCTCTCTTTCTATTTTCATGGCTACTTAGCCATTTCTTCTCTTATGTAATTCTTTTCTTTTATGCAATATTAATTATTGTTTCTTTTTAATTACATGTTCATTTCCTTTTATGCAAGTAGTGTAGATTTTCCTTTATGCAATTAGAATAATTGTCTTTTCCATTAGCTTTCATTTTCCTTTCTTTTTGCTTTCATGTTGCTTTCTACATTTGTTGATTTGATAACAAATATGAGAGCTTAATCTCTACAATTTAGGGGTAATGAAGCTATTTAGTATGTAGATGCAACATTATGATGTTTATACTCTCTTTTTGTGCTTTAATGGAACTTTTTGTGCTTTAATGGAAACACTTGAAGTGGTTTAATGATGTTGTTTAGCTTTGAATTTGATAGTCTATGTTGTTCATAACAAATAGGCTATGCTTAAACAAACATAACACAAATTGCCTCTTCATTTAAATATGATTATGGCAAAGAAGTGAATGTTGAAATTGAAATTTGATAGCCTATATTTCTAAACAATAGTTAATAGGCTATGCTTAAAATAGATTTTTATTTCAACTTTGTTGTCATATATCATGAGAGTTAAAAGTGTATTAGTGATTGTGTTATAGTTTGATGGTTTATATTGAGCTAATTAATAGCACAAATATACCATACTTATGATAAGCACATCAACTAATTCACTAATGACAAGAAAAGAGAGATCATAACTTCATTTTGTTGATTTATGTGATCTAGAGAGTGGAAATTGCCTCTAAATTGTCTTAACACTCTCATATTTTTATCTATTTTCTTTTGTCATTTTTCTTTTTTCTTTTTAGTTAATCACTCTTTCAACTTCGGTTAATTTGATTGAGTAGAATTTTAAAATCATCAATTCCATGCGGATCGACCCGTATTCGCCGCGTGCTACATTCGTACACCGTGCGCTTGCGGTTATTTTTAATTTAAATTCGTTCGACGGTTTTCTAAACCGATAGAATTTCCGTCGACGAACAGGTTTTTGGCGTCGTTGCCGGGGATTTGTTTTGATTTTGATTTTCTATTCTTCGAATTATTTTCGTTTGATTTTTGTCTGTTTTTGTTTTGTGTGTGTGCATTTAAAAAAAAATTGTCGTGTGTTGTTTGATTTTTGTTTGTGTGTTGTTATTGTTTTCGGGTTGTTTCTTCATTTGCGTTTCATATCAAAAACAAAAGAAAGAAAAAATTAATTTACGATTTGCATTCTCGTTTACATTGTACAGTTTGCATTTTATATTTCTCTGTTTTTTCTATCATCTACAACTTCATACGCACCTTCTCTGCACACTACAACTTCATACTCAATCACCTCCAACATTCCTTCCTGCAGTGTGCATATCTGTGTACTACAATCTCCTTCCCTGTCATAACTGTCACTGACCCAAAACCAAGTACAACCTCTCACCAAATTCTTCCTCGACCTGACTGGCACCCACTACCCTGCTTCTCTTCAACCACTTCTGCTCAAATAAGCATACCCTTCCTACAGCACAGTGCACGCTACAGCCAATTTTTTAACTACCATCAACCAGAAACTGTCACAACTCCCCCTTCTTACTTCTCCAGACACATCACCAGACAAATCACAATCCACTGTGCATATTGGCCTGTACTTCATACATTTCAGCCTGCTACCGCTCCACTTGCTTCATCCCTCAACTAACATTGTCGACACAATTCACTAACCTTCAACCGCCCCGCCATCTAACTGCCTGCCACATTCACTACACAACAACAACATCACCATTACTTCATTCACTTCCTCCCCACCCCCTACAACATCCACACCATCAAACAGTTCACTTCTTCACCAATCGCTCGTCCACCAAACATCACAACAAACCTTCGACTGCACTTCATACAAAAGAAAATCCACCATCATCCATATGGCCTGACTGCGCCACATCCATCCAAACTCCATCATCAAACCATAACATATCAACCATCCCCTCCTTCACAACTTCCCTTGCCAAACACACACCTGATTGCTTCTGATCACCCTAAAGCTGCTAGCTACCATCAAGAACAACACTTTCCCGATCATCACCCAGTCAACCACAACTACACCAGTCTATAACATCTTCACAAATTCCCACTGCCCCTCAACAATAACAAAGAAAAAACTGACCACCTACACCCATTGAAGTAAGCTGCCATCAATAGTTTCGTTGCCTTCAATCACCTGCCGTCACAACCCATCAAAACTTCTGCTTCCACCCACTGTGCACTCTGTTTCAAAACTCAACAACCTCCATTTCATCCCCACAGTGCACTTCTCACCATCCACTTACAACTGAAACAGTCAAAACATCATCACCTCCTCCTTCACAATCAACCACAGCTTCATTCACCCAACCATTAACATCAGCCACTCCTCCAACTACCCACTCTCCAAACAACAGTGCAACTTCAATAACCACTCTATCATAAATTTTCCAATACACAAAGCAACTGAATCACTGTGCCATCCCCTCCATTTAATTGCTGTCAAATACTCACAACCCATCGACCAGAACTTCACTGTGCAAGTAACTCCACCAAAGTACAAACTACCGACCACTTCATAATACAAGACTGTCGCAAAACTTCGCCCAAAAACAACCAATTGCTTACTGACATAAAGTGTACTGCCCCAAATTCACATCACGAACCATCGATAACCCACCTCCGCAACTCCGTAGCCCTCCACCTCACCGCGATTCGACAACTGACAGCAACCCAATCGAACCTACTGTGCCTTCACTTCCAAATCCATTTTCCAAAACCACCCACACTTCATATATCTTCTACCATTGACAAAACACCCCGACGACCCTCACGACTCCCCATAGCCGTCACCAAAGCCAAATGCAATCGAACGCAACTCGAATCGACCAATTTTTTATTTGGGGTTGAGCGGAATTGATAGAATTAACTGCTGAGAAGAGGGGCGAAATTAACTGAATTGAGGAAGTGGCGGCTTGAGAAATTTTGATTGAGGAAGAAATGCGTGTTGAATTGTTTTATGTATTTCGTTTTTACTGGGTGAAAACTTTGTAAGGAAAGTTGTTTCTACGGGTATTGGGTATTTTGGGCTTGTGGGCTTTCATTTACTGTTTTGTTTTTGTGTGTGTTTTTACATATATATATACACACACATACATATATATATTTATCCTTTCTTTTTAGTGTAAAGTCCTTGTCTATAAAAAAAAGAAAAACTTTTCAAATTTCATAGTTTAACTTTGTTGGGTTTTTGTTTGGATACATACAAAGTAGTGCTAGTTGCCTTTTCCTTTTATCTTTCACAAAAAAAAGAGTTTGAATCTGTTTGGTTTTTATTTTAAGTTCCATCCACACAAAAAAAATTGTATATATTTTGTTTTTATTTTCAGGTTGCCCAAGCAGAAAATAAAGAAGAATCGCTTTTCCTTGCTTTGCCAAAAAATAAATTGCTGGCTTGCTTATAAAAAAAATTGCTGCTTCCATCCCTACTTTTATTTGTCTTGCATTGTTGTTTGCTTGCATTAAAAATAAATTTTTCAAAAAAAAAACCTAAACCAAAAAACAAATTTCATTGTAGTTGCATTGTTAATGCACGTTTAATTTCTGCTTTGCATTTCATCCTAGAATTTTGATTAATAATAACGATTAGACATCGATAACACTTAATTGTATATTAACAATTTGTCTTCTTTGAACAATTTAATTTCTTGGTGTCTAGGCTACGACAGAGTAATAATCATTTATAAATATTACGGTGATTCGTAAATATTATAGTGGTTGTTCCTCTGAAGGTACTTAAACCTTCGGCTACATTGCTACGGTGATTCGTGGTGCACCGATAAATCCTGTCCGTTACCTGGCTGAGAACTATCTTGTTTATCTAAGACAATTTGTGAATATACAATTTTGGGTTTACTTAGGATAAATCATTTGTAATTAACCCTTGCATTCATTTAGTTTCATTTGTTCATGCATATTTAAAAAAAAAACTTAAAAAAATTTCAAAAATCCAAAACTAAAAAAAATTGTAAATATTCCTTTTATTTTTCTTTCAAATTTTTAAATCCTTTTCATTTGAAATTTCAAAAATCCAAAAAATTAAGAAAAACAAAAATCCAAAAAAAATATATAAAACTTTTCTTAAAAAAAAAAGCCAAAAAAATTTGAAAATCCATAAACAAAACAAAATTCAATTTTCCATTTTGAAAAATAAATTCTATTTGTAAATATTTTTCCTTTATAAAAAAAAACATTCTTGAAAATGTCCGAGTTTCCCCACTTACATGAATTTTACAATAGTTGTGAAAATCAATATGATCCATATAATTTCACTTTAAATTCTTATGAATATTTCAAAGACAACTATTGTTCAAACGATTCGGATTTTGAGCTACAAAATTTTCAAAATGATGAGCAACCCTCGAATTTTGAAAAAACATTGAAATGATTTCGTCTTTACTCGAACTCTCTACACAACAAAATCAAGAGATAAATGAGTTGTCTAATTCATATTTGTGCGATAACTCAAATCAAAGTTTTCAAAATAATCAAAATTTGGATTCACTTAAAAATTCAAACAATTTCGAGTATAACCCATGCCAATTCAATTTTGAACTCCAAAATGAATTTCAAAATCAAAACGAAAATGTGATCCAATTTTCAAATAATTTTGGTAATGGGAATACTTTCAATAATGATACGATTGAAAACCTTGGTTATCAACAAATTCAAAATGAAAGTTTTCAAACTAATAATCATGAATTTGATTTTGTTGACCAAATGGAAAAAGATAACGGGGATTTATTACTTGAAAAATACAAAAAATTTCATGAAAATCATAATCAAATCTCAACTTGCGAAGAATCAAATAATAATCTACCGTTTATCGTAATTGACAATACTTGTTCTCAACAAGCCCAAATCGAAAATTTTCAAGTTAATAATTACAAATTTGACTTTGTTGAGCAAATGAATGAAATTTACGATGATCATGCAAATTTGTTGATTAAAACATTGGAAAATTTTCGTGAGAAACAAAATCAAACTTCAATGAGTGACGAGTCAAACGATAATCCATCTTTTACCCAAATTGATGATTTTCAAGTAACAACTTTTGAAATTGATAATGACGATCTTAATCAAGTTGTTGAAAATACGGTAATTGAGTTGGATTTCAATTCTTTTGAGGGCGTGGAACCAAATTTAAAATTCAATCTTTCTTTTCTCAATTTTGAAAATTTGAATACAATAGCTTTGGATTTTGAACTTGAGATACGCAATGAAGTTGTTGATAATCCAACAAAGGAAGACGAATTTAACGAACACGATTTCTTTGGACTTTTTGAAGATGGGTTGTTAGATTCCAAAGGGGACGATTCACATCACCATTTTGAAATCAATAATTTTGTAGAATTTTTCAATAAACAAAGTTGAATTTCAATTTGGTGAAAATAAATGTGAATTTCAATCAATCGTTATATCTACCCTAAAAATCATCGAAAATAAAATAACTCGTAAGATTTTTAATAAAACGACATTCGTTTTTCCAAAGCCACATTCGACTTCAAAATCTTTTACGGTTTGGTTTTTCGAGCCTAAGCTTTGTCTCGTATACTTGACGAGACAAATGAATCGGTCTTTGGAAGACCGTTTCATTTACTTTTTGGCAATATACTTTCTGATGTCGTGTAAATACATTTCATTTTCATATAAATAATAATAAACGTTCCTTTTGACTTGGGTTGACTGTGGGGACACAATCAAAATCAAGTGTGGGGGAAGATTCATCTTCTTCTTGATTTTTCAGGATTAATTTTTCATTTTTCTTCCAAAAACTCAAAAAAAAGTGCAAAAACAAAATAAGAATTTTTTTTAGCGGTTTTGATTTATTTTTAAAGAAACGCTATAGGATAAATATATGGTTTTGGTTTATTAAATTGAAATTATTGAAAATTTATTTGTCTTAACAAAAATAAAAATGAAGTTTGATTATAAATAACAATGGTTTAACTAGTATATAGGAAGATTCATGCGTGTTAATTATGAAATACATCCTAATTGAAAATCTTTGTTTTAAAAGTGGTGAATTTAAAGTAAAGGATGTAACATTTTTTTTGTCTTCTAAGTTAAATGGTGCTAAGATGATTTTGCAAAACTCTCTCTCTTTTAAAAAAATATAAAAATAAATAAATAATAACAAAGTATTCACTCTCATTTAAAAGTCCTCACGGTTATGCATGGGTGAATTACTTAGAATCTTTGATTATGTGCTTTCATACTCATTTAAAAGTCCTCACGGTTATGCATGTATGGAACACATGTAAAAAAAAGACTTAATAAAAACCACCTACGGTCGATAGTGTATGCATGAAAGTGTGTGCACTCGCCATGCTCTGTACTCCCCTCACATAAGCCCGAAAGGCAGTGCATGGGTGGCATATCTGGCCTCAGTTTACCTGAGCTAGGTGTGTAATTTTTCTTGCAAATAATGAGGGAGCAAGCAATTGAAATCCTAGCACTATTTTTACTTATTTGATTTGATTTGTTATTGAAAAGAAATGAAAATACCACTTTGATAAACTTTGATAATCAACTAAGGATCCATTTTATAATTACACTTTGTTATACAACAAGTTAAACTATAGTCTATTTGTTATGATAACTTCGTTTTTATTGAAAATATTGACTAGTAAATAACTTAAATTTCAAGATAATGACCAAAACATATATTTAACTTATTTGTTTCAATTTAAAAATAAATCCTTCATTTGTAAATATTTTCAAAAACTCACATTCATCTCTTTGTAAATAAATCTTGTATTTTGTAAATATTTCCATCCTGCATTTGGATTTTGTGGGTAGCATCCGCTGAAAACCTCCGAGACAACACTCGTCCTATTGGGGATACCCAGAGGTTTAACAGCTTGTTGCATGCGCTCAATGCAATCGTGCTTCCTACGAAAACGGATTTATATTAATTTTAGTTTATTCGAGGATGAATAAAAAGATAAGTGTGGGGGTATTTGATGTGCACGTAAATGTGCATATTTTTACCACCATATTTATTCTATTTAAATTAAATAAATGATCATATTGGGTATTTTAACTTGTTTTAACCAAAATTCATATTAATTCCAAATTTTCACATATTCATCTTCATATAAGGGCAAAATGGCCATTTGTGTGCGTATATTAATTTGAAAGAATTTAATTGGAAATTTCTATAATATTTTGTAGGAATTTAGCTTCTCATATTAGTGGGTTCATGAAGAAACATGCATGCACAAAATGGATATAAAGGAATGAAGATGGAAATAATTCAAAGTGAAGATCATGGAGGACCCCACCTACCCACCTACCTTAATGTACAAATTAAAGGCTAATGCACATGCTTATGGATCTAATGGTTTCATGTACATTTAATGGGGGATTAAGACATGTTAATGTTTACTTGGCCTCCACACTTCCTAAGGGGCATTTTGGGTACTCCCCAAAAATATGCATTAGGGTTTCTAACTTGTATAAATACCCCTTATGTTTCATGTAGCCACCCTCCTCTTAGTTAGTTAGTTTTAGTTTAGAAAATAAAAGAAAGCTCTCTTTCCCTTTTCATGGCTACTTAGCCATTTCTTCTCTTATATAATTCTTCTTTTATGCAATATTAATTATTGTTTCTTTTTAATTACATGTTCATTTCCTTTTATGCAAGTAGTGTAGATTTTCCTTTATGCAATTAGAATAGTTGTCTTTTCCATTAGCTTTCATTTTTCTTTCTTTTTTGCTTTCATGTTGCTTTCTATATTTGTTGATTTGATAACAAATATGAGAGCTTAATCCCTACAATTTAGGGGTAATGAAGCTCTCTAGTATGTAGATGCAACATTATGATGTTTATACTCTCTTTTTGTGCTTTAATGGAACTTTTTGTGCTTTAATGGAAACACTTGAAGTGGTTTAATGATGTTGTTTAGCTTTGAATTTGATAGTCTATGTTGTTCATAACAAATAGGCTATGCTTAAACAAACATAACACAAATTGCCTCTTCATTTAAATATGATTATGGCAAAGAAGTGAATGCTGAAATTGAAATTTGATAGCCTATATTTCTAAACAATAGTTAATAGGCTATGCTTAAAATAGATTTTTATTTCAACTTTGTTGTCATATATCATGAGAGTTAAAAGTGTATTAGTGATTGTGTTATAGTTTGATGGTTTATATTGAGCTAATTAATAGCACAAATATACCATATTTATGATAAGCACATCAACTAATTCACTAATGACAAGAAAAGAGAGATCATAACTTCATTTTGTTGATTTATGTGATCTAGAGAGTGGAAATTGCCTCTAAATTGTCTTAACACTCTCATATTTTTATCTATTTTCTTTTGTCATTTTTCTTCTTTTTTTTAGTTAATCACTCTTCCAACTTTGGTTAATTTGATTGAGTAGAATTTTAAAATCATCAATTCCCTGTGGATCGACCCGTATTCGCCACGTGCTACATTCGTACACCGTGCGCTTGCGGTTATTTTTAATTTAAATTCGTTCGACGGTTTTCTAAACTGATAGAATTTCCGTCGACGAACATGTATGATTTTGTGATGATTTCAAAAGAGTGGTTTCCAAAAGGGTCTAACTTCAGATCATTGTTTTCTTTTGAATGGGATTTCATTCGAAGGGCTTTAAAGGGTTGTTTTCACCCATTCTTCCTTAAGTAAAATTTTGCTAATTTGAAGGATTACTTCAAAGGGCTATAGCATAAAAACACTTATTTTGTTTGAATATGTAAATGGGATACTTGTATAAATTTGATGTTACTAAACCTTCGGGATACCGGGATAGGGTTTAATGTTTTTGATACATAGCTTGGGGTTACAAATAGAAATTGCTTTCAAAATTATGCAATTTGGGGCTATCAATGTGTTTTTATTTTAATTAACCTAATTGGGGCTACCAATATGAATAGGTTAAACAGGTGGTATGCTTGGGGAAAAATAAATAATCATGGGGATCATGATAATTTTGGCCCAGTGTTGGGTTCTTGGTTAACTTAGAAAAGCCATGGAATGTGCATTGGATAGCCCACATCAAAATGTTTTGCTAGAGGTGGTTAGCCTTGGGATTTGGCACGCAAGGGTTTATATTCATCCTAGGAAAACTATGAAGTATGTGGTGGATAACCCACACCAATTTTTATAAAACAATGTATGATTGATAATCTGCTTTTTATTTTGATGAATTTAGAACGGTCAGTCCTATTAACGTTTGGACGGATAGTGATTATTAAAGATTTAGAGAGGAACTCTAATAAATTGATTGTAAATAGGAAATCTAATAAATTGCTTTTAGATGGGATATCTAATAAATGAGTGGATGGTATATCCAATACATATGATTTATGAATTTTTTCATATTATGTTAACACTAATCATTTTGGGTGCAGGGGCATAGTAAATGATTTGCATGTTTTGTTTTGGATACTAGTTGCACGATCTCACAAGCTATCTTTTATTATAAGAGATGATAGAGGATTATTCATACCAGACTTATTGTCTGACTCAAAGTCTGTGTTTCTCCATAAATTCTTGGGTTCTCAAAATTAATTTGAGTAGTCTGAGAGTGGGAGACATTCAGGTTTTGGACGAATAAGATTCCAATGACATGCAGGAGGCAGTGTTAGCTATGTAGGAGCTATTTTGTGTATTTCGATGTGATGTATTAAGAACTATAAAGTTCATATTATTAGTTCTCTTATCATCATAAGGGGATATCTTCATTTATCGCTCTTATCGTATTTGGTACATGTATATATGATCTAAACATGGTTAACTTTTCGGGTTATGTAATTAAATTTGAATATTATTCATAAGAAATGAGAAACTTTGTTTTGTTGAAGTTCAAAAAATTTCATATTCTTATGTTTCTGTGTTGCTAATAGTTTCAAGATTTCGATTTCACTCACTTAGAAATAACACCTATGGAAGACTGCTGCATCCGCAGCAGTTAGTTTGGAGCCTCCGGAAGCTGGATGTTTCAAAGTTGATATCGGAGCATGGTTTATGTAATTAAAAGGAATTTAAACCTTAAAAGATTTTTAAAGCATAATCTAATGAATCTAAAATATGGTTGGGCTTAGGTAAGCGCTATAGTAACGTATGTGTACTTTGCTATAAATACCTAAATATGTGTTCCCCACTCTCTTAGACCATTCTTCTATATCTTATTAAGTTTGGATTCCAAGTAGTAGGGAATTAAGATATGGAGGCAGAAACGGAAGAGTGAATCAAGGTGGAATACGCACTGCAACAAGTGAAATGTTCGATCTAATACTAGGAGCTACCAAGGTCGACAAGCAAATGCAAACTCAGATGCCAATGCTAATATTGGTGCTGAGATTCCACCAGTTGATAAGGGATAATGTATAAGTTCTTTGTGCATATGATGTAATCTAGAGCAACCGTGGAAGTGACTATAGGGAACGCTGGAGGAGTTAACCCGGTGGTCTCGGTTGGCAATAATTATGTCAAGCTGAGCAGGGATTATACTAGTCTTGGAGGAAAGCATTTTCTACTAACCGAGGATGTAGTAGGAATGGATAACTAGCTATTACACTGTGAAAGGATATTTGTAGATCTCGGCTTGATGGATATGTAGAAGAGGAGACTTTCTTCAAGGCAATTGTAGGGAGCAGCGTTGTTTTGGTGGAATGGAGTTACCATAAGAGAGCCAGAGGAAGACTTGACTTGGACTGAATTTCGAAGGAGGTTCGAAGAAAGATTTCTATCTATGGTTGCCAAGTCAACTTGCTAAGGAAGTTTGTATATTTAGTCCAAGAGATAAATCGATGATTGAGTATGTTACGGAATTTGATGACTTGTCCCATTACGGATATGCTACTGTGAATATAGTTATTCAGAGGAATGATAAGTTTATCAGGGGGTTGAATCCTTAGATCGCTAGAGCAGTGGCCAAACCTTCGGGATCCATGTCATATTGTTGTGGAGATGGCTATTCCAAAATAAGGAGATGTATTCTTCTTTTGAAAAAGGGAAACCAACCGAGGTTCATAATTTTCAGGGAAAGAAGCGGAAATTCTTCAAGAAGAAAGGTACCTAGTCGGGGGTAGCAGGTAAGAAGAGCAAAGCTGATATTGTTTGTTACAAGTGTGACAAGAAGGGGCACTATGCTAATGAGTGTCGCTCAGGTGATGGAGGAGCAGTGAGGCCGAATGTGAAGTGCTACAATTGTGGCCAGATGGGGCATTACAAGGACAAGTGTCCTGAAGAGGTCAAAGATGGAAAGGGGAAGGTCTTTGCATTGGAACCATCATCCTCTAGACCAACGGCTACTGAGAAAGGAAAAGCTGTGATGGATGGTATGCTTATGATACATACCACTCCAGTTAGGATATTATTCAATACCGGTGCATCGCACTGATTTATATCTCAGCATTTGGTAGATTGCTTATGTCTGGAACCTTTATACCTTATTACACCTTTAAGGGTTGCAAATCCTATAGGAGAGTATGCAACTCTGGGAATGAGATATGACCAGTTAGAACTTGATTTGTTAGGTCATATGTTTGCATTCAGGTTATATGTTTTTGATTCCGTGGGTTTCGAGATCATATTGGGTATGGGTTGGTTAGATAGATATGATGCTAGGATATTTTGCCAAGATGGGGAAATGTCATTGAGACAACCTAATAGCCATAACCGAGTCATTTACTTGGTAAGGAGTTCGAATGGAGATGCTTATGCGTTATTGGATGCTATGGGAATGGAAGCAGAGTTGAAGCAGGTTTATGTTGCAAGAAAGTTTGTAGATGTGTTTGAACCAGTTTCGGGCATGCTGCCGAAAAGGGCAATCGAATTTTGGATAGATCTCGTACTAGGAGCTAAACCCTGTAAGTAGACCATCTAGCCGGATGTCCCCAACAGAGATGAAGGAATTGAGGGTGCTGCTAGTGGAATTGAAAGGAAAGAATTTCATCTGGCCAAGCAGTTTGCCTTGGGGAACAGCCGCGGTATTTATGAAGAATCCAAATGGGTCATTAAGGACGTGTATCGACTATCGTATAATGAACGAGAAGACGATCAAGAATAGGTATCCATTGACAAGAATTGATGATTTATTCAATCAGTTGAGTGGAGCTAGAGTATTTTCCCATCTGGATTTGGCGACAAGTTTCCATTAGCTAAGGGTGGCAGATGATAGTATTCCTTTAACATCATTTAAGACCAGATATAGGTCTTTCAAATGGTTGGTTATGCCATTTGGACTTACTAATGCACCAGCCTTCCACGTGGATTTGATGAACCGAGTTTTCCGAGAGCACTAGGATAGGTTCGTGTTGGTTTTTATTGATGATATTTTTGTATATTCTAAGAATGAGAAGGATCATGCAAATCATCATAGAATAGTATTAGAGACGGTAAGGCTACATCGGTTGAAAGCGAAATTTCCCAAGTGTCATTTTCGAAAGAAGGAAGTGCAGTTCCCTGGTCATATGGTTTCCAAGGTAGGTTTAGAAGTTGATCTAGATAAGATCGAAGCAATTAACAGTTGGAAGAGACCAGAGACGGTAAGTGAGATTAGAAGTTTTCTTGGCCTTGTGGGATACTAGCAAATGTTCATTAAGGATTTCTCGTGGATAGCGTCATCCTTGACTATGCTTACAAGGAAGGACAAGAAGTTTGTTTGGTCTGACAAATATGAGGAGGCATTGCATAAGTTGAAACATTTGTTAACCAATGCGCCCATGTTAGTAGTTCCAGATGAGATTCAGGGATTGGTAGTTTACACCGAGCTAATGTAGAATAGAAAAGTTATCGCATACGCTTCTTGATAGCTTAGACCACATGAAGTGAGATATCCGACTCATGACCTAGAGTTGGCAGTGGTAATCTTCGTATTGAAGGTGTAGAGGCATTATCTTTTAGGAGAAAGGTTTGAGATTTTTACCGATTATATGTCTCTACGGTATCTATTCTCTCAGAAGGAGTTAAACATGAGACATCAGAGATGGCTGGAGTTTGTGGCAGCTTATGATTTTAGCATCGAGTATACACCGGGAAATGGAAATAAGGTGGCAGATGCGCTTAGTTGGAAACATTAGAATGTGATGTTAACTGTGTTGGCAGAATGGAAAGACTTGGGAGCACTGGCTACTTGTAGTGTGCAGTTGAGGTCAACTGTTGGATCTAGTTGGAACATTGCCATGATGTCTTGTTTGGAAGTTCGGCCGGTTTTGATCGATCCAATTGCTTCAAGGAAGAAAGAAATCCAGTGTTAGCCGAGAGCATTAGAAAGAAGGAATGGTTATGTATTCCAGATGTTGGAAACCTTAGGAAGAAAGTTCTTAGGGAATGTCATCGATCAAAGTTTATGATTCATCTTGGGGGAACCAAGATGTATCACGAGAAGAAGAGGAGTTTCTTCCAGGAAGGAATGAAGAGGGATGTTAGCTTATGGGTAAAACAATGTTTGAACTTTCAGCAAATAAAAGCCGAATATCAGAAGCCTAGTGGTTGGCTTCAGCCTTTGGATTTTCCAGTTTGAAAATGGGACTCGATATCCATGGATTTTATTAATGGATTGCCAAGGTCAAACCGGGGTAATGAAAGTATATGGGCATAGTGGACATATTGTCCAAGAATGCCCATTTCATTCCGGTAAGGTCAACCAAAACGACACCTGTTTTGGCTAAGTTGTTCATGAAGAACATCATATAGGCTGCATGGAATTCCTAGTAGTATCATTAGTGACAGAGATGCTTTGTTTACTAGTGACTTCTAAAAGAGCTTACAGAGTGTGTTAGGCAC
Source organism: Allium cepa (assembly GCA_030765085.1). Classification (NCBI taxonomy): domain Eukaryota; kingdom Viridiplantae; phylum Streptophyta; class Magnoliopsida; order Asparagales; family Amaryllidaceae; genus Allium; species Allium cepa. The sequence goes on along the minus strand of CM060937.1, from coordinate 1,023,501,742 downwards.
TAAGCTCAAGATGAGTACTGCATATCATCCTTAGACAGATGGGCAGACAGAAAGAGTCAACGAGGTACTGGAAGATCTGTTGAGAACTTATGTGCTTGAATTTAGTGGATCTTGGAAAGATCACTTGCACTTAGTGGAGTTTTCCTATAATAATAGTTATCAGACTATAGGAATGGCGTCTTTCGAAGCTTTGTATGGAAGCCCATACAAATCACCAGCATGTTGGTTAGAGACCAGAGACAGGTTAGTTCGTGGTCCAGAATTGGTGAGAGAGGCAACAGAAAAGATCGGGTTGATATGGGAAAGAATGAAGGAAGCTCAGTCTAGACAGAAGGGTTATACGGGCAAAAGCGTAAGGATCTAGAGTTCTCAGTTGGAGATAGAGTTTTCATCAAGGTATCATTGAAGAAAGGTGTATCTCGGTTCGGGAAGGCCGAGAAGCTAGCACCGAGGTATGTTGGACCATTCCCTATATCAGAGAGGATTGGAAGACTTGAGTACCGAGAGATTTACCGAGCAGTTTGTTCGAGGTCCACAATTTGTTTCATGTTTCTCATCTTAAGAAGTGTGTTCACGATCCCAAAAATACTATCACTCTGACGACACTGGAGGATTTAGCAGTGGAACCAAATATGACTTTCGCGGGGCAAACAGTTCGTGTTATGGCAAAAGATGAGAAGAGGTTAAGAAACAAGACAGTCGGGTTGGTGAAAGTTCAATGGAGCGACAACGTGAAGGACTGTACTTGGAAGACAAATGACAGGATTAGGGCTACTTTTCCTGGGCTATTTTAGATGGTATGTTCTATATAGGGTTTATATAGAATTTGGTCGGTAGGTTATACTTGCTTTACTTGAATGGGCTATATGCTTGTTGTTTTGTCCTTGCTGAATTTCGAGGATGAAATTCTTTAAGGGGGAAGTCTGTAATACCCTTAAATTTTAATTAACATTATTCAGGATATTTAATTGGATAAATTTAATAGAATAATGTGATTAATTAGGGAGATGAGATTAATAAATCCAATGGTCGTGTCTTAATAAATGAACTAAAATAAGACTTAACTAAATTGAGAAGGAGGAATTCCCTAAGTGGTAAACTTGGAAATGGGGATACATTTCTTAGTATAAATCTCTTACTCCACTTTAATAAACTTTCACTTTCTTTTTCATAGCTCCTCACCTATTTTTTGAGCGGCCATTAAAAAGCTCCAGGAAAAGTTTAAATTAAAGAGTAAGCTAAGGAATTAAAGCTAGGAAAGTACCTCATTCTCCAATCAACTAATCAAGGTGAATAATCATGTTTATCGTCATGTTTTTCTGTGTTGATTGGGTATGGATTATACCTGATTCATGATTGTGATTTTGGTTATGATATAACCATTGAAACCTTTGTCTGGATAAGACATAAGTGTTTTAAATGTTAATGGGTTAATTAGCACGTTTGATTCGATTTTGGTTAAATTATGAATCGTTTTTATCTTCATATGTTTGAAATTTTAATATGTTGAAGTATATGATTTTATCTAGTTTTTGGTGATTTTTTGGGAAATTTTCCTTAGTGATTTACTAAGGTAATTAAATTATTTAAGCCCATGGGCTAAATTGAAAATTGGCTTTCGAATTTGTTCAAATTCGGAAGGAAATTGCTTTTGAAAAATATTTGCGAAAGAAGAACGGTGTTTTAAGAAAAAGGTCAACTTTGGTATACTTTTTACTATTTGGAAGTATAGGAGAAGGTTCCTCAACCAATCAAAATTAGACAAACAAGATAAAACATCACATCAGTGGGCCCAGTTCTGTCTTCGACTCCAACAAGCCCGCTTTTACCCTTTCGATGAAGTCGAAGGGTACCTTTCGCCTAAGAAGGAAGGTAAACAATTACCCCCACCAAAGTTGAAAGGCAGGCACGGTGTCTAAGGAAAGAGAAGGGCGAAGGGATGGGGAGGCGGCTTCTTTTGCCTTCGAATACAAATATAATTGCTTTCGAATAAGTTGAAGGGGGATCCTTCGACTCTATCATTTTGTTAAAGACTAAATTTTTATATTCAAAAAGGGGTTTCGAAGGGGATCTTCGAAAGCTTAAACTTTCAAGAGTATTGTTTTAAAAGGTTTTCTAAAAAGGTGTTTTAATACCTTTCAACAAAGCCGAAGGGTAAACCTTCCAACATGGTCGGAAGTATGCTTTCGAAGGGTTTGTTCCAACACCAACACTTCACTGATTTTGAATGATTTCGAAAGGTTTTGATTTCGAAAGGCTTGATTTCAAAAGGTTTATAAATGGTTTTGTAAGGGGGATACCCCAGACTTTCGACAAAGTCGAAAGGTTGAACCTTTCGACTAGGTCATCGTAAGGGAACATCTTCATATGTCGCTCTTATCATATTTGGTACATGTATATATGATCTAAACGTGGTTAATGTCAGGGTTTATGTAATTAAATCTAAATATTATTCATAAGAAATTTGAAGAAATTTTTTTTGTTGAAGTTTATTTTTTTTTCATATTCTTGTGTTTTTGTGTTGCCGATAGTTTAAAGATTTCGATTTTGGTAACTCAGAAATAACACCTATGGATGAATGCAACATCCATACTGTTAGTTTTGAGCCGCCGGAAGTGGGATGTTACAATTTGATCTTTCAATGAATAGCAAGGTAAGGGACTACCTCCTGTATTATACATTTCTAGAGGAGTGTACCAAGGGTCGACATCTTCGAAACCTTTGCAAATTAATATTGGCCTACCCGAAACCCACAGATGGTATGGATAGCACCGAATACAATATCACCCCAGCCATTACAGAGCTATCTAGGATCCTACATCATACACCACATAATTTAAAATAAGACTGCCAATATTATTTCTTGTCCATAACATTATCATTTATGTTAAAAATCTTATATTTTAATATTTTAAAAAATTTATGAAGTGATGAATTTATGGATCGTTACAATAAAATTAGAATCTCACCGTTCGTTTGAGATTGGAATCTCTCACTCTAAATTTTCATATGTTGCTAAACACATACCAAACGAAATATACCACTTAGCAGATCTAATGTATCTTCAATTTTCTTCCACGTCTTTCTTTAATCCCTCCGCCTCTCGTACCCAGAAAACCCTATTTTCCGCCATTAGCTAAACTCAAAATTCAAATGATAGCATCAATAAAATGATTTCTTTTTCACAGAAAGATGCACCAATAACTTGGAAGGCAACAATTAAATAATTTGAAAGGCAATAATCAGCATTTCTATTTCTTATGGATAGGTAGTATGTTCTATTTTTATTTTACTTTTTATTATGGTTTTGTTGATCAATTTTCTTCTATTCGTAGATTTAATATTAGACATTATCACAAAACTTGATGTACATTATCATAGAATGCTTTGCTGAATTACGTGTGTTAGGCATAGAAGGCGATTAAAATTGGGGATATTCTTATACAAGGAAGTTAATTTTATTATTTTATAACATTTTTCCTCTTCTTATTTAAAACAAAAAAAACAATTTTTTGGCAGTAAATATACAAAATCATTTGTCATATTCTAAAATATTAATATATTTAGTTTACTAAAAAAGGTTTATGTATATTTGACAGTTCAAAGAAAGAATAAATTCAGATTCATTAATCAAAATAATATCAAAAATATGTTGATATACATTTATACAATTTCCTTATCTCTTTGCTTTATGTTATATATGACCAACTCCCCCCGATCAATGGCATTATTGTAAAATCATCTGTAGCCACTATATCAAAGTGAATTAGTATTTTTAGAACACCGTTGTATCAAAGATTGCATCATAAATCAAGCATTAATTTGCCTTCATTTTTATCGATTGGGAACTTAATGAGCTTTCCAAACCGTGCAAGTAAAAAAGTTGGAAAACTTAAACTAATAGCGACGGCAACATTAGATTTTATTTCATATTTTTTAAGTCTATTTCATAACCTATAATTAGAGTATCCTTTGAGTAATTACTATTTCCTCTTTTATTACTCAAGATTATACAATTAATGCTTTGATTGATGAAAAAAATTATGATGTTGTATTTAAGATATAATAATATGTAAGTTGCTTTGTGTTCTTTATTATCGGTTCAAGGTCTATAGTGCATTGAACTTGTTTATGGAGGTGTTGATACGCTATAGTGGATTGAACCCCAAAATATAATTATTGTTGTCCTTATTTAAAAAAAATTGTGATTTGTTTAACTAGTATTTATATTGAGTATTTAGCCGCACACCTCCGTATTTTTGAGGTAATATGTTGGTTCGATCATAAGTTATTGTACTGGTCATTGTGATTTTGTTTTGAAAATGTTGTTCATACTTATTTTAGATTTGAGTTATTTCTTTTTTAGTTCTTTCCGACGATTGAGTGTTTCTATCTACTTAATTATACCTATAAATTTGTTTAGATAAACATATGGTTTTTATGTAATTTTGCATAGCCTATACATGGCTAAGAATATATTTGAAACATCAACAAACCTTACATGCATTTCATAATCAATACTTTTCCTTCCTTCCATGCTGATTCTTTGTACTTTCTATTTCATATTTTAGTTTCCTACTTTACGTTTCAATTTTTTCTATACATTTCAATTTTGTTCCAATTTCGCACTGTAATGCCTTTATTTTTAGTTTTATAATGTTAAATCATTATTTTTACAAAAGCTCAAAGCAACGACTAGTATAATTTAATTTTTTATGACTTTTTTATATATGCTTATTTTAATTTTAAAATTCATTACGTCTATAGAGAAATTCCATTTAGGATATAAACACTTCGCAATGTAGAAGTAAATATTTTGTTTCTTTGGCGATGACAGCAAAAATATTATGACGATATAAACACTCGTTTAAATTTGAGGGTTTGGATGAAGAACATAATATAAAATAGTAATGATATATGTGTAAGGATCACTTTATCAAATCATCTTACAGCCTCTAAATCACATAAGACAATCATATCCTCTGTGCATTCTATGCTTATTGTGGATGTTAGTGTCTGTTCGTTCTGGTATGCTATTTTCTTTTAGAAGTTGTTGTTTATGAATCAAAATAGTTCTTTATTAATATGTGAATGTATTATAACATTTTTTTGTCATGCAATAAATGTAATCAAATATATATATATATATATATATATATATATATATGCAAATCTAGTTGTCTGATGTTTTCGCTTGTTTCTTTTTTTCAGAAATCCACTTAAATGAATTTTAAAGAGATTTCTAGCCTATAAATGAAGACAAGAACAAGAAACAATTATTGAAATATAGAGAAATGTAAGCTTCGTTAACTTTTCCAAACATTTTCAAATTATATTATCATTTGGTCATCGTTTACTTGAGAGTTACAACCTTAAACTAAGTTTCTACCTAATCTACCAGAAGTTATATACATAAACATGTTTTACAAAGATGACACAAATATTAAATGCGCAAATATGATTTATAATGCTAACTTCTTGTATTTTTTGTCTAGTTGAAGACTAGTTAAAAAGGAGTGGACTTTATTTTTCGAAGAAGATACATATTTTATTATGGTAGGGATGAGAAAGGACGCCTTTGATAGCATGGACAATGAACCAATAATATTGTAAGCTTCATAGGTTCTTTGTGTACCTAGTAATTTCCTAAAAAAATTTACATCATTTTTTCAGCAATGGATATGTGTGTGTGTATTTCTAATGTATATGTTTCAGAACTGTAATTGTAAGTATCAAATGCTTTTTAATACTAAAATATATTTTCCATGGACATCATTTCAATGATGTTTTTAATAGCATTGAGTTACATTATTTCAATAATATTTATCAAAAACTAATTTCAATAGTAACAAAAATTTACAAACACATCGAACTGATTTTGCAAGTATTGTAGATATTGATTTTACAATAATTATGATATGTTTTGAGATTATACCAATAACATAGATAAATAGTTTGAAAATTAGAACCAAAATGTTTGAAGTTTGATGTGCAATGTTGTATCACAATTTTCAAGTGAGTTTTCGAAGAAATTGTAACATTCGAAAAGCATTGAAGTATTGTTTTTTATTTTTGCCATAAATTACTACAATATTTCCAGGTAGTTATAAAATGATGCATCAATAGCGTAATTTACGACATATTTAAAAATATTGTAAAACCGTGCACTGTTTTTACAACCATGGATATGATTACAACATGAAAAAAAGTTGTTACTGTGTTTTAACAAATTCTTTTACGTTGTAAAATATGTTTTTTCTTGTAGTGATATCGATAAGTGATTAAATTGGATTAAATTGCATGATATTTTTATATAGTCTTAAATGGGTTTAAGCTCAATTATAGGGCTTGTTTTTTCGGCAACACATACATGGTATAGGCAACTTGATTATGGTATAAGGGGCCTTGATTTTGGATGCCTTAGATTGAGAGAGAATTAGTATGAGATGCGATCCACTTTATATATTTTCTATCCACTATTAAGCATCCTTAACCCTAACTAGATGAGATTTTTGGCTTCCTCTCTTCCCTTCTTTGCTGGTCGAATTCATACCCTAGTCTCTTCATCAATACAAACTCAAATCAAGTCAGATTTGAATGCTAATCAATAGCTAAAGGTTAACGGTCCAAGGACTAGCAATCTACTGAATCAAAAATGGTTTAAAAGGGGAGATTTTATCTTTTCAAGGCGCATTTCAAGGCTTAAAACTTATGTATGTTTTTTATCTAATTATAGTTTATAATTATCAGCATAATACTATATAATATTGTTAGTTGGGTGACTATTCTGATATGCAATAATGTTGTCATAAATAGTTTGGTATATACACGTATATATTTATGTCAAAAAAATCACTTTTTACACATATCATATTAGCACAACCACATATTTAAATAATATAATTTAATATTTTATTAAATTGATATATATGTATACTATTTAATTACATATATGTAGTTTATATATAATTTCAACATCACATGATGGTTAAAATTGGTCATATAATTTTATATACACACATACTTTTATAGTAATGCTAATTTTCGACAGTAATCAAATTATTTTATCATTATTATTTATTATTTAAATTATATAATTCAATATACTATGTAAATAAATTATAATAATTCAAATATGTTATGAAAATTAATTTCAAAATTTTATTAAATTTTATTAACATCAGATAAGCATTCGATCAAAAAACCAAAAATTAAAAAGATTTTTGTGATTTTTAAAATTATTCATCAATCGGACCGAAAATTAATAAATTATTTAAAAATTAATTTGAATGGAAAAAATGTGAAATTTTTTCAAGCTTCAAAATATCATATATGATTTAGTGGAAATTTAAAATTTTAAATAAAGTTATGAAAGTATTTTTTTATTAATATTTTATGCAATTTCAAATGAATATTCAATTAAACCATATTTTAAAATAAACAAATAGTTATGAATTGTTTTTGAGTTATGCACATGATTTGGAATTTTTATAATAGTATGATATTAATAAATTTATTGATTAATAAATTTATTTATATATTACAAATAACTTATTTATTTAAAATATTATACTAATAAAATTAAAAAATTATTACTTTGTTATTATTATATATGTATGTATTAGTTCATGTATTATTTATGATTTAAATTTTTTTATTTATTTTAATATTTAAATAACTTATTTATGGTTAAATAAATATATTATAATAATATGCCTATATATTAATAATATTTTATTTATAAGATCTTATATATACATATATATAATATTAAATATATTATACATTTACGTAAAATTATTTAAACATACTTAACATATACGTGTATATATATATATATAATATTTATATATAAGTAATAGTTTATATACGTACATATATATGGACAGCATATACTTGCATTTCAGATGAGCTAACACATCTGTTGCGATGTAAATCCCAACATCTACATACGAGTATATTAAACCTTGCACGGGTTGATATGTTACACATACACACATAGACATATAAGTGTATATGACACGCACAAAGATATATATATATGTTGAAAATTGGTATGCTTTATAACAAAAACCAATCATATACTTTCTTTATATACCTCGTCAAAATCTTACAACCACCTAACCTAGATGGATATCTTGCAAGGATAAGAGCATATATAAGGTCCATATATTAACTGTACATATATGCTAAAGATAAAAAATAACTAATGTACATCAAAGAACAATTAAAACTATCAAAGCAAGTTAGAGTCGTTCGAAAGAAATCTATCCAGTTCTTGGAATAGTCGCTGTCCTCCTGAAGCTTCCGTAGTAAATGACAGAATATAATCCTAAATTTATACTATTGAAAATCGACCAAGCGTCATGACAATCATATATATATAAAGATATAAATTAAATAAAATTATATATTTACAAATTTAAATAAAATAAAATACAAATAATATTTAGAAATGTTCTAAATGTTCATATGCCCAATAAAGATCCAATAGGCTAAAAAATTAAACACCATTACTTCCACTACGGGCTGGCTCAGTTTCTACAATGGCATTGCAGTCAATAACTTGTGCAGTCTAAACTAGTCATGTTATGGTTAACTAAGTATATTTTGTCCATATAGTATAGTGTCTAAAAAAGTAGTGTCTAAGGTTGATTTGGGTAATCAACTAGCTAATAGCTTGGCTTGAAATGATATGGTAACTCTAAAGGGTTATCCCTAATAAAGAAATCGTAATTTGAATTGTGCCCTGGGCTGATTTCAAAATTGTTTTGAAATTTAAAAATAAAAATGTTAAATTTAAAAGTTAAATTTAAAATAAGAAAAGTATTATAAATTTTATAATATAACTTCTCAAAATGTTTTGAAAATCAGAAATATAATATTTTTGAATTTAAATGTTAAATTTAAAATGTGTATTGCATTCTATGAGTTTTGAACTCAAAAGCAACATAAGAATACAGAATGTTTGATCCATACACTATCAAATATAATTATTATATAGGGAACGGTCACAGTTCATAGTGTATAATAGTTTGATGGAGTTAGTTCATTCGAAATAAGCCAATAAACAGTACTGCGAGATCGAGCATTCAGTTTGATTGATTACAAAAGGGTCATATCATCTTAAATGTAATACTAGACCAAAACTACAAGATAGATCTAAAAACTCGATCGCTGAAATGTCAGTTTGATCATTTTGCATGAATTGAAACATATTTGATGTCCTTAATGTTAAGGATGATCGAGTGCACTTTTATAAATAGTTCGTTACGATGTTGTAATAAGAATATTCTTTTGAATGGTTTGATTATTTAGAAAGAAAAGTAAATGTAAAAGAGTAGATATGATTTAAGGTACAGTAGGGATGAAATGAGTTGATAGTCATTTCTGCTTCATAAAGAAACAGTGGGAACGAGAATTGTAATAATAACAACTGATACTTAACATAGAAATAAGAAATATGATTTCTATTTCGAAATGTAGTTTCATATTGAAAATTGTTTTCTATATGATTTATTTCTTTGAATTTAATAAATTTGATCAAATAACTCACCACTGTAAGTTAGTTGCAGTATATGAAATAAATAATCCATACTACATGGATGATGGATCATCGAATTCAGCACGCTATTATTGTATTGTCGAAAATAGTGGGAGCATGCCATATAACATTGGTTAATTGCATTAAATTATGAAAATGTTTTCATAAAACTTATCGAACATTATTTATGAAGTAATAACTACTTTTCGTAGTCAACTGAAAAAATAAATATAGTTATATTTCAAATGTGAATATTATGAAAACTCACTATGAAATAAAACTATAATTTGGTATTTGTTTTCATGAAAAAGTGAGGTAATGGAAAATACTGAAGTATCTAAAATTATTTACAATTATTTTGGAATTATAGACTAAACCCTAGTTTCGAGAAATTTTTTATTATGTGATAATGAATCATATGATACTAGTTAATTATATCTCAAATAATTAGGGCTATGCACGGACTTAGTGGAAGCGTCATATGAGTTAATGAACTCTTCGGATTGGTATATATTGATATATGTAATCTCAAGTCTATTAATACCAATTCAGTTTCACATAATTGGTTATATTCACAGATGATTTATCACTGACATAGACATGTGTATATGATATACATGTAGTATATCTGTGATAAGATCATAGAGTATAAAATGAAATCAAATAAAATAGTATGCAATAAAATAAAATGATTCGATTTGGTCGAATAGATGAGTATATTGAAAAGAGTTCCAAAGTACGTAAAAATGAATAAAGATTCAACCACAAAAGTCACTCCTTCCTAAGATACATAATGATGTATAGATATGGAGTATTCAAACTTTGTTGGACAAAAAATGACTAATGATGAGTAGAGCTGAGTTAAACTCTTTTTATTTAAGACTAGTGCATAAGGTTAAAATTAATATCATCTAGAGAATATCATACAAACCATATGAAATGTGGGTGTATAAGAACCCCTACATATCCTTGGCTAAGGAATAGGCATGTGCAAGTCAAAAGATTGTACATGATAATTGTATGTAAGGGATCTTGTATGAACCATTCCAAGAGAATTTGGGAACGATAGTCATTAGTTGACTAACTTATGTTGTGAACATAAATATATATAGTGAACTAATGCAAAGTCGGTTTTATATAAGGCAATTCATAAAATATTTATGAATGCCCATTCCGTTGCACATAGAAACAACCGTTGTTTTAAGAAATACCAACTCTGTAGCAAATGAATTCTTTAAGAAATTATTGGTACAAAATGGAATTGGATATGACCCAAGATAAAACTAATTGTAAAGGATGAAATGAAATTGACCAAACCTACATGAACACAACGCATTAGAAACACCAATGAGAATTCCTATATATTAAAGAAAAAATGTGAGTTTCTTATCAATGTCAAGAATAATAATCCTCGGTTGTTTAATTAAACCATTAAGAGCATTGACTCTATGATATGATACGATGCACTATTTCGAAATTAATTCCGAGTACATTGTCGAAATATGATTTTGATAGTTGTATCCAAGGAGATATGATCCATTGACTACAATGTGTCTTTATGAGAAGGATAAATGTAGTTGGACTATAATGAGCCATGTTGATAAGAATATTACTATTAATCTCAATTGTTGAAATTTACGTAATGGATTCACCATTCAATGTGCTCAGATTGGTTCAGATTTTACTCACAAAATTATGCCTATTGTGACTTAATGTTTTGGTATATATGTGTTGAATATAAAGTTTCTAATATAGATTTAGACTAGGATATTTGCACGAAACAACCAAAGTGTATCGAAGTATGTAAGGGCGATACTGAGTTTGTGGATTTTTGGATATGATCTATGAAAAGATAGAAAGTATCATTTTATAAGCATTGGAATTAAATAAATATTTTGATAGATGTATCAAATAGTTTGATTATCAGTAAAAATACAATAGAAGAGTGTGTTTATAAGACAGAACGGTAAAATGTATTATGATATTTCTAAACTATAAGTAAACAACTCATTGCTAATTTTTAATAATGACTTGTGTTAAATTAGCCTTGGTTATTTTAATACTTAACGTTGGATTTGTAAACGATGTCTTTTATAGTAAGTATAAAAGATATTGGGAATGTCCGAAAACAATATGCAAGGACACCTTAGTAAAACATTTAATATGAAATATATAAGATGGATTCCTTATGCATCGGCAATACGAATTACCATACATGTTATACTGTCTAGAATATCGAGATTTTTTATATGTATTTGATACATGAAGCAAATACCAAATCCAAGTATCATACATGTTATACTGTCTATGATATCATCTATAATAAATTCAAGTTAAAAATCTTTAAGTTGAAAATGTTCTATAAAAAAGGCTGTGGCCGATTCATTAAAAAAGGCTAAGTACATTGCCTAAAATGGCGCCGTAAGAAAGCAATGTATGTACATATAAATGCACAAATTTATAAGTGAGTCGAAGGTAATTCCAAATGTTGAGAATGCCATAACTTTGTTATATAATAACATTGTCATGATATAGTTTGGAACAGAATATAGAGCTCGTTAGAAGTCAAGAGACATATTTAAAATTGTTCCACATGATCAAGGTAGTTTATCAGTGTCAAAGAGAATTAATTGACACAATAGATTATTAAAGCGAAACAACATACGCATTTACTAAGGGATTGACTCGATTGATTTTGAGGAAACTGTTTCGAGAATTGGAATAGATTCCATAATTGACCCCAAGTGCAATTTGGAAATTGATAGAATTAGGGATATAACCTAGGGGCAATTATGTAATTTGTTACATACATCTAATTTGATAACCAATTTTGTTTGAACTAAAATGTGTTTTCCTTCTATACATACTTAATATAACGTGTTATATTACTTAATGTAATTAAAAGTATATTTAATAGAAATTCGATAAATGGTATCTTATGTGATGGTAGTTACAAAGTGCTATAATGTTTACTACTTTATTACAATTAAAATAATATACCATTTTATATGTTCCTAGTCAAGATACATCGAGACTGGATGTCAATGTGTCCATTAAGATTAGATTACGTAACGCTCTCCAAAAGTTGGACAGTGTATTAATTCTGACTGTTGGGGGCTCCTAGGGTTTATGTATTAGTAGTGTTGGATAACTATGGAGTGATTCATTGGATAATTTTTTGCTGATTAATATAACTAACTTCAAACAGAAAATATCGATATGACTGATATACGCAGTTCTCCCGACTTAAGAATACTGTCGATCTTCAACACGAAAGCTTCACTTTGATTATAGTCAAATCATGGTAAGGCATCCATGGAGTGACTATAGTTGGGTCAAGTGCAAGTATTGGAAGTGAAGCACTATTCGAAAGAAGATTTGTCTCCTCGCTTATATGGGATTAGTATCACATTCAACTAAAATAACATCAAAGTCAAAATCTCTGCCCAGAGCATTTTAGCTAAAAATAATTATTATTTTTGAACCAAGAATTTTGTGTTTAAACTACGTAGTTGAATATGGACGTTATTGGAATTTTGACCATTACCAAATTCCATAAGTCCAAAGTGATATAATTTTGATGAAGAGAGTTGGTGTAGATAAAGGCAAAAATGAGCAATGCGTAATTAAGTAAGATTGGATTTTACCAAAACCAAGTAAGCGATAAATTTCGCCAAAATGTCAGACCATCCACTAAGATACATGTGAATATTAATATTCAAATAGTTCGATATTAATCACTGTCCAAATTTACACATGACTAGTTGCACAACCGAAACGATGAATTTTCCTTAAGTAGAAAATTTAATTAGTTTATAATTATTGTAAATTAATTAAATTAATGAATATTTAGGAAATGTCAATTATAAAATTATGATTAGAATTTGAAGAATTGATATTATTTTTTATATTTATAATAGTTATAAATATATTAATCGATATGCAATAGCGATAAACGATTAAATCGGAATAAATTACATAATATTTTTATATGAGCTTAGATGGGTTTAAGGCCTATGTAGAGTTTGTTACTTCAGCAACACATACGTGGTATAAACACTTGATTATGGTGTAAGGGGGATTGATTTTGGACGGCTTTGGTTTAGAGAATTAGTATGAGATGAGATCCACTTTTTCTTCCTTCTATCCACTATTTAAGCATCTCTAACCCTAACTAGATAAGATCTTTGGTTGCTTCTTCCCTTTTTTTTGTTGGCCGAATTCACTCCTAGCCCCTCCATCAATAAAAATCAAATCGAGTCAGATTCGAACGTTGTTGATAGTTAAAGGTCAACGGTTCAAGAACTACAAATCTAATAAATTAGAAAAGGTTTTACATGGAAGAGTTTATATTTTCAATCTGTACTTCAAGGCTTTGGAACTTAGGATGGTTTTTATCAAATTATAGTTTATAGTTATTAGTATAATAATTTGTTATGTGCATGTGCATGTGTATACATACATATATTATATTATTAGTAAGATGACGATTTTGATATACAATAATGTTCTCATAAATAGTTTGGTAATATGCATGTGTGTACTTATGGTAATAAAATTCATTTGTTTTATACATATCAGATCAGAGATCCGCATATTTAAACAATATAATTTAACATTTTATTAAATTGACATACATACATATATATAAATATACATATATAATTTAATCACATATATATAGTTCATATTTAGTTACGACATCGCAATATGGTTAAAATTGGTATAATTTTATATATAAAATTTTATAGCAATACTAATTTTTGACAGTAGGAAAATAATTTTTATAATTGTTTATTAGTACTTAATATTATTTAATTAAATATACAATATAAATATATTATAATAATTCCAATCTTTTACGAAAATTATTTTTAAAATTTTATAAAATTATGTAAAAATCAAATAAGGTCTCAGATTGAAAACAAAAAAAATATAATTTTTTTTGTTATTTTCAAAAATTATTATTTAATTGGCCAAAAATTAATATTTACAAATTAATTTTAACAGTAAAAAATGTGAAACTCTTTTTTTAGCTTCAAAATATCATTTATGACTTACTGGAAATTTAAAATAGAAATAAAGTATCAAAAATAATTTTTTATTAATATTTTATTTAACTATAAATAAATATTCAATTAAAATACATTCTGAAATATAAAAATTATTTCTGAGTAGTGCATATTGTTTGGAATTTTTTTAAAATTAAATAAATTTATTAATTAATATATGCATTTATATATTACAAATATATTAATGTATATATTAAAATTAAAAAATTGCTTTATTATATACATATATACTAGTATATGTATTATTTATGATTTAACTTTTTAACTTATTTTAATATTTAAATTACTTATTTATGTTTAAATAAACATATTATAATAATATGCATATATATATTATTAATATTTTTCTTCAAAAAATATTATTATTATTTATTTATAATATTTTATATACACATATATTTATATAAAATTTTAACTATATTATACATTTATATAAAATAATTTAAACATTCTTAACACACACACATAGATATATATATGTAATATTTATATATAAGTAATAGTTTATATATGTATATATACTAAGACAACGTTTACTTGCATATCGGATGAGCTGGCATGTCCGTTGCGATGTAAATCACAACATTTATATATAGGCATGTTATACCTTGCATGGGTTGATATGTTACACATGCATACAAAGATATAAACACACACACACGTGTGTGTATGACACACACACACAAAATAAAAGATTTTATTTATATAATATTTAGAAATGTTCTAAATGTAGTAGGCTTCATAGGCCCAATAAAGATCCAATAGGGTAATTTTTTGAAATTCATCTATAACTTCTACGGTGGATTGGTATAGTTCCAACAAACATATCATCCAATTTATATAGTAACATATGGTATGAATATTATAAACAACATATGGGTACGAACAATTCCATGTACTTGTAGTTTCTATATTTATGATGTAGAAATGCAACTAACGCAATCCTATATGAATGCAATAAGATGACATATAAGGCATGATAAATAAAACACTAATATAAACATATACATATTTCTATGTAAATGCAAATCAAATTATATATATAATCTAATATTCAATTCATGTAAGACATCCAATTCCTAATCCTAAATTAGTCTAAAGTAAAGAAATCAAATCTTGAAATTTACTAAAAAAGAGTTCAGGATGAGTAGCCCTCATCTTCTCTTCAAGCTTTTATGTACTCTCTATCAGGTTGTTTCCCTATTGAACTCTAACCAACTTCACTACTTTGTTTCTAATTCGCTTCACTCTATGCTCCATAATATGGGTTGGACAAAGGGACGAACTCGACACAGATTACAACTCTACCTTGTCCAATTGATTAGGTGAATCACAATCATCGGATCGTGTATACATTTCCGCAATCGTGACACATGGATCACATTATGGACTCGTGACATCTTCTTAGAAAAACTCCACTCTATACACTAAACTTCATATCCTCTCCAACACTAGAAATGAGTTGACAAATCTAGGTGCTAACTTTCTCGAACTTTTGTATCTTACCACCCACTTCAACGAATAAACTTTAACAAAAACCAAATCTCCTACTTTGAATTCCAAATCTTTCTACCTCCTATCAACATATGACTTCTTTCAATCCTATGCAGCTTTTATACTCTTCGTTATAAGTTCCACCTTTTTTGTTGCATCTCACATCATCTCTGGACCCAAAATAATCTTATCAGTAGACTCCCACTAAGGTGACTTACACGACCTTATATAAAACACTTTAAATGGTGCCATACCTATACTTGCATGGTAGCTATTATTATATGCAAGTTCTACAAGAGGCAAATGCTCCTCCTAGGATCCTCTAAAATCCAATATACAAGCCCTCAACAAATCCTCCAACACCCTGATTACCCTCTCCTTCTATCCATTGTGTGATATGTTGTGCTCAAATTCAACCCCATTCCCAACCCCTCCTATGGACTCCACCAGAATTCACTCATGAAAGGTGGATCCCGACTATTCAGTATACAAGATAGAACTCCATGTAATCTAACCACTTTCTTAATATATTGTGTCGGTAGTGTCGCTGCAATTCTCATGCTCTTCACTGGAATAAAGTGCATACTCTTTGTGAAATGATCTGCTATAACTATTATGCTCTCATTTTCGCTTCTACTCAAGGGTAATCCATTCACAAAATCATAGATACGCACTCCCACTTCCATTATGGCATGTTTTTTACTATCTTCCTCTTCATCCCTTACCAATAAAAAATACTATTGTCTCCTTCTGGATGAATGTTCATCCTTGAATGGTGACACTCACCCAAGACTTCTTCAATCAACTCCTTCACCTGGGGTACCCATAGCCTCTCATCTCTTCGTATATAACCCTTTTATCCTCAAACCATTGATCCAAATGACTTGACCGTTCACCCCATCCTAACCGCTCCAATATATCAATTAATGATGTGTCTTGTCCTTGAGTAACTCTAATTTAATCCATCAATGCAGGCCTAATTTCCACCATTACTAACAATCCAGGTGCACACTCTAATCATAGTTGAAAATCAAATTCTGACATAAAATCAAAATTCATTCACTCCAAAAACATGGCATCACTTCAGCATGCTCCTTACTTAAAGCATCGACGATTACATTTACTTTCCCTAAAGTATAAGAAATTCCATGTAACGACCCACCTTTTTGGATGGTTTAAATTGACGATAAACCACACATATCAACTCAAACCATTCAAAAAGGAGGATTGTTAATGTGGTAAACAATAAATTAAAAGAAAAGAAGGAAAAATAAAACGCAAAATCTCATAGCAGAATGACAAAATATAATAATCAAATAAACAGTTCATGAAGCTGTTTACAAATAACATTTGATTCCACGTTTACAATACAATCAGAGTATACATACAACATGAGCAAGTAAATAATGTAGCGGAACAACATGATGCAGTGGAACAATACTAAAACTCCATCTTCGTCCTTGAGAAATAATGTCTTTAACACTAAAAAGCTCAGGCTGACCCAATGGTAATGAAAAGACAAATCATTCGAGTTAGAACTAAAAGATCTAATGTAAGGTAAATCAAGATAAGTAAATATGAGTATAATGGCTTCAAAGATATTTACGGAATTTTACATCTTTTATTCAGTGTCAACCATGCGTGCAATAACTTAAGAGATATTCGAGATTTCATCTTCTAAGGATCTGTTAAACTATCTACATATGTAATACATTACGCCATTACAACATGTCTACAGTAAAGTAAAGTGTTAAAATAGCATTAAGGTGTTATCCATATCCCCACTAACACATTTTTATATAAATACTACAGTCTATACAGAGACTGTAAGCACCGCAAAACCGGTGGGATACTCAAGGAGCACTCTTTAGGTGCGATACAAACCAAAGTCATAATGGGTTCGACAAGGCACATGACAAGGCACACAAGGCAATGACTGGGTAGGATTCTACAGTTTACACTCCCAGACTAGTGGTAACGCATAGTAGCTACTACCACCTACCTTGGAATACATTCCCATAAACAAATTGAAGGTGGCTACCAAATCAATCACAAAGTAATAGATATAATATCGAAGAAATGTGCCCGATCGAAGAAGCGGCCTCACTTTGCCCAGTATACCTCCTGTTTTAGCCATATCAAGCTGACCCGAGAGGAGTCAGGGCTGCGTTCATACCTCATACAGCAGCGTTGCCTAAACCATCCTACATTATTGCAGATTCTCTACCATGTGCACAGTTGTTAAAGTGGTTTTCGATATTGGCAGAGAGTATGACCATATCTGATCCCGATCTCTTTAACAACCAAACGCTTATTGCACACCGGTTGGTTCTTTTACATTTCCAAAACCGATTCATAATGATATCAAAATATCGTATTCACTTGAAAATCACATCACTTTTGAAATTATATTCTCTTTCAAATCATTATTCACTTTAAATCATGTTCGTTTTCAAAATCATAATCAAAAAATAAGTTAAACCATCATATCAAAATATTCACATTTAAATCAGTTAAAATTAAATCGTAACAGTTCCAATTTAAACAGTTTGAACGTTGAAGGTAGTTTATGTATTAGAATAGCTATACATTAAAAATAGTTTATATTTTAAAAATAGGTTATAGATTAAAACAGTTCATATATTAGAAATAGGTTATATATTAATACATATATAACTAAAAAAATTTATAAACTTAAAATAATACATATATTAAAATAGTTTATAATTTAAAAATAGGTTATAGATCAAAATAGTTTATGTATTAAAAAAATATATAATAAAAGTTGTTTATAAATTTAAAATAATATATATTAATAAAGTTTATAATTCAAAAATAGGTTATAGATCGAAACAGTTTATATATTAAAATAGGTTATATAGTAATACACACACACACACATATACATTAAAAATTGTTTATAAATTTAAAATAATATATATATATTAAAATAGTTTATAATTCAAAAATGGGTTATGGATCAAAATAGTTTATACATTAGAAATAGTTTCAAATTAGAATTTTACTTCCAATTTCACAAATAAATTCAAATCAGCTTTAGTTCCGAAATTCAATTTAAATCAATCTTAGTTCAACGATTCGATTCAATAGACGAAAGGTTTCAATTCAAATTTTCACAAAAAAACCATTACAATTTACATCGATTTCAAATCCATGTTTGAACTACAAATCTAAACCACTTCATAATTCAATTGGTTTCAAAGTTTAAACATTCAAACATTTACAATAACTCAATTTTGATAAACTCATTTATATTTCAAAATTAAACTAAAAGATTTCTATTTAAATTCTTTAAACAATTCATTTAAACCGATTTCAATTTCAACATTTAAAAGCTTGGATTTGTAAAATAATTAAGTTCATATAAATCTAATTTTATTTCATAATATCATTTAACTGGATTTAAAAATTAAGGATTTAAAATCATTTAATTTAACCAATCCGGGGTCCGTTTATAATTTTCTTCCCTATGGTCAAGTGATATGGGTATATATCATTTCAACACGCAATAAATTTAAATTTATAGGAATATATCATTTCAACCGCAATCTCGAGTAAAATTAAAAATCCATAAAATCACTTGAGTTTATCATTTGAACCCATAACGATTTTTCCCTAATCTATAAGACCATTCCGGTACGTATCATTTCAACCCATAGTGATCTCCTAACAATAACTAAGGGAACTTGCAGTATGCTAATGACATATATAATAAACATAACATTGCATCATCCAAAATGTCAAAAATTGAGCATCCATCATAATCATCATTGAAATCAATAAATCATAACAATCAACTGGTTATCATTATCAGGTATTTAATTAGCAATTCAATTCCAATATAAATTCCAATTAAATTTGAATGACAATTTAAATATACCAAACAACCATCAATAAATTTCTAATCACAACAGGAAACCAATTTAACTAACATATGAGGGTTTAGTAGTTGTGAGTGGGTTAAATCACCCACCTCTGATTTTTAGTGGATTTAAAATCCAAACTAGACCCAAAAATTTAATTGTTTCAGAATGCATCCAAACTAGTTTCCTAATATTTGAAATTTTGATAGGATACCAATGGAGAAAACCGCGTCTAAATCTGAGCTTGTATGCAAAAGTTACGATCGTTAGAAGTTTGAAAATTTAAGTTTAAAATTAAAATAAACAATGGGAATATTAGTAATTTCCTTACCTGCCAAGCCCGAACCTCATTTGACAACACACGTATGCAAACCCTACCACGTCACAGCCACGGCCCTTTAATTGACAACCGTGACCACAACAAGCTCCTAGACCAGATCCAAGACCGGCGTTGCCACCACTGCCTTGAGTCGCTCCATCGCCGGAGTCGTGGCCTTTTCCGTTGCCACCACTACCCCGAGCCACTCCATCGTTGGAGTCGCGACCTTCCTTGGCGTTGCCAAGCTCGCATCGCCGCCACTATATAAACTCTCGGATTGTGGCAAACTAACGCACCATCTAACACAGTTGACCACATGGATCGACTTGCCTCAGCCTCCTCTACGCGCCAGTACCCTCTGATCTTCGTATAGTCGACGATCCGCTGTTAAAGAAACCATGGCCTATGGACGACCTAAACTTCTTCATCATTTTCCGATCAAACAATGCATCAAATTTAAAAACAAATCTTAAATCTTGATTGCACTAGTCGAGAGCTTTTCAACGCTATATGATTTTCTATGGTTTGAGGAGTTTGAGTTTTGAGGTTTGATTTTGGTTTGAAAATTGAAATTAAGGTTTTAATGTTGATAGCCATTGAGAAGGAAAGGAGCAGATAAGAAGTTGATGTACGTATATAATAAGACGAAAGGCTGCTAGGGTTAGAGATAATATAATGGGCTAGGATAAACATATATCCACGCCTCTGGAAGCTTTATTCGTCTAAGAAGAGAACCTGAAAACCTTAAACCTCAAACTACTCAAAATCAATTGAATACCCGAGAGTTTAAGGGGAAAACAAATACTTAGAGTCAGACATAAAACCTGGTATGAATAATAATCTATCTCAATCATTTTAGATAACTAGGAAACCATGCCGCTTAGCGGAATGGGTTTTCACCTCACCAGTGTCCTTAAATCTTTATAAAACCATATACTATGCTTCTACCTCCATAATGGTTAGAACATACATTTTCAAAATATTATGATGATATACATACCAGAAAACAATTAGGATTTCTCATTTCCAGTTTAGTTTGACACCCTGTTATAATTATAGTTTCTAGGATCACTATTGACCTTTTTAGTTTTCATGGATTTACCAATAACCTCGTTTAACTAATAGACACAATGTCCTAATCATAGTTTTCATGGGATCACTAAGAACCAATAGGCTCCTACCAGTTAGCTTAATCAATTCATTGGTCCACCTGGACCTATAAGTCCTTTCAATAACTAATCACCTTATCCCAGTTTTCATGGGTTCACTAGGAACCTATGAATTTACCTAGTAACTCACTTCACATCCTAATTTTCATGGGTTGACTAGGAACCTACTGATACTTCCGTTAGCCACTTTCTTATCTTAGTTTTCATGTGTTTACTAGGAACCTATTGACTGATGTTAATTCTTATTTCGGGTATAGTTTTTATAGGTTCACTACAAACCAGTTGGCCCCTTCCAACTGTCCTTGATACGTAGTTTTCATGGGTTAACTATGAATCTGTTAGTTTCCTCCAATAACTACTTAATTATAGTTTTCATGAGTTTAGTATATATCTTTTGGTTTACACCCATAAGCACTTAATCATAGTTTTCATGGGTTTATAATGAACCTTTTGGTCACCTTCAATAACTACAAAGTTTAAGCATCCTACATATTGGTCACCCTAACTCCTTGGATGCCATTCCACTCATTCAGAAATTTAAGCAATTTATATTCACTATTGAGTTAACCTAGCTAGTTCTTCTATCCCTTTTTCCCTAAAATATAGTTATGCGTTATCGTGTGAATATATTCATGTTTGAAAAATCAAAACAACAATTTAACAATACCACTCTAGTGGGTTTAAGGTCCCTGAAATATATTTCATAGGACATAGTTAAAACCTTTAACTTATATTTTTATCAAGGCAATACTTCTCAAAAAATTTCTTGCTTAAAGCCATTACAAACTCCTTTATATAAGCCATGGTTTTTCCTTTAAAAATTTAGAGTTTGGGTTTTCAAACCTTTCGAAAACGTAAGAAGGTTACACTTTCAACCTCTTCGAAAGGTTTAATCATCTGTTTTTAAAAACAATAGGCTCCAGCCCTTTTAATACTTTAAAACTATTCTTCGAAACCTTTCGACCTTGATAAAGCGTTACTATATATAAGAGTAGAACCTTTCGAAACCTTTTAAAAGAAAACCTTTCAAAAACTCACTAGGTTCAATTTAAAACATGCGGAAAATCGACTTTAAAACCTTTCGACTTCCTTGGAGGCTACCTTTCGACCCCATCGAAAGGTTTGCTTCAAATCTTTAAAATATTCCTTTAAAAATTAGCTTCATCCTTTTAGAACATCTTCTTCGAAAGCTTTGGATTATACTTCAATTATAAAATAAGGATAAATCATCTAAATTGAAAGCTTTAATACCTTTCAAAAGCATTGGAGAAGCGTCTGGTTTTAAAACAAGTAAACCTTTCAACTTTATCGGAAGCAACGACTTCGAAAGGTTTTAAAAACGGCAATAACGTTTCGACTATGTCCGAAGGTTCAAAGCTAAACAATGATAAAGCGGCAGTAACCCTTTGACGGTGTCGAAAGGTTTAAAAATTTTCTTTTAAATAATTGACCTAGTCCAAAGAAACCAAGTCGAAAGCTCCTTTCGGAAAGCAAGCAGGTGTAAGCTTTTGGTTTATAAAACAAACATACCCCAACCTCTTTGACAACTAACCGTTCGACTAAGTACCCTTTAACCTTGTTCAATTCACTACGTACTAAGTAACTTGATACCATATGTATTGAACTTTTACCTTGTCTAAAGCTATAACCCTTCAACTTTGTTGGAAGTTCTGGGTTAGAATGTTTGATGCCTAAAATGGCTGAAACATGCTAAAAGCACGATTTTCTGGTTTTTCACTTAAAAAGATAACTTTTCAACTAACCTGCCATTATTTGTCAAATTCTCATTGGCCGATAATTACTTTTCAAAAATGTACTGCCATTGATTTCAGAATTAAATAATAATTTTATTTTATAAAATGCCCCTTCTCCTTATATAAAACATTTAAGTCTCATACCTTAAATAATTTTATATATTCATCAAATCTCTTAGAAAAAATCTAGAAAAAATCTAGAAAATCTATTTTAATATGTTTTCCAACATATGAAAATTTCAAAATAAAATAATAATTTTTTAGCCGTAAATAGTTTATAACCCAATAAATCATTTTCTGTACTCGAAAATTGATATAAAATCCACATAAATTCAGAAAATTATGAAAATTGGAACCCATCTACAGAATCATGTTTTCTATAACATAAAATTTTCCCATGGCCTTTAAAAATCATTTCATCTTAGTGTTACCCTAAAACCATGTATATCCCTTTCTAAACAACTTTGTTTAAAAAATAAATCAAAATCAACCATATCATCATTCATCATATCGTAAAAACAGATTTATCCTTAAATCCAAAACCATATGATGTTAAAATCAAATTAGAGATGTAGAAATTATTATTAACCTTAGATTATATAAGAAATTTGAAGTTTGATTGAGATTGATTTCTCTAGCTTGGATCCTAAGCTTTAAGTTGATTTTTATCTCCTCTTCTTTCTTCCTAATGACCGGCCTTACTTCTCCCGGTTTTAAATTTTTGTTTTGATAGAATGAACGTGTATGACCTAACGAGAATAGTATAAGGGAGGGAAGTATGGTTATTTACCCTAATGCCCTTATGTTAGATTTCCTAACCATTTATACAGGTTCATTTGATTTTAAATAAGCATGGCCACCTAGTTTATTAATCAACCTCAATCTCCTTCCCCACAATATTATATTTATTTTATTTTATTCTAATTAAATCTCTTGAATAATCTCAATAAATTTAGGGGTATTACAAGCTCCCCTCCTTAAAGAATTTCTTCCTCGAAATTCAATAAGGACTAACTAGCAAGCATAGCAATCATCTGTAACATCTCCTAACAACCATACTAGCCTATCTGACTAAAAACTAATCTATATAGATCAAATATAGACATACCATCAAATTAAATCTGGATAAGCCTCTAGAATTCTATCTTCTGTCTCCCAAGTACAGTCTTTCTCATTTTTGCTCTACTGAACTTTCACCAACTTGACTGTCTTGGTCCTCAATCTCTTCTCATCTCTCTCTACAACCCTAACTAGTTGTCTAACAAAAGTCAAATCAGGCTCTACTACTAAATCCTCCAACTTTATTTGAGGAATAGTAGCCTCTGGATCATCCATATACCTATGAAGACGGGATATATAGAATACATTATGAATACCTTCCAGACTGCTCGGTAACTCTACTTTGTATGCGAGCTTCCTGATCCTTTCTATAATCTGAAATGGACCAACATACTTCAAACCCAACTTTCCCAACTTTCCAAATCGTATCACACCCTTCATCGCTGATACTTTTATGAAAACCCTATCTCCCACTAAGATCTCTAGGTCTTTACGCCTCTTATCGTCGTAACTCTTCTGCCTAGATTGAGTTCCCTTCATCCATTCTCAAATTAACTCAATCATTTTCGATGCCTCTCTAACCAAATCTGAACCTAAGACCAATCTGCCTCCGGTCTCCAACCAACGTGCTAGCGATTTGCATGGTTTTCCATACAAAGCTTCAAAAGGCGTCATTCCTATACTAGTCTGATAACTATTATTAAAGAAAACTCAACCAGATGTAGGTGATCTTCCCAAGATCCACCTAAGTCTAACACACAAGCTCTCAATAAATCCTTAAGTACCTTGTTGACCCTCTCTGTCTGCCCATCCGTCTGTGGGTGATATGTTATACTCATCTTGAGCTTAGTACCTTATGCTTCTTGTACACTCCTTCGAAATTCGTTAGTGAATAATGCATCTCTGTCATTAATTATGCTACTAGAAATCTTATGAAGTCTAATTATGTTCTTCGTAAACAACTTAGCCAAAACATGTGCCATCCTTGTGGACTTTACCGGAATGAAATGGGAAACCTTTGTTAGTCTGTCCATAACAACCTATATACTCTAATTTCCTCGACTTGACTTTGGCAACCCGTCTATAAAATCCATCGATATCGAATCCCACTTCCAAACTAGAAGATCTAAAGGCTGAAGTAACCCATTTGGCTTCTGATGTTTGGCCTACACTTGTTGACAGTTAACACACTGCCTAACACACAAGCCAACATACCTCCTCATGTCTTCCAAATAGAAGCTTCTCTTCATATCTTGATACATCTTAGTTCCTCCAGGATGAATTGAAAACTTTAATTGATGACATTCCCCTGGAACTTCCCAGCTTAAATCATCTATATTTGGAACGTAGAGACGTCCCTTCATTCTCAACCATCCTCTTTGGTCAAGACTAAATCATTTATGTCATCAAGTTCTAATCCGACCTCAAGCCTTCTAATCCTCTCGGCTAAAACCGAATCTTCTCTCTACATAGAAGCTATCCTCTCGATCAGCACTGATCGAACTTATAAACAAGATAACATGGCAGTATCCTGGCAAGAACTAGCAGTAGATCTCAACTGCACCCCACAACGGGCTAAAACTTCTAATTATTTTAACTACACCCCATGAAATATTTTGAGTGGGGGAGAATATAACGACCCATATTTTAACTATTTTTAAATATTAAATTTAATGTGATTATTGGATAAAATGGGTAGAATTAAGAATTTAACGATTTATTATTATAGATTATTGAGTATAAAAAAAAAATTTAAATAAATAATTCCGAAGCTTTTGGCCATAACAAACATTGAAATGAAATTCTATGTATTTAATGTGTTACAATCAATATCTTGAATTGAATAATAATGTTGAATTACTGTGAAATGGAAACAGTTGTTTTATTATTTAATTTGTTTTAAAAGTAAAATTTATAAGTTAAATGACTTATATTTCAATTATAGTAATTTATTGAATAATCAAATTGTTTAAATTTAATATTGGAAATTATTTGAATAATTGAACTTTGAATTTAATGTGAATGAAAATGATATCCCAAATTGATTTAACTTTATTTAAATACGAACGAAGATTGTTAACATTTAAAATTGGATTTAAAAGTGAATAATTAGAAGTTTTATATTATAATTAACGAGCAAAAAATAGCCATATTGGTCACTGTCTCAGATTTTAATGAAACAAGTTTCATCGGATCCGTAAAAGTCAATTTTTGTAGGATTTCAAGTTTCGTAGCGATCGGACTTGTCGTTTTGCCGTGCGAGCTTGAAACGCGTAAATTTTAATTTTAGAATTCGATTAAAAGTAATTGATTTTGAAAAGCTATCTTCTGAATACGATTGAATTAGGTCTCGAAACTTGTTCCATTGTGTTAGGAATTGGGATAAAACATTATGATCGCCAAGTGGCACGAGTTTTTCCCATCTCTCCTACAATTATTTCAACCCATACCAACCTCTCTCTTCCTCTCATTTTCAATTTATCAGATAGATCAAATGAAGAGAAAAAAGGGATAAAACGAAGGTAGCAAGGCGACCTGGGAAGAAGGAAATCGGGAACGAGAAGATCGATGTAGAGGCACAATCGGTCGCCGTGGTGGAGAGTGATGCGATTTAGGGTTTCTCAAGAACCGATGGTTGAGTTCGCATCGTGTTGAGGAACCATGGCCTGGAGCGCCGTAGCGGCACCGACGAAGGGACGAATGGGGCGAAGGTCGATGGGTTAGATAGAACTCCGATCGAACATTGGCGAGTGCACGCGTAGGCTATTCTTACAGGGGTGGGTTCATGTGCGTTGTTCGAACGTGAATAGAAGAGAGGGAGCAGGAGATAGTTAGGTTTGTTAACTATTTATTAAGTTAAATTAAGTGTTTATTATAAATCGTTATATTAATTATTTTCCCTAAAATTAGTCACAGACACTCAATTGCAAATGAAAGCACCAACTCACAGTCAAAGATCATAGATAGAATATGTGAAGAGGATATAAATGTAAAGAACAAAAAAATAAAAAGAAAGTAGTAAAAAGACGAGATTTATAGTGGTTCGACGTTGTAATCTACGTCCACTTTAAAGAGTTTGTTGTTTATTGATGATTCTCAACTAATTTATGATAATACAACCAATAGCACTCAAGCTACAATGGAGTTTCAACAGAGTAACAAACTAGAAGAGCCAAAAGTCCTTTTTCTATAGGCATAGGGGTGCCATTTATAGGTGTAGATCTAGAAATATCTCCCTCAAAGCTCGGAATACTTCTTCTCACACGTGGGTGGGCCTAGCAGATCGATCTATGGTTGTTTGGGATCGATCCTGATCGATCCCTACTCTCCTTGTATCGATCAAGATTTGTCCCAATGAAGGTGCAATCGATCATGGTGGTTCTTCAGTGGATAAGAAAGCTTGTGTGAAAATTTCATACCATTTGGACTTGTATTTTTTGAGTTATGATCGATCCAAGATTGGATTTGTAAGTTGGTTGATGGATGCGTATCGATCCATTTCACATCGATGATGTGGAGCGAGAATCTTGGAGAGATCCACATTTCACGCTTGCAGACCGCTTCCCTTTGGTTTGAACATTTCCTTCGTATCCATCGGTTGCCAAGCTCTTCGTATCGATCCCTGACTCCTTCCTTCGTACGATGCCAAAGTCTTCCCTTCGTATCGATTCTTGGTTTGTGGTTTCATATCGATGCTTGGCCCCTTGCTTCGTATCGATCGATTGGTTGATTGATATGAAATATGCAGAGGTATGTTCGAAACGAAATGGGCTGTCGCTGAAAAAATCGTCTATGATTGATCCGAGAGATGTTATTGCTTGATGGATACGAAGAGGATGGATGTGAAGTTGATGGATACGAAGGTGATGGATTAGAAGTAGATGGATACAAACTAGATGGATATGAACTTGATGGATATGAAATTGATATGGACCATATGGACATTGATCGATCCATGACTACCCGAAGTAAATGTGTTGCCGACCCTTACAAAACCCAGTACTAACCAAATACCGACCTGAGTTATCCCTTGTCGATCCGGAGCGTCGTCAATATTGATTTGAAGTAAAAACCTCTTCTAACCCAAAGCAAGCCTTAAGTTGACTCGAAGCAAACTCCAAGCAACCCTAAGCGACTCTACTTTTGTCAAAACCCATATTCAAGTGTCCAGTGTTGTTTGTCCATCCATTCACTAAAATCAGAACCTACTTTCGGACAATCCAGCTTCGATCATTGTGCAGTTGATTAGGTTAAATCCACCTGTATGTTGCCTTGCCAAAAGGTGGGATAACACTTTTCCACCCAAAATATTCCCTGAGATAGGAAGGTGTGTTTTGTAGCGCCATAAGCCTGATGTTCGGAGCCTGTTGATGACGTATGACGAGGTTGATAATCTTACCTGATTGTGAATAGTGATCACTCGAGATATTATGCCATTCAAGGTGATATACGTTAACGCTCATGGATGGGTGCCGTTCGAGGCAAATTGCGACCATTAGAGGTCGGGTGTCGTTCGAGGGGAATTGTGACCATTCGAGATTGGGTGTCGGTCGAGGCGAATTGAGACCGTTTGAGGTCGAGTGCCATTCGAGGTGAATTGTGAATATCTTATTTTACATTCAGATGAGTCTTATAATTGAAATATCCAACTAATAAAAGCAAGTCCTGGTACAAGGAATAGAAACAAAAACAAAACATCGAAGAGCTAACATCTCCACTGTAGCAGTTTATAATCATCTTAGAGCATGCCTGAGGACCGTTCGTGATCCCGTACATGTGTTAGTGACTTAACCATTTTATTGTGGGGTTTATTACTCATTCTTCATTATCCCGATCAGTTGATGATAAGCTAATGCCTTGATCCACGGCCGTCTTTATTTGATGCGCATGGTGGTTGCTCTTGTTCATCGTCATTGTTCGCCTCTTCACGTACTGTAACAGCATGCTGTTCCGGATACGTCCTTCGATCTAATCGCTCAAGTGTCTCCAATCATTGGTACTATGTCTACCTAGATTGTGGAATAGGCAGTGTTTATCTGATTTCCTTTCATTATTGTTTGGCTCCCTCCTGATTGGTCTTCCGTAAGGAACCTGCTCGTAGTGTCTTGGTAAATTCGTTCTAAAGTTTCATTCAACTCCATATAAGAGGTGAATCTCGGTTCCTGTAACGACCCAAAATTTCTGTCAATTAAAATATGAATATTTAATTGATTTTAAATATTAATAAGTAAGATTATAAACCGAATAAATTTTTATTTTGAATAATTGGATTTAATTGGACAATTAAATCGATAATTTAATAGTTGAAATTTCTGTAATAATTGAAAATCGAGTTAAATATGATTGAAAATGATTTGTAAAATTTTATTTTATAATATTGGAGTTAGAACGATATTTTAGAACTTTTAAAATTGAATTAAGAGTTAATTTGGGAAAATTGAATATTTTAATATTTAATTATCGACTGAAAAATAGCCAATTTTCGAACAGTCTCAGAATTGGACGAAACTAGTTTCATCGAATCCATAATGTGATATTATTGTAAGGTTTCAAATTTCGTGTCAATCGGATTTACCGTTTATCCGGTGCAAGCCAAAACGCATAGAAAATCGTTTAATCGATTTAATTTTAAATCGATCGTTTATTGCCATATCTCACACAGATGAGCGAATTGGCTTCCGAAACCTATTCCATTGTGTCCGGAATGCGGGATAAACCCTAGAAACGTCAGTCACCGTGCGAGATTTGGAGTTTGGAAATTCCGGATGAATAGTGTTTTGGCGAATTTTTCTATGTAAGCACGTTCATAATTCATTTTGCAAGAAAATTAAAACCAAACCCTAATTTCTATGGCCAGCCGCCACTTCTTCTTTCAATGGCCTATACACTCCCTCTTTCCTCCTTATTTTTCTTCACATCTGTATATCGTTAGCGAAAATCATCAACTGGAAAGTCGAAGTACTCATCGAGCACTATAGATCCAACGGTGGATCTGCGGAATCGTTGCCTATGGATAGCGAATTTGAGTCAAGTTCTTCGGCCGTTCGTTCTCGTTTTCACGGCAATGGGGATGACCGAGTGTGCATGGCTTTGGCCGAAGGTAGGGGTCGCGAAGGGCTTCGAGTTGGTGGCTCCTGATCGTTGTTTAGGCGAGTGGTTGGGTCGCGATAATTAGTGAATGGAGGCAGCAATTTGGGTTCACGGTCGCGACATCTAACCTAGGAAGGAGAAGCAACGAGGGACGTCCCAGATCCAAAGAATAGAACGTGCGACAGATGATGGATGTAGGTTATAATAAAAATAAAGTTGTAATTTATTATATTTTAATTCGTGTAACTTTAAAAATGCATATATTTTTCATACGAGGTCCAAAACGCACTAAACCAGTTGCGTTGGAACCGTATTGTCGAGCACTACGCTAATGTATTTGATTGGAGTCGTTTGGAGTTAGTGAGAATTTCGAATAAAATTAAACGCGCGTTCAATTTTATTCGAAATAAAAGCTGAAAACGGAATTAAAACCAAGGTGAGAACTTCTCACTCAATCGAATCAGTTTCGATTTTAACTTTAAATAGTTAGATTTAAAATTCTTGAATGTATGTTTGAATGATAATTATTATCTATTGATTATTAAAATAGACATTATGGCCGTTAGTAAGCGGATGTTATCTATTAAAAACATATACCGCGAATATTTCATAGTACAGTGAAATTGGTATTATTTATGTACTTGGAGTAGATTTCCCGCATTATATAGCGGATGAGACGCTATTGCGCCGCCTATTAAGCGGATAATATTTTTATAAATCCCATATACCGTGATAATTCTGTACTGGAACGGAATTGGTATTGTGCTAACATCTTTGGATGTAGGAAAACAGGTTGGAGGGATCCAACTGGATTCCTCAACTGTATTGATTTATTTACAGATATTGTGATATTTGTTGATTATCATATCGATATATGATATTTGGATGTCATGATTGACTATTTGGTGCTGTTGCATCATCGGATCCATTTTTAAAGTTTAAAAATAACGATTTTGATTTTAAAAGAATTTTTAAAGTGATTTTTGGAAGTATACGTTTTATTAAAATTTTGAATTGATTTATTTTAAATAAATTAACGTTATAAATTTTTATGTTATAAAAATTTAGATTTTTGTGAAATATAACCAAAAGGTGATTTTTGAGATAAGTAGTTAATAAATTTATAAAATAGTTAAATTGGGATTTTTGAATTATTTTAAAATGGGTTATATGAAAGATGTATAAATTTGATTATTTTAAAATTTAAAATATTGGAATTATAAAACGAGTTTTTATAAGTGTTAAAATGAAGTATAAATGAATTCATAAGTGAATGAAAATTTATAGATTTATGAATTGTGAAGTTATAAAATGAATAGATGTTGTAAGACGAAAGATTTTAAGGAATTAACTTATAAATCGGATTTTTGCATTTAAATTGAAATCTTTGATGAAGCAAAAAATGGTTTATAGTTGAGATTTATAAAATATATATTTTATAAATCGAAATAATAGAATTTTAAAAGGAGTTCTATTAATGTTGAACATAGGGTTATAAATGAAATCTTATAAGTAATAAGATTTATAATTTGTGAAGTTTTAAGAGAACGATGTTGTAAATAAATGGATTATAAGCATTTAACTTATAATATGGACTTTTGGTATATAATTGAGATATAAATTGAATTGGATTAATAAAGGAGATTTATAAATCAGAGCTTATAAATAGAAATGGAATTTATAGACGTTGTTTATAAATTCGAAATCAATGGAATTTGATAAATTGAAAGTTGAAATTGGTTAAGGAAGTATATTCACGATTTTGGACAGTGAATATATTATCAAATAAAATGGATATGCTTAGGAAAATGAATATTAAAAAATGAAGTTAATCGT
This sequence comes from Allium cepa, assembly GCA_030765085.1. Classification (NCBI taxonomy): domain Eukaryota; kingdom Viridiplantae; phylum Streptophyta; class Magnoliopsida; order Asparagales; family Amaryllidaceae; genus Allium; species Allium cepa. The sequence continues at coordinate 1,023,469,521 of CM060937.1, read as the reverse complement.
TTTAACGATGTTTTAAAATGTATTATAAATTGAATACATAGATTTCAACATTCATTGTTGAAATAGACGTTTTCGAGAAATAAGGAAATGGTGGACTATAACACTGTTGTTATAGTAAATGGTTTCCGAAAGGAAATATTTTGTATAGTATTGGGATTTATATATCTATTTTAATTTTGAATCCCTATACTAGTGATTTCGGGTCGTCGTAACGGTGTTTTACGCAACATTCGTTTTGACTCAAATAAATGTGTTTAAGTGAATATTTTCCTAAAAAAAATGAAATATATACTTAATTTCGATATTAAGTATATTGAATATTTTCTAGGTATTGAAAATAAATGGTTTTGTGAATTACTTATTAATAAATAAGTATGGAAATGTTTTTCCAATGTGAAATGAAACGTTTTGAGAATTTATCTTCTTAAAGACAAATTGAAAATTAATATTAGAAATCAATTTCGAAATTGTATATTCATAGAGATTTTGGAATTGTAAATTCACTATGGAATTTGTAAATGAAAAGGGGAATTTGTTTAAAAATAAACGTTGATTTATTTTTAAAGTATGGGAATTAATTTACGGATTTGGAACGTAAATATAAAGTAAATCGTTAAGGATTTATTTAACTGGTTTAAATGAACCATGTTGAAATGAAAGAAATTCCGCGTAAGGAAGATGTTTGAAATTTGTTTTCAAAAGTGGTAAAGGTGAAAATTGATTTGAAAATTGTTTTCAAAAGGTTGAAGTGTGGAAATTATATATCTCGTAGAGATATTTTAGAAAGTAAATAATTTGGGAAATTATTTGGAATTTAGTGATGTTGAACACGCCTATTGATAGTTAAATAATCCGACTGTCAATTTTTACCTTTAAATAGGTATTTGTTGTGATTTGCTTGAATTTGAATGCTACATTTATTTTTAAATAAGCGCTCACTATTCGGGTTAGCCGGGAAAGGACTTTGGGGTCGTATAACCCATTCCGAATATGTGATACGTCGTAATGGATTGCATTTGATGACCGGATATTTTTGAAAACGGAAGGATTACCGTTAAGTTACTCTGCATCGGCTGATCTCTGATATAGAGGTTTTATCACCCTTAGTGACGGGAAGTTCGGACGTGATTAGAAATTATCCGGAATGCAAGGACTTCTTTGTAAGCGCCTTCAGTTCTATTCGAGCCCGGAACAGACTTGTATGGATTGTATGTCTGACATTACAAATTGAGATATAAAGCTGATTTCTTTCAAATATATTTTTGTTGGTGGCGGAGAATTTATTCTCTTAGCTTAACACCCTTCTCTGAGACGTACGAGCTCAGAGGTTATGTAGTTGAAGGTTATTAGTGATATACTCCCAATTTGGTAGTGTGGCATGCTGAGTGTTGCCGTGGGATGATCATTGTTTGATCATTTGTGATATAATCATTTGTTTGATCATTTATCTTGGTGATCATTATTTTGATCATTGGTTGACCCAAAGCACAGCTTTTGTATAAAGCGTGGCTTTGTGGACGAGACTTCGTCGGACCTCACCCCCCGGAAATAGTCAAAACAGGAAGGATGCAGCAAGGTTATTAGGGGTAGCGCCCTTTAGTGTATGTCATTCCTTCTGGATAGAGGTGGTATCATGGTATGGAGCCCAGATACTTAACCTATGTTGTTGCTGCAAATTTATTGCTTTTTGATTGTTGGAAATCGAGGATCCTCGGATAGATGGTTACGATCGGGGGATGACATATTCGTGTCAGTAGTTACCCAGTTAGGGGTAACCCGGCCTTGGGTTGGCCGAGATCTGGTTTGGTTCTCGGGTCGTCTTTCCAGAGGCGTACTCATGTGGCAATGGGAAGTTCCTTGGCCTGACCATTTGTTGGTAATCCAAAGAAACAATACGATCTTGTACGGTTTTAGTTGTAGAACCTATCATTCACTTATGGTGGTCACCACTGTTTGGATGGTAGCTATAGTAGGCATAAGTGCGAAATGCCTATGCTAGCTAAGATTTATATCTTTACTTTCGAAGTGATTTTTCCTACACTATGAACTAGTAATAATATCAAATGTTTCTTTTTAATGTGTATCAAGCATCTTTGACTATCATAAGGAGAAATCTCCTCTGATTCTGCATTTGCATTGTGTGTGTGGGGGGGAGGCCTTATGGTAGTCTCATTTTCTAAAAAGCATTACGAACCTATTTTTAAATTATCCTGTTCTTTGTTTTGAAGATAAACTGTTTTAGTCTCATACCAGTCACATGACTGACTCAGAGTTTATTGTTTTCCTTCCTAAACTCTGGGTGCCCACAAATTTCCACACGGGCAGTCAAGAGTCAGGTTTATCAGGATATTTTGGAATTCAGGAGTTGCTGGAGGCAAGCTGGATGGCATGGCGTATTCACTAGTATATAGTATTTCTTTTCTGCTGTTTGTTGTTGTTTGTTGTTGTACACTCTGATGATGTAATGTAATATGATGTAATATAATAACTGATATAGTTCTTTGTTTAAAGATTATTCATTTATCTATTATATGTTGTTCCGCTGCGATTGTGAGATTCTGATGTTGTTCTGTTGTTTTCTTTCTGTTCTGTTCTATCTTTTTCTATCTTCTTCTACCTCTTTCTTCTTCTTTAACCCTAGCGGTACCGTTTTCCGGCCTTTGATTCTTGGCAATTTATACAGTGGACGTATTGATGTCGATTTTCGAGCGTCGAAAAATTGCGACCGTCACATTTGGTATCAGAGCATATGGTTAAGAGACAACCATGGCTCTGTTGGGTATTTCTCATTAGAGATGGAGTCAGTAGTACTCTAGAATGAGTTGAGTGTAATAATAGATATGAGAGCGTATTTGTTAGTGAATATTAAATGGTTTTATATTGTGATGATTGGTTTGTTGAGTGGCATATGAACCTTCCTCGACCCAGTCTGCGCAACTGTATCGAAAGGTTTTCTAAACACTTGAATAGAACAATTCGACACAGTATTGTTTTAAATTTGGTAAATGAAATAATTTCACCTTGATTATATTTTATACATAAAAGAATAATTTTTCAGAATTATTAAAGTATATAATTGATTGTTTGGTTGTTGAATAAGTTAAATAAATGATGTTTGAAAGAGAATATAACTTAAGAGATGTTGAATAAAGTTGATTTTGGTGTCAAAGTAAATTAATGAGTGGATTAATGAAGTGAAGTCATTAAGAATTTGAGCTTGAGTTATATATATGAAATTCAACTTTATATTGTTAAAAGAATTAACAATTGAATTGATGAATGGATGAAATATTAATCAATTGAATGTAAATAATTAGCATGAAACAATGAATATAAGTGTTAATTCATTAAAAGCTAATGTTATTGGAAATTGAATAAATTGAATGAAAGTCAATTAAATATGAACCAATTGGAATTAAAAGTGTTGGACCAAATTGAATGTAAATTTAATAATTTGGTTATGTTGAATATACATTGGTTGTCATGTGAATGTTAGTTGATTGTATATAATTCATTAAGTGTTAATGAAAGTAAATTAGCAAAATTTAAAGCTTTGTGATTGAATCCAAATTGAAAGTAAATAAATTTGAATAGAATTGGATTTGATTTGGATTGAAGGCGAATTAATGTGAATAAATTAGTGAATGTAAAATAACTGAAATCGAATGAATGAATGTTAGTAAAATTCCAATGTTAATGAATCAATTGGAAAACAAATTCAATGAATATTAATGAGAAGTGAATTTATATTGATTTTTGTGGTTGCATTTGTTATTATGTTGTTGTATGTTGTATATTGATATTATTTTCATATATGCATGTTCTCATGTTGTTGTTGAGTGTTTAGTAGGTGCGGATTGCGCATTGCTTCGCTTCGGAGCTCGCTTTCGTGCTATATTAGCCGTATACGCTCGCTAATAATAAATAAGGTACATATCTCGGATTACAACCGTACTTTTACACTTTTTCCCCTGCGGGATGCCTCATCACTTGATGAGATGTATATTTGTGATATATATATTGTCTTTTTTTTGGATCGAGCCGCGTAAAGGAGACTATGGCGAATTTTTCCGAAAATTTAAGGCGTCAGAATATTTTTTAGAAAATTGGTAAAATTTTGAAAACTAAGTATGATTTGGAAACTTAGTAAAGATTTTGTAAGAAGTTTAACTATGAATTTTGGGAAAGTTAAACACTTAAGAGATTTGAAAAATCTAATTTGAACGATTTGTTTTGGAAAGTTAATAAATTCTATAACTTTTTCGTACTTGGTAATTTCGAGGACGGAATTCTTTTAAGGGGGAAGTCTGTAACGACCCAAAATTTCTGTCAATTAAAATATGAATATTTAATTGATTTTAAATATTAATAAGTAAGATTATAAACCGAATAAATTTTTATTTTGAATAATTGGATTTAATTGCGCAATTAAATCGATAATTTAATAGTTGAAATTTCTGAAATAATTGAAAATCGAGTTAAATATGATTGAAAATGATTTGTAAAATTTTATGTTATAATATTGGAGTTAGAACGATATTTTAGAACTTCTAAAATTGAATTAAGAGTTAATTTGTGAAAATTGAATATTTTAATATTTAATTATCGACTGAAAAATAGCCAATTTTTGAATAGTCTCAGAATTGGACGAAACTAGTTTCATCGGATCCGTAATGTGATATTATTGTAAGGTTTCAAATTTCGTGTCAATCGGATTTACCGTTTGTCCGGCGCAAGCCAAAACGCATAGAAAATCGTTTAATCGATTTAATTTTAAATTGATCGTTTATTGCCATATCTCGCACAGATGATCGAATTGGCTTTCGAAACCTATTCCATTGTGTCCGAAACGCGGGATAAACCCTAGAAACGCCGGTCACCGCGCGAGATTTGGAGTTTGGAAATTCCGGATGAATAGTGTTTTAGCGAATTTTTCTATATAAGCACGTTCATAATTCATTTTGCAAGAAACTTAAAACGAAACCCTAATTTCTATGGCCAGCCGCCACTTCTTCTTTCAATGGCCGATACACTCCCTCCTTCCTCCTCATTTTTCTTCACATCTGTATATCGTTAGCGAAAATCATCAACTGGAAAGTCGAAGTACTCATCGAGCACTATAGATCCAACGGTGGATCTGCGGAATCGTTGCCTTTGGATGGCGAATTTGAGTCACGTTCTACGACCGTTCGTGCTCGTTTTCACGGCAATGGGATGACCAAGTGTGCCATGGCTCTGGCCGAAGGTAGGGGTCGCGAAGGGCTTCGAGCTGGTGGCTCCTGATCGTTGTTTAGTCGAATGGTTGGGTCGCGATAATTAGTGAATGGAGGCGGCAATTTGGGTTCACGGTCGCGACATCTAACCTAGGAAGGAGAAGCAACGAGGGACGGCCCAGATGCAAAGAATAGAACGTGCGGCAGATGATGGATGTAGGTTATAATAAAAATAAAGTTGTAATTTATTATATTTTAATTCGTGTAACTTTAAAAATGCATATCTTTTTCATACGTGGTCGAAAACGCACGAAACCAGTTGCGTTGGAACAGTATTGTCGAGCACTACGCTATGGAATTTGATTAGAGTCGTTTGGAGTTAGTGAGAATTTCGGGTAAAATTAAATGTGCGTTTAATTTTATTCGAAATAAAAGCTGAAAACGGAATTAAAACCAAGGTGAGAACTTCTCACTCACTCGAATCGGTTTCGATTTTAATTTTAAATAGTTAGATTTAAAATTCTTAAATGTATGTTTGAATGATAATTACTATCTATTGATTGTTAAAATAGACATTATGCGCCGTTAGTAAACGGATGTTATTTATTAAAAACATGTACCGCGAATATTTCACGGTACAGTGAAATTGGTATTATTTATGTACTTGGAGTTGATTTCCCGCTTTATATAGTGGTTGAGACCTTATTGCGCCGCCTATTAAGCGGATAATATTTTTATAAATCCCATATACCGCGATAATTCCGTACTGGAATGGAATTGGTATTGTGTTAACATCTTTGGATGCAGGAAAACAGGTTGGAGGGATCCAACTGGATTCCTCAACTGTATTGATTTATTTACAGATATTGTGATATTTGTTGATTATCATATCGATATATGATATTTGGATGTCGTGATTGACTATTTTGTGTTGTTGCATCATCGGATCCATTTTTAACGTTTAAAAATAACGATTTTGATTTTAAAAGAATTTTTAACGTGATTTTTGAAAGTATACGTTTTATTAAAATTTTGAATTGATTTATTTTAAATAAATTAACGTTATAAATTTTTATGTTGTAAAAATTAAGTTTTTTGTGAAATATAACCAAAAGGTGATTTTTGAGATAAGTAGTTAATAAATTTATAAAATAGTTAAATTGGGATTTTTGAATTATTTTAAAACGGGTTATATGAAAGATGTATAAATTTGATATTTTAAAATTTAAAATATTGGAATTATAGAACGAGTATTTATAAGTGTTAAAATGAAGTATAAATGGATTCATAAGTGAATGAAAATTTATAGATTTATGAATTGCGAAGTTATAAAATGAATAGATGTTGTAAGACGAAAGATTTTAAGGAATTAACTTATAAATCGGATTTTTGCTTTTAAATTGAAATCTTTGATGAAGCAAAAAATGGTTTATAGTTGAGATTTATAAAATATATATTTTATAAATCGAAATAATAGATTTTTTAAAGGAGTTCTATTAATGTTGAACATAGGGTTATAAATGAAATCTTATAAGTAATAAGATTTATAATTTGTGAAGTTTTAAGAGAACGATTTTGTAAATAAATGAATGATAAGCATTTAACTTATAATATGGACTTTTGGTATATAATTGTGATATAAATTGAATTGGATTAATAAAGGAGATTTATAAATCAAAGCTTATAAATAGAAATGGAATTTATAGACATTGTTTATAAATTCGAAATCAATGGAATTTGATAAATTGAAAGTTGAAATTGGTTAAGGAAGTATATTCACGATTTTGGACAGTGAATATATTATCAAATAAAATGGATATGCTTGGGAAAATGAATATTAAAAAATGGAGTTAATCGTTTTAACGATGTTTTAAAATGTATTATAAATCTAATACATAGATTTCAACATTCATTGTTGAAATAGACGTTTTCGAGAAATAAGGAAATGGTGGACTATAACACTGTTGTTATAGTAAATGGTTTCCGAAAGGAAATATTTTGTATAGTATTGGGATTTATATATCTATTTTAATTTTGAATCTCTATACTAGTGATTTCGGGTCATCGTAACGGTGTTTTACGCAACATTCATTTTGACTCAAATAAATGTGTTTAAGTGAATGTTTTCCTTAAAAAATGAAATATATACTTAATTTCGATATTAAGTATATTGAATATTTTCTAGGTATTGAAAATAAATGGTCTTGTGAATTACTTATTAATAAATAAGTATGGAAATGTTTTTCCAATGTGAAATGAAACATTTTGAGAATTTATCTTTTTGAAGACAAATTGAAAATTAATATTAGAAATCAATTTGGAAATTGTATATTCATAGATATTTTGGAATTGTAAATTCACTATGGAATTTATAAATGAAAAGGGGAATTTTTTTAAAAATAAATGTTGATTTATTTTTAAAGTATGGGAATTAATTTACGGATTTGGAATGTAAATATAAAGTAAATCGTTAAGGATTTATTTAATTGGTTTAAATGAACCATGTTGAATGAAAGAAATTCCGCGTAAGGAAGATGTTTGAAATTTGTTTTCAAAAGTGGTAAAGGTGAAAAGTGATTTGAAAATTGTTTTCAAAAGGTTGAAGTGTGGAAATTATATATCTCGTAAAGATATTTTGGAAAGTAAATAATTTGGGAAATTATTTGGAATTTGGTGATGTTGAACACGCCTATTGATAGTTAAATAATCCGACTATCAATATTTACCTTTAAATAGGTATTTGTTGTGATTTGCTTGAATTTGAATGCTACACTTATTTTTAAATAAGCGCTCACTATTCGGGTTAGCCGGGAAAGGACTTTGGGGTCGTATAACCCATTCCGAATATCTCGTAAAGATATTTTGGAAATTATATATCTCGTAAAGATATTTTGGAAAGTAAATAATTTGGGAAATTATGTGGAATTTGGTGATGTTGAAAACGCCTATTGATAGTTAAATAATCCGACTATCAATATTTACCTTTAAATGGGTATTTGTTGTGATTTGCTTGAATTTGAATGCTACACTTATTTTTAAATAAGCGCTCACTATTCGGGTTAGCCGGGAAAGCACTTTGGGGTCGTATAACCCATTCCGAATATGTGATACGTCGTAATGGATTGCATCTGATGACCGGTGTTGAAGACCGGATATTTTTGAAAACGGAAGGATTACCATTGAGTTACTCTGCATCGGCTGATCTCCGATATAGAGGTTTTATCACCCTTAGTGACGGGAAGTCCGGACGTGATTAGAAATTATCCGGAATGCAAGGACTTCTTTGTAAGTGCCTTCGGTTCTGTTCGAGCCCGGAACAGACTTGTATGGATTGTATGTCTGACATTACAAATTGAGATATAAAGCTGATTTCTTTCAAATATATTTTTGTTGGTGGCGGAGAATTTATTCTCTTAGCTTAACACCCTTCTCTGAGACGTACGAGCTCAGAGGTTATGTAGTTGAAGGTTATTAGTGATATACTCCCAATTTGGTAGTGTGGCATGCTGAGTGTTGCCGTGGGATGATCATTGTTTGATCATTTGTGATATAATCATTTGTTTGATCATTTATCTTGGTGATCATTATTTTGATCATTGGTTGACCCAAAGCACAGCTTTTGTATAAAGCGTGGCTTTGTGGACGAGACTTCGTCGGACCTCACCCCCCGGAAATGGTCAAAGCAGGAAGGATGCAACAAGGTTATTAGGGGTAGCGCCCTTTAGTGTATGCCATTCCTTCTGGATAGAGGTGGTATCATGGTATAGAGTCCAGATACTTAACCTATGTTGTTGCTGAAAATTTATTGCTTTATGGTTGTTAGAAATCGAGGATCCTCGGATAGATCGGTTACGATCGGTGGATGACATATTCGTGTCAGTAGTTACCCAATTAGGGGTAACCCGACCTTGTGTTGGCAGAGATCCGGTTTGGTTCTCGGGTCGTCTTTCCAGAGGCGTACTTATGTGGCAATGGGAAGTTCCTTGGCCTGACCATTTGTTGGAAATCCAAAGAAACAATATGATCTTGTACGGTTTTAGTTGCAGAACCTATCATTCACTTATGGTGGTCACCATTGTTTGGATGGTAGCTATAGTAGGCATAAGTGCGAAATGCCTATGCTGGCTAAGATTTATATCTTTACTTTCGAAGTGATTTTTCCTACACTATGCACTAGTAATAATATCAAATGTTTCTTTTTAATGCGTATCAAGCATCTTTGACTATCATAAGGAGAAATCTCCTCCGATTCTGCGTTTGCATTGTGTATGTCTGCGGGAGGCCTTATGGTAGTCTCATTTTCTAAAAAGCATTGCGAATCTATTTTAAAATTATCCTGTTCTTTGTTTTAAAGATAAACTGTTTTAGTTCTCACACCAGTCACATGACTGACTCGGAGTTTATTGTTTTCCTTCCTAAACTTTGGGTGCCCACAAATTTCCACACGGGCAGTCAAAAGTCAGGTTTATCAGGATATTTTGGAATTCAGGAGTTGCTGGAGGCAAGCTGGATGGCATGGCGTATTCACTAGTATATAGTATTTCTTTTCCGCTGTTTGTTGTTGTTTGTTGTTGTACACTCTGATGATGTAATGTAATATGATGTAATGTAATAACTGATATAGTTCTTTGTCTAAAGATTATTCATTTATCTATTATATGTTGTTCCGCTGCGATTGTGAGATTCTGATGTTGTTCTGTTGTTTTCTTTCTGTTCTGTTCTATCTTTTTCTCTCTTCTTCTACCTCTTTCTTCTTCTTTAACCCTAACGGTTCGGTTTTCCGGCCTTCGATTGCTTGGCAGTTGATACAGTGGACGTATTGATGTCGGTTTTCGAGCGTCGAAAAATCGCGATTGTCATAGTTCCTCTCATGGCCGCTTTAGTTCATCAGAGCTATTCTCTTCTTTTCGCTTCCCTTTATCCTTGTTTGAATCTTCCCTAGGTGGATCCCCACCTTTGACCGCATAAATATCAACTTCCATGCCTTCCTCTCTTCTAGCCTTCGCGTCATCCAGTCACAGAAACCTTTCTGCATCATGGTAAAACTCTCCTAGATCCATTGGTAGATCCCTTATCGATGAGTTATTTAACTCCTTGCCATCAGCTATGCCAGATACAGCTGCCATTAAAACCATGGTCAGATTTGGGTGATCCACAGATGCCGCCACCGCATTATAAAATTCCTCAAAGACTCTTCGGTCTTCCATTTCAGTGTCGTCATACTCATCATGTTTTTTGGGCCTTAAGATGCAAACTCTGAGTTGCCTCATAAACCTTTCAATCATTCGGTCCACGATCTAATAGACTTGCTTTCAAGTTACCCGAACCATAGTGCTATTATATCCTTCAAATACAAAGGGAAACACTAGGCCATGACCAGCTCCGATGCCACCGGTACTTCTATGTGCCTCATATACCTTGTCAGATGAAGAGCAGGATCCGCCCTTCCACCATACGTCTCCAATGTTGGTAGCTTGAATTCAGGGGGATTCCTAGTTGCCTAATTATGGGAGTGAAGGGGCTCCTGTTCAGATCCTCCAAATCTTTATTCACCAACCCTCCTCTCATGGCTCTTCTGACCATTTCTACCAATCTATCATTGTCACCAAGCGGTAATCACTGTTCGTTGCCTCCGACTTTCCCTTTGAGTTTGTGAGGGAATCCTAAAATCTTCTCTCCTGGACGAGCGTTCGTTTCTCTGTCGATGCCAAATTGCATAGCACCGCCTGGTATCCTATTTGGAACTACGCCAACATGATTCGGGGGCAAGCCCCTTAGTTCAGGGCTATTCTCGATAGCCCCACTCTATCTCGTATTCTGGTTGCTTCGTTCCCATGACTCTGGTTCTGGACTTCCCCTGCTTCCCATGCTCCGTCTTCGCGATCCACATTTCCAACATTCCTTGTGGCTACGTTCTCTTGATTTTTCTCTCTAGCTTATCCAACCTGTCGGAGTAGGTTCTGCATCATTTCCTCCTGACTTATTAGCATCCCTTCCTGCATAACACCCATCATCATCTCCATCTCATCTCTGGTGATGAAGATTGTGGTTCAATTAGCTTTTGAAGAGGCCTCCTGACTTCTTTCATGATGGCTCCTCTCCGTTCTTTGTCTCCTTGTTGATTACTTTGCCATGGCTTCCCATATCCAAGAACCTAAGTCTTCAAATTTGAAATCCAAGGTTAAGAATCACTAAGCGTTAGCGTTCTCAGTGAAAGCACCAAAATGTTTACGCCAAAATTGGTCACTAACACCCAATTGCAAATGAAAACACCAACTCACAGTCACTGATCATAGATAGAATACATGAAGTGGTTATAAATGTGATGAACAACAAAAATAAAAAAGAAAGCAGTAGAAAGACGAGATTTATAGTGGTTCGACATTGTAACCTACGTCCACTTTAAAGAGTTTGATGTTTATTGATGATTCTCAACTGATTTACAATAATACAACCAATAGCACTCAAGTTACAATGGAGTTTCTGCAAAGTAACAGCTAGAAGAGCCAAAAATCCTTTTTATATAGGCATAAGGGTGTTATTTATAGGTGTAGATCTGGAAATATCTCCCTCAAAGCTCGAAATACTTCCTCTCACATGTGGGTGGGCCCACCAAACCGATCTGGGTTTGTTTGGGGTCGATTCGGATCGATCCCTACTCTCTTCGTATCGACCAAGATTTGATCCAACAAAGGTGCTGTCGATCATGCTGGTTCAACAATGGATAAGAAAATTTTTATACCATTTGGACTTGTAGTTTTTGAGTTATGATCGATCCATGATTGGATTTGCAAGTTGGCTAATGGATGCATATCGATCCATTTCGTATCGATGACGTGGAGGGAGAACCCTGGAGAGATCCACATTTCATGCTTGCGGACCGCTTCCCTTTGGTTTGAACCATTCCTTCGTATCCATCAGTTTCCAAGCTCTTCGTATCGATCCTTGACTCCTTTCTTCATATCAAAGCTTCTCATATGGTTTCGTATCGATGCCAAACTCGTCCCTTCGTATCGGTATTTGGTTTATTGTTTCGTATCGGTGTTTGGCCCCTTGCTTCGTATCGATCGATTGGCTGATCGATACGAAATGTACGAAGGTATAATGAATACGAAATGGGCTGTTGTTGAAAAAATGAACTGCGGTCGATTTGAAAGATGTTATTGCTTGATGAATACGAAGAGGATGGATGTGAAGTTGATGGATACGAAGGTGATGGATTCGAAGTAGATGGATACGAACTAGATGGATATGAAGTTGATGGATATGAAATTAATGTGAACCATATGGACATTGATCGATCCATGACACCGACTAAAGTAAATGTGTTGCCGACCCGAAGAAAACCCGGTACTGACCCCAAGAAATGCCGACCTGAGTTATCCCTCGCTTACCCGAAGCGCCATCAACATCGACTTGAAGTAAAACCTCTTCTAACCCAAAGTAAGCCTTAAGGTGACTAGAAGCAAACTCCAAGCAACCCTAAGCGACTCGACTTTTGTCAAAAAACCATATTCAAGTGTCCAGTACTATTTTTCCATCCATTCACTCAAATCAGAACCAACTTTTTGACAATCCAGCTTCAATCACTGGCTAGTCGATTGGGTTAAATCCGCATGTATGTTGCCTTAACAAAGGGGGGGTAACATTAATAAAATCATAACCCTTGCATAAGAGGACCGTTTCGGAAGAAAATGGTGGCGTTGGAATCATATCGACAGAAGCTATGGCATGGAGTTGGCTTGAAATTTATTTTAAGCTGAAAATATTTTCAGTTTCAAATAAAAGGTGATTGTTTTATATGCTCATGATTGACTAGAATATTTTTATGTTAGTCAAATTGAAATTCTGAAGTGATTTAAATCATTGATTATTGTTTGGTGAATTTAACTGACATGGAAATTGATGCAGAAATTTATATGTTAGAAATTTTGATTTAATAGTTAAATGGAAATTAGAATTTAACTACTAGTAAAAATTTCGATTAATGACAACTAGTTAATTGATGTGATTTATTGACTGTTTAAACGGTTGTTTGTGATGAACGTTAGCTGATTGAGATTTTGGATGATTTGGATGTTTATTTATTTTATATATCCCGTTATCACCTTGTAACTTGACAGTATATAAAATTATATTGGAATTACTTTGAATAAATTAAGAAATAGTTTGAAATGATATATACCTATGACATTTATTTTGGATTGAAATGATATATATCCATCGCTGAAATTAAATTGAAATAACTGGTCACTTGATTATAGGGTAGAAAATTATATGCAAACACCAGATTGGTTAAACTGAATGATTTTAAAAATTTTGATTCGAAATTATTTAATGATTTTGATTTAAAGAAATAAAAATCAAATTTATGGAAATCGAATTATTTTCAAACTTGAGCTCGAAATGTTGAAATTTAAATACGGCAACAAGAATTATTTAAGTAATTGAAGTTGAGATTTTTGAAGTTATAATTGAAATATATTTGAATTTTGAAAATTGATTTGTTTTAAAAGATTTGACTTTTATATGAATTTTGAATAATTCTAAGCAAATGTACTTTAAATCGATATTTTAAATGTTGAGCTCCAAATTGAATTATTTTAAGGATTTAAACATTTAATTTAACATCAAGTAAAATTTGATTTAAACGGTTTAAATCGATATTTTGAAAATCGAGCTCGAAATTGGTGTAAATTGAAATGGTTCAAAATTGAGAATTATGTCGAAATTTAACCATTGAATCAAATAGTTGACGTTGAAATCGAAATCGATTTGGAATTGAAATTAAAATGGAAATTGATTTGAATTGAAACTGAAATCGAAGTTAAATTCGAATTGAAATCAGAATTGAATCAATTAAATTGTAATGGAAATTAAATTTAATTTGAATTGGAAAATTTGGAATTGAATCAGTTTGATTTTGAAACTATTGTCAAATAAATTATTTAAATAATCTATTTAAAATCTATCTTTTTGAATATTCAAATTATTTTGATTTTCCAAACTATCTTATTTTATAAAACATTTTAAGATACTTAAATCAATTTATATCAAACTAATTTAACTATTTTTAAATAATTTAAAATTTTCAATCTATTTTCTAAAAAAATTCAAACTGGTCAAAGGCTAGAATTTTTATATTTAAATCGTTGATATAAATGCGAATTAGGTTAAAATGAAGTTATAACCTAAATTGAAATTCGAAACAATTTTGGAACCGAATCCGAGATATTAGGGAGAAAATGATTTTGAATTGAAATTTTATATTTTGAGTAAATACGATAACTTAATTGGTTTTGAAACGAATATGATATTTTGATATTAATGATGAATTGTTTTTAAAATATAAAAGAACCAAACGGTATGTAAAATGACAATTCGTTGTTAAAGAGACCGGGGCCTCTTATTGGCATACTCTCTGTCAATTTTGGAACCACTTTAACAACTATGTACGTGGTGGAGAATCCACAATGAAGTGGGATGAAATGGAGAACGCTACTGGAATGAAGTAAGAGAACAATGATGGATAGCCTTAACCTTCGGGTCATAATTAAAATGATTGAAATAGGAGCTATACCGGGCCAAGTGGGGCCTCTCCCCCAATGGAACATGCTTATTCGAAACCATATCTTTTACTTTGTGATTGATTAGTAGCGACCCTTGATTTTGGGACCGTTGTTTCAAGGTGGGCAATAGCCGCGGCTATGCATTACCACCAGTCCGGAAGGGCAAAATAATAGAATCCTGCCCGGGGTAATTACCTCGCATACCTTGTCATATTTATCCTGATTGAGACCACTACGACTTTGGTTTGTGTTGTACCTATGGAGTGCTCCCTTATAGCCCACCAGTTTACGAAGGACTTTACAGTACTGTATAGACTACAATGCTTATATAAAATGTGTTAAAGGGGATAGGGGTAATGTCTTAATACTATTTTCAATATTATATTTTACTGATAGACACTACATACATAACATATATATTACTACATATAAATATTTTGACGGATCCTTAAGTGATGGACTATCCCGTAACATCTCTTGAGTTATTGCACACACGTTATACACTGGATAGAAGACATGAAATCCCGTAAGCATCTCTTACGCCATTACGCTCGTGTATATGCAGTATTCATTTGACTCATATAAGGATATTCTAGTCCTCACTCGAGTGTTTTGTCTTTTCATTACGCTCGGATCAGCCCCGAGTATTTCAGCTTATTAAAGATTATTTTCGGAAGGACTAAGATGAAGATTTGGTATTATTACTATTATTATTCCCGCATCATGTTGTCTACTGCATTATTTTATTTGTCCCTGTTCTATATATAACTCTTATAAATTTTGTATAAATTATAATCAAATGTACAATATAAATAGCTTCATAAACTGTTTATTTGATTATTATATTTTGTCAAACCACTGTGAGATTCTGTGTTTGTTTTCTACTTTTTTTCTAATTTTCTTAGTTACCCATCGATTATCTATGTTTCGAATTGTTTGGGTTGGACATTTGTGGATTTTTGTCAATTCAAACCTTTCGAAATATGGGTCAACACAGTTGATATGAGAGCTTTGGTATAGCGATAACTATAGTTTTGTGGGGTTTGACTCATTAGAGATAGGGTAGTTATACCCTAGAATGAGTCTGTTTGAGTGTATATATATGTGAGAGTGTACTTGTTAGTGTTATTATGTTTTATATTGTGTTTACTTTTCCATTGTGTTGTTTATAAATTCTGGTCGGTGTGTGGGATGCCATGATATCGATAGGAGTTTCTAAACATTTAAACGAGGCAAATCGATATAATATTGTTTTAAAATTGGAAAAATGAAACAATTTTACCTAAATTATGCTTTTTTATATAAAATTATAACATTCATAATGCTATATAAGTATCAACGAATGTTAGTTGTTAGGAGATGATAATATTAAATTATCATCGAGTATTGGTTGAATTAAATTTAAAAATGAATACTTTGTGAACACCCATTCACGAAGTGTTCGAAAATTAAATTAAATTGAAATCTAATTAACAAAGTTGTAAATTAATGAAATGTTTGAATAAGGTAATAAAACTTGTACAAGCCATATTTTAAATAAAAGGATTTAAAAATTGAGAATTTTAGAATTTAAATCACTTTTTTTTCAAAATTATTTTCAAAGCCTTCAAAATCAATAATAATATTATTTGAAAGTGTTTTGATGAGAAATATATTTTGAAAAGATTTTTGAAAGAAATAAGAGCATTGAGCTTGCTTTAGTCGTTCGAAAATAATCCTGGGGATGATTGCAGCATCACTAGTATTCATTTTCGAGTTTCTGAATGAGAATTGTTACCAAAAGAAATTTATTTTCAATTAAAACAAGTTTTGATAAATATATAAAAATATTTTTGAACGTATAAATTGAAAATAGTATAGAAAGGAAACTAAGTTTGTAACTTATAGATTTGAACAGGAAAGTAAAACCAAATTTTAAAACTGTTGAATATTTTTGGTTAAGCAAACAAAAGAAGATTCGAATTTGAGATACGAAAGAAAATAATTGACCTAAGAAATGATAAATAAATTGAATTAATGAAATGAAGTAAATAAAATGAAGTTAACTCAAGAAAACTTAAATGGAAGTAAATTGTATTTGAAGTGAATTCGACAAATTTATGAAATGAAATTTTAAGTGAATTAATTTGTATAACTTATAGATTTGAGAAATGTTAAGCTAAAACAAAATTTAAATTTGTTGAATGAGAGTCATAAGGAAAATGTAAAATAAAGCTAAGTAAACAAAGTAATGGATTAAATGGAATAAAGTGTAAATTAACAAAGATTAAATGAATTTAATTGGATTTGAATGGAACTGGATGAATTAGTAAAGTGAATTAATTCCACTTAAGCTATGAAATGAATTAATAGAATGAGTACAACTTGAATTATAAAATTAAATGCAATTTGAATTGTGAAAGAAACTGAATAAAAATAAATGAGTGTAAGAAAATAGTATGAGTAATTGAATTTAATTTGAATTGGATGTAAATAAATAAAATGCAAATAGAATGAATTTTAATGAAATTGAATGGTAACTAGTTGAATATGAAATAAGTTAATGAAATAAATTATAAAATGCAATATAACTTAGAAACAGTTGAATAAAATTGATTAAGATAAAAAGAAAATTTTAATATTAATTTGAGTGACAAAATAAATTTTACTTAAGTAAAACTATTAATATGAATTTGAATTAATGAAATGAATAAGTGAAGTGAATCAGCGAATTAATACGAACTTAAGATATGAAGTAATAATAATAAACAATGAGTTGTGTTATATAAAATGTTTATAATAAACTTAAATGGTTTATAATTGAGATTGGTATTAAATAAATTGTACTACGTGTAATGATATAAAATTTAACATAAATAAGATTTAAATGAAATGAATTTCATAAAATGGTTCATAAATGAATTTATATGAACTTATCTTAAAAAAAAGTGAAATGATTGAAATTATACAAACTCAATTGAATAAATTGAATGTAATGAAATAGATTTGACAAATATTGGAAGTAAACCAATTGAGTGTTAATAAAAAAAATTGGTGTTAATACGAAATGATAGTGTATAAATGAAATATTAACATTGAATGATGTAAATTCACATAGGTATGAATTAATTAGATTAATTGGATGAATATTAATAATTGTGAATGGTTTCTTGTTGTAAACCATTGATTTTGCTGTTTTGGCTACATATGATTGTTAAATTGTGAATTGGTGCTAATGCTTATCAATTGGTTTCATATCATACAGTCTAATAAACTCATATATGTTCTATATCTTATTATAAGTAACTGATATTCTAATTTAAGTTGAGTTAGGTACATATGAAGGCCGTTTAGACATATATGTGGATTTATTTTGCTATTGCTTTCTTAATACGAGCGAACTTGCTCGTATTAATAATAATAAGGTACTATCTCGGATTACATGCCGCATTTTTATATTTTTCCCTACGGGATGCCTCATCATTGAGATGAGATGTATACTTGATATATTTGGATTACATATTTTGTTTTAAAAAATTTCCGATCGAGCCGCGCAAAGGAGGCTCTACCGAAATTTTCCGTAAATCCGAATGTTAGAAATTTTTTAAAGTTTTAAAATTTTATAACTTGTTTTCTGTATAAGCTATAATTTTCATAAAATCAATATCAAAGCGAGGTAGCGAGAGTGTAGTAAACGTTTTGTAAGTAAAATTTTAATGTTTATAAGTTGATTTTTTTGAATAACATATATCAAGCGTTAAATTCTATACTTAGTCCCTTTTCGAGGACGAAAAGTTTCGAGTAAGGGAGAATGTAATGACTTGTATTTTAACTATTTTTAAATATTAAATTTAATGTGATTATTAGATAAAATTGGGTAGAATTAAAATTTTAGTGATTTATTATTGTGATTTATTGAGTATGATAAAATTTTGAAATAAACAGTTCCGAAGATTTTTACGATAACAAAAATTCATGAAACTCTATGTATTTAATCTGTTTATAATCAATAACTTGAATTGAATAGTAATGTTGAGTTAGTGTGAAATGGAAATAGTTGTTTTATTATTTGAATTTGTTTTAAAAAATTATAAATTAAATGACTTATATTTCAATTATAGTGGTTTATTGAATAATCAAATTGTTTAAATTCGTTATTGGAAATTATCTGGATAATTGATTTCTGTATTTAATGTGAATGAAAATGATATCGGAAATTGATTTAAACTCTATTTAATTAAGAATGTTAAATTTTAAAATTGGATTTAAAAGTGAATAATTAGAAATTGAAAATTTTATATTATAATTAACGAGTAAAAATAGCCATTTTGTCCCCTCTCTCGGATTTCGACGAAACTAGTTTCATCGGATCTGTAATAGTGAATTATTGAAGGATTTCAAGTTTCGTAACAATCGGACTTGTCGTTTGACCATGCGAGCTTGAAATGGCAGAATCTAATTTCAGAATTCAATTAAAATTAATTGATTTTGAAAAGCTATCTTCTGAATACGATTGAATTAGGCCTTGAAACTAGTTCCATTGTTTCGGAATGGGGGTAAAACATTATGATCGCCAGGCAACACGAGTCATTATGAGTTCGGAATTTTCATGGGCTATTGGTTAGATATTTTCTAATATAATAATATTAGTTTCTTTCCCATCCCGCCTACAATTATTTCGACCCATACCAAACCTCTCTCTTCCTCTCATTTTCAATTTCTCAAATAGATGGAACGAAGAGAAAAAAAGGGATCAAATGAAGATCGCAAGGTGACCGGGGAAGAAGGACACTACGCACGAAAAGATCAACGTGGAGGCGCGATCGGTCGCGGCGGTGGAGAGTGATGTAATTTAGGGTTTATCGAGGACCGATGGTGGAGTTCACATCGCTTTGAGGCATGATGGCATGGAGGCGCCACAGCGGCACTGGAAGTGAGACGAGAGGGGAAAAGGTTAGTAGATGGAAGTTCGGTCGAACATCGGCGAGCGCATGCGATTCTCAAGGGAGTGGGTTCGCGTGCGTTGTTTGAACGCGAATAGTAGAGAGGGAGCATGAGATAGTTAGGTTTGTTAATTATTTATTAAGTTAAATTAAGGCAGCATTTTACTAGAAGGAAATTTTTTTCTTTCCAATTAGTTTCTAGGACACACATCCATAGAAATTAATTTCAAGGCCAAAGCCAGCTGAAAAATTACTTTCAAGGACAAAGTTAGCAGTCCAATTACTTTCAAGGACATAATTTCATAAGTTTTTAGGCCTTAGAAAGTAATTATTTTGCATTTTGCCCTTACAAGTTATTATTTCAATTATGTGTCCTAGAAACTAATTGCACTTGCTAAAGAGACCCCTATGGCAATTAAGTGTTTATTATAAATCATAATATTAATAAAACCATAACTCTTGCATACAGGTCCGTTCTAGACGGAACAAATGGCGTTGGAATCGTATCGACGGAGGCTACGTCATGGAGTTGTTTTGAAATTTATTTAGAGCTGAAAATATTTTCAATTTCAAATAAAAGGTGAGTGTTTTATAGTCTCATGATTGACTAGAATATTTTAATGTTAGTTAAATTGAAATTATGAAGTGATTTAGTTGATTGTTGTTTGGTGAATTTAACTGACATGGAAATCGATGTAGAAATTTATATGTTAGAAATTTTGAATTAACTATTAAATGGAAATTTGAATTTAACTGCTAGTAAATTTTTTGATTATTTATAATTGTTTAATTTAATGTGATTTATTGACTGTTTGGATGGTTGTGATGAACGCTGGCTGGTTGAGATTTTGGATTATTTGGATGCTTATTTATTTTATATATTCTTTTATCACCCTGTAATTTCTTGATAGTATATAAAACTGTTATTGGAATTATTTCGAATAAATTAAGAAATAGGTTGAAATGATATATACGATGACACTTATTTTGGATTGAAATGATATATATCCATCCCTGAAATTAAATTGAATTAATTGATCAATTGACTATAGGATAGAAAATTATATACGAGTACTAGATTGGTTAAATTAAATGATTTTATTAACTTAAAGTTATTTAATGATTTTGATTTAAAGAAATAAAAATCAAATTTATGAAAATCAAATTATTTTCGAACTTAAGCTCGAAATGTTGAAATTTAAATTTGGTAATAGGAATTGTTTAAATAATCAAAGTTGAGATTTTGAAGTTATAATTGAAATATGATTTGAATTCCGAAAATTGATTTGTTTTAAAAGATTGTACTTTTATTCGAATTTTGAATATTGCTAAGCAACATAAATCGATATTTCAAAAGTTGACCTTGGAATTGAATTATTTTAAGGATTTGAACATTTAATTAAACATCGAAGTAAAATTTGATTTAAATGATTTCGAAATGAAATTGGTTTCGAAGTGAATATGATATTTTGCTATTAAGGATGGATTGTTTTTGAAACATAAAAGTACCAAATGGTGTGTAAAATGACGTTTGGTTGTTAAAAAGACTTGGGCCTCTTATTGGCATACTCTCAGTCAATATTGGAACCAATTTTACAATTGTGTACGTTGTGGAAAATCCAGAATGAAGTAGGCTGGATTGGCGAACGCTGCTGGAATGAAGTAGGAGAACGATGATGGATAGCGTTGATCTTGGGGTCATAATTAAAATGACTAAAACAGAAGCTATACCGGGCTAAGTGGGGTTGCTTCCCTTATCGAACACGCTTCTTCGAAGCCATATCTTTTACTTTGTGATTGATTGGTGGCCTCTCTTGATTTTGGGAGTATTGTTTCGAGGTGAGCGGTAGCTGCGGCTATGCGTTTCCACCAGTCCGAGAGGGCAAAATGGTTGAATCCTTCCCTAGGTATTGCCTTGTGTGCCTTGTCATATTTATCCCGATTGAGCCCACTACGACTTTGGTTTGTGTTGTACCTATGGAGTGCTCCCTGATAGCCCAACAGTTTGCGGTGGAGTTTATAGTACTATGTAGACTATAATGCTTATATAAAATGTGTTAAGGGGAATATGGGTAATGTCTTAAAGCTATTTTCGATATTATATTTTACCGTAGACAATACGCATATAGCGTATATTACTGCATATAAATATTTTGACGGATCCTTAAGTGATGGAAAACCCCCGAGCAACTCTTGAGTTATTGCACGCACGTTATACACTGGAAAGCAGATGTGAAATCCCATAAACACCTTTGACGCTATTACACTCACGTATATGCCATATTTATTTGACTCACATAAGGATATTTTGGTCCTAACTCGAGTGTTTTGTCTTTTCATTACGCTCGGGTCAACTTCAAGTTTTTCGTCTTATTGAAGATTACTTTCTGGAGGACGAAGACGAAGATTTGGTGTTATTACCATTATTATTCCTACATCATGTTGTCTGCTGCATTATTTTATTTATCCATGTTTTATATATAACTCCGACAAATGTTGTATAAATTATAATCAAATGAATAATATAAATAGCTTTATGAACTGTTTATTTGATTATTATATTTTATCGCCTACTGCGAGATTCTGTGTTTGTTTCTTCTTCTTTTCTTATTTTTCTTAATTAACCCTATTGATTATCTATATTTTGGATAGTTTGGGTTAGACATGTGTGGATTTTTGTCAATTCAAACCTTCTGAAATGTGGATCGTCACACTCATGCTCTCTTTCATCTTCAGAGTACACCAAAATGTCATCTATGAACACCAGCGCAAACCTATCCAAGTGCTCTTTGAAAACCCGGTTCATCAAATCTGTAACGATCCTGATTTTTTTAAGACGAATTTAAATTTATAATTTAATTTAATTTTAGATTGAATTATGGATTTGGTTGAATTTTTCAAATTAAATAAGATGTATTTACTTATTTGTTTTTGAATTTGATTTGAAAAATCAAAGCGAATACATTGAATTGAATTTTAAATAAAGTTTTTAAAATAAAATATATGTATAAAATAAATACCTTAAAATTTTGGTTATGTAAACTATAAAAATATAAAAGTAAAAATAAATAAACTAAACAAAGTAAAACTTAACAAACAATTTACGTTGTGCTTTAAAATCAATGTACATCTATAAAATAAAATACAAATATATATAGGATAAATAAAAAAATGAACTAACACGTAAAATGAAATCTAATAACAAATTTAAATGGAAATTTATTTATATTATAAGTAATATTTTAAAGTTAAAGTGTAAGACCAAACATAAGTGTGAACACTTGAAAAAGAAAGAAAGATATTAAAAAACTTAAGTATGCAATACAAAGTAATACAATACAAGTAACAAACATAACTAAAACAACTTTTAAAAATGAATGTTATAGAGTAAAATCAAAATCTATCAAACATAAACAAAACAAACCAATAAAGCTAAAAAGAAAAAAAAATACATATAAAATAGGCATGTAAGAAAATAAGTAAAGAAAGTACATATGAATATGCTTACAAAACAAAGCAGAACTGTGCATGTACATACATCACATAAATAGTATAAGTTATAAACAAATCAGAAGCAATGCAGGTAAACTAAAAAAAAAATATTACACTTAAACAATGCAAGCATGTAGGCTGAGGAATAAGGACCTGAGCATTCAATGCAAGATCACTTCAGCCGAGAAAATAAAATAAAAATAAAGTAAGCAACATATCAGCCAAGAAGCAAGGAAATGAACAAAGTAACCAAAGTAAAACAAGTACAAACTGAATTACAAAACAATAAATGCAACATACCTTTGCATTTAATGCAACATGCCTCCCCTACCTTGAACAACATCCTCCTGTGTATTAATACACATTCATTTGTGTTATTTTGTTCATCCAAAGAAACCCAGCAACATAAACATCACCTTGTTTTCAAACTAAAAAAAAAACAGGATTCAAGAAAAATACTGCAGTCTTCAACATTAGGCTTGAGACCTCTGTTCAAAAGGAACTCAGGTGAGAAAATTGACCTAATTATGTTTTAATTTGTTATCTGTGGTTAATCTATGATGAATGCTTCCAGTTGATGTTGAATGATTGTCTGCATGTATATATCTGTGTAGATTTACCTGTATATTACTTGTGTATTGTAGTTGATACTCTGTTCAAGTAACAAGCTAACAAATTTAAGAAGAAAATTAATATCTAAAAATAAATAAATAAAAGGTTTGAGTAATGATCTTTAAATGATACTAGGCTGCAATTACCTGATTAATTTTTGAAAACTCTTGAAAGCATAAACAGTCAACAGGAATACAGAAACAAGATTTACAGTAAAAAGGAGTTCAATGGCTAAAATTCGAATACTTTAAATTGTTAATTTGACTTTATATCTTGAATTACTACCACAAGTTATGATTTTTAAAAGTTGAATGAAAATTTTTAGTTCAGTAATTCAAAAGAAATTCGTGTTGGAATAAAAATGGAACTTTTACCAATTTCTTGAAATTGAATCAATTTAAATTGTTGAAACTTGAATCGTAGCAAATATAGCCACCCCTGATCTCAAGAAAAATGTCAAATAATTTTTCTAATTCGTGGATTGAGAGGACGAAGGGTTTTTAGGGTTCGAACTGTGTATTTTTTGGAACTGTTTCTCCGAGCATTTCTAGTTTCGATGGGTGATCGGGATGGGTCGCGAAGTGATGGATCGAGGCGTCGTGTTGTGGCGAAGTTTTCTGTTTGGTGGCTCGTATCCATATGGTCGGAGTAGGCGTATCGAGGCGATTTCTGGTGATAACGTTTTGTTGCAGTTTGGGTTAGAGTGCTCAATCGTGTTTGGCTCATGAGTTCGCCAATTTGGTTGCACTGGAAGCTTGGGCAGATGGTCATGGACTTGGTGGTGGGTGGCGACTCAACCGGAGGTGGCGGGGGTTCATGTGCATGTGCACGTTTCGCTTGGTGTCAGTGTGATGGGTGAAAATGTCGCGTAATGTTTCTCGAGTTCAAGGGGTGGCTGCTTCGAGTTCGAACTCGCGTGCGCGCGTATATCTGGACTATTTTGGGTTAAGTACTTAGAACCTGGGAAGAGAAAAAAAAACAAAATAAAGAAAAAAAAAGAAGACGAAGAAAAGGGTACAGGGACGCTCGGGGAAACATGAGAGGAACGCGCGGGGTTACTCGAGATAATAGGGGTGAGACTTGGGTAATTTTCTTCAACTGCAGTGTTAAAAACAAAAATGTTGCTCAGGTTGATTTTTCAACCTGCAAACTAATAGTAGCATGCAAACCGTTTAAAACAAGTTTCAATATTAATGGCCAATTAATGCATGCCAATTATAAGTTAAGCCTTTGTTACCAGTTTATGAGTTAAGAAGAATACTTAACAAAGTTTTAGAATTTAATTAATACTTTAATTTAGTAATTAATGTAAAACAAACAAGTGTTGAAATTTATTTTCCATTAAAGTTTTTAATTTAGTGATAATTTGATTTCAAAGTTTGAAAGAGATTCTAAAATGTTAATTAAGACAAATAGATATTATTAAGGGTTTAATCTATTTGTAATTACTAATTGTTAATTAGATAATCAAAGTTAATTAATCTCTAATTAGTAGTTAATTAAGATAATTGCTTAAGAATTGATTTGTTAATTAACAAATTTGAAATGAAATAAGAAATTAATTGATAACTAATGATTAATTAAACAAGGTTAAATAATTAATTCTCAAGTAGTTGTTTTTAAATTGAATCAATTTCAATAAGAATTAGAGATGATTTCTTATAGATTGTGTATGTCGGATATTTGATTTGTTGTAAAATGAATTGATATTTCTGTTTTGATATTGTGAGATGTGAATTACTCTGTGCTGGATTATGATTGGTAATTTTATTCTGTAAACCCTTGACCTGTATACGACATTTGAATTTCGATGCGACAGGGAATCGGATTCCAGTTGGTTATCCGAAACCCACATCGAATTGTAATGATGAATCTTCGTGATTGATAAATATATTTTATCTGGGAAACTGTGAATGAAGATAAGCGTTATTGGTTATACCGCTTATCGATATTGATATATTTGTGATGATTGTCGTGCACTATTGTGTTAAACCCCTGGACCACACTATACACACACAAATATGGATTTCACGTGGAAATCGGTTAAGGCACAGATTTTTAAATAAGTTTGAATTTGAATTTTTAATTCAAATATTTTTGGAAATAAATTAAGTTTTAATGTGGAAAAGCTTTTGAAAAGCTGTTTTAAGAATAAAAGTTATTTTTGAATAACTAATAAAGATTTGGAATTTAAATAATCGGATTTAGATTGAAATTCAAAAGAAATCTGAAATTGAATTCTATATTCAGTATTTATGATTTAAAAAGGATTTTTACAAGTTATACGGGTTTAAACCATTTTTAAGCATTGATTTGAAAATCCGAATTAAAGATTGTAACTTGTATAAATAGAATCGGGGTTTTTTCCAAAATAAAACTATTGTTTCTAAGTGATAAAAAGCTTTCATATGAGTAATGAACTTCCAATTAATATTAAAGAGATTTCAAGTTTGAATCGAAAATGATTTTCCAAGTTATGAATGAATCTTTGGAAACAATTTTTGAAAGCTATGAGATAAATCTTTGATTTAAAGATTTAAATGAATTAATCCAATTCCAATGGAAATTGTTTTGAAACCTGTGAATGAATCCTTGTGAAACTAAGTAAACTTTGTGAAATAAATCTTTTTGTTTAAAAGATTTGAAATGGTAATTGGTTTAAACCATTTGAAAGAAACTTTGGAATTATTAAGTTGTGACTTAATCGAAATCTCATATCCATATGTTTAAATGTTGCGCTCACTATTCGGGTTAGCTGGGAAAGGACTTTTGGGTCGTATAACCCATTCCGAATATGTGATATATCGTTATGGATAGCATTTGAAGACCGGTGTTGAAGACCGGGTATTTGCGAGAGCGATAGGATGACCTGTCGATTGACTCTGCACCGAGTTGCTCCGGTATAGAGTTCTCCATATGTGATGAGGAATCCGATCAGGATTGTGGATATCTGGATTGCAAGGACTTCTTTGTAAGTGCCTTCGGTTCTGTTCGAGCCCGGAACAGACTTGTATGGATAGTATGTCTGACATTACAAATTGAGATATAAAGCCGATTTCTTTCAAATATATCTCTGTTGGTGGCGGAGAATTTATTCTTTTAGCTTAACACCCTTCTCTGAGACGTACGAGCTCAGAGGTTATGTAGTTGAAGGTTATCAGCAATATATTCCCATGTTGGTAATGTGACATGCTGAGTGTTGCTGTGAAATGATCATTGTGTTGATTATTTGTGATGGGATCATTTGTGTGATCGTCTATCTTGGTGATCATTTCTATGATCATTTGTTGACCCAAAGCATGGCTTTTGTATAAAGTATGTTTTTGTGGACGTGACTTCGTCGAGCCTCACAAACCGGTAATGGTCGAAACAGGAATTGTGCGGCAAGGTTTTCAGGGATAACTTCCCTAGGGTATGACCATTCCTTCTGGGAAAGGGTAGTATCATGGTATGGAGCCCAGATACTTACTCATGTTGAAACACTTATTATTATAGTGTGATGTTGGTTAGAGAGCGCTCTCGTTTAAAGGTCCCAAAGGACCGGGGGTGGCATATCTGAGGGTTTGTAATATTCCTTGGGAAAAGGGATTCCCGGCTTTGTTTAGCAGAGAACGGTGGTTCTCGGGGAGTCCTTCCAGAGGCGTTTCCATGTGGCAATGGGAAGTTCCTTGGCCTGACCATTTGTTGGAAATCCATTCTTCAAATACGTATCTTGTACGGTATTAGTTGTAGAACCTATCATTCACTTATGGTGGCGCCCCACTGTTTGGATGGTAGCTATAGTAGGCATAGTTCGAAATGTCTATGTCGGCTAAGATTTATATCTTTATTTTCGAAATGAATTTTCTCTACACTATGCACTAGTAATAATATCAAATGTTCTTTTAAATGCGTATCAAGCATCTTTGACTATCATAAGGAGAAATCTCCTCCGATTCTGCGTTTGCATTGTGTGTGTGTCCGGGAGGCCTTATGGTAGTCTCATTTTTAAAAAGCATTGCGAATTGACTTTGAAATTCTTTTGTTGAATGTTTTAAAAGATAAACTGTTTTTGTTGCTCACACCAGTCCCATGACTGATACAGAGTTTATTGTTTATTTCCTAAACTCTGGGTGCTCAAAATTTTTCTACACGGGCAGTCTAGAGTTTGGTTTTTCAGATAATTAGATTCAGTAGATTATCTGGAGCTAGTTCAGTTTTCTTTAGATAAGGACGAGACTTGCTTGGTGGAATCATGATGGTGAATCGAGCTAGGAGTTTGGAGCTTTGTCTTTGAAGCTTTTTGGATCAGAGTTGCAGTATTATATTCTGAGAAGACTTATTTCATATTGTATCGTGTTCCGCTGTATTCTATGTTGTATATTCTCTGATGTTGATGATTATCATTGTATCAAATTGATGTATCAGATATTGTATTCATGTTATATCAGTGATATCATCTTTTATTTCCGCTGTGTTATTTATCATTTAATGGTGTTGCAAGCTCCCGCGAAACGAATTTGATGTTGTTTGTTGGACATCGAGTTTGGGTCGTGACAGATTGGTATCGGAGCAGAAGGTTGAGTAAGAACTTTAGCTACGGAATGTAACACATTAGATGGCTCATTAGAGATAGGGTGAAGTATACCCTAGAATGAGTACAACCTGTGGAACAAAAAAATACAAATTTCTTAATCTATTCTCTTTATCTGTTGTTATTCTCTAAAGTTTTTCGTCTGAATGCCTAAATCGGATTTCTTACTATTTACAGATAGTAAGAATAGTGGAAGAAGAGGACGAAATAGGAGACAGGAAAGTACTACTTTAGCTGGTCAAAACCCTGCAACGACAGATATTTCTATTCAATCTCAATTGAATTTGGCTGATTTATATCAAAAGTTTTCTAGACTTGGTGGAAAGCCATTCACAGGCAAAGAAACCGTTATCGAAGCACAAGCATGGATTCGATCGTGTGAAAAGATTTTCAAAGGATTAAAATTAGAAGATGATCAGATGCGACTGATAGCTTCATGGAAACTCCAGGAAGAGGCTTTAGTTTGGTGGGAAACTGTTACCGTGGATGAGTCGACAGATGAATTTACTTGGAGTCATTTCAAAGAAGTGTTTGAGCAGCGATATATGCCGTCTGCTGGTATCTTTAGAGTGTATCAGGAGTTTATGGATTTAGAGCAAGGGAGTTTATTGTTTGAGGAGCACTTGAACAAATTTATTGAATTATCTCGATTTGGTCCAGAATTGGTAAATACACCGTTAAAGAAGAATGAAAAGTTTATTCGGGGAATGAACAAGGAGTTTCAGGAACGGATGACTACTCACGTCAAGGAATCTTTTTCTGAATTGATTGATATGGGCTATCGATACGATACTCTGGAAAAGCAAAAAGATCCGGAGGAGAATATAGATGCAAGTAATCTGAATTGGAGAAAAAGGAAGTTTGGTGGAGAGAAATCAAGGAAAACTAAAGGAAAGAAGAGTATACCGAAGAAAAATAAGGATGTTACTTGTCTCAATTGCTTGGAGAAAGGTCACTACTCGGATAAATGTAAGAATGATTGGAAGCCAGGAATGAGAGAGCCATTTATGAGGCCAGATCAGGAATCTACTGGATGCTATAAATGCCGCAAGCCGGGACATAGGATCAACAACTGTCCAGCAAAGAAGTAGACTTTAGTAAAGAAAGTGTATGCAATTAGAGATGATTCTTCAACCTCAACATCTGATTAAGGAAATGAATTTTATAAGGTAATCTTCACGTTTACGATCAAATTGTTCGAATTTTGTTCGACACTAGAACTACCCTTAGTTTCATTTTTCAGCAAATCGTAAATGAATTAAATCTTGAATCTAAAATCGTAATCGAATCTATTTCTATCTATTTCATTGGGTTTCGATATATTCTACGAATGGTTAGTTATCCCTTCGATCTAACCAATACCTCTGTATACTTCGTAGATCAAATAACCCAATTGTTTCGTAGTTGATGGAGTTTGTTCTCATATCTATTGTTGATAATTCTGATTTGGTAAGCCAAATGCAGAACTGATATCCAGTTTGATCTGAAAAGATATTTCTCTATCTTTCATCTATCCTTGTTATCTCCTTGGCGAATTTCGAGGACGAAATTCTTTTTA
Organism: Allium cepa; assembly: GCA_030765085.1. NCBI lineage: Eukaryota > Viridiplantae > Streptophyta > Magnoliopsida > Asparagales > Amaryllidaceae > Allium > Allium cepa. Next base: position 1,023,439,582 of record CM060937.1, on the reverse strand, counting down.
AGGGGGGAAGTCTGTAACGATCCTGATTTTTTTAAGACGAATTTAAATTTATAATTTAATTTAATTTTAGATTGAATTATGGATTTGGTTGAATTTTTCAAATTAAATAAGATGTATTTACTTATTTGTTTTTGAATTTGATTTGAAAAATCAAAGCGAATACATTGAATTGAATTTTAAATAAAGTTTTTAAAATAAAATATATGTATAAAATAAATACCTTAAAATTTTGGTTATGTAAACTATAAAAATATAAAAGTAAAAATAAATAAACTAAACAAAGTAAAACTTAACAAACAATTTACGTTGTGTTTTAAAATCAATGTACATCTATAAAATAAAATACAAATATATATAGGATAAATAAAAAAATGAACTAACACGTAAAATGAAATCTAATAACAAATTTAAATGGAAATTTATTTATATTATAAGTAATATTTTAAAGTTAAAGTGTAAGACCAAACATAAGTGTGAACACTTGAAAAAGAAAGAAAGATATTAAAAAACTTAAGTATGCAATACAAAGTAATACAATACAAGTAACAAACATAACTAAAACAACTTTTAAAAATGAATGTTATAGAGTAAAATCAAAATCTATCAAACATAAACAAAACAAACCAATAAAGCTAAAAAGCAAAAAAAAACATATAAAATAGCCATGTAAGAAAATAAGTAAAGAAAGTACATATGAATATGCTTACAAAACAAAGCAGAACTGTGCATGTACATACATCACATAAATAGTATAAGTTATAAACAAATCAGAAGCAATGCAGGTAAACTAAAAAAAAAATATTACACTTAAACAATGCAAGCATGTAGGCTGAGGAATAAGGACCTGAGCATTCAATGCAAGATCACTTCAGCCGAGAAAATAAAATAAAAATAAAGTAAGCAACATATCAGCCAAGAAGCAAGGAAATGAACAAAGTAACCAAAGTAAAACAAGTACAAACTGAATTGCAAAACAATAAATGCAACATGCCTCCCCTACCTTGAACAACATCCTCCTGTGTATTAATACACATTCATTTGTGTTATTTTGTTCATCCAAAGAAACCAAGCAACATAAACATCACCTTGTTTTCAAACTAAAAAAAAAACAGGATTCAAGAAAAATACTGCAGTCTTCAACATTAGGCTTGAGACCTCTGTTCAAAAGGAACTCAGGTGAGCAAATTGACCTAATTATGTTTAAATTTGTTATCTGTTGTTAATCTATGATGAATGCTTCCAGTTGATGTTGAATGATTGTCTGCATGTATATATCTGTGTAGATTTACCTGTATATTACTTGTGTATTGTAGTTGATACTCTGTTCAAGTAACAAGCTAACAAATTTAAGAAGAAAATTAATATCTAAAAATAAATAAATAAAAGGTTTGAGTAATGATCTTTAAATGATACTAGGCTGCAATTACCTGATTAATTTTTGAAAACTCTTGAAAGCATAAACAGTCAACAGGAATACAGAAACAAGATTTACAGTAAAAAGGAGTTCAATGGCTAAAATTCGAATACTTTAAATTGTTAATTTGACTTTATATCTTGAATTACTACCACAAGTTATGATTTTTAAAAGTTGAATGAAAATTTTTAGTTCAGTAATTCAAAAGAAATTCGTGTTGGAATAAAAATGGAACTTTTACCAATTTCTTGAAATTGAATCAATTTAAATTGTTGAAACTTGAATCGTAGCAAATATAGCCACCCCTGATCTCAAGAAAAATGTCAAATAATTTTTCTAATTCGTGGATTGAGAGGACGAAGGGTTTTTAGGGTTCGAACTGTGTTTTTTTTGGAACTATTTCTCCGAGCATTTCTAGTTTCGATGGGTGATCGGGATGGGTCGCGAAGTGATGGATCGAGGCGTCGTGTTGTGGCGAAGTTTTCTGTTTGGTGGCTCGTATCCATATGGTCGGAGTAGGCGTATCGAGGCGATTTCTGGTGATAACGTTTTGTTGCAGTTTGGGTTAGAGTGCTCAATCGTGTTTGGCTCATGAATTCGCCAATTTGGTTGCACTGGAAGCTTGGGCAGATGGTCATGGACTTGGTGGTGGGTGGCGACTCAACCGGAGGTGGCGGGGGTTCACGTGCATGTGCACGTTTCGCTTGGTGTCAGTGTGATGGGTGAAAATGTCGCGTAATGTTTCTCGAGTTCAAGGGGTGGCTGCTTCGAGTTCGAACTCGCGTGCGCGCGTATATCTGGACTATTTTGGGTTAAGTACTTAGAACCTGGGAAGAGAAAAAAAAACAAAATAAAGAAAAAAAAAGAAGAAGAAAAGGGTACAGGGACGCTCGGGGAAACATGAGAGGAACGCGCGGGGTTACTCGAGATAATAGGGGTGAGACTTGGGTAATTTTCTTCAACTGCAGTGTTAAAAACAAAAATGTTGCTCAGGTTGATTTTTCAACCTGCAAACTAACAGTAGCATGCAAACTGTTTAAAACAAGTTTCAATATTAATGGCCAATTAATGCATGCCAATTATAAGTTAAGCCTTTGTTACCAGTTCATGAGTTAAGAAGAATACTTAACAAAGTTTTAGAATTTAATTAATACTTTAATTTAGTAATTAATGTAAAACAAACAAGTGTTGAAATTTATTTTCCATTAAAGTTTTTAATTTAGTGATAATTTGATTTCAAAGTTTGAAAGAGATTCTAAAATGTTAATTAAGACAAATAGATATTATTAAGGGTTTAATCTATTTGTAATTACTAATTGTTAATTAGATAATCAAAGTTAATTAATCTCTAATTAGTAGTTAATTAAGGTAATTGCTTAAGAATTAATTTGTTAATTAACAAATTTGAAATGAAATAAGAAATTAATTGATAACTAATGATTAATTAAACAAGGTTAAATAATTAATTCTCAAGTAGTTGTTTTTAAATTGAATCAATTTCAATAAGAATTAGAGATGATTCCTTATAGATTGTGTATGTCGGATATTTGATTTGTTGTAAAATGAATTGATATTTCTGTTTTGATATTGTGAGATGTGAATTACTCTGTGCTGGATTATGATTGGTAATTTTATTCTGTAAACCCTTGACCTGTATACGACATTTGAATTTCGATGCGACAGGGAATCGGATTCCAGTTGGTTATCCGAAACCCACATCGAATTGTAATGATGAATCTTCGTGATTGATAAATATATTTTATCTGGGAAACTGTGAATGAAGATAAGCGTTATTGGTTATACCGCTTATCGATATTGATATATTTGTGATGATTGTCGTGCACTATTGTGTTAAACCCCTGGACCACACTATACACACACAAATATGGATTTCATGTGGAAATCGGTTAAGGCACAGATTTTTAAATAAGTTTGAATTTGAATTTTTAATTCAAATATTTTTGGAAATAAATTAAGTTTTAATGTGGAAAAGCTTTTGAAAAGCTGTTTTAAGAATAAAAGTTATTTTTGAATAACTAATAAAGATTTGGAATTTAAATAATCGGATTTAGATTGAAATTCAAAAGAAATCTGAAATTGAATTCTATATTCAGTATTTATGATTTAAAAAGGATTTTTACAAGTTATACGGGTTTAAACCATTTTTAAGCATTGATTTGAAAATCCGAATTAAAGATTGTAACTTGTATAAATAGAATCGGGGTTTTTTCCAAAATAAAACTATTGTTTCTAAGTGATAAAAAGCTTTCATATGAGTAATGAACTTCCAATTAATATTAAAGAGATTTCAAGTTTGAATCGAAAATGATTTTCCAAGTTATGAATGAATCTTTGGAAACAATTTTTGAAAGCTATGATATAAATATTTGATTTAAAGATTTAAATGAATTAATCCAATTCCAATGGAAATTGTTTTGAAACCTGTGAATGAATCCTTGTGAAACTAAGTAAACTTTGTGAAATAAATCTTTTTGTTTAAAAGATTTGAAATGGTAATTGGTTTAAACCATTTGAAAGAAACTTTGGAATTATTAAGTTGTGACTTAATCGAAATCTCATATCCATATGTTTAAATGTTGCGCTCACTATTCGGGTTAGCCGGGAAAGGACTTTTGGGTCGTATAACCCATTCCGAATATGTGATATATCGTTATGGATAGCATTTGAAGACCGGTGTTGAAGACCGGGTATTTGCGAGAGCGATAGGATGACCTGTCGATTGACTCTGCACCGAGTTGCTCCAGTATAGAGTTCTCCATATGTGATGGGGAATCCGATCAGGATTGTGGATATCCGGATTGCAAGGACTTCTTTGTAAGTGCCTTCGGTTCTGTTCGAGCCCGGAACAGACTTGTATGGATAGTATGTCTGACATTACAAATTGAGATATAAAGCCGATTTCTTTCAAATATATCTCTGTTGGTGGCGGAGAATTTATTCTTTTAGCTTAACACCCTTCTCTGAGACGTACGAGCTCAGAGGTTATGTAGTTGAAGGTTATCAGCAATATATTCCCATGTTGGTAATGTGACATGCTGAGTGTTGCTGTGAAATGATCATTGTGTTGATTATTTGTGATGGGATCATTTGTGTGATCGTCTATCTTGGTGATCATTTCTATGATCATTTGTTGACCCAAAGCATGGCTTTTGTATAAAGTATGTTTTTGTGGACGTGACTTCGTCGAGCCTCACAAACCGGTAATGGTCGAAACGGGAATTGTGCGGCAAGGTTTTCAGGGATAACTTCCCTAGGGTATGACCATTCCTTCTGGGAAAGGGTAGTATCATGGCATGGAGCCCAGATACTTACTCATGTTGAAACACTTATTATTATAGTGTGATGTTGGTTAGAGAGCACTCTCGTTTAAAGGTCCCAAAGGACCGGGGGTGGCATATCTGAGGGTTTGTAATATTCCTTGGGAAAAGGGATTCCCGGCTTTGTTTAGCAGAGAACGGTGGTTCTCGGGGCGTCCTTCCAGAGGCGTTTCCATGTGGCAATGGGAAGTTCCTTGGCCTGGCCATTTGTTGGAAATCCATTCTTCAAATACGTACCTTGTACGGTATTAGTTGTAGAACCTATCATTCACTTATGGTGGCGCCCCACTGTTTGGATGGTAGCTATAGTAGGCATAGTTCGAAATGTCTATGTCGGCTAAGATTTATATCTTTATTTTCGAAATGAATTTTCTCTACACTATGCACTAGTAATAATATCAAATGTTCTTTTAAATGCGTATCAAGCATCTTTGACTATCATAAGGAGAAATCTCCTCCGATTCTGCGTTTGCATTGTGTGTGTGCGCGAGAGGCCTTATGGTAGTCTCATTTTTAAAAAGCATTGCGAATTGACTTTGAAATTCTTTTGTTGAATGTTTTAAAAGATAAACTGTTTTTGTTGCTCACACCAGTCCCATGACTGATCCAGAGTTTATTGTTTATTTCCTAAACTCTGGGTGCTCAAAATTTTTCTACACGGGCAGTCTAGAGTTTGGTTTTTCAGATAATTAGATTCAGTAGATTATCTGGAGCTAGTTCAGTTTTCTTTAGATAAGGACGAGACTTGCTTGGTGGAATCTTGATGGTGAATCGAGCTAGGAGTTTGGAGCTTTGTCTTTGAAGCTTTTTGGATCAGAGTTGCAGTATTATATTCTGAGAAGACTTATTTCATATTGTATCATGTTCCGCTGTATTCTATGTTGTATATTCTCTGATGTTGATGATTATCATTGTATCAAATTGATGTATCATATATTGTAATCATGTTATATCAGTGATATCATCTTTTATTTCCGCTGTGTTATTTATCATTTAATGGTGTTGCAAGCTCCCGCGAAACGAATTTGATGTTGTTTGTTGGACATCGAGTTTGGGTCGTGACAAAATCAATGCAGAAAGCAGGCACATCCATCAATCCGAATAGCATTACTAACCACTCATACGAACCAAACCTAGTCCGAAATGCCATTGAAGGGATGCTTTCCTCCCCCACTCTCAACTGATGGAACCCTGTCGTCAAATCCAACCAGGAAACTGCTTTGGCTCCACTCAACTGATCAAACAGATCATCTATCCTCGGCAGAGGGTACCTATTCTTGATCATCCATTCATTTAACTTATGATAGTCGATGCATGTCCTTAATGACCCATCTAGTTTCTTCACAACACCGCAACTGCTCCCCAAGGCAGACTGCTTGGTCTAATAAAATATCTTCCCTCAAGATCCACTGGCTGCACCACAATTACTTCATCTCTGTCGGTGTCATTCTGTTAGGTGTTCTTCTAGCAGGTTCAGCTCCTGGTACAAGATCTATCTGAAACTCAATAGCTCTTGAGCGTAATTCAGTAACCAGCTCATAAACATCTACAAACTCTCTAGCCAGACGAACCTGACTAAGCTCTTCTCCATGGAACCTAATAAAGCCCAAACACCCTTACTAGAATTCTCCACTAAGAAGATGATTCGGTTATGGCTATTAGGGTGTCTCAATGACATTTCCCGATCTTGGAAAAATATCATAGCTTCATAGTACCCAACAAATCCATACCTAAGATTATCCCAAAATATACGGAATCATAAACGTACAAACTGCACGCAAACTTACGACCTAACAAGTCAAGTTCTAACTGGTCACTTCTTATCCCAAGAGTTGCATACCTACATATTGGATTCGCAACCCTTAAGGAAGCAACCAGGTTTGTGGGTTCTATACATAACCTGTCAACCAAATACTGTGATATAAATGAATGTGATGCACCGGTATTAAAAAGTACCCTAACTGGTATATTCTGAATCAAAAGCCTATGGCTTTCCTTTTTCTACTGCGGTGGGTTTAGAAGAAGATGGTAGTCCAATAGTAAACGCTTTCCCTCTGTCCGCCCTGATTGGCTCTGGATTGGTTCTTATAATGTCCAACTTGGTCACAGTTGAAGCATTTCACATTCTTCTTCTCAGCAGACTTCTTTTCTTTACCATTTCTACACTCATGGGCATAATGGCCCTTATTATCACACTTATAACACACCAAATTAGCCTTCGCCTTCTTAGCGGATTCCCCTTTCTGGGCTACTTTCTTCTTAAGTAATTTCCTTTCCCTTCCCTAAGAACCCTAGGACTCAACTAGCTTCTCCCTAGCTAAAACAGCAAGCATTTCCCCATGGCGGATGTTCATCTCCACCATCACATGATAAGGTTCTCTAATATGAGTCATAGCCATCTTGCTTAGCTTTGGCCCCAATCCTCTAATGAATCTCTCATTCCTTCTGACATCAATGTCAACCAAAGCATAACTATATTGAGATAGCTCATCAAAATTGGCAGCATACTCGATCACAGACATCTATTCTTAGACAAATTCTATGAACTTCCTTATCAATGCCAACTTGGCAACCTCAGACAAGAACTTCTGCTCAAACCTCCTCCTGAAGTCAGCCCAAGTCAATTCTTCCTCCGACAGTCCGGCCGTTACACTGTTCTACCAATGAAGCGCTAACCCCTGCAACTGTCTAGAGGCTAGTCTTCTCTCCATCATCCAAGCCTAAATCAGTAAATATCCTTTCACAGTTCAACAGCAAGTTCTCTACTTCAACATCATCTTTTGTTCTAACAAACGGCTTTCCTCCTAGACTGTTATAGTCTCTACTCAGCTTAGCATAGTTATAACCAACTGAAACTATAGGATTAGCTCCTCCAACATTACCAGCATCTCCTTCTTGCAAAATCTTAGCCAACAACTAATACACCATCCCCGCATCTACTGGCGGATTTCCAACACCAACATTGGCCTAAGTATTTTGGATAGCGTTAGCCCAACGACCTTGGTTTCTCCGAGTATTAGGTCGAGCATTTCCATTGGTACTGGTGCTTCCTCCACCTAGATTTCCTCTTTCGTTTCCTGCCTCCATATTCTCTTTCTCGTATATCTACATACGAGCCTTAGTAAGATACAAAAGAACGGCCTAAGGGAGAGGGGAATACGTACTTAGATATATACATATATATAAAATACAAGTACGTTACTATAGCATTAACCCAAAACCCCGATTTTATTTTTAAATTCATTGGATTATGTTTCAAAAAGTTTTTAGATTTACTTTTCTTTTAAAATTTCATAAATCTACGCTCTGATACCAACTTGTAACATCCCCTTACTTGGAGGCCAAAACTAACGGCTGTGGATGCTGCAGTCATCCGTAGTTATTAATCTTCGACTACAAATATGGCGGTGCTAGATACATTGATACATAGGTTACAGAAATATGAAAAAATTACTATTCAAAAAAAACACATTTCCACATTCAAACCAAAACACTTCAAGTTCATTACATAATCCCAAAATTACGTTAATCACGTTTAGCAAAATATAGTTATTACAATTACGCCAAGAGTGACAAATGAAGATGCCTTCTTGGTTGGTCAGAGTTTATAGTAAGGCTAAACACTCAGCAGAAAGAAAACTCTAAATATCTATCTGCCTCCTATACAACACTAGAAGCTTTATTCCTCTAAGAAGAGAACCTGAAAGACTTAAACCTCAAACTACTCAAAATCAACTGAGCACTCGAGAGTTTAAGGGGAAAACAAAAACTTCGAGTCAGACATAAAGCCTGATATGAATAATAACCTAACATCTCAATCCTTTTAGATATCTAGTGATACCATACCGCTAAGCAGAACGGGTTTTTCCTTCACTAGTATCCTAATACCTTTATAAAATCATATACTGTGCTCCTGCATCAACAATGGTTAAAACATACATTTTCAAAATATTATGATGATTTGCATACAAGAAAACAATTAGGATTTACATTCCCCTTTTAGTCTGACATCCTGTTGTAATTATAGTTTTTAGGGTCATTATTAACTTTTTTTGTTTTCATGGGTTTACTAATAACCTTGTTATAACTAATAGACACCCTATCATAATCATAGTTTTCATGGGATCACTAAGAACCTATAGGCTTCTGCCAGTTAACTTAATCAATTCATGGGTCCTCCTGAACCTATTACTCCTTCCAATAACTAATCACCTTATCTAGTTCTCAAGTGTTTACTAGGAACCTATGGATTTATCCAATAACTCACTTCACATCCTAGCTTTTATGGGTTGACTAGGAACCTACTGTTTACCCGCCTTTTGATAAGGCAGCATATAGGCAGATTTAACCCAATCGATTGCATGGTTATCGAGGCTGGAATACTGCAGGGATCCTTGAAGGGGATGGCATTGGACTACTTCGAGTCGTCAAGTACCATACTTCGATTTGGGTCAAAGAGACAGTTGCTTTGGGTCAGAGCAATGGATAAATCAACATCCATAGGATTCACATTAATTCATATCCATATGTCCAGAACTTCCGGTTCGTATCTACGTAACAGCGGCATACTTCGTATCGATCACTCACTTGATTGATACGAAGAGAATAGCCAGGCATCGATATGAAGAGAAGGCTTCTAGCATTGATACAAAGGAATGAGATGAGGATCGACATGAAGAGCTTGGCAACCGAAGGATATGAAGAAGGCAAAGTCAAGCCAAAGGAAGCGGTCAACAAGCATGAAAAATGGATCTACACGTGATTGTCACTCCACATCATCGATCCAGGATCGATCGATACAAAGTTGATCGGTATGCAATGATCGACACAAAGCCAACAACCAACCTACAAATCGAATCTTGGATCGACCATAACTCAAAATCTATAAGTCCAAATGCCACCAAATTTTTATAGAAGCTTTCTTATTCACTCGAGTACGTCTATGATCGACCCCATCACCATTGGACCATTTTGGATCGATATGAAGTAAGCTTGGTCGATCAAGATCGATCTTAAATAGGCCCTGATCGATTTGGCGGGCCCACCCATGTGCGAAAAAAAGTATTCCGAGTTCAGAGGCAGATATTTCAAACCTACGTCTGTAAATAGACTCCTACGCCTACAGAAAGAGGACTTTTGGCTCTTCTACACTGTTACTCTACTGGAATTCCATTGTAATTTGAATACTATCAATTATATTGTTGTATATCAGTTGAAAATCATCAATAAACAGTAAACTCTTCAATGTGAACGTAGCTTACAGTGCCAAACCATAATAAATCTTGTCTTTTCACTGCTTTCTTTTTAAATTTTTAGTTTTCTTCATATTTGTATCCACTAAATATATTCTATCTTTGATTTGTGATCTGTGATTGTGAGTTGATGCTTTCATCTGCAATTGGATGTTTATGACCAATTTTGGTGCAAACAACACCTTCTTCGAAAGATTTGGGTTATACTTTAATTATAAAATAAGGGTAAATCATCTAAGTTGAAAGCTTTGATAGCTTTTGAAAGCATTAAAGAAGCGACTGGTTTTAAAACAAGTAAACCTTTCGACTTTGTCGAAAGCAACGACTTCGAAAGGTTGGAAAAAGCGGCAATAACCTTTCAACTGTGTCGAAAGGTACAAAACAAAACAATGATAAAGCGGCAGTAACCCTTCGACTGTGTCGAAAGGTTTAAAACCTTTCTTTTAAATAATTAACCTGGTTGAAAGCAACCAAATCGAAAGCTCCTTTTCGAAAGCAAGCAGATGTAAGCTTTTGGTTTATAAAACAAACATACCCCAAACTATTTAGCAACCAACCTTTCGACTAAGTACCCTTCGACTTTGTTCAATTCATTATGTACCAAGTAGCTTGATACCATATGCATTGAAATTTGACCTGGTCGAAGGCTATAACCTTTCAACTTTGTCGAAAGGTCTGAGTCAAAAGGTTTGATGCCTAAAATGGCTGAAACATGCTAAAAACTTGATTTTCTTATTTTTAACTTAAAAGATAACATTTTAACTAACCTGCCATTATTTGTCAAATTCTCGTTAATTGATAATTACTTTTTAGAAATGTGCTACCACAAATTTTAGAATTAAATAATGATTTTATTTTATAAAATGCATCTTCTCCTTAATAAAATATATAAAACATTTAAGTTACATACCTTAAATAATTTTGTATATTCATCAAATTTCTTAGGAAAAATACAAAAAAATTTCAAAAAGTCTATTTTAATATGTTTTCCAACATATAAAAATTTCAAACACAAATAATTATTATATTAGCCGTAAATAATTTGTAACCCAATAAATCATTTTCTTCACTAGAAAATTAATATAAAATCCACATAAATTCAGAAAATTATGAAAATTGAAACTCATCTCTAGAATTATGTTTTCTATAACATAATATTTTCCCACAACATTTAAAAATCATTTCATCTTGGTTTTTCCCTAAAACCGTGTATGTTCCTTTTCAAATTACCTTGTTTAAACATATATAAATCAAAATAAACCATATCATCATTCGTCATATTATAAAAATAGATTTATCCTTAAATCTGAAACCATATGATGTTAAAATCAAAATAGAGATGTAGAAACTATTATTCACCTTAGATTGGATAAGGAATTTGAAATTTGATTGAGATTGATTTCTCTAGCTTGAATCATAAGCTTTAAGTTGATTTTTATCTTCTCTTCTTTCTTCCTAATGGCAGGCCTTGCTTCTCATGGTTTTAAGCTTTTGTTTTGATAGAATGAATGTGTATGAACTAATGAGAATAGTATAAGGGTTGGACTATGGTTATTTACCCTAATGCCGTTATGTTTAATTTCCTAACCATTTATACAAGTTCATTAGATTTCAAATAAGCACGACCACCTGGTTTATTAATTAACCTAAATCTCCTTATCTACATTATTCTATTTAATTTATTCTAATTAAATATCATGAATAATGTCAATAAAGTTAGGGGTGCTACATTCACAAAGACCATAACAAGCCTGCTCAATTGTTCCCATAATGCCCTGCTCATCAAATTCACGAAATAAACTGGAGCATTTGTCTACCCAAACAGCATGACCAACCACTAAAACAATCCATTAGATGTTTGAAAAGCTATCTTCTGGATAATATCTTTAGCCACACTCAATTGGTGAAATTCATTTGTCAAATCAAGTTGAGAAAAATCCTTTTCCCTGACTAACTAATTGAAGAGATCATCAATGTGAGGCAATGGTTAGCGCTTTTTTCGTCGGCTTATTTAATTCTTGCTATTCGACGCATAACCTTTGGGAACTGTCTGTATCAGTTGCAAAAATAACAGGCCCGCCCCATTTAGAAATATTCCTCTGAATAAAGCCTTTCTGCAATTATTCTAAAACATGCTTATCCAACAGTCTTCTTTCCTTCGGTGGTACATGCCTGAGAGGCATCATAAGCAGCCTTGTGTCTTTCTTAAGATCAATATGAAATTCAATTTCTCTTCAAAAGGGATACTGAAAAATTCTTCGAATACATCTGGACAATCCTTCACTACGGGTATACATGGTATCTCTTCCAATAACAAACTAAGTGAATACAAATACGTCTCCATAACAGAATTATTGGGGTCAAAGCATGGAATCAAATCATGTCCTTCGCTCTTCCTCGATTGAAAAATCCACCTATCATAAACATGATAGAGTTTGGGATATTCCCTTGAGGAATTTATGTAATTGTACATATATCTAACTCGATAACCAATTCTGTTCAAAACAAATGGTGTTTTCTTTCTATCATATACTTGATATAATGTGTCATATATTAATTCATTTAAATGAAAGGATATACCGTTTTATATATTCCTAGTCAAGTTGTATCGAGATCGAATATCGATATATCCATTGAGACCATAGTACGTTATGCTCTCCAAATGTTGGATAGTGTATTAATCATCGCTGCTAAGGGCACCAAGGGGTTATATACCGATAGTTATTGGATAACTATGGAATGACTCATTCGATAGTGTTCTATTGGTTAATATAACCGAGGTTAAACAGAAAATACCGATGTGACTGATTTACACAGTTCTCTCGACTTGAAAATATTTTTTATCTTTAATATGAAGCTCCGCTTTAATTATAGTTAAATCCTGCCACGATATCCATTGAACGACTATAGTTAGGTCGAATGGAAGCATTGAAAGTGAAATACTATTCTAGAGAGGATTCGTCTCCTAGTTTATATGGGGTTAGTATCACGATTAACTAGTGTCAACTCAAGTCAAAGTTTCTGGCCAGAGTTATTCAATTAATAATAATTCTTATTATTGAACTAAGGATTTTATTCTAGGATTATAAAGTTAAATATGGATGATATTGGAACTTCGACCATTGCCAAATTCCATAAGTCCAAAGTGATATAGTTTTGACAAAGAGAATAAGTGTAAATAACCATCACTATCAGTACCGCTTATAACAAGTAAAATTGAATTTTGCTGAAAAGATGTGCAAGCGATTAATTCTGCCAAACTGTCACACCACTAGCTAAGGTGACACGTGAATGTTAATTTTCGAGTTGTCTGATATTAATCGCTGACTAAATTAACACCATTGAGGCGCATAACCATATTGATGAATACTCTGAATAAACCACATGAATTATTTAATTTGCAAATTATTGTAAATTAATTAAATTAACTAATATTTATGAAATACTAATTATTAAACTTAATTTTATTTGTTTGAATATCATTAGCATTTAATAAGCGCGTATATAAAAGTTATAAATGCACATATTGATATACGATATCTATGAAATATTTAAACTGGGTTTAAATAGATTTATTGCTAAGTTATTTTGGGATTTTTTTTGAGTCCCACATGCATGATGAAAAAGGAAAAGGTTTTCAAATGCGATCTGAATATCTAAATGAGCAATTAGAAGTTAAATCTCATTTTTGAAATGATTTTTTTCTTTTCTCTTTAATCCTACTTCTTCTATCAAAAATATGAAGAGGAGGGAAAAGATTTGATTGGACTTAACTAAGATTAAATTGGGAGGTTTTAAAAGGGAAAATTAAAAGGTTACAATGTTTTCTTTAAAACATATTCTATCTTATTCAATCCATTCATTATTATTTTCTTCACAGAACATCTTATCATCTTTCTCTTACTCTCCTCCTCTCCCTTAATAGCCTCCATGATAAATTATTTTCCTAAAACAGATTCAAATAAAATCATTAACATTCAAGGTGGTATTTACCTCTAGATCCTTGCAAAATCCAGGTTGATTTAATCGAAATAGAGTTTTATTCATCATTCCAGGTGCAAATCTTAGGCTTCTTCTTTAGGTAACTCTAATTTTATCTTATTATATATTCACCATGTTAGTGAAATTTAAATCCTATACGTGATATATCTTATTTCATCATTTGTTCATTATGTTGACTCAAAGTTTAGACCTAATATATGTTAACTAATTTTAATCTAATCTTATCATTTGTTCATTATGTTGACCCAAAGTTCAGATCTGATATATGTTAATTGATTGTATGTTCATTATGAAAAATAAAGTAGATTCTTCATTTGCTATAATCTTTTCATCATATGTTCATATCATATGTATATTTAGATTTAATTCATTTTACAACAAATTTGTATATAACTAATTTGTCCAATCTAATTTTGTCATTATTTTGTAAATAATTATTTCATAAATGGTAAATAAACAAACAAACAATTTTGGATTGGAAACTAATTAAATTAATTGATCTATTTTATACCTTATTTTATGCCCGAGTATAAATTAACTATATATGTAAACTATTTAAAATTTATTTAGAGACTGAATACACATTTCATATATTTGTTGTTTTGAATTCGATATCTGGTTGTTGTTAATATTAGTTTAAAAAGTTGTTTCAATTAAATGAAAAGGATAAATGGACTTTTGTGAAAAACATTATAAACCTTTAAATCCCTCTTAAGTTAAAGTATTCAATTTGTTACTGCAATCTTAAAACATGTAATATATTATAAAGTTTACATACATATACATATATATGTTATTTTAATTTAAAACATAGTTTGTAGTTATTCATATATGCATACATATATGTGTTTGAGTGTTGAAGTTGTTTTGAAATAGCATTAAAGATAAGTTAATGAATGAGATAACTCCTCCACTGTAAAGACCCGTAAGTCCGTACTCCTTGAATAGACACTAATCTCCTTTGTTTAATTCAAGATGAACGAAAATACGAACCCTTAGGGGTTTTAAAAAGATTTTAAGAAAAGAAAAAGTAAGAAAGAAGAAGAGAGAAGATAGAGGGAAGAGGAAAGAGAAAATTAGAAAATAGAATAGAAAAGAGAATATAGAAGAGATAGAAAAACAGAACGGAACAGAAAACAATAGAACAATAACAGAATCTCACAATTCGCAGCAGAACAACATAAAATAATAAATGAATAATCTTTAAACAAAGAACTATATCAGTTATTACATTACATCACATTTCATTACATCATATCATCAGAGTGTACAACAACAACAACAAACAGTGCAGCGGAAAAAGAAATACTATATAAGTAATACGCCATGCCATCCATCTTGCCTCCAGCAACTCCAGAATATCCAGAATATCCTGATAAACCTTAACTCTTGACTGCCCGTGTGGAAATTGGTGGGCACCCAGAGTTTAGGAAGGAAAACAATAAACTCCAAGTCAGTCATGTGACTGGTGTGAGAACTCAAAACAGTTTATTTATCTTTAAAATCAAAATAGAGGAATATTTTTTTAAATTCAATTCGCAATGCTTTTAAAAATGAGACTACTATAAGGCCTCCCGCACACACACACATGCAAACGCAGAATCGGAGGAGATTTCTCCTTATGATAGCCAAAGATGCTTGATACGCATTTAAAATAACATTTGATATTATTACTAGTGCATAGTGTAGGGGAAATTATTTTGAAAGTATAATATAAATCTTAGCCAACATACGACCATTATCGTATGCCTACTATAGCTACCATCCAAACAGTGGTGACCACCATAAGTGAATGGCAGGTTCTACAACTAATACCGTACAAGTTTCGTATTGGGAATTTGATTTCCAACAAATGGTCAGGCCAAGAAACTTCCCATTGCCACATGAGAATGCCTCTGGAAAGACATCCCCGAGAACCAAACCGGAACTCTGCCAACACAAGGCCGGGTTACCCCTAACTTGGTAACTACTGACACGAGCACGCCATTCCCCGATCGTAAACGACCTTTCTCACGGAATCCCGAAAACCAACAACCACAAAGTAATAAATTCGTAGTAACCACATAGGTTAAATATCTGGGCTCCATACCATGATACCACCTCTATCCAGAAGGAAATGTACATACCCTAAAGGGTGCTACCCCTCATAACCTTGTCGCATCTTTCCTGTTTTGACCATTTCCGGGGTGTGAGGTTCGACGAAGTCACGTCCACAAAAACATACTTTATACAAAAGCCATGCTTTGGGTCAACAAATGATCAACACAATGATCACCAAGATAGACGATCAAATAAACGATCCTATCACAATAATCAACACAATGATCATTTACAGCATCACTCAGCATATCACATTACCAAATTGGGAATATATCGCTGATAACTTCAACTATATAACCTCTGAGCTCGTACGTCTCAGAGAAGGGTGTTAAGCTAAAAGAATAAATTCTCCGCCACCAACAGAAATATATTTGAATGAAATCGGCTTTATATCTCAACTTGTAATGTCAGACACACAATCCATACAAGTCTGTTCCGGGCTCGAACAAAACCGAAGGCACTTACAAAGAAGTCCTTGCAATCCGGATATTCACAATCCTGATCGGATTTCCCATCACTTAGGGAGTCTCTATACCGCTGCAACTCAGTGCAGAGACAATCGACAGGTCATC
Source organism: Allium cepa (assembly GCA_030765085.1). Classification (NCBI taxonomy): domain Eukaryota; kingdom Viridiplantae; phylum Streptophyta; class Magnoliopsida; order Asparagales; family Amaryllidaceae; genus Allium; species Allium cepa. The sequence continues at coordinate 1,023,422,904 of CM060937.1, read as the reverse complement.
CTATCGCTCTCGCAAATACCGGGTCTTCAACACCGATCTTTAATGCAATTATAACGACGTATCACATATTCGGAATGGGTTATACGACCCCATGGTCCTTTCCCGGTTAACCCGAATAGTGAGCGCTTATTTAAAAATAAGTGTGGCATTCACATTCAACAAATCACATCAATTACCCATTCAAAGGGAAATATTGATAGTCGGTTATTAAACTATCACTGGATATGCACACATCACCAGTTTCCAAATAATTGAAATATTGATAGTCGGTTATTAAACTATCACTGGATATGCACACATCACCAGTTTCCAAATAATTTTCCAAATTATTTATTTTCCAAAATATCTTCACTAGATATATAATTTTCAACACTTCAAAAATAAATCAATATTTATTTTTAAACCAATTTCACTTTCTTTTATAAATTCTTAGTGAATTTACATTTCACAATATCTATTGATATACGTTTTCAATTATCCATTTTCAATTTATCTTCAAAAAGATAAATTCTCTAATATTCACTTTATATTGGAAAATGTTTCCATGCTTATTTATTCATAAGTAATTCACAAATTTTATTTATTTTCAACACTTAGAAAATATTCAATATACTTAAATTGAAATTAAGTATATATTTCATTCTTTAAGGAAATCATTCTCTTAAACATATTTATTTGGGCCAAAACGAATGTTACGTAAAACATCGTTACGACAACCCAAAATCACTAGTATAGGGATTCGAAATTAAAATAGATATATAAATCCCAATACTATACAAAATATTTCCTTTCGGAAATCATTTACTATAACAACAGTGTTATAGTCCATTATTTCCTTCTATTTCTCGAAAACGTCTATTTCAACAATCAATGTTGAAATCTATGGTTTCGAATCTCAGCACAATTTAAAACATCGTTAGATCGTTTTAATTCTGTTTAAAATATCACATTCAAAACAATTTCTTTAACATATTATTCACTATTCAAAAACGTGAATATACTACGTTAACCATTTCATCCTTGTATTCATTTTAATTCAAAGGATTATTCACTATTCAAAAATGTGAATATAACTCCATTTATAGGTTTCAAGAAATTTTCTTCTCAAAATAATTCATTTGCGTATTTATAAAACAACGTTTATAAATTCCATTTCTATTTATTTATAAAAACTTCCTTTTTATAAATTCTTTTATTAACCTATTCCAGTTTATAACTCAATTATAAACTAAAAGTTCATATTATAAGTCAAATGCTTATAAAACGATTATTTTACAAAATCGTTCTTTTTTAACTTCCCAAATTATAAATCTTATAACTTATAAGATTCATTCATTTATCCAAAAATCATTATTTTAATAACTTAATAAATTTTATAAACCTACTGCTTATAAAATTCCATTTATAACTTCACCGTATAAAATTCTATAAATTCCATTCAATTATGAAATTCATTTTCACTTCATTCAAACACTTATAAAAACTCGTTTTATAATGTCCATATTTCAATTTATAAATATCCATTTATAAATCTCTTAATATAAATAAATTTATATTATTCTTTAAAACGTCTTTAATCTCCTTTATAATTTCATCATTTTGATTTATAAAATAATCAAATTTTATAAATCCTATATTTAAACTTTTAATAACATATTCAAAAATCCAATTTAAACTATTTTATAAAATCATTAATCCATATTTCTCAAAAATCAATCTTTTAACTATATTTCTCAAAAACATAATTTTATAACTTTTAAAAGTATAACGTTTATTTATTTAAAATAAATAAATTTCCAAAAATAGTTTATAACGTATACTTTCAAAAATCACCTTTAAAAATCATTTTAAAATCCCAAAATTTGGGTCCAATGATGCTACACACCAAATAGTCAATCACGACTACAACGATATCATATATCAATATGAAAATCCATCAAATATCAAAATATCTGAAATCAAATAAAAACTGTTGAGGAATCCAGTTGGATCCCTCCAACCTGTTTTCCTGCATCCAAAAACATTAGCACAATACCAATTTCGCTCCAGTACGAAATTATCGCGGTATATGTTCTTATTAAATATTATCCGCTTAATAACGGCGTAATAGGGTCTCATCCGCTAAAAAAATGCGGGGAATCAACAACTGCAATATATACATGTGCCAATATATATATATTGATATTATATATAATACCAATTTCACTGTTTATGAAATATTCGCGGTATATGTTTTTATTAAATAACATCCGCTTACTAACGGCGTATAATGTCTATTTAACAATCAATATATAACAATCAACATTCAAACATGCATTCAAATATTTTAAATCTAACTATTTAAAATAAAATCGAAACTGATTCGATTGACTGAGAAATTCTCACCTTGATTTTATTTTTCGTTTTAGCGATTTATTTCGAATAAAATTAAACGGACGTTTAATTTTACCCAAAATTCTCACTAACTCCAAACGACTCCAAACCAACTCCATCGCGTAGTGCTCATCCATACGATTCCAACCCAACTGGTTTCGCGCGTTTTCGACCTCGTATGAAAAAGTTATGAATTTTTGAAGTTACACGTGTTTATACTTAATAAAATTACAACATAAATTTAAATTATAAACCTAACTTTAATCTGGGCCCTAGATCTTGCATCTGCTCATCTCCACCGTGCATTCCATCTTCCCCAAACTCACGTACAGGCCGCACCATCCAACCCATCAACATCAAATTAGGGTTTCGATTTGCTCTCGCTACACTCGACGAAATTCGATCAAACCACTTGCAATAGGAAGCTCTTGACCTCCTCTACCCCTAGCCCATGACCAGCCACGTGCGGCTCCTCCCTGGTTCTCGAAATGCGTGCGCAGCCGGCCCCCCTCTTTCACGATTTGCCGCCAATCCGTGAAGCCATTCGCGATCATAGCCGTTGAAATCCAAGCTCTCGTTGCCCTCTTCAACATTGTAGTTGAACGTTTCTTGTAAATGTAAACGGATTTGAAGTTATCGAGGGAAGAAGAAGAGACAATTCTGGCCATTGGTGATAAATGTGGCGGCTAGGGTTTAGAATTTTTTTTTTTTTTTTTTATGAAGGGTGTGGGTGTGTATTTATAGAGAAACGATCGACACTATTCATCCGGAAATTCCGAACTCCGATTTACGCGCCGTAACTAGCGTTTCTAGGGTTTACCCCGTGTTCCGGACACAATGGAATAGGTTTCGGAAGGTAATTCGGAAGTATGTGCGAGTTATGGCTGTAAACGCTCAATTTAAATTAAACCGATTTAAGTCGATTTCTAGACGTTTTAATTTGTACCGGACAAACGGTAAATCCAATTGACTTGAAATTTGAAACCTTACAATAATATCACATTACGGATCCGATGAAACTAGTTTCGTCGAAATCCGAGACTTTTTGAAAAATGGCTATTTTAACTCGCCAAATTTAAATTAAAAATAAATCGATGCGTTTCGAGCTGCCACGATCAAACGATAGCTCCGATTGACACAAAAATTGAAATCCGGTAATAACTAACTATTACGGATCCAATGGAACTGGTTTCGTTCAATTCTGAGACTGTTCAAAAATTGACTATTTTCACTAGTCAATTTAATATTAAAATATTCAATTTTCACAAATTAACTTTTAATTCGATTTTAAAAGTTCTAAAATATCGTTCTAACTCCCATATGATAAAATAAAATTTTACAAATCATTTTCAATCATATTTAACCCAATTTTCAATTATTTCCATAATTTAACGTATTAAATTATCGATTAAATTATTCAATTAAATCTAATAATTGAAATAAAAATTTATTTGACTAATAAATTCACTTATTAATATTTAAAATTAATTAAATATCCAAATTTTAAATTAATAAAAATTCTGGGTCGTTACATCCACCTTTTCCTCTCCTTATTAATTGCTTTCTTTAACATAATTGATTGTCCTTTTATATATGTGTAAACTTTTGGTTAGGTTAAATTACTTTCTAGCATACTATATATAAGTAAATATAAGTAGGCTATATATATCCATATATTATTATTTTATATAATTTCAAAATAAACTATGGAGAACAAAGACAGATATAAAAAGTGACTATGTTCGTTGCGGTGTAAATACTAACACCAATACATACACATTAATTATGTACGCTACTTACATGTTGCACTTGCACTATACACATATGAATGTATTTATATTTGGATTCAAATTAAATTTAAAAATTCTTTTTACTAATGAAATAAAGTAAAATGTTGACTTTACTTTAAAGAAACTTAGAAAAGTTCTAAACGAATTTAGACTTCACAGGCCCATTAAAGATCTAATAAAAGAATTTTTGAAATTTACTATTTAGTTCCGCTACGGGCTGGCTCAATTCTAACAAATCCAACACTACCTCGCAGCGAGATATCCAACCCATATCCAAAATCAACTCACACCCTAAAAAGTTAGCACATATGCGTCATAAGGGAATTCCACATCACGAATGACTAACGTTAAATTATGACAAAACATTGAGAAATTTGTCAATCCCCTAATAAGATTCAATACCGAAACAGATTCATGCACAAGATCAAGTCTAAGGGCTAAACTATCGACTAATACACTTGCGATGAATGAATGAGATGCACCAACATCAAATAAAGTATGAATAGGAGCATTAGATAAAATTAACACACCTTCCATCGCTCTCTGCTTTCCCTGCTCTAGAGCCGACGATGATGCTTTACTAGAGGTAGGAACGACATCAAAAGCATATGCCTTCACTATCCGACCTTCAATTTTCAGAGCTAGGGAGTCCCTTTCAATATATCCAAACTAATCACAATTATATAACTTTACTTTCTTCTAATTCGAGGCTACCTTACAATCCTTCGCAATATGTTCCACTCGGTTCTAATTGGCCTTGTGTCCCATATTACTGACATCTATGACAAGTAACCACCTACTTCTTTCCTTACCCTCCTTGCGGTCCATGTCCTTTGCGCTTTCCTTGTCACTGGCCTTTTGCTTCCTTATCCCGATCCTTAACCCAAGTTTCAATCAGAGAATTCAACAGTGCGGCCTCCACCAATCCCTCAAATGTTGACCATATGAAGTCCGATTCAATGCTAGTTCTCTTAGGGGTAAATTCAAACCTTTTGCAAAACTTTAGCGCCTTCTTCTCCTGGGCATGTACTAACTCAAATTCAAATCTGGCCAACTTATTGAATTGACTTACATACTCTCCAATTATCATTTCTTCTTGCTTCAGATGGATAAACTTCTCCAAAAGTAGATCCTTTTCAGCACCGAAAGCAACTTCGTCTTAAACTTTGTCTTGAGCATCCTCAAAAGTAATTGTACTCTCGTCTACTTCAATTTTCATCAGCACTCACCAACATCCTCACTTTCGTTCCGAGAACATAATGTGCTTTTTGGGTCGTTGTTATCGTTTCAACTCAATTCGATATGTCCATTCGTTCTTATCTATCTCTGCCTATATATAGGCTGTTATAAACCCTAGCAGATTTCTTATTTCATATTCCTGTGCATACAATTCTATCTGTCTATTTAATTATCTATTCCTTCCCCAATGTCTGTCAATTCCAAAACCCTAATTTCCATATTCAAATCAAAATTTCAAACTCCTCAAATCCTATCGAATAATATAACATTGCGAAGATTTCAACGAGCGCAATCTAATCTACAATTTGTTTGTAGATTGGAATTTCAGTTTGGCCAAAAATCGTTGAAGAAGTCTCAACCATTGAAACTAGGGTTTTCGATTTCAACGGTGGATCTTCATCCAATCAACGATCGGGGAGTGGCGTCTGAAAGAGGATGATGAGCAGGGGCGATTAGCGGTATTCATTCGTCTCAAGGAGGCCGAGAATTTCGAAAAATCGTTCATCTAAGAGGCAGCGATAGCGATGCACTGGGATGACTGGACGCGATCGTTTTTTGTCCATGGGGTCGACCGAAGGTAGGAAGTTGAATGGTGGTACTCGATCTAGATGATGGGGGCGTGGTTGCATGTGTTCGTGGTCAACGTGGTGGCAGCTGCTATTGTATGAGTGCAATTGCGTTTGTGGCTAGGGTTTTGAGGTGACAGTTATTTACATTTTTCCCTCCTTAGTTTTAATTTAAATTTGAAATTTCAAATGTTCTAACTCGTGTGAATTTGCATACGCACTCGGATTTGGATGCCGTTTCTTGCGTTGGGGTCGTATCAAAATTTTGGATAACATGGAACTAATTTGGCTGCATTCTGAGGCTGTTCAAATTCGGGCTTTATTTGGATTTCAAAACGATTGTAAATAAAAGATGAGGGATTTAACCCACTCACAAATACTAAACCTTCTTATTTTAGTTGAATTAAGTTTATAATGTGATAAGAAATTGATTGATGGCTATTGGTAATTTAAATTGTTATTTCAATTTAATTTGAATTTATATTGAATTAAATTGACACTTAAATTAATATTGAATTTAAATTGTTAGTTAAATACTTGGAAATGATAACCGGTTAATTGTTGTAATTTATTGGTTGATTTGGATGTTGATTATGATGTATGTTTATTAGTTGACATTTTGGATGATTGGATGTTTATATCCCTGTTATCACTACGAGTTAAAATGATACATACCTGAATTATCTTATAGGTTAGAGAAAATCGTTCTGGGTTAGAATGACAAACCCGAGCGATTTTATTGATTTGGAAATTATTGATTTAGGATACGGGTTGAAATGATATTTACCTGGAAAATTAAATATTTTGGAGTTGAAATGATACATAGCCTATCACTTGACAATAGGATAGAAAATCTTATACAGACACCATTGGTCGGTTTTAAATCATTTTCTAAATGATAAAATATGTTTGATTTATAAATTTGATTTTTAAATTTAATTTTATGATTTTATTTAAAAATTTATATTTGGAAAATAATTTATTTTATATGTTTTAAAGCTTCAAATTATAAGTTAATATATGGTTTTAAATGTAAATTTAAGATTTTAACTTACAGTTTCATTTAGATTTAAAAATATATTTTAAATAGTTTAAAATCTAATTTAATAAAATATTTAATATAGTTTTAATATATATCTATATATATATATTAAATTTTAATTTATATAATAAATATAGTTTTGATTTAGGATAATGAATATAAATTTTTATAATAACTTTAATAGGTAAAAATAATTTGTAAAAGATTTTAGAATTTTGTAAAAGGTTATGTAAGGAATCTATAAAAGTTTTGCATGAGATTTTACAATGGATTTTGAAAAAGGATTTTATAAAAGATTTTTATTTATAAGGGAGTTATAAAGGTTTAAAAGTATTTTATAAATGTTTTTATAAAATAACTTGTGTAAAGAGATTTAGAAGCTGTATTAAAGGAATTTGCATAGAAGTTATGAAAAGGGGAAGAGTTGTAAACTGTTTTGGAATTTATAAATAGCTTTATAAATGATTTTAAAAGCATATAAATACTATAAATGGTTTAAGGGGGATTTATAAATTATTTTTGAAATTGTTTGAAAGAAATCTTCCTCGGTATTTATGAACATATTTATACTTTTGGAATAAATATATGGATATCTTTATATGAAGGTATAAACTGTTTTCTGGATTTATTATTAAAAGTGTTTTATAAAATGACCACGATGTGAAAAATATAACGATTAGTTGTTAAAGAGACCGGGACGGATATTATCATACTCCATGCCAATTCTGAAACCACTTTAACAACTGTGCACGTGGTGGAGAATCCAAAACGAAGTAGGATGGCTTGGCGAAAATTATTGTATAAGGTATGAACGCAGCCCTGACCCCCTCGGATCAGCTTTATATGACTAAAATAGGAGCTATCCCAGGCCATGTGAGGTCGCTCCTCCTATCGAACACGCTTCTTCAACACCATATTTGTTGCTTTGTGATTGATTGGTGACCACCCTCAATTTGATTTTAGGAGTGTGTTCCAAATTGGGCGGTAATAGCTATTATGCGTTACCGCCTGTCCGGGCGTGCAAAACGGTACAATCTTACCCTAGGCATTGCCTCGCTGCCTTGTCGTATGCCTTATCGAGCCAACTACGATTTTGGTTTGTGTCGTACCTATGGAGTGCACCTTGATAGCCCAAAGTGGTTTGTTGGAATTTATAGTACTATATAGACTACATCGTTTATAAAATGTGTTAAGGAGGATATGTGTAACGCCTTAACGCTATTTTAATACTTTATTGACAGACACTACATATATAGCGCATATTACTACATATAAATAGTTTAGCAGATCTTTAGGAGATGGAAGTCCTGAAACACCAGTTAAGTTATTGCATGCACGTTATACACTAGATATGAGGTGTAAAATCCTGTAAACGTCTCTGAAGCCATTACACTCATACTTACTTATTGTTGATTTAACTTACATAATATCATTTAGTTCTGACCCGAATGTTTTGTCTTTTCATTATGCTCAGGTCTGTCTAAGCTTTTTAGTGCTGAAGACATTATTTCTAGAGAACGTAGATGGAGTTTAAATATTATATTATTAGTATTATTCCACTGCATTATGTTGTTCGGCTGCATTATCCAATTTTATCTGTTGTACGTATAACTCTGACTGTATTGTAAAAGTGTAATCAAATTTATTTGTAAAATAGCTTCATTAACTATTTATTTGATTATTATATTTTGTCATTCCGTTGTGAGATTCTTTGCTTTTTTCTTCCCTTTCTCTTATTTTCTTATTTACCACATTAACAATCATCCATTTGAATAGTTTGAGTTTGACATGTGTGGTTTATTTTGATTTAAACCATCCAAAATGATGGGTCACTATAGTTGGTATTAGAGATTTGGTTTAGCGATAACCATAGCTTTGTGAGGTTTGATTCATTAGAGATAGGGTAGCAATACCCTAGAATGAGTTTGTTTGAGTGTATATATATGAGAGAACGTATTTGTTAGTGTTATATAAAAATGTTTTTACATTGTGTTAATTTGTTCTGTTTAGCTTTTATAAACTCTGATCGGTACATAGAATGCTATGACATCGATAGGGATTTCTAAACACTTAATAGGGCAGACCGACACAATATGGTTTTTGGAATACAGGTAAATGAAATAATTTTACCTAGTATTATATTTTGTATATAAAAGAATAATTTTTATAAATGGATATAGTTGTATGTGATGTGATATGTTTGTTCATTAGGGAGTGAAATTTTATTAACATTGATTGCAAAATAGGATTTACAAATAAAGTAAATATAAACTGGAAATTTGAGAACTTAAGTTCGAGGATTTTGAAATTGGTTTTCATAGATTTTGGAATATAATATTAGTATTATTTGGAAGTATTTTCAGATATAAATATTTTCTATGTGATTTGAAAGAAATATTTTTAAATAATTTTGAAGGAAATAAGCTATGTACTCCCCTCTTCTGTTGTTGGAAAATAATTTCGGTGATGACCGCGACATCATCGATATTCATTTTCGAGTTTCAAAGTGGGAAGACAACCATAGTAGCTTTATTGCACATTTCTTTTGATAAGAAAATTTTGATAAATTTCTTAATTATGATTTGATATTCAAATATGTAAGCATATATTATTTCAAGATGATTTGAATGAAACCCGGTATTTAGTTCTTAAACTTTTCTAATAGTTAGTGGTTTTTAGTTATTGTAATAGAATGGAATCTTGACTACTTTAATAAGATTGGAAATATTCAAATTGAAATATGAATTAAGAGATAACTGTTTAATAAAAAGATAAAGAGATTGAAGATTTGTTACTTGTAAATTTGAAGATAATAAAAATTAATAAGATATGACTATTGAACATTTTGTAAACCAAATTGAATAAGATAAACTTGTGTAACATTCAATTACATTCTAAAAGCATGTATAAAACTTACCAGAAATATTTAAAAATTTGTAATGTTAAATATGAACATGTAATAGAATATTATACAAGTAAAAGCTTAATAACGAAAATGTTTCAAAATGAACATATGTTTATAAATAAAAAAATGAATATTTATAAGAATATTATAATGTTTGAAGTTATTATAATTAAAGTGAATAGTAAAAGTGAATACTATATTAGGTAAATGATTATAACTTCAGAAAATGTTGAAATGATTCAGAAATATATTTAATATTCAATAATACTACATATGAAAGAAATAAATGTGAAAAAAGTAGAGAAACTTAATTATGAATTGATTCACTAATGAATATTAATCTTAACTGGAAATTTGGTTATATAAGTAAATAAATGTGAATTAAACTGCAAGGAAACTTAAAATATAAGAATTGATTTATTAACGATCTAAATAATTAAATGGAAAATAATTTTTGTAAGTAAATGAATGAAAAGAGAAAAAAAGATGATATTGTATGAATGAAGGAAAATAAATAGAAGGTATGTAACGAGAAAAGAAAGCAATAAAATAAACTTAAATAAAATCTAAAATCTTCGTTGTTTGGCTCATGGGATGTTTGGAAAATGATACTTCTATTTGTTTAAGGTTGTATGAATAATCTATTAAGAAATTACCTGAGGGCTGTTGAGCGTAAGGTACTCTTGATAGCTTATTCATCACCCTTGTATGATGAAAGTGTCTGAACTTAGACAAACCATTAGTTTTGATTGTTATGGATGTATGATGGTTTCTTTTGTGGCATATAATGGTTTTATTGCTTTAGTTTGAATATGATTATCATATATTATGTATTGCTTGAGCTACTAATTGAAATAACTAATATATTACTCTTTTACATATTTTTTTTAACTCTTTTGGATTATATAACTGAGGTGCAGGTTTATGGAAGCAATAACTACTGCTTTTGGTTTCATAAATAAAGTTTGTTGCCCGACAAATATGCATGCTTTCAGATTACGGTTTTTCGGACGATATTTTACTGCTTTTCCATGGTTTAGGATGTTTATTATTAAAACATGATATATATATATATAATATTGAAATTATTGAAATTATTATTTTTTCAAACCTAACCGCGCAAAGAAGACTCTGACGAAAATTTTCGTAAATTTTAGACTTAGAAAATTATTGTAACGGTTGAGTTTTTTCATATTTTTATTAAACTAAATTATGTAAATTAATTGTTTATAAATTGATAATTTGAATAAAATTATATCAAGCTTCTTAATTCCTTCTTGTTCCTTTCGGGGAAGAAAAGTTTTGAGTGGAGGAGAGTGTAACGACTCGTATTTTTGATAATTAAAAATATTAAATTAAATAATATTTTGAAATTTAATATTTGAGAATTTGAAATTTAATAATGAGAAAAATAATTAGAATGGAATTTAATTTTACTATTTGAATATGATGGATGACTATTTTATTGAAATTTCAATCAATTGAAATAATTGTAAAACTAATTTGGTTGTAATCTTTACTATTAATAATGTAAATTCACTCCGTTGGATTCAATCGTGTCTTTTTGAAATTCCCAATCTACGCTCTGCAATCCAGATCATGTGTGTGCGCCTCTTGTAAGTAAAGGAAATGTTGTCTTGGTAACTGTTGAAGCCATTGACATGTACTTTATAGGGAACAGTAATGCTTATTTTTAGGATGGGACTATATGAGCTATTCATGTGAAATCATGACATTGTGATGACCCCTTCCTGTGGTTCAAACCTTCTTGGACTCATTAAGCTGATCAAACAGCCACATTGCATAAAAGTAATATCTGTAAATGAGTTGGAAACTAAGCTGGGTGATGTTATTATGATGGTTCTTTTGATTTGTTTATTTGAAAAGAGTAAAATGATTACAATATCTTCGTCAATGGACTTATTGTGCTTTGTTGCTTAAATAATTTTAGCTTTTGGAGATTTCTTTGCTTTGCTCCTTGAACATTAGGGAGTATGCTTTTTCTTAGTAAAGGTAAGTAAGTATTCCTTGAAGCATTGCTTCTATATTATATGTCACTTTATCTTCTTTGGCATTCTTCTATACTTTTGAAATCAGTTCCCATGATATATTAATGGTTTCTTCTTCTTTTATCTTTATCTTTAATATTAATAAAGAGAAATCGACATGATTTCGATGGTGTTCTTTTGAAATTTTATAAACATCCCTATCTATCAACGGAATCTCACCATCGATTTGCAACCTTTATCACCATTCCCTTTCTAACTACCTATCAACGGAATATTATTATCAGTTTGGAACCAATACCATGGACAAAACAACTTGAAATAAAAGTATTGTGACTATCAAAACTATTGCAGTTGCAACATACACCCATCCATTCAATTTTTTTTTATTAATTAAAAAGTAAATATCTTTGAATATTGAATGCATGTCCATGCGTTTTATACTAGTTGTAAATAACGGAAATCAATGTGAATTAATATAATTAAATATTGCAGTTAATACTAGTTAAGATGATAATTGTATAATACGAACGTAATAAAATGTAAACTAATTATAATTATATTCATAAGGTAACGGTTGATTCAATAATAAGAGTGTGAATCAAAATAAAATAATTAGATTGATATTAAAATATAATTAACTAGGGTTTTATTACCATTGTAACTGAACACTGAAATATATGAAATATTTAAATATTGAATTTAACATGGAAACTGTAGTGTAAAAGATTATAAATTCTTGTTTAATCAAGAATGATGAAAATGGTTAACTTCTAAATTTGAATTTAAAGGTGATCTGATTAATTTGATAATAATTTAATTAAAGAGAAAATATACCATTTTGGGCACTGTCTCGGTTTTCGACGAAACCACTTTCATCAGATCCATAATAGTGAATTATTATAAGATTTCATATTTCATAGCGATCGGACTTATCATTTGATCGTGCGAGCTCGAAACGCATATAAATCAATTAAAAGAATTTAAGTAAATATAATTTAATTTTGAAAATTAACTTCTACATACAATGGAATTAGGGTTTGAAACAAGTTCCACTGAGTTTAAAAATTTCGAAAAACTATATTTTGATATATGGAATGACCTACTTTCGTTTCAGGAATGGAACGGGCTTTTTGGGTCGTTGTTATCATTTTAACCCGATTCGATATGTCCATTCGTTCTTGTCTATCTCTGCCTATATATAGTCTATTATAAACCCTAACAAATTTCTTATTTCATATTCGTGTACGAACAATTCTATCTGTCTATTCAATTATCTATTCCTTCTACTTTGTCAATTCCAAAAACCTAATTCCCAAATTCAAATTCAAATCGAAATTTCAAACACCTCAAAAGCTATCAAATAATATATCGTTGCGAAGCCCTTGATGAGCGCAATCTACATCTGCAATTCATCTATCCACTGGAGGTTTGGTTTGGCCAGAAATCATTGAAGAAGTCTAGGCTGTTGAAACAAATGTTTTCGATTTCAACGGTGGATCTTCACTAGTGTTCATTCATCTCATTAAGGCCATGAATTGCTAGAGATCGTTCATCTAAGGGGGAGCGGTGTATTGGGATGACCAGAGGCAATCATTTTCTAGACGTGGGGTTGGCCAAAGGAAGGGAGTTGAACGGTGGTGCTCGATCCGGATGATGGGGGCGTGGTTGCATGCGTTCGTGGTCAACGTGGTGGCAGGTGCTACTATATGAGTGCGATCGCGTGTGTGGCTTGGGTTTTGAGGTGACACTTATTTACATTTTTGATCTCCATTGTTTTAATTTTAATTTAAATTTTCAAATGTTCTAACTCACGTAACTTTTGCATACGAGTTCGGATTTGGATGCGGTTTCTTGCATTGGGATCATATCAAAATTGTAGATAACATGGAACTAGTTTTGCTGCATGTTGATACTAATCGAATTTTGTACTTTATTTGGTTTTAAATCGACTGTAAATCAAAGATGAGTCATTTAACCCACTCACCAATACTGAACCTTCTTATGTTAGTTGAGCATTAAATTTATAATATGATAAGAAATTAACTGATGGGTGTTTGGTAATTTAAATTGTCATTTAAATTTAATTTGAATTTATATTGAATTAAATTGACATTTAAATTAATTTAAATTGTTAGTCAAACACCTGATAATGATAACTAGTTAATTATTGTGATTTATTGGCCGATTTGGATGTTGATTGTGATTGATGTTTATTTGTTGACATTTTGGATGATTAGATGTTTATATACCTGTTATCATTATGAAATGAAATGATACAAACCCGAATGATCTTATAGATTAGGAAAAATCGTTATGGATTGAAATAATAAACATGAGCGATTTTATTGATTTGGAAATTATTGATTCGGGATATGGGTTGAAATGATATATTCCCGGAAAATTTAACCATTTTGGGGTTGTAATGATACATACCCTATCATCTGACCATTGGGTAGAAAATTATATACGGACATCGTTGGTCGGTTTTAAATTATTTTGTAAATGGTAAAGTATATTTGATTTTTAAATTTGATTTTTAAATTTAGTTTAATGATTTTATTCAAAAATTGATATTTGAAAAATAATTTATTTTATATGTTTTAAAGCTTCAAATTATAAGTTAATATATGGTTTTAAATGTAAATTTAAGAATTTAACTTATAATTTCATTTAATTTTTAAAAATATATTTTAAATAGTTTAAAAATTAATTTAATAAAATGTTTAATATATTTTAATATATATTTTAAATCTAATTTAACATAATAAATCTAGTTTTGATTTAAGATAGTGGATATAGAATTTTATAATAACTTTAATATGTAAAAATATTTTGTAAAAGATTTTAGAATTTTGTCAAAGGTTATGTAAGGAATTTACAAAAGTTTTGTATGAGATTTTATAATGGATTTTGAAAAAGGATTTTATAAAATATTTTTATTTATAAAGGTGTTATAAAGGTTTTAAAGGATCTTGTAAAGGGTTTTATAAAAGAACTTATGTAAAGCGATTTGGAAGCGTTGTAAAGGATTTTTGCATAGAAATTTTATAAAGGGAAAGAGTTGTAAACTGTTTTGGAATTCATATATAGCTTTATAAATGGTTTTAAAAGCATATAAAAAGTTTATAAATGGTTTAAGAGAGATTTATAAATTATTTTTGAAATTGATTGAAAGAAATCTTCCTTGGTATTTATGAATATATTTATACGTTTGGAATAAGTATATGAATATCTTGATATGAAGGTATAAACTATTTTCTGGATTTATTATTAAAAATATTTTATAAAATGATCGCGGTGTGAAAAATATAATGATTGGTTGTTAAAGAGACCGGGTCGGATATTGTCATACTCCCTAATTCCGAAACCACTTTAACAACCGTGCACGTGGTGGAGAATCTAGAACAAAGTAGGATAGCTCGGCGAACGCTACTGTATGAGGTATGAACATAGCCCTGACCCCCTTGGGTCAGCTTGATATGACTAAAACACGAGCTATCCCAGGCCAAGAGAGGTCGCTCCTCCTACACTACAAGAAAATGGGGTCTTTACCTTCTAATTGTAGGTGTTGGTAAAACTAGCCTAATGAAGGGTAATATGTTTTAGCTACCAATATTGAATTGGTAGACACTGGTAGGTAAAAGTTTGTAGGGAAAGAGATTTTACCTACACTTATTAATATTGACAGGAAAAAGAATCTTTGGACCCCACTAATTTGTAGATCAAATGATGAGTCATCAGCTGATGTGTTTAATGATGTGTCATCCCACATGGCTGCTAACATGGTTGCCATAGTAGCATACCCATGGCATACATCAATACCGCCACTTAGCAACTTATAGTTGGTCCATGTGTCAACAATTTGTCCATGTGTCATCATTTGATTAGTACATATGACATCATTTTTCTTAGGACACATGGAATAATTCGATTAGTCCACGTGGCATTGCTGATTTTCCACGTGGCATCATTTTATTGGTCTACCTTGCACAATATTATTGGACCACGCGGCATCATTTTATTAGCCCACGTGGCATCATTTTATTGGTCTGTTTCACAGTTCATATTTTGGTCAAATTTAATGGTTATATGTAGATAAAAAATAATAACAGTTATTTATAAATGTTCTATATTAGAAATAAACTAGAAAAACATATATTATTATTATCTACAGAACTAATATATTAAACAACCCAAATAACAAAATCAAAGTAGTTGTAATCACTGTGATGTTTAATCAAATGTATATGTAGCTTAAATAAAATTCACACTTATATATGTACAAACAATTAATGCCCGTATATATATAATTTACAAAAAATAACTTGAAAAAATTAGATGTATCTCCTACACAATGTGCATGAAGCATGCCTGATGAGCCAGCTATCGATACACTGCACGTGAAAAACATGTTTACATTGGTAGACTCCCCGTACTTTCTTTGATTTCAAAATCATGCAAAAAAAATGAATAATTCGTTAATCGTTAATTAATAATTAGGCTTCAAGAAACTATTTTGCAATAGAGGTCATATCTGAAGGCAAACTGAGCAACATATTGACTCTGATGCATAAGAACTATTCTCTATTGATACTTAATTGTTCCAAGTTTATCAATTATATCTTTTGACACGCTTTTTGTGCCTTCTGTATCGAATATATCGAGGAATTTGATTACTGGGGAGTCTACTGTGTTCATATGTAACGAACATATATAAATGTAAATATCAATTTCAATTTTATGAAATTTCAGTCTATAATATAATGATTTGACTGTATGTTACCTGACTTTGTACTGTAGGTCCTATCTTCTCTCTAATGAGTCTTCCCCTCAAAAGACTAGTAAGGACATCGATCGGTGGTCAATTGTACAATGATTAGAAGAATTTTAGGTCTTAAAATTAAATGTATAACTTGTTTTTACTTCATTCATTTTTTATTTCCTTGAATAACAGCAAAAAAACTTGCCATAAAAAGTTCCTTATGCATTTGTCCATCTTTAATTTTGTCTCCGCTAAGATTCGGATTCTATGGATCATTTGGATATTTCTGTAATATCAACAAAAAATTAATTAAAAGCAATATGCAATATGAAGTATACTAGTGAAAAATAATACCGTTTCCTTATTTAGGCAAAAGTATGAGACATGTGAAATATTTTATACCCGATTAGATGATATAAGCATGTTGTCAAACAGTAGATATAAGTATATGTATAATTGTATACAAATTTATATTGAGACTAGAAAAGAAAGAGATAACCTAAATGAAAGTGTCTTAAGAAGCAACATCTCATATTTGAGTAAAAAGTATTTCAAACAAAAAAATTATACCATTTTAACACTTTGAATCACTAAATAGTAGTTGACTAAAAGTTGAAAACGCAAAGCACATAACAAAATCAATAATAATAGGTTTGGTGAATTTTTTGTAAAAAAGTCTCATTTAAAATACTTATTTATTTTGATACTAAAATATATTTGGAAAAAAATAAAAACCAAATAAATTACATAACTTTATAGATTAAGTTATGCCTATAAATTCATTAAAGGTACGATAATCAATTAACAATTATTCTTTTATAGGTATTTATTGCAGATGGCAACTACTATAGCTAGGCATATATTGAATCTACCATTGTATTGCAACATTGCTAAATTAATTGGAACAAAAAACTATTATAACTAAATGTTAGTGGTAATAATAATGCAAGGGGAATAAAATTTACAATTTTAATGCAAATTACAGCCTTTTTGTTGGATAAACTAATTTCCATCGAAGGATCTTTTTGGGCAAAAGATGAGCTAAACAACCTGTAATTAGAAATAATTGATTTAGTAGAATGAATAATCAATGAGATAATTATAAGAAAATTAATATGTAAGATAAACTAAATGATATAATTATAAAGAAGTAAGAAAATCTTTTAATTTACTTCTACAATAGTTTTAGCAGTAAATGAAAATATTTGAAACTCAATTATAACGTGGGTCCCACCAGGGAATAAATTAGAAGTTAAATGGGATGGACATAGAAAATTGATTTGAAATGCATAACATATTGAAACTTAAAAAGACATATAATAATCCCAAACATTCTTAGGAATAAAAAACCATATATAGTATATATAACACTTGTAAAAATAGGTTGGTAAATTTAAGGAAAAACGATATCATTTAAAGCACAGACCTATTTGGAAAATAACAAAGACTTGGAAATAAGATAAAATTGAGTCTATTTAGCAAAAAATCATAAATCTCGATGTTGCACTTTTCTTAATTTTAGAGACATTTAATAAAAAAGTGGTAATCTATATATTTGAGACATACAGATATGAAAATTGTCGTAGCTAAGCACATATTATATATGTCCATGTATGTATCAATACAATGACTTCAGATCAATCTAATCAATAAACTATGACAAAGAAAAAGGAATTTTAAGTTGCAACTAAAGTTACCTTATTTACCTAAATTACAACATTAATGCTTTAATTTTGTGTACGAACTTTTTTTAGTTAATGATAAGTTGAAAAGCCTATGAATTATAAATAATTAATTTAGTAAAATGAACAATCAATTACTTATGATTATAGAAGTAAGAGATGTACAAAATCAAATTGCATCTATTTTCTAATTTTAGCAGTGAATAAAAATACTCCAAAATCAATCTATTACATGTTTTGCCATAATCAGTTATTACCAATATAGAAATAAAATAAGACAAAAACCATAAGCTAATCCCAAATAATCTTATAGGACACCGAAAATTCCTCGAAAATCTCATATTTTAAAAGTGGAAAGAATTTGAAACTACACTGGGATGAATCTGCGAAAACTATAGATAACTGTAGAAAACTATAGAGACAAAAATTGCATATCGTTAGGAAGGAAAAACGATATTGGTATAAAAGTTATATTTATTGGTTGTACAAATACCAATATATCATTTATGTGCATAATATGAAAGTCTTTATGGAGCTAGTAAATTTGATAATTAAACCTAAATGTGACGTCAGAAAGGAATTTGTAAAGAAAAGCTATAACAATTGATTAGAGGTATGAAATATTGGATCTAGTAACCAATGGCTATAATTACTGACCAACATTATGAGAAATAATAAATGCAAGCTTAATAATGACTCCGTGATTCAATTCTATACAACTAAACAAAATTCATAAACAAAGAACTTACCTTTTATTGACTTTTGTGATTCATTCACTCGTTAATTCAATTACACTATGTTGTTCATTCACTGATCCAATTCTGACAACTATGAAATTAACAAATTGGTGGGAAGGAGGAAAAATCTTTTTCACATTAGAAGCATTTACATATTATAATGCAACCATCTACAGTTAGATACCCTACAACCAAATCAAGATGTTGTCTTAGGAATAAGTACTAAAAGTAAATTACCTAACATGATCTGAATTAGAAAGGAACCAAGTAATGAGATCTAGAAAGAAATCACCTACATTTGAGGAAAATTTCAGCTTTAAAAGAATATTTTTTGTAAAATATAAACATAAAGATAGAATGCTACAATAATAGATCCAATCTATAATTCATTGAAATCAAGAAGCATCAAACTAAATTACCTTGCATGATACATTTGTTCTTCTACAAATACAAATTTTCTTGTAGTGTCTCTTCTTGCCATACTGAGATTAACAAATTTCTTCGATTAATTTGGGAATTAGGGTTGGGAAGATGAGACGATTGAGGATCTGGATAGTATTTTGGAGAATGGAGATGTGAGGGATTCAAAGGTGGATAGTGGTTCCTGTCGGTTTCTAGTGTAGACAATCAAAAGGAAATACGCAGATTGTGATTTATGCCATTAGAATTGATTTAAGATAAATGGTTAGATCCGTAGTTGGAGGGGATGGTATGGATTGTGTTTCTCTAATAAATTGGGGAGAATATGTTTTAACCATTTTAGATGATGACATATTGGTATGAAATTGAGAAACTTTTTATAAAAATTGCAAAACTTACATTTTAATAGTCAATTGTTTGAAAAAAGGAAATATATGAAAAGTTATTAATAATGATTATTTAATATTTAATCTTAATTATTTAAATTTAATTATTGTTTATCAATTATTAATTGCTAATTATTTCATATTTCAAAATAATTATTAATAGTTAATAAATAAATGATTTCACATCGAACGTTGCTAGGATATGCAAATGAAATCTTCATTCCTAAAACAAAATTGCTAAGATATGGTTTTTTTGATACATCATCACACAACTCAATGTTGTTTTAATGAAAAGTTAAAATGATATGAGGAAAATATAGGCGCCAATTACAAAAAACTTTCCCTCCAATATATGCATATGTAACACTTTTTACCTACTCATGTTTATTGGTAGATAATCACCCTTCCAAAATGTTACTTATTGGCAATGTTTACCTACCAATAAATCTTACCATTAAATATTGGTAGACAAAGGTTATCTTTGCCTACCTATATATATTGGTAGGTAAAATATTGGTAGGTAAAATATTGGTAGGTAAAGGTCAGATTTCTTGTAGTGCTATCGGATACGCTTCTTCGATACCATATCTATTACTTTGTGATTAATTGGTAGCCACCCTCGATTTGATTTTGGGAGTGTGTTTTGAGGTGGAGGGTAGTAGCTGCTGTTACCACCAGTCCGGGCGTAAAAAAGGTAAAATCCTATCATGAGCATTGCCTCGCGTGCCTTATTATATGCCTTATTGAGCTCACTACGATTTTGGTTTGTGTCGTACCTACGGATTGCTCCCTGATAGCCTACCGGTTTGGTGGAGTTTACAGTATTGTATAGACTACGGCATTTATAGTCTGTGTTAAGGGGGATATGGGTAACACCTTAATGCTACTTTAATACATTACTTTACTGATAGACACTATATATATAGCGTATATTACTACATATAAATAGTTTAACGGACCCTTAGGAGATGGAAATCCCAAAACATCTCTTAAGTTATTGCATGCATGTCATACACTAGATTGGAGGTGTAAAATCCCGTAAACATCTCTGAAGCCATTACACTCATATGTACTTATTGTTGATTTAACTTACATAAGATTTTTTTAGTTCTGACTCGAATATTTTGTCTTTTCATTACGCTCAGGTTAGCCTGAGCTTTTTCAATGTTAAAGACATTAATTCTAGAGGACGAAGACGAAGTTTAATATTATATTATTAGTATTATTCCACCGCATCATGTTCTTCCATTGCATTATCCAATTTTACCTATTGTATGTATAATTCTGATTGTATTGTAAAAGTGTAATCAAATGTATTTATAAAATAGCTTCATGAACTATTTATTTGATTATTATATTTTATCATTCCACTGTGAGATTCTGTATTTTTTTCTTTCGTTTCTCTAATTTTATTATTTACCGCATTAACAATCCTCCCTTTTGAATGGTTTGAGTTTGACATGTGCGGTTTATTGTCGATTTAAACCATTGAAAATGGTGGGTTATTACAAACCGTTTCTTAGTAGCATCACTGTAACGACCTGGGATTTCCGATCCTGAAAATTCCAGGTAGTTAGGAAAAAGAAGAAAGAGATAGAAGAAGAAGAAAATCAGATACATCAACACCTCACATTCGCAGCGGATAAAATATAATAATAAATTATAACAGTTTACAAAAGAATACTATATCTTTCAATTACATTTTCATACATCAGAGTTACACATATATACAGACACTAGATATACACAATCATCATGTCTCAGATGTACAACAATATAATACAGCGGAAATAGTCCATACGTTCTTTCCATCCAGCTCGCCTTCTGAGCTCCAGAATGTCCTTACCTGAAAATCTGTAATACTCGGTCTGACCCGAGCATTACATTAAAGTAACACCCGAGTCAGGCTGGAAACCAGTGTGAGTAAACCCATCTAACATGGAATACAAAGCATACAACTTATATAGAACCCGGGGTAACTCGTATAAATTTACAAATTTATAATTTGATATAGACATCACTTACTTCACACATCAAGTTCTAAGTACCAAAACTTAAATTAAATGGTCCCATTTCACTTAAATCATTCCATTCCAGCCTATTGATTTCACAAATCAATCTATAAAGAATCGAAGTGGTTTCGAGTATTTACTAATACTCGACTCCGGTCTCTTCGAATCCAACATTATCGAAGCCCAAGTTATCAAATTAAATTCAACTTTAATTACCGGATAACATTTTTACACGGCAATTCATAATTTAGAACATCTAATATCATATTCGGGATATCAACAAATTCAAATCATTCATCGTTATTCTACCATTAATAAGCAGGATTTATCACGTCCGTTAATTACATTAATTAATGATCCTTTAATTACTTTCATTGGTTAATTATTTTTAATCGATCATACTCATTAACTAACTACCATTGATTAGTTCCCTTAATCAATCAATTCTTAATTAATTACTCTAAGTAATTAATTCTTAATCATTTCCATTAAGTAATTTCCCTTCAATTAATTTCTTCATCAAGTAATCATCCTATTGGTTGATTAACCTTTAATTACTAATTAAATCAATCCTTAACAATTTATCTTTTAGTTACTTACCTTAAGTAAATATCAATTAAGCAATTAATCTCTAATCACTTAATTAATTGATTCATAAATCTTTAATTACCAATTTATCTTTGGTTACACTTAATTTTATTTTCAAATTAAGTCTTAAAATAACTTAAAAAGAATTTTAACTTAACAAAATCAAGTTAAACAATTTATAAAGCTTCCTTAAATCATTTGTTTAAACATAGATCATATAAAGAATGAATTTACGAAATAGATTCAAACTAGATTCATTTTATATTTTAAAGATTACTTGTTTTAAATATTACAATTATTAATTCTACATTTGGTCCAACCCTCAAAACTTCCGAAGCACCTTCTCACCTTCCTCGTGAAACTTGCACGTAAACCCGAGACCAAAAAAATAGAACTTCTTAATACCATACTTGATAAATTTCCCTTTGTCCCTGATTCTCGGCTTTGCTTTATCCCTGAATCTTGCCAACAAATCCTGCTTTTTCTTCCCTTAATTACTTCATCTCTCCGGCCCAATTACCCACTTCGGCCCATCTCCCTTCCTCTCCACCTTCCCCCGTATTCTCCTTCCTCACTTCACCAGTAACAGGAGAACATACACGAAGACACTGCATATCCATTGTGCACATACACATTCGTCGAAAGTCGAGCTACTCGCCGCCACCGATTCCCACAAGTTCATCTTCGTTTATGCACCATGCTCGACCACTTGAATCAACTTTTACCATCGTCACTCAAAAAAAAACATACTTTACCCAAACAGTAGCCAAGATCAACCAAAATAAACCCCTCGCCTTGCCATCCACCACCATTATAAATCGTCTGTCTTTGCCATCATGTTCGCCACATCGTCCTCCTCGGTTTTCGCCACGACAGCAAGTTTCTATCCCACTCCTCACTTCACCATTACATTACAACCGAGACCATAAAAAAACTGTCACGAAACCCTAACTTGACCTCGACCATTCTACTCTCCACATTAAAAATTTTTATACTATTTTTCCAAATTTCACCACCACTTCAGCTAACCCTCGACCAAGAATCGATCCCTACCCACACATGGTTTGCCGGAAATCGAAGAAAAACGAGTTACCGTTCAACTCATAATAACTCAACCAATTCTAACTTAAAATTTATGATGTTACCCTTAAAAATCATATTTTTTACAATCGTATCTGACGATATAAACAAATATTCGAAATTTAAATGATTTAATTCCTGACTTGATTCGATTTTCACTGCTTTATCCTCTTTCCAGTAAAACTACAAGCTAACAGCACTATAAATCAATTTCAAAAATAAGGTCTAGTTAACTCAAACTTATTTCCTTTAAACATCCTAGCCTATAATGGTTTGTATGAGGAGGAAATCAAATTTGAGTTGAGTTGAGTTTATGGTCTGTTGAAACAAACAAAACATGAATATCAAAACACAGTCATACAGAAGCACATATGCCAGGGATAACACATTAATATATCTAGGCAAAACATTTTCACAATCATTACTAATATGGTAAATTATATTCAACCAAATTTAAAGATGATTCAGTTTTAAAAGGTGAGGTTTACTCACGTGCTTATGAAGAAACAGAGGAGTAGGTTGAGATTTGAAAAAAAACTGGAATTGCTTGCTTCCAGATTTGAAATCTTTTGTTGTTGAGATGATCTTGTATTCAAAATAGAATTGAAGTTGCTGGAATTTGTTTTGATTTTAAAACTGCAATTGCTTTTTGGTTTTGCTTTGATGATTTCATCTCAGGTTTAAAGAATACAACAAGGTAGTGATGAATATATGTATATATACATAGAATAGTGGTGTGCAGAAGAAGCTAGGTTGAGGTGTTTTGTGCACAACAAGCTTGTTTTATATATTTTTTTTATTGACCATAGATTCCATTAAAAATGCCGGCTTGATTTTTAGGTTTTGTAAACTTGACTAGAAAGGTTGTATGCTTGCATTAATTATGTGTTCCCTCTTTATGTTTACATATCTATGCATATATATCTACATCCTATATGTACTATTTTACATACATCATATGTATATTCCTATTTTATCACTTTACCATTTCATCTAACATATATACATACATACTTATTTATATAATTTTATATTTAAACAACATAAAACTTGTCTATATATCTATCCATTTGAATACATTATCTTTAATTTATATGGTGGGGTTTTATATATACATATGATTTATTTTTCTATAGGATTCAAAAATTATATAATGCAATATTCAATATAGTTTTTAATTTAATTTATATATATTTAGATATATTTTTAATCGTCAGAGATTTATTTATTTGACTAATTAATATTAATATTTCTATAATAAATCAGGCAATTACCCAATTAACAGATGTTAAAAAATCCGGGTCGTCACAATCACTAAGTCCAAATAGGTTGAAAGTCTTTTAACAAGCATTCAGCAATTCCCGAGTCATTGAGTTATTCCATCTCGAGAAAAGGCTTCCCACTAAGTTGAAGAAATCCTTACACATCTTAAGAATGTCAACAGCTGGTGTTAACACCTTGGTTGGTAGAAGTAGTAGTGGCTATGGGTTCGGTGGGTTGGCACTAGCTTTGGTCACTGCCTGAATATAGCATCTGAACCATAATGGAATATTGATTCTGGGAATATATATAGTACATCTACTCAGTTTCTGGATGCTGCACTGGTTTCTACCCTACTAGCATTGTTTTTGTTGACTTCTATTCTAGTTTCGACTGAATTACTCATTTCAACTATCTATAAAAATGTGACTCATTAGCAACTTCCCAATAGATAGTAAACAAAACTGGAACAGTAATTGGGTGTATGCATAGGTACTTAATTCATTCATATATATATATATGTATGTATGTATGTATGCATATATATTTATATGTATATATATCTAATAGAAAATACAAATGCCCTCTCTCTTAATGCGTTCCCGATTCTTATCCTAGTTCCTAATCTATGCTATAATGCCAAATGTTACAACCCGAACTTTCGACCTCGAATCTAATGCCCAAACCGATGTCAATACCCAAGAATCGAAAGGACGAGTCATTGGAGGCAAGATAAAATAAATATTAGATACAATCACATATAGTGTTAATATACAACAACCGATAGATATCAGATATCAAATACAGTTCTAACTAATGCTATATAATAACTATCTGCATAAAAAGTCTTGCAACGAAATAAATTAAAATATAATGCATCAATAATAACTATAGCTACGTCACCATAACATGTTACAATGTTAAGTATGTACGTTTGAACAATATAGCTACAAATCAATCTATACCAATAGTTAAATCCAGGTTATAACACTAATTTACATCATGCACAATATATACAAATATGTCTTTGTCTGTGATACCATCCCATCTCCATACCTCATCAACCTGAATACAAAAAGAGCAAAATAGAAGGGATCAGACATAAGTCTAGTAAATGAGCCATACTTTTACTCTACATATACTAAAATAATAATACATTAAGTCTATCACCAAGTCACCTCAAGTCACGTCATTACATTACACCTAACTATCCTTCACATCTAGTCGTACTTCATCATCAATATATGGACTCGCTTCCTTGGATTGGCCTTATGCCCTAGAGGGTCACTTGTTGCCCATCGTCACTTAAATAGCATATAGGACTCACTTCCCTAGACCACACAAAGCCTACAGGAAAGCCTCATGCCCTTGTACTAATTGGACTCATGTCCTAGTCCCTCGGTAGCCTTCAAGTTCGCTTAACATCCATATCATCCACTTGGCCTACTGAAGCACTATAAGGGAGCAATGTAATATCTAGCTTACTTACCTATATCATTGTAACTACTCGATTTTTCAATGCCCTAAAATCGACATCAATACGTCCACTATATCAAATGCCGAACAATCGAATGCCGGAAAACCGAATCATTAGGGTTAAATAAGAAGAAGATAGAAGAAGAAATAGAAAACAATATCAGAATCTCACAAACGCAGCGGTACAATATATAATAGATAAATGACTAATATTTAAAATAAAAGAACTATATTAGTTTATACATCACATCATCAGAGTCATGTACAACATGAATAGCGGAAAAGTAACATCATATATGAGTGATACATCTTGACATCCAGCTTGTCTCCTGATCTCCATAGCATACTTTCCTGAGTGAGCTCCAGATCCTACTGATAACCTGACTCTAGGTTGCCCGTGTGAAAAATTAGGGGCACCCAGGGTTTAGAAAGGGGAACAATAAAATCCAAGTCAGTCATGGGACTGGTGTGAGATCTTAAAAATAGTTATTTATACAAAAGAAATGAAAAGAAATCCACTCATGCTTTTGGAAAATAAAACTACCATGAGGCTTCCCGGCACACACACAATGCAATCGCACACTTGGGGAAGATTTCTCCTTATAGCAGTCAAACATGCTTGATACACGAAAATCTTTTTGATATTACTATTAATGCATTGCGTGGAAAACATTTCGAAAGTATAATATTAATCTTAGCCAACGTACATACCATTATAGTATGCCTACTATGGCAACCATGTTAAATGGTAGGTTCTACAACTAAAAGCATACAGGGCTTGTATTGATTGTTTGGATTTCCAACAAATGGTCAAGGCTAAGGAACTTCCTTTATCCGAAGGGTACCCGCTAGAGGGATGCCCCAAGAACCTAACCGGATCTCAGCCAACACAAGGTCGGGTTACCTCCGTAACTAGATAACTAACTGTCACGAGTATGCCATCCCTCGGTCGAAACCGACATTTACCAAGGCGCCTCAATTCCAAAAACCACATAAGTAAATATCCGGGCTTCGTACCAGAATACCACTTTTTTATCCACACAAGTTAAATATCTGGGCTCCATACCAGATACCACTTTTTATCCAGAAGGAAATGCACATACCTTGAGGGGCGCGACCCTCATAACCTTGTCGCATCCTTCCTGTTTCTACCATTTTTGGGGTGTGAGGTTCGACGAAGTCTCGTCCCATAAAGCTATGCTTTTCACAAAAGCCATGCTTCGGTCAACCAAAGATCAACACTTAGCATACCACATTACCAACTTGGGAATATATCACTAGTAACCATCAACTACATAACCTCAGAGCTCGTGTCTTAGAGAAGGGTGTTAAGCTAAGAGAATAAATTCCTAAATCGTTTATATGGGTGTTAAGCTAAGAGAAGGGTGTTAAGCTCAGAGAATATATCACTAGTAATAGTCAGTTATTTAACTATCAAATAACATTCACAACAATCATCAAGCCTTAATAATTTCCCAAATTGTTTATATTGGTAGCCGGTTATTTAACTATCAAACAACATTCACAACAATCATCAAGCCTTAATAATTTTACAAATTGTTTGTATTGATAGTCGGTTATTTAACTATCAAACAACATTCACAACAATCATCAGACCTTAATAATTTCCCAAATTATTTATTTCAAAATATCTTCACAAGATATGTTTCCACACTTCAACCCCTTGAAAACAATTTTCAAACAACTTTTCTCTCGTGGAATAAATTTTCAAACATTGTTTATTTCCACTGATAATTTGCCAAGACTAAATGCTTTGGATTTAAAAATAATTTAAATCACTTTATCTAAAAATATGTACATTAAATACTTAAAATAAAAACTATTTAAAAACACTTTATTTAAAATACCAGTTATGAAATCTAGTAATAATTTTTCATGTAAAACTTAAGTCAAAACAAATTTAAAAATAAGAGTTATTGAATTCTATACAAGTTCTCCAAATAAAACTTTAGCCAAACTATATTTAAAATAAAACCACTTTATAAAATATAAATATTAATAATTATCTTTTAAAATCATAATACCAATTATCCTTTTAAAATAATTACCACTACAATTAGTTAAATCAATATTTATCTTTAGAATTATAAACAACTTAAATAAATAATTTCCCAAAAACATTCTTTTAAAATAACTTTAAAACTTCCAACTTATACTTAGAAATCTACTTTGGAAACGTACTTGGCTTTTCAGGGAAATACAATTTTTCTTTCACACCTTTAAAAATAAACCACTATTTTTTTTTTTTTAAATTACCCATTTCTTTATAAATTCCCATCCTGAATTTACACTTCCAAATTTTCCTCTGATAAATATTTCACTTTATTTATAAACCCCGTTTATAAATTTCAAAGTCTTATTCTTCTTTTAAAACATAGTTTCAAACATTTAATTCATTTCAAATCGATTCCGAAAATCAACTCCATTTTAAAATAAATTCTTTTTTACTTCCCCAAATTTATTCCAAAACCCATTAACTCCATATTTACTTCTTATTTATTGTTTAAAATCTTATTTAAACCGAAATATCCATTTCATTCAAAATTCTACCATTTATTTCTCCCAAACCATTTAAAATCCGAATTTTAAATAAATTCTTCAACTTTTAAACAATACTACTCAAAATCCATTTATTAACATATTTTCACCATACTTGGAATTTATTTCATAGGATTTAAAAATTCAATTTTTATCCTTTTCCAAATTCCTTCTTTTAATTTATCCAATTCCCTAAAATTATTTTACTTAAAATTCCCTAATTTAATTTCCTTCCAAAAAAATCCAATTTTATACTTCTGGTATTTTAAAATACCAGAATATATTAGGCTAAACCAAAGCCTTTAATAATTTCAATTACTGATAAAATTAATCAAAGATTATCAATAAATCACATCACAGCATATGAAATAAATTCGAACATTTGAGGAATCAGTTGGATCCCTCCAGCCTGTTTCCCTGCATCCACAGATGTTAGCACAACAATCTAAAATACCAATCCCGCTTCAAGGCGGAATATCGCGGTATAAGGGCCATCCACTTTTATGCGGGGCGCATAGGGTCTCATCCGCTATATAATGTAGGAAATCAATCACTCCAATATATGTACACACACTATTATATATAGCATACCAATTCAACTAATAACAATTATCAATCCAAACAAACAACCAATAATTTATTTATTTAAATGAGTGAGAAGATCTCACCTTTGCTTTTGTTTTGCAATATATTTCCATTCCAGCTTATTTTCATGATTTTTATACCTTGTAACAAACATTATAAGGTTTTATTAATATTTGAAATAATCGAACAATCAATTATCATTTATTAATTTTAATTAACTAATGATTTGTTTTAAAACTGATTTCCTTTAACAAATTATTTTTAGTAACCAAAATAATTGATTAACCAGTTAAACAAATTATTTCCTTAATATATTAATAAATTGGTAAATTTAAAATATACATTTATTTTCTTTTAAAACTTCATATATATATATATATACTTATAAAATATATATAGACAAAAATATGATTCTATACAACCAAACATTTTAAAAAAATTCCCATTTCCAAAAATCTTATATATATATATATATTCCAAAATTTAACTGAATAAAATAATTTTTAGTTTATAGTATATACTTTTTAAATGAAAATAGGTGTGTTTATATATATTTATACTAGTATTCTCTTTTTCCTTAGCTGCATATATATATATATGTATGTATGTATGTATGTACATATACATCTTTAATATTGAAGAACAGTTGGCATATATGCCTTGCTGTTTAATTCCAGATTCCTATATATACATATATATGTAAATATGTACTTAATAAAATGAAAATACCTTCACTGCCTTTGTCGAAACCCTAGCCAACATCGAAATCGCGCACGCCTGGAAGCAAACCCCTTTACCTCGCGTGGCCACCAGACCGTGACCATACAGATTTATCACACCCTCGACCTAACGCGGCCGCTGCCCTCCATTCTGCTCGATAACGTGCCCTTCGATCCAAGAACCACTAGCAGCGCCACTCTCCTAATCGCGATGACGGCGAGCCCTACACGTATTCGAACTAAATTGATGCGAACTCAAAAATGATCGAGGCCTGCCGTGCATGAAGGCGACTCGGTCGTCCCTTTAAATTTCAAACGAAATCAAATTCTTGAATTCGATTCGTGGATTTCGATCTCTTTTTTTATAAAAACTGAGGATCAGTTGCATTTTTAAAAAAAAAGAGGAAGCGACCATTACAATTGATTTTCGAACGACATTGAGTTTGTTCGTTCCTGGATTTACTAATTTGCGTTTTATTTATTTTATTCTTTTAAAAAAAAAAGAATGCACGTTATAAAAGACGACATGTTTTGGAAAAGATCTACTATCATGACATTTGGAATGACAGCAAAAAAACCCTGATGTGAGAATAAACGTAAATCAGCCAAATTTATAAATATTTTAAATTTTAAATTCAAATTGCTTCGATAAACATAACTCAAAATCTTAACCTCCTATCGAGGCATGCCGCCAGGCGTTCATAATGTTATTGCCCTATTACGAACGAACTGGAAAAGGTTTCGAGTCCAAATTTTATCGTATGAAGAAGATAGCTTTTTAAACCCAGCTATTTATATTAAAATTTCGATATAAATTCTAGTGCGTTTATTAACCGTACGATCATATGAAAATTCCAAATGCTACTAAAATTGAAATTCGATTATAATACATTATTACGGTTCCAACGGAACTGTTTTCGTCAAAATCCGAGACTATACCTTGGAAGGCTATTTTTAAATATCGATTTAAACGATATAAATTCAAATTGAATAAATAGTTTTAAATTCAACTTTTAAAAGTTCTATTATCTCTAGTATTATCAACATAAATTTTCTAAGCTTTCAAATTATTTTTAACAAGCTCAAAACCGAAGATACAATATTTTACCCAATTTCATTTTATTAAATTCAATAATTTAATTGCAAAACAAATAGTGATATTTTGAAATTCAAGTTAAATTAACTTTTAAATATTTAAAATCAATTAAATATTTCATTTTTAAATATTTAGAAACGTTGGGTCGTCACATTTTTCCCCCTTAAAACAATTTCATCCCGAAATTACTGGTTAAGAAGAATGATGCATAACCCGTTCACTATTTTCCTAATCCAAATAGTTTTTATCAACTTCCCAAAACCAAACAATTTCAACTTTCCAAAACAACTTTTATTATAGACACTATCATTCTTACTAACTTCCCAACCTCAACCATAAGTTCCAAATAATATTGTTTTCTCAACAATTCAAACCTAAATTTAAATACAAATTTTAAATTATCCAAATTTCTCAAAAAATTTATAACTCTCTAAATTTTTGAAATTTTTTGCCAGCGTCTCCTTTGCACAGCTAGCTCGGTACGATTACGAAATGCCACTATGGGCCCCCAGATTTCAAAAGAAAACAAAAGGCCAAGTGGCTAACCAGAAAATCATCAAATTTCATATAGAAATTTAAATACATACCTTTTGTTGAGCAATTCAATTTATCATCTGAAATCAAAAATCCAATTCCCTTTTGCTTTTAAATCACCTGTATATCCTACTTAACTATAATATCCAATTGTAGAAATCAAAAATTATTTTATACATTTCTTTACAAAATTTTAAATATCTATTTCATTCAAGTCCATACGATGTATATATATCATTCTACGCAATACCAAATCCGATCGCTCACTCGATCACACAATTTCACTTTCGAACTAGTACCGTCCACCCGACTTTCTAGTGCGGACTCAGATCTGGTTTCTTGATCAGAAACGGTCATTCTCCTTGCATAGCCACAAACTATGATAGATAATTTCCAAAATCAACCGAAAATCCATATCCAGGGTTCGCCGTCGAAAATCGAGTGAAAAATACCAACTCGGATCGATATAACTATCTCGAAATTCTATGCTCGAATCTGGATCAAATCGCTATGCGAATAAAGTAATATACGTACATCTTAGTATTTATTCCAATTGATTATCAGCTATATCAGTTCCCTTTTTATTCATATTTTCTTTGATTTCCATTCACAGTTTTCACTTCACCACTTTTTATTAAACCTTCACTCAATATATTTTCCGAGTTCAATTTTACTTAAGAATTTAACCACCTTTTTCTTAAGTTTGATATAAATATTTTATATACTTCCTATATTATTTCACTTCACCACTTGGTTTTTTATCTACTTACATTCAAATTGAATTCCAATTCCATATAGTTCAATTTGCTTCAATCGACTAATTAATTTCAAATCTCAATACTTTCATTTCCAACTTTTATCAAATTTTCATTTCCAATTCTACTTGAATTCAATTTATCTTCAAACTTTGAATATTGAATTTTATTTATCTTATCTCAAACCATCTTTAATTAGTTCCACTATTAATTTATTCATATCTCAAATAAAGTTCATTTCCAAACTTTTACTTCTTTCAGTTTCTTCGGACAAATTGCACAATTTCACTTTATTAAACACCATTTTAAATTGATTCCAATATTCCATAACCATTTTTAAAATAAGATTCCAGAGATTTAAATAATCACTTAAGTATTTCAAAATTATTTTTGAAATCAAGTGTATCCCAAAATCAAACTATCTCAAAATCAAACTCAATTTCGCAAATATTCCGAATTCAAAGAAAATATTCGGGTAGCAATTCCTCCCTTAGAAACTCGAAAATGAACACCGGTGATGTCGCGATCATCATCGGAATTATTTTTCAGCGACCAAAAAGAGTTTAATGCTTTTATCCCCTAAACAATATTTTACCAATATTTTTAAATTCCAAATCCCACCAGATTTCCAAATCCTATTCAAAAATATTTCCCAAATAATTTCACCATTATTTTTCCAAAACTTTTGAAAATCATTTTCAAATCAAAGGAATTTAATCATTTGAAATTTAAATCCCAAATCCTTTTATTTTCAAATATTTCTCTAGAATTTTATTTCAAATTATAAATTACATTTACAAATCCATTTGTAAATGAGTTTATTTCTAAGCTTTTGTGATTTCAATTTTTATTCAATAACAATGATAATAATTTAATATTATTACTCCCTAACAACCAAACAACCATATATAACTATAATAATTTACGGAAAATTATTTCTTTTATATACAAAGATAATTTGGGTAAAATTATTTCATTTACCTATTTTAAAACAATACTATGTCGGTTTATCTCGTTTAAGAGTTTGGAAACCCCTATCGATATAGTGGGCCAGACTGCACGGACCAGAATCTATAGACACTCAACCGATAAGTCAACACAATATAAAACAATTTTTATATCCGCTAACAAATACGCCTTCATATCTATTAATACACTCGAACTCACTCTAGAGTACTACTGACTCTATCTCTAATGAGTAATTCCCACCAGAGCCAAGGTTATCACCAACCTAATCTCTGATACCACTCTGTAACGACTCGATTTTTCGACGTCCGAAAATCGACATCAATTCATCCACTGTATCAAACGCCGAACAATCGAATGCCGAAAAACCGAACCGTTAGGGTTGAAGAAGAAGAAGATAGAAGAAGAAACAGAAAACAATATCAGAATCTCACAAACGCAGCGATACAATATATAATAGATAAATGACTAATATTTAAAACAAAAAAAACTATATCGGTTTATACATTACATCATCAGAGTCGTTACAACATCGACAACGGAAAAGCAACATCATATACGAATGACACGTCTTTCCATCCAGCTTGTCTCCTGATCTCCACAGTATACTTTCCTGACTTAGCTCCAGATCCTACTGATAACCTGACTCTAGGCTGCCCGTGTAGAAAATTAGGGGCACCCAAAGTTTAGAAAGGGGAACAATAAAATCCGAGTCAGTCATGGGACTGGTTTGAGATCTTAAAAACAGTTACTTGTACAAAAGAAATAAAAATAAATCCAATCATGCTTTTGGAAAATGAAACTACCATAAGGCCTCTCGGCACACACACAATGCAAGCGCACACTTGGGGGAGATTGTAGGGAACTGAGTTGATGATGTTTTGATGACAACAACCTTATATAGTTATTATACTTTACTTTATAAAATATATAGTAACATTTCTATATATATATATATATATATGTATGTATATAGGAAGTATATGCAGGCATTATCGAAGACTGATCAGTATAAAGACTCAAGCATCAAGATGAAGATTAGAGATTCAAGATTCAAGACTCTAGAGAATCAAAATTACAAGATCTCAAAATAAGTGTCTAGTATTTTGTTAAAACTTCATAATAGCACTCTCATCTTTCTTCCAATTTTCTTTTGGGATGGAACCCAATTTCTATCGAAACCAGTGGCTTACAAACCCACGACAAGTAGCTTACAAACCTACGACAAGTGGCTTACAAACCCACGAAAATCAAAATCATTTAAACTACTTTGTACAAGTTCTCGAGTCATATGGAGGAGCTCTATAGGAAGGTTCTTGCAATTTCAGTTTGAATAGATTTTTCAAAATATTTTTAAATCTGTTTTTCAAAATGTTTTAGCTTTCAAAATCATGTTTTCAAAAATGTTTTCAAACTTTGTTTTAGCCTTGAAATATTCCTCCATTCTGATTTTAAAAACTTCTATTTTTAAAACATCAAAACTTATTCTGATTTTAAATATTACTTATATAATTGACGGTCTATATCAATTATATATATATTTAAAATAATGTTTTATATTCATTCTCTATCTCAAAATATTGTTTAAACACTTTATTTTGCTTCAGAGAAGTTTCAACTTGTTTTAAATTCAAATGCTTTTACAAAACAACATCTCTACAATTTTGAACTGAGGGATGTCGACATATGGGGATACCCTATGTCGACATGGTGATAGTTGGATTCAAAATTCAAAATTCAAATTTCAAAAGAGGTGTCCATTCGTTCAAAAACCTTTCGCCAACGGTTATGACTGTTGTGCATCTATATAAAGGATTCCAAAACGATTTTTTTAACAACTAATTTTATTTTTTCCTTCACTCTTTCTTCTCCACCATTCCATATCCATAAAATTTTATATTTTCAAGATCGTGCCATCATTCTGCCAAATTCTCAATAGGAAATCATTTAGATACTCTCTCTATTTGATTCTCCATCATTCTACTAAAGATCAAAGTGCTATTCAGAGTTATAGGATCAATTTGTATTCAAAAAGTCCATAGAGTCTATACATTCAAAAGGATTGGTATTAGAAAGTATTAGGGTGATCTTGTGTCTCGAAATCAAGAGAGTTTACCCCAGACTCGGAGATAGGAGGGTTCCTCAAGGCCTTAGAAATTGAGGGTTGTAATTTGGATATTGGCTTTAAAAATCTGTACAAGGATATTGCCTTGGTGCAGGACTGGATGTAGGAGGATTCCGAACTAGTATAAAATCCGGTGTGTTCTTTCCTTTTACTTGCTTTACTTTACTATTTGCATTTGTTATATGTTCTGTGATCATTCTGTATTAGAATTCTGTTTAGATTTGTGTTGAAAGTTTTAATTTAGTCATATAGTTCATATATTCTTTAAAACACTATTCACCCCCCTCTAGTGTTATTTCTGCCTTAAGATCCTTAATCCGCATCCCCAACAATTGGTATCATAGCATTGGTTTTCATTGTTTTCATAATCTGAAACTTGAAAAATATAAAAATTGCATTTTTCGAAAATTGTGTTAAAACTGTTTTGAATATATGCATTTCATCAAAGTTTCATAAGTCTGCATATAGTTATTTTGAAAGATCAAGTTATCTACCGAATTGGTGTATTATGCAAGAACAGACATGTTATATGGCTTTTGACGAATCAACACCCAATGGACAAACTGTGAAAATTGAGAAAGATAAATGGATACTTGATAGTGGCTGTTCAAGGCACAGGACTGGAAATCCCCAGATACTCAAGGACATTACTTATCAAGATGGTGGATTGGTCAATTTTGGTGACAACTCTAAAGGATATGTGGTTGGCGTCGGCAATGTCGGTAACTCTAAAACTTTTCTTATTTCTGATGTTTATTAATTAGAAACTTAAAACATAATCTGCTTAGTATAAGTCAACTTTGCAATAAAGGTTTTAAAATTAACTTTGGAAAAGATAAATGTCACATGGAAGATGATAAGTCTAATATAATTTTTGAAGGTATTAGGAAGAAAAATATTTATATCCTTAGTATGAAAATTTCAAATGATAACCTATGTCTTTTGGCTAATACAAGTGACCCTTGGATTTGGAATAAAAGATTTGGCCATTTGAATTTCAAATTATTATCTAGGCTATCAAAACTTGACTTAGTTAGAGGTCTACCCAAGTTAAACTTTAAAGTAGATAGTATTTGTGATGCTTGTCAATTAGGAAAACTTAAGAAAAGTTCATTTAAATTAAAAGATGCTATTTCTACCTCTAGTCCTCTAGAATTACTTCATTTAGATTTATTTGGTCCATCTCAAGTTCAATCAATTAACCATAGTAAATATGTTTTTGTTATAGTAGATGATTATGCAAGATATACTTAGACAATCTTTTTAAAACATAAAAGTGATGCTTTTGAAATATTTAAAAACTTTTCTAAAAGAGTTCAAAAACAACATTCTTTCAAAATTAAAAATATTCGATGTGATCACGGTGGTGAATTTGAAAATGAAAATTTTGAGAATTTCTGTACTCAGAAGGGAATTACTCACAACTTTTCATTTCCAAGAACTCCACAAAAAAAAGGAGTGGTAGAACGTAAGAATAGAACGATTCAAGAGTGTGCTCGTACAATGCTTTCTGATAGTAACTTACCTAAATATTTTTGGGCTGAAGCAGTTGCTACAGCTTGTTATATATTAAATAGAATTTTAGTTAGACCATTAACAAATAAAACTCCATATGAATTACTTTATAATAAGAAACCTATAGTTGCTTATTTCAAAGTCTTTGGGAGTAAATGTTTTATTCTTAATACAAAAGATAATTTAGATAAATTTGAACCAAAAGCTGATAAAGGATTCTTTATTGGTTATTCTAATAGAAGCAAAGCATTTAGAGTTTTTAATTTAAAAACTAATACTATTGAAGAAACTATGCATGTATCTTTTGATGAAAATCTTAAAGATATTGTACAAATAGATGATGAAGAAGATTTTATAAATTTAAATCAATCTAATGAATCTATTAGTGAAATAAATCAACCTAATAAGAGATTTAAAATATCAAAATATCATCCTATAGAAAATGTTTTAGGAAATATTGAATCTGTAGTAAGAACTAGAAATCAATTAAGTAGTATGAGTAATGTAGCCTTTATATCAACAATTGAACCTAAAATCCAAAGGAAGCATCGCCTGATGATTCATGGATTCTTGCTATGCAAGAAGAATTGAATCAATTTACCAGAAATGATGTATGGGAACTTGTTCCTAAACCTGAGGATAAAAGTATAATTGGAACTAAATGGGTTTATAAAAATAAAATGAATGAACTCGGTGAGGTCGTAAGAAATAAAACTCGTTTAGTCGCGCAAGGTTATTGTCAAGAAGAAGGAATTGACTATGATGAAACCTTTGCCCCCATAGCAAGATTAGAAGCTATAAGAATTCTACTTGCTTTCGCTAATTATAATAATTTCAAATTATATCAAATGGATGTTAAAAGTGCTTTTCTAAATGGTTTTGTAAAAGAAGATGTTTATGTTGAACAACCTCCACTTTTTGAAGATAATAAATTTTCAAACCATGTATACAAGTTAAAGAAAGCTCTATATGGTCTGAAGCAAGCTCCTAGAGCCTGGTACGAAAGACTAAGATCTTATTTACTTCAATCTGGTTTTGAAATTGGTAAAGTAGATACAACACTTTTTATTAAAAGAAATGATCAAGATATTCAACTGGTTCAAATATATGTAGATGATATAATCTTTGGATCAACTAATAACATAATGAATAAAGAATTTTTAGATATAATGACTAAAGAATTTGAAATGAGTCACATGGGAGAATTAAGTTTCTTCTTAGGGCTTCAAATTAAACAACTGGAAAATGGAATCTTCATAAGTCAAGAAAAATATGCTAAAGACTTAATCAATAAATTTGGTTTAAGCACCTCTAGTGGGAAACCAACTCCAATGTCAACAAATGTAGGTTTATGTAAAGAAGATAAATCAAAAGATATTGATCAAACTTTATATAGGGGAATGATTGGTTCGCTACTCTATATAACAGCGAGTCGTCCTGATATTATGCATAGTGTTTGTCTCTGTGCAAGATACCAATCACAACCTAAAGAAACTCACTTAAAAGCTGTTAAAAGAATTTTAAGATATGTAAAATACACTTTAGATTATGGTTTATTTTATCCTAAAAATAATACTTTTGATTTAATATCATATTGTGATGTTGATTATGCTGTTTGTAAATCAGACAGAAAGAGTACAAGTGGAACTTGTCACTTTCTAGGACATTCACTGGTTTCCTGGTTCAGCAAGAAACAAAATACTGTTTCCTTGTCAACAACTGAAGCAGAGTATATATTTGCTGCTCTGGCCTGTTCACAAGTCATATATATGCAACAAACTTTAAAAGATTTTGGAATTAACATAAGTAAATCACCAATATATTGTGATAATACTAGTGCAATAAATCTATCTAAAAATCCAACTCATTATGCTAGAACTAAACATATTGATATAAGACATCATTTTCTTAGAGATAATATAACTAAAGAAATAATAACTCTAGATTATGTAAATACTGAAAAACATATTGCTGATATATTAACTAAACCGTTAACCGAACAGAATTTTACTAAATTAGAAGAGAATTAGGTATTTGTTGAAAATCTGAAATATAAAATAATATAATATAATAATCAATAAAAATTCAAAATAAAAATTACACTTTTTCTAAAAGACATGTCGACATGCCCCATCCCCTGATGTCGACATACCCAACAAAAATTTTAAAATAGAATTTCCCTCCAAAGTTAGTTATTTGGTTATTTATTTCGTTTTCTCTCCTCTTTCTTCATTATATTCTCTGTAAATA
Source organism: Allium cepa (assembly GCA_030765085.1). NCBI lineage: Eukaryota > Viridiplantae > Streptophyta > Magnoliopsida > Asparagales > Amaryllidaceae > Allium > Allium cepa. Next base: position 1,023,383,473 of record CM060937.1, on the reverse strand, counting down.
ACTTCTGAAACAATAAAATAATGGCCTCCTCTTCTACTAATGAACCCACTTCATCCACATCTCCTCATTCTGGTCCATTTCAACGATCTACGCACGCTCGAGTGATCAAATTACAAGAGAAGATGAAAGATATCCTTCAATTGTTGACTGAAATTCAAGTAAGTCAACTTAGGATGGCTAGAGAACAACAAAGGCAAGGGAATATTATTAGGAATGTACAAAAATTCCTTATGGATAACCGTACAAATCCTATTAATATTGAAGACTCTTCACAAGCCATGGAATCAGAGGAAGAAGAACCTACGGAAGAGCCACAAGAAGACCAACAGGAAGATCAACCTTTTCCTCAACCCAAAGTCCCTATAAATGAGGACGAGAGCGTTATTTGCGTTGGTGAGATCCTTGTTGATACTAATGGAAACATAATTGAACAACGTGGAAACTTTTGTCTCCACTACCCCAATTGTTCGATTCATAAGTCTCCTATAGTTAAGGATCGCCATTAAAGCGTACCTTCATTTTATTCTTTGTTTTAAATTGTTTTGTTTGTTCGTGTTTAAGTATGTTCTTATATATGTTGTAATAACTAAAATGTGTTCACTTATACTCATTGTTTCATGCTTGTTCTATACATATTATTTGTTCATACTAATCATTCTTGAATTCTTAAGTAGTTAATAATTTTTGTTGATGACAATGGGGGAGAAAGTTATAAAAATATATGTGCTTGGTGTAAGGGGGAGTCATGAAATAAAGGGGAGTTGTAGTTTTAAGAAGAAGTCACGGAGTAAGGGGGAGTTATGGGGAGTTATTGTATGGTAAGAATATTTTATAAATAAAGGTTGTCATCATCAAAAAGGGGGAGATTGTTAGGAACTGAGTTGATGATGTTTTGATGACAACAACCTTATATAGTTATTATACTTTACTTTATAAAATATATACTAACATTTCTATATATATATATATATGTATATAGGAAGTATATGCAGGTATTATCGAAGACTGATCAGTATAAAAACTCAAGCATCAAGATGAAGATTAGAGATTAAGGATTCAAGACTCTAGAGAATCAAGATTTCAAGATCTCAAGATAAGTGTCTAGTATTTTGTTAAAACTTCATAATAGCCTCTCATCTTTCTTCCAATTTTCTTTTGGGATGGAACCCAATTTCTATCGAAACCAATGGCTTACAAACCCATGACAAGTAGCTTACAAACCTACGACAAGTGGCTTACAAACCCACGAAAATCAAAATCATTTAAACTACTTTGTACAAGTTCTCGAGTCCTATGGAGGAGCTCTGTAGGAAGGTTCTTGCAATTTCAGTTTGAATAGATTTTTCAAAATGTTTTTAAATCAGTTTTTCAAAATGTTTTAGCTCTCAAAATCATGTTTTCAAAAATGTTTTCAAACTTTGTTTTAGCCTTGAAATATTCCTCCATTCTGATTTTAAAAACTTCTATTTTTAAAACATCAAAACTTATTCTGATTTTAAATATTACTTATATAATTGACGGTCTATATCAATTATCTATATATATTTAAAATAATGTTTTATATTCATTCTCTATCTCAAAATATTGTTTAAACACTTTATTTTGCTTCAGAGAAGTTTCAACTTGTTTTAAATTCAAATGCTTTTACAAAACAACATCTCTACAATTTTGAACTGAGAGATGTCGACATATGGGGATACCCCATGTCGACATAGTGACAGTTGGATTCAAAATTCAAATTTCAAAAGAAGTGTCCATTCGTTCAAAAACCTTTCGTCAATGGATATGACTGTTGTGCATCTATATAAAGGCTTCCAAAATGAATTTTGTAACAACTAATTTTATGTTTTCCTTCACTCTTTCTTCTCCACCATTCCATATCCATAAAACTTCATATTTTCAAGATCGTGCCATCATTCTGCCAAATTCTTAATAGGAAATCATTTAGATACTCTCTCTATTTGATTCTCCATCATTCTACTAAAGATTAAAGTGCTATTCAGAGTTATAGGATCAATTTGTATTCAAAAAGTCCATAGAGTCCATCCATTCAAAAAGATTGGTATTAGAAAGTATTAAGGTGATCTTGTGTCCCGTAAATCAAGAGAGTTTACCCCAGACTCGGAGATAGGAGGGTTCCTCAAGGCCTTAGAAATTGAGGGTTGTAATTTGAATATTGGCTTATAAAAATCTGTACAAGGATATTGCCTTGGTGCAGGACTAGATGTAGGAGGATTCCGAACCAGTATAAAATCCGGTGTGTTCTTTCCTTTTACTTGCTTTACTTTACTATTTGCATTTGTAATATGTTCTGTGATCATTCTGTGTTATAATTCTGTTTAGATTTGTGTTGAAAGTTTTAATTTAGTCATATAGTTCATATATTCTTTAAAACACTATTCACCCTCCCTCTTGTGTTATTTCTGCCTTAAGATCCTTAATCTGCATCCCCAACAGAGATTTCTCCTTATAGCAGTCAAACATGCTTGATGCACGAAAATCTTTTTGATATTATTATTAGTGCATTGTGTGGAAAACATTTTGAAAGTATAATATTAATCTTAGCCAACATACGTACCATTATAGTATGCCTACTATAGCTATCATGTTAAATGGCAGGTTCTACAACTAAAACCGTACAAGGCTCGTATTGATTGTTTGGATTTCCAACAAATGGTAATGGCTAAGGAACTTCCTTTATCTGAAGGATACGCCTCTGGAGGGACGTCCTGAGAACCTAACCGAATCTCCGCCAACACAAGGCCGGGTTACCTCTATAACTAGGTAACTAACTGTCAGGGTATGCCATCCCTCGGTCGTAACCGACCTTTACCGAGGCACCCCAATTCGAATAACCACAGAAGTAAAATCTAGGCTCCATACCAGAATACCACTTTTTATCCACACAAGTTAAATATATGGGCTCCATACCAGATACCACTTTTTATCCAGAAGGAAGTGCACATACCCTAAGGGGCGTGACCCTCATAACGTTGTCGCATCCTTCTTGTTTCGACCATTTCCGGGGTGTGAGGTTCGACGAAGTCTCATCCCATGAAGCTACGCTTTCCACAAAAGCCATGCTTCGATCAACCAATGATCAACACTTAGCATGCCACATTACCAAATTGGAAATATATCACTAGTAACCATCATCTACATAACCTTTGAGCTCGTACGTTTCAGAGAAGTGTGTTAAGCTAAGAGAATAAATTGTCCGCCACCAAACAGAAATGTATTTGATAGAAACCAGCTTTATATCTCAAAGTGTAATGTCAGACATACATCCATATAAGTCCATCCAGGGTTTGAATGGAACCGAAGGCACTTCGTCCACTTAAGGAAAGAAGTCCTTGCAAATCCGGATATTCCCTAATCACGTTCGGACTCCGTATCACATAGGGTAATCTCTATACCGAAGCAACTCCGTGCAGAGACAATCGACAGGCAATCCTTTCATTTTCGAAAATACCCGGTCTTTAACCACCGTCTTCAAATGCAATCCCATTACATTGTATCATTATTCAGAATGAGTTTTATGACTCAATGTCCTCTCGCAGCTAATCCGAATAATGAGCACTTATTTTAAAAAAACAAGTGAATACAAATTCAAATGTCGTCTTAAAGGCCAATATTGATAGTTGGTTATTTAACTATTAAACAACATTCACAACAATCATCAAGCCTTAATAATTTCCCAAATTGTTTATATTGATAGTCGGTTATTTAACTATCAAACAACATTCACAACAATCATCAAGCCTTAATAATTTCCCAAATTGTTTTATTGATAGTCGGTTATTTAACTATCAAACAACATTCACAACAATCATCAGACCTTAATAATTTTCCAAATTATTTATTACAAAATATCTTCGCAAGATATATTTCCACACTTCAACCCTTTGAGAACAATTTTCAAATAACTTTTCTCTCGCGGAATAAATTTCCAAACATTGTTTATCTCCACTGAAAATTTACCAAGACTGAATGCTTTGGATTTAAAAATAATTTAAATCACTTTATCTAAAAATATATACTTTAAAATACTTAAAATAAAAACTATTTAAAAACACTTTATTTAAAATACTAGTTATGGAATTTAATAATAATTTTTCATGTAAAACTTAAGTCAATTTTTTTATAAAAATAAGTGTTACTGAATTCTATACAAGTTCTCCAAATAAAACTTTAGCCAAACTATATTTAAAATAAAACTACTTTATAAAATATAAATATTAATAATTATCTTTTAAAATCATAATACCAATTAACCTTTTAAAATAATTACCACTACAACTAATTTAATAAATATTTATCTTTAGAATTCTAAACAACTTAAATAAATAATTTCCCAAAAACATTCTTTTAAAATAACTTTAAAACTTTCAACTTATACTTAAAAATCTGCTTTGAAAACGTACTTGGCTTTTCAGGGAAATACACTTTTCTTTCACACCTTTAAAAATAAAAACTATTTCTTTTTAAACAAATTACCCATTTCTTTATAAATTCCCATCCAAAATTTACACTTCCAAATTTTCCTATGATAAATATTTCACTTTATTCATAAACCCCATTTCTAAATTTCAAAGTCTCATTCTTCTTTTAAAACATAGTTTCAAACATTTAATCCATTTTCAAATCGATTCCCAAAATCAAATCCATTTTAAAATAAATTCTTTTTACTTCCCCAAATTTATTCCAAAACCCATTATATTTGTATTTACTTCTTATTTATGGTTTAAAATCTTATTTAAACTGAAATATCCATTTCATTCAAAATTCTACCCGTTATTTCTCCCAAACCATTTAAAATCCGAATTTTAAATAAATTCTTCAACTTTTAAACAATGCTACTCAAAATCCATTTATTTCAATTTATTAAAATCTTTTCCCTGTAATTGGAATTTATTCGATAGGATTTCAAAAATCAATTTGTATCCTCTTCCAAATTCCTTCTTTTAATTTATCCAATTCTTTATAATTATTTTACTTAAAATTCTCTACTTTAATTTCTTTCCAAAAAAATCCAATTTTATACTTATGGTATTTTAAAATACCAAAATGTATTCAGCTAAACCATAGCCTTTAATATTTCAATTACTGATAAAATCAATCAAAGATTATCAATAAATCACATCACAACATACGAAATAAATTCGAACATTTATGGAATCCAGTTGGATCGCTCCAACCCGTTTCCCTGCATCCACAGATGTTAGCACAACAATTTAAAATACCAATCCCACTTCAAGGCGGGTATCACGGTATAAGGGTCACCCACTATTATGCGGGGCACATAGGGTCTCATCCGCTATACAATACGGGAAATCACTCCAATATATATGTATGCTATTATATATAACATATCAATTCAATTGATAACAATTATCAATCCAAACAAACAACCAATAATTTATTTATTTAAATGAGTGAGAAGATCTTACCTTTGCTTTTGTTTTGCAATCCATTTCCATTCCAGCTTGTTTTCACGATTTTTAAACCTTGTACAAACATTATAAGGTTTATTAACATTTAAAATAATCAAACAATCATTTATCATTTATTAATTTTAATTAACTAATGATTTGGTTTAAAATTGATTTCCTTTAACAAATTTTTTTAGTAACCAAAATAATTGATTAACCAGTTAAACAAATTATTTCCTTAATATATTAATAAATTGGTAAATTTAAAATATACATTTATTTTTTTCGAAGCTTCATATATATATATATACTTAAAAATATATACAGATAAAAATATGATTCTATACAAACCAAACATTTTAAAAAATTTCCCATTTCCAAAAATCTTATTCCTATATAATTTTTTTCCAAACTTTAACTGAATAAAATAATTTTCAATTTAATGTATATACTTTTTAAATGAAAATAGGTGTGTGTGTGTGTGTGTGTGTGTATTATACTGGTATTCTCTTTTTCCTTAGCTGCACCTATATATATATATATATATATATATATATATATATCTGTGTGTGTGTATACATATACATCTTTAATATTGAAGAACAGTTGACATATATGCCTTGCTGATTAATTCCAGATTCCTATATATATACATATGTATATATGTATGTATGTATTTTTATGTGGATATATACTTAATAAAATGAAAATACCTTCACTGCCTTTGTCGAAACCATAGCTGACATCGAAATCATGCACGCCTAGAAAAGAACCCATTTACCTCGCGTGGCCACCAGATCGCGACCACACCGATTTATCACACCCTCGACCTAACGCAGCCATAACCCTCCATCCTGCTTGATAACGCGCCCTTCTATCCAAGAACCACCAGCAGCGTCGCTTTCCTAACGGCGACGACGGTGTGACCTCCATGAATTCGAACCAAATTGACAAAAACTCGAAATTGATTGTGGCCTACCATGCGTGAAGGCGACTCGGTCGTCCTCTGATTTCAAACGAAATCGAATTCTTGAATTTGATTCGTGGATTTCGATTTCTTTTTTAAAAAACCGAGGATCGGCTACATTTTTTAAAAAAAAAGAGGAAGCGGCCATTACTATTTATTTTCGAACGAACTTGAGTTTGTTCGTTCCTGGATTTACTAATTTCGTTTTATTTTTATTTATTTTCTTTTTCAAAAAAAAGTTCGTGTGTTATAAAATACGACACGTTTTGGAAAAGATCTGCTATCGTGACATTTGGAACGATGGCAAAAAATCCTTGATGTGAAAATAAAGGTAAATCAGCCATATTTATAAATATTTTAAATTTTAAATTCAAATTGCTTCGATAAACGCAACTCAAAATCTTAATCTCCTATCGAGACATGCCGCCAAGCATTTATAATGTTATACCCCTATTACGAACGCACTGGAAAAGGTTTCGAGTCCAAATTTGATCGTATGGAGAAGATAGCTTTTTGGATCCAGCTATTTATATTAAATTTTCGATATAAATTCTAGTGCGTTTATTAACCGTACGATCACGCGATAACTCCGAATGCTATGAAAATTGAAATCTGATAATAATACATTATTACGGGTCCAAAGGAACTAGTTTCGTCGAAATCCGAGACTATGCCTCGGAAGGTTATTTTTAAATATTGATTTAAACGATATAAATTCAAACTGAATAAAGAGTTTTAAATTCAACTTTTAAAAGTTCTATTATCTCTAGTATTATCAATATAAATTTCTAAGCCTTCAAATTATCTTTAACAAGCTCAAAACTGAAGATACAATATTATACCCAATTTCATTTTATTAAGTTCAATAATGTAATTGCCAAATAAACAGTGACATTTTGAAATTCAAGTTAAATGAACTTTCAAATATTTAAAATCAATTAAATATTTCATTTTCAAATATTCAAAAATTACGGGTCGTCACAGTCATGGGTTTGTATCTTCATCCGTATCCATATCAATATTCATAAATGTATCTATGTTTGTATCCATATTTGCATGTATATCTATATCCACATCCATATACATACATACATACATATATATATATATATATATATATCTGTATCCATATTCTATGACTCCTATGCATACCACAAACTCGTTCTTGTTTCATGTTTACCATCGTATAACGTCTTCGTATCGTAGTAACATATCCACTCATTTCAAATAGAAACCAATCATCAAAAACATTCGCTCAAGTAGTAATGCCATCATTTTCCTCATCAATAACCTCCAATTGCCTTCCATAACACAAGAGAAACAAGAGTATAATCGATTTTTTATTATTATGAAGGCACTTTTTGTCTAGGTTCAATCTGAGCCAAGAATAAGCCACTGGGGCCCCGGTAACACCCATCGATGGATCAGTGCACGTAATTCCTGGCAATCACCAAGTCATGGAAATAGGTGGTTTTCATCGTTCTTTCTACCTTCAACCGCCTCCTTTATGCCTCCAATTACTTAAGAACTTACTTAATACCTAGCCTTATGTTTCTAAGTCCATTTAATCAATTGTTTTAATCGGATTGAATATATATTCATCACATTTCTATACTCTAGCCTAACCTAGTTCTAATTCTCTATTATTAACTAGTTCCCTCGTATACCCATTTAATCCGAATTTAACTTGAGATAAATATTTTTCTACTCTAAATTAGCCAATATATCATTATTAGAGGACATGTTTGCATTATATGAGGAGAAAAGGATGAATCACTCGCTAATTTTATGTTTCAGCCTAAACCTCCACTAAGAGTCCGGCTGTGCCTCCTCACTTTAAATTTCCATCTCCAAATCATTACCTGTATGTAGTGTCCTTAGATAGCTCAATAACATGGCTAGTCCCATGAATTTTTGTCTAGTTTTGAGGGATATACTGTGTTTTGATTCATGCTATGTAAAAAAGGAAGAAGGAAGAAGGAAGAAGGAAGAAGGAAGGAGGAATAAGTGATCTGGTGGTTTGTGAAAATCGGAGCAAATGATTTATTTTTTAAATGGAAGGAGGGAAAATAAGTGCTCGTTCCTAAATTCAAATTTTAACTTCCCGTTTTGGCGCCCGTTCGACTCAATACCATTTCATCCATATTTTCTTCATGTGAACCCAAAATGAGGCAAATCAAAGTACTGCATAAATCGGAAAAATGAGACGGTGGCAATGGCACTTGTTTCATCATTAAGTTCGAAAGTTGGAAAAATTGTCATTTCCCCTCCTTATATTAATTTATTTTAGTAACACATGAAATTCAATTATTTTCAAGTTATTATAATATAATATTTATGAATTTTCTGGGATATTACATTATAGTTAGTTGATAATCAACCGAATTTTACATTTAATATCCTCAACTTGTAGATCTTGATCATCTCCAACTAAATCAATGTATATAAGCACACAATAAAAAAAAATTGTACATTTACATAGCATGAAAAATAGAGAAAAGCGAAAATAATGTGCATACATAAAAGTAGTCTACTAAATTATACATAAGCTAACAGTTGTTAGCATCCTTATCGATGTCATCATCATATTCATGTTTATTTACTTCGACATCGTTATCATCAACTTTGAGATCTTCATATAATTTAACTCCGTCAAATATTTCATTGTAAATTGGTTCTATTTCATTAGCATCTTCTATTATTTGGATTATTTTATTGTCCTTCAGATCATTTTGGTATGACTTATTAACGGTTATGATCATATCTCTATTGAATTACCATCTAGATTTTGTTTTGACAACATCCTACCAGCCGTCCTTGTTGTTGTTCAAGGCAAGTGAAAAGGCGCATACTAAGCTTGTCTCATTAGCATAAATGGATCATTTCCTTTATATCTCCTTTTATGGTTTACCTCATGAGGATAATTTTTATGTCTACGATGCACTCCTGCATCTGGAGTAGTATCAAAATAATCACATTTGAATAAAAATGTTTTAATCTCCAATGTTGCAGAATAAGCGAGTTTAATTATTTACCATAATACTCAATAATAATCTTGTAAATCATTACCTTGTTCATCGTCTTTAACAATTACCCCCATTACTGTAAGTCGTTTTAGTAGCTCAAAACTTCATCATGTGAAATATAAAGTCATTTACGTTTATGATTGGGCATTTTTTGTATTTCGTCGTTGGATCAAATGCAAGAGTTTTATAACAAATTTCACCGATTTCATTATCAACGACTTATTGCATTAAACTAATATACATTAGTACATGTAATAATTAAGCCATTTCATACTAAATTTATTCAACAATTATATATGCTTACATATTTCTGAAACCAAGCCTAATATCCTTAATTGGGTGGAACCCTTGGATTTTTGGCTCAAATTGAATGTTAAACAAATGATATGATTAGGATAACATAATTATGCTATATAACCCAGTATGATAGTAAATAAACAGATATTGTATTATTCAATAAGAACTGAGAACTCCTGATAATTAAGAAGCACCATTGTTCTGCTATGACAAACTCTTTAAATATTTGAAAACCTCCATCCTTCCAAGTGGAAGGAAATATGTTAGACGACTCATTCATAACATCATATTAGGAGGCCCAATGTTAGAATTCAACTTAACATGATTTTCAAAATAATAACTGAAAATTGAGGATGCTTCTTCAACAATGTATGCTTGGCACATTGAACATTCAATGCATGCCTTTTGTTTTACCTTTTTGTAAGGTGACCTAGGTACCTTCATATCAAAAATTTATCAACTATACATTTACTATGTTAAGTTTGGAAAAGAATATAATTGTCCTAATTTATTTTACGTACCTCTCTAAAGGATACATCCATCTATACTGTATTGGGCCTTGCATTAAAGCTTTAGCTGCTAGATGTTCCATGCAGTTGAATATTCTAGGAAGAAAAACTTTCACCAATTTACATAATTATATAAGTATATCTATTTTTAGTTTTTAAAATTACTTTAATTAAGTGTGATTGAGCATAACTTTTTATAAGAAAAAAACTAAGTTCGATGATAAGCATCGCACTTTCAATAGGGAAAGCTACTTAAATACTATCCAAAAAAAGTATCTTAAAATACATGACAATCGTGACTCTTCTTATACGGTAGTTAAAGATCCTTCATATCAACACGTATTCTCATGTTTGAAGCAGTTCCATTTGGAAACCTCGCAACTTGAACCCGGTCTAATAGTTTTTGTTAACACTTTTACAAAAAGCAAGGCATTTGAAATTTGATTGTTCGCTATCAATTTTAAGCTTAGTAAAATAATGCGATATTATTTCTTGACTTCAAATCATATTTTTTTTCCTTTCATGTTCATTATCGCGTTAAAGAAGTTCTCGAACACATTTTTCTCGTTATGCATTACATCTATATTGTATCAAAGTTTACAATTTTTTCGATATGGTAACTCTCAAAATTTACTTTGTTTACACCAACTGTGATGCTCTTATTTACCAGGAATTTTTGGTTCTTTTTAGATCTTGTGTATCTTGGGATAATCTTGCACAAGCTCATACATTTCTTTGCTACTGAGAATGTATGGTGGCTCCAAAGCAAAAATGGTATTTCGTTTGAAACTTTTTTTATCAAATCTAAAGCGGTTGTTTACATGTAAAAAAAAAGAAATGTCGATCCCACCAACATTGTTTGCCACCATATATAAGTGTAAATGATTTTGGCCAATCCGTGCAAATAGGAGAAGCAAATTTGGCATTTGTACCGAACCGTAAATTCGAACAGTTTGCCTAATAATATCGTAACATTTTGAAATATTGTTCGGTATTATAAAAATGATTTTATAACCTTTTTATACATCTTTTAATTAATGAATAATGAAAAGTAACATGTTTTTGAAATTGTTTACAAAAATATATTCTTTGAAGAAATATTGATATTGTGACCGAAAATCAATTTACCAATAAACAGCTTTTTAATCGATAATTTGTTCGAACTCTTTTGTACTAAGCTAGTGAATATATGAACACATTAATAAACTTATTAACACTTTTCTTCATAAAGAAGTGGAACATTCTTATGGATAAGAGATATCTGAGTAAAAGGGGTAGTTTAGTCATTGACTAAAGGTAAGAGGTGCAAAGGAGAAGTGAACGACATATGGAGGGGTGAGCCTTCCATGGCATGATGGGGTGAGAGTAATGTTAAGGAACACATTGTGAAGCCTATAAAAGGAGAGGCACACCCCTTGAATTCATTTCATAATTTTTACACAAAAGTTATCGCTTTTCCACTCTTTCTATTCATAATTTCCTAAAGCAAAAGAATTTTAAAACAACTCCTATTCAACTCGAACTTAGACTAGAGACTTAGGACAATATCACAACACCTGCCATCAAGTTATATTTTATAAGAATCAAAGCGAATCTCCCCTTACTCTAAGAGGCCATGAACAATATAGGTTGCATCTTGCTTAGAAACAAGTACAAAAGCCAAGAAAGAGGTAAAAGGTTAGTGTTACCAAGGAAGAGGTTGCTTAAACTTGCTTGTTTACTTATATAAGGGTGAGCTAATTCACTACCTTAAATGGAAAATATATTATCTATATGTACTCATGATCGATTATTTCTTTATAACTGAATAAATATAGATATATGTTGTAATATTGATGTATTATTGTTATATTGATTTGATTCATTCTTTGAAAGTAAATGTTATGTATAATCCATATGTATAGACTTAAAAGGACTTGTACGACTTGTAGCATAGCCTTGGAACGAATCATATAGGTTATAGTTGAACTTTGGTTAGGTTGGACCTGGATTTGAAAGTGCTCTTGTAGGGATAGTCGCTATAAATGCACTTAAGAATTGTCTTGTGTTCGGCAATTTCTATGGAACTTTGTAGAGAGATCTTTAGGGGTTTCTCGCCATATTTGCAATGTTTATTATGTATATTTTCTTCTTGAAAAGTCTGAATGATAACAAGCTAAGTAACATAACGAAAAGTGGCCAAACTTCCACTTGTGCAAAACCGCCCCATTTTAGCCTTTGTATTGAATTTTAAAGGTCTGAAAATATATTCAAATTTAAATGTTTTTTTTCATTATTTTTACAAGTATTTAGTAACTCATAGAAGAGTGTCTTAAAAGTGGTCTGAGATTTTTAAGTATTTTTAAGAATTTTTTATGAATTTTTAAAGAAGAGGGTTTATTTTTAAATACATAGGAAACATGGTTTTTTCCAAGCTTTTAAATATTTTATAAGCTTGTTATTTTAAAGTAATATTTTGAATAAATGTTTTAAAATCTAGTATATGTATTTTCAAGTATTTTGCAAGTATTTAAATATATATATAATTTTTAAAAAAGTAGTTAAATATTTTAATAATATCTTATGAAAATATCTTATCTTTCAAATTGTTTTACTAAACATCTAGTTTAAATTACTCTATATATATATATATATAATTTCTAAAAGGGTTTTAAAAGTGGAAATAGATGATTTCAAAAAAGGTTAATTGCTCAGTGGTTAAATCATTATTTGTTTGATTACTTATTTGAACAATTAACTATGCTTAACACTAAAAGCAAAGCGCTTTCCTCTTGACCAAGAAATGGTTAAGTTGAAATGTCAGAAACGTGCTAATCTTATTAATTACTTACCCGTTTATGGAAGTAATTAATATTATGCTTAATGCTAAAGAAAACTAGGTAGACTTATCAATCCGTGAGAGTCAAGAATGAAGTGCATAAGCAAGGCTTTGATGTTCAACCAGTGTTCTAACTTATATGGCTTCACTCTTGACCGAGGGACTGTATAATTAGAATTTCAGAAACGTATTAGGTATATGAACCTTAATTTCTATGAGCGATCTATTTTTACTGAAAATTCGATTAGTCAACTATGAACTTGACCAATTATAACTTAAGAAGTATCTAAAAGCTTCGTGGCTTTATACTATTTGACAACCCTAGGAAAGGAGCATTGGTATGAAACATTTTTGCTTTAAGAACTTATATATACGAGATCTTCCAAGGAAGACTCATCTTTATATAGTTTGCTTACTTCTAAAAAAACCAAAATTTAGTTTTTCAGAAATTCATCGATTTAGTTATGAAAAGACCGGATTGGTAAATGTTTTACTTATTCAATACAATTTCAAAACTAGGATACGTGTTTTATATTTTGGAAGCAATTGTGAAGTGGAAAACTATAGAGTTGAACTGTCTATCCTGAGGTTAAGTCCAAAGAAGAGGTTAGCGTTAGCAATCGTCGGACGACTCAAGTTGGAATCCTTATGGAGATCCATGTTCGAGTAATGAAAACTCATGTGAGAGATGCCGAATATGACCTTAAAGTCGAAAATGGCTAAAGATAGAGTAAGATGCACAACTTGGGGTATAGATGACCCGCTTCAAGGTATTATCAATTTCAAATCTAGAGTATGCTTATCGGTGTTGAGCGTGGAAGATAATGATATTTGGTTTCACGTGGTTCATGTTTATGTTCATACATAGGTCGTTTATGTTTATCTTATTGTATATTTTATCTAGAGATAAACATCGTTCGAAAGTTAGTTTCCTATCCTTTTGCATAGAGATCCGCTTTAGTTTAATGGAGGCATCTCCATGAAAAAATCCATATACAAACGTACCTTAGTGGTTTTAAATGTAATTCTAAAATTGTTGTGTTGCGAGGTGAAAGCAACATAGCTATTTGAGATGGTTATATTCTACACCCTAGACATTACCTATTATACCACTATATTAACTTAATAAATAGTAGGTCTTTTTGAGGGGAAAACCGCTACAGTGATCTATGCGGTCTCAATAATTACTGTTACATGTTCATGTATCTTGAGTTTTCTCGTATCAGAGTTATATTAGACACGTGGTTTTTATTTTCCCTAATTTCCTCGCGTACTCTTTCTGTAACGACCTGTAAATTTTAGCCGTTTATTTATGTAATTAATTGAATTTTGTGGGATTTTAAATGATAAAATTTTAAAATATAAATTTGATATTTGGAATACGTCTAGTTAAACATAGCAACTGGTAAATTATCGTCCGAAAATATGAAAATTTATTTCGTGCGTAAATTTACTTCAATTTAATCAGTTAAAAAGCAATGAAAATAAAACGTTTTCAAAACCAAAATATTTTTACATAGAAAAATTCTAAGCCATCTTCTGAGCAAGATGTCAGTTTGTCATTTTTTCAAATTCGGACATCTTTGGCTCCGTCGATCTTATTTTTCTACGTTTTTCATTAATTTTTCGCAGTAGAAAATTTTGGATTTTTAAAATTCAATCGTATCACTGATATCCATATACCGTTTTGATTGTTTTGTCATATTGATCTCAGCAGTACATTCGATTCTGTGTTTTGAAATTTGGTACACCGCAGAATCCGTGAGAACAACAACCATATCTTTACCCGATGCCTTTGGATTCTTTTCGTCTATTCAATTTCCACCATTTAAACCAAAGAGACATTAGCATTTAAAATTCTTGAAATTCAGCTCTGCCTATTTATTATTCCCGGGTTTCAATGTGCATGTGGGCTTGCCCATACACGCCTTTTCTTTACTGCTCTAACACTTGCTTTTGGAAAGAAAGTAAACATTAATTATAAAGTTAAAATTTCCTGAGTAGTCACGTACGTTCCCATATCCATGCACTCCTTTTCTTCCCTTACCTCTTGCTTCTCTTCCTGTTACCATGCTTGTGAAGAAAAATAAACAATGAAATGATGAACACATTTTTCAAACCATCTCCTTCCACACCTCACCTATCTTCTCCCACATGTGCCCTCTGACCCGCCACTTCCTCCACTCATCGACTCTTTCTGCCATCTGACTTCGGCGCCGCCACCATCCAACAACCACCGTCCACCTTCCCACCACACGCAGCCCATGGCCTTACATCACCTGACAAGTTTCCACCACCCTGCGCCTCCTCACAATGGCCGCCTATATTTTTCACCATGGCCGAGCATCTCTGACGCGCGGCAGTGCACGCAAGCGCTACTTCGACAAGTTGCAGCCACTCTCCCTCCTCTCTATCCACCGCTAACACGCAACTACCCTACTCCAACAACCGACCGAAGCCTCCGACCCCTACCATCGCTCCAGCCACCTCAGTCTCATGCTCATCAATGAGCACAGCCTGCCGAACGCACCGGGACCTCTTTTTATTTTCAGCGTGCAACCTTGCCCCTTTGTTATTTGCTTTCTTCTCCTTTCTTGGCAAAGGTAGTTTATATATGTTTTATTCATATAAGTAAATAATTCATAACATGCTGCGGTATACAATATAGCATGCTATATATAAAATGAGTACATACCACATAAGTAACGTAGTGTATCTGTTGAAATGCTAGTTGCCAGCATAGTTTCTGCTTATTTAATATATTTATTACTTACCTGATGTTAGCCTATATTAACTTTT
This sequence comes from Allium cepa, assembly GCA_030765085.1. NCBI lineage: Eukaryota > Viridiplantae > Streptophyta > Magnoliopsida > Asparagales > Amaryllidaceae > Allium > Allium cepa. The sequence continues at coordinate 1,023,367,625 of CM060937.1, read as the reverse complement.
GTCTGAGATTTTGAGTTGTTTGCGGGAAATATTTCTTTTGTTGTAAATTATGTTCTATATCATATAGTATATTATTTTTCTTATAAACATATATATGTGCCGAGAAGGTGATTTACTTTGTAGATTCTAGGGCAAGTATGGTAAAGTATATTGTTTATTGTATTTGTATGTACAGAACTTAGTTTTTATATATACACGTTAGTTTCATAATATTAGTTTATAAAAAGAAAAGGAGAGGAAAAAAAAAACAAATTAGTTTCGCACTATACAGATTTATATATAAGCTTTAAACAGTTTACAATACATATCTATACAAAGTGATATTTCTTTACATAAGCAGCTCTTGAGTTTTTTTACTACTAAGTTATAGTATTATAAATAAGATATTATATAAATATTGTATACTATATTTGATGTAATAGCTTGAGTATGGTCTGCATGCATTATATACCGTTTTCATATATAATCTTAGTTTATATTTTTATATATTTAGTTTGTACGATATGTATATATGTTGTACAGTTCTACTTTGGATATGTGTTTTGTATTTCACATCGACTTTAAGGAGAACGATTTGTCAGATTTTTACCAATTATGGAATAAGTTGTAAGTATATCTTCACCTAGTAAAAAAAAATTAAAATTGTGTGTGTGTGTATATATTTATATATCTGTCTATATCTATAATGATTATTATTTTTGTATGTTGAGTTAAATATATGTTTTGAATTGAAACAATAATTTTAAAACTATATATGTATATATTTAAATTTGTATATGGGTGGATTTAAATATGGTTTTATATATATAGTTTTATATAAGTGTTCACTTATATCAATTATCTTCATCGATCTCGCTCTGATGTGTTCCATCGATTTCTATTAGCAGCTTTGATCGTTGAATTCGTGCCAATTTGATTTGCTTGGATTCGTAGCTCATTTCTGCGTCCGTCTCAGTGTGCGTGTCCGTGTCATCTTCTCGTTCATCTCTAGCCTCGAAAGGTGAGCAATCACTCACGATTAATATTCTTTTATTTACTAAATTTGATTTCAATTGAAACGACAATTGAAATATGCTGCTGTTAGTTATTTACACTATTATATGTGTAATTACATGTATCTGTTCACCTATGACATCTGACACCGTTATCTGTTAATTATTATGCGATGATAATACGGTTTGTTTGATAAATTGATTGATTGATTGTTGTTTATATTGGATGATAAATTGTAATGTATAAAGTGATAAATATTATGCAATTGAATTTGACGTAGGATAGTTAAAATTTTGAATCGACATATGTGTTGAATTTGATTAGTTAAATTTGTATAATATGGCCCCTTTAAATGTTAAATTAATTGACAAGTAGGATTTGATTAATTACACCTTGAATCATTGAATGTATGTTGTTTAAATCGATGAAACTGAAATTGAAATTGAACAACAAGTGAAAAACCGTAAAGTAATAATCTTTAGTCTACATGAAATGATAGTGTAGATTCTAGAAATAATTATATTAATTTTCACAAACAACAATGTGAATTAATATGGTTATTTCGGGATTATTCGAATTAATTATTGGATTTTTATTGATTGTTGTTATCGCTTGTTTATTTACTTTGACACCATCCCAGTTATCACACTGCAAGTTCCCTTTATTATGCTTGATCTTGAATTGGAATTGGAATCGGGTTGAAATGATATATATCCAAATGAACTTGACTTAGGATAGAGAATTAAATAAAATCTGATTGGTCAATAAATTGATTTAAAAATAAAATAATAATTTTATTCGAGCAAAGAATAAGTTTTGAAATGAAGTTGGAATTTGAATCTTATGAAAGGAAAATGTAAAGATTTAAATCTGAAACAAATATTAACGTAGAAATTGATGAAAGAATGTTGTTTGAAATTTGATTTTATATTAAATTTGGAATTATAAATAAATAATTTGGATTTAGTAATAATTGAATTTTGAAATTATTAAGTTTGAAACCATTTAATAATTAAATTTGAAATTATAATAAAGCTTGAAATTATAATTAAGTTTGAAATTATTAAGTTGAATTTATAATTAAGTTGAAATGACTGGTGATTAAGTTTGAATTAATAATTAAGTGGAAATGATTTAATAATTAAGTTTGAATTGATAATCAAGTTTGTAGTTATTAAGTTTTGAAATTATTAATAATTAAGATTGAAATTATTAAATAATTGAATAAGATTGAATTACTTGATAATTGAATAAAATTTGAATTCTTTGATAAGAGAAAATCGAACTTTTGATTAAGTGAAGTTGATCGTCGTTAATAAATGAAATGAGGTTTCTTTATTTATGAAGTTTGGGAAAATATTTAAGTAAGTTAATAAGAGAAATCGAAATTTCTCGATGATGTGAAGTTTAGTTCTTTATTAATTGAGTTTGGAAATTCGTAACTAAGTAAATAAATAAATGATATTGAATTTCTTTAATAAGAAATAAACGTGTTTATTTGAAATAAATGTAAGGCTTGTAATTTAAAGAATTTGATTTGACGAATTTAACTTAATTAAATTTGTAAGCTTCGATATAATGAAGTTGAACGTAAGTAATTGGTTTAATGAATTGGAAATAAAATGAAAACTGTTTTAGATGATATTTAAATTAATGAATATTGAATGAAATCGATAAATGAATTTGAAATTGATTTGAATGAAAATTAAACCATTTTAAATGATTTCGGAATAAGATTGATATACGAACTTGAATCAATATTTGCATTGTTTAAATAAAATCGAGATTGAATTATAAGATTTTGAAAGGGTAATTTGGAAGTTTTGAATCGTAAATTTTGGAAATTGATATTGAAAGACAAATGAAATGTTGATCTATGAACTCAAAGTGAAATTGAAATTGAATTGGTTTTGAAATATATTAAACGACCAATCGGTGTAATAATTACGAAAGTTATTAAAGAGACCGGAATCGGTTATGGATATACTCTCTGTCTAAACCGAAAACCACTTTAATAACTATACGCGGAGTGATGATCCAGAATGAAGTGGTTGGAATGATGTACGTGTTGACTGAAGAAAGAGAATGATAATGGATAGCCTTGACACTTGTGTCAAATTGGAAATGACTAAAACAGGAGCCGTGCCGGGCCAAATGGGGTTAGCCACCTCGAGCGAACACACTTCTTCGTAAAACTACTCATTACTTGTTATTGATTGGTACACCCTCGTACTTTTGGGAGTGTTGTTCCGCGGTGTTGCGATCGCTGCGGCGATGCGTTCTCACCAGTCCGGATCAGGCAAACGGTAGTTTCACTACCTCGAGTATTGCCTCATGTGCCTTGTCATACTTGTATCCCTATATACGCGACCACTACGAATTTGTTTTGTGTTATACCTATGGGGTACTCTCTGATATCCCACCAGTTTACGGTGGAGTTTACAGTGCTGTATAGACTATGATGCTTATATAAAATGTGTTAAGGGGGGTAATGGTAACGCCTTAACACTATTTTGATACTTTATATTACGGATAGACATTATATATTTAGCGTACACTGCTACATAGTAGATAGTTTAACGGATCCTTAGAGGATGGTGATTCCAACATCCTTTGAGTTACTTGTATTTCGATTGCTATTTCACTTGAGTTGGATTTACTGATATGAGAATATTAATCCTGACTCGAGTGTTTTGTGTTTTGCTTTACGCTCGCGTCATACTGAGTGGTTCAGCTTTCGAGACTCACCTTGGAGTTGGAGCTTCGCTTGGAGATCCAGCTATCTATCCAACTTTCAGATATCCAGTTGATTTAAAGATGTATTCTGATATTTTATTCGATTATTGTATTCGAAACTTTTGTTGTAACTTATTTAACTCTGATGTATCTTATATATTTATATAGTAGCTTCATGAACTACTATCTTTTGCTTCCGCTGCATATTATTACTCTGTGTCTGTGATTCCGTGATTATTTATTTACTGTATATCTGTGTTTTTCCAAATTTTAAATTAACAGTTCGATATTTTGAATTATTCAAGTCCGGCGTGTGCGGATGCGAATAGTCCAAAATAGCGGGTCATTACACTTTCGAGTAGGCTGAGTAGAGCATGTTTTACTTTGGATGCTTTAAAGTTGAGGAGATGAGCTAGAAGCTTCCTTTATCTATCTATTTCTATTTATGTTGCATTGTATTATGTGTGCATCGACATTGTGAGGACTGCAGTTATAACTGTCCAGACTGATGATAGTACTTAGGTTTTGTAACTTTGAAAGGAGTAACCCTTTGTATTGTTCTTTTGATATTATGTACCATCGTTTCGCCGTGAGATTCTGATATTATGTTCTTCCTTTCTTGTTCTAGTTTTTTTTTATTTTACCATAACTATCTCTCTTTTCGGCACTTGCATGCAAGACACACGAATATCGTGAATGTATTTGGTGTTGACATTTTAGGGTAAAAAGGTCGAGTCATTACACCACTGGTACTCCATCCATAAAGCATCCCAGACGCAGGAAAATCATTTATCGTCCACAACAAAGAAGAAAACATTCTAAAGTTCTTTTTATTTGAGATGTTAACAATACCATATGTCCATAAATTAACTTCATACGTGACAATACCCTCTATCCATAACATTTTCATCTCATCAACAAAAAGCTGCAAATAAGTGTCTATCCCTTTTTTGGATTTTTAGGTCCATAAACAATTACAGTTAAAAACATGTATGAATTCTTTATACACATCTAAGGAGGAAGATTGTAAGGTGTTAGAATAACGGGACACATTGAGTAAGACTTAACAAACGAAGCAAATAGGGCTAAACTATCCGTACATAAATGACGTCTATCATTGTTGATTAGAAATATTTAAAACAAAATATTATTTTATTTAAAACAAAATATTATTTTATACTACGAATAATCAGTCATGATTTGAACTATTTCAACTTATCACATAACATTTTATTTAAAGATTTTTTTAATTATATATTTTAATTGATTATATCACAATTTAACAAGGCATATAAATAAAAACAAACACTTTGTCACCAGTAATATTGATTACAAAGTTAAATATATGTAAGAAATTATATAACTGCACTTAGGGCATAGTACTAACTCTTTGAAGATGGTCTTATCTAGACCGCAGATCGATATCAGCTGTTCCAAGGAAACTTAGCATCCCTGATGTTTTCGGTCCTCGAAAGCATGATACCTATATTTATAAATAGATATCTCTCTGGACTTGTACAAAAAGATCAATTTTTCTTTTTACTCTGAAAATATATGTGTGCTAGTTCTAAAAAAATTGTAATATCCATTTAGTTATTCCTTGTAAGCGAAAACAAAATGTAACAAGAATATCAGGCATAGCGAGTGTAGATCTTTTCCAAGTTCGAACCATTTTAATTTTTGCGTCTTTTACGTTAATTGCACCACTTAATATTCTCTTAGTTATCCCTCGTTTTACACTATAAATTATGATGTAGTAAATAATCTCTGCTAAAATCCATCTCTAGTTATCATTTGAGTTTGGCTAGACATTTAGTTATCAAGTACCCTTTAGTCAAATATATTTTTGATTACTCAAAGATTCAAAATCAATGCATTCGGGATGTTATGAAGAAGTTTGTCAATAATTACAAACTCGTTGTAGTTTAATATTCTAAAAACAATAGTATCAGAAATTTAACTGAGGATGGGGTATAATTTAAGAATTTTCTAAATGAACTTCAAAACCATAACCCAGTTAGTGTTCTTGCAGTCCGTAAGAGTTGTAGTGGATGTGTGTTGCCGTTGGTAAACAACGAGTAGAAAAATAATTGGTTTAGTTGCTAACAACCGCGTGTTTTTTGGTGGAAATGTTTTAAGAATATTTATCATGCCTCATTTATGATTGCAATATTGGATTGAAAACATAATAATTTTTGAATTCAAGTTCAACTTTTGTTAATATGATTTATGTACTCCTCACAAAAGAGATATTCGAATGCTTAGATGATCCAATTTTTTTTTGAGAAACATATACTTATTTTAGTATATTATGAATCATCCAAGTTTTATTAAAAGTCACCAATAGTAAAAACAGTAAATTACATAAAAAGATAATTATATAACATAGTAATCATTTTACAGTCAAATTAATCTTTTTTCTTTTGCTTGGCTCAAATACAAAAGTGGGTGTTCCTTCCTTCGCATATTCACAGTTTATCATGCTACTCATACACCCTTAAAGTATATTTTATATGATAGCCTCAAAACCCACATATTAACGAGCAATGAGCAAAGAATGAACCATAAGTTTTGGCCCCTACATAAATTCTTAGCACGAAGGAAATCAAAGATTTGTTTAAAGGAACATGTGCATGCAACATGTTCATGTATGTGGAGTGGATGGACGCAAGAAAAGATATGGACAGGGGACCATGGCAGGTTATCCCGAGGTCAGGATCACTCTCCCTTTAGCTGTCCCCGCTATCCGTGTCCCACTTCCAACAAAAAATCTATTATTCATTATTAATGCAACCTCCCTTCCAATTACCAAATTACGCCTTCCAAGTTCCATTTAATTCCCATTTATAACGAAGAATTTATGTCATGCCCCCCCGTGCTGCTGTGTTCAACTGTACGTCTGTTCTCCTGCAATCGCAGCTTGCCTTCCCCATTCGTCGGTCCCATTTATAATTCAATGAAGTCAATTCGTATTTGAAGTTCCATCACCATCTTCAACAATTCTTTTTATATGTGTAGTTCTGACAGACTTCGAATGTAGAGGATGATGAAATGGATCCGGGGACTCATGATTTGTTCTGGTCCTAGAATTGTAATAACCCTGAACTTCAGTGGCAGTTAATTGACCATACACACATGAAGCAGGTCCCGCTTACGTAGATACGTGGGCGGTGGAAGGGATGGCCATCTTCAGTCCACGCATGGCCATGATTGCTTCGGTTATATTCAACGGCTTGGATTTTGCTACCACTCCTGCCTGCCTGCATGCTGCTTCATCGTCAAATCATCATGCATGGTTTTATTTAATTCCCGATGAGTTTTTCAAAAAGGCGTGTTAATATCACACGTTTTAGAGTATATGTAAATTTGATTGATTTCGACTGCAGTTTCTTTTGTCAAATTGTAGAACATCAACGACTTCTACTGTTCTACGGTAGAATTTTAATGCTGGTAGAATAGCAATTTGCAAAATGCGTAGCGTTCGTAAGCAAAAGCCTCCAATTCTTTTTCGGCCAAAAATCATTGTAAAATCATTAGAAAGAATTAATGAAGTAGAAAATTAGCAGTCGTGTACTCATACAAACGTAAAACGGTGGAAAAATCAACCGTTAATTTTTATAATTTGGAAAGAAAATATTTATTATCGTTTTCTCACTAATTCTAGCAACATATTATGATTGTACATTGATCAAAAATTATTTATACTAATACAAAAAAAAAAAAAAAAAAAAAAAATAAGTTGTAAGATAATAAAAAAATTAACAATTAAGCTTTCAAGCATGTAAACAAAAACAATGAAATAAATCAAATTATTTAAATTAACATCGAATTATATATATATATATATATATATATATATATATATATATATATGCATATATGTATGTATGTATATGTATGTATGTATGTACGAGAAATAAAATGTCATACGTTTGTGCTCAACTACCATCTGCTTTGAATTCTTGTTATACTAAATTAAATAAATGGACAGTTTGGCACAGATCCTTAATAAGTTTTAAAATACACAAAAATCCCAGTAAAAAAAAGTTTGTAAATTAAGTCTCTAGAATTAATTTACTGAATAATGGCATACACATGCAATTATTCAGTTAATAATCACATACATTTATGCAATTATATCAAAAAAATTGTAGACATTTTCACAATTATTCACTGAAAAACTGTAAAAAATTCCGCAATTATTCATCAAAAAAATTACAGAAATTTTTGCAACTTTTTGAAAAAATTGTGAAAAATTCCGTAATGAAAATTGCGAAGATTTCGCAATTATTCACTGAAAAAATTGCATAAATTTATGCAATTTTTGGATATAATTGCATAAATGTCTGCAATTATTCAGTGAATAATTGCATAATTATAGACAACAACTTAGTAACTTAATTCTAAAGACCCAATTCACATACTTTTTTTTACTGAGGTTTTTGTGTATTTTGAAACTTATTAGGAACCCGAACCTAATATTCACTTAAATAAACATAGTAAAACACTAATCACGTCTATTTTACTCAACTAGTCAATCGAATTAGTATCTTTTTGTCATTACTATGTTATAATATGCAGTTTTTATATTGAAGTAATTATATTTCATGAAAATGAATTAATAAATCAAAATTATAAAAATAAAAAAAGTTGGTCAAGGTTCACATAAATTTCCTTAGCGTCATACAACAACAACCATAAGTGGAAGTAAAGTGTTACAGGATGCTACTTTTTTTTTTTTATTTGACATAGTGAAGGATGATAGTGCAGTAGAAAATAAACGTTTTATAAAGAAACAACTATTTACCACTTTATTAATGTCTAACTTATAAGAAAACAAATTTCATAGTCTTTTTAGCGACATCAAAAAACTATTGCTTGAATGAAATTTGTTGACAATGCTCATTATATAATTATATTACATGTCTTAGGAGTTGAAAAACAACGTTCTTGATACAAACAGAAAAATTAAATAACCCATCTCTACTACTAATAATAAGAATTGTCTGAACTATTTCATCGGTGTCTTTTGGGAATTCCTAAAATACCCTTATATCCTTTCGTGTTTCCCGTTTCTCATTCGTCATAATCACCCCCAATTTAAATGTCACTACCATCATCATCATCCATCCTTTATCTTCACCAATCGCCAATCAATCGCAAACTACTTCGCTAACCGTTAATCGATTAGGAAGTCATTGCTTCAAGATTGAAGTTCGACCGTGATACTGACTAACCACTTCCTGTCCGAAGTGTTGTAAACCAGATCCAGATCCAGATTCAAATAGTGCTCCGATTTTATGGAAGTCAACATTTTTTTGTGATAATTTGTCGAGCAAACCAGATCCAGATTCGAAGAATAGCTGCTCCGATTTTATGGAAGTCGACATTTTTTGTGATGATTATTCCTTCTCTCAACAGACGAATTTCGACTTGACGAGATTTCAGTTAGTATTCTATTTTTACTCTACTATCTGTTATTTGAATTTACCTATTGATTCTTGATTAAAATTTGAGTGTTGCATTCAATGGATTTCTGGTGGCAATTGGAACAAAAGATGATTTGTTTACCGTTTGAATAGTATTGATCATATGTTCAAGCCTCATATTATTCGATATGCTTGCATGAACGATTCAGCAAAATGATAATTACTATTTAAATTGTAAAATAAACATAACTGTAATCCTAACCACTTATCGCTAATCGATTAGGCAGTTGTTGTTTCAATATTGTAATTCAAACATGATTTAGATTTTAAAACTTTGCTCTAACTTTTAAATATGATCTGCATTTTCTTTCTTTCTCAATAGTGCATCCTAATACCGAACAAGATTTTAGATAGTATTCTTTTTTTTTTTTGTATCTGTGCTTTCAATTTACATGTTTATTGTTGATTTTTATATAAATGTTAAATCAAGTATATCTGACAATTTATTTGTATATTGGAGATTGAATCATGTACATATATATTATGAGTTATTAAATCAACTTATTAGGATATGACTTAATTTTTTTTACATATTACCAGATGCTATATGTCCAAACTAAAAATAAGCAGTATACCATGATATGTGGATTAATTTTGACAATTATATATCCACAAAACAGAGAGACGAACAAAAATAATCAAATGTGTTATGGTATACTTATAGACTTCCCATGCAATTTTATTTTCAGTGGTCTTATAGTTGAATTATTCTGATGAAATGTTTATTTTTATTCTTTATAGATAGATCTCATCCACCATCCTTCATTGGTATCACATTATCAAATGTTAATGTTCAATTTAGTTATGATTTTTTATGATTGTTCAGCTTTATAATTTTAGATGATTCTATTCTAAGAGTAAGCCGTATAAATATGCTCTAATTAGTTATTAACAATTGATAGATTCAAGGCAGTTCCCTCTCATTATTTCTTTATGCTTCGTTTTTTTTTTAAATAGCTATATCATTGAAGAACTTGGTTAGGAGTTTATGGGTTAATAGTTGGGATATGGCCTGGGTCATTTTTTTTTTATATTTGATGTTTTTATTTGTGAGGTTAGAGATTGATGTTGTATCATTGATAAAGATGCAATTCAGAAATAAGTTTTTACTTAAAAACCTCATTAGGCAGTTGTTTAGATGTTTGAAGAACGATCGATAGAGTTGTGTGTAACCTTTTTATTAAGATATATTGTTAAATGATGCCTGAATTAATTTATAGTTAGTAGTACATATAATTTGCATAAATATTACACTAAGATATTTGTAGTTGTTACCATTTTAGTCAACTGTTTTTTATATTCGTTTTCAGACCATGAATTTCTACTTTAGCCAACTATGGTGTCAATTTTGCGGTGCCAATTAACTATCATTTCATTGTAAATTGAACCAAATCAACTTGCTCACCTTACTGTTCCGATTTAAGTTTCAGTTATGGTCAAGCTTTCCTTACAACCATATTTTCAATTTCCTTTTTAGTTTGAACCTTTTTACATAATGTTGAACAATCGTTTCATCTTTTCACTTTGCTGGCTACCCGCTTTTTTTCATTTCAATGAACCGCTATGGTTTCTGTAGAAGGCTTTAGCAAGCTTAGAAGCGGTCAACTCAATTATAAGTAGAATGATAAATCTTGAACGAGGTTGAGAATTTACTGGATGAAATAATTATTTTCGATTAGAAATGAAGAGCACATATGATCAGGTAAAAAAATTAGAATGAAAGAACAAGCTAAACAATGTTGAAGCTTCCCTCTTCCTCTCTCTTTTAAATGCTGGAAGATTATTACTGGAAATATTGAGGATGATCAAATCCTTCACTTTATTTTCTAAGTTAGTAAACATGTTAAATGAAGAACCCCTGTTGGCATGTGGTTAGGCCATACATATGAAAATACTCTCAAAAGTTGTGCTTAAGATGTTGCTCATCTTTGTCGCTATTGTTTTATAAGATCTTTAGTATGTAGCCACAAACTAAATCCCACTAGAAAATTAACTTGATTTTTTTTTCAAAAAATTTGCAGTTTTTCCCGCAAATAATTAAAGTAAAAGTTAGTAAATATGTTTTTGCTAAAAAATTCAATTTTTCAATATTTATATTTTTCTACAAACATTTTCCTTAAAAAAATGTTGGTCTCAAATACTTATCTTTGTCCGTAAATTTTTGTAGTAAAAAATGCATATATTTGCAAAATGTTATGTTGAATTTTTCTATTTTTTTTGCTTTTTTTACACTTAGTTGAAATACATGTGAACAAAACAAAAATTCTATTTGGACATGATATGTAAATACAAAGGATAACAAAAGAACTTAACAATTAGATCTCCTAAATTTTACCTTTTATATAAGGACAAAAAGATGAAACAGTCTAGATTTATTGTATTAAAATTGTGTTTTATTTTGCATCCAAATAGCCGGCCCCAATCAAAAATGCTAGCGATATTACATGTTGATATTTAGTGTTTTCATGATTTAACTAAGTTTTAAAAGGTAGATGTGCAATTTACAGCATTGCATTAAGAAGGGGATTTCACATGTTTTGAAACTTTTTAGTAGTGTTATAAAAAAATTGCTGAAAACGATATCTCAAAAAGGAAAATACCATCCTATATTACTCATTCTCAATATAACATTACCTATACACCCATGCAATGCGTGGGCTTTCCACTTTACAGTGTTAAGGTCCTTAAGAAAATTTATAATAGCTACAATGTTAAGGTCCTTAAGAAAATTTAAAATACTAAAAATGATCACTGCACTGTTTTAAATGATGGTTCAGGATCAAATGCATGTCCGTCATATTTACTATCTTATTGTTTGAAATTTCAAAACATTATTAACATTATTTTATATTGTGAAATAAGATGGAAATTAATTAAGTAATAAGTATTGTAAATGAATTTAACATTTGTGCTATCATTATATATATGTGTGTATATATATATATATATAATACTCCTTAATCGATGATATTATAAGAAAATGCAAAGTACACATAAAATTGCATTTGGTTAATCATCTTCTTTTTGTAGTGTAATAGTATGTTTTCAGCTAAATTTTACTACATTTGATTATTGGATGTTAGGTTTATAAAATTGTCAAGCTTTGAATCCGCCTGATTGTTTGTGGCCTCATTGTGGATTTAAATAAACTCGGCTATAATGAGTGCACTAGCTACAACAAGTAGAAACTCCATATTTCTGGGTTTAGAATCTAAACTTGAAAAGAGTTTGCTTATCCCATTTAGGGATATCAAAGTGAGTTGGATGGATTTTTTTCTATTGATTTTTCTTCTTCTTCTTCTTCTTCTTCTTCTTCTTGATTTAGATATAATGTGCATTTGCAAATGATGATAATTTATGGGTTGTATTATAGTTTTATATGCTTTGATTACACATGTTTTACATATTTTCAAAACATTATATTTGCAGGTTTGTTACACAGTTGTAAAAGATGATGGCACATTGGAATCATTTTTTAGATTTAGAGTATAACATGATGATGCAACAGGTCAAATGAAGAGCGGATCAGGTACCAATGTGCCACCATGAAGTGAGCCCACCATTCTTTTTGTGTTGTTATTAAACTCAAGCACTTTTTTACCGTTTACTTATTACTCTTACATGCATACATATTGAGTATAATTTATTTATTGTATAATTTTTTTTGAAGTAGTGCAGTATTGAACCAAGCAATATTGACAGTTTCTAACAAACATTCTCTTGCTAGGTATTACTACGTAAATGAAAAGTTGGTAAAAGAAAAATTATGCATACGCTGCAGTGGTTAGTATGTTATTGTTGTGAATAATAGTATATTCTGCACTTTATTTACAACTTATACTGAACATGAAAAATAGGAAAATTGGTGGAAAAGGTTAATTTTTAGCGTCAATGGACAATGGAGGTGGAAAGAGAGATGTATCTAGAATCTGATGTGTACTGCGGTAGTTCAGTGCATATTTGTCCATATGTTTTTAACAGCATTTTTTAAAACGTAATTGCCACAACCAATATAGAAATATGTTCGTTGACACACTACTACAAAACATGTCATTTGCATCGGTTGTTTACCCCCCCTTTGCATCAGTTCAACATCCGATGCATATGCAACCGATACAACAGCCTTAACAGTTTTGCATCAGTTCTAAAACCGTTGCAAAACGGTCCTTTTTTCATCGGTTGTTTCTAACAACTGATGCAAAATACGGTTGGTTGCTTGAACACAGCCCTTATGTTGCATCGGTTGTAATGAAAACCGATGCAACAAAGGAACTTCTTGCATAGGTTGTTGTTGGAAAGCGATGCAACATAAGAGTCTTTGGGTTTAAAAGGCTTCTTTGTTGCATCAGTTTTTTGTAACAACCAGTGCAAACTAATCCCTCTATTGCATCAGCTATTTATACCTGATACAAAAAAGCCATTCTCAGAAATCATTATTACAGCACTCAAATAGACAATATATATAATTGATTATAGCAAACAATTATAGCATGCAATATTACAATCATTCAAAATTAAATTTAATGGCAAATGCAAACTGAATAACATAATACCAAAATAAACATATATCAATTATAGTGTTAATAATCTATACAAAATAATGGTTCATACATTCATTTTAGCAGCATAATTCAGATTTTTAGTACAATCATTAAGTGGTATGGTCTAAATTCAGATCTTTAATTAGTACAACCATTAAGAAATAGTATAGTGAAAACCTTAAAAACTTCATGGAATCTTGAAAACCCAAATTTTTAGGCTTCAGCTCAAAACCGTTTGCTGCATTCCTGTGGATAATAAAAGTAGAAACAAGAAAAGGGAAATGAATAATAAAATCTTAATTAAGTACACATTATAATATTCACGTAACAAAGCTTACCCAAACACCGACATAAGCCAAAGCGAAGAGTGTTTCGGGGAAGCAATGACAAAACAGACCAAAGCAGCAGTGCAAGCCACCAAAACAATTCCTCTGCAAGGTTTTGAAACTTTCTGAGTTCCTCGCTATTAATGCATAAAAAGAACATAAACAAATGCAACACATAATTATTGTAAAAAGGAATTCGAAATTATTAAGAATCAAATGAGTTTGAAGATCAATAGCATCGTATATTGTGATTTGAAATAGCATAAAAGCGATCAATCGAACAACATGCATCGAAAAAGCCACATCATTAGCAGCTACAGGAGCTAACTGCAAAAAAATTGTCCATGGAAATTGGATGATCAGATGATCATTAGGTACATCAGTATTGAATGTAAGAAGAAAATAGTATAACCTCATCAGGTCCATATTTATCATGATATTGCTTCTGAATAATAGGATTGAAGAACATTGATGCGTTGTAAATAAGATATGAAGTATGCTTTGCAAAGTTCAGCACCACATAGTCGAAGTTCAGCCCCACCACGCTTCAAGCAATAGAAAATTTTGTTGAACTATATTGATCCAACTATTTTTTTCCAGATAGCATTAACATAACAAGTTCATAAATAGTAGCCTTCTAAAGGCAAAATTGGTACGTACACATTTCATGTAATCATATGACAGTACCATGCTATACATTATTGATATCAGAGGCTTTTGGTTTTAGTTTTGCATGGATATTGATACATCAAGTGTTCTTTATGATTTTATGTAGAAAATAACTGTATGATGACAAAGAACAAATCGATGGCCTAAACCCCAATTGAAAACCCAAAATAAGGCAAATAGTTGGTTTAACATCTAATTCTTTAGCACACTCAGAGGCAAAGAAATCATAGTTTATCAACAATTTAATAATATATTCAAATGGAAAACAAACCCAGATTGTAAAATGCTAAAAGAATCAAGGAATGTAATGAAGATCAAATCAAGACAAATAAATGGGAGCCGCAGCCACCACGCTCGACCAGTGTCAGCGCAGTAAATACCAGCAGCAGTAAGCTTACTGTTGACGAGCCAAAGAATGGTAGTGGAGGAAATGACGTTGACATGGCGCCAGATCCGAATGCGGTCCCCACTGATTTTACTAGCAGGGAAGCTAGGGTATGGAAGGCCAATTCGAAAGTAATGGAGAGGAACTGGAAGAGAAGGAAGGAGGAAGAAATGATTTGCAAGCTTTGTGGAAAAGCTGGGGATTTTACTCAGGTATTTTTTTTGGATATAGTTTGGTTAAGATTGGAGTGACTATGCAAGGATCTTAGTGCGTTCATGGTTCCTATTTTTTGAATTTTTGAGAAATAATTAATAACACTTCTTATCCAATATTATACAATAGTCAATAATAATTAACGGATAAGTATTGGAAATAAAAAATAAACACCATACAATACACCTTCCTAACCAATCTCGAATAAAAAGTTTGTCCATGAATGCCACAAACTCTGTGTATAATCTAATTTGTCTGCCATAACATCCGACATAATTGAACAATAAATAAGCATGTGCACATTTCATTAGACACCTTTTGGGTTAATGAACTTTCATTAAAATTTTGTTATTAAAGTTTTAATATAGATACCGTAGGAGATGAATCAGGGTTCAGTTAGGAATAAATAAGTAGCTCTACCATTTTGTTATTAAAGCTTTTAATATAAATACCGGAGGAGGTGCCCGTTCTAGGCGCACACCGCCGAATCAGTGCCTGGGTTGAGGGAAAAAGACGCGTACTGGGCATCGTCCTTGCATTCTTAATTTGTTTAAGTTCATTCAATTAAACACATCAACCGACACCATTCCTTCAAAACCACATGAACCGACCTCTGCCAAACACCCATTTTCATTCAATGCAATCCACCAACAGCGACAAAACAACAAAACCCAGTCACCACATTTCCCCTTCACCTGGACCCAAACTCATTAAATCACACAACCATTACCCTACGCAGCCAACAAACCCACTAATTAACCCAATCACCTGCCACCAACCCACAATCAACAATCCAACCACGCACTACCCCTGTCTGCAACCCCCTATCTCATGCTACAATCACCGAAATCAAATAACATACAAAATAGCCTTTGAAGAAAGCTACTTGTCATTTTAACGAAAAATAAAGTAGGTTTTGAAGCACTATTAAGCAGAATAGGCTTGTGAGTAGCTGCATATGTGAATATACTCGTAGTAAAAACCTAACGAATAAGACACTAACATGTTTTGAGGAATCAATGCCTAATAAAATATAAATAACCAACCAAAACTACATGCATACAGTCAAACATAATGTACATACCTGATCCAATAGAATAAGACGGTAATCTTCAGATGCCATTTTAATCCATCCACTGGCTTCCACCGGGCGTGGACTCTCAAATCCAGGCCTGCCTTGAAGGAACAGCAAATAAACCAACGTATGCTCTCCTTTCCAACAGTTTTCGACACTCATACTTAACAATTAAGGATTTCCAACATTCATGCTTAATATAAAAGAATACCTTGAACGACTTTGTGGGCAAATACCATGATAGTGGCCGAGGAATCTTCATCGGAGTAATCGAGTGGGACGGTGAACTGACGGTCGCGAAGGCAAAGATCCGGAACTGAAAACCAACCTCCGATGTTGTAATTGTTTTTCTTTGGCTCTTGATTTTGTGACGGCGCCATTGTCATTGATGAAAAGCTGTGCTTCCAAGGGGGTGTCACACACCAATATTTTGCGTGTCCTCAAATAGCTTGGGAAAAGGGACGAGCGAAAGGCAGCATTTGGAAAAGGCTTTGGGAAAGTGGTAAGATCATCAGTCGGATTTAATGAGAAGCGGTGAAAATCAATTTCTAGGTTTTTTTTTGAAGCAGGCGAAATAGGAAACGAATGGGAAAATAAGCGGTAGAAAAAATTGGGATGGGGGGAATTGAAACTATTTGCATCGATGTATTTTCTTCGGTTATTGGTGACAACTGATACAAATTTGATTTTTTATTACCTATTGTTTTACACGTACCGATTGCACCGGTTATTAAGATAGAACCGATGCAAATAGTTCTATTTGCATCGGTTTTTACTTCAACCGATTCAAATAAGGCGAAGCAATATGCACTTTTTGTACTAGTGACAATATATGTGACTACTATCTGCTGAACTTGGTTTTCAAGTTCTTTAGGTATGAATAGTAATTGTTGGTCCAACTTTTGTTTAGGCTGAATATTTCAAGTGTTGTTTGCATACATTGATGTTGTAAAATTTGATTATTTTATTTTACAGGGCAACTTGATTATTCTGTCACATCTGCTGTCACATGAATTGGTCAATTAAGCAGCTGAAATAAAATAAACGAACGACGATATCATCAACAATTGCAGCTGCATGGTTTCAGCCCTTCTTCAGATTTAATTGAATCAAAGTACATTTGGTCGGTAATTCAAACAGAATTAGCAAGCCTCTATGCGACTGATTCACCGATTAACTGTCAAGTTCATTGGAAGAAGTTTTGGTTTATCTCTTAATGTAAATATTGCTTATTTAACGTCAATTCAGAGTTCTAGCTCAAAATGAAGGAGCATGCCTTTAAGTATGTTATAACAAAACAATACCTTTCGTTTTTTGATAGAGTAATGCTGCTTGAAAAAATCATAGCTATGAGTAAATGTTTTTTACTGCAAATATAATTGGAATAATTGGGAAGCTGAAATGATACCTCATGTTGACTAGCACTTTGCACTTAAATTCATAAGCTTTTGTTTTAGGGGGAAAATGTGTTTTGGTAATCAAGGCCTTGCATTTTGGAGGCCTAAGGCCCAACCAAAAGTGAAAATTTACCGGCACGCATTTAAAGTATTAGAGGCTTTCTTTTGATTTTGGTTTTCTTTAATTTATTGGTTTTGAACTAAGTTTTGTCTGCAATTTTTTCTAAATTGTTGTATTCGTGAAAATATTACAGTTATATTTATGTCTCTGTTCGCCAAGATGTTATAATTATCGTTATGTTTGCTAATTAATTTTAAACCAAGTGTGAATCTTTGCTAAGCGCATGAGTTGTTTGTGCCTAATGTTGTTGCATATGTTTGACATGATGGTAAATAATATCATAAATTGTTGTGCCATTTTAATATCAGAGGTCGTAGCAACAGGAATAAAATAGAGCACACTGTTCTTCTTTTCTTGCACGTATGTGTTTTTAAGCCTCAAAGCACATGGTCTGTTGAGATTTTTCAGCTTTGGCTGTTGAGGTGGGCCGATTGACTTGGACATTCTCATTTTTCAGATGTGCTGAGTTTTGATTTGTTGCAGGACCTTTTATAGATTCTTTGGACATTCTCGACGGTTATTCATATTATTTGCTATCTTTTTGGGACACGATTAGGTCTTTATCTCATTGTGGCTCATTCTCTGTTGCCACCTTGGGCCTTTTGCGGTCATCGTTTTATTTTGTTTATTTCTTTTCATGTACTTAGGAATATTTCTAGGGATTTTGAAAATGGGTTTTTTTATGGTTTCTTGGGGAAGAACGACTTAGGAGACTTGCTGGTAAATCATAGAATAAATGAGTGATCTACGAAGAATCACATATTTTTTTGAAAAATGAATAGTGTATTGTTATGGCAACACAAGTTGTTCATTGGAGAATCTTTTTTGCCAAGATATATTAACCAAAATAAAGCACTTTTTTTTCCGTCATTCATTGGAGAAGTCTTTGGTTTTACTTACGCTAGAAATATCCTTATATTACAATCAGCAAAGCTATGGTGTTGAAAGTTTTTCTTATGTTGTAGTGTTTCCTAAACACAAACACTCGAAAAATGTAAGAAGAAAATGGTGAAATTTGAACTTTAGGCGATTCAGCTACTACTGTTTAAGCTGTTATTTGGATTTTTTTTGCTAACGCTTTTCTTTTTTCTTTTCTTGGTTTGCTTTTTATTCCGCTACTTTGAAAATCTATTAGTTGTTTTTAGCTAGATTGGGGTATATTTACTCTTTGTAGACCTAGGAAAGTCTAATGCCTGTAATGCAAATTACTTTATTTGATACATCATATGCGTACTGTTTGCTCCAGTTTCAGTTTTTTAAATTTTATTTTTCTTTGTTACAGGATAAGTTGCATGTACTATTTAGCTTATAATGCTTCCATGCCTACAATTTGTTGTTTGTTATTTGTTTTTATTCAAATTTCTTATTGTTGCTTCTATTTGTAATTTTCTTTTAGGTGTGTTTTAATCTTCAATAATGAACATATATTTTACAAGGAAATGGTAAGTGGTAAGATGAGAGAAGAGACCGCACAGGTGGTAGAGTAGAAGACTAAGCCAAAACTGAACTAATTTAAAATATAAATTAATGTGTTTTAGTTAAATAAACATTTGATACGCAACCAACTCTCCTGCGTTGTTGATGCTCCAAGATGGCTTTAGCGAAAGTACTCGCCTTGAAGTGGAGATTTGATAATGTAGCCTCACCAACTGCGTAAAGAAGTGGAAGCAGCCCGACCAACTGCAGAGCTTCTTCATTATGCTCCAAATGAAGGTTAGAGGAAAAGCTTGCCAAGTTGAAGATCTGTTAGGTGTGTCTCGCATTGAGAGTGCGTAGGTAAATGTTAAGTCCCACATCGTAAGAAATATGGTTCATAACATGGTATATATGTGGAATTGGTGGCATGTAATATTAAAAATTCCTTTTGTTACAAACAAATGTTAGCAAGACCATGTATGTGCCCGTTCCGAAAGGTGGTGAAAGGGATGTTCAATCGGGACACTGACACATCGTAAACCTTCATTAAGATAGCGTCATTTCAAAACAATTAAGCGTGCATTTATGGGAACGCATTGGAGTGCCGAAACACAATATATGAGAGCTTGCATTCATTTTGAACAGCGTTGCAATTCCATTTTCTTGAGGAAGAATTAGCCAGGAAATAAAATTTACTTCCTAACCTTATGCAAATTATGGTATCATAGGTTAAAGTAAAAACATCTTTGATTCAAACTTTGAATTTTTTAATCATCTAGCATGTATTATTTTCACAATCACAAATTTAACAAAAATATTAACGAGTATATTCAACAAAATGTGAATTTAAAAAAGAAAAAATACAACGTAAATGATATATAAGAGACTACTGACCATGGAGCGCTAAAAAGGACGGAGCAGGTAATCTAGCAGCAAGACATTGTGATTAGATGCAGACCCACTTGGGCGTGCATATATACTCGTCTTAAATAGTAGAAAATAAATGTGCATACATAAAGCAAAAAAAAAGATACGAATGTATTAGTTAAATATTAAGTACATGTTTAAGATAGGATGCTTAATGCACCCTACTATGGACTTCATTTTACTCATTTCAATCTACAATACACCACCTATCATTGTTTAGGTAAGAAGGAAAGTTTATATTGGAATCAATAGTTTGCCGTCAAATTTTATATGGAGTAGTAGGCAATACAATATCGATCGAAACAAGTGTTAAAATACAGTGGTAAATAGGGTGCATTTTGCGGCACTCTTAAAATGTGTCACAAGACCATTGTACATTAATGAACAATGACAATGTTAATTTAGCACATAATACCCTTTGTTTTACCTTTAATTCATATGATGCACATGATTGAAAATGTATAAACTAGGATAAAATTAAACTTGGAAAA